>OU830600.1:12433750-14867500 GCA_917563855.2 Limnephilus lunatus
GGGCTTTTACATAGATTATAAAATAATATTTAAGTTATCAAAGATTACACATACATAGAATTTATACCAAAAGTTATAAAAGCGAAAAATTTTAAGAATATACAAGTAGTTTTTGAAGAATATAGCGTAAAACCGTGAAATATTTAAAACAATATAATATTTGACAATAACATTGAACAAAATATAATATAAAACATTATATTAACCAATCAAATCGTTAAATATATTATACATGCATATCATGCATCCTATTGGTAAGTGAGTGTGATTTATAGATAGTTGGTTGTGTATGTGTCGCAAAAGAATGTTATATTTTGTTTTACTGACAAGGGACCTTGTCAGTATACGGAGTTTAATAGTAGCAACGATGGCAGGGCTGTCAATTAGGTTGTTCATGACTCTGTATAATAAAATTAGGTCTGAAATGATTCTTCTGTCAGACAACGTAATTAAATTAAGTCGATTCATCCAACTTAAATAATTAATGTTTTCTATTTGAATTCTGAGCTTGAAATTTAAATACCTAAGAATTTTGTGATGAACCCGTTCTATTTTGATAGAGTTTACTTTATAGAAAGGGGACCAAATAGGTGAATTATATTCCACTTGACTTATAACTAATGAAATGTAGAGTGTTTTGAGATATTATATTATTTGAGTATTGTTAAAAAATGGAAACACTACGCTTTTTATTAGCATTTAAACGTTTACGTAATAATATTCCAAAATTCATCGGCTGTCATTACTTGAATGTTTGCAAAAAATTTTACTATGTTTGTAAATTTATATAAAATATTTTTCTACGAAATAAGAACAAAAGTGAAGTGAAAATAATCTTTATAATGTGTTTGTGTAATTAAATGTGTTTTTTTAGTTTTGTATGAAGTGTTATTTATATATTTAACAAGAAAAAAACAATAGGTACCTTAGCGACAAAACAAACGAAAAAAGTATTTTTTTATATATGCAATCAAAATTTATATTTTTACTTTCAAAAACATTTTTTCATTTTGGGATACGTTCAAAAACAGCGAATCTATTAGAAAAATAATTTCAACCGGAAAAAATTCTAAAACAATCGTGAATTTGACGAATCGCTTTTTTTACAATAGCTCTGAGGTCCTGAGGAATAAAATCCCTCAGGACCTATGTTATCTTTGGGGATGCTGTGTGGAGGGCCTTTTTAGGGAAAGGAAGTTCTGGGAAGGAAAAAAGATTCGAGGGGTAGGTAGGAATCGAGGGGTCAACGTGTCTATGAGTGACGAACGTATGAATCCATCCCTCTCACTGCGGTGTAAGGTGATGGGTCGTGAGGATCCGGCTGAAGAGGTCTAGGTTAGGTCTCCCTCAACCAGTCTCTCCTGATCCCGATGCAGTAGGTGGACAAATTGATTCGCCGCCAAGACCTAAACAAACCTCACCTCACGAACTTGGACACACCTACTAAGTCACCAAATGTAGCGAACCACAAAAACTCAGAATCCCTCGGGGGTTAAACTAATAAGTCGCAACTTCTTGATTGTTTTCTGATTAAGATAAAAGACCTCTCGATAGAGTTGCAAGATTAGTTAATATTATTGTCTAATAAATCAAATGCATATTATCTGATAAGCCACTCGATTGATTGTAATAATACAACTTTTATATAAAAGGCAACAAGACCTTTTCAAAGTTAGTTACTTCGCAGAAAGCAACATGAGGTTCCTTGCTGTTATTGGTGTACTAGTGTGTGTGGTGGCCCTTGCACAGGTAAACACATTGTTCTATAATTCATTTCAAGTACATACATAACATTTAATTTAAAGTTAAGCCATGTTTTTAATAATCAAATCTATTATAAAAACACACGGAAAATATACCTGAGAACTCGAACCTTTCATTTTTACATACGATTGAAAGATGTAAATATAATGTATTTCTTTGTCTTCATATGGCCAATCGTCGCCATTTTTTTTTTGACGTTTGAAAGGTTCCCGCCAATTTTAGGTGTATTGTTGCCATTGTCAAAAACAATCATCTCAAAAGTAATTTCGATTTTCGGTGCACGCGAAATATTGCTGTTTTTTACTGCTTAATGGATATATAATATAGTAGGTAGGTACTTACCAAAATTATTCTACTAATTTATAATTCTTTATTTCAAAAGTGTAGGTACTTGTTTTGTTTTCGTAATTTTTCAAGTTTGTTAACATTCAAGGGGTAAATTTCTTCTTTTGAAAGCCAATGATTCTAAGGCAAATATTTTTTTGTTGTAAATATGTTCAGCTTTGCAAATCTTACAATAAATTTTGATAACCTGTGATTTTTCACAGATCTGCGCTAGTATTTCTGAAACTTGAAAGTTATTTTATTTTCACAAATATCTTATGTTCTATTTTATCATTTTTGTGATGTTTTTAAGAATTTTAATTGAAAATGGGTTGCTAAATGGGCAAGGAACTTTTTTTTAGAAATCTTGTTTCTCTTTTGCATATTATATTATGGTGAAAGCACTATGAAATAATGGTAGGTATTTAAAGGTTATTTTTTTCGAGATACGATTGAAAGGACACCCACTCCTGGACCATAGAACTGAAAACTCTTCAAAAGTCATACAACTATTCATACTCATATATCTATTTTGGTCACAGCGTACTTATACTATATTTTCTTTCTGTTAAGGGCTTCAAGCTCTTCGGCATCACCACCCCTGAGAAGATGCCCAAGGGTAAGTTAAATACTACGAAAAAATAACAATACAATTTCTTATCCAATTTTTTATTTTAAGGTTGATCAGAGATCTTTGGCTAAATGTAGCTTCAGTCAAAAAGAACGATACTTACATACGAGAATACTAGGTACTTTACTTGACATTTAAAAAAATATATATATGTTAAATTTAAGTTATACAATACCGTATTTTGATCGCTTGAGATTTCAACTAGTTTTTTAAACCTTTTTAAATGTATAAATATTAAATACAACGCAACAATACGACGTTATCTACTAATTTAATTTTTACATTTACATTTTAATAATATAAGTATATATATATATATATATATATATATAAGTACAGGATGATAAATGCCATACTTAAACTTACTTTAACCAGTGATTCCCGACATTTTTCGGAATTAAAAATGCAAATAATTTCAGATTTTTTTTAATACAATCAAAAAAAATTTCCTCATGTCGTTACCGAGTAATATAACAATACTCAGTCGAATAACCGCCCGATCCCTCACATCGACCCTATCAGTATATACCTATTAATTTACTACATTTTTATTTGAAAAAAATTACATCTGAAATGTCATAGGATTCCAAAATTTGATTTATATTTATTAATGCAAATAATTCCAGTAATCACTTGTTAAAATAGGCCAAATAGGACATTCAATACCCAAAACTAATTACGTATGATTATTTCAAAAACTCGTCATGAAAAGGACGTTGCATTCTGAAAAAAGACGCACTGACCTCCAAATTTCAGACGGTTAAATAATTCTAGCAGACAATTTTGGTAAATAAAAAGGTCCATTTAATTTTTGTTATGAATACCGCAAAAAAGTCCCAACTGCTCCCAAGCGGCGATACTCAGAGTGTCTTCCATTCTGGAACGTGTCGCAAATATTCTATACATTATTTTTATTGAATTAATTGTGAAAAAACACAAATTAATATTGCAAAATATTAGTAAATAGATTTAACCCGCGAACTCTGGATTCCAAGTCAGTAGCCTTATACCCCTCGACCAAGGAGGCCTTGGTACTATTTGTTTCGTTGAATTTGCTGTCAATTTTGTAAATCAGCAGCCATATAGAAATCATAAGTTATAGCATTTTTTATGTAAAATTTGTAACGTAGTAAAAACTAAAAAACCGTCTTCAAAGATTAGGAATCCTCTTACAATTCGGACAAAAACTTGGACGAAACTTTTAAAATGAAAAATGTTAAAATATTACCTATAATTCGGAATCGAAGGTACGCGATTAATATTAACAGATTTGAGAGGTCTCAAAAGATGTATGTAGATTAACAGGCTATACAATAAATGTGTTATTAATCAATTATTTATTTTTTGCTCTTGGCCTTGAAAACCATAATCTATTAAATCTGAGAGATAAAAAAAAAGCCACCGTTTAATTATTACACCTGCACAAGATTTTGAATAATACCTATAAATAATAAGCTCCGAGATATTGTAAGAATTTTTCAATATTATTTCTAGATTATTATATACTGTATTCTGGATTAGAGATAAGACTTTATTGGACATAAAACCAGAATCTTTCCGAACTTACCTACTCACTTCAAATTGCCACACAACTCCTGAGATTTTGCTTCTTTGACGATGCCATTCCACTTTCGACGCTCCGTTATATTTTGGTTATATTTTTATATGTTCAAAATTATTAAAAGTACCTAGATTAAGCTAGTAAGAATGTTGAAATATTCTGGAATAGTAGAGTTAAGTCTTTACTCTCGAGGTTAAGACTCCTTGATCATGCCATTTTTCCACATCCACTTTTGAAGCGTCATTCCATTTTGGTCCCTGCAATCATTCTCTCCAGTTTGTCCATGAAACGTTTACTCGGTATGCCCAAAGGCCTTCTATTGGTACCTAATTCTTTGCTGGTACAACCTCAATGGTTGTGTCGTACGGTATTCCTTAAAAAAGAGAATTTTTCACATTTTTCAATTTAATTCTTTATGGATTTTAATAGACTTTGCTTGCTTTGTTGAAGTATTCATTATAAACAATAAAATTATATTGACCAATCCTTAAATGTGTTAAGTTGGTATTTTTTACTAGTCATAATGTTAGTGATAGATACAAAAAAAAATCTGAAAATAATCAAGCAATTTGAAGAGTAAAAAAGTGTCCTAATTTTACAAAAAAAAACACCATTACCAGAGTAAGCTTATAATGTGTTTCCCAAATCTTATAATAAATAGATGACGGTGCATTTATTCTTACAACCATTTTCTTGGAACGACCTTTTGTTAAAATATCGCTTTGAATTCTATTTCGAGAAGTTGTTAAAAAAACGAAAAAAAATATGTATTTTCTAAAGGATCCCCAAACAGTTTATTCCACACACAAAGAGAAGATACATATAAAATATGCATTTAAAACAAAACAAACAAACGTAAACATAATTATAAAACACCAAAACTACGACCAAAGTTTTGGTCGAACTATAAAATCAAATAAAAATAAAATAGATCGTAAAAGAGTATACCTACCTGTATTATTTAATAATGCCTTGTCATCCAGAAATTAATTCACGCCTACAAATACGGATAGATTATGAATCAAGATTTAAAGCACCAAAAACAGAGATAAGAAAATAATTACCCACAAGATTAATTCATTGTGATTGATTGTGATGATGTTTTTAATCCATTTACCTACATTAAAAGGGATATTTTTTTAATCGAAAATACATAAAAAATATGTTAAATGCTTGTTTATATTTATTCATAATATTTTATTTTTATTAATCCTACTATGTTAATTGCATTCTATTCTACTCTTCTATTCCGTTGCATCTTCGTAAAATTATATGTCAGAAAATCTGTTTGAATTTTGGATGTCCCACTGTAGGAGTTATGCAATTACTAATTCACATCGAAAATGTATTGATCAGTGCAACGTCTTTTTACATGTATAAAATGAAAAGATTATAAAAAATTAGCTGAGACTTTTGTTATAATTCTTGTTCATAAGCCACATTATTGGTTGATCCCAAAGATATTGTTGATCCTATATGTTGTGATCAACAAAGAATAAAGATTTTAAGCATTTAACATACACCATAATAGCACAAAACCTTGTATTTTCTCTAATCCCCAACGAATCATTTGAAATGTTTAGAAAATTAAACCATTTCAGTTTTCAGTTCAAGTTTTTAGTACATGTAAGTTTTACTAAATTTCGACGAAAAATTGAATCAACAGGGTCTAGAAGGATTCCGTCCCGAATAATCTGTTTTACATAGTTAAAAGACAGTTTTTTTCTTTCGTTTAAAACTGTTGCTGTTTTCAGATTCACGCATCATCCAGGGATGGCCAGCTGCCAACGACCAGTTCCCTCACCAGGGATATCTGTTCATCACCTTCGATAATGGATACGCTGCATGCGGTGCCTCCATCATCAGCAACCGTTGGGCTATCACTGCTGCCCATTGCCTGCAGGGGTATGTACACATCTGTTACTCTTTTAAACGAAACTAAAACAGTCTAAGAGTCATCATTAACATTACACTTTCTTAAGGCTTTCATTTGAAAACTTTAATACATAAACACCATCTAAATTATTAAGAATTTCTTTTACGAAAAGCAAGAATGGAACTGGACCCTAATGGAATCCTTAGGGAACACCGTTAGTGACAATCAGTTTGTATGAAAACATGCCATCAATTTTAATAGCCAATTCTACGTTCATCAAATAACTATTAAAACTTTTGAAAATACAAAAAATACACAATATATCAATCAATGTCTTATTAATTTTCTATTAATTATTATAGAGCCCGGGAAGCTGAGATCAGGCTCGGAAGCGCAGACAACAACCAGTCTCCAGTCAGGATGACCTCCAATAACATCCATATCCACTGGGACGTTGATGTTGCCCTTCTTGGACTTCCCTATGATGCGCCAATCTCAAGTAAACCAAATTCATAGGAAGAACCATTCACACTCATTAATTACCAAATAATTTGGTAGCGCTTATCAAGGGGTTCACCTCGTAAGTGCTTTATGCTCTTACGCAGCATAAAACCCCAACCAGAAAATAATTAATCTTAATCCTTTCGCTTCAAAATACTTCTTGGGTTTGCAATACATACTTATCTTGGTTCATTTCGCAGCATTTTATTAGTAGAATAAGTGTGTTAATAATTCCTCTGTTATTGTATTTCAGATACTCTTAGGCCAATCAACTTCGCCAGGGATCCTGGACAGACCTATGAGGGTTACACCGTAACCGCCAGTGGATACGGATTGACTAGCGATGGTAAATCTGTGTTTGATAGTTATTAACCTTTTAATTTCTGTTCCTGAACGGCTGTCTGTGAACTGTGACTTGCAGAATAGAAAACAGAGTTTCTGGTGGTAAATCTCCTATGCATATATATTATAAATAGGAGAGGGCATGAGAAACGAACGAATAGTCACAACTAAGTTTTGAATGAAACATTATGAAAGTACGATTTAATATCGTTTTCTAGTCATAAATAATAATCATGCTATACATTTGCATTACATAATTCAATTACAATTTCATTACAAAATTCTTTTAAGGAAATCACTTAGTTTTAGTGGAAAAAAATATTTTTAAAGAAAGAAAAACATTCCTAACAATATTTAAATTCCTCCTACTTCCATCAAACAAAATCCGATAAGAATAAGACCCCAGGGTGCACAGACAATTCTTTTGACTAGTACGATACAAAACTCTGAAGTAACGCATTTTATTCCTTGTAGGTGGATCAACATCTTCGACCCTGAACTTCGTTAACCTCCGTGCCATCTCCAACAACGAGTGCGCTGGATACTACGGAGGAATTATCGTTCCTTCCATCATTTGTACACGTGGATTGGACAACCCCGCCCAGGGAGTGTGCAGCGTAAGAACTTTTATATCTCTTCATTGTATAATAGCGTAATTGAACAAATTACCTAAAAATTAACATAACAGCAAAATGCCCAAATAAGAAAAGGAATTCTGATTTCTTTCGATTTCTTGTACGTCGTTCTCCTGGTCATTTGAAGGAATGAAATCCAATATTCCTGTGCCAACTTTTTCAGCACTTTGTAGGGTAGCATTATTATGTTTCATTGCTTTGAATAATAGAATATATTCCAAATGGGATCCTTGTGGCACACCATAAGAAGTTGAATAACCTTTCATAACTAACTGATCAAATCGATATTTATCTTTGAAAACAATGCTCTTTGTTACTGATTTACTAAGGCATCCTTTTTAATGTACTTTATTGTTCCAGGGAGACAGCGGTGGCCCTCTGGTCATCGGAGGTGGAACGGATATGCTCCTCATCGGAGTCACAAGCTTCGTCAGCAGCGCTGGATGCGCCTCCGACGGTCCATCTGGATTCGCCAGGCCCAACCATGTCGTCGATTGGATCAACCAGGTCACCGGACTGTAAAATGGAGTCACCCGGTACCTCGGCCAGCAAATAATTTGGATTTTTCGCAGAAATAAATTTTTACAATTTTCATTTGCCTTTTACTGATCTCTTCACCCAACATCTTTATATGTAAATGACTAGACCCGGTCAACTGAGATGACCGTCGAAGTATTAAAAATAATGTATGTTTTTTACCTTACAAAAAACTTGCTGATATTCTTCTGTCTTTATAAATATTTATATGTTTGAATTTGAGAACTGGGTGGGTTCTGCAGTATCAAATCTGTAGGAATAGTTGAAGCGTAATTTAAGGTGGTCGCTGCGTCATCTGCGTCCAGTGCTAATTAGGTAAGGAGAGATCTAAGCCACTCAAGTATAGCCACGGCAAAGACGTTGGATGACTTTTGTGTTCTGCCCTAGAAGCTGGCTAGTCAGTGGCGTAGTAAGGCGGAACATGAGTGCACCTTTCACTCACCCTTCAATGAACATGTTAGAGGCATTGCAAAACCTTGGAGGTTGCTTAAAGACGACGTAATTATATAATTGGACCAGCAAAATTATGGTTTCTCATTCTTATTTACTCTACTAGCTCATACCATCAAGATTTTTGATATTCTCATGTAAAAATAATGTTAAAAATAAGCGTGGGTATGTAGGTATGTATATATGATCGTCTTAGAAATGTGGAGATCTGCAAAGAACGCTAGGCTGATTAAAAAAAATACACTCAGATGGTTTGGGCATGTAGAGCGAATGAACTAAGAAAGAAGTATAAGGAGAATATATGACGCAAATGTGGATGGTAGAAGAAGGAATAGCGCCCTTGAGGTGATTTTCTCACGAAAATGGCGCTATAAAAATCATCCAATAATAATAATTATTATTATTAATACGTGGCACGATCAAGTGAATCAGATGCTATAGAATAAAAGAAGAGTATGGGATGATGTATTCGTGTGAAAGAGGCTAGGAATGTGTACCAAGACCGAGTTGTTTGGAGGTCCGTCCTCTCTGTAGTTATTTTCACAGTATCCACACCGATCACGTGAACACCTTTCGCATTTCGAGTAGGTACCTATAGGTACATATAATAATTATTAATTAAAAGATATTCAAATAAAAACATGCCAATCTCTTACTCTTTTTCAGATTTAGATAAAGACCTCTTAAACTATATGATTAGTATTAAATATATTCTGCAATAAAATATATGCATATTATCTGATAAGCAACTTTCTTATATAAGTGACGACGTCCTATTCATAGTAAGTTACTTCTTAAAAAGCAACATGAGGGTCCTAGCTGTTATCGGTGTGATTGTCGGTGTGGTTTCCATTACACAGGTAAGCATGTTTTACTTTCAAATTGGGTGGCGGGTATGGGTACCGCCGCCCGGGAAACATTTATTGGATAACCAACACCTCTGCCATAGGTCACCCCAAGTGGTTCGCCACGTTTGGTGACTTGATGACTGATGTTTGTCCGGGTCTTGGCGGCGTATTCGTCTACCCATCAGCTGTATGCTAGCCCGGATCGGGAGAGAGTGGTTGAGGGAGTCCCTTTGACCCTCCGGCCGTACTCTCTCGGAACATCGCCTTGCACCGCAGAGGGAGGGAAGGATTCAGGTGTCCGTGACTCCTGGACACACTAACCACATTCCTACCCACCCTCATACCCTTTTCCTTCCCAGAACTTCCTCTCCTTCCTTTTTGTAGTTTTACTAGACACACTAAAAGATTCTCCAACACACCTTGGATGGAGATTACTTCTTGGGAATAATAGATTCTTGATGTTTATTTGGTTTTATTAAATACTTCGCCTATTACAATATTGTCCTCGTTAGTCGACCTAATTAGGAGCTGGCTAAATTGAATCTGATGAGAGGGTTCCAGTAAACACTCTCCCTGAGCTGCTCGACCTTCTGTTGCTCACCACAGGTACTAAGCTACCTGCCATCTAGCGGAATCTAAGGACAGCTCTTAGCACTACCATCTATGTCTAAAAACCGGAAGTTTTTAGATACACTACACTTTTCTAAAAAGTCAAGAAAGGGAATTATTTTCTATTGAGCTAATAAATTTTTAAAAAAATTGAAGGAACGTAATTTTGTTTCGTTGGCACGAAATCTAAAGAGATTAGTCTAAAGCAGGGGTGCCCAACCCAAATCATTTCGTAGATCAAAAAAAAAACTGAACTTAGGTGGGCCAATCGGGGGAAGGGGAGTAAACGGGGGATATTACTGTTTATGTACCGGTAATTCGGTGGTCCAAATATGCTATTATTGTAAAACCAAGACCTTAAATGCTAGAAGGCATCAACTGACTATACTCGCACCTATGTGTGTCCTTTGCACTCAATCCCCACTTATTAAAATACTGGTTGGAATTGGTTAAATCCCAAAAAACTTTTTTCGGTCTGATTATTTCTCTTGTTTTTTGCCAACTAAAGGGTTAAAAAAAACTTTTGGGGGCAAGTGTACACTTCGACGCATTTTAACACAAATGATTTTTTTTCAAGTTCGACCTAAAAAAATCCAACTTCTGGGTTTCGCAGGTACTAAGGTTTTGCAGCTCAAACCCTCTGCAGTGGATCCCCACAGATGGGTAAAAGACAGATCTTTAGATACATCGAGAAAACTGGGTCTAAGATACACATTATGTACGAGTACTAAAATTTCCATAAGAGTGCTCACTAGATTTCGTCGAAATGCACAGAATTTCCTGAATTTAATTTTGCAATAAAAAACTAATCGCATTACCCCCTTTCCCTTCTGTGTAGGGTTTCAAGCTGTCTGCCGGCACCACCACACCAGAGAAACTGCCTCTAAGTAAGTAACACGATTTATAAAATAAGTATTTCTCTGGCAAAACTTGGGACATTATAAAGATCATTAAAATAAAAAAAGAAGGCTACTGTTATTTGGGAATTTTCATTACTGGGGATTAAAATAAAACTAATTTCAGATGAACGCATCATCCAGGGTTCGCCAGCTGCCGACCTCCAGTTCCCTCACCACGGATATCTCCTCGTAACCCTCGAGAGTGGAGCAATGCAGGCTTGTGGAGCCTCCCTCATCGCCAACCGTTGGGCCCTCACTGCAGCACACTGTGTTGAGGGGTAAACATTTTTCTTAAATTTCATTACACCTCGCGATTGCAACAGTCAAGAAAAACAAGAAGGCGCTGCAAAATAGCTCCTAGAGATTGCTTTTTTAAACGTTCTAACTTCTAACTGAAGCCACCTGGTCGAAAACTAAAAGCCGTCTGACTATCATTTCTGTCAAGCTTATTGTTCGATCCCTTCTCACACGTTTTCTTAAACGGTGATCAAGTCGCATATGTCTGAAATCGGCTTTATACTATGCCTTGGTATGCCTGAAATCCTGAAAACAATTCTGGACGTAAAGATGCGATTGCATGCCTGACCCCACAGGGATACAGCCATGGAACTAATCCATACTCTTAGGATACAGCCTTAGTTCTCGCTACTCTGTCAATTCAGAATGTTTGATTATTTTTAATGGACTTCATTAAATTTACAAAAAACATAATTTTAAACAGCTGTAATAGATATGGCCCCAAACGAGAATCTTAAAGAACGCCAAGCCGCTATGGTAGTGACAATTGAATTGTTCGATAATATGCCATCAATTTTAACAGCCCTTTTTAACAAAAGTTTCACAGATGTAAACACTGTGTCATCTTACCTATGTATATCATCTTAAGCACAATAGAGAAGTCCAGTCCAATTTTTTTATTTTTTTTTTATGAATAATGACCTTCTAACTTAAATAACTGCATTTTTTTTTTAGAGTTAGTTTTAATAGTTAAAATAATTGTCAAAGTTTCAATTTTTCAAGGTCCCTCAAAAACCCGCCAAATTTAAGATGTATTTTGTGACGTCATCAACAGTTCACCTACTTAATAACGATACGCATTTTATGTTTTTTTATGTTGGTCTCCCTGAATCTCACATAGATCTATCTGCGCAGGCGCCGCACAATGGTTTTACTAGTATGGGAGAGTTGGAAACAATTCGAAATTTCAAATTGCATGGATCACTAAATTTTGTTTCTATATCTTGACACCACATACAGCGCATCTTTCCCCATACCACCAAACTCATCAAAACGTTTCGTCACTGCGTAACACGTCAGCAAAGAATGACTTCCCGAGCAGTCAGGACGTTTGTGTGAAAATGCAACGTTTGTTATATAACATTGAGGGACTAATAACTTTTTACACCGCTTGCTGGCAATCTTTTTTTAACATGGATCCAATAACTTTGGGTGTGTACTAAAGATGTAAAGTATTTTTTTCATATATTTAAGGGGTAATTTACGCGAACCGAAATAATATTTCGGGGCGGGGAAGAATGAAGTAAGCTGGAACGGGGAATTCGCTTCGCGCACGGGCGAAGGCAGAGCAGCGAAGAAATCTAGACTAGATGGTACTAGATTGAGTAAGCTTTGAACATGAAACGTTTAATAAATAATGGGCATCTTTCAAATTATGTTTATTAAGTTGAATGTGCATGTTTTAGGTAAATTTAGATAGAAACATTACCGATTGCAAAAGGAGCTCGTGATTTTATGACTCTTTCGATCGGATTTCGATCATACTTGTTTGATAAATTATTCGATACAATCAACTACACTGCTAGACGGTAGTCAGTCGCTTATGACTCGTAACGGACACGTTCTTCATTGACAGATGTCAAAACAATACGGTATTCAATTACCTACGCACTATTTTCATAATATGTGATCATAATTATATCTGAATATATTGGACAGACAAATAAAATATCGGCCATTTTCAATATTTATTATTATTTTTTACAAAAAATTACATAAAATAACAAATAATTATTTATTTATTTTTTATGAATTAACGCCGATTAACGGCTTTTACATGGAAATTACAATAATTTGAAATGCTACAGAATATACATGATTAAGAAAAAAATGTACATGTGACAAAAAATTAAAAAGTACTTATCGAAGTGACAGCATAAAGTACAAATAATAGTAAGCTATTATAAATACAAATTTGAAGGAAAATAAAACCTCGTATAACATGTATATTAGATATTTTGAAAAAAAAAAAACGTAAAGGACGTAATAAAAATAAATTTAAATATTCAAGAAGTAAACATTGATGAAGAGTACAAACATTCAAAGTATAGTCGCATGTTCGATTCCTCGGCTGGCTAAGTCCTCCATCACAACACGAGCAATATTTTCGGCTTTCTGTGGTGGTAGTAGGAGATTTTCAAACATTGTTGGGCTGTTCGTAACCCGGGAATGTTTGTCTTTCTTTAAAAAAAAAAAAAAAAAAGTTAAACCAATTTAAAAGGTTTATAATATTATTCGTGGCACTCCAAAGGAAATTTTGGAGTGCCACGAAAATTCCGATTTCCGAGGCGAATACTAAATAAGAGTTACATCACAATATTTGCCTCTGATATTAAAGCCTAGGAAACTACAAAAATATTTCATACATTCCATAGTTCTCATTAAAAACCTGCGGCAGGAATGTGAACTAACATTTCGTTATTGGTTTTTGTGTGTTATGCCGTGTTGCTCTGCCTCCTTCTTTAGCCGACGTTTCGGACAGCGTTGCAGTGTCCATCATCAGGGCAGATCCAGCAGATCCGAGAGATATTGCAGGTCCGAAAAAAAGAAGGAGGTAGCGCAACGCGGCATAACACCCCAAAAACAAACAACCAAAATGCTTTTGGCCGTGAAAATCTAAAAACGTATGTGAACTAACATGTTTGAATGTTAAATAGCGTAATTTGTTGGTTATTCACATTTGGTCGTTTTAATTATTACTGCAAGGTACGTTAGATTAGTACTGGGAGATTTATGATGAGGATCGTTTCGTGTTTTTATGAAACTTTTTGCCTCCTATTTACAATTATTATCTCTTGTGCAATAAAAAATACTAATAATATCTTTATTTTTACCATATAAACAAGAAGTTTCACTTCTGTCGCGCGTGGACTCCACGCACACAATTTTTATGGTTTATTTTATTTTCGCATTTTATGTATAAAATAGGTTTCAATTTTTTTTTTCGTTAATCCTATATTTAATTTTCAGGAGTGTGTCGGCTTCTTTTGCAACCTTTATAATCTATTTTACAATTTTCTTACTTTTTATAATTCTGTAACTCATTTATTTTACCATAATTTATTAGATATACCAATGTTACAACTAACATAACTGTATAATTAGAAATTTATGTAAAAGCCCAGTAGGGCGCAAATGAATAAAACTAGGAATACGATTCTGGTGAAGGCGCACTCTAAATATTCTATGCCGCTGGTTGTAGACAGCGAGCCGAGAAATGGAATTTCTAGTAAAAAAGTCAACTTGGTTCTGAAATAATACACAATATTATTACGACTAGCCTTTAGTGTGACCCCTTTTCTCATGTGCCAACACATTTACGTATTTATTTTTCGTAAAATTTGACGTCGTCCCACTCTCAAAGCATCTCGCGTACTGACGAGAAATAACTTCTGCCTTGGTTACTTGGTTTATATAATGGCGCGAGACAAAGTATTATTGAAAAACGGTTTTTATTTTTATAAGCATTGTTTTTATGCTTTTTAAGATAATTTTATTATCTAGCCGTTTAGAAAACATTGATGTGGTGATGATGTTTATTTTTATAATTCTCCTGTATTTAGAATTAAAAGATATAATCGAACTTTGAGCTATTTTTAGAGGTTCCGTAAATATTTTTTTACGCAATTGTTTTAAACATTTTAATACGTTTTGTTAGTTCACCATTTAGAAGAATAATTTATTTGTTCAAAACATAATATTATTTTCTAATAAACAATATAGAAATTTTCTAAAAACTGCATCAAAAACCTGCAAATATGCTGCGATTGCGGTAAGATCCCCTTAATGTGACAAATTAAAGATATCTTTTTTTAAAAACATCTCGTGAATTAAAAAAAAATACGACGATTTCTGAAATAGTTAAGGTTTTAGTTTAATATTCCGTAATAAAAAAAAAATCTTACCTATTTTTGCGTCTCTACGGCCCAGTATTTTTTACGTAATTTATTTACTGTAAAATTTGAGTGCTTCATAAATATCATTATTGTCACAGGTTCGGTTTCAAAGGATTTTTTCTTCAGACAAAAGGAGTTATTTGACATAGTGATGAACTCAAAGTGTCAACAGATGGAAAAAGATTTTTATATTTGAAAAAAAACTTATAAACCTCACCAATTGCCTTAAAGAGGGGTTGGTTAAACTCTGTAAAAAGATCGCGGGCTTCAAATTTTGCTTTAAAAAAAGATGGAAAATTGCTCGTCGAGATGAAGCTAGATTTATGATGGAAAATAAAAAAAAGTGACTTGAGACTCCGATTGGTTTTATATTGCACGCGATTTTCCCTAAAAACGGCACGTCGTGGTTAAAAACACAATTTGAATGTAGTTCTGACCGATCCAAGCGCTTGAAAACCGAAGATCTTCGGAAAAGTGCACCACTTTCTCATTTGGCGTTTGAGAAAGAGGTGCACTTTTCGGTCAATCGGTTGCATCAAAATTATTAGAAGACATTATTCTAGGCGTTCATCTTTTAACAGACAAGTGTACAAAAAATTTGAAGATAATCGCTCTTCTTAAAAACAGATGTTCATTAGGACGTGAGAGGATACGATTATTCTAGTATTTTTATATCTTCAAGTTTTTTTTTTTTTTACAGTGAATACCGCACAAGAATCTCAACTGCTCCCGTCTGGAGCCAGTGAGACTATGGCATCCCCAATTGGGGTATGTTGTAAGGCTGAAGGTAGTGGGGAGGGGAAGGAGGTGAGGAAGAGGAAGGTTGGGAAGTACCTGGCTATTCAGATCTGGTCACTAAACACGGCTAAAGCCATTTTCAAGCAACGTTTCAATTCTGAATGGTGGTCTTACACCAGGGCGATACTGACAGTATCTTCCACTCTGGAACGTGCCGCAAATATACTATATATTATTTTAAATAAATTAATTGTGAAATAACACAAATTAATCAAATAAAATTTATTTGCGCACGCCGGGTTCGAACCCGCGACCTCCGGATTGTGAGTCAAGAGTCTTAGCCACTGGACTATGGAGGTCGTCAAAGTGTACCTACATATGCGATTAGTTTGCAGGAAGTCTGACTATTGTAGCAAAATCCTTGCCCATCGTTCACCAGATATTGCCGCCCGATTAAGATTATCATAAGAGGCTCCGGAAGCTCGGAAGAAAGATTTTTTAAAATATCGCGAAAACTATTCTAGAAAATGTTCTAGTGAGAAATTTAATGAGGATGTTCTTAATTTAATGTTAGTTATATCTGATCCTGTCATAACTAGTTACAGGTAACCCCCAAATAAACAATTAAATCGTTTTCCTAAAGAAGTTTTCGATTTAATATTTCCTCCGGATATTCATTATATAAATATCTTTGGCACCGACGATGATGAAGATTGTTCATAGTCTGCATCAGAATGTTGAAAAAAAAAAAAAAAAAACTCCGCCTTTATTTTCACATGGATCTGGATATAAATAATTTCAATTTTAAGATTAAAAAAAAAAATCTTGTTAATAAAATCCAGAAATCGTTAATAAAATCCAGTAAAACTTACTTAAATCAAATATTCTTATTTTTTGTAACCATACCGAAAAATAATATCACTTTTTTTCCTCGTTAATCCTGCCTGTGAATTGTTTCCAACTTATGGGGTATTCGGAACCACTGTGCGCCGCCGGCCATCTTTTTGTTCCTACGCGTTTATTGGTTTACTATTTACTTCATGGCGTAGCGACATCAAGTACTTCGCAAATGACATGTTGAATTATGCTTGCAGTTAATTTTATGTTTTTAAGATATTTTTCGTTTAAATGATCAATTCACTGTGATATTAGTGTAATTCAACATAATTACCAATGCTAGCGTTAATTTTTTTTTCAGTTTTAGTCCTTTAAATAGTGTTTTGTTGGTAATTTATTTTCGTTTTATAAAAGATTTTAGGTTACGTCTGAAATTTTTTTTAATGACTTTACCGCGTGAATTTAATAAAACTTCTATAAAAGTAATATTATTTAATAATGTAAAAGCCTTATGCATGTGTAAATAAACACAAAATAGAGAAATCAACGCATTAAATTGCGTAAAATCGAGTCCAAGATGTCATATTTTCCAGTTATTTTTTCAGAATCATTAAAATATTTTTTTATCCTTTTTAATTGTATGAACTAGATAAAAAGTGAAGTGACAGTTTTATTCCAAATTCATAAAGTAAGAGGACTGTATTTTTTTTAATTTTGAATTTTCCTAAATTTTTCGACCATTTAATTTATTTATTTATTTATTTATTTATTTACGGAACATAAACAGTCATAGTAATAAAATATACATAAGAGGATGGCAAAAAAACAGACCAATTATTAATGTTCACAGATAGGTATTTAGAAACATAAAAGTAACTGAATGTAAACTAGAAAATTTAAGAAAAACAGAAAAAATAAAAACAGAACTAAGCAGCAATTTAAAAAAAAAATAATAATACAGATGTGAAGTCAACAAGTGATAAACATGTTATAAACAATAATAAAATAATTAAAACAATACTTAAATAGACTGCGAAATAGGTATTTGGGTTGGGACGGGTAAGGGGAGGAGAGGGATAAGGGAAAGTTGCCACACAAGTAATATAATAATATTAGGTACAATGAATTTAGTCATGAATATGTGTTATTCGCACCTACATAGAATGTAATAAAGAAATTCTGTAACGACAGTAACTAGCAGTGAATATGTCAGCAAGTGTGTCTATATGTGCAAGTTTATTATTATAGTATTTACATGCCCTTTGTATAAATTCATTTTGGTTGGAATTAGTGTTGCATCTATCAATGTAGAAAAGGGTATTTTGTCTGCTGTATCGAGTCGGCGTGTGGAAATTTATTTTATTTAGCAGCTCCGGGCAGTCAACTTTTGAGTTAATAATTTTGTACAGGAGCATCTGATCAGCGACAAGCCTCCTATTGAACAGTTTCGAGATTCGAAAATGTTTCTCGATTTCGTCGTAAGAATTGTATATGTTGAATGATTTAAAATTGAGAAATTTGAGAAATCGCTCCTGAACTCTTTCTAACCTGTTAACATAAACAATATAGCGCGGGTTCCAAACCTGTGAACAGTATTCCAGGTGAGGACGAACATGTGAATTGTACAGAATCAGATAAGTCTTAGTATTTTTGAAAAATTTGCATGTTCTCAGTACAAAGCCTAGACTCTTTGTTGCTTTGGTGACAATATTATCAATGTGTTTATCAAAAGTAAGTTTAGAGTCCAAAATAACCCCGAGGTCACGTATATAATCTTTATTTGTTAACAGAGATCCAGAAATGGTGTATTCATGCAGTATTTTTTTATGGTTACGTGTGAATGTGACTTTGCAACATTTGGAAATATTGATAAAAAGCTTATTTCTGAGACAGTAATCCGTCAGTCGGTCAAGATCTTCTTGTAAACGCACAGAACAGTCATGGGAGCTTATAGGAAGATATATTTTCATATCGTCGGCAAATAGTAAAATTTGAGCGTTGTGAAAACATGTCGTAATATCATTTATATAGATAGAGAAAAGCAAAGGACCCAAAATGGACCCCTGAGGCACACCAGAAGTAATGATTTTCCAGATGGAAGAAAATCCACCTACTGTCACAGCCTGGGACCTGTTTGTTATGTATGAAGATAACCAACGAAGGAGATCTCCATGAATACCATGATTAGCAAGTTTTCTAAGCAGGATCCTGTGGTTGATCTTGTCAAAGGCTTTGCTATAGTCAGTATAGATTGTATCAACTTGCACACGTTTATCCATAGAGGCAGACAAGAAATTTAAAAATGTTATAAGATTTGTAGCAACAGAGCGACCTGCAAAGAATCCATGCTGAAATTCGTTGATCGAATTCTTTACCACAGGGAATAACTGGTCATAGACTATGTTTTCGAACACCTTTGAAAAAATGCAGAGCTTGGAAATGGGTCTATAATTATCTGCTTCGCACTTAGTTCCCGATTTATGAATTGGTGTGATATAGGCTCTTTTCCATATATCTGGAAATGTACCAGTCTTAAGCGATATATTATACAGTATTGATAGCGGAATTGACAAATGATTTGCACACTCCGTAATGAACAGTGGTGGGATACCATCTGGCCCAGCACCCTTGCTGGAATCGAGCCATTTTAAATATTTAGATACAAGATCAGCATCGATAAAAACTGATCCTATCTCACAAACCTGATTAACAACGGAGTCGTGGCAGGAAGTCCCCAGAGGGTCAGCCGGTTCATAGACGGAATGAAAATATTCAGCAAATAAATCACAGACTGCCTGGCCACCCTCGGCTGTTAAATTCTTAAGATTTAATACGCTAGGAATAGATGCTGATAGTTTTTTTGATTTAACATATGACCAGAATGCCTTGGGATCTTTGGCGATATTCTCTTCAGCATTATTAATAAAGTCTTCATGACACTTCTTAGCCATTTTTTTCTGTCTGGTGCGTAGCCTAGAAAAAGTAATGTAATCGGAAGGGTTCTTATAAGTAGTATATAATCTGTGAAATTTCTGCTTTTCGCGAATAAGTTTTATTAATGATGAGCTATACCACGGGGGATAGGAATGTTTACCAGAACGCCTCAATGGAACCTTATCAGAGATCAAATTATTAATAATATTATAAAAATGTGATAGTGCAGGATTGACGGAATCGGTTAAGTTAAGTGTGTTCCAATCTACTTGCGCCAGGCTGTCTCTTATGTCATCGTAGTTAGCTTTGTGGAATGAAGGCCTTTTAATTGAGTTTTCCTTTATGACCGGGGGTTCAACAAACTCAGCAGTGATAATGATAGATTTATGGTGAGTATCCTCAGGAACCAACGGGTCGTTCGCGGGAGCAACGCGTACCGAGAAATTACAGAGAACGAGATCAAGAATTCTTCCTAACGTATTTTGAACACCATTATATTGGTGGAGGTTACAGTAATTAATATTATCGATAAATGTTGAACTTATTGTAGAAGTATAGTTGCAAGGAATCATGTTTACCTCATCCACAGGAAGAGACCAGGTAATATCAGAAAGGTTAAAATCTCCCATAATAAGAAACTTGTCGTTAGGTTGATTCAAAAGCTTAAAACCTAGATCATTCGAAAAGGCGGAGATTCGAGCATTGAAATTGAAGCTTTTGGACAGGTAGATACAACAAAGATGAAGGCTAGTAAATACATTGGCACGTGGGATGCGAAGAGTCACCCAAATGTCTTCATCCGTAGAACACCACGAGTAATTACAAATAGCATTGAGTTCCTTTTTGACAGCCAAGAGCACCCCACCACCCATTGTTACACCTTCGATACTTCTGTCGCGTCGGAAAACATTGTATCTTGAGTCAAAAAGCTCCCCATCTAAAATAGAATCAGTAAGCCAAGTCTCTGTTATACCAATCACGTCATAATCACCGCTCGTAACACTGCGAAGAAACGTGTCATTTTTTGTTCTCAGTCCACGTACGTTCTGATAAAAAATACTTAGAGGCAGGGACTCTTTTTCAGTTTAGTGTCAATAACAAAAATATGCAGAGAATGTGTGAACATAATATGAGGTGTAATATGTATAGACACTTGAAATATGGCCAAGTATGTTAAAAATAAAAAATTGAGTACAGAAAGTGAGAATATCTTGCAGTTGACAGGAGTTGAGAACAGGAAAATATAATAAGGTAATGTAGTGCGAATGTAATAAATAAATATAATAGTTATGCGATGGCAATGTGAGATGCGGGATAGGCGGGCGTGTGGAGGAAGAGGAAGGAGTATGCAATAATAATCGGATGAGCAGTAGGTATTTTCTTATGTTATTTTCTGGAGGTCGTCTTCCCTCGTGACTAAAAAAGCTGGTGAATTTTCATTTTTTCTCACCAAGATCTTGCAGTCCTTTACCCAAACAAATTTAAAACCTGCTTCCCGTGCTTTGCTTTTAACCTTTGAAAGCAGAATCTTATTATTAATTGTTAGGTGGTTGTTGACATAAATTGTAGTTTCTGGTCCAGAATATTTCAGGTCGGTGCTGCTTATCTTCCTGGCCTTTTTGGATAAAGCGAGAAATTCCTCTTTCCTCCGTCTACACGCAAACCGGTTGATAATTGGCTTAACCTGGGTCGTCTTGGTAGCCACTCGCGTCACGATGTCTACATCTTCTGGCTGTAGCACGAAACCAATCTGCTCGCCTATTTTCTGGGCTACACAGAGTAAATTTTCCCCTTTCGTTAATGGAACGTTCTTAATCTCCAGATTTTTCATACGGGAGAGCTGATCCCGCTCATCCAGTTCGTACCTGAAGATGTCCATGCTCTTCTTAATTGACGCCACCTCCAAAACTATCTGGTCGACGGTCTCCAGTCTCTTCTCAACCACCTCCACCCTCTTTTCCGTATCGGACATGGCTGCTAGTGCGAATTCGAGGCTCTTCTTTATGTCGGATATCTCACCCCACATTGGCTTAATGCGAGTGAGCTCAACATCGATTTTATTCAACTTCTCCATAATCTCGGCCAGAGAACCAGCTGGTACCATCTGCGACGACGCCGCAGGAGTTGCAGCTGGAGACCCACTGCGGGCTGCATTTCGTGTGCACGGCTTCATATTGTTGTTTATAATTTAATGTAGCTAGTCTTTTTTAATATATTATGTAATTAAATTGGTTCACTTGTTTTGGCCGGTTAGCAATTATTGATTGTTTATGAACTGTAGTGACATGATTTTTAGTTGAAGATTTAGTTTAGTTTAGATTTAGTTGAAGATTTAGTTTAGTTTGCGAGTGACAGTTGTGGAGGTGTTATAATGAGTTTTATGCACTAAAAAATCCACTTCTAGTGATGAAAATATGCTGGTTTGGCGCGCGATATCCAGTTTAGGATAATTAGGCACTTTTGATATAGTTTAGTTTTGATTTAATTGATGATTTAGTTTAATAGAATATGTTTACTGTCAGCTGTTTTTTTTAAAGTTTTTCATTTTGAAACTTAAAATTACTACAATTTTCAAACACGATCGTATATGTCAGATACAAAAATCTAAAAGGCAATTCTATTTAGTTTCTATAAAGGTATATGCTTTAAGACATCTTAAAAAATAAGAAATATATAGAACATTCGTTGTGTCATACCTAAATTCCCATACAAACGACGTACCTGGTTTATTTATGTGACGTACAGTGATTACCATCGTGACGTCACCACAGAGCATTACACAGCATACCAACTTGACGCTGTGTTTTATTGAGAATATTAAAAATGCACTTTTTAATATTTTTTTAAAAAATGTACGTTTGATATTATTTATTAAAACTTATATATTCAGAATCAGCGTTTATTGGTCTATATGAACATATTTTTTTAAAGCCATAATATTTTTCACTGGAGTTCCTTATTCCCCCATCAATGCGTCATTAATGTTGTCATGTTAATTAATGCAGAGCCGATTTTGTCGAGATCTACCTCGGAAGCAACGACATCACTGCAACTCCAGTCAGGATGACTACTTCAGACATCCAACTCCACCCCGAATTCGATCTAGCCCTTATTGGACTTCCAGGGAGTGCCATAATTGGAGGTAAACCAAATCCACAGAACAAACTTTTCATCGTCCATCAAATAATCTATTTGCCAAAATAATAAACATATCTTTCTTAAACTCCCATGGAATGCACCAAATTCACAGAACAAAGTTTTCATCTTCTTTTCGTGACTGAGCTACCCAGTCTTAGAATCCATTATTCGGGACGCAATAAAACGCGTTCATATTTTCTCAGTCTCGCGCTGCATATTTTACTTAAAATGAACAGAGTTTGTAAATAATTAAAGTCTCACTGCATTTCAGGCACCATCAAAACAGTCAACATCTCCAGAGATCCCCTGGAGACCTATGAAGGTCAGCTCGCAACCGCCAGTGGTTACGGATACGTTGCCGATGGTAAACATTTGCTTTATAGTTACTTACTTTCTTTTGAGTCAGGCACCTACCTGGGTTATATAACTACTATTTATATTTATTTGATTGGGTCCTACAATGTTTAGAGCACTCAGGCCATGGACCTACAAGATATGATTTCTTCAATGCTTCACATCATTTCCCTCCCTTAAAAAAGTTCACCAGTTTTCCTTGTAATTTCCAGGGTATTTTGCGATGTCTCGTGGTTATATAACATGGCTTCTTAAGTATCGGAGCCTTCTTCTTGTCATGGTAGAAAATTGGCAACAATTGGTGAATGAGATAGTGTATGTGTAGAGTGGATTTGATATTTGCGAAGATTGACTAACGAAGGACCTTGAATTTTGTGTTACTGTTTACTGCTTGGAACGAGGAAAAACATATGCTGCATATAAAGGAAAGGACTCACCGAAACAGGATAAAGAACTTGTATGCTGGCAATTTTGTCTTCTTTCTCCCCGTCCAATTGGCACTGAAAACAGCAATAGGCGTGCGTTTCGTGTACACGGCGAACACGGCGGAATTAGGTTAACAGATAGCGGGAGCACGGGGGCTATAGGGTATGTTGCGGCGCGGGCTGTTGATTGCAGACTGACGTGGTGAAGGTAGTTATAGGTGCGGATTTTGGGAACAAGGTAGGACAGGATTTGCAACAATATTAATACCAATCCCAAGCAGTAACAGTATGTATGTGTGCTATGTAGGTGTGTGTATGTGTAGGTATATGTATTGGCGTAACCATGCCCCCCGCCTGGAAGGGGATGAAAGAATCCACTTCCATAAACCAAAAGAGTGCCAATACGTTTCAATGCGCAAACAAAATTATAATGACACGCGGTAGAATGTAATAAATTATGTAAAAGTTACGAAAATATTATGTAAGTTATATAAATGCTTTACCAAATGGTCAAAATGACTGATATAGCAAGGAAATAAAAAGAATAAAAAACATTGAAACGAAAAATATGATTTGAAAGGATTCAATAAATAATACTGAACCTGCGGTAGATAAAACTAGAAGTAGGGTTTGGTACCTATTTAACAATGAAACTAATCTAATTGATTTTTAAAAATTAAAGTATTATGAACTAACTTCTAAGATGTCGTTAAATCTATTGTGACGGTAAGGGACAGAGTTTAACGACTGCCCTGCGGTATGTTCCGGAGTTAGTTTTAACTTCCGCAACCCGGATCACCCCATCTGCCCCGGGGTAGACATTGACTATTACCCCAATAGGCCATTGAAGGGGCGCGATGTTGTCACTCTTAATCATTACTACCGTGCCTGTCTTTACCGAATTAGCATTTGTATTCCATTTCTGGCGAGCTTGCAAAGTATTTAAATACTCAATTCGCCATCGGTTCCAGAACGTCTGAACAAGACGATCCACGAGATGTTTGCGTTGTATCAAGTTGACTGGCTCGTCTGACAAATCAGCAGCGGGTAAAGATTTTAAGGGAGTGAGCGTTAAAAAATGCGCGGGGGTTAGCGGCAATGGAGCCGAAACATCGTTAACGCTAAGTACAGATAGCGGGCGTGAATTTAGAATTGCTTCAATCTGAGAAAGCACTGTTTGCATCTCTTCATAAGTCAGTAGAGAGGTGCCTACTATTTTATTTAAATAACCTTTCAGACATTTAATGTTACTTTCCCAGATCCCACCAAAGTGAGGAGCTTGCGGTGGATTCATCTTCCATTCGATTCGATTCTCCAACAGATTGTCTGAGAATTCCTTTTTGTAATTGGGTGACTCTATAAGTGCAAATAAAGACCTTAAATGGGATTTGGCTCCCACAAAGTTCGTCCCATTGTCGGAGTACATTATACTCACAGGACCTCGACGAGAAAGGAAACGCTTGAAAGCGTTGAGGAAGACTTCGGTGGAAAGATCCGAAGCGAGTTCAATATGAACTGCTCGGGTCACCAAGCAAATAAATAAGCAAATGTATGCCTTTTGACTTCGCACCCGCCGACGTCTATAAGGGATTATTTGAAGCGGGCCAGCGTAGTCAACCCCCGTGTGAAGAAAAGCCTTAGCTTCGCGGACGCGGCATGCGGGTAAATCTCCCATTAATGGGAATTGTGGTTTAGGATTGACTTTGAAGCACGTATTGCACTGATGCACACGTTTCCGAACCAAATTGCGCGAAGAAAGTATCCAAAATCTTTGTCTTAGCAGCGACATCAAAATTTTTGTTTTTAATTCGGGTGGATCAGATATCGATTTCGTATCAAAACGTTGTAAAGGCCAATCACTTTTAGGTAATTGGGCAAATACGGGACCGTTAAACCATAACGGATGGTCTATTAGCTGAGCGGGAGTAAGACCCCGCGATAAGCAGTCGGCGGGATTGTCTTGACCTCTTATATAATGGAAGCATTCAGCCCCAAGATGGTTTTGTATTTGTGAGACACGGTTGGCAACGAAGGTCTGCCATTTTGCAGGCGGTGAATTTATCCAAGCTAGTGCAACCGTGCTGTCGCAAAAAGCTAAAGTCGTATGAGCTTTTGAATTTGATGTGTAGGTATTACTGACCGTATGCATTAATCGTGCAAGTACTAGCGCTCCACATAGTTCTAATCGCGCAAGTGAAATCGTCTTAGCCGGAGCGACCTTGGATTTAGCGCATAATAAATTAATTGTGGTTTTATCGGTATTCGGACAGTAAACATGTAAGTAAATAACACCTCCATATGCGCGTTCGCTTGCGTCTGAAAACCCGATAAGCGTTAATACACATTGGGGTTCGATTCCTAAAAAACGAGGAATTTTAATAGATTGCAGTAATGGCAATTCCTTTTTAAACTGTCGCCAAAGTGTGACAACTGTTTCAGGAGGAGTATCGTCCCAATTCAGGTTATACTCCCATAGAGATTTAATTATCAGCTTAGCCAATAATACAACTGGTGCGGCGAAACCCATCAAATTCCAAAGACGAGCAATCGTCGAGAGAATATTTCGTTTAGTACACGTTCTTTCGTCGGTGTGTACGACAAATACAAAATGATCAGAAGCGGGTATCCAATGAAGCCCTAGTATTTTTAGGTTTTCATCGGGATTAAATTCCACATGTTCCTTAACACGACGAGCTGTAGGAATCGTGGATAAAAACTTTGGAGAATTAGAAGAGAATTTTACAAGGTCGAATCCTCCGGCAGCGAATAACTGAATTAATTCCGTCGACAACTCGGTAGCTTCCTCGACTGATGAGCAACTGGTGACGAAATCATCCATGTAGAATGAGCCATTTTCCACCAAGTTTGCCGCGAGTGGGAAACGAGGTTTTTCATGCGTTGCGAGTTGACGCAGTGAACGCATAGCCAAAAATGGGCTACAAGACATGCCGAAAGTGACGCGATTAAATTCGAACAATTGTAAAGGGTCACTATTGTTAAATCTATACAGCATGCGCTGATAACGACGGCATTCTTCTTGCACTACGATTTGTAGGTACATTTGTTTTATGTCAGCGGTTATAGCTATTGCGAACAATCTGAAATTGAGGATAATGCGAAACAAATCACCTTGTAAATTCTTTCCGGTATGTAGGATGTCATTAAGCGAATAACCCGAATCGGATTTCATACTCGCATCTAGCACCATGCGAATTTTAGTAGTAAGTTTATCTTCACGAACTACAATATGATGCGGTATAACGTAATGAGGTAAGTCAGAATTGTCGACCGGCGAAATGTACCCTTTCTGTAGGTATTCGCGTAATATTTTGTCATATTCTAACTTTATTGCGGGTTGAGATATCAAGCGGCGTTCGAGAGATCGAAACCTGCGTTCGGCGGCGGGTAACGATTCACCGAGAACAGAGGGACTGTTTCGAAACGGCAACGCGACGATATAACGACCTGCCGTGTCACGAGAGGTAGTGAGTTTAAAAATGTCCTCACACTCTTGTTCATCAGGCGTTAAAAACTTCTCATCTGGAATGTCTTCCAATTCGAAGAAGCGCGACAGGCAAAAATCATTATTTTGCGTGAACGTACAAAATGATTGCGTGGCGTTTATACTTGGGTTTTCAATCATCGTTGGGGCAGTACCCAAGATGAGATATCCCAAAGTGGTTTCAATAGCAAATGGCTGGCCGAGAGAACCTGATATTTTGTTTGCCTTTAGAATGCGAGCAAATATGTCACATCCTAAGATAATATCAATCTCACCGGGCGTACAGAATGTTGTGTCTGCTAAGGGCAAATTGTCAAGATACGACAAAGAGGAACGGTTAATGTTAACAGTAGGCAACTCACTGGTTATAGTTTCTACTACATATGGTTTAATCGTATACGACTGAGTGATGTCATAGCGGGAATGTAACTTTAAGCAAGTTACGCCATTTGTCACATTTCTTACGTCACCTATTCCCGTGACGTAAGTACTTGGAGATGACCGCACCGTAAGATTCAAGCGTGAACAGCATTTGCGCGTAATTATGTCCCTTTGGGAGCCGCTATCTATTAGAGCCCGTAACGTCTGTACCTGGCCCTTAGCGTCTCTGGTAGTGCAAACAGCCGTTCCTAAGAGTGCAGTAGTATTTGCACTAGGGCATGAATTTGTTACACATAGCGAAACCGGATTCAAAGAATTTAAGTTATCATTATCGGCATCTGCTTGTAACGCGGGAGATGGTATTGGGTCTGTTTGTGACTTTCGCCCATCAGTTTGTTTGAAATGCAATAAACTATGATGGTTGAGCGCGCATGTTTTGCATGTACTCTTTGATTTACAAGCTTTTGTGATGTGCCTAGTACTGAGGCAGTTCACACAAACTCGAATATTCGATGACTTAATAAAGTTAAATCGATCGCGTGGTTCTAGACTTGTGAATTTAGAACATTGGTATAAAGGGTGCGATCCCTTTTGACAACAAAAACAAATTTCGATGGAGTGATTATCGATTTTTTCGACATTAATAAATGCCTTTGCGGAATTAGTTTTTTGCGGTTTAGCGGTATAATTAATGTTTGAGCCAACGCGGCTCGAAGTCGGTTGCGTGAATTGCGCGCGGTTGAGAATTCGTTGCTGTTGTCTTACAAAGTCGATTAGTTCCGCGCTGGAAGGTAAATTTTCATTATTTTTAATAGAAGATTCGAAAGCCTTTACAGTCTCTATGTCAAGCCGTTTAAGACCCAGTTGTAGCAATATGAATTCTGCGAGGTCTTTTATTTTTAATTGCTTCAGCGCGGCGATGTTAGCGGAGTATGCATCTGCGAAATTCTCTAAAGAAGCGGGCGTGGCCGAGTTAACTGGAGGCAATTTCAGCAATCGGTCAAAGTATGATTCAGCAAGAACGCGTTGATCATTATACTTAGTACACAATGCGTCCCAAATAACTTGATAATTTGTACCAGTAGGCGTAATAGTTTTGCAAATATTTAATGCTTTTCCGGTTAATTTAGACATCAGATACTGCATCTTTTCAGCATTATCCAGAGAATCATTCAAATGTATAACCGAATTATATGTTTCATAGAAAAGAGGCCAATTATCTAATTTTCCGTCAAAGCACGCTATTTCCAAAGGCGGTAACTTAATTTGACGGCGAGGTTTCGCAACTGGATTGGACAGCATATTTGCTTCGGTATATTTAATAACCCCGAAGAGTTCTTCAAATGCATTTAATTGAGAGTATTCAGCAATTGCTTCCGGATTCAATTCCAGTTCGCAATCCACTTTTTCATCTAAAATTGTTATAAATTCAGAACGAATTTTTTCAACAGTAGTTGCGCCTGACAAAAAAGATTGGCGATTGCTAATGCTTTCCGAAGCTTTCCTTATCTTGTCATACACCGACTGTAAGCTTGCAAAGCTAGCTGATAGTTTAGCATTTAAACGTTTGAGACGTCTTTCGTCCCGAGACGACCCGGATGACGCGCTTGTAGCCATTTTATTTATTCCGGTTATATTTTACAAAATATGAGACGATAAACAACTAAAACTGCGGTTAAAATAATGTGTCTGTATTATTTATGCGGAATTAATTAATTAATATTTAATAAATATTTAATTACTTCACAGTGATAACCGCACGGGGTTAAATTGACTGGTGAGCTGTGAAAGGTTAACAGATGCGCCGTGCACTACGTCGGTAAATCATTAACAAATTATACATATTACGATCGTATTATTCATTTGTAATGTAATCCAATAATATAAATAATACGAATATTAAGAAATAATCGTATTATTTATAAGGTAGGTAATGCGATTTGATTAGCAAGATATAATTACATGAGTTATCAGAAATAAATATCAAAGCAGTGTCTTGTATCTATTTATTCTAATAGCGGGTAAATATGTTATTTCCAACCATAATACGATAGGTATAAAGAAACAAAATTACTCATGTAGGTATATCAAACTGCGGGAATGCGGGTAATTATTTATATGCGGTATTGTAAAAACGTATTCACACTCTGCTGGATTATTATCTACTAATATTATGGTTCAAAAATGTCCGGCTCGTTTGGATCAAGATGAATGAGATAGTGTATGTGTAGAGTGGATTTGATATTTGTTTCTGATAACTCATGTAATTATATCTTGCTAATCAAATCGCATTACCTACCTTATAAATAATACGATTATTTCTTAATATTCGTATTATTTATATTATTGGATTACATTAACAAATTATACATATTACGATCGTATTATTCATTTGTAATGTAATCCAATAATATAAATAATACGAATATTAAGAAATAATCGTATTATTTATAAGGTAGGTAATGCGATTTGATTAGCAAGATATAATTACATGAGTTATCAGAAATAAATATCAAAGCAGTGTCTTGTATCTATTTATTCTAATAGCGGGTAAATATGTTATTTCCAACCATAATACGATAGGTATAAAGAAACAAAATTACTCATGTAGGTATATCAAACTGCGGGAATGCGGGTAATTATTTATATGCGGTATTGTAAAAACGTATTCACACTCTGCTGGATTATTATCTACTAATATTATGGTTCAAAAATATCCGGCTCGAAGGACCAAGATGAATGAGATAGTGTATGTGTAGAGTGGATTTGATATTTGCGAAGATTGACTAACGAAGGACCTTGAATTTTGTGTTACTGTTTACTGCTTGGAACGAGGAAAAACATATGCTGCATATAAAGGAAAGGACTCACCGAAACAGGATAAAGAACTTGTATGCTGGCAATTTTGTCTTCTTTCTCCCCGTCCAATTGGCACTGAAAACAGCAATAGGCGTGCGTTTCGTGTACACGGCGAACACGGCGGAATTAGGTTAACAGATAGCGGGAGCACGGGGGCTATAGGGTATGTTGCGGCGCGGGCTGTTGATTGCAGACTGACGTGGTGAAGGTAGTTATAGGTGCGGATTTTGGGAACAAGGTAGGACAGGATTTGCAACAATATTAATACCAATCCCAAGCAGTAACAGTATGTATGTGTGCTATGTAGGTGTGTGTATGTGTAGGTATATGTATTGGCGTAACCAATTGGTGTTTCACATTTTCTATTACTATTAGTGCTTTTCAAAAGCTGCCTATTTCTCTTGAGGTGACCTATATACTAAGGTAGTTAATTTAATTGTTGACTTCTTCTTTTAGGCGGCCCAACGTCTAGTACTTTGAACTACGTCAACCTTCGAGTCATCTCCAATGCCGAATGTGCCAACTACTACGGATCCATCATCGTTCCTTCCACCATTTGCACGGTTGGATTTGACAACCCCACCCAGGGAGTGTGCAGCGTAAGATCAATTAACTCTTTAGGCATGGAAGCTAATACAGTTGTCCTGCAAACAAAACAACTATCGGACAATAATCACCGATTTTTTTTTTACAGTGAATACCGTACAAGAATCTCAACTGCTCCAGTCTGGAGCCAGTGAGACTATGGCATCCTCAATTGGGGTATGTTGTGTGGCTGAAGGTAGTGGGGAGGGGAAGGAGGTGGGGGAGAAGGAAGGTTGGGAAGTACTTGGCTATTCAGATCTGGTCACCAAACACGGCTAAAGCCATTTTCAAGCAACGTTTCAATTCTGAATGGTGGTCTTACACCAGGGCGATACTGATAGTATCTTCCACTCTGGAACGTGCCGCAAATATACTATATATTATTTTAAATGAATTAATTGTGAAATAACACAAATTAATTAAATAAAATTTATTTGCGCACGCCGGGTTCGAACCCGCGACCTCCAGATTGTGAGTCAAGACTCTTACCCACTGGACTACGGAGGTCGTAGTTGGACCGATGGGTTGGAATGATCAAATATTACGCACAGTCTGAACGTCGTCGATGTTCTTGGCTCTCCACGAAGCGCGAAACTGCGAGGAGTGCAGGAGCCTTGTCCACCAGGGAAATTGGAGTGGGGGTCACGATCCTCAGCATTGAGGATCATTAAAAAAAAGAAGAAGAACAAAATGTCATAGCTTCGAATTGATTTTGGTTTTTTATTTCGAAGCAAAAACAATCTTGTGAATGTCTTCTATTTTTCCAGGGTGACAGCGGCGGCCCACTAGTCGTAGGCAGTGGAGACGACATGACCCTCATCGGGGTGACCAGCTTCGTTAGTAGCGCCGGATGCTCCTCAGATGGTCCCTCTGGCTTCGTCAGGCCCAGCCACTTCGTATCCTGGTTACACTCGATCGCTGGAATTTAGTGTGGAGTCACCCTGAGGGGTGATTCCGGTTCTATTTTAGAATAAGGAATTATCCTTAACCATAAAATTAGCGACCTTTTGACTGTCATCGATCCGAGAGAACTGGAATGGTACTTAACGAAAACAATAATTCCCTATGGTTTAGTTGTTTAGTAGAACCAGAATCTCCCCTCTGGTGTTCTAAGGCACAGTCACTTTAATCTTTTGTATAAATATTAACAGCAATAAAACTTCACAGTAGTGTTCAGTTGTGTTTTATAAATGATGTAATTATTAATAATGTCAACAAATATCGTGTTTCGCAATAGTTACCCTCCTTACCTCCTGAATAAATTTATACTGATAAACAAGATTTTATGCAATCTCACGAGCATTTTACGGGAGAGACTAAAACGACTAAATTTTTTATAATAAAATTATTTATTTGTTGGAAAGTAATACATTTTAAAAGAAGTGTTTTTTAAGGTGGAAATATTACTGTTCCAGAGTAAATCAGTCATTTGAAATTTGCATTTAAGGTCATGAATAATTTTTTTGATTAAAAAAAATATATATTTCAACATATTTACAAAGTAGGCAGGTTATTTTTTTTACAATAGCTTCAAATAGGAGGCCCTGAGGAAAATAATTCCCCTAAGGGCCTATGTCATCTTTGAGGATGCTGTTTGGAGGGTATTCTTTAGGAAAGGAAGAAGAGGAAATTCTGGGAAGGAAAAGGGTAATAGGGGTTGGTAGGAATCTGGTAGTCAGTGTGTCCAGGAGTGACAGACGTAAGAATCCATCCCTCCCACGGCGGTGCAAAGCGATGTTCGGAGAGAGTACGGCTGGAGAAGTCAAAGGGACTCCCCCAAACATTCTCTCCCGATCCGGCTTGCCATGCAGCTGGTGGGCAGACGCATCAGACACACGTATTTTGGCCTCAAATCAAAATTTAAGATTTGTATGAAAAGGGTCGCACAGCCGCTTCTCATATTCATAAGCGTAGACAAAATTCTTTGATACTGACGTACTGAACAAATAATTTTGAAATTTTTTAGGAATTCGTTTCGTAGGAGTTCGAATTTTTTCTCAGAATTATTCTAGCCAGCCCCATGGTTTTTTTATATTTGAAGAACAGGTTCTAAAAGGTGATCGATTAAGAACCGGTTCCACATCGGTCCTCGGTAACGTGAAACCACAGTGACAACAAATTTCAGGATCCAACCATCTCCAGTTTTGGGGTTTCGAACTACGTCACGAACCCGATGTATTTTTTCTTGAAATGTTGTATGAGCAAACCCTGTACATTCTAGGTACATTGGGATTAGGATTAGCTCAAGGTTCTTAGAAAATTATATTTTCTAATAACCTTGTGATTACGATTTTTTTTCGTAGGTAGGTACGCGAAGTGCGGTGTTAAAATTTATGGCTCTTATTGTCTTTATAGCATAAAAGCGATGGTTGATTTATGGTACATGGTACAAGGCATAGATATTATATATCTATGGTACAAGGTACAAGCAACAAGCACAGGGTTGCCAACTTAGGGGTTTTCCCCCCAGATTTAGGGGGAAAATAAATAGTTTGTGGGATGGGATTTTTTTAGGGGTTTAATATGTTTAGGGGTATTTTTGGGGGTTTAGTGATTCCATGTATTTTTTAAAAATTTAACTACATCGTATACACGGAGCACTCACACACTTCACAATTTTCTTTGTTGACTTAGGGCGAGATCTAGTGCAATTATTATATTCCAACTACTCTGCAATGACTAGAGGTCAGGCTTCACATTAAATCGAAATGTTGGATATTGCACTACATTTAATCCATCTCCTGAAATGTTAAGCTTTTTCAAAGTTACTACATGAATGATTTTAAAAAATCTGATTCTTCTCAAGAAAATGATGCAAAATTTGATGTATTAAATAATATATAAATAAAGTTTATTAAAAAACATAACAGCATATCATTTATTTACTATTATTCATTATTTTTACAAAAAAAATTTTTTTAAGGGTATTTTCAAGTAATTTGCCGGTTTCTAGGGGTATTTGAGTTTTGTTTAGGGATAAATATTTTTGAGAGTTGGCAACACTAAACAAGCAATAGACAAAATTCCAAGCCATGTTTTGACGGTTTTGACGTTTGTGTTTGTAAATTTCGGTACGAATATTGGGCATATTCCTAAATGAATTACCTTAATTGGTGAAGAAACAATTATTGGACTGTCTTAAAAATACGAATGCTTAATTATTAACATCTTGTGGCCAACTCAGTATCCGAAGAATTTATTTGACTCACACGCAAATATAACCTAAAATAAACATATTCCGTCAGATATTCAGTGTTAGAATAGTGCGTAAAACGGTATTAAAATGTTTGTCCGGCCGAAACCCGGTGATAAAGAAGAAGATATTCTTGCTATGCAAGAGGCCTACATGGCCGAAAAGGAAAAAAATAAGGAGTTTGAACCATCTGCTAAAGTTGTCAACTTGAGGAAACATAAAACCGATGTCACAAAACCGGTTCAGAGTTCACCAAAACAGTCAAAATTTGCCGAAAGCAAAGGATTAAGAAAGGATGGTAAAGTAACCTTCAGCGACAGTCCGACCATATTCGGGGAAGAAGCTGAACAAAATGGTAGTCTCCCAACTGAAAAAGCTGTGCAAGATGATAAAGTTTACTATCCAGAAGTTATGCCTTTCGTTATGGGTGACATTGTCGAAAAGAACACTAATTTGATTGAATCTCCAATGCAAAACATGTCTACTCATAATTCTAGCGGGTTTCCAGCCGTTAGGAAAAGAGACAAAACAGTTTCATCAGGATCTAAGAGCATATTTGCACAACAAATGAAAAAGAAAAACAAGATGGAAGTCGACGAGCCGTTGCCTAGAAATGATTTAATCAGTGATGTAGTTGTTAAAATGGAGATAGCTTCTTCGCCTTATCCCGAGCAGAGTGTGATTTTGCAAGGCGAAGATGCAGCAAGCATCCATAACGAAAACACAGCCTTGCTTGATGGCATGTCTGAAAAAGAAATAATGGAAGAAAGGGAAAAGCTTTGTCAAATGCTGGACCCTGGCTTGTTGGAATACATCAAGTCTCTGAGGAAAAAGGATAATAAACCAACGTTTGATGTAAAACCTAAACTTGAAATCCAATCCCCTCAGGAAACGCTAAAAACTGAAGTCTTAAATATAGATCTAGAAGACAACGATGTGATGACGCATCCTAATCTTCAAAATTGGATCCATTTCGACACCCTTGAACGAGACAAGCTGCAATGGATTAAAAATATGGAAGCTTTTGATAACAAACACTCGGACAAGCCTTACGAAGCCAGATTCGACTTCAAAGGATATCTTTTACCATATTCCATGGACTACACCGAGGAGACCAAGACACTCTTCCACCACGGAGAAGATGCTCACAGGCCTGGCTATTCTTTGAGTGAACTATTTCAGCTCAGTCGTTCAACTGTAACTCAACAAAGAGTGTTGGCTCTTAATTCCATCGCTGGCATTCTCGAATACTACAGCCTCGGTATCTACAAAGGTGTTATTAATGTGCCGATAACTAAAATATTCTTTGTTTTGCGCTTTGCATTAGATGAAAATATAACAGTCGTTTTAGAACCAACGTTAAAAGCTTTAAGAAACTTGTTTTACAACAGAGTAGACGAGGCTTGTCTGGATTTCTTGCTCGGTTCTGAAAATGGATTGCTTCAACCGAGACTAATATCGAAAAAGTTTGAAAATGAAGACACGGATTCTGATGTGTCTGAATTAAAAGATTTTCATCTTGTTGATTTGGATTTAGTTAGTGGAGCCATCAGAACAGATATGCTTACAAGAATCCGATACATTCTCAATACTGTTAAGCCAACGGCTTCTAGCGTGGAATACTGTTTAGAAATCCTAACTAGAATAGCCCGTGGTACTTTAGAAAATGCCGAAACTATATGTAATGTCGATGGGTTGCTGGAATGCATCATTGTGAACTATATTCCTAAGTTTATTTCAACCACCACCATGTCCAAAACTGACACTGACGATTGCAAAATTATTTTGTGCGCTTTAAAACTTGTAAGAATTCTGGTGTGTCAGTCGAAGAAGACTGCCCAACGTTGCTATTCTGAATTTAATATTACTGACTGTCTTTTAAATTATATTGGCAACACCGTAGCCGAGAATATTCTCATTTTGAAGATTCAAATTGAAACATTATACCTTTGGTCATCGCTTTTAACTTATGGAATAGGTCTGAATGAACTCATGGATTTAACTAGTGTACTCCACAAGGTTCTCGATAATCATATCAGGGGGACAGATATGAAGTTATCTTACCCAGTTGTAATGCATTCACATGCTGCGGCGCTGTTTACGTTACTGACAAATGCAAGATTGGCTGCGTCGCATGTATCTTTGTCTCATTTTGATCATGTTAAAGAATTCCACCATTTAATTGTATTAGGAGCTCAGAAATGGACTTCTCAAGTAACATCTTTGGATAATTTCACAGCGGGACACTTAAAATCACTTTCTGCATTATTGATTTATTTAAACATAACCCTTCAATTGGATACAGAGAAAGTAAAAGGCAGTGTCGATATTTTGAATACTTGTGTGAAAAGAATGATCAACTCTGATGGGTTTTCAAAGATTACAGCCAAAATGGTTGATTGTTCAAATCTGCTTTCAGCAAATGATAACATCACAAATGAAAAGGATAAAACGGAATCTAGCATTCCTGGACTGGAAAGTTCTGTTATCAGTAATTCTCAGAATTTGCAACCCACCATAACGGCTTTATCGCCAATCAGTTTCATATCTTCACTTTCCAAATACATTTACACATCGAAAAATAAAGATCTCGCAATTTGTTTTATCCAGCAAAAGAATATCTTTCATTACATAAAGAAAATAAGCTTGTCGAATCAATTGAATCTGTCCGACAACTGGTTTTCAAAAATAGAATTAGATATTTTATGCAACTGCATATGTTTTTCAGCTACTCTTGATTTCTCCGATGTAGAAAAAGAACTAATCTACAATTTTGCTTTCAAACTTACTTACATTCTTAGTCCGGAGTATAGAAACCAGTTGGAAGTGATATTGAAGCAGATCGTCTTCAATAAAAAGTGGTTTACGACCGATCGTCTTTTGCGAAACTTGAATATATCTGAAACAGATAACATTCTAAATCATTTGGATGCAATCTTCCAATGTTACGCTAATGTTCTCCGACTGAATTACAAAGATGAAACCTCGTCTTTAACAGTTTCGGATTGGGATCAGAAAATATTACCGAGAGATTGGATGTTCCTTCCGATTCTCGGGTTGTACACGAAGAGCCAAGATCCTCAAGACCCCAGCATTCCTAAAGAGTTTCTAAAGACAAAAGAAGAACTCATTAAAAACGTTGTTATTTGTTCGTTAGAATGGATTTTAGTATCGGAGCTTTATTTCCCTGAAATAACAAATGAAATCGGTTTAACTGACAGATTTTGCCGATTGTCTTGTGTATTTCTATGTGATAATTCATTGTTCTTAGACGTAGCTATCAAACCTTTGTTGCACAAATGTATAAAGATCATTTTCGATATTGAAAATAGTTCTTCTTCGAATAAGCTTAATTTTGACAAGAGTTTGCTAGGCATAAACAATTTCCAAGACCTCTACACGCAGTTGGTTGACCAGTTTCAAGCTGTTAGCTATGGAGACCCAACGTTTGCTGCTTGCATTTTGGTACCTTTGGCTCAACAACACAATATTAAATGGAGGAAACTGGTCTGGTCAGAATACGCGGCCTGTTTGAGGGCGCTGGATTGCCCGGAAGAACTGTTGTGTTACAAAATGGAGAACTATCTTAACCCTGCTGAACTAGATTTTTCTCTCCTAAAGTCGTACCATCGAGCTTTGATCAGTAATCTGCTACGACAGGGCACAATTGCATATAAAATAGCTAAAAGCCATGTGGACTATGCTCAGAGTAGGCAAAAAGCCAGAAACAATAGTTAAATAAGTACTTTCATTTGTTTTATAAAATAGTATGCTTAGGTACCTACTTAAAATGTTGTGCTACGATTTTGACTTATTGTTACTATTTTTATATATTTTTTTTTTAATCTTACTCTTGTATTATGTTTATCTGTGAGAACAAATTGTGTTAATTTTGTTTTAATCTCATTTTGTTTATCTGTGAGAACAAATTGTGTGCATCTTGTATTATTCTTCAAATGGTTAAACAATAAATAAAATGAATATACCAACGCTGTTCTTTTTTTCACCTGTAATAAAAATAGTTTCGTAGAGATAAAAGAATAATATTATTTTTTCACTTAATCTAATCTTTTGTAAAGTTGCACCCCAGAATTAAATTATCTGAGAGTCGTAAAAATTTATTGTATTTTTTGTCTTTGTCATCAGTATTGCCAGGTGTTCGGTATTTTAGGATTGTATTCGGTGTTCGGAATGACTAAAATATCGAAGTATGGGCAGTTCTGCATTTTTTTCTGATTAATTTTTCTCCCTAATAAATGATTCAACTGTCAGATTTGATGCAATCGGCACTCGATGTTGCATAGCATCCCTACTTAGTTTGTGCGATGTTGTGGCTTCTTGCATGCGCTCACTGTTTTCGAGCCATTTCGCGGATTGCCGATCGTGCATGATGTTTTCCATCTCTTACGCGCGCATTGAGCGCCGTGCAACTGTAGGACAGTAGGCCGTAGTCATTGTAACTTACAACTCGTACATGATCGTTCAACGTGACTACGGGCACGCCAAGCGCATCGTATTTAATAATTGCATGCAAATACAGTTGTCCGTGTGAGAAGCATGGGTTTTACAAAGTTACCCCTTCTATCCACTATGCCCCCGTTCCCCGCCCGCGTCCCCTTCCCCCCCTATACTGTGTATTTTAAGTTAATAATATAAATAAACAATTAAAACATTATTTTTTTTGCTCACCTTTCGGTATGTATTTGGAAAAGACCTGGCAACCCTGTTTGTCATTGGATTGATCTAATCCATAGGTTCTCAACGTGGGCGATAACGCCCCCCTGGGGGGCGTTTCAGACCTTCAGGGGGGCGGTAGAAGGCCAAGAGAAAATTGGGGGGCATTTCAGACTTTCAGGGGGGTGGTAGGATACCCAGAGAAACCCATCCCGCCATCCAATCCTATCTTGCCCCATCCCATCAGGGGCCATCCATAAATGTAACCCCATCGTGGTATCCCATTATGCCCCCTCGATCGTGGTATTCCGTTACGCCCCCTCCGTTGTGGAAATTTAACCCGCCGTGGTATCCCATTACGCAGTGGCGGCTCGAGCACTTATTTAGTGGCGGGGATCGACGTTTTTTACGTATCTACTGTACCGTAATTTAACCACCCGTAGAATATAATATAAAAGTTCTCAAAAAAAATATTTGATGATCTAATCATGCTAGTCGGATATATTTAACACAAAATAATATAAAATGTCTATAGTTATATGCCAATTTTTCAATATAATATAATAAAAATAAAGCTTTACTTAGCAAGATTATTATCAAACTAATTTGAACGCGGCGATTCCCGCCCGTAACTTCGCAAACAAATGGTTCTATGGGGATCCAAAGGATTGTCCCCGCAAGTACTTGAATTCTCATACTACTGCGCATGCGCAGTTGCATACCATCGCGAAACAACTCAAGGAAAGTATGGGGATAGTTCGGATCGTCCCCCAAGCGCGTATTAGATTTTGCGCACTGAGAAATAGACCCGCTGTTTTTTGCGCCGTACATTGTTCGCTGTGCGCGCGTAGGGTCTTATTAAAATCATCCGGAATAATTGTTTGTATTTTATTTCTGCAAATGTTAATTACTTTTATGTTTAAATTTATTCATTTTGGCGAAGACAAAGCATCGACTGTTATTTCCTTTAGTAGGTTTTGAGTGTAACTGGTGGGGACTGTCCCCATTGTCCCCCTGTGAAGAACCGCCACTGCCATTACGCTCTCTCCATTCGGATTCATGAGTTAGGGGGCGCTAGAAATAAAAATATTCTCAAAGTGGTCGGTGGGCAAAAAAAGGTTGAGAATGTATGATCTAATCTGTTTGAAATAAATTAATTTTACAATACATAAAACTTATCGACATTCGATTTTATTAATTTGTTATTAGTAGATTTTATTGCAAAACGTTTGGCGCTATTTTTTCAAATTTGGCACTCCGCCATATTTACTGAAGAAATAAACGAATCACAAAAGACTATCCGAAATTATAATTTTAGAATTCCCCTCAGAGGCGGTATCCCCGTAGCCGAGTGCGCAATCGCTTTAAAATCGGTCTCCAAAAAGAATACAGTTAAGTTTCGGCCACCGAACAGAAAGGTTCAAACATTTTCTACCGCATGGATAATTTTACTAACAGAATCATTTGAGCGTTTTGCTATTCAATTGTTATTTTATCGGATCGTTTATCAAATATTTTTTTCGGTGAAGACAATCCTTTAGTCAAGTCGTTTGACTGATATGTTCTAGTCTCGCCGAAATAATACGAGACGTCAGATCCACAATTAAACTTTATTTATACACTATTTTGAGTAATTACACAAATCGGAAACATGGGTGACGAAGAGACTACGAAATTGTGTACCAATTGGCAAGTATTGATGTGTTTTTATCCTTTTCATAATCTGTTAAACTGCAAGAAGAAAATTAGCCACAATTTTCATGGAACTGATTTGATGACGGTTGTTTATTTCCAATTGTTTTTATTTAGATATTTTGTATTTACTAGTATTTATTTAATCATGTTTATCCCAAGCATGTTTGCTGGTATTACTACGCAAAAATGTAGAAATTTATGTTTTATTCTGTTTGTACGTCGTTTTTGTGCTAGCAATATTTCGCAAATTTGTGTGTGACGATGTACTCGTGAAGGTTTCTAGGAATTCAGTTGCTATAACATATTAGATATCTTATCGAATTAAATTTGTAAAATTTCATCGATTCCTTCAATAACAAGATTAATGTACCTACCTATGTATGTGCCTTTCAAATATTTTCTTGCATATCTAATACCTACCCATTTTTTTGATGCGCCTGTTTTAGTTCATTTTTTATCTTAATTTTTATGTGCTCAAAAATGAAAAATCATGTACACCTGTGCGCATCTATTATTGTAATATTGTTTATGATTTTGACCCATAAAACATCTGTTTGCAACTATAATATTGTAGAATATTTAATTGAAGCTAATAATAGTAAAGTTAAAATATATTTATGAATTTTTGTCAAGTTCTATACTTTGGTTTGATCTTAAGACGGGTGCCACACGCCAAGATAAAAGATCATCGCACGCACAATAACACTCTCCATACAATCCCATCAGACCTGTCACATCTAAGCAGTTTATGTTATATGCTGTAATCTGCCGTAACCGCTGCCGAGGCGATATGTGAAAAGTTATGCGACCCCCTCTCCGCCGTAAACAGGAGAGAGGGTCATTTTAATTACGGAGCTGTCTAAACGGACGGATGACAGCTGTCAAGTTGGCAGGTTCAGTAAAAAGAAATAGCATTTCGTGGCAGCTCTCTAATTCATCTGACCCCCTCTCCTACCATAGAAAGAAATATTTGATAGCGTCGTGTGACGGTACAACACATAAGCGTTCGCGGTTCCACAGATAAGTGCTCGCATTTTTATCTTTGCTTGTGGCTGATGCTTAAGATTCCACCCTCAATTCACACAATTTGTCAAAATTTGATATTCTATTTTCATTTTTTATTTAACCACTGCAACACAAGGCTAAAGTTCGGTTTAGTGGCGAAATTCCTAAAAATACAAACTAGTTATTTTTATACTAACTATGGGCCGGGGAATACGAATCTGAAAGAATTAGGCGGCGGCAAGCAATATTAACTGAATTATACGACTTTAAAATTTTTTTTTCACACATAGGAAAATGGCCATTTTGGAAGCATTCTGATTCCTAGAAAATCAAACTAGTTATTTTTATACTAATTTTGGGCCGGGGAATCCGAATCAGAAAGAATTAGGCGGCGGCAAGCAATATTAAATGAATTATACGACTTTAAAATTTGCTATAAACAGACACAAAAAGAAGACATTTTGACATTATCGAATTCGCAAGAAAACATAGAAAAAGAATAAAGATGTTACATCACATAAAATTAAGTGTTGCCATTAAGCAGTAATATCAATAACGTAAAATAACATGTTTATAATTTAAGTACTTACTTTTTATAAATTTTACTCACTTTTGTATCACAAACCATGCTACCTAAACCTAGCGTAGCCGCTAAATTACTTGAAAACTGGGATGTTTTTTTAAATTGACGCGAGCAGGCGGTATAAAGGGGCACAAACCATGTTACACAAACCTAGCGTAGCAGCTAAACTACTTGAAAACTGGGATGTTTTTTTAAATTGACGCGAGCAGGCGGTATAAAGGGGCACAAACCATGTTACACAAACCTAGCGTAGCCGCTAAACTACTTGAAAACTGGGATGTTTTTTTAAATTGACGCGAGCAGGCGGTATAAAGGGGCACAAACCATGTTACACAAACCTAGCGTAGCAGCTAAACTACTTGAAAACTGGGATGTTTTTTTTAAATTGACGCGAGCAGGCGGTATAAAGGGGCACAAACCATGTTGGGTTAGGTTAGGTTAGATTAGGTTAGGTTAGGTTAGGTTAGGTTTTATATAATAACATTGATATTGGTGACCGGTCTAGGTAACAACTTTTTAAGACTACGAATTTTCATACTTTTGGTTTAAGAATACGGCCGTTGAGATAGTCATAATTCATCAGGTTAATGTGTTATGTGATGAATTATCATGTGAAGAATTATCGTGTCGGAAAGTTTTACGTTATTGATATTACTGCTTAATGGCAACACTTAATTTGATGGTTTCTATGGTTTTCATTTGTCAAAATGGCTGTTTTCGTTTGTGTTTATTGAAAATTTAAAAGTCGTGTAATTCAGTTAATATTGCTTGCCGCCGCCTAATTCTTTCAGATTCGGATTCCCCGGCCCAAAGTTAGTATAAAAATAACTAGTTTGATTTTCTAGGAATCAGAATGCTTCCAAAATGGCCATTTTCCTATGTGTGTAAAAAAAAATTTTAAAGTCGTATAATTCAGTTAATATTGCTTGCCGCCGCCTAATTCTTTCAGATTCGTATTCCCCGGCCCATAGTTAGTATAAAAATAACTAGTTTGTATTTTTAGGAATTTCGCCACTAAACCGAATTTTTTCCCAACACAACCATCAAGCCATTCCCCACACATGCTAAACAACATCTTGGCATACATTCTTTGCTTCATTTGCATTCATATACCGTCTCACGTGTGCTCTTCTGTTATTCCAACTATTGACATGTTAAATAGTATTTTATCGTGCCATGTCTTCTTTGGGCGTTCCTGACTTCATCATCCATCCACTTGGGATTAATTTGTTCTCCTAATATTCCTTTCTTTATTCGTCCACTCTGCATGTCTTCAAACTATCCGAGAGTCTCTTTCTTAATTTTGGTCATACTGACATTCTTTTTGTGTTCGGAATATGGGTAAAAATACCCTCCACACAGCATCCCCAAAGATGACATAAGCCCTGAGGGGAATTGTTTTCCTCAGGGCCTCCTGTGTGGAGCTAGCTAATGTAAAAAAAAGGTAAAATTACCCAGGGCCCCCCTCCACCTCTCGTACTGATACTACTGAGCTTGCTACATATCAACGAATGAGCACATACGTAAGAAGCGTCGAGCCTCAGAAGGTACAAAACTTTCACTCACATGTGATATTTTGAACCTTTTTGAATGGGCCTTTATTTTATATGAATCACAATGACATTGAGTATTTTTATTATACCTTTGTTTTAATTTTTGTGCGTGAGAGTGTAGTTTATTTAACATACCTTGAAAAATGCTAGCGCTTAGAGAAACTGTGTGTATCAGTGTGCATAGCTCGTGAATGAGATTATTTTCTATATTGACACAATGCCCTCTTGCAGCAACTTCTGCAGCTCCCCCTAAATACTAAAAATTTAAAAACGCCCCGCCAGCCACCTTCTAAATGCCCACAAAGGGGCTCTGGCGCCCCGGTTAAGACTTACTGATCTATCCAAACATAATTAGTTGTTATTTATTGTTATCAAGTTTAATTTGTAGAACTCCATTTTAATTTTTTATTTATTTTATGTATTCAATAATATGGCTTCAAGGGTAGTGATATTGATAAAATAATTAGTCATAAAAAATACAAAATTAACCTTAACTCAATTTACCCAGCGATTAATAATAAAACTAATAATAAATTTGCGTGTTTAGAATTTGCAGGACCTACATCTAATAAAATTGCTAAAATTCTCAAAAAATGTGGATTAGACATTGCCTTCCGCACTAATAATAATTTGGGATCATCTCTCAAAAATTCAAAAAGTAAAACACCCAAACATAAAAATAGCGGCATTTACAAACTCCAGTGTGACGAATGTAACGCTGTTTATGTTGGACAAACTGGCCGGTCCTTTAATATTAGATTCAAAGAACACATGCGATCATTTAAAAATAATAATAAATTACAATCACAATTTGCCAAACATCTCCTAGATGAGAATCACTCACTTAGCGATGATAATAAGCCAACTCCTTTACACATTCAAAATAAAGGACGTAAACTTAATCTTTTAGAGCAGCTGGAAATTAACAAACATAATAATAATCCTAAAGCTATTTTAATAAATGAACAAAAAAATATAATACACTCTCCGCTTTTAGATGTATTCAAAACCAATTTTTAAATAACTAACTATACTGGAAAAGAAAACCATGAGTCAGCATTTGCGAATGACTCACAATTAGTTTGCTTAACGACTTTCTCACAAAGTGGGAAATAACAGTAATTGAGAAAATAATAACCATTAATAATTTCAGTCATTTTTAATCAGAAATTAGAAATGAGTCATAGTACAAACCTATCCAAAAATACTATAAATAGATTGTCTGTATGTGGCATGACCACAGTTTGATAATGCCCTCAGAAGGCGAAACAGCTGTCACGCGTAATAATAATTACCAGCAGAACTTGTTTATAAATAAACTGTTTTTTATTAATTTAATAATAAAATTATTGAATACATAAAATAAATAAAAAAAAAAAAAAAAAAAAAAAAAAAAAAAAAAAAAAAAAAAAAAAAAAAAAAAAAAAAAAAAAAAAAAAAAAAAAAAAAAAAAAAAAAAAAAAAAAAAAAAAAAAAAAAATAATTAGTTGTATCTTGTATTAATTTAGTTGAAACTTGGTGTATTTTCAAAATCTGTGCATAATGAAAGTACTGCAGTTAGTGGAATATTTACCCACTATTCTTGAGGTTCCAAAAATTGGGTTACGAAAATGTTTTCCAAAAAGAATAGGCCACTTGCATCACATTTTTTTTTTTTAAATTCCGGTTTAGGCAAATATCCTAAGATATTCTGTATTTTTTTAATTTTTTTTTTATCGTATTTTTGAAACCCTGGCGATTTTTTGAAAATTTCAATCCGAAAAATCGGACCATTTTTTATAAACCGGAAAGACGGGACATAATTTTATGGGTGCGAAAAAAGGATATACATAAAAAAGAACGTTTTCCACACGAATAGCAATAAATTGTACGGGGTTCTCTTCGTAACATCTGTAAAAACACCGCCATCTTTATCAAAAAATCAAACCAAAGGATAAGTTCGCATAGAACAAACAATAAATCTAGTGAACGTTAAACGCAAATTCAAAAATTTGCCAGAAATCAAAGTGTTGCCATATAAAAAATTAATCAGTTTGGAATTTTACAAAATTAAGGGAACATAATCGGAGACGGGACATTTTCATGTAGTGACGTCACGAGCTCAAATAATGGATTTATTTATTTAAAAATAAAAAACGATTTGCTGGCCTTTGTGTTTCATCTCCTACAACATGGGTATCTTCAAGACCCAGGTTCACTCCCTACTTTCTACAAAGAGACCTCACCACACAGCCTTCCCAAAGATGACATAGGCCCTGAGGGAAATTATTTTTAAATGAAAAAAAACACACTTCATAATACACCACTTTTTATTTGAATTAATAATTAACAGCCAACCAGGTTCGCTTAGCTCAAGCTTCCTCGGGGTTTATTATATTAACTCAGTTAATATAAATTAAGTTAATATTATTTTAACCATTAGCAGAATTATGACATCCTAGTGAGCACTCGTACAAAATATTTATTTCCAAGAGTAGCAATGAGCTTTTTACAAAACACATTGAAGTAACTAATACATACTGCCATTTGCCCAAAACTTCATTAAAAATTTGAATTAAAGCTGCCAAAAACTTTACCGACACCACATTAAAATTGTAATTTTGAATGCAGTATTTTCCATCGTCCCCGATGCAAATAGTTATCTTTTATAGTAATTAAGATTGGAATAAGTTTTGGTATAAATATTAGATTCTGATAATATAATAAAACGAGATTCAAAATGCCTGGTCTACAAATTTTTTACATCTATGGTCGCTCGCCACACCGACACCCAAACGGGTGCTGATGATTGAATCTTTTTATAAAAAATAACCCAATCGATCATTGGTGATTTGTGAGCGGGTTACAAAGATTGGGTACTTCACGATCGACCCAGACTACAACAAAATGGTGCTGTTGGTTTACTTGATGACAATGTTACATTTGAATATCTGCAAAACATCCCAACCCACTGAATAGGTAATGCATTTCATGTAGATTTGAATAGAAACCAGAGCCGCCACTGACTAAATATCTTTTGGCCGTAGCCCATTTAGCATGCGCTATTTATCTCTTACACTTCTCTCACTTTGTACATCACTATCCCATTTTAATTTCATACTGATGATGAAACATCTGTATTTGAAATTTTAGGCCTGATCTGGCCAGAATTTTGAACCACTAAAAAACTAACTAACTAACCATCACTCCTTTCCACAGGGGTAGGCAGAGAGATGGACCGCCAAACAACTTGGTCTTGGCACACACTCTTTGCCTCACCCTCATTCATACATCGTCTCATACATTCTCTTCTATTATTCTGACTTTTGGCATGGCCTGACTCAAGAATCTGATTCACTTGATCGTGCCATGTCTTCTTCGGGCGTCCTCGACTTCTACCATTCACATTTGCGTCGTATATTCTTCTTACACCACTTTATCCGTTCATTCGCTCTACATGCCCAAACAATCTGAGGGTCTCTTTCTTAATCTTACTCATTATACTTACATCAGCCTTACATTCTTTGCAGATATCCACATTTCTCACACGATCATTCATTGTTTTACCACACGTACGCCTCAGGGATCTCATTTCAACAGCATTCAGTTTACTTTCATCCTTCCTCCGCCAGTTCACACAGCCTCACTGCCATACATCAGGGTAGATACCAGGACTCCATTGTGGACTGCTAGCTTCGCTTCTTCTGACAGTTTTTTTATTAGCGCCAACGGCATTCAGTTCTCCATTAATGGAGTTACCGGCATTCACCCTTCTTTCAATATCTCTATCAGCCTTCCCATCTCTCGTAAACATACTAGGTACCCAGATACACAAACTCATAATTCACAACTATATTGCATACTGTTTTCGTACTCTCTCTCTTTCAAACACCATGACTTTAGACTTACTTACATTCATCATTAACTCATTCTTCATACATACTTCCTTCATCCTAGATACGAGAGACTGTAGATCTTCCAAGGTGTTAGATATCAGAAATCTTCCATAGTGTTAGAAGTTAGAACCACTAGTTACGCCCATAAAGCATTTTTTGTGTTCATTATTCTTTGCCCAAACCTAACTAAGTTCAGCAATATGAATGACCTCTTCTGAAATAATGTTTCCACATAAAGAATAAGATTCCAGAAAGTTTCATGTTAACGTCCAGTTATTTTTGAAGACATGAGTCATAAAATTTTCTAGAATAATCGTATGTGATTATTTCCAGACTTTTCCTGTAAACTTTGGTTTTATCCCAACATCCTCCTTTAATCTGGTAACCTTTAATAGACATTGTTAGTATTATAACCATTATTTTATCACATGAAGAAATTTATTTTAGGTATGTAATAAATTTTTCTGATAATAAAATAAAAATACTTTTGGTTATGTAAAAAAATTATGAAATTCTACTGTTCAAAATTATACAAGAAAAGAATTACATATACTAATCCCGGGGAGAGATCGTGTGCACACCATCGACGATCGTACTAAAAGCCGTTCATGAATATCTTCCTTCTCACACGTCGTGTATGAAAATTAAAAAGACAGAAGAAACTAGAATGTCTTTAACCATATTCCGATAGACATTTCGTGAATGTATGTTTCTTTCGAATTGTAGAATTATTATATAACTAGCTTTTACCCACGGCTTCGCTCGCATAGTATTACTGGAAAATTATGGGCATAATTATTGGCGTAATTGTTATTATTCTTGCTATTTTGTCTAATAGAAAATAATTATCATTTAATAGAAAATTTCAAAATTTGAGAATGACATTTCGCAAATAAAAATTCTATTTTAGAAAATATTTAAATTATAGAAATTTATTTTAAGTACCTACTCCCTTTATTAGTATTTTATTTATATTTGAATCCAGAGTAACCTAAAAAATAAGAAAATGACAGTCCACTTCAAACGCTATGCTTTATAGGAACGTTATGCTTTTTGTTCGGAGAATAAACATTTTTAGAGATATGTAGATATTAACTACGACGCCAAAAAAGTACTCCTTTCAATCACAACAAAGCACTCTTTTTAAGCCTAAAATTAAAAAAAAAAAACATTGTTTCCAAGGTAACAATTTGTTTGACGTTTGCAATAACTCGATTTTGTTAGGGACAGAAAACGTATGATACATAATTTCATAACGCCACAGCTCATTCATAACGCCAGAGCTTACCAATATATAAAGCCGTTATTACTCGCAAATAATGTAGCTTTCGATTAGTGAAAGAATTTTTAAATTCCATTCGATATTTATTGCGTCAAAGAGTAACAAACATCCAACCAACCATCCAACCAACCATCCATACAAACTTTCGCATTTATAATATTAGTAAGAAGTAAGATTATTGCCAGTTATAAAAAATAAGCAGAAAAAAAAGCTTTATTTCATGAAGCGCAAACTATGGCAGTAAAATGAGCACAAGGACGTTTAACAAATTGCATTTTTTAATAATTTTACCGTAAAATTAATATGATATCATTATAAAATATGAAAATTCCTGTTCGGGACTACTTATTTTTCCAATTAACACTTCCAATTCGAATGTCACGTAATGAAATGGTATTGGAATTTTTAGGGCACTTGAAAAAAAATTAATATACCTACTTACCTTTTATTTTCTTTTTGTGGAAATGTTTTTTTAACAAGTTTTTAACAAAGTTTATTATTTGTATAACTAATAAAATTTTATTTCGTTACAACTTTATGTTTATATACATATAATATGATTTAACTCTTTTCTATTGATTTATAAATAAAACACTTGTGTTGCAAAGTTTAACAAAGAAACGACATTTATGTTTATTTATAATAAAATAATAGAAAATAAAACAAGTGACAATTGATAATTACATTCCAAGTATTCCAACTGACACTACAGGATTCAAATTTAAATGGAATATATTGCCATTACATCTCCCCTCCCCCTGGAAAGAAAATTACTGCAAAATTTTCACTCATCTTCGATGTCCTCTTCATGGTTCATAAATAAAGGTGCTGGAGTTAACTTCGAGATGTGGAAAAAATTTGATTCAAATTTTTTTCGACCAGTGTTTATCTTGTAAATTGAGTTTGATAATTTTTCTATGATTTTGTATGGTCCGATTCTCAATTCGTCGAGCTTCTTCCTGTTAAGTTTGTTTCCATTCTCCACAAAAACAGTATCACCAACTTTGAAGTCAAAGTGTCTCCTGGTTTTATCGTAAATTATCTTGTTGTAATTATGTGACTTCATAGTATTTTCTAGAGCTTTTTTTCTCTCTTGAATCAAATCGATGCCGGTCTTCTTAAGTTTTAACTCATTTGGCAAAATCGTAACATCTGTGCCGTCAAGTAGGTACTGTGGCGCATATCCAGTAATAGTGTGCTCCGTTTCATTATAGTTTTTTACACAATTATGCGCTATAGTTGTCCAAGCTACTTTTGAGTCATTTTCGTTGATTTTGCATCTAATTTTATTGACCAGCGTTTGGTTCAATCTTTCATTTAATCCATTTGAGAAAGGTGAGTTCACTGCAGTAAAAATTATTGGAATATTTTTTTCATCCAAAAATTTTTTGAATTCTCTAGAATTGATACCCGGGTATTGGTCTGAGAGTATCATGCCAATGTCATTAGTTTCTGTGGAGTTTAAGAGTTTGATGAAATCATTGGTATTTTGAGTTCTTGACGTCAAAATATATGCAAACCTCGTGAAATGATCTGATAACAGGTGCAAGTATCTCTTTGTTGATCGTGAACCCCCAAAACCGCCTATTGTATCAATGGAACATATTTCAAAAGGTTTTGTTGCGGCACCCAAGTGGGACATCAATCCATATTTATTTTCACCTCTTGATTTGTTCTTTAAACATACTGCACAACTTTCGCAGGTTCTCTTTATATTATTTGTCATGTTTTCTGCTGTGTACCATGAGCTTATCATTTTTTGCATTTGTGTAATTCCTATGTGACCTAGTTCTGTATGAACATTTCTGATAAAGTCTATGCTGAATTTTTCTGATAGAATTATTTTTTCTCTTTTTTTTACTTTCTTGTAATAAACATTATTTTTCGATATCAATTTATCTCTTCTGCACTGTATCTTCTCATTTTTTACCTGATCTTTTAAGATATCTTCTAATTTTATTAAGTTGACAATTTTTAATTGCTCATCTGTATTTTCATTTGATTCCAGCACTGGGTTTCTGCTTAGACAGTCAGCTTCCAAATTTTGTTTTCCTGGAGCATACTTTATGTTAAAGTTATATTGAGAAAGATAATATGTTAAATCACCTAGCTCTTCATCGGTTCTAGATTTGAGATTCATGTTTTCCAGTGGTTTGTGATCTGAATAAACTGTAAATGGTTTACCTATCAACCAGTATTGCCAGTATCTCACTGCTTCTTTTATAGCTAAGCATTCTAAGTAAATTGCTTTTTTCTTTTTCTGGGCGCCATTTAGTTTTTTCGAAAAGTAAGCTACAGGTTTTTCTTTTCCATCAGACTGTGTTTGTTTTAAAATAGCTCCAAGGCCTTCTAGAGAAGCATCTGTATATATATTAATTGGTAAATCTTGATCAAAAATTTCCAGGATTGGTTGTGAGCATAGTAGGTTTTTCATCGTTTCAAAAGCATTTTGGCATTTATCAGTCCAAATAAACTTTTGGTTTTTCCTTAGTAAGTTATGCAAAGGATCTAGTATTATTGCACTCTTCGGAATGTACTCATGATAAAAGTTGATTTTTCCTAGAAATTGTCTCACATTCTTCTGTGTTTTTGGAATAGAAAAATTCTTTATTGAAATCAAATTATCCTTTACTGGTTTGACTGAATTATTCTGAATAAACTTAACTTATATTTTTGTAATGGCAATATATTCCATTTAAATTTGAATCCTGTAGTGTCAGTTGGAATACTTGGAATGTAATTATCAATTGTCACTTGTTTTATTTTCTATTATTTTATTATAAATAAACATAAATGTCGTTTCTTTGTTAAACTTTGCAACACAAGTGTTTTATTTATAAATCAATAGAAAAGAATTAAATCATATTATAAAACGACATTTTTCGTAACCACAAATGGAGAAACTTCAATTTGAATTTACGCTACTACCTGGAGGCGATGGCAAGTCAAATATTATTAGCATTACAAAAATAGTCACAAGTGATGAAAAAGTGTTTACAATACCAGAAATGTTACAATCCGCCAGCCATCACAAGGAGATTATGAAAAGTGGTGCTTTTGGCAAAGTAAAAAATAGTTTAAAAAAAAGAAACCAGGTTAGAAGAGTCTGGGTAACAATGACAGAAGAACTAAAAAAAACATATGTAGACGAAGATGGAAACCTACAGTTCGGAGACCAATACCTCGAAGAATTGGAAGAAGAAAGTTTACAAGTACATCAAAAAGAAGATACACTGGGAAGATTGATGGTAAAATTAATGGAAGATAAGCAACAGAGCCTAAAAAACATTGCTGAGAATTTTGTTATAGAAAAATTCTGTAGTAAAAATACAAATGCAAGCCAGTGGATAGAAGTGTTTGAAAAAGAATGTTTACGATTTGATGTGACCATGGATGAAAAAAAAATAGAAATACTAAGATTGTTCATGGATAAAAGTTGTGTAGATTGGTATAGTTCCATGATTATTAAACTAACAATGAACTCAGAGTGGTCAACATGGAAAAACAAATTCTGTGAATCATTCGCAAACAAAGGATGGAACCCTGTCACCTACGCACTATTATTTAGATACAAAGATGGTTCTCTGTTGGATTATGCTATGAGAAAAGAAAAACTTCTATTGGATATGAGAAGATCAATCGACACCGGTACTTTGATAGATCTTGTTGCTTCCGGACTACCAGAATTCATACTTAACAAGATCGATAGAGAAGGATTACAAGATACTGTGGATTTATTTAATGAAATAAACAAGTATGAACATATGGTCAACAAAAAAAGATTCATGAATAGGAGAACATTTGGGAATGCAGAATATAATAAAAATGAGGATAAAAAGCCATGTAAAATTTGTGAAAAATTGAATAAGGGCACTCGTTACCACCCTGAAGCCACATGCTGGTTCAAAACAAAAGAGGATGAAAAATTTAAGAGAAATGCCATTAAACATGTAAACAATTCAGTGATAGAGACTGAGATAAATGAAAATGATCAAAAAAACTAATAGTAACACCATTAATCAAAGTCAAACTATTACTAAATGATGAATTAAAAATATACGGAATTTATGATTCGGGTTCAAATGTTTCTCTAATTAATTCTAAGTTTTTGAAACTAAAAAGAAAAGGAAACAATTTGAATGAAGCAAATTTAGTAACGATTAATGGTGTTAAAAAAACGAGTGGTTTGACAACGTTGAAGATTAAAATTTTTGAATTGGAGAAAAATGTTGATGTGTACATTATTGATGAACACAATTTTAAGTATGATTTTTTGATTGGATTAGACATGATAAAAGACTTCAAACTAATCCAAAGTGAAGACTTACAAATATCACAGAAAATCTGCCTGAATAATACAAATAAAAAAGAAGAAAATTCTACAAATATGAAAACAAATACTGAATTTAAACATTCTGAAAATAAGAACATTATAGAAAAACACCAAATTAATTTTAATGAACATGTTTAAGAAGAAGATTTTAAAATAACAATAAATCATTTAAATAATGATAAAAAAACAGAAATAAATGAACTAATAGGCAAATACACATCAGTGTTTGCGAAAAGTAAATACGATGTTGGTACTGTTAATGGATATGAAGCGAAGATAGACTTATTGGTGGATAAATGTCGTTTTATAATATGATTTAATTCTTTTCTATTGATTTATAAATAAAACACTTGTGTTGCAAAGTTTAACAAAGAAACGACATTTATGTTTATTTATAATAAAATAATAGAAAATAAAACAAGTGACAATTGATAATTACATTCCAAGTATTCCAACTGACACTACAGGATTCAAATTTAAATGGAATATATTGCCATTACACACATATTCATAATCATTTCTTTAGACATTAATTTTCGACTGAAAAAGTAAATACTGTGCTTATAAATTAATAAAATTCTTGTACTGACTCAGGTTTTTATTTCGATATCACAAATTTATTAATGTATGCATACAAATAAAATATTATGTATATCTGAATGATAGATGTATATACTTATTGATACTGCGTTATTAATATAAATATATTATGTAGTCAATCATGGAAGAACTAGCTGACCCGGACACGCGTTGCTGTGGCTAATGAAACACAACGCCATCTACCGGATGTTTACCCAACCTTTATAACCACGATGAATCAACTCACACCGCTATCTGTTAATTTGCATACAAATCAAATCCACACTGCCCGCTCGTCCACCACATACAGATTATATATTTCAGCCAATTTACACAAAACCTTGACAAATTTTATACCTAAACCTTCCTCATGAATCACTCTATCTATTGGTGAAAGACGCATGAAAATTCAGTAGTTTTTGAGTTTGTCACGAACAGACAGACGTGGCAGAGGATTTTAATTCATAATATGTGGAGAAGATTGTTGGTAGGTACTTAATCTCTTGTTTGTACACATTTGAAACTTTTTATGATTTGATATTTTTCACAATACACACAACACATTATATCAGTTACAATTTTGAAAATATCACACATATACACACAAGAAAATTATATTGTTTAATTATAATGTTTAGGACTCTTTATCCATGCATTGTCCTGGGGCAGCCTAGTCGGCTCAATGGAAAAGCAATCTGCCTACCAAGTTCTTAAAATCTAAGGTAAAAGATATCCTACAACAATGAAAATTCGCACATTTCATAGTATTCAAAATAACTACCTACTTCTAATTTCATTTAATTGCTATGGAAAAAAATACTCAAAATGTTTATTTTGTGAATAATATTGTTTTGTAATAATTATATTTTTTGTGGAATTAAACACCAACAGCCTTACTAATAAAAAAAACACTACCCAACTGTTAAACGGTGTTTTAGTTACACATTGAATGAAGACTGTTCAAGCTCAGATCCGATTTGGTACTAATAAAAAATGTCTTTAACTGTGCTTCGGAAGAGCTGGCAATGTCACATTTTGGCAGACTGACATGTGAAATTCCCGTCTAGAAAAAGTGAGCTTATTTTGGACATATTATTTTTTTACTGTTCCTAGCTGGATTTAATAAGAATTCTATGATATTTTTTTAATAATATAAATTTCTTATGCATTTGTAGGTAAATAAATTGACCATATAAATTGTTTTTTGTATAAACAAGATAAAAAGTAATTTTGAAGTTTTCTTGCAGATTCCCTAAATAAAAAGATGTGTTTTCTAAATTTCGTATTTTCTACAATTTTTTTACATTTGGAGTAAAAATACATGTGGTTTTTTTTTCAACTTGTTCATGTTTAAAATTTAAATATTTTAATTTATAAATATTAAAGTATATTTCAAATGATTTAAAAAATATGTATATATATATTAGGTAATTTTATCTAGTTTTTAAATTTTATTTGTTTTTATGACACCTTCAAAAAGAAAATACATATAGCACATTTAAAATACCTAAGAAATATTTCAAAATTCGATGAGAATTTTAAAGTTTTTTAGTCAGGTTTTTACACTCGTTGGATCAATTGTATAAAGTATTTACCACCTTTATTAGTAAGGCTGTTAATATTAATGTTTGTACGCATGTAGCTGCATGCTATTAAAACACACAATATTTAATTTTGTGTAATGTACACAACAAAATATCATTTTCACAATTCTCATGTTTTTCGAAAACCTTACACAGAAGGCCCAGAATTGATTTTTTTCCTCTTAGGGCCTGTGTCATCTTTGAGGGTGCTGTGTGTAGGAATTGAAGTTCATTAAAATGCATACTACATGTGATAATTTGTTTAAAGATAGTTTCTTTCAAAAGTAAAAAATGACAGCTTTTTTCAAAAACAAAATTTGGCACGCTTTTTATAATTGTTTTTGTGCAATGATAAAAATAAATAGTCGACGAACATGTCGTAAAATTATTATTGTATTTTTTTTTAAATCTGTAGGTCTGACATAATAATAAAATTAACTTCTTGAACACTGATGCTAAGTTTTCCTTGTGCCAGCTGATTCTATTTTCGTTATAACTTTCTTCTGTTTTGTAAAATTACATTTTTGTAAATTGTACCACCTTTGCGAGATAATGTATTTATAAAAATAATATATAATCTACCATAAATAGGATTTTTTCCTTGAATCTAAGGATACACTGGTTAATACATTTATCATAATGTTTGATTACTGAAATATTTTCAATATTAGTAACCAAAAAAAATACTTATACTTGATGGATTATAAATTAATTAGACTAGAGAGTTTATTACATTACCTATATTTATTTGGATTAATTTGTAAAGATATTTTTTTCTTTAAATAAGAAAAGGAAAAATATATTGTATTGATTTTGAAGTAGATTCTTTTTTTTTTTGCTCGGATGGCGCCCTTGAGGTGGTTTTTCACAAAAACGGCACTAAACAAATCATCAAAATATTATTATTATAGTAGGAAGTGGAAGAAATTAAATATTGTCCGGTTATTCTTAAACTTGTAATTTTTGTCTCTATCTAAAAAAAATAGAAAGTGATAATCGAATATTACTTTTTAATGGAATATATATTTTTTTCCTAATAAAAGATGGTCTGAATTGGTGAACTCAACCATCAAGAAAATTAAAAAAAAAAAATTCTTACTAATTATTATTTGAAAAATGCTTTGTATGTATTTTTTGCTCAAATGATTTTACTCAGTTTTCAGCTCGTTAGCAGTTTGTTTATTAAACATTTCATTGCCACTCCATTTTCTCACTTCGTCTAATCAAAATTTAAAAATAAAGGTTGTTATAAGAGGGTATGTAAAGATGATTTAGTTAACAACATTACTGATATGTCTACCATATGACTTACAAATGTTGATTTTTGTTCAGCAACCTCAAGAATGGATTGCCATTGTCAAAATGTATTATACAAATCTAACAAAGATGCCAATTTTTTTTTCTATATTACTTCCTAATTCTTGATGGTACTTGGTTGCAGCCAAAGGGACATCCCGGCGCCCAATTTCACCATCCACTCTGTCCATTGCATGAGGAACATCACCGTCTGCCCCAACTGCAAGGAGCCCGTTCCCACTGTAGACATGAAGACTCATCTGGCTCATGGTAAGCTCAAATATAGTCTACAATTTGTTGCTGAAAACAATTCGCCAACACTGGTCGAAAATTGACTTTTTCAATAAAATCTTCTTAAGTCTGTTCCTCATTGCTGAGGATTATGACCCCTACTCCAATTTCCATGGTGGACAGGTTCCTACACTCCTCGCGGTTCTGCGCTGCTTGGAAAGCTGTGGACATCCTAGTACCAGACAACATTGATACTTGGTCACTCCAGCGTATTGCTTCCTCTGCTTCTTCTGACAAACACTTTGCCAGTGACTCAGTCTTACTCATAATCGCAAAATGAGATACAACCACGAGAGCAAGACCGGGGTAGGTGAAATTGTTACTCAACATGGTGGGTCAATCGTGCGCAGGCGCGTGTTCTTACCCCGTCGCTGTACGGGAGATGTAGAAGCTGTCAGAATTTAAACCACCCCGTCACCAGGGTTAACTCAGTACCACGGAGTTGTAACTTTCGAAAAGGCAAACTTTTATGAGAATCTTGACGTTTTGAATGGAGCATTGGCAAATATTGACCGTATTCGCGGCATTCGTGCCCCACGGCTACGGAAAAGGTACAAAAAAGGTTCGATCCATTTGCGGCACTCACGGAAGGAGATTTTAGGTCTAAATATAGATTTACAAAAGTTAACGTCAGACGTTTGACTGTCTTGGTACGACGATAAACGCGGTGGCAAAGTATCTACCGATCTCCAAGTTCTCTGTGCCATACGATAATGGGGTAGAAACGAGTGTTTATAATTGCATTCTTGTGAAACGATAAACAAACAGGCTTTATTATTTTTTTTTTTATTACACTCATTTTAACGTCACCCCGATTCTTATTACGCCTACTAATTTTTGTTTCCTCATCCGAATTACTGTTTATGATTATCCATTATTAGTTATTTTTGAAACGCGAAACACAAAACAATCTCGTTGAATAATATTTTGACGTACGAATAAGCGTGAAGTTGGCAATACGCCACGAAATGCCAAATTGACCGCGTTTTTCAGCTTTGGAGCCGAGTGTTGCTACTGTAAAAAAATCATAACCCATAATCCAGCTTCGAGCAATATTATGAAGATGAGTAAAGATTTTTACCCTGAGCAGTGTAGGCCCCCTGCCCTGTGTAGCTACCGCGGCTCTACAGCGTCGTGGTAGGGTTTCATTATGAGTAAGGCTGTATAAGTTACTCCAGTTGGGCGAGCAACGTGTCCAAAGTTTCTTAAAATGCGTTTTAGGGAGATAGTTGAAAGCCTGTTGTGAATATTAATTGTTTTTGTGTTTAATTCGTAGGACTCCATTTAATTTTTTTTTTTTTAATTTATTAAAATTAAATTTGATAATGTTATTATCGAGTTAAGTATTTTAGTACTTTTAAAGTTATTGGGCCGAGAAATTCAAGACATTCAAATTTTTCTAATTTTTTGTTATGTACTGGATATATTAAATTAATTTAATTATTGTATTTCTTGTTTTTTAATATTTTTTTTTTGTATTTTTTTTTTCAGTGTTATTTATTTTAAAATTGCAAAAGAAATTACAAAATGTGGTTTTAGCTTTTAGAACCAATAATAATATAGGAATGAATAAGCCTTAAAAACTCTAAAAGTAGAAATCCTAAACTCAATAACGGTGGCATATATGAGTTAAAATGTGACCACGCCGACTGGAACGCTACTTACATCGGACAAACAGGTAGGGCATTCTCAACTAGATTCAAAGAACATATATTATGTTATAATAATAAAAACACTTCTTCAAAATTCACAGAACATCTCTTAGTGTTTTGTAATGTTTGGATATATCTTATATTAGTTTTACAAGAATGTCCCCAAGAAGTAATTCCATAACGGATAGTGGATTCAGTTGTACATCCCATTTCATGTAGCAGTCAATCTTCTTCTTTCTTCTTCTTTATGTGCCTTATCAGGTCCCCCCGACGTTGGCGATCACTCTTGAAAAGGTCTCTCTGTCTTGCGCTGCCCGGAATAGCTCCTCCACACTTCTAATGCCGGTCCACTCTCGTATGTTTCGCAGCCAAGACATTTGTCTCCTACCAGGCCCTCGGCGACCCTCTATCTTGCCTTTAAATATTAAATGGAGCAAGTCAATAGTAGCACCCAAACATACATAATTTTTGACAAAGTCGATGGTTTCACATGAACAAGGCTGTGCAACATTTTTGTGTAATTATATATATTTTATTTACAGTGCCCTGCAAGCAATGCGGCGAGAAGATGCAGTCGTGCGATATGGCTGCGCACCAGACGGACGCATGTGCCCAGACGGCAGTGCAGTGTCCCCACTGCGAGCTGTCCCTCGGCCGTGCGCTGATGGGCGACCATGAGGTGTACTGCGGGGCACGCACGGAGCGCTGCACCGACTGCGGAGAGCTCGTCATGGTCAAGTACAGGGCGCTGCACGAGGACTCCAATCACGGCTTCCTCAAGCTGGATGATGGTGAGCATCTAGTTTCCACAAGCAATGAGAGTAGAAGATACATCGATCATCCAGTTGATTAGTCAGACGTCTCCAAATGCTAAGTTTTGAGATAATAAGGAAAGCAATATACGAATGCTCACCATAAATCAAACATTATTTACACGTGTCTGTTTTTACGTGTTAAATTAATATGATATAAAATAACACCGGGAACCATAACGGCCCGGTAGATTGGTCAAATATTTTGAAATTTTCTACTAGTAACCCAGAAAACATCGACTTTTTGTTTAATTCACAAGTTTTTCTGCATTACAATTGATTTGGTGGTGTTTACGAGTAATCTGAATATTGTACCAGATAGATGGTACACTTTTTGATATACAGTGGAATCTGTTTATTATGACTCGGCCTATATTGACCAACCGCTTAATATGAAGTAATTACTAGAGATGCCACGAATAGTGATTTTGCCGAATACCAAATATTCGGTGGCCGAATATTCGTCGACACCTTAGTACATTTCGCGGGAGACAGGATCCGATCTGCATAATTGAAGTGCATGCGATAAATACGCGTTGGCATATTTGTTTCATTTGCGAGTAGATCAAGTCACAACACGCATTATTTATTGATTGTTACATCAAATTGTGTTACTTGTAGTGTGTACCTATATCAAAAATATCATTGTTTGTTCGCGAAAAACTATACAAAATGGCACCATTTAATGAAAACATCACCTCTTCGGGAATATTATGAAATTTGTAATGTAGCAATAATCTGGCAGTTTCTTTTTCTTTCATTATTTGGTATTCGGCCGAATGGTTCGTGATATTCGGCCGAATACCTAATAGTAAAAAAAGTAGCCGAATAGGCCGAATCCCGAATAGTAGCCGATTATTCGTGGCATCTCTAGTAATTACACAGCGAAGTTTGGTTTTCATACAAAATTCTTTATAACAAAGTCGGATGTAATGACTTCATGACTTCGCTTATAGTGACATGTCGCTTATTATGACCCATTTTTAATAAATGATGTCCTAATTTCATGGAAAATTATGTCGGTTATAGTGACCGACATGATTCCTAACACATTCGGTGAGTGCGTGGCATGTCACGAGTCTTAATATGCTGTGTTTCTCTCTATTAAATAAATACATACATATATACCTAACAAAAACAGGAGGTTGTTTATTTTCTACAAAATGCTTTGTATGAGGTCCGCTTAGTATGACGTGTTTGTCATTGCCCTTCGATGTCGTTATAAACGGATTCCACTGTAACTGCATAATCAACTCAAATTTAGGTTTTCGGAGATGTCTATTTGACTGATCAACTGGACGATTGACATCCCTGTGTCACACTGGTGAAGAACCACCATTCAGAATCGAAACAATGTTTGTAATGGCTTTAGCCATGTTTGTTGACCAGATCTGAATAGACAAGTATTTCCCAACCTTCCTTTTCTCCATCTCCTTCCCTTTCCCATTCTTTCGAGCTTCACAACATACCCCAATTGGGAGCAGTTGGGACTCTTGGTCTGCTAAAAATTGAAAAACGCTTAGTTGACTTATTTATTGACTTTTGTTGATTTAGTAGTCTGTTATTTCCGAATTTTAAATTAAATGAAATTGAAAATATGAAAACAACACTTTATCTCTTGATCTCAAAAACAGTAAAAATGCAGAAACGAAACAGCTCTACTACAAAAGTACAAAATCTCACATCCAACATTGTTCTTAGGGACCGTCGATATGTTTATTTCATCACTTATGAGCGTAATACACGAGCCCGATTTTCAGCCCGATTCCAATTAGAGACGAAAGTCAACATTTTTCGCTTTACGCGATCACTGTTTTCAACTCTATTTTCATACCTACGATTTCAGTAGGCATCACAACAACAGTATGGTTCGTGTGTTGTTTGCAGTGATGACAATTGAAATCCTAGATATGAAAATAAAGGTGAAAATAGCGATCGCGCAAATCGAAAAATGTTGACTTTTGTCTCTAATTGGAATCGGGCTGAAAATCGGGCTCGTGTATTACGCTCATTAGTTATGCGTATTATTTTGGTTTCTTTTTCTCTTATTCATTTATTCATTCAATATTAATCAATAAAGCCTTATTGTTTTCAGAGCCCGGCCCTCAGGCATCGTGGAAGGCCCCCGCCCGCCCCACTCCCGCACTAAACCACCCCAAATCCAGAGTCAGCAAGCCGCAGATCCGAGGCTACGAATACTTCGATAGCATGGCCCCCATATCCCCCACGAAGACGTCTTCTAATCAGGGCCGGCAGCCCATCTCCTGGGCGGAGGTCGACCGGGACGAGGTCGGCAATCGCAGGGCAGACAACCCGTCCGCGGCACCTCACTTCACGGCCAAGCGCACAAACGATATGCCGCAGCTGAACTCGGCGAGCGGAGATTTCGCTGCTGGTGATAGTCACAAGGAGTCTATTAAGCAGGCTATTATAAGGTATGGACAGATTAAGACCCGATTCAAGTATTTCATCCACTTGGTTGAGCCTTCTTCCATCATATTTTCCTACATATCTATCTGTACCATTAAGGTCTTCATTTCTTAATCTTGTTAATTATTTTTTTTTACATTAACTCCACACAGGAGGCTCCGAAACAATTTCAATCTTTGGAGATGCTTTGTGGAGTGTATATGAAGAGAGGAAGCAGTGAACATGGGTCTTGAAGAGACCCATGTTTTAGGAGGGAGGAAACACAGAGACCGGCAAATCTTTCCATAGCCGAGCTATTGAACTCAACGAGTCATACAAGCGACCCTCATGTGACAAATATCAATTGCGTACGTATGTTGGGTGCGCGTTTGGCATTTCCCGACTATGTACTGATGCAAAAGGGATTAATGACACTAGTTCCTCGGAGCATCTTCCGTTGTAATATCGGTAGAATAAGGACAGCGCCTGGCGCCCTTTTCTAAAGATTGCATTCTGCTTGTTAAGATTGGGGATTCAATCAAACAGACCGTCCTCTTGGGATTTTTTCAGGTATTTTGGTGTCCCAGACCAGAGATGGCTGCCAAATTCAGTGCATGGGGTGCACTTGCGATTTGTACAGAGTCAGCAGTTATGTACTATTAAAGTATCTGCGGGCCCTGCTCAATAAGCCCAGCTTCTGATAGGCTAACTTGACTCTGGCTTCGATGAAGCCCCCTTGTCTGAACTGGTTACTTAGACTTACACCAAGCAAATCAATGGAAGGCCTGTTGGGAAGATTGCTTCCATTGAAGATTAGATTAGATTACATTCTTTCTATTGGACTCTTACATTCGTTCCACGTCTCCTCATTCGTGATATTATCTATTGTTACATTATTAAGTAATTTTTTTTCCATTTCAGGCCTTCAACCTCAAAGGGTGCAATAAAAAAATACCAAGCCCCCCAACCTCCAAATGGCGGGAAGAAACAGAAAGAAGCCAAACCTAAAAGCCCTCCTGAAACAAAGCAGGACTCTTCGGCCAACTATAGCGTCAACAGTCCGCCCCCATTTACTCACATTCGAGATGTCCCAATGTACAGCGCCTTGCTACGCGAACAGAATCAAACCCGCCAAAGAGAAGAACTAAACGCGTACAACTTACAACACGGCATTCCGCCCGTGCTGAATCCCGCGCAGAAACTCGACAAACTGCGAAAAATGAGCGCGCTTCAAAACTCAGAAATGGAAAATGACGGCAAACACAACAGAAAGAATAAAAAACCAGCCGTAAATGTATCAAACCCTAGCGAATTTGCTTTCACACCAATGTCGCCCGAAGAACTGAGCAAAAGACTGCTGAACAGAAATGACAGGAGCGATAACGTCAGTAATGGTGAATTGTCGAATCCCCGGGGATCAGCAATGCAAGGAGGTGAGAATGGTGGTGTGGAGAATCATTACGAGACTATCGACTATTCTCCGACCCTTTGGGACAGTCCTTCGCCGGCTGGCACGCCTGACGATGTTCCGATAGCGACCCGCCCGCAGCCAGTAGATAGGTTTATGGAAATTAAGAATGATCTCAGAAGTCTCAGGAAAGAGCTGAAAGAGGTCAGTATTGTAATAATATGCCAGTTTATCGTTTTATTTGCCTTGTTTTTTTGTAGTTGAAGGAACCAATTTGTATACAACCAATATATTTTTGATAAATTTTTACCAACGTATATTTTTTCTGAACTACAAAGCAGAAAATCTGATTGCATCACATTATAAATTGTTGACGTTGTTGCTTTTTTTAATGAACTACGGGCTGGTGTGAAACAGGTGTCCATGTATATGATTAGTTCAAATAACGGAGACACTCCCAATGTCTACTATCTGTTTGAAATCAGTTTGAAATGCAGAGTATTTTATGACACCAGAAGGGAGCGTAGCAGAATCAATATTAATTTGGGCCGGACCCCTGCATTTGCAGTGTTGAATAATCATGCCCAAGCATGGTACGAAGCACTACAATCGCAATGTTGACCTTATGCATTTAGATATCTCTACCGGGTTAGTTAAAAAATAAAATTGTCACTTTGTCAAGAATGGCAATGTCTACGTATTGGCTTTATCAAAAGTATCTTTTTATTTTCATATAAAATCGAGCAGATTTCTTTTCATGCTTATGCCGAAATTAAGTTTATAATTTTTAGAAATCTCTTTGGTTTTATCCCATAACACTGGTCTATTTTCCACTAAAGTGATATGTCAAGCAACCATATCCGAAAGAAGAATTTCAAACTAACTAACCATCACGCCATTTAATAGCAGAGGTAGGCTCTTTGCTCATTCACATTCATTCGTCGTCTCATCCATAATCTTCTGTTATTTTGACTCTTGACATTGCCTGACTCAAGTATTTGATTCACTTGATCGTGTCTTGTCTTCCTCGTGCTTTCCGGACTACTCCAATTCACTTTCGTGTCATATGTATAGTCATTTCTGCTCATTCGCTGTATGTGCCCAAACTGATCGAAGCACCCTTTTCTTAATATTCATTATGCTTACACAATGCTTAATGACGCAATGCCGAAGAATCGAAGCTAACAGGACGAGGGAGGAGTCCTCAAGTGCATTATAAAGATCGTCGGGACTCTGCTCTTGACCCATTTGTCCGTAGTCGATAGCAGAAGGGCTGTTCAATGCAAGAAAGAGTATCTGCAACGGATGGAATGATGGAATGCTGATACCAACCCTCATCAGAATTAAGAATATTAGTAACTTTGTATATTTTGCAGGTGTCCTCCCCTCTGGAAGTGAAGAAGGCACCCGGCCAGAGCGGTGCGGAGCCCCCCACCAACAGGCAGCCCGTGTTCAAGGGCTCCAGCAGGGGGGGCGCCACGCGCGGAGACAACCTGCAGCTCAACCTGCCTGTGCATAACCTGGGCAATGTGCCCAGAGATCAGAATACCAGGTAAGATAGTCATTCTTCTATTGGATATTGGATTTGGTCACCTATTTGTTGTCGATAAACCTGCAGGTCTTTGGAAACACATTCGACAGTTACTAGTAGAATACCCAAAGGACTAACCAAAATGTCCTAAAACAACAATAATAATTAACATTGGTGACTGGAAAATCGTCAGCTTTAGATTAGCAAGCTAGACGCCGTTATAGTAACTGAGCGTGCAGGAGTAAGATAACAGTAATGTATTAGACAATTCTAAGTGATGCCGACAGATGCCAGTAGGGAAAGTGCTTCTATCGAGTCTATGTAGTTCTGGTCAACTTACCGCCCGGTGCCCAGATTCAATTAACCACTAGTATAGACAGGTCATGTGACTTTTAGCATAATTATTGTAAATGCGTAAACTCATAATAAATCTATTTCTTTTTATTAAGTTTATTTTGTAGAACTCTATTTTAATTTTATTTCTTTTATAAATTTAATAATATTATTATTTAATCTATAAAAACAGTTTATTATAAACAAATTCTGCTGTGTAATTATTATTACGTGTGACAGCTGTTTCGCCCTCTGAAGGCATTATCAAACTGTGGTTGTACCACCTATAGACGATGTATTTTTATCATTTTAAGACAAAAAAAAATCATAATCAATCAGTTTATTATCAAAACCTAAAGTTATTGAAAAGTACCCCCACAGAAAAAACTGATATTGTTTGAATGTAAATAATACCAAACATTACAATAAACCAACCCATCGCGGTGTACAAGCTTGGCACTCGAATCTAAGCACACAACGGATTATTGAATTTTACATGCAAATATCGGCAAATTATAGGGCTTGATTTTGTGCTTTTTTTTTTTTTTCGCTCTCTCTCAGAGCTTCAAATTATCCAGAATGATCTTCTTCCACTATACAAATTAAAATATAGTCACGTCACCCTATCCCCAACAATTTTGGAAGGGATCGGCATCCTTAAAAGTCATTCTAATCTCCCAGCCCGTACTGTTAATAATATGTTCAATGACATTATTTCTTCGAAATGGCCCAACTCTTCTCTTTTATTTACTGATGGCTCCAAATCTCCTGACTCTCGTATAGGTATTAACGTTTACCACAATAATTCTAATGATAGAATATTTTATTCAATTTCAAACCAATTTTCAATATTCTCTGCTGAGTGCATTGCAATAATTGAAGCACTCAAATATATAATCAAAAATAATTGTGAACATTCCCTTGTTCTCTCTGACTCTCTCAGTTCCCTCCAAAAACTTAAATCCTGTCCTCTTCTTCATCCTGATGATCACTTTGTATGCCTCATTAGAGTGCTGATAGCCTCCATTCAAAGCTCTGGAAAAACCGTAATTCTTGTTTGGATCCCTGGACACATTGGCATAGTGGGTAACGATATTGCAGATTCTTTGGCAAAACAAGGAGCGTCCAACCCTATTGTTACCCTCGTAAACCTATCTGATATTTTTTCCATCATCAAAGATAGATCCCGCAATGTTTGGACAGAGTATTGGAATATTGCCAGTCAATCCAAGGGAGCTCGCTACGCCTCAATACAAAGGACTATCCCATCAAAACCGTGGTTTCAAAAATTTCCCCATTTTTCCAAAAAAGAAATTTCCTCACTTATTCGAATGAGAATCGGTCATTGTTCCGTTCCTTCTGACCTTTTTAAAATTCACATCCTTGACTCCCCAGATTGTACGTTCTGTGGTCTAGATGTGGGCTCTTTAGATCACATATTTTTTGGTTGTCCCTCTCTAAATAAATATCCTCTCTTCTATCAAGCGTTATCTAAAATTGCCTCCCCTCCATTCAACATTTCATCTCTTCTAAGTCTGAACTCGACTCCAATCTTCCATATAATTCTGAAATTTGTACATTTAAATAAAATTAATATATAAATTCACCTTTCCCTTTCTATGTAATTTTAAATGATGGCCTAGAACACCCTTGAAGGGTGAAAGCCAGAAATAATTAAAAAAAAAAAAAAAACCAAGTTAAAATAATGGCAGATTATAGAAGTCAGATAATCAAGCGGCGGATATTATTAACTTGTAATTTCCTGTTGTTCGCAGAAACAAACAATGGAACCTGCCCAGGAATGGAGCCGCCACCCACAATACCAGGATGGGCGCCAACTTTGTAAAACTGCCCTGCGAGTATTGCCAGCAACTGGTGCTGTCAGATCAGCTGTTGGACCATGAGGTACGTTGGCACATTCATCATACAGCTAAGTCGGTATTGAAGACCATTGTGGCAAAGCTATAAGGGTCCTGATCTTCGTAGCTGTCGCATATGTGATCCTTCGGCCGCTATCCCCGCATATAAATATGCCACATGTGTTTCACTAACACATATTTTGTCCGGCCAGTGGCTGAGTTGACATCTCGTTTGGGTCCCACCCAGGCGTCCCGTATTCGATTCCTCTGCTGGCTAATTATCCATCATGACTCAAGCAAAATTTTCTGCTTCCTGTGGTGGAAGTAGGAGATTTTCAAATATTTCTGGGTTATTAGTAATCCGGTAATGTTTGTCTTTTTTTTTATAAAAAAATAATGCGATATATTGCATTGTAAAGGTTAAAGAAGTGCAAAGTTCCTTTATTGGATGTGCAAATATGTTTTGTGTCATTAAGTTCTTAAATTTTTACGACAACATTAATATTCTTTGATAAAATCCTTTTGTGTACTGTATATATAATACTATAATATCATGTTGCACTATCAACTGTGAGGCGGATGCAATTAATGTTAATGAATTTTCAGTCTTTTCAGGCATTTAACAATATTGTCCTTTGTTCAACTCCATAAAGAGATAAAGATGATCACCCCTTTTAAAATAATGACCCCTAATGAACACATGTGGGAAATTTTATGTAAAATTTTGCCCAATAGATAGAGAAGTGACTGGTACAAGCAGTCATTCCTAATTCCTCATCAGTTTTTTTTTTTTTTAAATATTTTAAATGCATCACTATACTGGAAAATCATTTTAAATACCACATAATGTATTTGTTCACACGGATAGTGGTTCAAATTGGTTTGAAATAGTTTTGAACACCCGTCTGCAGTCCCCTCTTACCCCATAGTAGTCCTATGATACAGTACACCACCAGTACACTAGTAGGTCCAGGTGGTATAAGTAAGTATCTTCTTAAAATGATTCTACAACTATTTTTATACTAAGCGAGTATCTACTTAAAATTATGTACCTAAACTATCGCCACATTAAAATTTTCTTCTTAGTAGGTTTAATTTATGTTGTAATTGATTTAATTAATAAATTTTATTAGTTTGATAAAACATTTTTCATTTTCCAGCAAAAATGTAAGAACACGGACAAGAAACAAACCACGGAACAGAAGGCCTTCTTGAGATTCCTGGCCAATGAGAACATAGTCAACGGAATGGAGAGCAACGCCTGGTCACGCGATCCCGCACAAAGTGATTGGACCAACACCCCCAACTCTGAAAACACTCGAAGCGACGTTGCCATATCTCCCGAAAGCCCGGGATACAATACCGACAATTGGGGCTATCCTAAAAGCGACGACGCCCATTGGGGCGGCAACCTGCGAGCCAAAGTAGATAATCCTTCGGCCAACTTCGCCAAAGTGGAAAACGTCAGAGACGTCGCCAGAATCAACAATCCCAGGTTTAATAATGCCAGAGTGGCTAATTCCAAAGCGGCAAATCTTGTGGCTGAGAATTCCAGAGTGGACGATGGCGCAATGGTTAACAATCCCCGGCTGGCCAACGAGTGGCCGGTCAACGACCGGTTACAAGTAAAGTCTCCGGAGAGTGGCCGAGTCCAAGATGCTAGGACTAATAATTTGAGGACAGCACGACCAGATGAGAAAGTGGACAATTCTTGGATCAATGTGGCACAGTTGGAAACTTATGAAAGACACTCTCCCACACCGCTAGATGACTTTGGGTAAATATATATATATTTTAAACTCTTTACAAACAATATATCCGCTGATATTTTTCATACAGTTTCTTTCTTGTCTGAAGTATTCTCAGATGTTATAAAATTTGCAAATATTGTTTTTATGTTAAAACTTATTCTTTCAGAATGGACAACGGCGATTTGAATGATGTCATGATTCCCTGTGAATTCTGCAATATTATGGTTTCTGCTAACGATTTTGTTACCCACGAGGTTGGTATATATTTGCTTTATTTATTTTAGGTGTTTTAATTGAATTATTGTTTTGATGTGAAAAATTCATTAGCACCGTTGTGATTTGAAACTCGATGAAACAAAAAAGCGACACTAAAAAGAGACAAACACATACATCAGATCTATAGGATTTAGCCTGCGAGAGAATGAGATAGAATAATCGGTCTCCTCTTTGTGCTGTGCTTCGTAACCTTCGCACTCTTGTCTACTTTAATTTTCTGAAGGTTTCACTTCTGCCTCGTGTAAACTGCACACTTTTATTTTTTATTCAATCCAGTCACGCATGAATCAATGCTGAATCTTAACATGGGAATTGAAGAGTTAATGAATTAAATAATTTCTTCCTTAAAACCCGTGACAAAACAATATAGACTATTTTACATAAAACACCTTGTGCTTACCGAGAGACCATCTCGGTTAATAGCATCTGCTAAACTATCACCAATTTTGCCATAAGCTACTTATTTAAGTCACCTATGAGTGTAATAAGTATTTTTTCTGATCTCTCTCTTCAGACCGGCTGCAACCCCCTCGCCACGAGCATCCTTCCCCCCAAAGACCGCCAGAACCGTAACGCCATAGATAATGTCCACGCTGCCCCGCCCAATACCCCAGACGGTCACCCTGCGCCACGTGTCAAGAACAACGCCGCCCGCACGCCTCGCCACCTCGCCCAGATGCAACCGAATCAGGATCGTCAGCGAATCGAGCGGATGAATCAACACATGGGCGACGTCCGTCAGAACGTCATCGTCAACAGCCCCGAAGAAGCGATGGGACCGTATAACTTTGACGACTTTGAGGTCAAACTGCCGTGTGAGTTCTGCATGTCACTCATTCCCGCCAGTGATTTAATGAACCATCAGGAGATATGCTTTGCCGATTGATTTAACACATGTAATGTGAAATTATTTTGATACGACTTTGAGATTAAATTATCGTTTTGAGTTTTGCATGTCACTCATTCCCGCCAGTGACCTAATGAACCATAAGGGAATATTATCCTTGTCGATTTATTTGATACAAGTAATGTGTAATGACTTTGAAAACTTTAAGGTTAAATATTTCTGTTTGAGTTCTGCATGTCACTATTCCCGCCAGTGACCTAATGAACCTTTATGAATGAGATATGTTTTGCCAATTTATTTAATGACAATTAGTGTAAGTTTATTTTTAAATGAGAATTGATTTCTATTATTTGTTTCCATAATTTTTATTTTTATTAAGTTTTTCTCTTTTATTGAATAAATACATTGTTTCACTTTTTAATATGAATCCTTACATTGAGTTTAAAATGCTTTCATAATTTTAAATTTCATTCATTTAATTTAATTTAATTTAATAAAATATTCTAATTTCAACACCTCCTGTATAAAGGCCTATTGAAGACACTCTATTAGCCAAGATGGCCGCCAATTTTGTTCAAACATAATTTCCCACATGGAAAATATTTGTTTCTTTCTCTCATTCTCAATTCAACACAACTGAATTCTGCGTATGTTAAATAAACTATTGCAATGATTTGATTCCAATGATTTTAAAAGTTGTGGAGAAGTTACTGTATCTATTATATTTCAATTAAAAATTGAACGGTTAGAGTCAAACAAGGCCGTAATTTGTATGTTTACGAAATTGGAACAAGATGCTCATGCGTATATGGCACTGTTTATTGTTTGGCCTGGGTGGAGGGGGTGATGATTATTGATAATATTTTAAAATTAATAAAAACCGAATACACGGCTGTCTCATACATGATCCGTCGGCAGTTATCCCCATGCGCCGATGTCACATGTCGCTTATCCATGAATCTGTGAAATTTCACTAAAACACATATCATCACTTTGGTTGGACTGGGTTCTAACTACACTTAATCTTGTTCTGAGGTATGAGGTGTTAAAGTTTGCAAAGATGATTTCTTGTAATCTATTATCCTATTTCTGATTTTGAAGATGAATCTTGTGTACATTAGTTTATCACATCTCAAATGAAAATATGTATTTAAATATGACACGCACTTACCATTTAAGAACATACCTAAATGTGTAGATAGAACCATATGCAACCCGTTAGGGCATAATTTTTCATCGCGTAAGGTTCTAACTACATTTTCCTGATACCATTCCAAGATAGGGCAAAGTTCTAATTAAATAGTTTCCTTCAAAATATGTTCAACTAATACTTTGCACAAGATTGAACCTCAAAATCAGAAATTGTTTAATAGATTATGAGAATTCGTCTTTGCAAACTTTGACACCTCAGAACACGGTAACGCAAAGTTAGAACCCTATCCAACTAAAGTGACGAGCTTCAATGTGCCTCGTAAAAACGAGCAACCGTCAGATACAAACAAAATGGCAATTGCAAAAAGTTCAAGTGATGTTAGAACCTTGTAAAATAAATGGAAGCTTTAAAAACTTGATGTTAGAACTTTTTCATACAAGTATCATAAGGTAATTTTTGAAAAAAATGTGTGTCACAAGTCCAACCGAGATGACGATATGTAAACATGGGATAAATTATGTTTAAACAGCCAGCATTATTGTAAAGGTTAAAAAAGACAACATTACAATTTTTTATTATTTTCCTTTTGCAGCCATTACCATGCTGTATTGCGTATTATTTAGATAAGACTAGGCTTTATTTATTATGATAATACATACCAGTTTGATCAAAAAGTTTAAGGACCGGCCACCGTGTGGTGCTACCAGTCACCCGATTGGAATTCTTTTTTTTGTTAGGTTATCACGTCTGTCATTGACACTTCTCTCCAAATTTCAGCATCATAGCTTGACATTTATAAAAGTTACGCTGTACTGAGTACCTGTACCTTTGTGCGTGTTTGAAATTTTTTACAAGTTTGAAAATAGCATCAATTTAGCACCACGATAACGCATCGTCGCACGACAAATCAACGTGAATACTATCCAGCAGCCTTCGAATTCACCTGATCTGGCTCCCTGCGACTTTTTCCTGTTCAACCGTCTAAAAAAATAGCTTCACGGAACGCGTTACAGCACCTTTGGAGGATGCAAAAAATATCGAAAACGGCTCTGGTGGATATACTGAAAATTGAGTGCCAGTGGTGTTTCGAGGATTAGATCAAGCGCATGCGTAAATACGTTGCACTTGACGGAGAGTATTTTGAAGGGGACCATGTCAATTTTGATGAATAAACTTTGTTTATGAATATTGTTCTAAAACTTTTTGATCGAGGTGGTATATTCTGACTGTTACTTATAAAGAAAATTGATGGAAAAATGGAACTGTGGTTTGGGAGAAGCGAAACTGACTGGATATTAGGATAAAATAATTGTTATTGTGTGTACTTTAAATGTAATCCTTATTTCTGATGCCAAGCATCTATTATTAGTTATAATATATAATATATCCTGTTAGATTAATAAACACATGTAATCATTCTGAATAGATGAACGTACTTGATTATACACGTCCGGTAGAAAATTGTTTTAAAATAATGTTAGAATTAACATTTCTAGAAAAAAATTCTTTTTCAATTCAAATTTTGGTTTCCTTCACTTACAAACTAAATTCTGATAATTTCAAATTTAATAATCGTCATTTGTTCACGGTAAGTGTGTATTTTTGGTAAATATTCCACTAATTCAACTTAATTACTACAAGAAATAACGTATTACGTTTGGATGGATGGTAAAAGCTGCATTAAAATTACGTTTTTAATCAAAGTTCAAAATTTCTCGTAAAAACAATCTTCGCCGCCGTTTTGATTTTTTTTTCTATGGATTAACATTTGCAAAGTTTCATTTCAATCTAAATACGCATGAATTACTTAATTAACCCAAACTAAGAACCTATTTTGTGCGTGTAAATAGTTGTTTCTTGTAGCAATTGTTGAAACAAAGTGTATTTTCCATAATCTATGCCTAAAAATGTGGTGGTTAAGGGAATTATAACATTATTTTTAAATACTGTGTTTTTATTGATAAAAGTATTAATTTGTATTGTAAATAATTACTATTCGAAATGCTAACTATGAGGGCTGTCCGTAAAATAAGGTCTCCAAGAGATCGCGAGGAACAGTTTTACGTAAGATTCGGCAACACTGGCTTTTAGCCTGGTTTCCCTCGTTTTTATTTCGGAAGCAAAATATATTTCAAATACTCGTTTTTCATTGGAAATGTTTAATCTAGAAAGGTTATTTTATGTATTCAGTTATTCTACTTTAATTAAAATTATTTATCTCTGAATAAAAATTCTTTTTTTTACATCTATTTGAATTTAGTTTTTGTTTTCATGAATGAATGCAAATCTTGAAAGTGGAAATTAACCCACCTCCCGACATCTGATCGAGCTGAAACTCAGCGGATAGACTCGTTGTTGATGACAATGCATTCTATCAAATTTTGATGGCACTCACACACACACACGCATTTTTCTGAAATTGGCTACTAGCTGGCCTAAGGGACGGCCCGATTATAGTAAAAAAATTGTTTTTATTAACGTTTGATTTTAAAAAAATTATGTTATTAGAAATAAAATGACTGCACGGGACTGTTATTTGGCACTCTTGTTAAACTGTTATCATTTTTCTATGAATCTCGGTAAAACACGGTAGAAAAATCTAAAGCATTGATTGTGCTTTAACTTTCTTCGTTTCGTTTTTATCTTAAATTAATGCTTTTATCGTGTCACAAATTTTTTAATAAGAACGAAGTTTCCGAAAATGGTAACAATTTTTGTTAGGAAATAAGCCTTACAGAAGCTGCCAATTTATCTTTCTATAGAACATGTTTATTGCTAAGTTAATATAAATATGTGTTCATTTAATAACCTAGTTTTAATGTTAAATCTTGTGTTTATTTAAAATCCCATAAAAAGATTGTTTTGTGGAATGTGTTCAAAAAATATCCGTTGTTGACTTATTAGGCCTATCCATGATATAATTTTAGCTTTTTTTAATTTTGTCTCCCAAGAGTTCAAACTACTCCCAACTGTCAGGGGCCAGTGAGCCTATGCCCCCATTTGGGGTATGTTGTGAGGTTGGAGAGGGGAAAGAGAAATGTGTGGATTTATCTGACTATTGAAATCTGGTAATTGTTTATTATAATTTTTTTTCACACATTTCTGCGCACTGACATGCACGAATCCGTTGTTTTATTAGAGTTCGTTAGTGGACGCTGATATGTCGTACCGTTAGAGCGAAGACGCTTCTCTAAAATTCTTTATTTTTGCTGCTATTAATATCTTTTCAAGTCCATAGTTTATTTATTTTCATCTCACTTATTTATTCTTCCAGCTCTTCTAAAATGATCATTACAATCAGCTTAATAAGCATATTTACTTTGTTGCACTGCAGCCCGTCATCTGGCAACGCGCTGCTCACTAATGAACTCCACTTGATCGTAATGCGAACGTTTTTCGGCCAGCCAAGTAGCGAGTTACTCGCTAACTAAACTACTTGCCAAGTGCGATCAAGCCATTAGACCGACATCAACAAATCCTTCCCATAGCTCCTTCCTTAACTTACTAAAAAAATTTCAATAGGTACCTACATAATAAGACAATGATAGATTATTATTATGTATAGGGAATTCATGCCTTTGCTCATGTTAGAGCTATTTTTTCATTTATTTTTCTATTGTTTACTTAAATATTTTACTATTGTTACAATTTAATGTTTTCTTTTTATTCCAGTAATATTATGAATATTTTATATTGTTATTATAATCAAGGTCTACGTAAAATAATTTAACAATAAGGTGACAAATACATATTCAATAGATTTGTACAATTATTTAGTAGGCGGGTACAATAATGATAATTATTTGTTAAAGTAATAATTAATGTTATTTTAAAACTGACGTAGAATGTCAACAATGCTTTCAATTTTTGACACTAAAATAAACCATTGGTTGTTTTATAATATTTAATTCGGGACAGTTTAACAAGTTTTTTTTAATGTGTAATTTAAATTATTGTGTAGCGTGAATTACTCAACACTGTTGATCTATAATACATTTACATTTTCCGAATACACCATTTTTTTCGTCTTAAATGTTTATTATTTTGATGGCATTGGATTCATTAGAATTGGGGTTATTAGCTTGGATATTATAAAAGAATGAAGAACACACCAAATGCTTTTTGGGTATGTTTAGTGACCCAAAAGTCTGGCTAATCGGGCCTTAAATCTTAAATACAAAACTGTATTTGACCATGATTATAAAATTCAAATGGGATGGCGATATAAAATTTCAGGTAAGTGTAGAAGATATATAGCGCTTGGTAAAAGGTATAGATACAAAATTTATTACGTCAGTGGTGACATTTACTTTTTCGTCATCATTTATTTTCTTTCAAATTTGTACTTTGTGTTCTTTATTCTATGAGTATTACGATTATTTGCATTCGGTTCAATAGAATTGAGGTTATTAGCTTGGGTTTTATGATGATTGTCATTAGATTCATTAAAATTGGAATTATAAGCTTGGGTATTATGATCATTGGCATTCGATTCATTAAAATTGGGATTATTAGCTTGGGTATTATGATCATTGGCATTCGATTCATTAAAATTGGGATTATTAGCATGGGTATTATGATGATTGGCATTGGGTTCACTAAAATTGGTATTATTGGCTGTATTATGATGATTGGCATTGGGTTCAGACTAACAGTCTGAATATTATGTCAATTTGCCTTTAATTCAATAGAATTGGTGTTATTAGCTTAGATATTATCATTTTCGACATTGAGCTTATTAAAATTGGGGTTATGAGCCTAAATGTTATGATTGGCAATGGGTTCATTAGATTGTCATGTTTGCCATTTGATGCATTATAGTACATAATTGATTGACAATGAGATTATTGTTATTCAGAAAATTGGCATTCGTCTCACTGTAAATATTGGCATTCATTGGAGAGTGATTCCATGATTCTATTAGCACTCTGGTGATAGATATTCTACTGTATCAGACATTATTATTAAATGATTTTCATGAGAGTTTTCTTTAGAATATGTTTAATATTAACTGTTGTAAATTCATCGTACTATATCATTATACTGGAAGCACTCTTGATGTAATCAACTTATGTGTATTTCTATATTGTTGTGGATATTATTACTTGCATTTTTTTAACTACCCAAATAAAACTTTGTGTTTCTAAACCAACGTCTTGTCATTAATCTATCTGCTTAATTTAGTCGTCGTGAACTTTTTCACTGGCGATAATATATAATTTCCCTCATCTTTGGGGATGCTGTGTTGCTCTTTTTGAGGAAAGGAAGGAGTGAGCCTGGGTTTGAAGAGAACCATTTCCCAACTGCACCATTGTCGAAGGTTTCAATTATGCTAGTTCCTTGGAACATCTTTGTTTGAAATACTGGTAAAGCAATCCCACTCGACCGCGACGCCAGTATTCTAAAGATTGCAATCCGTTTGTTAAAATATTAGATCTACGAAATGGACTGCCAGTTTCTGCCAGAGTCAAAAGGTTTTTCAGGTATTTTGGTGCTCCAGACCAAAGAAAGCTGCCAAATTCAAGCATAGGGCTCATTTGCGATTTGTACAGGGTTAGCAGTTGCGTACTATTAAAATGTCTGCAGTTTCTGTACAGTATGGGACCGAAGTATCGATAATACAAAGTATTATCGATACTTTGTGGTATCGAGTACTTTTTCTTTCGATACCGATACTTTTACTCAATAAGTACTTTTTGGCAAGTATTGATACCTATAAAAATTTGGCTAAGCGGCTCATGTTTATGGCAACACCATCTAGTTCAATCATAGCAAACCTTCTAAAACATTCCATTGCATTGGTATAATTGCAAGCACAAGCAATCTAGTGTGCCATGGAACGAATAGATGGCTTATAATTCAAGAAAAGTAATTTTATTTTGTTATCTGAACATTAAGTTACTGAAAAACACCATTAGGTGAAAAAAATCTGAAAAGTGCCATACTGACTGTCCTGCCAAAACACAAAGTAGATAAAAAAATGTATTGCAAAAATTTTGTTTTACTTTTTAACAGGGCAGCTGTGTTTCATTATTTATTTAATTACCTGAATTGAACCTATTTTGTGCGTGTAAATAGTTGTTTCTTGTAGCAATTGTTGAAACAAAGTGTATTTTCCATAATCTATGCCTAAAAATGTGGTGGTTAAGGGAATTATAACATTATTTTTAAATACTGTGTTTTTATTGATAAAAGTATTAATTTGTATTGTAAATAATTACTATTCGAAATGCTAACTATGAGGGCTGTCCGTAAAATAAGGTCTCCAAGAGATCGCGAGGAACAGTTTTACGTAAGATTCGGCAACACTGGCTTTTAGCCTGGTTTCCCTCGTTTTTATTTCGGAAGCAAAATATATTTCAAATACTCGTTTTTCATTGGAAATGTTTAATCTAGAAAGGTTATTTTATGTATTCAGTTATTCTACTTTAATTAAAATTATTTATCTCTGAATAAAAATTCTTTTTTTTACATCTATTTGAATTTAGTTTTTGTTTTCATGAATGAATGCAAATCTTGAAAGTGGAAATTAACCCACCTCCCGACATCTGATCGAGCTGAAACTCAGCGGATAGACTCGTTGTTGATGACAATGCATTCTATCAAATTTTGATGGCACTCACACACACACACGCATTTTTCTGAAATTGGCTACTAGCTGGCCTAAGGGACGGCCCGATTATAGTAAAAAAATTGTTTTTATTAACGTTTGATTTTAAAAAAATTATGTTATTAGAAATAAAATGACTGCACGGGACTGTTATTTGGCACTCTTGTTAAACTGTTATCATTTTTCTATGAATCTCGGTAAAACACGGTAGAAAAATCTAAAGCATTGATTGTGCTTTAACTTTCTTCGTTTCGTTTTTATCTTAAATTAATGCTTTTATCGTGTCACAAATTTTTTAATAAGAACGAAGTTTCCGAAAATGGTAACAATTTTTGTTAGGAAATAAGCCTTACAGAAGCTGCCAATTTATCTTTCTATAGAACATGTTTATTGCTAAGTTAATATAAATATGTGTTCATTTAATAACCTAGTTTTAATGTTAAATCTTGTGTTTATTTAAAATCCCATAAAAAGATTGTTTTGTGGAATGTGTTCAAAAAATATCCGTTGTTGACTTATTAGGCCTATCCATGATATAATTTTAGCTTTTTTTAATTTTGTCTCCCAAGAGTTCAAACTACTCCCAACTGTCAGGGGCCAGTGAGCCTATGCCCCCATTTGGGGTATGTTGTGAGGTTGGAGAGGGGAAAGAGAAATGTGTGGATTTATCTGACTATTGAAATCTGGTAATTGTTTATTATAATTTTTTTTCACACATTTCTGCGCACTGACATGCACGAATCCGTTGTTTTATTAGAGTTCGTTAGTGGACGCTGATATGTCGTACCGTTAGAGCGAAGACGCTTCTCTAAAATTCTTTATTTTTGCTGCTATTAATATCTTTTCAAGTCCATAGTTTATTTATTTTCATCTCACTTATTTATTCTTCCAGCTCTTCTAAAATGATCATTACAATCAGCTTAATAAGCATATTTACTTTGTTGCACTGCAGCCCGTCATCTGGCAACGCGCTGCTCACTAATGAACTCCACTTGATCGTAATGCGAACGTTTTTCGGCCAGCCAAGTAGCGAGTTACTCGCTAACTAAACTACTTGCCAAGTGCGATCAAGCCATTAGACCGACATCAACAAATCCTTCCCATAGCTCCTTCCTTAACTTACTAAAAAAATTTCAATAGGTACCTACATAATAAGACAATGATAGATTATTATTATGTATAGGGAATTCATGCCTTTGCTCATGTTAGAGCTATTTTTTCATTTATTTTTCTATTGTTTACTTAAATATTTTACTATTGTTACAATTTAATGTTTTCTTTTTATTCCAGTAATATTATGAATATTTTATATTGTTATTATAATCAAGGTCTACGTAAAATAATTTAACAATAAGGTGACAAATACATATTCAATAGATTTGTACAATTATTTAGTAGGCGGGTACAATAATGATAATTATTTGTTAAAGTAATAATTAATGTTATTTTAAAACTGACGTAGAATGTCAACAATGCTTTCAATTTTTGACACTAAAATAAACCATTGGTTGTTTTATAATATTTAATTCGGGACAGTTTAACAAGTTTTTTTTAATGTGTAATTTAAATTATTGTGTAGCGTGAATTACTCAACACTGTTGATCTATAATACATTTACATTTTCCGAATACACCATTTTTTTCGTCTTAAATGTTTATTATTTTGATGGCATTGGATTCATTAGAATTGGGGTTATTAGCTTGGATATTATAAAAGAATGAAGAACACACCAAATGCTTTTTGGGTATGTTTAGTGACCCAAAAGTCTGGCTAATCGGGCCTTAAATCTTAAATACAAAACTGTATTTGACCATGATTATAAAATTCAAATGGGATGGCGATATAAAATTTCAGGTAAGTGTAGAAGATATATAGCGCTTGGTAAAAGGTATAGATACAAAATTTATTACGTCAGTGGTGACATTTACTTTTTCGTCATCATTTATTTTCTTTCAAATTTGTACTTTGTGTTCTTTATTCTATGAGTATTACGATTATTTGCATTCGGTTCAATAGAATTGAGGTTATTAGCTTGGGTTTTATGATGATTGTCATTAGATTCATTAAAATTGGAATTATAAGCTTGGGTATTATGATCATTGGCATTCGATTCATTAAAATTGGGATTATTAGCTTGGGTATTATGATCATTGGCATTCGATTCATTAAAATTGGGATTATTAGCATGGGTATTATGATGATTGGCATTGGGTTCACTAAAATTGGTATTATTGGCTGTATTATGATGATTGGCATTGGGTTCAGACTAACAGTCTGAATATTATGTCAATTTGCCTTTAATTCAATAGAATTGGTGTTATTAGCTTAGATATTATCATTTTCGACATTGAGCTTATTAAAATTGGGGTTATGAGCCTAAATGTTATGATTGGCAATGGGTTCATTAGATTGTCATGTTTGCCATTTGATGCATTATAGTACATAATTGATTGACAATGAGATTATTGTTATTCAGAAAATTGGCATTCGTCTCACTGTAAATATTGGCATTCATTGGAGAGTGATTCCATGATTCTATTAGCACTCTGGTGATAGATATTCTACTGTATCAGACATTATTATTAAATGATTTTCATGAGAGTTTTCTTTAGAATATGTTTAATATTAACTGTTGTAAATTCATCGTACTATATCATTATACTGGAAGCACTCTTGATGTAATCAACTTATGTGTATTTCTATATTGTTGTGGATATTATTACTTGCATTTTTTTAACTACCCAAATAAAACTTTGTGTTTCTAAACCAACGTCTTGTCATTAATCTATCTGCTTAATTTAGTCGTCGTGAACTTTTTCACTGGCGATAATATATAATTTCCCTCATCTTTGGGGATGCTGTGTTGCTCTTTTTGAGGAAAGGAAGGAGTGAGCCTGGGTTTGAAGAGAACCATTTCCCAACTGCACCATTGTCGAAGGTTTCAATTATGCTAGTTCCTTGGAACATCTTTGTTTGAAATACTGGTAAAGCAATCCCACTCGACCGCGACGCCAGTATTCTAAAGATTGCAATCCGTTTGTTAAAATATTAGATCTACGAAATGGACTGCCAGTTTCTGCCAGAGTCAAAAGGTTTTTCAGGTATTTTGGTGCTCCAGACCAAAGAAAGCTGCCAAATTCAAGCATAGGGCTCATTTGCGATTTGTACAGGGTTAGCAGTTGCGTACTATTAAAATGTCTGCAGTTTCTGTACAGTATGGGACCGAAGTATCGATAATACAAAGTATTATCGATACTTTGTGGTATCGAGTACTTTTTCTTTCGATACCGATACTTTTACTCAATAAGTACTTTTTGGCAAGTATTGATACCTATAAAAATTTGGCTAAGCGGCTCATGTTTATGGCAACACCATCTAGTTCAATCATAGCAAACCTTCTAAAACATTCCATTGCATTGGTATAATTGCAAGCACAAGCAATCTAGTGTGCCATGGAACGAATAGATGGCTTATAATTCAAGAAAAGTAATTTTATTTTGTTATCTGAACATTAAGTTACTGAAAAACACCATTAGGTGAAAAAAATCTGAAAAGTGCCATACTGACTGTCCTGCCAAAACACAAAGTAGATAAAAAAATGTATTGCAAAAATTTTGTTTTACTTTTTAACAGGGCAGCTGTGTTTCATTATTTATTTAATTACGCATGTTTTTTTTTTTAATTTTTCTTTATTCATTAAATACAAAAATGGGGTTACATTATTGGATTTTTCGACCACCATGCTAGGCTGATGCCCGTGTTATGGTGGTCGATGTTCGATGTCGAAGTTCACGACGATTTAGTTTTGCAGTTGATTATACATATACAAATATACATAAAAACATTACACTTTTTTATGAATACCTAAGATAGCAATTTGTGAATTTGCATGTCCTTTTTTTATTATTGATTATACATACTTAAAATTTGATTGTTCCTTTTTTGATTTCACTGACGTTGATGTCCTTTTACCTTTTCTAACTAAAATAGATAGAATTTGAAAATTCTGATCCTGGGGATGGGGGGTTTGACACGTAGTTAGCCCAGTCAGAGCTGTAAATCAGGCCCTATGAAATGTACTCGATACGTGTATGGATACTTTTGTTTCAATACTTTTACGAGTATGATACTTTTTTTCCAATACTACTCATGAGTACAGTATCGATACTTTCTATTCGATATCGTGTCCCTAAGTATGCCCAGCTTTATTTGTATTAGTTTGTAGTAATGGCTTTTAAAAGATTATATATTACACAGAGTTTAAGGTGAACAGCACATACTTAGGTTTATGTGTACTGGTACATATTATGTAAACACTTTAGACGACCTTTTCTGTTGCTTATGGCTACTTAATATATTTTTTTTAATGTATGAATACCTCACAAGAGTCCCGACTGCTCCCGCCTGGAGCCAGTGAGACTATGGCATCCCCACTTGGGTATGTTATGAAGCTGAAGGTAATGGGGAGGGGAAGGAGATGTGAAAGTGGAAGGTGGGGAAGTACCTGGATATTCAGATCCAGTCACCAAACACGGCTAACCCATTTCAATTCTGAATGGTGGTCTTCCACCAGGGCAATACTGAGAGTATCTTCTGCTCTAATGCCGCAAATATACTATATTATTTTTAATAATAATAATAATAATAACATAGTATTTATATAGCGCAGTTTTGTGATATTTCACTTCAAATGCGCTTAATTATAATAAGCTTAAAATTAATTATATAGTGTTATTTACGAGTCCTTACAAAATTGATTAAATAATGTGAAACAAAGAATATACAGTATATACAAAGCAATTCCTAAAGAACAATATTAACAACAAAAGTGAGTGCACATGACAATAGATATTGATCCCATTGAAACCATAACGGTGCCATTCAACAAGAATCATTAGAAACTATTAACTAATGTGAAATAACATTAATCAAATAAAATTTATTTGCCTGCGCCGGGATTCGATCCTGCGACCTTCGGATTTCAAGTCAAGAGCCTTACTCCTCGACCATATAGGCCGACATTTTAATTTTATTAGGGAGAAAGGGACAACAAGTCTATACTTACATACAGGTAGATCAACGAATTTGAATATTCGAAAAGTTTTTACAGTTATTCATAAAACTTTGCAAAATGTTTTTTTTATTATTTAAAAAAATAAAATAAAATTCACAGCATTTTACTTTTCTGAAGTCGAATAACAAGTTTGAAACATGCTATATGAAAGCAATGTATTTGCGTGAAAAGCTGTGCATACCATAAGAAAAACGAACAATTAGTAAACTTTTAATCAAAATGTATTTTTCCATAAATTTGAGAATGTTTTTGAAGTGAAAACTTCTTTAGGACCGTTGTGATTTGAAACTCGATGAAACGGAAACGAGCGACACTAAAAAGAGACAAACACATGTTGTGCTGAATTGCACACTCTATTTTTTTTTAAATAATAAATTATGACTTAATGTTAACATAAGATATATAATATAATAAGAGGGAAAAATTGATAAGATAATCATGTATGTGTCATTCAAAATTAAAACGCAAGTAATTCAAAACATATTTTTAATCAGTCTTTCGTAATTTGTCATTTTCGTAAATCTACATCATCACCAGTCGCTTTTCTTCCACTATAATAAAAAGCCTTCCCACACTTGTATGTCTACAGCCATCCAACATTTTTTTACGTAACACTTCCCTGCTCCGTTCCTTTTTTATTATTATTTTTTTTTCACAATCCATGTTGTCACCTTACCATTTTTTTTGATAAATTACCTTGATTCACGACCTCTGGAACCAGAACATTGAAAATTTCGTTTTTTTCAGTGAATTTACACGGTGTCCGGAAACTCGTAATACAACCGGGAAACTGGTAAATCTATAACATTACACAGAAATCTCAAAATATTTGATTTAATTTTTTTTTTGCAATAAAGGATTAAAAATACCTTTTCCGCCGGGTTTACGCTTTGATGCATTTTAAAAGACAAAATAATTGATATTAAACCCCTAGCCTAGCGACAATTTTTTTTATTTGAACTAAAAGAAATCCATTTTTTTAATTTGATTTATTCGAAAACGAAAACTCAAATCAAAAAAAGTTAAACTTAGGACGGGTTGTTTCACAGAATTTAAAAAAAGCATCAAATTTTACAGCCAAAATTTAAAGTCTCTGAAAGGTTTATTCAAGTTCCGTTATTGTTTCAACATGGACCGGTTGCTGCACAAAACTGAAATAATAATAGAACTTTTACAGAACTTGAATTATAACATTGAAAACTGAGAAACAATCCGTCCTAAAAATGAAGTTCAAATTTGTTGTGTATTTTACACATTTGTTATTTATAATTATACACGTTTTCCAGTTATGCTAAAAGTTTTCCGGACACTATGTATATATTTTTTAATTACCTAAGCAGAAAGTACTATTACCAGAATTATAACATGATTATTAATTTGTTTATTATGTTTAGTCATCTCATCTCGTAACAATCAAAAAACAAATGGTTTGACTACGTGAACAACTTCTTGCTTTGTCTCATTACTAACCGTATTGTTTACAATCGGTCTATAGGTTTATCTAGTTCAAAAACCACCAGACCCGGCCTATGGTAGGCGTTCAATAATAAATTTTAACTACAGACAATAATAATCGTGAATAAAATATTGCTAGGAAACTTATATTGCATACGACACTCATTTCAGCGATATGTTCCTCATATTTCGAAGTGTTTCTACAATAAGAACGTAATTCATAAAAAATGTTTCTTCCAACCGTTCGAATCCTAGGATCCTCATATTTTAAAAATACTTTGAAGAAATCGCCAACTTGCATGGATTTCATAACGACTTGGAAAAAATCGTGTGGACAGATTTTTTTACTAAGATTACGAAAAAGTTAGTAAAAATTTTTAGAATTGTATATTTTTTTTTTATTTAAAAATAAATCCATTATTCGAGCTCGTGACCTCACTACATGAAATTGTCCCGTCTCCGATTATGTTCCCTTAATTTGTAAAATTCTACACTGATTAATTTTTTTTATATGGCAACACTTGGATTTCCGGCGAATTATTGAATTTGCGTTTAACGTTCACTAGATTTATTGTTTGTTCTATGCGAACTTATCCTTTGGTTTGATTTTTTGATAAAGATGGCGGTGTTTTTACAGATGTTACGAAGAGAACCCCGTACAATTTATTGCTATTAGTGTGGAAAACGTTCTTTTTTTTTAAATGATTTTCGGCTACGTAATTATCGTATTTTCGCACCCATAAAATTATGTCCCGTCTTTCGTTTATAAAAAATGGTCCAATTTTTCCGATTGAAATTTTCAAAAAATCGCCAGGGTTTCAAAAATATGATTAAAAAAAATACAGATTGTCTTAGAATATTTGCCTAAACCGGATTTTTTTTTAAAATGTGATTCAAGTAACCTATTCTCGCTGACAACAGACAAAGATTTTATCGTCAGAAAAATTTGAAAACCGATTAATTACATCTTTACAGTAAATATTCTTTCTAGTAGATTTCAATGATTTGTTACGGCATTTTATTCACTTGGCATTGCCATCAAATAGTTATTCAGCGCCTAGGATTCTAGGTGCGTTTCAGCTTTCTATCAAATTGTAATAAGCTGACAAGTTTAACAACACGAAAGTTGTCTTCTTCTGCTGATCACGATCTGTTCAAAAGCTGAAACGGACTAAGAATCGGCGTTCAACGGAGACCTTTCAACCGTCAAAATTAAAACAAATTGGCGCAGAATAGCCATTCGATGACAATGTTACATTTGAATTTCTGTGAACCCATCCTAATTATTTCAGGTTTGAGGTGTATTAATCAGTTATCTAACATTTATTTAAATATTCATTCAAAGATAGTTCGTTCAAAGACCATTCTCAGTTAAGTTCAGTTTTCATAACTGACACCCAAAATCTTTAGTGTCCAACATTTCAAAAGACCAGAAACTGTCAATTTAAGAAACCAACATTTTTAAATTATTAGCTCCTACAAAATAATACCATAGTTCGGTCTTAAATAATGTTATACTATATTATGTTTAAATTAAAAGCAGCACATGTAATAGTCTTGAGGACACCTAGGCACTGAGATTTGAAGTTTGGGACAGTTGGAAAGCTTTGCACAGCGACAGCTCGATCTGTACTGACGAGTTTCTAAATATTTCCTATAGGTCGGCTCCAATTGCTCTGACGAACCGTAATACTTCTTCGAATGGTGCTTTGGCTTTCCGTACTTGTTTAAAATATAGGGCGAAGAGCCTCCTTTAGGGTAGTATACTTCTGGTCTTGCGAGATCATTTTCTTGTGGAGTGCTGATTTGTGTTGAGGCTTCATTTTGTTCGGTCGTTTCGGGAGTGACAGCTTCGCTTGTATCAAATCTTGCTTCGCTCTCGTTGTTTTGGTCAGCGTAATCATCTGTTGCTTCCGATGGAATTGCTCTTCCGTTGGTATTTTCACCACTTCTTGGAGTCCTGACAACTTCTTGTACTGGTATTTGTACGTCTTCTGGGCTCGTTTCAACTTCTTTAATGTTGATTTTTCCTTCTTCTTGACTCTTTTCAACTTCTTTTATGCTGATTTTACCTTCTTCTTGACTTCTTCCGACATCCTGGAGGGGTGTTTTGATGGCTTCTGGCGTTTTGCTGGTAGAGTGTGGGTGGATTGCTGTTTGCTTGATCTGTAGTGGTATGTTCTCTATCCTGGACGTTCTAGGGGCGCCTGGAGCCCTGGCTGATTGGACGTTTCTGTGTATCAATGGCTTTATCTGGACGTAAGTAACCGCGGAGTTGTCCTCCGCCCTGCTGAGGCCAGCTGATGATGAAATATCTATGAATTGAAGCAGTAGGCAAACAGCGATTAATCTGTGGAAGAAGGTCAACATTATATTATCTTGGTCATAAATAAAATCTAACTAAATTCGAATCTCTGCGCTTAATTTTTAGGTAAAAACTGACAGAAATTACAAAACTGATAGTAAAAACTGACATGAATTCTAAAAAATGAATAAGCTAACCGATTTCACACGAAATGTACAGAGTGATGGCCTCCGTAGTCGAGCTCGACTAGCATCCGGAGGTTGCGGGTTCAAAGCCCAGCGTGCACAAGTAAATTTTATTTATTTTAAATCTGTTATTTCACAATTTAATCACTTAAAAATAATTTAAGATGTATTTGCAGAACGTTCCAGAGTAGAAGACATTCTCAATGTCGCCCTGGTGTAAGACCACCATTCAGAATTGAAACGCTGCTTGAAACAGCTTTAGCCATGTTTGGGGACCGGATCTGAAGAGCCGGGCATTTCCTCACCTTCATCCTACCCATCACCTCCCCTCTCCGCTACCTTCAACCTCACAACATACCCCATCTGGGGATGCCATAGTATCATGGCTCTATGGATGCCGTAGTCTCACTGGCGGAGGAAAAAAATAATTCCCTTAGGGCATATGTCATCTTTGGGGATGTTATGTAGAGGGTCTCAGGGGAAGGATGCTGGGGGACAACTGTAGGGGGATCAACTGTCATAGATGCCAACGTATTTTGTGAGTAGGTAGGTACCTACTGACAGAGGTAGGGATTATAGAGACGCCTTTAAACGTTGCGAAAATGCGTGGGTTGTTAGTTTTGTTTCCATCAAATGAAAAATGTATTGGTAGGTATCTACTATCAATGCGTAAACCCAGGACAAAAGGTCACCAAAAACGATTGGAAAAAATATGATATTTAACTTTTCGCGATCTTCTTCGGTATTCTCCTCAAGATTTTATGTTTTATTTTTAGAGGAACGTATTATAAATTTTTTATTTTAATATTATTATATCAAATGGAACGATGATGGGAAATGTAGTGCACATACACATGGTGTTAGAAAACTCGTAGTAGGTACAAACGAGAAACTTGTGAATCTACATCACATAGGGAATCCAAAAAAAAAGTCGGTAAGATATCTCTATTTTTTTTTTCGCTAACTAAAGGGTAAAAAACTTTTGGAGCCTGATCTATGCTTCGACAAATTAAATAGCTGAAAATATATCCCCCTAGCCCCCTAGCCATTTTTTAAAATCAAAAAACTAAAAATGTTCAACTTTTGACTCGATTTACTCGAAAACGAAAGCTCAAATAAAAAAAGTTTTTCCACAAATCGACTCGAAATGTGGTGTAGATATACCAGTTTTGGACGCCGTTTATATTGTACTAGCTGAACGGCGAACTTCTTACCGCCTCAGAATCAATAACTGTTGTGTTAACTTATTAGATCAATATTTTTTTTTTATTAAGTTTAAAATTACACAATGAAACATTATCGATGCGCAACTGTCCGTATTTTATTCTTGTCAGTATCAGAGATGGCGATGTACACGAATTTATAATTTTTGTGATTTTCTTACTTTTCCAATTACTTACGGGAATTGCGTTTCATATTCTTTATACGTGTGAGGGAGATTTATTATAATTATTGTATTTTTCGTTTGGGGGGTGCAGATATACGTTCACCGTTAAACGGACAAACTTTGTCCCATTTTCGACTGTTGACGTTTAGTGTGAGGGGCAGCATTATGTTCAGCAAAACAATCAGCGCATTTTTTTTTTTTTTTTTTTTTTTCTTCATTTTAAGCACCCGCTAAACCGCCAAAGCAGTTTGTCAGCAGGTCAATTTAACAATATTAATATAACACAAAACAATTATAACAAGATACCACAATATAGAAAATAGAAACAAAAGAATAACTTTTAAGTAATTACAATATAAAAGCATAAAATACAAATACAGACAGATATAATACAGGCAAATTACTCATAGTTATATTATACACAAGATTAAAACAAAATTCAATATAAAAAGTGATTGACTTGATCTATTAGCCACGTCAACGTTTTCACTCACTACTCAATATATCTACTCATAATTTTTTTTCGTGAATTTTCCGATGTTTTAATAGCTATTCGGACCGGAGACAAATCCAACAAATCAAAGATCTTAAAAATCGGTCCAGCCGTTCTCGAGTTTTAAATGGTGTAAACCATAGATTCTCAACCTTTTTTTGCCCACCGCCCACTTTGAGAATATTAATTTTTCTAGCGCCCCCCAACTCGTGAATCTGAAACAGCAATTATCGTCACGATTATATTTACCACAACGGTGGTAGAGGGAGGGGAGGGGTGGGGGGAGGGGGGGGGGTATATACACAAATTAAATTTCAAGATATATGACAATTTCAAAAAAATTGAAAGACATTGCTGGAGTCATCCGTTTTTATCACTTTTTGCTTTTCGCTGACGATCTAAAATTATTTCTTCTAATAATGGGATGGGGCGAAATGGGATATAATAATAATTTTTTTTATTAATTTCTTACACCACTACAAATTTGAATTTATTAGATATAAGAAATATGGCAATTTCAAAAAAAATTCAGGCGGTGGTGAAGATTTCGTCAATGTGGAGAGACTCTTTCAAGAATCAAAAGAATTTCCCTTTTGAATCTCTCCTCACTGACGCCAAATATATCAATCTCGGAGGAGATTTGGTTCAGAAGCAATATACTTCTCCCTACCGGGAGAACCATCGGCAAGTAAGTCCTTTAGGCAGGAAGATAGAATAATCCATGATGACGCTGTCTAAGTTAGTCATCTGGAACATAGAGACACACGCGCTCCAAAATGGCTGAGTTCTCAATATAGCCTCGCAGCAGTATGAATAAGTGAGTGGTGGCATACCCCTCTCTTCTGAGCTGCAGGGAGTGAAAAGTTCCAGCATGCCCAGAAGAAAGTTCGTCAGGTAGAGCCATAGATAGTGGTCGTACTCCCTCATGTAGAGAAATCTTAAAGGGTATCGCGAAAACTCTGACGGTTATATGAAGACGAAATGTCAGCTTACTTTCATACATAATCCCAAGATCCTTTATATTTGAAACTCGTTTGAGATTATGACCGAGCATAGTGTACCTGTGGTAGGTGAGACTAGTATGTTCTGGTAAAAGTCAGTATTTCGCATTTCAAGACATTGAAATGAAGATGGTTTCGTTGACTCATCTGTTATCAACATCAGCTTGAAGGCGCTGGCAGTCCTCAATATTTCTTATTAGAAGAAATAATTTTAGATCTTCAGCAAACAGCAAAAAGCGAGAAAAACGGAGGACTCCAGCAATGTCATTAATGAAAATAGAAAAGAGAAGAGGCCCTAGGATCGATCCTTAGGGAACCCCAGAAAAAACGAGAAATTCAGCAGATTGGAAGATTCCGTGTGTGACAAATTGCTTTCTGTTACTTGAGGTAACTTTAAAAAAAACTTTAACATCCGAAGGGAAAAATCCAACTGGGCAAGTTTTATGAGTAAGATATCATGAAGCATAGTTTCAAAGTCTTTGGAGAAGTCGTTATACGAACAGTCTACTTGGTATCCACTATCTAGGGACCTAGCAACATAGTCGGTGAAAACCATCAGATTGGTTTTAGTGGATCTTCCTTTCCTGAAACTATGCTGTTCGGGGATAATGTATGCGTTTATCTGAGGCATAAGGAATTTATGAATTAATTGTTCAAATAATTTAGCTGTTAGCACGAGCTGATAGTATGGCAACTGGTCTATAATTTTCGATTAAATTTTTTGAACCTTTCTTAAAAATAGGACATATTTTTGGAAGCTTTCCATACTTCAGAAAAAGTGGAAGCACTAATAGCGAAGTTAATGATAAGACATAGAATGGTGTTTTTAGGAACTCGGTGCACCCTTTAATAAAAAAATACGGGAACGAAGTCTGGTCCGATAGAGGGTGAGTTCTTCATGAGACTTATGGCACTCATAAGTTCAGATTCGTAAATATATCGAAATCAAAGTTGGAAGCTCCTCTGGTAGTAAATGTGGCCGTGTTATTATCTCTAGAAGTGGAGGGTCTTTATTGTAGACCGATTGAAAATGATCAGCAAATGCGTTAGCCACACTCAAGCCACGAAATTCTTGATTACCTTTTATCATGGTGTTTTCAAGACTACCATTCTTCAGAAGGGATTTTATATAGTGCCAAAACATCTTGGGATCATGCGTGATGTTTTCCTCGATTTCAGACACGTAGGCTCGATAGGCCACTCGAAACTCGCGCCTAACTAACGCTCGGTAAGAACTAAACAGATTGTATTCACTCTGAAGGCCTCCAGTTTTCCAACACTTATGAAGGGCGTGTTTGATCTCTATATTCGAGATAATTTCTCTCGAGAACCACTTCTCAGATACTTGCGACCACCACCGCTTGTCGTTAGCAAACGAAGCGCACTAGTTTCCTCGTTAATATCAATTAGGATAAACTTGTAAATCATTTTAATACTTTTAAAATTACGGCGCGCAGCGAAAAAGACGTACGTCCTGCCGGCGAACTATCTGGAGCACTGAAGGGGTTAGATGGGTTTCTCTGGGTCTTCTACCGCCCCCCTGAAAGTCTGAAATGCCCCCCAATTTGCTCTTGGTCTTCCACCGCCCCCCTGAAGGTCTGAAACGCCCCCAAGGGGGCGTTATCGCCCACGTTGAGAACCTATGGTGTAAACTAACTCGATCAGCATCGAAACGTTTCTTGAGTTGACTTTAGTCGTGTTTGGTATTTTTGGAAGAAGGGTGAATAAATCATTGATATTCACGATGATTTCAATTTATTTTGATTTCATGCTAATTCAAACATAGTCATTTTAATTTTTTTTAAATGATCCTATGAATATATTTCGAACTTACGTGAATAAAGCCTCAATTCTATGAACATTTGAATTTAGATTGATTATTATGTGTTAATATTTTGAACGTGCGTGAATAAAAGCGTTAATTCTATGATCACTCAAATTTTGATTTATTTGTGATATTTTGAACATAGGTGAAAATGGCTTTAGCCAGTACCTGCGTTATTTTGAACTTAGATGAATAAGTCAATGATTCCGCGGTTATTTGAATTTATATTGATTGTATGATAAAAAATTTGGGCGAGCGTAAAAAAAGCGTTGGTTCTATGGAAATTTGAATTTAGATTGATTTATGATATTTTGAACATACCTAGGTGAATAAAACTTTAGTCATTTGAATTTAGAATGAATCTAAGTACCTTTTTATTTTAAACTTGGGTGAATAAACCAATGATTCTGCGGTTATTTGAATTTATATTGATTGTATGATAATATTTTAGGCGAGCGTGAATAAAGCGCTGATTCTATGGATATTAGAATGTAGATGGATTTATGGTATTTTGAACATAGATGAATAAAGCTTTAGCCATTTGAATTTAGAGTGAATCTAAGTACCTGTGTTGTTTTTAACTAAGGTGAATAAGCCAATGATTCTGCGGTTATTTGAATTTATATTGATTGTATTATAATATTTTTTTATTTAAATAAAGCTTGAAGAAATTCTTTGGACATTTGAATTTAGATTGATTTGTGTTATTTTATATTTTGAATTCTGGTGAATAGATTTCGTCACTTGAATTTTGAATGAATCTGAATATGTTATTTTGAACTTAGGTGAATAAATCAATGATTCTATGGTAATTTGAGTTTAGTTTGGTTTTGAACTTAGGCGAATAAAGAATTGGTCGTTTAAATTTATAATAAATCTTAGTATGTTATTTAGAACTAAGATGAAGAAATCAATGATTCTGTTTTAGATATGGCTTGAGATATTCACGGCATTATTGTAATTTATTGTTGCGCTAACTCCTTCTTTAGCCAAAGTTTCGTAAAGCATTACAGTGTTCATCACCAGGGCAGATGTGTAATTACACAAGGTATATATACTAATACCCCAAAAATAATTCACGATGATTCTACGCTAATTTGAATTTAGATTATATTAATGATATATTGAACATGACGAATAAAATAATGTTTTATATTGTGTGTGATCGCACATCTGCCCTGATGATGGACACTGGAATGGTGTTCAAAACCTTGCCTAAAGAAGGAGGTAGCGCAACACGGTATAATACCCCAAAAATAAATCACTATGATTTCGCAGTAATTTGAATTTAGAATTTCAGTGATGTATTGATTTTTTGATATTTGATATATTGAACTTAGACGAATAAAATAATGTTTTATATTGCGTGTGATTGCACATCTGCCCTGATGATAGACATTATAATGCTGTCCGAATCGTTGACTAAAGAAGAAGGTAGCGCAACACGATATAATACCTACCCCAAAAATAAATCACGATGATTTTATGGTAATATGAATTTGGATTGATTCAATGATAAATTGAACTTAGATTAATAAAATAATATTTTACATTCTCTGTGATTACACATCTGCACTGATGATGGACACTATAAAGTTGTCTGAATCGTTGGCTAAAGAAGAAGGTAGCGCAACACGGCATAATACCCTAAAAATAAATCGTAAAAAGTATGGTAATCTGAGTTCGGATTGATTCAATGATATTTTGAACAGTTACATAAAAAAACATTTTTTTACATTGTGTGTGATTGTACATCTGCCGTAGCGTAATACGGCATAATACCCCAAAAATAAATCACGATGATTATATAGTAATTCGAATTTTGATTGATTCAATGATACTTTAAACTTTGATGAATAAAACAATGTTTTACGTTAATAATATTTTGAACTTGGCGAATAAGACAATGTTTTACATTGCACACCTGCCCTGATGATGGACACTGTAATGTTGTCCGAAACTTTGGTTAAAAATGAGATTGCGCAAAACGGTATACTACCCCAAAAATGATGATTTTATGATAATTTGAATTTACGTTGATTCAATGATATTTTAAACTTAGATGAATAAAACAATGTTTCACATCGTGTGTGATTATACATCTGCCCTGATTATGGACACTATAATGCTGTCGAAAATGTTGGCTAAAGAAGGATGTAGCGTAACACGGTATAATACCCCAAAAATAAATCACAATGATCATATAGTAATTTGAATTTACATTGATTGAATTATATATTAAACTTTGATGAATAAAACAATGTTTTAAATGGTGTATGATTGCACATTTGTCCTCATGATGGACAGTGGAATGCTGTCCAAAACGTTGTTTAAAGAAGGAGGTAGCGCAACACGGTATAATACCCCAAAAATAAATTACGATGATTCTATGATAATTTGAATTTAATGAGATTGTTTCCATGATATTTAACTTAGGTGAAAAAAGCAATGTTTTACAGCGATTGGCATGACGTACAAAGCCTTAATTCTACGGCAATTTGAATAAAGTTCAATGAATATTCTTACCCCTTCATTTTGTCGGTTCTTAACACTATCACCACTTGTTCCCTGCGCTAAAGTAGGAGCTACACCTCGCCAGTGCGTTGGACGGGCCCTATTTATAACCTATTTAAACGTCCAACAGCCGTTCCAGCGAAGAAACGGGTTGGATAATCTATGTGCGAAGAACGCGCAGAAGAAGAAGAAAGATGGACTCTCATCCTTACGTAGTGTGGGTGCTTGCTAGGGGTACTTGCAAACTTGCAGGAGCAGAGCCGGGAAAGGATTTCTGGCGGCTAGAACATCAATTTATTATCTATTAAATAGCTGTCCACGACATTGCCAGAGCTTTCGAGTTTTTCAAAATCTAATGTAGGTAATTTTCCTCTTATTTTAAACGCCGCGTCGATTGTAGATACAAAATTTCATCGAGAAGTAGGTATCAAAATTGTGATTTATGGTGGAAAAAGGGATCAGGGTGATTTTTCGAAATTTCATGTAGACAGTCCCTTGTGCAAAATTTCATCAATTTCGTAATAAAACTGTGGATTTGTATTAAAAAAAAGCCTATCCGCCCGCCACATACACTGTTCTTTGTATTTTTAGATTATTAAAAATAAAATTTGTACACTTAAGGGCAGGTAAGAAATGTGATTGCATATAACAGTTACTGGTAAAGTCAACTTTTAATATCTAAAGATTTATTATCTATCTTTTGTGGGATCGTTATCGAGATAACCAACGTGATCTCCTGTCAAATTTGTGTGATTTATTTGCTTTTTCTATATACAACGTATATTAAATGAATAAATAATCATGCATACTTGCACGAATTCGTGTTTAAAACGATCTAAATTAAAATATGTTACAGTAAATATCTAAAAATCACACAAATCTGACAGGAGCTCACGTCCGTTATCTCGATAACGATCCCACAAAAGATAGAGAATAACTCTTCTGAAGGTAGATTCACCTTTGTTATAATAAATAACACGTTATTTGGGCGGGGCTCCTTAAAAACAAGATATTGATAAATAATTAATAATTAAGGACGATATTTAAGTATAATCAGGAGTGTTATCAATCAGATTAGATTGTCAGGTTTCCTCAGCAACTTGACGAAGGTAAATATCTCTCAAGCCGAACTTAAAAAGAAATTAAAATACCGGCTCTTCAGAAGCTGCCAAGCACCGTTGCAAAAAACCCACAGATACTTTAATACCCAACCTAGTCACACAACCTATTGAATAAATCTCAAACTCTAGACTAGACTCTATAGAAAAATGGGACACCCGAGTACATTTAAAATTAACTGAATTTCCTGGCGTTGCTAAGAATGCTAAGGCTTCATTCTGCTTTAAGAGGTGGGAAAAGTGGATGGGGTGGTTTTTGGAAATCTCATATGAACAGTGACCTTTCCCATGTTTTGAAGGTTAGGTGTTCAAAATTTCATCAATCTCAGAATAAAAATGTAGATTTTTATACAAATCAAAGCCACACAGCGACGCTTCTTTATATGTATACAGTTATTAAAATACCTACATGTATCTCTGACGTAGACACTATTTTTTCCCATATTTAAATATTTTTCCTCATATCAGATGTGCAAAAAGTAATAAAAAACTAAAAAATTTGTAGAAAATGTCGATCGTAGTGGTTTTTCGAAATTTCATATAGACAATGACCTTCCCATATTTCCATATGGGGGCATCCATTAATTACGTGAGCAGTTTTTCTTCCAATCTAGACCCCCCCACCCTCGGTGAGATAAATTTGAGCCAATTCGTATATTTTTTTCAAGTAACGTGAGATTTTGCTGGACCCCCACCCCCGTTTGTGCGCACGTAATTAATGGATGCCCCCTATGTTTCAAAGATCAAGGGTGTACACTGTAGGTACATGTACATTTTCATCAATCTCAGAATAAAGATGTAGATTTGTATACAGATCAAACCTGCGCCGCCCACCTCTAACAATGAACTTTATATATAAGAAAGAAGATAGAAAATAAGATGAATGCTTTTTAAAAGCCCATGATTTGGTAATGAATACCTATCGTTTCGAAATTAAATATGAAATAAGTTTTCCTCACTAAAAAACGGTCATTAGGAGGTAGATCCTACGGAGGAATAAATAATATATGTAGGTACGTCGTATTTTCTCCAAGGTACGTACTAGTTTTATGTCGATTTTGTTTTACCTTTTTGTGGGCAATTTTAGTGTCCGACATTTTCACTGGTTCAAGTCAATAATGTCAATAAATTGATATTATAGGAGGATTTGTGATTAGCAGTTCTCAGATTCTCAGTGCAAGGAATAACATGACGCGAGTGTAAATGGTAGAAGAAGTCGTGGGCGCCCGAGGAAGATATGACACAAGATAGTCAGAATAACAGAAGGTCACCTATAAAAACTAATGATGTAAGGATTGTGTACCAAGACTGCGTTATTCGGTGGTCTATCCTCTCTGCCTACCCCTGCGGAGAAACCATCGTTAGTTAGGGTTTAGTTCATTGCCCGTTGGCCCCTCCCTCATCCTGGCACTGGCGGAAGGAAGGAGACAAATAAACGGAAACTCACTTCTTCTCTTTCTACTGTCAGGTAGGTAGTATTTACATTTGATTTATAAAAAACAAACATCTACATATATAGGCATACATATCACATATCACCTGTCAATGGCTTTCAAAAATGTCTGCCTGTCCCTGGAAATGATGTGTTGCTTAGTTATGCAATATTTTTGGTTTTCTCCTCTAAAACTCCTTTAGAACTAATTCGTCGATAAATAAACTTGAACTTGATTTGTGAGGACTTGCTTCTGACGTTTCCCGGATTATAAACATGTCAAAGCAAACCTACATACAAATGATGAAGATTTCAGCTAACTAACCAACTAACTGTGGCAGGATATCTAGTAGGTAATAAAGATGAAGCTGTTAGTTACTGATATATAAACTGACCGGACAGATCAATTTCCGCTATGGTTTTTTTAAAGTTACTTTACTTTTATACATTTAGTTTCGTCGGTTTGGTAAAACAACACCATTTATTTATTTATTGCTTCTTCGCAATTTAAATACGTTTTAGCATGTAATTTATTAACCCCACTAGGGTTCGCCTGTACCGGGGTATCATAAAAAGCAAAAAATGAAGGCGAAAATAAAACAATAATTTTGGTTGTAACCACGATGTATTTATTAAAAATTTTAATACCGACCAGTTTCGCTTAACACAAGCATCTTCAGGGAATAAAATTAAACTGATCAAAAATACATCGTGTGAGCTTATACATATGTACATATATATATATATACATACAGAAAGAGACAAAACGTAATATGAAGGAATAGTGAGAAAATGAAATTAAAATCTTACATCAATATCCCTTACATCATTAGGGGGCATCCATTAATTACGTGAACAGTTTTTTTTTCAATCTAGACCCACCCTCCTCCCCCTCGATGAGGTAAATTTGGGCCAATTCGTATATTTTTTTTTAATTAACGTGAGATTTTGCTGGACCCCCCCCCCCCCCCGTTTGTGCTCACGTAATTAATGGATGCCCCCTTAGAAATCCGTCTCTTTCTCCCTATTACTACCTATGTAAGATTTTAATTTCACTTTCTCACAGTTCCTTTTTATTATGTGTTGTCTCATTCTGTATGTACATAAAGCTCACATTATGTTTTTTTGATCAGTTTAATTTTATACCCTGAAGATGCTTATGTTAAGCAAAACCGATCGGTATTAAAAAATCTAATAAATAAATCGTGGTTACAAACACAGTTATTGTTTAATTTAAATTAATACGCAAACCATAAAGTGACTGCTTTCTATTAATACAAAAAATTAAAAAGGTAAAAAAATAAATAAATAAGAAATGATAGGTAATTAATGCACAGGGAGATTGGTTGAGGAGGTCCTTTGATCTCTCCAGAATCCATGGACCCATGTCTTTGCACCGCAGTTGAAGGGATGGATTCATACGTCTGTCACTCCTGAAACTCCTGAACATACTGACCATAAATAAACCAGTCATATATTGACCATATACTGACGATACTGACCCCCAAATTCCTATCCCCCCTCATACCTATTTCCTTCCCAAAACTTCCTCATCTTCATTTCCTTTTAAAAAATCACAAAGCATCCCCTTAGATGACATGGCCCCTGAGGAAAATTATTTTCCTTTGGGTCTCCTGTGTGAAGATAATGTAAAAAAAACTGACAAATTTTTTTTTCTTCTTGTTTACGCTTATATTTTTTATGAAATTATTTATTCATTTTATTTTAATTCTTATCAATGGAAACGGTAGGAAAAGCTTCAATTTGTCCAAGACATATTGTTTTGTATTATGATTAGGAGTAAAGATTAATCGAAAATAGGTTTTTAAATTCCGGTCCATATTGATATTTTATCTAATAAGTTAAACATTTATTATCAAACCATAAACAAGTTGGTGATTAAATTAAATTCAAGGGATAGGTAGGTCCTAAATATTATCGGTTAAGGCGCTAGGTGATCAAGCAATTTTATTAGCCTGTCAATTAAAAACTATAAAAATAATGTAAACGCAGTCTTCACATTAGCTATTATAAAAAACAGGTTTGCAGTCCTTATTTTATGTCGTTATATTTTAGTGACATTAAAATTAATATTGCCTATTTTTATTTTTACAAGATATGGCGGGTTGTGATTGTTGTGAATTACACACACTGAACACCATACAAAACTGTGCATCTTCTTTTATTAATATATAAAACAAAGTCGGCTTAGTTACACCATTTATAACTCGAGAAAGTATGAACCGATTTTTATGATCTATGATTTGTTGGATTTGTCTCCGCCCCGAATAGCACAATAGCTATTAAAACCTCGGAAAAAATCACGAAAAAATTATTATAAAGAAAATTATTTTATTCATGGATTTTGTATAGAACGAATTCTCTTCTTTTGAAAGAGCTGCAGAAATATTGTGATTTAATGTAAAATTGAGCAGTGAGTGAATTCCAAGAATTCAAAAACGTCAAATGACAATGCACTGATTGTTTTGCGTTTGTTCTTAAACTTAAATGCTGCCCCTCTTTCTTACACACTAAATGTCAACAGTCGAAAATGGGACAAACGGTGAACGTATAATATAAATCTCCCTCACACGTATAAAGAAAATGAAACGCAATTCCCCTAAGTAAGTGGAAAAGTAATAAAATCAGAAAAAAATAAATCCGTAAACAACGCCACCTCTGATACTGACAAAAACAAAATACGGACAGTTGCGCATCGATAATTGCTTCATTCTGTAATTTTTAACGTAACAAAAAACTGAATTTAATTCAGCTAATAAGTTAAAACAACAATTATTGATTCTGAGGCGGCACGAAGTTCGCCAGATCAGTTAGTTTACAGATAAAAACCATGCTCGAATTTTTTAAATTATTGTATTTTTTTATCCAACTAAAGTAATTTAACAACTTTTCAAATATGAAAATGGATCACCACGGCGTTATTGCGAGAATCTTCACCTCAAGAAATGTGTAGGTTAAAATACACCAAAAACTAATTTATTATAAGTGACGAGAAATAAAAACAAAACGGTTTAATTCTACGCTCGGCTTACGTCGCGTCGTTGTATATGTTTTTATGGAACTCAATATAAAAACTGCATCACACTTGAATTATTACACGTTTGCTCGTAAATAAACATAGGTACTTACCTACATTAATGGCAAAGTTGAATTACCTCTGCTTGTAGAACCGGTAGTACAAAACGGGTGGCATCTTCTCACTCAAGGATGACTGCTGACCAGTGACCAGTGACTGGTGACTGTAGTAACTAGTGACCATTGTACCAGAGACCAGTGACGGAGAGACAGTGATGCTTTATTATCACACAATCCCGCGGCCACTTACATGATATGTTGGAAGATGATCTTACCTTTCATTACCATTTCTTACCATTCCTCACCATCCCTTACCATTTCTTTCCATTCATTACCATTCATTACCGTCCCTTACCATTTGTATCCATTCATTACCATTTATTTCAATTCATTACCATTCATTACCATTCATTGCCATTCATTGCCATTCATTATCATTCATTATCATTCATTACCATTCCCTACCATTCCTCACCATCCCTTACCATTTCTTTCCATTCATTGCCATTTATTACCATTCATTACCATTCATTACCATTCATTGCCATTTATCACCATTCATTACCATTCATTACCATTCCTTACCATTCCTCACCATCCCTTACCATTTCTGTCCATTCATTGCCATTCATTACCACTACTTACCATTCCTCACTATTCCTTACTATTTCTTTCCATTATTTTTTTTTTACATGAGCTCCACACAGGAGGCCTTAAGGAAAATAATTTCCCTCAGGGCCTATGTCATCTTTGGGGATGCTGTGTGGAGGGTTTTTTGAGGAAATGAAGGAGAGGAGAGTTATGGGAAGGAAAAGGGTTTGAGGGGGGGGGGGGGGTAGGAATCTGGGGTTCAGTGTGTCCTGGTCATCCGCCTCCAATACCTAGAAAAACCTCACCCCATGAACCCGGGCACCCCTGCTAAATCACCAAACGTAGCGAACCACTCGGGGTGACCTATGGCAGAGGTGTTGGTTATCCAATAAAGGTTCCCGGGGTGGCGGTACCCAATGCCCCCTCCCAAATTGAAAATTGAATTCATTGCCATTTATTACCATTCCTAACCATCCCTTACGATTCATTTATCGTTCATTACCATCCTTAACCATTTCCGACTACTCCTCGCCACCCCTTACCATTCATTACCATTCCTTACCATTTATCACTATCCCTTTTTTTTACATTAACTCCACACAGGAGGCCCTGAGGAAAATAATTTCCCTCAGGGCCTATGTCATCTTTCAGGATGCTGTGTGGAGGGTTTTTTTGAGGAAAGGAAGGAGTTAACATGGGTCTTGAAGAGACTCATGTTGTAGGAGGGAGGAAACACCGAGGCCGGTAAATAATTCCACAGCCGAGCTGTTGAACTCAAGAACGAATCGTAAAAACGACCCGTTCTCATGTGACTAATATCAACCGTGTACACATTTTGGGCGCGTGTTTGGCGTGTTTCCCGACTATGCACCGGTGCCGATCAATGACGCTAGTTCCTCGGAGCATCTTCCATTGTAATACCGGTAGAACAAGGACAGCATTCCCACCTGACGCCTGTGCTCTAAAGATTGCAATCCGTCTGTTAAGATACTGATCCCTTACTGTTCCCTTACCGTTCGTTACCATTCCTGACTATTCCTCACCACCTCTTACCATTTCTTACTATTCATTACCATCCCTTACCATTTCGTACCATTCTTTACCATTCCATACCATTCCTCACCATTCCTTACGATTCATTTTTTTTACTTTAAAAAAACCCATGTTGTAGGAAGGAGGAAATACAGAGGCCGGCAAATTGTTCCACAGCTGAGTAGTTGAACTCAAGACCCGTTCCCAAGTGACAAATGTCAACCGTGTACATAATGTTGAACGCGCGTTTGGCGTGTTTACCGATTATTCACCGGTGCTGAGGGGATCAATGACGCTAATTCCTCAGAGCATCTTCCATTGAAATACGGATAGAACAATGATAGCATTCTCATTCGACGCCTGTGCTCAAAATATTGCAATCCGTTTGTTAAGATTATTATAATCTATCAAACGGACCGCCCGTTACTGCACAAGGGTTAGTCAAGGGTTTTTTCAGGTATTTTGGAGCTCCAGGCCAGAGGTGGCTGCCAAATTCAACCGTGTGGCGCACTTGTGATTCGATACCATTCCTCACTATCATTAACCATTCCTCACAACTCACCATCTCTTACTATTCCTTCCCGTTCCTTATCATTCCTTACCATTCCTTACCTTTATTTAATACCCCCTACCATCCCTTTGCCTTTATCCTTACCATTCCTTACTATTCCTTATCATCCCTTACCATATCTTACCATTCCTTACTACCTATTCCTTACCGTCCCTTACCATCCCTTTTCACTTCACAATTCTTTACCACTTCAATTCTTACCGCTTACCGTACACGCGTACACCTCAATATTCCTACATCGGTGAACATAATATCGATTCTTATCTTTCATTGTAGAACAAGCAGAACAAGATTATAGCAATGCAAAATGAAACATTTATCAGTGCTGAGCGATATATTACATTGATTGGCTTCACCTTTGTGGTAAAGATGCCCAAGGAATACACTTGAGTCCATCGATATAATAACTTCAATTTTTATTTTTGGAATAACTTTATGAGTAAAACCTCAAATTGTGGGCAAACATGGCGTGCACTGGTCTGACGATTGGCAGCTTTTTCATAACCCCATTGGTTTGTTTACATATTTATCTATCTAATCTATTAATCTTTCCCTCCTACTGCGGTGTAAGGCGATTTTCCGAGAGAGTCCTGCTGGAGAAATCAAAAGGTCTACGCATCCCCCACCAAAAATACTCACAGCGATGCATTTTTATTTTTTTATTATTTTAGCGACTATATAAAATAATTGTACATACAAAATATAATGGTGAAATTAGGTATAAAATATTGTATTTCTTAGTCCTCCTCACTAGGGGGTCCTGTACCGAGGCGGACTATGGTTATTTAAATATAGTTTATCTGTCTTCTATGTCGTTTTTAGTGTCTTCATTAGGGTTTTTTACTTGATCTCTTTCAGCCATGTTTTTATTCTTGATTTGTATTCATTAGGATTTTTTATTAGTTTTATGTCTTGGGGAAGGATGTTATGGAGTTTTGTTGCAAAGTATGTATACTTTCTTTGTCCAAATGTGGTTTTAACTTGGAATATTTTTTATATAATTTTTATTTGATCTTGTGTTTTGCATACACGGTCTAGTAGAGGGTAGAGGATTAATTATTTTTGAAAAAATTCAATAATATATTTTTGGCATATATTTGCTGTACGTTTGGTACATCAAAGCTATTGAAAATTTCAATTGAAGGTGTTCTAATTGGTACTTTCAAACTTTCGATATGGTTTTTATGATACTTTATTGTAGTTTACTTAAATGTAGCAGATCCCCATCCTATGATTCCATATTCAATTCGAGAATGACATAACGCGCAGAAGACCACTTTCATATCCTTACCACGTTTCTTAGATTTTTAAAGAAATATATAAGGCTCGTGAGTTTTTCCGTAATATTTTTGATGTGTAGGTCCCATCTAAGATTTTCGTCAATTCTTACTCCGAGATATTTTATGTTTTGTGTTTTTTCGATGACGGGGCAGTAACATTGTATATTATTTCCATGGCATTCGTGTAATTTTAGTTCTAGTGCTTGCGTACGGAAGTTTATAACATTTCTAAGTAGGTAGTTAATATATGTGTTATTCTCGTCAATCCTAGTTGGACGACTTTTTTATGTGAATATCTCACAAGAGTCCCAGCTGGTCCCATCTTGAGCCATTGAGACTGTGTTATCCCTAATTTCGGTATTTTTTGAGGCTGAAGGTAGTGTGGAGGGAAAGGAAATGGGGAAGAGGATGGTGAGGAGGTACCTGGCTATTCGGATCTGCTAACAAAACACGGCTAAAGCCATTTCAAGCAACGTTTCAAATCTGAATGGTGGTCTTACACCAGGGCGATTCTGAGAGAATCTTCCAATCTACTATATACTATATATTATTTTAAATGAATTAATCAAATAAAATTTATTTTCCCACGGGATTCGATTCCGCGACCTTCGGATTGCGATTCAAGAGCCTTACCCCTAGACCACGCCGGCCGTAAAAACCTTACCATCCCTTTAACTTTACCGTTGCCATTCCTCACTATTCCTTACCGCTCATTATCATTTCTTACCATTCCTTACTATTCCTCATCATCCCTTACCATACCTTACTATTCCTTACCGTTCCTTACCAGTCTTACCACCCTTTACCATTCCTTACCACTATAATGCAGTCCTTAGGTACCGCTTACGGCTTACCGTATACCTCAGTATACCTACATCAGTGCAATAAACACTGGTTTATAATAAAATCGACTCTATCTTTCATCGTAGAGCAAGAAGAAAAAGATTATAGCAATGTAAAATGAAACATTTATCAATGCGGAGCGTTATCTTATACATATTTTGATTATCTTCACCTTCGTGGTAAAGATGCCCAAGGCAAGTACACTTAACTTAAATCCATCAATATAATAACTACAATTTTAATTTTTTGAATAACTTTATGAATAAAACCTCAAATTGTAATATTTTATGACGACTCTCAAACGAAAAGTGTGTAACAGAAAACTCAGAAAAAAATCAGAGGGTGCGATTCACAGGTTACGATTCGTCAGGGATAGCTGACAGTATCAGTGACCTCCAAGACCTACTAAATCTTGTTAATAATGCTGGTGAGCAACTGGGCCTGACAACGTAATAAAACTAAATGGATGACTTTTGGACGACTAGATCACTCTGTATCAATGATACAGTTAAATGGTTGTAATGTCGAAAAGATGGAGAATTCCAGATACCTCGGCAGTATTCTCACGGAGACTCTTGACCCAGATATAGAGATTAGGTGCAGAATTGAAGCAGCAAGAACTGCGTTCATAAAAATGAATTCCCTCTTCTGCAATGACAATATCAGCTTAAAACTAAGGCAGAAAATGCCAAAATGTTATGTGTGGCCGGTCTTGCTGTATGGTTGTGAAACATGGACCTTGAAAATAAATACCATGAACAGGTTAGAGGCTTTCGAAATGTGGCGGGCGTGTTCCCAGGCGGGCTAGAGCAGATAGAGAACAGCTTACATTAATTAAAATCAAGAAAATTTCATATCTGGGTCATATACTTCGAGGGAAGAAGTATCACTTGCTCCATTTAATATTGAAAAGCAAGATAGAGGGTCGCCGAGGGCCTGGTAGGAGACAATATTAAAAATATTAAAATTAGATAGAACCTAAGAATTATGAATAAATTGTACAGCGCCCTTGAGGTGATTTTTCACAAAAACGGCGCTCTATAAATTATCCAATTATTATTATTATTATTAAATGTCTTGGCTGCGAAATATACGAGAGTGGACCGGCATTAGAAGTGTGGAGCAGCTATTCCGGACAGTGCGAGACAGAGAGACCTTTTCAAGAGTGATCGCCTACGTCGGGGGGACCTGATAAGGCACACAAAGAAGAAGAGTGCGATTCACACGCGGTAGAATTGAAACCTTAAGAAAACTAAAGTATACAAGAGCGGGGAGACTACGAAGCACTTTTTATCAATGTTAAGGATGATTTTTTCCATATTTTGGTCGTTGAATTCCAGGTCACCATTTCCTATACATTTGGTCATCTTATTAGTATTTGTGTTTTCTTCTTTGGAGTTCTTCGTTAGATGTCGTTTTCTTTTGTTTTTACTTTGCCTGTTTATTTTGGAGTGGTTTGAAGATTGGACATTGATTATACAAAAATAAAAACATTATTTCGATTCGACCCTTGTCCGCTGAATGTCTGACCGCTAAAGTTAAATTAGCAACATCACAAATAATTCTAAGTAGATAGTACGTGTTATTCACGTTAACCGTAATTGAACGACTGGATAACAATCATCATTTTTATTACTGTTGAATGTAAAAACTAATTATATAATAATTATTATTATATACGAGTAAATTTGGATGGGGGAGGGGGAAGGGGAATCAGGGAGGGGTGAGAATGGGAATGGGAAAGGACAAGCAGGGAGAAACAATTTCTTTATTAAATGGCATAGCAACGCATGCCGGGTACCAGCTAGTTTTAAATAAATAAATTATTTATTAAAATAAAATTATTCTTTATCTAGGTATGCCACCCTATAAACCATGAAACGTATAAAAGTTGGTGCTCTTCGAAAAAAAACCTCTCTTACAAAGGGGCAGTACAACGTTCAATTGCCAATTAAACTTGTTTACCGATGGTTGATAAACATACCTATCAACATCAACCTAACAGATGTTCAAGTTCATGTTTGTGTAACTCTTGATGGTCTGTTTCCTATCAATCCGTCACGGCTATCTCGGTTAAATGCAATGTTACTTGCACATAAGTTATGTAAGTTAAACATCAGAGCAATTAACGTAATGCACTTCTAGATACCTAATTCAAAATGGGTTTTGATTTGAACATTATATCACTTAGAAATATTTTATATGATTTAATTAAATACTGCAAGCAGAACAAATATATTTTCCTTTAAAATAATAAAGAATTTTTTGATTCTTTTTCTGAGCCCATAAAAAAATAAAGTGTCAGGCTTATAACAACTTTATTGATAAAAATTTTCTACTTACGAATCTTTTTTCGGTTACAGTTTTATTTTATAATGCGGAAAATTAAATTCTTCAGAAAATGATCTTAAAATATTTAAATATTTGTGTCTGAGCTTCGCAAAATAAAATAAAACACCCTTTTAGGTGATGTTTTTTTAGCAGAATAAATCAAATCGGGCAGCTGGTGCTAAACGGGAATTTAAACCTTATCGCCATCTACATAAGAAGTGATATTGTTAGCGGCCTGATCCCAAAGTTTACACGACGTGTTGCACCGCCTCAACGGTTTCATGCAAACTCAGAATGAAACCATCCCAGAAAGGTCATTAAAAGCTATGAAAAAATAATTTAAAAATAGCCGGTAATGCTAACCAAATCTAATCACTTTTTATCATCGCTCTTAATGACCTTTCTGAGGTGTTTCTGAGTTGGTTTCATTCTGAGTCGGCCGGTCACCGCCTTAACTAACATCGGTTCTGATATAAGCTGAGCGTAATTAGTGAAAACAAAACAAAGATGGAAATTAATGAATCGCTCCTATCTGACTGGAACCAGTGAGACTATGGCACCCCCAATTATCGGGGTATGCTGTGAGGCTGAAAGGTATGGAAAGGGGAAGGATATGGGGGAAGAATCATATCTGGTCACCAAACACGGCTAAAGAGGTTTCAAGCAAAGTTTCAATTCTGAATGGTGATCTTTCACCAGGACGATACTGAGAGTATCTTCCACTCTGGAAATATAATTAGTAGATACTTAGGTATATATTATTTTTAAATGAATTAATTGTGAAAGAGCACAAATTATTTGTTTGCGCCGGCCGGGATTTGAACCGCGACTCCGGATTCTTGGTAGAAAGCTTTGCCTCTTGACCAGAATACTTTTTTTGCTTGCAATATTCAATAGCCATTTGGGCTTTTACAGTTAAAATCAATGTTAGTAAATTAATGCCTGTGTCCATGCTAAATGCACGCTATACGTTCGTGGCTAGGCCCAAAAATGCTAGCTGCTTTATAGCTTAGTGTGATAGCACCTTAACCACTCAGGTATTTTACGATCATGCACATATTTTGTCTTAAACGCACTATCAGATTTTTAAAAACGTTGTGTTATTTCAGCTTCACAATTAAAGCTCTATAAATTAAACATTTCTGAACGTAGCCAAATACTAAAAACTGTTTTTGAAAGGTTACGAAATAAGGTTTCAAATTATTACATTACAAATATATATTAACATTTATAAATATTAATATTTAGAATGCAAATAAATAAAAAAATTGTAAAAATTACTCAAGTGATGTTTTTATATGAAAACGGTACTAAAAGCACGGATTATGTTTGAAAAAACACTTATTCTATCGTATAAATGTATAAAAAACAATTTTGTCACCTCTTTTTTTTACCATTTCATACAAGAGTATTTAATAAATATTTAAAAAATTAACAATGTCCAACGGCGCGTAGGCGATTTGGCTGGTGAAAACTGTTTCTAAAATATAAGTCTTTTTTATGTACCTACTTCTATGCACAACTTTGAATAGAAATGTGAAGCTTTATTCAATGTGGATCTTCTAGTTTTTATTTTAGGGTTGTCACGAGAACAATAACAGATTTATAACGATTTCTGTGGAAACACATGCGTGCGTTAGCGTGAAAATACGCTTATTGTACTTGACTGCTATTGTTATATTGTCACGCTTACGGGTCGTACTAAAAATATGAACTGAAGAAAAATATTTTTCTCAGTGCCTTCTGTGTGGAGCTAATGTAAAAAAAGGTTCGTCTCGCGTGTGTGTGTATACGTAAATTCTGTGAAATCATACCACTGTCACATAGGTCACCTATATATACGAGTAGGAAATGTTTCCAAACCACAAACTTTGTACATTATCGGCATACTCATGTGGAGACTCGTGATGTAAATAACGTTTGATAAAACTGGTGAAAACCGACTCGTAAACATGTAACAAGTAACAGTAACTCGTAAACATGTAACAAGTAACAGAATTAAAATTGCAGTCAAGTCGTACTATTGACAATCTGCGTTTGTCCGAACAGCATTTTTTCGGCTTGCCATTCAACTAACAATACAATAATGTTCCGGTAGATTTTTTATTAAAATTATCTAACTGAACATAAAGTCATTTCACCATTGACGTACCTATACAGGATAGAACAACGCTCTGTCTAGTATCACACACGTACGTCTACATTCATTGACTGAGCGTAGCGAAGTTCTGTTTTGACTCAACCGTTTTGTATTTCGTCTGTCTGTAAATTTGTGTGTACATTTTATCTCGCCAGATTTCTCATGAACGTGAATCGTTCTACGAGCTGTTTAATCGGAATAATCAATATTATATGTATATTACCTACATGAAAAAAAATTTAAAAAAATAATAATTTTCATTGAGATACAGAGGTTTCTTTGGATAATTCCTTATTTGAAATTAAAAAAGTAAAACAATATTTGACAGTGGCTGCGTTAGCATCGCGTTTGGGTCCCACCCAGGCATCTCGTATTCGATTCCTCGGCTGACTAAGACCTCCATCACACAAGCAATATTTTCCCCTTATTGTGGTAGTAGTAGGAGATTTTCAAATATTGTCAGGTTATTCAGGTCAGGTCAGTTTTAAGCAACCCCCGACACAAAAAAGAGCTGATGACCTTGAAACGCCTGAACAGATTTTCATGAATTGTAGTTATAACCATCTCGATCACGTCAGCTTTCAAACAACAAAAAAACGCATCACAATCGGTCCATTCGTGTAGGAGCTACGATGCCACAGACAGACAGACAGACATACACACAGAAAGTCAATTTTCTAACACCGCTCCTTGAGTCGGGGGTGAAAAAACACACAAAAGTATTTTTATTTTTTACTTAAAGAATAAAATTTTATTTTACTTTAATGGATAAATTTATACGAATATATCTAAGACACTATCTAGGAAGCATTTAGTTCGGGAAGAATCTTGCAATCATAAAGATAGCAACCAATAAAATTTGTGACAAGAAAATGAAGTTAATGTTGGTAGCACTTAGTCGAAGTTAAATTTGACCGAAGGGAATTAGCTGTGATAGAGCAGAGCTCGGCAAGGCTAACGTCCTGGGTTCAATTCCTAGATGTGAGCCATAGACATACAAATAGCTAGACGAGAACTTACAGATGAGGGGTAAAAACCAACTATGGCGGGACGAAGAGAGGAAAGAGACTTGTGAGTCGCCAATAAATCAATCTAACAGTATATAGGCACCTCGCACTATAATATCACCATTTAGTTCTTGAAAGTAAAATCTGCTTTTGAATGAATGGACCTTTTTATATGGGAACACGAATTGCATGCCACGTTATGAACAGATGTGTCAAGGCCAAATTCGCAAAGTAAGATTCTGAGTATTTTCATAGTCGAATATTTTGTTTCCGTAGACACTTTTACAAATGTTTCATGATTTACTTACCCCAGTAAACAGCGGCTTTGTGTTTCGCGTCGCCATGTATCTCGATGTCATAGTATGTGTTCCATAGCATACAACGTCCGTGCGTAAAATGTACGATAAGAGCTCGACACTGGTCCGGACTAGAATGATGACGTCACATTTTTTAGATTAACGCGGGGCTCTCGCAAGCCCAGCCGGTTCCGAAAAATGGTTCCAATGGGAGGGGGAAATAACACGCCTTTTAGCACGTAAGAGCATGTCCATATATTTTGTACGTCCGTGATGTGACCGTATCTTTTTCTGATTTTTCTGTTTCAAATTTTCGATTGATAATCCCTAATACTATTTCAATGATTAAATATTACAAAATATATGGTTTGTAATTAAATAACTTACAAATTTTATGGTTTTAAGTTATACGAACTTACTAGTTTCAATGTACCTATGCAAGATAATAAATAGAAAAGGTCCTAATAATAATTGGATAATAGGCCACTTGCATCACATTTAAAAAAAAATCCGGTTTAAGCAAATATTCTAAGACATTACATATTTTTTTTATTATTTAAATCGTATTTTTGAATCCCTGGCAATTTTATGAAAATTTAAATCCGAAAAATCAGACCATTTTTTATAAACCGGAAAGACGAGACATAATTTTATGGGTGCGAAAAACGATAATTAACTAGCCGAAAATCATTTTTAAAAAAGAACGTTTTCCACACGAATAGCAATAAATTTTACGGGGTTCTCTTCGTAACATCTGTAAAAACACCGCCATCTTTATCAAAAAATCAAACCAAAGGTTAAGTTCGCATAGAACAAACAATAAATCTAGTGAACTTTTTAAACGCAAATTCAATAATTCGCCGGAAATCAAAGTGTTGCCATATAAAAAAAAATAATCAGTGTGGAATTTTACAAAATTAAGGGAACATAATCGGAGACGGGATATTTTCATGTAGTGACGTCACGAGCTCAAATAATCGATTTATTCATTTAAAAATAAATAAAAAACTATACATTTCTAAAAAAAATTACTAACATTTTCGCAATCTTAGTAAAAAAATCTATCCACACGATTTTTCCAAGTCGTTATGAAATCCATGCAAGTGGCCTATTTGTAGAGCGGTTATAATAGTTTATTCGGAAGGTAAATTTCAAATCATCTTTAAAATTAATAATATTTGTTTTTGAAAGGCAATTATATTTTTTAATAAATACTAACGAGTTCCCGGCATGCGTTGCAATGCTACTAATAAAGACAATGTTTCTCCCTGCGTATCTTTTCCCATTTGTCCCGTTCCCCTTTCGCCCCCTCTTCCCCTCCCATGACCCCTTCCTCTAACGGGCTCACCCTCCACCTTCCCCGCCTTCCCTCTCCCGTAAACCCCTCTCCCCCGTTTAACATTTTCAGTCCCGGTACATTCAGATTTTCAAACAGCTCACGTTTTTCACATATTACCAATATTCATTTTTGTATATTATAAGAACAATCAATCAAATTAGGTACATAACATAAACCCTATTTAAAATAAATATAATTTTTGATTAGATTTAAAGTATTCGATTTTGGTTAGTACCAGTGGTGAGTATTTCGATTAAATTCATTAATTGTATTTTGATTTAACAATCGACGGTTTGCAAAATGTCATTCTCAAATTTTTATATTTACGACAGTTTCGTAAGAGTTTTTGTTAATGATTAAAAAAACTTTTCAGTGTGGAAAGAAGATATTTTGAAAGTTTCAAACATTTTTCTATGCTTAATATAGCAATGCACAGACAACTCCCATATATAGAAACATATATTAAATTGTATACATTATAACATTTGCTATGCTTAATATAGCAATGCACAGACAACTCCCATATATAGAAACATATATTAAATTGTATACATTATAACATTTGCTATGCTTAATATAGCAATGCACAGACAACTCCCATATATAGAAACATATATTAAATTGTATACATTATAACATTTGCTATGCTTAATATAGCAATGCACAGACAACTCCCATATATAGAAACATATATTAAATTGTATACATTATAACATTTGCTATGCTTAATATAGCAATACACAGACAACTACCATATATATAGAAACATATATTAAATTGCATACATTATAACATTTGCTATGCTTAATATAGCAATGCACAGACAACTCCCATATATAGAAACATATATTAAATTGTATACATTATAACATTTGCTATGCTTAATATAGCAATGCACAGACAACTCCCATATATAGAAACATATATTAAATTGTATACATTATAACATTTGCTATGCTTAATATAGCAATGCACAGACAACTCCCATATATAGAAACATATATTAAATTGTATATATTATATAGATTTTCAGATCCACTAATCCTACAATTAAAACATCCCTTGATTTTTCACGGGTCTACGCTAGTGATATAATATTATATGCAATTATTTACACCGCAGTTTCTTCCCACTCATAATTCCATTTTGAGCAAGTTACTGGTAAATATTGTGTCCAATTTACGGCGAGCAGAGCAACATAAGTCAAACGGCCGCGCCTCACTGCCTATCTATACAGATAGCGCAGGTGTAGGTTAGTTACTGGTCTATACAAAAGGATTTCAAGGTCCCGAGGTAACGCATCTAGATTATTGGAGACGCCCCTGGTAGTGAACTTGATTTTCTACGGGCAGGGCCGGATCAAATGCGAGTACAAGGGTTCCGCGACTTTTCATCCCGCAACAAAATATCCCCGACAAAATATTCCCGACAAAATATCCTACGGACAAAACATCCCCCAACAAAATAACTATTGAAACCTAACCTTACATAACCTAACCCAACCTAACCTAACCTAGCAAAAAATGGGACAAAATAATACAAACATCCAGTAAAGGTAGGTTAGGTTAGGTTTTTAGTAGATATTTTGTTGGAGGATGTTTTGTCCAAAGGATATTTTGTCGGGTATGTTTTGTTGCGGGATGAAAACGCGCATTACCGAGTACATTTTCAAGAAATATAGTGTTTTTGCGCCGATTATAGATTAAACCCGGCGTTGTATTTTATTTGGGAATTAGGATTTTTATTCTACGATAATAAATTGTTCCTTGTTTACTTCCCATCTCTCCACTTTCTTCCCCGAATGGAATTCGCAATTAATCTGTATGAAATATAGTCACAAAGTGAATTTACAAACGGCATATAAAAATCAGTGAAGCTATTTAATAACGCAGTGAACTACATCGCAGAGAATTCATCTAACCTTGTCCTTCCTTTCAAACAATTTTTTTAATTTAATTAGATAATTATGAAATAACACAAATTAATAAAAATAAATTATTTGCCTTGCCAGGAATCGATTCCGCGACCTTCGGATTGCGAGAAGAGCCTTACCGCTCGACATCGTCGGCCGTCAAGTGATAAACACAATTTTTTAGAAATAATTATATAAGAATCGGTACCAATGACAAGATGTCTCTGTGAAATATTTGCGTTTTATGCCGTTTGCGGTTGCTTCTGCCTATGTCTCCATTCTCCATCACAGCAAAAGCAACATCATCCGATTATAATGATGATGGTAGGATATTTTCAAATTCGTCAGATTAATTGTAACCCGGGAAGGTTTGCCTTTCTTTTAAACCTAAAATTTGAATTGCAGGAATGTATCCTTACTTTATTTTCTAAATGCGGTCCTGAATTAGTGCCTAATTACTGAAAGAAAATTATAATGGCAAAATAAAAACACTCCAAGACGCAGGGGTGGCAAAGGAAATCGGATGAGCAATAAAAAACATGAAAACTTGTTCAAAGCTTGGACAACGCCGGTGAAAGTAAACTGCGTTCGATAGGAGGTAGGTATTCGTGGGGTTTTACACAATTACCTTTGCATTTTTGCAGTTTTCTTTGGGTGTTTAAGGGACACAATTGACTTACTTTAACCAGTAATTCCTAACATTATTTGAATTAAAACATGTAATTCAAGTTTTGATTTCCGGTGACATTTCTGATGTTTTTTTTTTCAACTAAAACTTTAAAAAATACCAGGTATTGGACAGTTAGGAGCAGCAGTTCCGCAGTTACTCGGCTGAGGGACCAGTGACGACATGTGGAAGAATTTTTTTTTGTTTGGTTTTGTTAAAAAAAAATAATAAATAAAAAAGTCATCGCAAACAAAATTTTATTTACATTTTTTTCTCCAAATGATGTCAGGAATCATTGGTTAAAGTAAGTCAAGTACGTCCCTTCAAAATTCTGGCATATTTTGTCAGTAGATAAAAATATTGCCGCTTTGGAATAAAATCCAACGAAATAGAATATTTGTAAACGTATCCGAAAACTAAAATCTGTTTTCAGAAGGTGATCAAATACGCTTTCAAATTGTATTATTAGAAAAAACCATGTAATTTTTAAAAATGAAAATTTTTAACGCAAACTTTAAAAAGTTTCAAAAATAACTAAAATTACTGATAACTTAAAAAATATAAAAACACATTAATATTTTATTAGACAAATGAATTATAAACGTTATTGTCACCTAACTTTTTTGTCGTTTCATGTAAAAATAATTATGTACTAAAAAATTCACAAAGTTTAATTTTTTTCAAATTGCGGTCTAAAACTTTGGTTTCATAAAGGTGAACATTTTAATTAGGTATGAATTTTGTGGTTAACTTTTAGATTTTAATATAAACCTTGTTGTTTCTTCTTTCTAATATCGTTTAAAATCTAAACGGTTTTAGACAGAAAAAACAACACGCTTTATATTAAAATCTAAAAGTATACCACAAAATATAAACCTAAAATTTTCACCTTAAAATGAAGTCATACTAAATAATGCAAAATCATACAAAATCATTTGTTTTTGTTTTGAAAATTTGATCGCTCAGAAGTATTATAGATTCTTCAATTAAATACTGCGTGTAGAACTAATAAGCCTAGAAAAAAATAAAGTATTAGGTCTATAAAAAAACACTTTCCAATGCAAACTCTCCTACTTATAAACCCGCACGGCATTAAACCGGCCCGCACTCTACGAATTTGGATCTTGAAGAGTGACCCTTATGGCATGGGCCCAAGAACTATGCACTGGACACAACCCATTTCGTATCAGTCACGCCCATGTCACGCCCCGGCCATAGCGGGAAATAGACGTGTGGCTCCGCGCCGCTTGTTTTCGTGAAATTAATTTAAAATTTCCGTTTTATTACCATAAACAATGCTTAAAAAAGGAATTAATATTTTTTACAGGCCTTTACAAAATCAACCTGTAATTTTTTTTTCTCAAATACCTATTCCAACCTTTCCGAGAGCTTTTTCTCAAGTATTTTTAAACTCCTCCCATAAAGGGCGTTAAATCCGATTTCGATTTTTACCTGGACTATTGGATCGCCTTAAACGTTTGATCATACTAAGCTAGAGAGGGAGAAACAACAATTTCTATGAGATCTATGTGAGCTGGGACAAATATGGTCTTCACCCCTGTAGGTACGTAGTATTACATTAGGGAAGGAAATCACCGCCGTCGATTGTAAATTGTGAAGTTTTCATCTCTACGTAAAGTTGGCTTCAAAGATTATAGCATACGATATACAGATTATAAAATAAATTTAAATCACTGTTGTCGACCACTCAATAACAACAAGCGAAGATGCGTCTGCCTGAGATTCTGTTGGGATGCAGCCCGTCGTGGTCCACTGCAAGGACACCCCAAGGCCGGTGTCCGACCCGATGTGGATCTTCAAGCCCCGCAAAACAATGCAAAAAAAGTCACTGCATTATGTAGGCAGGTTGCAGTGCCTGTAATAATTGAGTTCCCACAGGTTCTTTGCGAGGTACTCACTCTGCAGATGCATTGTTTTAGTTTTTATGTTTTATAGCACATGGTAGTGTTTGTTAAACTATAGCACTTTTTTCGCTGATAATGCTTTACAAAATTAAGCCCCCGCATTTTGAATTTCAACTGATTTATAACATATTTCTCTTGAACTAAAGTTTTTAAGTTCTTAAAAAAATGTTTTTGCAGTAAAACTTCTTTACGCACGCTCGACACTTTAGGGTAAACTGGTGAATGCGTTACGAAAAGTGGTGATTGTTACGAAAAATGACATGCGAACGGTAATCGATGCGAACGGTAAATCGATGCGAACGGTGATCAATGTCGTTAAAAAAGGAAACGGAGCATGTGTAACTTTTGCCCAACGAAAAAAAGACGCATGAGTGTGTACTACTGTGCGAAATGCAACAAACCATATTGTTTAGAATGTCAATGTCAATGTCACCCCAATGCAGCGCCGGATCTGCCATACGTTCAAAAACGTGCAAAAAACCTGGCGCCAACTCCGAAAGGGCGCCGTGAGAAAATAAATATTGTATTAAAATTTAGTTATAATATTCCCTGAATCGTTTAAAAATTACCCATAGTACGAAATAATTATTACGCTCTAGCAACACTTTCCAAAGAAACAGAATGCGCACGCGTCAGGTTGGTATCAACGGCTTACGAATTTATAGTCAGTTACAGAATTTTTTTCCAATTTCCTTATATTTTGTTTAACGTAAGATCTATTTTTCCATGTATCTTTTACGACTAATGGGTGCGATCCAAACTCAATAACCAATCACAGCGCGGTATTTTTATTCTGGAGAATCAAACAAACGGACTTGCGCCTTTCAAAATGTTTACAATTTTATTTAGTTAGTTATTTTGTACGATTTAAGTCTCTAGGAGAAGGTAGTTAAAGACCATTTTCTTATGAAATCTTCAGTAAATTCCATTAACAAAAGCATCGCACGGTTTGCAGGATTTGCAGGTTGCAACGTGTTGACACTGTTGACAGTTTCATAATTGATTTGACATATTATTTGATGTTCGTTAAATGTGTAATTAATATCTATTATATTTGTTGGTTTTGTTATTTTACGGTGTCGGTGTACATAAGCGTCTTTCGTAAGCCGTTGATACCATACGTCAGTGTTTGTATGGTGTTTGTTCGCTCAATTTGGTGTTTGTTCGCTGGGGAAATGCAAGGTACAAATATGAGGTTATATTCTTATTAGATTTTAGAGCTAGTCAGAAGCTGTAGATGCTATTCTTGTGTTGTACGTTGCCATGGAAACGAATTTGTATTTGCTTTTTCTATTAATATTCGCGTTGGGTATATACATAAACGCAGTAAATCTCAAGAATGTCTAATGGACCTAGTTCAGCGAAACCACCCGCATTGTCTCGTAACCTATATTTTAAATCATGGTACGGGCACAAACAAACAAATCGTAGTATTATTTTAAAGCATAACTTGCAAAAAGAGTTTTTCATAAAATAATTAAAATAGCACCATAATTTTATGTTTACCCAATAGATTCAGAGAGTATAGGGCTCCTGGCGATTCTCTCTTTTAAAAAAATGAGTGTGAGAGCTACCGCAGGTCACTTGGAAAAGTTACACCCTTTATATGTCTTGATTTTATTTGATAAATTAGTGTAAAAAAAAAAATTAAATAAAAAAATTGGGGTGAACGGATTTTTAATCAAAATAAAAATGTAGGGGGGGGGGGCGCCATCGGTACCTACTGCACAGGGCGCCAGATTTCGTAGATCCGGCCCTGCCCCAATGTCATATGTTATTTTATAAGTCAGTGAAGTTTTACTTCAGTCGTGTTGTCTAAAGCACACTCGTTTTTTTTTTTTTTAAATGATTTTATATTTGCCGAGCCGAAATGGAAAATATATCTATGAAATTCCCTCTGTAGAAAAAAACACAAATCTAGCTGCGAAAATTACTTAAAACCAATTTTACGATAAATTTTAACGTTAGGTATTTTACCAAACTGTTGCTGTCACTGTCGATCTTACTCCCCCAAATACTCCACTGAAAATATCTAAATAAAATCATCAAAATCGTGATTTTGTATTCCCCATTTTTCTCCTACAAAACTGGACTGACTTTTTTGTTGATAAGGGTTGTTTACATGGTACTAATATTTTACGCTTTATTTTTTGTTTATTTCTTAAGTTTCTCAGACGCATAACTTAAAATACGTTATTATATTTGAATATTTAAACTTGGTTTTCCCTTTGTAGAACTATGGTCTGTCTCTATTAAATATTTATCAAACTCGAAATAGTTATTATTTCGTAAACAAAGTTTTATGTTATTAACTTTTTTTCACGTGTAATGTTGACTCCTCCCACCGTTCTTCCCCTCCCCCGAAATTATCCCTCCCACTACCCCCACCTAATTAAATATAATCTGTGCTGAATTATTGAACAGAATAGAATTTAAAGTACCTACACGGCACACACGTTCGTGTAATATTTTTAAGGAAAAACACTGTAAAACAAATTCAAACCAAAATGCTTGCCTTATTAGAGTGTGTTCAACATATAATAACATTTTCTCTGATATAGATATCTTCAACTGTAACGAAAATAAATATAAAAATTCTATCAAAAGTGAATTAAAATGTATTAAATGACTACAAAATTCATAAATGTAATGATATATTATGTACTACCTATAGGTATACCTATTAGTCCAGTAACTTTATACATCACAGTATGCGTTAAATCCGGTAGTTCTGATTTTTTGCAGGCTTGTTTATAATGTTGGCCTAATGAATAAACCAAGTTTTTGACCTCGACCGCCGAACGCAACTTTGTCAAAAATCGGAAAAACCGCGAAAAAATCGTTATTTTTTCAAATTTTGCCGATTATAACCCTAAAGGACTAGTTTTTTAAAAAACTTTTTTTGTGACGTTTTTAAAGTAAACAAAAGTTGCTACAAAATGATACTATAATTGTCTCTGTAGACCCAATAGTTTTTGAGATTAAGCCTTTCAAAGTTTGTGACCTCGAGCGCAAACCGCGAAAAAATCGTTTTTTTTTTCAAATTTTGGCGATTATAACCCTAAAGGACTAGTTTTAGAAACAACTTTTTAGAATATTTTTAAATTAGACTAAATTTGCTACAATATGATACTAGAATTGTCTCTGTAGACCCAATAGTTTCCGAGATTGGGCCTTTCAACATTTATCATTTTTGTCGAACTTCACAATTTTTTGCAATTCTGTCTTTCTGAATGAATTTTGACCTTGATTATTCTATCTATATATGTATTTTTATGATGGAATGATGATGTATAAGCTAAGCTACTAAAAATGAAGTAAAATAGATAAAAAACAAAGTATTTTCTTTTTATTTTTTTATTTATTTAAAAAAAAGATAAGTCCAACAAAAGTTAATAAGTTTGGCATATCCCCATCAGGAGATGGTGATGAATCGTCGACGTCTTGTGCCCACAAGTCATCCTCCATTTCGACATCGGACAGATCGTCGCCTTCTGGGATATGTATTACTTCAACATCGGGTATATTGTCACAAGAGGCCCCGCTACAGTGCCTGCAGACTGATGAGCATTTTAATCCTGCCTTCCTGCAGCTTCACACGTTCCCACAACCCTTCGTGCAGCCGTAAGAAATCATCCGCAAGAGGTGTTGTGGGGCTGCATCTCTGATCATCATTTTGGGGTTGAGGCCTTGTGGCGTGGATATCCACCCCCAGGAGAAAGGGTTCAGTGTGACTCCCAACCACGCCTGAACCTGTAAAAAGATTGTACATGAGAATAGAAAATGATGAATGATATGTAACTGATGCAAGGACAAATTTTTACCTGATGGTATGTCCGCAAGGAGTGAAATCGAGCAGAGTCTCGTGTAGGAGGTAATCTGGCTAGATTGAAGCTGGTTTTCTTCGCAGCCCTGGCGAATAGTTGGTACCGCAGCTCGTCAAGGTTATGGGTGTTGGGGTTGCCTCCGTATAGAGCAATTATGACTCGTTCTCCTGCTGCTGCTATATCGTCAGGTGTAGAGTTGGTGTCGAGAAAAATCGCGGCTTGCTTTTCAACGTCCGGATTTTTTTCGACTATGGACATCATTTGTATCTTTCCTAAGCCAAAGAAGCAGGATGTCGAGTCACAACCACTAAAGGCATGGATGAAGAGGGAAAGCTCTGTTTGTAAGGAATGGAGGGTGCTGTGCAAACCATATACAGAGTTCTTCAGTATCTGATTCAACTCTGGTGACACGAGATGGTCGCCTGTCAACATGTATTCCAGCATCGCTTTTTCAAAATCCTCTTTGAAAAGGCTACGACGAAAACCAGCTTCAATCTAGCCAGGTTACCTCCTACACGAGACTGCTCGATTTCTCTCCTTACGGACATACCATCAGGTAAAAATTTGTCCTTGCATCAGTTACATATCATTCATCATTTTCTATTCTCATGTACAATCAATCTTCTTACAGGTTCAGGCGTGGTTGGGAGTCACACTGAACCCTTTCTCCTGGGGGTGGATATCCACGCCACAAGGCCTCAACCCCAAAATGATGACCAGAGATGCAGCCCCATAACACTTCTTGCGGATGATTTCTTGCGGCTGCACGAAGGGTTGTGGGAACGCGTGCAGCTGCAGGAAGGCAGGATTAAAATGCTCATCAGTCTGCAGGCACTGTAGCGGGGCCTCTTGTGACAATATACCCGATGTTGAAGTAATACATATCCCAGAAGGCGACGATCTGTCCGATGTCGAAATGGAGGATGACTTGTGGGCACAAGACGTCGACGATTCATCACCATCTCCTGATGGGGATATGTCATCCCAATACGTCGATCCAGATACGGACGAACCTCAACCGGGACCTTCCAAGAGGCCTAAATTAATTTAATTTTTTTGATTTTGAATATTACTCAGTTTCCTAACAAATAAACTTGTTATCTTTTGTTGCACTTATCTTTTTTTAAATAAAAAAATAAATAAAATGAAAATATTTGTTTTTTATCTTTTTTACTTCATTTTTCGTAGCTTAGCTTATAAATCATCATCCCATCATAAAAGTACAGGGCTTCGATAGAATAATCAGGGTCAAAATTCATTCAGAAAGACAGAATTGCAAAAAATTGCGAAGTTCGAAAAAAATTATAAATTTTGAAAGACTCAATCTCAAAAACTATTTAGTCTATAGAAACAATTCTAGTATCATATTGTAGCAAATTTAGTCTTCTTTAAAAACATTCTACAAAAGTTTTTTCTAAAACTAGTCCTTTAGGGTTATAATCACCAAAATTTGAAAAAAAAAAACGATATTTTCGCGGTTTGCGCTCGAGGTCACAAACTTTGAAAGGCTTAATCTCAAAAACTATTGGGTCTACAGAGATAGTTATAGTATCATTTTGTAGAAAATTTAGTTTACTTCAAAAACGTCAAATAAAAGTTTTTAAAAAACTAGTCCTTTAGGGTTATAATCGGCAAAATTTGAAAAAAAAAACGATTTTTTCGCGGTTTTTCCGATTTTTGACAAAGTTGCGCTCGGCGGTCGAGGTCAAAAACTTGGATTATTCATTAGGCCAACATTATAAACAAGCTTGCAAAAAATCAGAACTACCGGATTTAACGAATACTACCCCATACATTCCGGCGACAAAGTTACTGAACTATATGTAATATCTTTTAATGTACCTACTATCTTTAAATTATCTAAGATTACTGTTTAATTTCTAGACACACAATGTATCTAATAGTATAATGAGGAAATCTATAATTGCTTTCTCAGTTAGGTTAATTATACTTGTCTAAATAAATCATTATTGTAAACTGTTGATTTCCCCAAAATAAAAAAAATAAATAATCATTTCTGTACTTGAACAGAAATTTTAAGTTACTTTTATGATTGCTTTATATTGACACGGATGTGTCGAAACCGGTAGCAGAAATAATAAAATTTAAGTGACCAAAGTACATGATAAGTAAAACTCTTCAAAACAAAACTGTCTAGAAATTGTTACATTTAATTCCTAAGAAAAAAAAATGATAACTCGTTTAATTACACTATCTACGGGAACCTTGTAAACATATTTCATGGCAGGATAATGTTTTGCTTATTTTTTAACGATTAACTATGTAAGCCGGTGACTCGAGATACATAATTTACATATAACGATATGATTAAGTGTAACAGAGAGCAGAAAGGGCAGGATTAAACTGGGTTTGTAAGTAAACGAGTGCGGGAAAATATTTTATGTATTCCTGGCTAGCGATTCTATATCTTTTGTGGAATCGTTATTAGATAACGGACGTGATCTCCTGTCAGATTTGTGTGATTTTTACACATTTACTGTCACATATTTTAGTTTAGATCGTTTTAAACACGAATTCCTGCAAGTATGCATCGTTGTACATAGAAAAAGCAAATAACAGCCATATAAATCACATAAATCTGACAGGTGATTACGTCCGTTATCCTTTTTTTTACATTAACTCTACACCCAAATGACATAGGCCCTGAGGAAAATAATTTCCCTCAGGGCCTATGTCATCTTTGAAGATGCTGTGTGGAGAGTCTTTTTGAGGAAAGGAAGGAGTGAATATGGGTCTTAAAGAGATTCATGTTGTAGGAGGGAGGAAACACAGAGGCCGGCAAATGCCGCTGTGGAACTCAAGAACGAGTCGTAGAAACGACCTAATGTCAACCGTGTACAAATGTTGGGCGCGTGTTTGGCGTGTTTCCCGACAATGCACCGGTGCCGAAGGGATCAATGACGCTAGTTCCTCGGAGCATCTTCCATTGTAATACCAGTAGAACAAGGATAGCATTCCCAACCGCCGCCTGTGCTCTAAAAATTGCAATCCGTCTGTTAAGATGGGAGAATCTATCAAACGGACCGCCAGTTTCTGCACAGTCAAGGTTTTTTTTTTGTATTTTGGAGCTGCAGACCAGAGGTGGCTGCCAAATTCAACCGTGGGACGAATTTCCGATTTGTACAGGGTTAGCAGTTGTGTACTATTAAAGTATCTGCGGGCACTGTACAGTAAGCCCAGTTTCTGAGAGGCTATGGATTTCTAATAACGATCCCACAATAGACATAAAATCGCTCGGCTGGGCTATTTTTTGGGAACTTTTGGAATCTCTAAAATACGTCCCGTGGACGGTGATGGTGACCCAACATTTGATCCCCCCACAGTTGGCACCCAGAATTTTTTTTTCTACATTACTTACAAATTCAAAACCTAAAATTGACTTCAAAAATACCTTTAATAATTATGGTATGGATATCAAACGACTTTATTTACAATGTCGATTTTTATGCTTATATGCTGATTGCTAGTTTAAGAATAAGTATATAGAGAAGTACACGTAGTTTTATCCTTGATACATTTTTCATTTGGGAGGTGGGTATGGTTACCGCCGCCCCGGGAACCGTTTAATGGATAACCAACACCTCTGATGGAATAGGTCACCCCAAGTGGTTCCCTATGTTTGGTGACTTAACAGGGGTGCCTGGGTTTATGGGGTGAGGTTTGTCCGGGTCTTGGCGGCGGACGCGTCTGCCCATCTGCTGCATGGCAGGCCGGAGCGGGAGAGAATGGTCGAGGGAGTCCTTTGACTACTCCAGCCATACTCTCTCGGAACATCGAACATCGGAGAGATGAGAGATTCATACATCCGTTACTCCTGAACACACTGACCCCCAGATTTCTACCCACCCCTAATACACTTTTCCTTCCCAGAACTTCCTCTCCTTCCTTTCCTAAAAAGGCCCTGAGGGAAATTATTTTTCAAAAATTGTTCTGTGTGGAGTTAATGTAAAAAATAAAATAAAACTTAAAAAGTAAAGAAAATAAGAATGGTTGACAAGACACCTAAGAGGTGTGTTCCTTTACTTTTTCGGGGCGTACTCTGCAGATCTTCAATTTTACAGGCAAAAAGAAAAACTTTTCACGAATACGTGAATTTTGTCATTAATTTTGTACATTTTGATAGATACTATTTTACCGGTTTTAATGCCTCAGAATTCTCAATGGTCTCCGTATGAGGGTCGTTACGGTGAATGACTCCACCTGGGTGCCTGGTCGTCCTTTATGTAGAGATCATGCTCATGACCTAAATAATAGCAAGTGACCTGAATGAGAAAAAGGACATCTCACTTGTTCTCATTCTGCCGACATCAACTACTGTGATCGTTGAGAATTACAGTTTAGGGTGTTGTTTTTGATATATTGTTTGAGTTTCGATAACCGATCCAAAATTATCACTAATATATATCTAATTCCTTCCAGACCACGGTGTAGTTTAGTAGCTTGGCCTATTTCAGCACATTATTCACCATACATTAGGGTGTGTCAGTTATTTCAATTTTTAATTCAGAAACGCCTGATATCTCAAAAGTAATGTCTTACAAAGAAAATGAGAACTGCTAAAAGGCATTAAAAATCAGAAAAAAAACCTAAAACATGTATTTTTAAATTACGGGAATTAGAATATTCTTTACAAACCTTTTTACGTTTGTTTGTTATTTAAAACTGTGTATAAATTTATGTTTATGAATACGAGTAAGTCTACAAGAATACTGATTTTATCCAGAAAAAGAGTTTTTTTCCCCTTTTATATTTTTAACAAACACATCACATATGTTTAAAAAAAATGGTTTATGCGTTCTTTGTACTGAAGTTATGGAGAATAAAAATTAAATTTGCTACAAAATATGAAATGTGGACCCTGTTTTTTATTTCCAAATCTCGAAATATATTATTTTGTCAAAACTTCAGGCCATTTTAGCGAGCTAATATTGAACGCCAATTTCATTTATTTTTACGTTTTCGAATAGCTGCTGATCATAGGCAACTTTTGAGACCCCAAGGCAAAAAAAATCTCTCTATGGAGAGTAACACAAGCTACCATACATTGCCGTTATTATTACATACAAAACTAAAAGGTGGAAGAAACAACAAATACAAAAATTAGATTCTAAATAGAGCCTGATGATTTTGCTATCAAAATCTCGTAATGAAATTAAAGTTAAATTAAAATGACGTACGACGGAAAAAATGGTCTAAATCTAGCGAAAAGGTTCTGATTAGGATTGCATTGACATCCACAACAAGCTTTCAAATATCTGCCTGCAACGTATCTTAAGTTACTTTGGACACTTTGTTCGCCAAAATGAGGACTCCAACTTGGAGATAGTCATAGTCACTGGCAAATTGGAAGGCATAAAAAGCAGAGGAAAGTCGTCAACGCGCTGGAGTGTACAATTATCACTGGAGTCCGGTAGTCGGTGTTCACTCAGAGCAGGACCGCGAGGAGTAAAGGAGTCCTATCCACCATGGAAATTGGAGAAGGGGCCGCGATTCTCAGCAGCGAGGAACCGACTTGAGAAGGAGTGCATTGATGCAATACCATCTCTGTAAAGTTTGATGCTGTGATGCACATGAAGGAAATCGTAGGACGTAGAAAAAAAACCGAAGAACTTAGAAAAATATTTCAGTAATCACTCAATTGTTTTATTTTTTTATTTATGATACAGCTTACAGGAACACTGTAAAGTGTTGCACATTGTAAAGACAGTGATTGGGCAGCGTTGTGAGGGGGTTAAGGTAGAGGGTTTGGGAAGGGAATTAGTAATGCGGGTCTTGAAGAGGCAGAGGGCAGCAATGCTGCTAGCTCCTTCGAGCAGGCTCCATTGAAATACCTATAGCATAGACTCATCATGCCTCCATTGCACATGTGCATTAGAGACAGACCAGTTAGACAAGCGTACTAATATAAAAACTCCGACGGTAAACACAAGCTTTGGACAAAGACACCATAAATACAATGTTGTGAAAGCATTCAACACTTAAAACTTTCACTTGAAACAAAAAATGAGAAAAACAAAAATAAATTCAGGTAAAAAATTAAAAAAGGATTAAAGAACAAAAACGCAATATTACCAAAATTTTATAACATAAAATAATAAAACATACATACGTAACACATAAAACCATTATAAAACACACAACTAAGAATATATTCTGATTTTAATTTTATTCAATTTTATTTTTGTGATTTTATTTTAATTTTAACTTTGATATTATTTTCACTTTTAGTTTGAATTTATTTTAATTTTTAATTTGATTTTATTTTACTTTTAACTTTGATTTTATTTTTATTTAATTTTTTTCATTACCAACTTTTTATACATTTATAACTCTTTTTTACATTTTATGGGATAATTTAATAATATTGGCCGCACTGGGTGGCTTTCCCGTGCTAAGGCCCCCAATTTATAATACAAAAATTTAATGAGATGAAAAACAAAATACATTTTAATAAAATATAAAAAAATGTACAATATATTTTTTTTTATCAAAATGTATTATGTACTTTATCCCATTAATTTTTCGTATTATAAAACAACAAACAAACAGCATTATTAAATTTACTAAAAAATGTAAAATATTTAATAAACAATTAAATATGTATCAAAAAAAAAAAAAAAAATGGCAATCGGCCTGTTGAAATCGAATTGTCGATAAGACGAACACTCTCTTTTGCATAGAATCAGTAGGTACCTATATCGGATATTTTGGGGCTCCATTGGATCCCAAAGCAAGACCAACTGTGTTTAGTTCAGCAGCTGTCATGATGCTGTCTAATCTCAAATAGGCGAAGAAGCAGAAGAAGCTGTCTGATGTATCCAGCGAGGTATTGTTGCCCTTCGCTAGGCAGCTTGCAATATCTAACACGAGAGCAAGGCGCCTGACGATGAGCCGCAACTCTCGCTGACTTCAATTCCCGACCAACCGTCGCCATCGCTCACTTCTGAGGTTCTGGTATTTGTTCACTGGATTTCTTCAATTTTAGACAGGTTTTCAGATAAATTAATGTTGTTTTACAAAATCTGAAAACATGGTTAAAAATAAACCTAATCCATGACGATTCCCGGAGAAGATTGTTGAAATACGTCGCACTTGATTATTTCAAAACGTATGTTACTGTTCTGATTTGCATGCTGTCTGTTTGGTGAAGATTGCTACGATGATAGGCAACATCGAATAGGAAAGGGTACCGAAGAAAGAGATTGGAGTTTTTGATTTCACGCGACAACGTCTTAAAGTCAAATTTTCCTCGAAGTATAGAAAATGTAATTAGTGAATACAGGAAAAACTTACGAGTAGCACTTAAAGAAAGGAAAGCCTGTTTTTTTGTTGATATGAAAGCAATACATTTCGAAGACGCAAACAAACATACAGAACCTTTCGAAGTACAGCATGTTAAGTTTCTTCTTCATATGCTTTTTTATTCAGTTAAGACAACACTAGGCAGCTAACTAATTAAAATATTTTATCGTGCACACTATACAGAAAAGTACACATCTATATGACATGTTTGTAAGAATTTTGAATAAAAAAAACATTTTGTAATAAGTCTTGGACAGGGGCGGATGTACCAGAACTCTGAATGCATGCATAACTAGGGCTCCCAAATTACATAAATTTCACGATAAAAAAATATAACATTATTTAAATCATCTTGAGGGATGCTTTAAAAACGCGATAAACGCTTTTATAAAACACTCAATGCATTTGACTACTGTGACAAATATTTTACATGAAAATATCTTTGTGTCGTCTACACATAATTTTTCCAGGTACCTACCAAACAGAATACCTTTACAGATTCTGATAAATAATAAAATATTTGATATCTGCAACTAATAAAGAAAATTAGAAGGGGCCCCAAATAATGAGTACTAAATAATAATAAAAAATACAAAATTACATATTCTCAAGAAATATTAAAATATAATTTTAAAACAAAACTTAAATTGATTCCCAAAAAAGAAAGGATCTGAATTCAAACGAATTTAGCATATGGACCACGTATTATAAAATATGCCTTGCTGACAAGAAGAAAAAAGCTACCAGAAAGGCCATTGCAGAGATAGAGCGACCCTTGGAAGGCAAAAATGACAAAATTACGGACCAAAATAGGATTTTTTTAAGACAGGAAGAAGCCCGAGGGATAAAGATTGAATAATATCATATTTAATCTTAAAGATTAAATAATATCTTATTTAATCTTTATCCCTTGATGTTTTGTGAGCATTCCCACAATTCTAAAATATTCAACAATAAGGCAAAATAAAAAAAAAAACGTTGGAGCACGGTTTTCACTAGTTATTCAAATCAAACATGTCTCCTAATCAAAAGCACTAACTTGAAATAATTAATGACTGAATTTAATTTAAAAATCACAATTCTCACAGTAGTCTAAGATGACATTTACCCACTGCAGGATAATTCAATACTGGCAGGACCAAAGGGGCGACGGATATTTATAAATTCTTAAAACTGACCACAAATGGTTACAGGATATTTTATCATTAAGCATTTGATGATAAGAGTCTGACCACAGTTTTTGATCGACACTACTTGCTTTGTGAAATAATGACGTGTTGTTTGTAACACTTGGCACCGCTTTGTTTAATATGGGATTCAACTATTTATTTAAAAATAGTAGGTATTTTTAAACAGTCAGGGAGGATGATGAATTTCTATTTTAGATAAGGAAGGAGGCTGTAATGTAGAAATTGTAGTAGATATCTAAGTCCACATAGTTTATTGAATACCATCTGAAATATGGACCAAGCAAGTATATTCATATTAAATATTAACTACTACTTCGAGCTAACAAGATGTGGACTAAGATATTCACTGTAGGGGATCTATATCGAGTGGTCAGTAATTGAGATATTGTACTCTAGATAACGTTTTATTATGGATTCGTATAAAAGCGAATACAGCAATTTCTACCTTCCTCCCTTATAAAATAATATAAAGAATAAGGACCTAAAGGTTTTGGTAAACGAGCAACATTTTACGGAAATTTCTTGCCGACAAATTGTCGTCAAGATTTCCGAATTTTTGGACAGGATTATTGTGTAGGTTTGGCCTCTTCTTGTCAACGTAATTAATTAATTTATTTATTTTAGCCACGAACTGAAGACTTCATCCGTGAATGGTAACTCTTGTCTAATGAACACGGATTTGTTTCGAATTTATGTCATTTTCGAAATTGGAACTCATGTATCAAGAATTCAGACAAGCGATAGTACCTACTTGTAATATATATATATATATATATATATATATATATATATATATATATATATATATATATATATATATATATATGTATATGATATATTTTATCAGAAAATTATTTAAAATTTGTGTTTGAAATGTGTTTTTCCTTTGTTTAATTTTTTGGGGGTTAATATCTGGTCTTTGCTTTCTGGGTAACGTGCGTAACGTGTATAACGTCAATCCAATAATTATAATATCCGGTAATTTTTACGGGCTTACGACAATATTTTTTTTTACATTAGGTCTACACAGTAGGCCCTGAGGAAAACGATTTTTCATCTTAAGGGATGCTGTGTGGAAAGTTTTTTAAGGAAAGGAAGAAGAGAAAGTTCTGCGAAGGAAATATGTATGAGGGGTGGGTAGGAATCTGGGGGTAAGTGTGTCCAGGAGTGACAGACGTTTAAATCCATCCCTTCATCTGCGGTGCAAGGCGATAGGTCGAGGGATTCTGGCTGGAGACGTCAAAAGACCCCCTCAACCAGTCTCTCTCGATCCGGCCAGCAACTTCACAGATGGTCAGGCACATCAGCCGCCAAGACCTTGAAAAACCTCACCCCATGAACCCAGGCATTCCTGCTAAGTCACCACGAAGCGAACCACTTGGGGTGACCTATGGCAGAGATGTTGGTTCCCGGGGTGGCAGTACCCATACCCGCCTCCCAAAATGCCAATAATAATAATAATATTATAATATTATTGTTATTTGTTTGTTTGTTTTTTTTTTTTTTTTTTTTTTTTTCCATTTGTTATTTCGGCTACTGGTATTATACCTAGCTCTCTCATTCAAAATTTAGGCTTATTAGATTTTTCACAGAATTTATATTTAAAAATGCAAAAATCCGTCATTTTAAAAACATGTAGGATTACGAAAGATTTTTAAATATTTGTATTGAGGGATCAGTAGGATTTATCAATCCAGTTAGGAGTTCTACCGAGCCGAACCCTCTGATATGAAAATATCTGGAGTCGGTGAATTATTTTTCCATTCGGTCTCTGGTAGATTGACATGTTGTTCTTGTATTGTTTTGTATTTATTATATTTACGTAGTGCACTTACATGACGTGGATTGACTAGATGATCATTTGTGGAAAAGTGTGTGGAAGGGTTTAGCCAGTGGCGTAGCGTACCTCGGAGGGGCCCTGTATCAAAATTATTAGTTAGGGCCCTTATTATTGCTCGGTACACTACGTAATCAGGTGTTTTCATGTATTGAAGATTGTCATTGTTCTTTCAAAAAAACAAAATTCACCCTTCACTACTGGTAGATAAATAGGTAGTAAGTAGATACCATTGCAATTTAAATCACTCACAGAAGCTGATTGCTGAAAAAATGAAAAATTTTAGCCATTTTTTTATAACCTATTCTGTTTTCCCTCTTCCCTTTTCTGTTTACTTTTTCTTTTCACAGCTCCACTGGGATAATATTTTTTCCTTGCACTCATTATTTTCACAAATCAAAATAATTAATCAATAAATAATCAGAAGGAGAGGATTGTATTGTATTACAATGTAATAAATAAAGTTTGAACCGGAATGAAATAAAATCCCTCTTCTAATCACAAGCGTCTGCTTCTATAGAAGTGAAATATCATACAAAAAAAAAAAAAATCAGTGAAAATTTATTATATAGTTTATTTGTATCAAAAAAAGATTATTTTGAAATATAAATATTATATTTTATATGTTATTTTTGCTGTATAAATAATGTATCTTCTGTAATAAATAAATGAAAAAAAAAAAAAAAAAAAAAAAAAAAAAAAAAAAAAAAAAAAAAACGCGTAAATATTACTCTCCGTGGTTTGTCATTGTAAGGAAATATTAGATACTGTTCCTGGTTTGTCATTATAAACAGGGGAATCCCGAAATAAAATAACAGTTTTTTATTTTTTTTCCCGGGAAGCACGTTAAGCCTCCGCTACCAGATTTTCTACCGATTTTATACATATTTCCCTTAAACATTTGAAATTTTTAAGCTCTTAAAAAATAAATGTTATTTTTTAAGATAACATCTAGACGCGTTTCACACCGAAACGCAAATTATATAAAACTCCATCGATAAAAAAAAATCGCAAAATATGCTCCGAAAATTAATTATTTTACAAGTTATAGTTGTGAAAAAATCACAATATTTCTTTAAACGATTTTTAAGATACGTTCCACGAGATTTTTGCTGTATTTTAAACAAGTCTTATTTTATTAAACATTTTCGCAATTTTCGCATCGCTTTTATCTTTCTGAGCTCGGATGCGGCACCTTAAGTGACATTGTGGATAACATTTTACTAATTTTTGCTTACACACGTTAGGGGCCCCTGTAGCCCGGGGGCCCCGTATCATTGATACGGCTGATACGGCGGTAGCTACGCCCCTGGGTTTAGCAGAGAGAAGCATAAACTAAATAGTTAACAGGAGAAAATCAGTTATTCTTACGGGAAAATACAAGACTATTAAGGAAAACAGCGTGGTTTGAGGATAGGTATGTGGAATTTGATGTCCCGCCACTGGTCCAGAGTCTAGATACGCTGTATGTATTTTAAATAATATATTACGAACGTACCGCCACTATAATGCCAGTGCAGTGCGTATGAAAACCCGACAGGAAGTGTGTTTACCACAATCAGAATTCGCCACCAGCCAAGTGTTGCCACCGATAGCACCGCTGACAGGATGTTGCCACTTGATAAATTGACACATTTCGCTCTAAATTCAAACGTTATGACTACATAATTCTTCTCTGATTTAGCGGAAAAAGATGCACAGATTTATGCGCATCAGATGAGTTCATCCAAGAGCGTTGGTATGGCAGTCGCATAGGGGGGGGAGGGGGGTTGACCAGGGGGTAGGGAGGGTTGAAAATTTATTAGAAAGGTTTTTGGGACCTCTACTTACCACAACTTATTATTTAGATTACATTGATGATGATATGGTGAAAATAATATTGTTTTATATATTTTCCAATAAGTGAAGTAGGACTGCGGGTTAATGTTGATAAAACGAAAATGATGGTACAGAGCAGGATGTACAATTTAAAGACAGCTACTCATACGAAGTGTTCGATCAATTCACCTACCTGGGCTCCAGTCTGACAGAGAACAATGAGGATCCAGCAGAAATCAGAAGAAGAATCACAGCAGCCAACAAAACATACTTCTCCTTGCTGCCAGTGTTTAAGTCACGTAGTGTGAGGCGCTGACACTGACGGTATAGCTGAAATGCTGGATACTTTTGAAAGAAAAGTGCTGAGAAGAATATGTGGACCCGTGAAAGAGGGTGAACAGTGGCGCATCCGGCACAATACAGAATTGTATGATATATACAAATATATAAAGCACCTAGCATCTCAGCACATATGAGACTCCTCAGGCTGAGATGGGCTGGACATGTACCTACAGAGAACGCCTAATACACGCATCCTAAAAAGAATTTTGACTGGACACCCAGGTGCTAAGAGAAAAGTGGAAAGACCCAGACTGAGGTGGGAAGACGAGGTAAAAGGGGATGCAGCACAGCTTCTCCAGGTACCAAATTGGAAGTCAGCTGCTGAGGACAGGAGGAGTTGGAGGCGACTGTTGCAGGAGGCCAAAGCTCGATATGGGTTGTAGCGCCATCGAAGAGAAGAGATATTTTCCAATAACGTACCTAATCTATGATAAGATACTATTCTCTTTTTTCCTACGCGATGCCGACTCCCTCAACCCCTTACATACGCCCTTGACGTTCACCTTTTTTTACATTAGCTCACTTAGGAATCCCTATGAAAAAAAATCCCCTCATGGCCATCTTGGGATGCTGTATGGAGGGTCTTTTTAGGGAAAGAAAGGAGAGCAAGTTCTGGGAAGGAAAAGGGTATGCGGGGTGGGTAGGAATCCTGGGTTTAAAGTATCCAGGAGTGACGGATGTATGAATCCATCCCTCCCTCTGCTTTACAAGGCGATGGGTCGGGAGAGTCCGGCTTGAGAAGTCTAGGTTAGGTCTCACTCAACCAGTCTCTCCCGATCCGGCGAAACGCGTACGTTGCTAAGACCTGGTCAAACCTCACACCATGAACCCACCCCTAAGTCACCAAACGTAGCGAACCACTTGAGGTGACCTGCAGCAGGAATGTTGGTTATCCAATAAATGGTTCCTGGGACGGAGGTACCCATACCCGCCTCCCAAATTGTATACACACAATCTTGAGTGTGTTAACCAGAACGGTGACCGGACAACTCAGAATGAACTCAACTCAACAAGTCCTTTGGAAAGTCATTAAAAGTGATGAAACAATTTTTTTAATTGGTTAGTTTATGGGCTACTTTTTATTTTTTTATTGCTTTTAATGACTTTTCAAAGAGGTGTTGAGTTGAGTTGATTCTGAGTTGGCATGGAACCGCCCAAAACAACTCAAGAAATCATCCCTACAATCATCTACCACGAAATTTTATATTTTTTATAAATATTCCATATTTATTACAGCATATTGAGGACAAAACTTTTTGAATTTTTGTAAAATACCGAATAGTACTGAAGGAAGCCCTCAAACTGTTGATTTCTGAGGTCGACCGAAAAGCGTGTGACCCTATTTTATACCTACATTTTACCAATGCTCAGTTTGAAAGCTCATAACATCGTTATTTTTGCGGATAATAAAAAACTAATTTTACTGACGATAAAGCTTAAATACATTTTCATCGAAATAAAATAAAAATTGGTGACGAACTCATTGCAGGAACTATACCTAAATATTATAAGCGATGTCGGAAAATATAATTAACATTTTTTATGTTTTTCCAAGTAACAGTTCATACGCGGTAGAAAGGAAACCTTCAAAAAACTAAAGTACACACGAGTGGGAACTTTACGAAGCACCGCACAAATAGGAGACCGATTATACTACCTTATTCTCTCTCAGGATAAATCCTATAGATGTATGTGTTTGTCTGTTTTTAGTGTCGTTTCCGTTTAATCGAGTTTTAAATCACAACGGTGCTAAATATGTTTCACTTTAAAAAAAACGAGTGTGCTTTAGACCACACGACTGAAGTAAAACTCCACTAACTTATGCCGTCCATTAACAATATAACAATAACAGGAATAAAAATATCCCCATCCCCTCAACATCTCCATCAACTCAACTCTCAACTCTCAGCACTCAGCTCTCAGCTCTCAGCTCTCCAGCTCAACTCAACTCAACTCAATTCAACTCAACTTAACTCATATCATTGATTAGCGTTTCACATTGATAACGTTTCATATTGATTAGCGTGTCACATTTTTTCGTAACGTTTCATATTTTTTCGTAACGTTTCATAACGTATTCATCATTTTACCCCCAAATGTCGAGCGTACGTAAAGAAGTTTTACTTCAAAACAGATGTGTGCAATTCATACGTGGTAGAAGTGAAACCTTCAGAAAACTAAAGCAGACAAGAGGGGGAGGCTTCGGAGCACCGCACACTGAGGAGACCGAGAGGCTACGAAGCACCGCACAAAGAGGTGGACGATTATACTATCTCACTCTCTCGCAGGATAAATCCTATAGATGTAAATGTTTGTCTCTTTTTAGTGTCGCTATTTTTCGTTTCATCGAGTTTAAATCACAACGGTGCTAAAGAAGTTTCCATTTCAAAAACTTGGTCTACAAAAAGTCGTTTTTGAATAATTACTGATTATTATTATTTAATTCATTATTTTCACCGGGAAACCCATTATATATGTCGATAAATCTATGTATGGGTTGTAACAAGATAAACAATGAAATAATAATTGCATGAATATTTTTTATTCGGAATTATTAATGGTGAGCTCACTTGGAAATTCCGAGAAAACTGCTTAACGTCAGAAAATTATTATTTGGATAAAATCAATGGGAATAAAATAATAATACGACCACAAACAGCCGATACGAAACGTAATAACAATGAGTTGTAGAAAATCACCATTCCGAATCGTAAATCGTTATTTGAAATTGCTTTAGCCGTGTGTAGTACTTAACCAAAATTCTTTCCTAGTTGCTTTCCCATATTTCCGTTTACAGGCTTCTTCCCTTTCCTATTCTTAACCACCTAGAGCTGATACTCCCAGTCCCAGTATCGCGTTGGTGACAGTTACAGGCTTCTTCCCTTTCCTATTCTTAACCACCTAGAGCTGATACTCCCAGTCCCAGTATCGCGTTGGTGACAGGCCTCCAAGTTTTGCAAATCCCACACAGGAGGCCCTGAGAAAAATAATTTCCCTAAGGTCCTATGCCATTTTTTGGGATGCTGTGCTGTGCTGTGCGGAGGGTCTTTTTAAGGAAAGGAAGGAGAGGAGGTTCGGAAAGGAAAAGGGTATATGGGGTGGGTAAGAATCTGGGGTTCAGTGTGTCCAGGAGTGACCGACGTAAATCCATCCCTCACGCTGCGGTGCAAGACGATGGGTCAAGAGAGACTAGCTGGAGAGGTTAAAGAGTTAAAGAGTCTTTAAAAGTACCCACCACGCAGCTGGCGTAGACACATCCGCCGCTAAGTTCTAAAAACACCTCACTCGATGAACGCGGGCACCCCTTCTAAGTCATCAAACGTAGCAAACCACTTGGGGTGACCTATCCTGGGATAATTCAATAAATGATTCCCAAAACGGCGGCACTCGTACCCGCCTCCGAAATTGGTGCGATTTTAGTTGTGTTTACTGACTAGATTTTAATAACCAGGCACTTTCCAACCATCTTATATCCCCTCTCCTTACCCTCTCCAATTCTTTAGCCTCACAATACACCTAAACCAAATAAGGATGCCATAATTCCACTGACTCCGGGAAATTTTGATCCATAATAATAGTCGTGTACACCTTACAACATTATTTTTTGCAATACTTCATTTTTTTCAAACGAAATAAAAAATAGAGAAAATTCAACATATTTTTATACTGTTAAAACCTGTACTCCAAAGCTTCACAGGTATCTAATAATGGACACTCTCTTACGAGATTTAAGGTGATACTTTAAAAGAATTCATTATCGACTCTTTCACAGATGGCGTATGTATGTTTAATTATTTTTAGCAAGTTCTGCTTCAAAATATTAAACAATTAATCGTTTGCGCCCGTACATATGCAATATGAATAGGAATAAATAGTTTTGCCCATAAACAAAGTCAATTCTCTCGTAATAGGCTTAAAAACACAATATTCTATCGGTGGTTCAATCCAATATTTTATGTGTATGCCTACTAGTAAAAGAATTGAGTTTGATTATGGACAAAACTATTTATTTATATTAATATTGCATAATATGCAAGGGCGTAAACAATTAGTTTATCTTAATATTTTCAAGCATTACTTGCAAAAATAGTTTTTTCTTGATTAAAATCCTAACTTCTATGAAAGAGCAGATTATGTAATCATTTAAGGCTCCGCAACCGTTCTCGAAAAGAAGAAGATCGAATTACTGTACTATTATTATACGAAATTACGAATGTTAGAGGAGCGCGCTAACATTTACAGCGACAAAATCGATGCGAAAATGTTTAATAAAACACGACTCGTTTAAAATAGAGCAAAAATCTCGTGGTGAGCATCTTAAGTATCATTTAAAGAAACATTGTGAATTTTTTCACGAATAGAATAGAATCAATAGACAATAGAATCAGACTTTTTTTTTAAATTTTTTGGAGCATTTCATATACTTTGCGTTTCGGCGTGGGCGGCCTAGCTCTAGACATTATCTTCAAAAATAACATATATTTTTTAAGAGCTTAAAAACTTCAAACGTTTAAGCGAGATATGTAAGAAATCGGTAGAAATTCAGGTTGCCGAGGCTTAGAGCATATAACCGGAGAAAACCAGAAATATGTCGTTTTTAAATCAGTGTTTAGACGTATTGAATCTATTCCACAAAAAAAATATAAATTGATTTCGAAAGATTGTTCTTTTATCTAGTAAAAGTATGTTTTAAATTTTGAGAAAAAATGTTTATTTTTAGTATAATAAGGTTATACCATAGGTCGTTGGCAGATTTGTTAGATTTTCAAAAAATATTTTGTATTATACAACACCCATTTCGAATCATATAATCATGCAGTAAAATAAATAAATAAATACATTATCTGGTAAACGTATGTTACAGAATTTTAATTTTGGTTTAAATAAAATCATTAAAAAATATATACGTAGATACATGTGTTTATTCACGAAAATTGGTCCGTTTGTGTATTTATTTGCGCACTTACAGACTAATATATTTCAGATTTGTTTTGCAGATTTATTTTGCTTAGACATTATTGAAAAATTATAAATACTTATGATAAAAAAATAACTACAAAAAGTAAATAATTTTAATAGTTTTATCAACACACCTTTCAGCATTTTTGGATGTAGGTATAAATTTATAAATTAAAGCAAATTTGGAATGAAATAAAATCGATGTTGACTTCTAATTTTTAAAAGCTGGTACGGAGAGTAATTAATCTTTCTCATTGGAATCGCCCTGTACGATCGTCAGAACATCTTTCGACGAAATGTGGATTTTCAGCCGCTGGCTGGTTAAACGCTCTTAAGTACCTACCACCTTAAATATTATGTATGCATTTAAGCCGAATTATGTGAAAATGTGCCTATCTACCACAAAAATTAAAACATTATAATGGATATTATTATTTTAAAGAAACATTGCTTGAAATAATTTGCCGTGTGTGGTACCAGTTTTAGTTAAGGCGGGTACTCCCAACCTTCATCCTCCCGATTCTGTTCCATTCCCCGCCCCCGTTAACGCCACAACAAACTCCAATGGAGTATGCCATAGTTCCACCGGCCTAGGATAATTAGGACTCTGCGGTATTCACATTTAAAAAGATACGGGTTATTTTACGTATTTTTATAACGGTTTTATCAAGGTTTTTATAATCAATCCTTGAGGTGAGTGTGTACCTACCAATAAAAAAATGTAATATTTTTTTATTATGCCTTTTTAAAAAGGAAACTCAGGTTCGACCACAACCTAACAAACAGAACCACATCCTAAGATAAACATTCTGAATTTCTTTAAAATACATTAATTAACCTCACTTTTTGTAGGCACTTATCAACCGCGACACACCTATATATATTTAATATTGTTACAAATAGGATTATAACGTACATAATATATTAAAATTTTATTTTTTATATACACAAGCTTACCTATCTACTAAGAAGGTAGGTTATATACAATTTTACTACACATATTCAATATGCAATGTTGTTTGTGAATCAAACAATGATTTCTCGATGGACTCCCGTACATACAAAATCAATGATACTTTTGTAACAAAAATGTTCATTGGTTAGGTTCGTACCGATTTTTTTTTAAATTGCTTGGGTCATTCAAAAGAGATGGGAAAATTAATTTTAGATTGTAAGAAATTTATTTTAGGTAATTTGGTAGGTACCAACGTACCTACCTACTTACTCTATTTTAGAAATTTTTCATGCGTATTTAAAAATAGGTAAGTACCTACTTTTTTTTCCATTTTTAAAGCGTAGGTATTTGTTCCAGACAGGAGGCCCTGAAAAAAATAATTCTCCTCAGGGCCTATATCATCTTTGAGGACGCTGTGTGGAGGGTCTTTTTAGGAAAGGAAGGAGAGAAAGTTCCGGGAAGGAAAATGGGAATTAGGAGTGGGTAGGAATCTGGGGGTCAGTGTGTCCAGGACAAAGTATAAATACATCCCTCCCACTGTGGTGCAAGAAGTCAAAAGGACTCCCTCAACCATTCTCTCCCGATCCGGCCTGCCATTTTTTTTTACATTAACTTCACACATAAGGCCCTGAGGAAAATAATTTTCCTCAGAGCCTATGTCATCTGAGATGCTGTGTGGAGGGTCTTTGTGAGGAGAGGAAGGAATAAACATTGGTTTTGAAGAGACCCATGTTGTAGGAAGGAGGAAACACAAAGGCCGGCAAATCGTTCAACAGCCGAGCTGTTGAATACAAGAACGAGTCGGAAAAGCGACCCGCTCCCATGTGACAAATGTCAACCGTGTACATATGTTGGACACGCGTTTAGCGTGTTTCCCGACTATGCACCGGTGCCGAAGGGATCCATGACGCTAGTATCTCGGTGCATCTTCCATTGTAATACCTACCGGTAGAATAAGGATAGAATTCCCACTCGAAGCCTGTGCTCTAAAGATTGCAATCCGTCTGATAAGATGGGGGAATCTATCAAAAGGACCGCCCGTTTTGCACAGAGTCGAGGGTATTTTTCAGGAATGTTGGAGCTCCAGACCAGAGGGGGCGAACTTGTGATTTGTACAGGGTTAGAAGTTGTATGCTATTAAAGAATCTGCGGGCCCTGTACAGTACGCCCAGTTTTTGAGAGGCTAACTTTACTCAGCTGCCAGTAGCTGGTGGGCAGTCACATCCGCCGCCACGAACCGGGCACCCCTGCTAAGTCACCAAACGTAGCGAACCACTTGGGATGACCTGTGGCAGAGGTGTTGGTTATCCAATAAATGGTTCACGAGGCGGCGGTACCCATACCCGCCTCCCTTAACGAAATTGAAGCGGTAGGTACATATTCAAATAATTATTTGAACGGTAGTAACCCGTTTAATCACATGAGACCATATTTATCCCAGCTCACACAGGTCTCATATAAATCGCTGTAACTCCCTTACTATCATAGTGAGAAAAATGTCCTAAGCGATCTTAGAAAGGCAAAACACCATCGATTTTATTCAAATCTAAAAAATAACCACCGAAAAAGTAAAATGTACACCTTTACGAAACCAACGTTTTGAATCACAATCGTGTCTAAAATTAAAATATTCCAATTTGAAAATATTTAAGTAGTATGTATTTCAAATACAGAGATCTAAAAGGTAATAGGCCACTTGCATGGATTTCATAACGACTTCGTGTGGATAGATTTTTTTACTAAGATTACGAAAATGTTAGTAAAAATTTTTAGAAATGTATAGGTTTTTTATTTTTAAATAAATAAATCCATTTTTAGACCTCGTGACGTCACTACATGAAAATTTCCCTGTGTAAAAATGTCCGTCTCTTAATTTTATAAAATTCCACACCGATTAATTTTTTTTTATATGGCAACACTTTGATTTCTGGCGAATTTTTGAATTTGCGTTTAACGTTCACTAGATTTATAATAATAATATCTTTATTTTGAAAACAAACAGCTTTACAAAGATACATAAAAAAAAGAGTGCTAAAATAAAACAGTAAGCCTAAAAACATGTTTTCGCTGATAATTTTTTTTTTTTTTGTAGTTAGACAATAAAAACTAAGAAAAAAAATAGTTAAGAGAAGTTAAATTAAAACATAAAGAAAAAACGAAGAAAAAAATAGTTAGGAGAAGCTAAATACTTAAATATGCATGATAAGAATATAGAAAAAAACAATAAAGGGTAAGCTTATGATTATTGTTTGTTCTATGCGTACTTATCCTATGGTTTGATTTTTTGATAAAGATGGCGGTGTTTTTACAGATGTTACGAAGAGAATCCAGTACAATTTATTGCTATTCGTGTGGAAAGCGTTCTTGTTTTTAAATGATTTTCGGCTATGTAATTATCGTTTTTTTCGCACCCGTAAAATTATGTCCCGTCTTTCCGGTTTATAAAAAATGGTCTGATTTTTCGGATTAAAATTTTAAAAAAATCGCCAGGGTTTCAAAAATACGATTAAAAAAAATCCACAGAATGTCTTAGAATATTTGCCTCAACCGGAAAAAAGTGATGCAAGTGGCCTATTGTACAAGGTTTCTAAAATGGTACATATTTTTGAGATATCTTCGAAAAGAAGAAATATATATCACATTTAAAATACCTTGAAAATGTTCCGAAATTTCATGAATAATTTCAAGTTTATACAACAACAAAAAAACAATCCTCTTTGACTGTATAAACAATGTAAATCTTTCCATGAAAAATTTTATGGCTTTTAAATGTTAGTTTCTATTTTACGTTTCAAGTTTTTACATACACAGTTGTTTACCAATTGCATAAAAATCACATCAATTTTATTAGTAAGGCTGCTATACTGCATATACTTTTGCGAACATAAGCGCAAGCCGAGCCATGAATTATGGTAAAGGAACAAAGCAACCGCAAGCGCAAAAAATATTTATATTAAATATTAGAGTAGCAAACCTGCATTTTCGATTTTTTGCCGTTTACGGCGTAAATCTTCGATTGATCCTTATATTTCACAAAACTTTTATATTAATTTGATCGATAGTGCGAAAGTTCTTTAAGATAGTTCCGATTTACTATAAACAACAATTTTGTATACTATTACCAAACCGTTGTTTCACAAAAAAATTTAACAATCATCAATTTTATAACTTTATTTGAGTATTTATTTTGACAATAACAGAACTGTAATACATGTCGGTAAATAGGAACCTAAAACATTATTGTTGATTGTAGTAAGTAACAGTTGTTTTAACAATAATAGAAAGATTATACTTGAACTGACAACAATAGCACTGATACTCGTATCAGACTGGGTAACTGAAAAAGATAATGCCACCAGTTTTAACCGTATGCTTTTGAAAATAAACAATCGTTTGAAAAATTAACATTGACAGAAGGGCCTAAATTTTATTTAGAAATCTCAATTATTGAGAGAATGAATTAATCTTAAAATCTTTTATAAATGTTTTTAAAAATGTTCTACAGTTTGACATGCTTATCTGTGTAGGCGACCAAAATCAAAATTATCAAATTAATGATAATTAATAAAAAAAAATGAGTTTCGTGAGAACTTATTGTAGGTCCTATCAGTTAGGTACCTACTTATATCTAATAAAAAATGTCCGTGAGTTAATTTTTTTACTGCAATGTGTATTGTTATTAAAATGCGATATGTGAACATTAGATATTCACTTTTTAAATTTTTTATATGAATACCGCACAAGAGTCCCAACTGCTCCCGTCTGGAGACTGAGAGTGAGACTATGGCATCCCCAATTGGGCTATGTTGTGAGGCTGAAGGTATTGGGGAGGGGAAGGAGATAGGGAAGAGGAAGGAAGGATGGGGAAGTACCTGGCTATTCAGATCTGGTCACCATTTACCTGTGCACCCCGGGATTTAAATCCGCGACCTCCGGATTAGTAGTCGAGAGCCTTATCCTATTTTATCATTTGAACATAAAAAAAGCTCCGTAGTTCATGATAGAATGAGCGAGAATTATTCAACCACGTAAAACGCTTGATTCAAACGTACACTATACGACGACGCGATAGTACCTTCAGTATTGACCTGGTGAAAGACCGCCATGTTGTTTGAAAAGAATTTAGCCGTGTTTAGTTAATAGACCGGTCAGTGGTTGAATGGGCATAGCGCTTGGGTCCCACCCGAGCGTCGCATGTTCGATTCCTCGGCTGGCTAAGTCCTCCATCACAACACAAGCAACATTTTCGGCTTTCTGTGGTGGTAGTAGGAGATTTTCAAACATTGTTGGGTTATTCGTAACCCGGGAATGTTTGTCTATCTTTTTAAAAAAAAAAAAAAAAAGATCTTAATAGCCGGGTGCCGGGTACCTGCGTACCTACTTTTAAACATTTCTCTTTCCCAAATTTTTCCTCTTCCTAACTAACTAATCACACCATTCATTTAAAAGAAAATTATTTTCCTAATGTAGTTAATGTCGACGATTATGACGAATCCGCTTGGCGAACGTTTAAAAAATGTAATAATTTTCCGTCACAAAGTTTCAAATGGAAAAAAACACAAACCCACACACCTTTAAAAATCTGCTTAAAAATATAGTAATGTATTCACTGTTTTTTTCAATTGCCGGAGAAAATTATGATAATGAATGGCATTTTATTTCATTATTGTTTACGAATTAAAATGGCCTTTTTCGATTTTCCGCCAAGATGACGTATATGTTTCGTTGGGAATATGGCGTTGTTGACGTCATGCCGACCACCGTTGGTGACAGTTCTCTTATGTATATAAATATATTATTTTCTTCTATTTTATACAGGTCTTGAAGGTTTTTTTTACAAGATGCAATGCCGCCTCATGGAGTCTCAGGAATGAGTTTTTCTTTTGCCTTGTTTAATTCATATTTGTGTTCACTAACCTATTATTTGCATTTTGTTTTTCCTGTTAAGCACTTGCATACTGCTTACTAACAACGTATGCAGGGACACTGCTGGTCTAGATTCGTTCAAAATTAAATATAGATTCGTTCATTAAAAAAAAATTGAGTCCTTGCCTTGAAGGTGTAACCATCTGTTACTTATACCAAGGAGGGTAAGTGATGGATAACCCCCAAAGCTCTATTACCAGTAGCTAGCGTTTACTACGTCATAATGACGTTGTAGGTGGATCGAACCGTTTAGGAATCTGCGGTTTTGGATCGTTTTTAAAATCAATAAAATATATTTTTAACACTAAATCCGTAGAAGAGGACTTAAGGAAAACAGAGAGGAGAAGGAGTGAACATTGGTCTTCTTGAAGAGACCCATGTTGTAGGAAGGAGGAAACACGGATGCCAATTTGGTGTAGCAACTGGTAACTTTCTCAGATACACTTGGGTCTTGAACAGAGAGTAGGAGGGAGGAAACACAGAGGCCGGCAAATCGTCAGCCAAACAGCCAAGCCGTTGAACTTGAACTCGTATAAACGACCCATTCGCTTGTGACAAATTTCAACAATGTAAAAATGATGGGCGCCCGTTCAGCGTGTTTCCCAACTTTGCACCGATGCCGAAGGGATCAATGGCGCTATTAGTTCCTCTGAGCATCTTCCATTGAAATACCAGTACAAGAAGGAGAGCTTTCCACCTGACATCTAAGCTCTAAATATTGCAACTAATAATTAATTATTAATAAAATTAAAAAACACACTTTTGTGATGAGAATTAGAAAAATTAACTCTAAATATTTAATTCATTTTTATCCCTAGATTATGAAAATAACCCATTTTCAAAATTGAAATATTCTGAAATTAACATTGCTGCACACTCGTGCCTTATGATTTGTTACCATGAACATTTAAAGGGTAACAAAAAATGTGAAGATTAACCCATCTGGAGGACAAGTGTCCTCACTTTACTTTTTACACTAGGCCACCACATGTTACAGTAGTTAGTCATGTCATCATGGATTGAATGAACTCTTTTCACATTACAACTTGCACTTTATCATTGTTGGATTCGGTGACGCCCCAGAAAGATTTGGCATTGTCAAGTGAATCTAATTCTTGAGACAAGAGATGGAATAATAAATGACCTTATTTACTGTTTTTGTATACGAGACCCAAGAGTCCCAACTGAAGGAGCCAGTGGGACTATGGCATACCTAATTAAGGTATGTTGGATGGATGGAGTGGGTGAAGAGAGAAGATGGGGGGAGCAAGATTGGCAAGTACCTGACCATGCAGATAAGGTCACCAAAAGCTTAAAGCTTTGTCAGTTTGACCGGTCAGTGACTGAGTTGGCATCACGTTCGGGTCCCATCCGGGCGTCGCGTGATCGATTCCTCGGCTGGCTAAGTCCTCCATCACGACACAAGCAACATTTTCCGCTTAGTGTGGTGGTGGTAGTAGGAGATTTTCAAACATTGTTGGGTTATTCGTATACATATTGCAGGCGAGTTGTATCGAGAGATGGAACAGTAGATGAAGACTGACTGTGGCAGTGCCCTTGAGGTGATTTTTCACAAAAACGGCGCTATATATCCAATTATTTTTATCATTATGGGGTCCCTAAATTGGGAATTGGTACCTACTGTATTTATAAATTAAATTAAAGTCCTTTATCATTGTTTTACGTTTCTCAGTTGGAGTAGGTAAGATTCTTTCAATAAAATCTTCCGTTTAATTTGAAATGCTGTAAGGCTGTGTAAGGCTGATGTAAACGTGATTGCTAAACATTAATATCACTAGTAGTACGTATGACTAGAGGTATGAATGTGAATGAAGCAAGGAGTGTGTGCCAAGACAAGTTTGAAGCGGTTTACCCTGTTTGCGTTGAAATGGCGTGATGGTAAGTTAAGATAGCGGAATCTATCAAACGGACCGCACGTTTCTGCATAGAGTCAAGGGTTTTTTCGTGAAAAAGTATTTTGGGGCTCCAACCAGAGGTGGTGATAATTACCAAACTCTACAATAAAATTAGAAAAAAATCTTTAATATTTAAAATAATAATGTTATTTTACCTATGTATTGAAATAAAAACAAAAATCAAAACAAACTTTCTGCAGCATACCAGATCGAAAGTATATTGTCACACAGTTGGATTAAAAATAAATATTATTCAGTTTCATTAGCTATTTCAGCTTTACAAAATTTAGTATGAAACATGTCGTGCGCTCCACTTAAGGCGATCCACTAGTAGAGGAAAAAATCGAAATCGGAATTCACGCCCTTTTATGGGAGGAGTTTAAAAACACTTGAGAAAAAGCTTTTGGAAAGGTTGGAAAAGATATTTGAGATTTTTTTTTACATGTTGATTTCGTAAATGCCTGTAAAAAACATTAATTCCTTTTTTATGCATTGTTTATTGTAATAAAACGGAATTTTTAAATTGATTTCACGAAAAAAAGCGACGCGGAGCATAACACGTCTTCTCTCCGCTCCGTTCGGAGGAGTAATGACAGAAAATCGGGGCGTCTGCCAGTCGTTCTTCGGTGGACGGTATAAGGTTCACTTTGATATAACAAATTCGTCGACTGCCGTATTGTCGCCGTGATGTCAAAAATACCAACGCGAAAATGCTTATTATATTTTATTTTGTGAGGTTTGGGCGTAAATATCATTTTTTTTCGCGATAATTATATAAGAAACTGAATTTGCCACATTATTCAATAAAACCATCTAGTGTTTATAAGTAGAAGAGTTTTCAGTTAAAAATGTTTTTTATAGATCTAATACTTTATTTTTTTCTAAGCTTATTAAAAGACTTATTAAAAAAATGACTGATATTTTTAAGGGCCAAGGTATGTTCTACACGCAGTATTTAATTGAAGCATCTATAATACTTCTAAGCGGTCAAATTTTCAAAACTAAAACATACGATTTTGTATGATTTTGCATTATTTAGTATGGCTTCATCTTAAGAGGAACGCTGTGCCGCCTTTTTCATTCAAAACTTAAATTTGGATTTAAGGAAAAATAATGAATTATTTTTGAAATCAAAAGATATATGTCAGAATAACTGTTTTCGATTTAGAATTTTTATTTAAAATCTTGCATAATAAAATTAACAGCCCTGAAATTTTGGCGCTCATAAATTTTAATGTGCCAGCCAGAAACACAAGGTCAGTACTACCGTTTTATTGTGGCAATACCAGGACCACGTCCCATTTCAGTACACCACTACACAGAATTAAAAACTTAGAATTATTAGAATTATTTTCTTTAAAGGCCAATATAACAAAATATAAAACACAAATAAATAAAATAGCACATACACTTACTAGATGTTTGTTATCACTTTTGATTAAAAAGATAATTATTTAGTTTTGTTGGTTGGGTATTTTGGCCCCAAATCCAAATTAATTATTTAAAAAATAATCTTACCTTAGTATTTAAATATAATGAATTTTAAAAAATAAAATAAAAGTTGTAAAAAAAGCCTGGTAGAAATTTAAAAATTTATGAACGACAAATGTGCGTGCCTTAATTTGTAATTTAAATTTAAGCCCATTAAAATGAAATTATATTTTCATTGTAGGTAGGGATTTTTTTAAAAATAATTATAATTAACTTACAAATAATTGCCAAAGTTGCCTCTAAAATCGTTAAAAATCGATCTTTAAAATGGCCATTATTTTATAATTTGAAACACAAACATATAAAGTAGCTTAAATCCATACTAAATTATTGCTACACCTTTCGATTAAAAAAAATTATATTTCGTTTTTGTTAAGTATTTTGACTTCAAATACAAATTTAAGTTTTGTAAGAAAAAGGCCGTGCGGCCGTTCCTCTTAAGCATATCTCTAATAACTAGAATCAAATAGTATTAAAAAAACGCTAATTTGGCAGCCGTGAATAAAAAACATATCTAGGGGCGTGGTGAGAGTATAATATAAAACCAATATAAATCAATAATAACATAAACAATGTATTTGCAACATTAAAAGTACAGAGGAATGGAATTAAAAAAATTACAACAATACTTCTTGAATAAGTGAAATAAATTTATTAATTAGTGCGAATTTGTCAATCATCTAGTTAAAGCAAAGCTGAAATCTAAGCCTATATAATCTAAGACATTACTTTAAGCTCTATTCCGCTATATTCTAGCTTATCTTGGTTCTATGAACTGAGTCATTCTTCTAATATATTTACCCATTGGTTTCGTGGTGACTGGAACTTAATATTATATATTTTAAAACAATTTAACGACACATTAGCAAATCATTAATTATTTCACATCAAATAAATGTTATTGTTTTTTCTTATCTCGATAATTTATGTCGTATCACTTAGAAAATTAAGCACTTAAATCCAGAAGCTCTTAAAGTTTCATTGAGTCATTGAAGGTATTCTCTCTTAAACACATTTATGTTCCTTTCTGTCGATAATTTTGTAACTTTGATGTTTTGAATAATACCGTAGATTGTAGTCGTTTCACTTAGAAAATTAAAACTTTCAATCTAGAAGCTCTTAAAGTCTTCTATATCCGAAGTCATTTTCATTGGGTCATTGAAGGGATCTCTCTTAGACACATTTATCTTCCTTTCTGTCGTTAATTTTGTCACTTTGATGTTTGGATAATCGAGTAGAATGTAGTTGTTTCACTTAGTAAATTAAAACTTTCAATCCAGATGCTCTTAGTCTTCTACATCCGAAGTCATTTTCATTGAGTCATTGAAGGGATCTCTCTTAGACACATTTATGTTCCTTTCTGTCGATAATTTTGTCACTTTGATGTTTGTATAGTCAGAGTAGTCCAATAATATCTTAGAATGTAGTCGTTTCACTTAGAAAATTAAACCTTTTGATCCAGAAGCTTTTAAAATCTTCTACATCTGGAGTAATTTTCATTGAGTCATTGAAGGTTTTCTCTCTTAGACACATTTACGTTTCTTTCTGTCGATAATTTATCACTTGTGTTCTTCCGATAGTCGTAGATGATATTTGAAATTATTAATGTTATAATATGTATTGACAACTGCAGTCTTATATTTATAGCACTCGGAAAACCAGACATATCAATCCTGGAGTCAATAAGAACTATTAGTCTTTTAGTGGAGCCATTTTTGTAGAACCTTTGCAATTTTTCTCTTTTAGATACTTTTAGGTAGTTAACGTTTTTCAGGTGGGTACTTTTCCATTAGTAAATGTGATGATTTGTTAGCAACTGTAACATTGTAAAGTTCCTTAGCTAATGCCTATTCAGTCTATTTTTTCACAGTGTAATCACTTTAGACATTATTATGTAATTTATACGCCATTATGAACCATTTATTCAGAGTATAGCTCACAAAGGGGAGATATTTTATATTAATTTAATTTTTCGGTGAAAAGTAATTCCAAGCTTCTTGTATTCTCCCATTCATTATTTCCAAGTTACTTTTAGTTACATAGTTGACTTTTCACGATCTGGAAATAAACAAAAAAATTATTAAGAATCATACAGTATGTCAGCAATCATGAGGTACGTAATAATAAACAGTTCCCCGCCAACTCAGAATAACTCAACACTTTTTTGTATTTCTCGATAACTCTTCACTCAAAGTAATTTAAAGCCATGAAAAAAATATATTGAAAACTAGCCCATAAATTTACCTAACTCAGTAACCTATTTAACGAATTTTTTCATCACTTTTAATGACTTTTCAAATGAGGTATTGAGGTGTTGAGTTGATTTCATTCTGAGTTATCCGGTCACCCTAATAAACATATAATGACGTGCTCAAAAGAATCTCGTAAAAAATAGTGAAAAGTGATGATAGTAACAGGAAAGCAATTCATCATCATTCAGAATCGAAACGTTCCCTGAAATGGTTTTAGCTATGTTTGGTGACCAGGTCTGATTAGCCGGGTACTTCCCAACCCCTTCCTACAGACCCCACAGCCTCCCAACGGTTCCACGATAACTCAACATAGTGGCATTTCAACACCCCTTTGAAAATGCATTAAAATTTTTTAATAATAGCCCATAACCTAACCTAACGTAACCTATTTTAAAAAACTTCAGTAGAGGTGTTAAAGTTGTATGATTATGAATTGTCCGGTCACCCCTCCCAGCGAACTTGGAGAATTGGGGGAGTTGGGACCCAATAGATGTATTCACATAAAATGGTAATGTTTTCAAAAGAGAATCTTGTTAGAATACAATAACACTACGATAACTTCAAATAATACTCGACAATATCAATTATTACTTTTCATCAGATATTCGAATCACTATATTTATTTTACAAATACACAATCAAAGCATTCAATGTGCGTAAAATGTACCTTTAGTTCTGGATTTCAAACATTGATTCGATCTCGAAAATTCGTGTGAATTGCGAACGTCATGACAAAGAACACGTTCATTTGATGAAGATATTTTATTACGAGTCTCTATTATTTATTATTTTATCAACCCCAACAACGCTTTTCTCACAAGTGGGAACATTTCTTATACTAATCTAATCGAAAATATGGGTTATATAAATAGTATACACTAAAAACCAACTTGACGTATAAATAATTTGGCATTGTAGAATAAAATTCAAGTTCGCGCATGGGGTGTGTGCTGCAGTAATGGTAGGAAACTGTAATTCGATTACCAAGGGATGATTTTCTGTAAATATAAATATTTCAATTTCAAGGTCAAAATCTTATTTTTCGCATGCATACAAATATTTATAAAATCTTGAATAATATTAAGTTCGTAGCTTTGACAATTTTAAGTGGTAAATTTCGCATCGTTTTTCGTCGGTTTATTACTGCCATCTATCGGGGGAAAATAGCAAAAGTAGTGCTTTGCAAGGATCCTCTCACTTGTGAAAAGTATTTTAATGAATATTTCATAGATGTCAATAAAGTATAGTTTTATTATGAAATAATGAATTATCTAAAAATTATTTCGCATTCACTGCAGTTAGTTTCAGGCATAATAAATGAACTGATAATGCTTTCAGGTAATGCTACCTGTCAGTGTTACTAGGTGCGTGGTTTTTACCATATTTGCTGGGATTTTTGGGTTATTTATAGTATTTACACTTTGAGTTGGCATCACGTTTGGGTCCCACCCAGGCATCTCGTGTTCGATTCCATCACGACACAAGCAATATTTTCCGCTTACTGTGGTGGTAGTAGGAGATTTTCAAATATTGTCGGGTTATTCGTAACACGGGAATGTTTGTCTTTTAAAAAAAAAAAGTTTTTAAACATTTATGATGTCTGCTGATATAATAACCATCCATCCAACTTGTAAGAACATAAACATAACTCATAATATTAGCTTATAGATTGCCCGTTTGGTTATAGTCAGACGTTTCCAAATTCTAAGTTTTGATATAACGAAGAAAGCAATATTCGAATGCTCATCCAGTATTATTTACACGTCTCTTCTAATTTACATATTAATTATGTTATAAAATAACATATCGGTTCGTTATATTAGTAAGATATTTTGTTATATTCTACCAGTGTCCCATAAAACATCATTTTACTGCAATGTATTCAGTTTGAAGGTGTTTGTGTTTATGAGTAATCTGAGCAGTGGCGTAGCGTGCCTTGGAAGGGCCCTGTATCCAAATTAGTTGAGGCCCTTATTATTGCTTGGTGCAATACGTGATCAGGTATTTTCATGTATTGAAGGTTGCCATTGTTCTTTAAAAAAAAAATTCACCCTTCGCTACTGGTAGATAAAATAGGTAGTACTTACCATTGCAATCTAAATCACTCACAGAAGCTGATTGCTGAAAAAATTAAGAAATTTTGGGGATTTTTTTTATAACCTCATCCATTTTCTGTTTAATTTTTCTTTTCATAGCTCCACTGGGGTATTCTCTTTTCCTTTTACTCATTCTTTTCACAAATCAAACTAATTAACTAATAAATAATCAGAAAAGATTGTATTGTTTTACAATGTAATAAATAACGTTTGACCCGGAATGAAATAAAACGCGTAAATATTGCTCTCCGTGGTTTGTCATTGTACATCGGTTATAAGGAATGACTTAAACGGGGGAATCCTGCAATAACCGATGTAGGATGTTGCCATCTTTTGGGCGCACACTTAACCCGGGAAAAAAAGAGATTTTTTTTTTTTAACTTTTTTTCATTTCTGAATTGAATACTCTATAGGCACGTATGAGAGTTTTTTCCCGGGAAGCACGAGATTAAGTGACATTGTGGATAATATTTTACTAATTTTTGCTCACACACGTTAGGGGCCCCTGTAGCCATCATTGATACGGCTGATGCGGCGGTAGATACGCCCCTGAATCTGAGTATTGTACCAGATACCAGATAGAGGGTACACTTTAACATATAACTGCATACTTAACTCAAATTTAAAAATTTCGAAGATGTCTGACTAAAACCAGATATACATAAAGTAGAACGAAGCACGTAAACAATGAATAGCAGATAACAACAATGAATTTACTTGACAACATCAATTGTTTACGCATGGTTTTTGGTTTTCCCACTTCATGAGTCACGAATGAAAGCACAGTGAAAAAAACAATGGCGATGTAGTTAAAAAGCTGTAAGATAGGTAGGTACTACTAGGTAGGTAAGTACTATGCTAAGGATTCAGAGTTCTCGGGTTCTATACCCGGCGTGTAAAACAAATTCAATACAAATTACTTTTAAAGAGTAAAATAAAAAAATAAATAAAAATTTATGAGATACCGTTGTTCCAATGAAAAAAACGAAACACGCAGCTAACCAGTTCTAAAAAACTTGCAGATTAACATTTCGATAAAAATCAGTTTAACGAATGGATAAGATATTATCAAAAGCTTCTCACAAGTTCTCACGGGTAAGACGTGAGACCGGTCATGTGACTCGGTTCCTTCGTGTTACAAAAACAAAGTCAGGTGACTTGAGAATTTTTTTGGTATTTTTTTGCTGGGTCTTTATTATTCATACCATCGTGGCATCGCACTACCGTTCAAATTGTTGGATTTGCTGGCCAAGAATACGAATTTGATTTTAGTCGAATTTTATTTATTTGTATATTACGCCAATCGATGCAACTACATGCATCTTCCTCCAACATACGTCCTCATTCCTCCACCCAACTTGTTATCTCTACACACGTCCCTATCTGACAGTGTGTGGCCAATATATCTGCGTGCGTGACGTACACAACAATAAATTATGGCACAATCAATATATTAAAGCAACTTGTGCAAAGATCACCATAATGATCTCTAGTGCATTTATTTATTAATATTAACGGTACAAATATACCATAAACACAAATTACATGTCACACAATCATAGTTACTTATGGAATAATAAAAAAGAGTATAACAATTCATTATAGCATTTGGTTGAGAAACGACACAAAGAGCTTACATACAATACTATAGTAAAAATAAAATTAATATTGGTTGAAAATATTTGATAGTATAGCCTTCTTGTACCTATGTACCTTCCGTGCAGTTAAATAGATCCACTACATCTACGTATGTATTACTAACTTCATGTAACCTAGGTACAAGCGAGTGTTTTGTATAATGAGTCCTGTTATTGTTGCATTTAAACAGGATTTTGGAACGAGTTGCTCTAGTGCATAGGTTCTCAACGTGGGCGATAACGCCCCCTTGGGGGCGTTTGAGACCTTCAGGGGGGCGGTAGAAGATCCAGAGACAATTGGGGGGCGTTGAGATGGCACAGGGGGGCGTTTACAAGAAAAAAAAATATGGTCTAAAAAAGACAAACAAAACAAGCTAATCACATACTAATAAATAAAAAATGAAAGTATTCTAGAATATGAATATACATATGTATTATTTTACCAACAGAATAGTCAACACTATAATTTACATGTAAAAACATTATCATACTGGAATGTCCTAAAACGGGCAATTGCCTAGTTGGACATTTTAAGTGAACTATATTGTAATATGTAATATTTACAAACAATAAATAAATAAAAAAATAAAATAAAAAAATAAAGCAAAGTAAACTTTAATGGGTAATTTTTGTTATTGTGTGTATTTTAATCATTTTTATCACGTTTGCGAAAATTCATTCGAGAATTCGGGAAGTGAATGAAAATTGAACTGATAGATTACGTTACATTCAGATCTACATTAAATTTTATTATTGAAAATTTTAATTTGTTGATTAGAATAATTTTTTTTTTAAATTAAAATCTTCCGATTTCACGTGAAATATCTCATACATACATAAATACAGGCGAAGTTAAAAAAAGCCTGTTAATAAATAAAAAGTTTTTAGCTATTAAATTATAACGTTTTTTGTTAAATAACGGGATTTTTGCAATCCTGCAAGAATTGACAGTATTATCTGTGTATTGATCTAAATTGCTCAGTGTCGTCAATGCATTCGGGAGTCAACGAGTGAGCTTGCATGCGTCGACAAGACGGTCCCTTAGCCCCCGATCCATTCTGTTCCTGCGTCGCCTTTGTCTCCGTGACAAGCCCGCGTTTTATTTCTGCGCCGGGTGGCGTATTTACAAAACCTATACCGGTTCAGTCACGGCGGCGACTGAAATGGAATTTTTTTTTGTGCAAAATCATCAACAAACCTAATACCATTTCAGTCGCCAACGCGCTTCGTTGCTCTATCTATCTGTTTCAGATACTGTGGGGACCGTAATTATAGAGTAGCTTATGTTGGTGTTGGTGCTGGTGCATTTCCATGGTTATATATTTATTTCGTAAATTTATAAAAACGTGTACAATTCATAGCTTGCATTATATTCTCAAAAGGTATGAAACTCATGGGTGAACTCAAACTATGTTGGATCATAAGTGCAGTCGCAGTACATTTTGACACATAATTAAAACTAGCAATACATATTTTGTCATTTACCGCATACTCCTTGCTTCACTGACATTCCTACATAGTTAAATTTACATACAAGTCCAAACCTACCAGTTCAGCCATCCCAACAGACTTTAATACCGTCAGATAGTTTAACCGCAGGGGTAGGCAGAGATGGTGGATCGCCAAATAACTCGGTCACACTGCTTGCTTTAACCACATTTATACATCGTCTTGTTTACTAGTCTTTATTATATACCCACAATTTCAGTTATGGTAGCTAATAACATCAGGCCGTTTCTCTAATAACATCAGGCTGCTTCCCGCAGAGGGAGGCAGAGAGGATAGACCGCCAAACAACTCGGTTCCATTGCTGGCTTAATCACATTTATATGTATGAGAATAGATACATCTTACTAATATTTTAGCCATTGGTATTTAATAGTTGTTTGGCGGTCATCCTATCTCCTACCCATGCGGTAAAAATATCTGATGGTATTGTAGTTTTTGAGATGTAGGTACTAGTAGGAATGGACTTGTATGTTTGAATGTTATTGTAGAAAACAGTGTAACTGAAGCAGAGAGAGCAACGAAACGAAGCAAACGAAACAGTTTTTTTAGGGTTTGTTGATGATTTTGCACAACAAACCCTATCCCATTTCAGCTGCCGCGGCCGCTGCGACTGAACCGGTGTAGGTTTTGTAAATACGCGACCGGGTGCTGAAAGCGAGTCACTGCGTGTTTATTTTATTCCTGTCGAAGCGTGTTATATGTCTCCAACCTATATAAAGGCACTGATTTATCATTTTATGTTCATTAACATTAACGCGCGTCATTAATAACAGGGTTTTAAGAGTTAATCTTTTACTCACGAACCTATCTCTAAATGTCGGAAGTAAAAAAGAAGATACGGCAATATGGTGTGGATTATATTAAATACGGATTTATCGAAAATCCTACAAATCCATCATCGCCAATGTGCCTTATTTGTCGAAAACCATTTTCAAATGAAGCGATGAAGCCTTCTAGGCTTCAAGATCATTTTAATAAAATCCACCCGGATAAGAAAGACAAAGATGTGACCTATTTTCAAGACATGAAAAAGAAGTACGAAATTCAGCCAACTATATCAAAACAATTTTCGACAGCTTCTAAGCAAGACGATGATGGACTTCGAGCTTCGTACAATATCTCATTGTTGATTGCTAAAACAGGCAAACCACATACTATAGTGGAAGATTTAATTTTACCAGCAGTAAAAGAAGTTATAACCACTGTGCTCCATAAACCAGCTGCAGATATTATCAGAAAAATTCCTTTGAGCAATAGTTCTGTGCAAAGACGAATTGATGAAATGGCTGAAAACATTGAAGAATCATTGTTCAATCATCTGCAGTCTTGTCGATTTTCAATTCAGCTGGATGAGTCCACTTTACCAACCAATGAAGCATTGTTATTGTCATACGTGAGATTCATCAAAGATGAGAAAATATGTCAAGAATTATTGTTTGTTACAAATTTGGAAACAGATACAAAAGGAGAAACCATATTTAATACACTGGAAAAGTTTTGTGACGAAAAGAAAATTCCTTTAAATAATATTTTGTCAGCTGCTACGGATGGCGCCCCAGCTATGACAGGGCGCCACAAAGGCTTCATAGCGTGCTTAAAAACTAAAGTTCCTGACTTGCTTGCTGTGCATTGCGTAATTCATCGCCAGCATTTGGTTGCGAAAAATCTGAGTGAACGCCTCCATACATCACTGCAATATGTTATCAGAGCAGTTAATAAAATCAGAAGTAACTCATTGAATGACAGATTATTTCGACAGCTTTGCATTGCCAATGATGAAGATTTCAACCGATTGCTGCTTCACACAGAGGTGCGCTGGCTGTCAAAAGGTTCATGTTTGACTCGATTTTACAATCTGTTTGAGTCTGTGATAGAGTTCCTAGAAAACAAAGACACAGAATTGCGCGACAACCTCACCTCATCGAAGAACGATATTGCGTACTTGACAGACCTGTATAAATTGTTTAATGATGTCAATCTCCAACTTCAAGGCGACGACTTAAATTTGATCAAGACAAAAAATTGTGTTGCAGCTTTTGTATCCAAACTGCTATTATACAAAAGAAATATCGGCAGACGGGAATTTAATAACTTCCCAAATTTATCAGCAGTATCATTCAAGAACGACGACTTGCTTATTTACAGTCAACACTTGGAAAACCTCCACATTGATTTCAAGGAACGATTCCAGGATATTTTAAACATGGACATACCAGATTGGGTTTTGGATCATTTTCAAATGTCAACACAGCAGGATCATCCCAGTTAGAAGAAGAACTAATAGAACTGACGACAAATGAGGAATTTAAAATTAAATTTAAGAATGGGTACCAAGAGTTTTGGCTGCAGAAGCCGATTTTGCAACTGTACCCAGGATTATGGTCGGTAGTTCAACGATTTTTAATAGCATTCCCATCGTCTTATTTAGCTGAACGTGGATTCAGTGCTGTAGCAACGTTGGTAACCAAAAAGAGAAATAGGCTCCATATTACAGAACGCGGCGACTTACGTTTGTTTTTAAGTAAAATCAAGCCTAATATAAACAAACTTCTTAAAACGCATCAAATTCAACCATCTCATTAAATAAGTTATAAATTCAATACCTTTTCTATGTTAATAAAAATACATCTCTATATAATTAAGTACGCGTTTTAATTAACAATCTTCTTCTCAGAAATAGGATAAGAGCCATAACCCATCTCCCCCCCCCCCCCCCCCCCCCAAGATGGTATGTAAAAACAGTTGGGGGGCGCCAGAAAAAAAAATAATGTCAAAGGGGGCGGTGGGCAAAAAAAGGTTGAGAATCTATGCTCTAGTGGGTATATTAAATTTGACGAGTTTAGTTAAATCAGGACTTTCTATTCTACCATTTACAATTTTTAATATAAATATTAAGTCGGATGTAATTCTTCGATCTGAGAGTTTTAATAAATTGAATTCTTTCATCAAGTAATTATAGTTTATATTTTCAATGGGAATACCGAGTTTCAAATTTGTGTCTTAGGAATTTGTGTGGATTTTTTTTATTGAATCTGAATGTATTTTAAAATGGGGGGACCAGATCGAGTAGTTATATTTGATTTGACTACGTACTAAGGATATAAACAAAAATTTTAAAGATTTAAATTCAATATCGATTCTGCTAAAGAAACCTGTGCATCGACCACCATGGGGATCTCTGAGTACGTTTAATGTCGAATCTGTTAAAGCATCTTGTGCAATGCTCAACCATAGTGATCTCTCAGTGCATTTAATATGTTAGAGTGTGTTAAAAAAACTGATGCAGTGAACGCACTCAATTGATGGCTTAGTTCGTTTACTACGAATCAGTAACATGCTTCTGCAGTGATTATAGCCAGCTCCTTCTCTAAAAATAAAATTAATATCGACTCATCATAATACCGTATCAGAAGAAATATAGGAGTCGGTCAGTTGTGTTAACTTGAAAAGATTATAATTATGAATTATAGTCCACAAATTGATTAGCAGATAATATAAGCTATTGAACGCCATTCAGGTTATCGAAGCACTGAGAGGTACTTTTTATATAGTTAATAATTTACCCTTTTATAGGGTAAATTATATCATTTAATTAACAAAGGTATTATCTAAATATTATCAGTGCAGATAAAAACCATGTATTAACCAATAATTAGAATATTTAGTGTAAAGGTAGTGGAATTTTAAGAGAAAACATATTGGACAAAGAATATTGAAAATATATTTTAAAGACAAAGTAAATCACACGTAATAACTAGGTACTTGTAAAATAAAATAAAGTAAATTCAAGGTATCCGGAAACTTGTAGCAATAGCGGTGAACTATACTCGATCCAAAATAAGATCAACCTGTGTACGCTCATGTCTCCGCCCATTACCCCCACTGCTATTGCCGAAGACATACTAAATACTAAATTTTTATCTGAATGACTCGGGCGAGCAGAGCGCGGGTGTAGGGACCGTAGCGGGGGGAGTGGTATGCGTAATACGAATCAAGTTTCGTACCATCACGGGTTGATCTTATCGCGGACAGAGAATAACATTAATGAAACCTGGCTAAAACCCAGCGTAAAAATTAAATTTCCGAATTACATAACTTACCGTACTGACCGCACCCATACATCCGGCGGTGGCACCGCGATTATTGTAAAATACTCCATCGATCACTGTTTAGTAAATTGTTCTTCAAATGAAAACATCGAAACCACTGCAATAGTTATAAATACCTTAAATAATGGTCCACTTAAACTCATATCAGCTTACAGTCCCCCCAAAAGAAAAATAACGGCCCCGGACCTCGATAAACTTCTAGATAGCCCCTTACCCACAATAATAGCAGGCGACCTAAACTCGAAGCACGGCTCTTGGCACTCCCGGACCACAAACATCAAGGGTACTTTTCTTTTTAATTACGTCGCTGACAAATCTCTCATTGTAAATGCCCCAGACATTCCCACCCTATTCCCCAAAAACGCGAATCACAATCCGGACGTCCTAGATATAATAATTTTGAAAAACTGCCCCCTTGTTTACACCCTCCAACCAGTTAAAAAATTATCCTCAGATCATGACCCAGTTCTCCTATTTCTATCAGACGGCTCCCTCCCTTCAGTACCACCACATCGAACCACACGTAAAAAAATTCTATGGCAAAAGCTCCCCAAACTCCTAGAATCAGTAAAAATACAAACATCGATTACCAGCGAAGATAGTCTATATTTAGCAACAAAAAATTTTACCAACGACATCATATCAGCCGTAAACCTTGCCACCGTCGAAGTCGCAAATGATAAATACAGACCCGACCTACCCGCAGAATTGAAAGAACTCATTAGAGAGAAAAATTATGCCCGAAAGGAGTGGCAAAGATTCTCAAACCCGATCGATCGCATTCGTATGAACCGCCTCTCACACCAGGTTAAAGTCGAACTTCAAAAGTACAGAGACGAGCAGTGGCACGATTTTATCTCCACCCTAGACGACGACAAAACAGCCTTCTGGAAACTTTCAAAAACTCTTAGAAAACCTCCCACCAGAATAAGTCCCCTTACGGGCCCAAAAGGCACAGTTTATTCCTCTAGAGACAAAGCCGAGACTTTTGCAGACAGCCTCGAAGAACAATTTTCCCCGACTACGACCTACGACGACCCTCAATTCGTTTCCACCGTCGACTCAAAAGTCGAAGCCATCATGGCCGAAATCCCCACAGACAATCCAATCCCATTCACCACCCCTCAGGAAATCACAAAAATTATTAAAACTCTCAAAACAAAAAAATGTCCCGGACCCGACTCAATCTCAAATAAAATTTTAAAATGTCTCCCTTCCAAAGCCGTCTGCTCCCTTACAGCCATCAGCAATGCGTCCTTTAGACTTAGAAAATTCCCTCAAGACTTTAAAACAGCAGACGTTATTATCATCCCCAAACCTGGTAAAGATCCCCTTCTGGCCCAAAACCACAGACCAATAAGCCTCCTTCCCTGCGCAGGAAAAGTTCTAGAAAAACTTATCCTCGTCAGGCTTAAAAAATCAGTTGACGAACTTAAGCTCATCCCTGACTTTCAACACGGCTTTCGATCGGGCCACTCCACTCTCCACCAACTCTTGCGGATGGTCGAAGAAATCACAAACGGTTTTAATTATCGCCAACACACGGTAGTCCTCTCCTTAGACGTCTGCAAAGCATTTGACAAACTATGGCTTAGAGGTCTCATTTATAAAATGAACTTCTTAGGTATTCCCCTCTCTATGATTCAACTTATAGCACACTTTATTAAAAATCGTAAATTCAGAATAAAACTAGATGGTATCTTCTCCAAAGTGAGATTGATAAGAGCCGGTGTCCCTCAAGGTTCTATTCTCTCACCAGCTCTCTTTAACATTTATTTAAGCGACATCCCCCGCCCCGGTAGCCAAGATATCCGCACAAAAATTGGAAACTTTGCAGACGATACCGACGTCATGTCAACATCGGTAAGCGAAAAAAAAGCTGCCCGTAAAGTTCAATCCCACGTATCTAAATTAGAAACATTCTTCAAACAATGGCGAATAAGTATAAATCCCCTGAAAAGCGCCGCCTGCGTTTTCTCACGTAGACGTCCCAAAAGGCCACCCAATATTCACTTGTTCGGAGAAAACGTCCCGTGGAAAAAAAGCATTAAATATCTCGGTGTAACGCTAGACAATAAACTAACTTGGAAAAAGCACATAGACGAAACTTTAGCCTCGGCAAACAAAATCCTTGCAGCCCTTTACCCCATGTTAAGTAAAAAAAATAAAAAAACTCTCAACTAAAAATAAACTGCTAATCTACAAGTCAACTATAAGGCCAAAACTAACTTATGCAAGCCCAATCTGGGCCCACGCTTCAGAGTCCCTTTTGAAAAAACTTCAAACATTCCAGAATAAAGCCATACGAATAGCCCTGGGCGCCCCCAGATGGATGAGGGTAGCCCAACTTCACAAAGACTCTGAAATCCCTTTATTAAAAAAACACATTTTAAGTCTCGCGGAAACTTTTTATGCGGGAATTCCCACCCATGAAAACGCGTCCATAAACTGCCTCGCCCGGTACGACGAAAACGTACGTACCACACATAAAAAACCTAAGAAAATCCTCCGTAAAGTCTAACCTCCCCATATTGCAGCCATGTACCTTTGCAAAATTTTTTTAAAGAAACAACTAAAAAAAAAAAAAAAAAATCAAAAATTTTCAACAACCGTAAATATAAATTCATGATGAAAGAGAAAGGGGCCTTTTTGGCCCGGAGCTCTGTATGCCAATATTTCAAAAAGTCAAAAAAAAGAGAATAGCAATTCTACATCATATTTGGATCTAGTATTCTAGTAAATCAAGATCGAATTTGGAAGTAAATTAATGCAAATTTGAAGAAAATCGATCGCTTGCAGTTTAATATCAACTATTTAAAATATTTTAAAATGAGTCGAAGCAAAGACCCGGCTCTAAAGGATATAACCCTTTGGTCGCCGAAAAAAACAAAATCGAAATTCTCAAATCAAAAAAAAAAAGTAAATAAGCGCATGAACAGATTATTATTATTATGTTATTAATTATCAAGAAAATCTATTATAAAGGGTGATTGACACGGTAATTTAATTAACATTAACATAAATACATAAAGTGTTCCACTATGTCACGTGGGCTACTGACGATTGTCCGCACGAGTCAGGGCTGTCGCCTGACGACACATAGGATACGTACCTATCATAGTTAGGGAGTCATTCGCCTTGGTAATACTGACCCGTGGTACTATTGTCCCCGGTTTGCCCTACCATTAATATTGAACCCATTACTTCATTCACAACTTTGTGATAACAAATTATCTTTTCGTATCTTCAATTTTTAATTAAAATTTTTGGTCACTTAAAGTTGGTATCTAGACCATTGTGTTTTGCACAGGCTCCGGGCAGAACAAAAAATCCCAAAGTGAACAATTAGACAATCCGCATAGCTAGTTTTTTGCATACATATTTATAATTAGATATTATTTCCAGTTGGATAAATACCTATACCTGAGTGTATATATTAAAGCCGTATGTCGGTGAAAGTCTACCCACACGTGACAAAAAATATTTTGGAAAGGCGAAAGACGATCTCTATTTTTTTCTCGACCGAAGTCACATTCAAAATCGCAAAGTCAGAGTTTTTTATACTTTATATATTTTTTGCACATAAGTCCCAAATGATAGGATCCAGTGATAGGTACTAAGGCATCCCAAATTGGGAGATATTGTTAGGCTGAATTGAGTAGGAGTGGAAGGAGACGGGTTAGAGGAAGGATGGGAAATACCAGTTTATTCAGATACGCAATACCGAATACCTTATGTATGTATAAAAAACATATCAAATCGAAATACGCACTAAACTCATTGTTAAGGCGTATATGCAAGTTTTAAGACCAATGCCCTAATAGATATTGACATTTTCTACTGTACATCCACCCTCGAAAAGTTTAAAATCAAAATAACCTTACGGCGGTACACAACCCTAATAATTTTTGTTTGCTCAAAACTAACGTTTTAATCATTTCCGGCGAATTCGTAACCATAATAACTTTTTTGTTCAAACCCAGACCTCGGGATGTAAGTTCTTTATATTTAAGATTCATAGAAACAATACCTTATCACTAATAAAAAAATTACCTTACCACGTTCCAGAGTGGAAGATACTCTCAGTATTGCCCTGGTGTAAGACCACCATTCAGAATTGAAACGTTGCTTGAAATGGCTTAAGCTGTGTTTGGTGACCAGATCTGAACAGCCAGGTACTGTCCCACCTTCCTCTTCCCTATCTCTTTCCCTTCCCCACTACCTTCAGCCTCACAACATACCCTAATTGGGAACGCCATAGTCTCACTGGCTCCAGACAAGATCAGTTGGGACTCTTGTGCGGTATTCATATTAAAAAATAATAATAATAACACATTTTACGTACAAAGATTTTAAAACTTTATAACCTGTTTTTCAACAATAAAGTTAGCGGTGAGCACCAGATTTTATTTTTCTAGACGATTGATTAATAACTTCGGGAGGTATTAATTTAGAAACATCTGAAATATTAGTAACACGTTCTTCAGAATTAATTAAAATTAACCCGGCGGAAAGGTCGAATCTTCAGGCCTGCTAGGGTGAATTCGACCGTCCATCCGGCGCATATTTGTTTACACGCTTTGGTCACTTGCGTCGTTAAGATTCCTACATTATTTTTCTTCTTCTTCTTTTTTTTGATAGGGCAAATTCGACAGCAGGTCCAAGTCCCGTCCAATACACGGGTCGCGAGTCGCAATTTGTATACACGGCTTTTTTACTTACATCGTCAAGATTCTGAATATATTTTAGGGTATAATGTTGTTTTAAATTAAAAAAATAAAATTTGGTCACCAAACACGATTAAAGCCAGTTCAAGCGAAGTTTCGATTCTGAATGGTGGTATTTCACCATGGCGATACTGAAAGTATCTACCACTCTGTGCAATAATCAATACGAATGACTACCATAGCTATTTTTTTGCCCTTAATTAAAATGTAAAAACGTTGCCATAAGTTACCATTAGTAGATTATAGTGACCCAATTGTAAGATGCAAAAAAAACTACATTACATTTTGACAATTACACAACTGGTTAATGTTTTTACATCTAAAAACTGTTCTCGATTCGATATTTAAATTGGCCTATCATTTAATCATTTAGCGAAATACCAACGACCACAAACATAAAAACATAATCAGACACGCAAGCCAAATCGGTCCGTTTTTTTAACATATAAAATGGGATATAATTTGGAAGCAGTTATATGCAGGTCTGTATTGGGTGGTTGATCCCCTGGTAGTTGGCCTACCGAAATTGTAATCAATATTATATTTCAAAAACTCAGAAACGGTCAAGGGAGTTAAATGGTGTAGTAGATCTCTATCCCCCCTCCAGGATGACGGTTCCTGTTTTTACCTAAAGGGCTTGCTTTTGAAGATATAAGGGCTGGAAGTTTCGCCCTCTTGAAATTTCTAGGATAGTTTTCCGGAAAGTTTTAAAAGGTTCCATAGAACTCTAGAAAGTTCTGGAAGGAGTGGCGGAGTATGTTGTGGAATGTTCGGGAATAGGGAATCGGGAACATCAGGATGGAACACTCCAGAACACTCTCGAATGTTGTCCTGAGCGAAACCATATAAAAGAAAGTCCAAAAAACGTTGACCGCAAAAACTCAGAAATGAGTCCCGGTGCGATGAAGAGAGTTATATGGTGTGGTAGATCTCTATCCCCCCTCCAGGATGACGGTTCCCGTTTTTACCTAAAGGGCGTGCTTTTGAAGATATAAGGGCTGGAAGTTTCGCCCTCTTGAAATTTCTAGAACAGTCGTCCGGAAAGTTTTAGAAGGTTCCATGGAACTCTAGAAAGTTCTGGAAGGAGTGGCGGAGTATGTCAGTGAGTTTAAAAGTTTCGAGAACTAGGAACATTCTGGAATGTTGTGGAATGTTCGGGAATAGGGAATCAGGAACGTCATTGTGGAACATTCCAGAACACTCTTGAATGTTGTCCTGAGCGAAGCCGGGTACCCCAGCTAGTTATTATTAAATTATAATTTTGTGTTCATAATTTACCAATTCCGAACCTAAAACTGACTTCAAAAATACATCTCGACACCGATTTTGTAACAAATTTACATTCAAATTAAAGGATATGATCGACTCCCGAATTTTACAGTTTGATATTTACAGGTAAAATGCCGTAAGAAAGTAGTATTTTTTAAATGTTTTTATTTTTTTGGTTGTGTTAAAAATGTGCGTTTCTTCTATATATATTTATTTATATTTAACAACTAATAAAATCTCTTCTTTAATATTAAAAAATATGAAAAACCAAGCATCACTGCAAGAAAAACAATATTTTATTTCTTTTGAATATTTTGTAGAATCATATCCTTTCACTTTTTTTATGTAAATACCGCACAAGAGTCCCAACTGCTCTCAATGAGACTGTGGAATCCCCAATTGGGGTATGTTGTGAGGCTGAAGGTAGTGGAGATGGGGAAGAGAGGTATTAAAGTACCTGGCTATTCAGATCTGGTCACCAAATAGTCTAAAGCCATTTCAAGCAACGTTTCAATATTAAATTATTAAATGGTTAACACCAGGGCGATACTGAAAGTATCTTCTACTCTCGAACGTGCCGCAAACGTACATTGTATTTTTTTTAATTGCTGTGGCTAACGAAACACAACGCAATATACTGGATGGTTACCCAACCTTTATAACCACGATAAATAAACTCACACCGCCATCTGTTAATTTGCATTTAAATCAAGTTTACACAAAACCTTGACAAATTATTTACCTTAATCTTTCACACCAATCACTCTATCTATTGTTGAAAACCGCATGAAAATCCGTTCAGTAGTTCTTGAGTTTATCGCGAACAGACAGTCGGATGCGGCGGAGGACTTGATGAAATTGTGAAATAACACAAATTAATCAATCAAAATTGACTTGCGCAAGCCACGACCTCCCAAACGAAAGCCTAACCCCTAGGCCACGGAGACCGTTGGTTGATGACGTATTTTTCAAAGTGAAACTTTTTTGACCCACTTAAACGACGCATTACAGTACCTGCGAAGCGTCAAACTGCGCTCATTTTTTTATTATGAAATCACTTTTCAAGGATTGGTTGAGTTATGAAACGGAAATGACGCATTACAGTAGGTACCTACGAAGCGTCGAACTGCGCTCATTGGCCGCTTTGATTATCACTTTTCAAGGCTCCTATTGGTTGAGATTGTTTTCGAGAAGTTTCGCTTCCACCACGTGTGAACTGCACTCGGTTTTAAAAAAAAAATCCTTTGAACCATCTTCGTGCTTTTTTCTATGCATGCAAATGCAGGCAAATTTTCTCCTACATGTTCTTGACACAGTACACTAATCACATTTATAACAAGTCTTCCGCAAGACTCTGGGCACACATTGAGCTGTATATTAATTAAAAAATGTTTTATTGCTGTTGATTCGTGACTTAAAATCGTCAAATGAAAACGTTAAAAAATAATTACCTTGCAACACAACCATAAAATAACCTTAATACCTACTTGTTCAAATACTTACTACAGTTGTTTGTTTGTGGTTTTGAATAAATAGTACCTACTAAGATGAATATCAGTTTATTATACTGTGACAAGGTGAGTTCTTATTTCATATCTTATCAAATTTCAATGAAAGTTTACTCTAAATTTATATTTAATTAAATGAAGACAATATTAGCGAAACCCAATCGAAAATCTGGAGACAAAAAAATAGAAAAATATATTTACACCTCTGGGACTCGAACCCAGGACCTTTCGCTTTCCGGGAAACTCAGCTAACCTTATTTTATTGGCTGCTATTTTTATATATGATTGCAAGATTTAAACCCGAACTAAATGCTATCTAGATAGTGTCTGGATAAATATTTATCCATTTTATTTAATATGAGACATCTATTGACTTTTCTACAAGTCTAGGATGATTTTGGATTTTATTTTACTTTATGAGTAAAACCTAAAATTGTAGTATTTAACTAAGCGAAGACAATATTAGCGAAACTCAATCGAAAATCTGGAAACTCGAACTAGGTACTCGACTAAATTTATTTACAGGAACGGCTGCGCGTCCTTTTTCTTACAAAACTTAAATTTGGATTTGAGGTCAAAATTCTTGACCAAACTGGATAATTTTTTTTTTAATCGAAAGGATTGGTAAAAAGATATATAGTAGTTATATGTGTTACTTTATTGATTTATAATTTAAATTATATTATGTAAGCAATCAACCAACACGACACTTGCTTGTGCATAGCACTGTGGTCGAAAAACCCCCTAAATATGTAACCATCAAAGCTATGTTTAAAGATTTTTTTTAAGTAATGAAATATAGAGGCAAATTTGAAAATTATTTATGAGTTAATGATAATAATATTGGATGGGAATGCTGTCATTGTTCTACCGGTATTTCAATGGAAGATGCTCCGAGAAACTAGCTTCATTGATCCCCTCGGCACCGGTGCATAGTCGGTTGTTTCTACGAATCGTTCTTGAGTTCAACAGCTCGTCTGTGGAACGATTGTGGCTTATATGTATCCTCCTTCCAACAGCATGGGTCTCTTCAAGACCAATATTCATTCCTTCCTCTCCTCAAAAAGGCCCCCTACACAGCATCCTCAAAGAGCTTCCTGTGCCGAGTTAATGTAAAAAATAAATAGTGCTTTCACACAAACGAAGTGAATAAACTTGAATTTTAAGGCTCACATCAGTTTCACCCGCGCTGTGCAAGCGGGTTCCCTGCAGACCACGCGTCTATCCCATATTGTCGACAACTTATTGATTTTTACATTAATACCGCACGAGAGTCCCAACTGCTCCCGTCTGGAGCCAGTGAGACTATGACACCCCAATTGGGGTATGTTGTGAGCCTGAACGTAGTGGGGAGGGGAAGGAGATGGGGAAGAGGAAAGTGGGAAACCTGGCTATTCAGATCTGGTCACCAAACACGGCTAAAGCCATTTCAAGCAACGTTTCAATTCTGAATGGTGGTCTTACACCAGGGCGATAGTGGTCTTACCCAGACTGAGAGTGGGTATCTTTCACTCTGATATTACAAATATCGCAATTTAATCTACGTTAAAAATATATCAGTAAAATACATCGAACGCAAAATCGATTCTTGCGTAAACCTAATTTAAGTATGATTCCAACGCATAATGAAGAAATAATAGTGATTAGATAATTGTTTGACAAGTCGTGGGAAAATCATAGTTCGTTAAGATAAACGCTATGCTGCGTATACATTTGCGAAAATAAGGGCGAGCCGACCCACGAATTATGGGAATGGACTTTCCTTTCCATAATTCGACTCGGCTCGCAGGTACGGCTCGCGTGTGTATACGCAGCATTACAAAGATAAACATAATTATTGTATTATATAACTACCTACCCGTTATTAAAGATATTATTATTACCCGCGTAGGTAACTTCGTATTCAGGCCCGAATTGGACCTTTAGACTTTAGACCGCAACACATGTTTTTTTTAAAGTGAAATCTTCTTTAGCACCGTTGTGATTTTAAACTCTATGAAACGGAAACGAGCGACACTAAAAAGAGACAAAAACATACATCTATAGGCTTTAGCCTGCGGGAGAATAAGATACCAATGAAATATTTATTTTATTCACGGGTAGGTACTTGGTTCCAATATAGAACGATATATCCACGGTCCCACTTAAGTCTCCTTCGGTGCAGTAGTGTAAAGCGTCTGACGAACCTCAGAGGCCAGACATTTAGCGGACCAAGGATCAAATCCTACGAAATCAAAAATAAAAAAAATTGTTAAACTAATATCCAGTCTTCAAACAACTCTTAAATGACACATCTAGCGACTCCGAAGAAGAAAACACAAATACTAATATGATGACCAAATATAGAGGAAAAGTTGCACTGGAATTCGACGACAAAAATATGGAAAAATCATCCTTCACATTGATATAAAAAAGTGCTTCGTAGTCTCCCTGCTCTTGTCTACTTTAGTTTTCCACTTCTACCGCATGTGAATTGCACATTCTTTTTTTTATCTAGCTATACAAATGTACTAATAAAATAAAATTCAAAATATTGCGTAACAAATCAAATATTACAAAATGTGTTTTATTGGAATAACTTTTGAAGTTTGTACCCATATTCAAATGTTTGGGAAGAATATAATACACGAACAATATAATAAATTTAAATGAAACATGAAACAGAACAAGACACAGAAAACAAAAAAGGTAACGGTCGCAACTATGAATCGAACCCAGTCTTACCGGGAAAACGCCTCTAACTACTCCGCCATTATTAATGGGGTATTTCCAGATTTTTATAATGCAAAAAATTACGATGATTATGGCATTTTTATTTTATTTTTATGTTGACGAATAAATTTTCTACAGCAAGTCAAAGTTTCCCATTTTTGAATTACCACTGAAAGGAAATTTTGGGGCGTGGCTATCGTGTGACGTCATGAGCGTGGACGCTCACTGACAGTGTTTATTTATGCTGGCTCTAATACGCTTTAATTTTGTTAGTTTTAGATAGGTTTTAAATCAATAATAAAACATAAAATCAAACATTGTTTGTAGGATGATTAAAATCAGAAAAATTATCTTAAAATATTCCGTACATTTTCAACCTAATCCCTCGTTTATGGAAATACCCCATTCTACACAGCTTCTTCTGTCTATAATTTTTAACTATTTTCATTGCGGTTGAAAAAGAGTACCTAAGCATAGATTTACACTAAGTTTGCATATTTGCGTTGAATTTTCAACCAGGAAGCGTGTTCCCAAAACACAGTTTGTGTTTCTGCTGCCGGAAAATACTTTTCTACCAATTCCCAGAGGCGAAGCTGATGTTTTGGGCTCTAAATACGAATTGCTGTATTTCAAATGAATTTGTTAATTTAGACTTGTCACGGTATAAATTTCTTTTTAATATATTATGTGAATAACGCACAAGAGACCTATCTGTCCAAAGCCGGTGGATCTATTTTTATTTATTGTTATCAATTTTAATTTGTATTAATTCATTTCAATTTTTTTTCATCTATATATTAATACTAGCTGACCCGGGGAACTTCGTACCGACTCAGAATCAATAACTATTGTGTTAACTTATTAGCTGAATTAAATTCAGTTTTTTTAAAGTTAAAAATTACACAATGAAGCAAATTTTCGATGCGCAATTGTCCGTGTTTTGTTTTTTGTCAGTATCAGCGATGGCGTTATGTACGGATTTATATTTTTTGTGATTTTCTTACTTTTCCACTTACTTACGGGAATTGCGTTTCATTTTCTTTGTACGTGTGAGGGAGATTTATTATAATTATTGTATTTTTCCTTTGGAGGGGTGCAGTCATATGTCCACCGTTTGTCCCATTTTCGACTGAATTAGTGTGTAAGAAAGAGGGGCAGCATTACAATATTTATTAACAAAAGCAAAACAATCAACGTATTGACATTTGTTTTTATTAAAAGCCAGTGGATCTGTTGCATTCCTAATTGTCAGGATATGTTGGGAAGTTGCAGGGAGTGAGGAGGGGAAGGAGATGTGGAGAAAACGGTTTGGAAGTATCTGGCTCATCAGATTTGGTCCCCTGTTACCACCAAATCAATTATATTCTATTTTTGCGTTCTCGAACACGATTTTAGATCGCCAAAGAATAAACGACATTTCAAGTTTATGGGAACGAAGATAAGTTACCGAAATTACCGATAAATATACGTACCTCATGCCGGGAGCCGGGAGCCCTGCCGGTAGTGTCGGGTTACGTTAGGTTAGGTTGTTGAGGTATTCAAATACTTAAGTACCCAGTCCTACCTCAAATGAAGTGAGGTGTGAGGTGTGAAGTGGGAAAGAGCCAAAAGGGGAGCCAAGAGCTAAAATCTTGTACAGCTAAAGAATAGTTTTCATTTAAATTTTCCCTGGAATATTATCCTGAGGCGGGGGATAGGGAGAGGTGGCATACACGGAGAGAATTACATAGAAAAAATACGCAGAAAATTTTCATGTCCTTGGATACCACTCTAATACAAAAATGTTTCATACACAAAATGTAGTAATCAGCACTAGGAATGTCGGAAGTGCCAAAAAGTATCGATATATATATCAAGTCGATAATTTTTGGAATATCGATATTGATATTGTCAATAAAAATATGGATATATCGGTACATCGTGTTACGATACGCCCCTGAAGCGAGTAAATACGAGAGCACAGAACACAGCACAAGTCCACACGGCTCGGCCGCCGCCTCTCCCCGCCCCGTATCCTGTTTCTCCTTGCCTCTCCCCCGTGCCCTGCCACTCGGCATTCCCGCTGCGCTCGCTACAGAAGAGATCTGAGCGCCTTTGAGAACGCACGCTCGCGGCTCACTTGTAGCCGGCGGACCCAATTCAATGGGGCCGCGATGTATTATTGAAATACTTTTGAGTGGAATCAGTCTTTTGCCACTATAGTTCGGTCTACTTAGACTACGAAAGTGCCTGATGAAGCTGCCACATGAGACGAGGTTCCTGCCAACCTACATGTAAGCTGTATCTTGATTTCCTCCTTAAATGTTGTCCGTAATTCAGTGAAATGTAGGGCCCCCGCGGAAATCACGACTCGGAGAGTTTCGTTTTGAGAGAGAGTCAGAGAGAGTTAAACACTTTAGCTAGGTTTGTGTAATTTGCTTTTCTTGTAATTGAATTGTACTGTAGAAACCTATGTATGTGTTTGAGTTTACAATACATGTCTAAATGATTTAACATTGTTATTATTCTGCTACGGCGGGAGGATTGTTGACCAGTGAGGATCCCGTGGGTCACCGGAGGATGGAGAGAAGTTCCCTAGCCTTGAGCTGCCCACCCCCCTGAATAGAGAGTACCATAGTCCCGCTGAGAGCTAGTCAGGGACTTGTTTTGGGCCCTGGTGTTGGTTTAGAAGCCGACATCGAGGCACCCTAACAATTGGCGCATCAACGTGGAGCCTGGAATTTTTTTTCTCTATCCCGGTCGCTTTGCGGGACCTTCCTTTGTCGAAATCCTTCCCGCATAACAACTATTTTGTAAACATTAATTATGCCTTGTTATTCTACAGTGAATCCTGTGAAAAAACCACAGAAACCAATATGTAAATTAGATCCATAACGGATCTGACTGGAATTATAAATTGCATCGCAAGTTGAAACAACGGCCATTTTGAGTACCCGAAACGCCGCGAATCTGATTGCGCACGCGTCACCAAACAGCGAGCGCGTAGCAACAGCAATCCGCGCCAAATCCAACGGCCTTTGTTTCACGCGATATTCCGGATTATGCGCGCAAATGCCTTGTTCCCGCCGATATCCTAACCGACTGTTGCTAGGCTGCGTTTTAAATCCAAACCGTTTTTTATGACTGAGCCGGGATACCAACGGAAATCATTGATTCTGGAACCCCAGTTATTTTGCGAATTCCTTAATGAAAATTTCGGACTTACGTATTTTTATTATTTCTGCACAATATACCAATTGGCCCACTTGTGTCTGTCAAATTAGTACAATTTAATGTTTCTCCAAATGGACCAAATAATGACTTTCTTTCCCCATTGTACATTATAGGTACTGTTTTTTTTCAGCATAAGTGAAAGTGAATTGTGTTTTTTCCCTTACATAAGTGAAAAGTGGAATAATAATAAAGCCAATGACTGATTCCATGAATAAATAAAATAATTTTAATATGGTTGGATGCAATAAACCCCATATTCAGTCATTTTCATCCGGAAGTTTGTCCTTTATTTGCCAGAAATGTGCCTTTTGTGAACTTTAGTGCCTTTCTCAGTGCAAAGTGTTTTGTGAAAATAAAAAACCTGTTTTCTAAAGGTCAGTCCTGGCAAAATTTTTCTAAAATAAATAAATACTTGTGAATTTCACAGTTTTCTCAAAAGTGGTCAGTGAAATACAAAAACCTTTACCACTAAGGTCTTTCCACGCAAAATTTTTTCTCGTCTGCCTCTCCTTGACAAGAATTCTGGTGTCATGTATACAAAACACATTTGGAAGTGCCAACAGTGATCACCAAGTGAAAAGTGCCTCACAAAAATTAATTTTTGCGCTTTCTAAAGGAAACCCCTGGCCAATTTTTTTTTTCTTCTCCTCACCACCCAGGAAACTCGCAATGGAGGACAAGCAAGCTATTACACCATCCAACTTGGGTACCATTCCCAATGTGCATAGTTTATCCAAAGCCCACTTACAAGCTGCTTTAAGGGATAGAGGACTCTCGCCATCAAGCAAATCTAAATCTACATTGAAGGCATATGCACTTTTATTCAACAAAAAGTACATTAGGAGAATAAATCTCGCCCCCTCCAACGAAAATAATTCATGTTCGGCTACGCAAGTTTTGAATAATCTTGACAAAGAACCTACGCCGCATGTAATGATAAAACAGGACGTCGCACCCATCTTGACACAAGATAAAACTTACGATTTATCCTCTTGGAAAGTCAAATATAATGGCGTCTCCGATGTGCTGGATTTCATTGACCGTATTGAAGAAACGGCTACAATCAAAAACATCCCATTCGAGATTCTACGGAGAAACTTTATAGAACTCATCTCCCCAGAATTAATTCCGTGGCACCGCATCCAAAAGACTAAATGCAAAGATTGGAATAAACTCAGAGCTGCCCTAATCTCTAGCTTTGGAAAAAAGGAGGCCCAGCACCGGATCAAACTATCTCTACTATCTATTAAACAACTAGTAGATGAACCTGTGGCTACATTCATAGAAAGGGCTGAGTCCATCAACATCAAGCTTTCACATCCTGTTCCGGAAGCTGAACTATTACCAGTCATAACTGATGGCCTTTTAAGCAAATACGAGAACATCATCACCTCACAGAAAATTGCATCCCTGGCCCAGCTAAACGAAGTCTGCCTCCTCCTGGAATCGTACCAGGATAGGAAAAACATAAAGAATGTGTCGAATAATGTGGTTGTGCCAAGCCGTTCGTCTGGTTTAAAGCCAGAATTCGACAACAAAAAAGTGTGCTCCTTTTGCAAAAAAGTAGGCCACCTGGCCGCTACTTGTTTCAAGCAAGCAAGACTTCTGGAATCCAAGGAACCCCGAACCTCCAAGAGACACCACTCTAGGGACCGCTCTCCTCCACGCCACGAACTGCGCAACATTTTCAAGAAATCAAGGCACAATGCAGAAAGGTTACAAAACCCAAGCGATGTCAGACCTCAGGTGGATTTCTCCAAGCCCCCACCAAATTTCTACATGAAGAGGCCAAAAAACTAAATAATAACCTCTCAGGTACCCATTCTGAACCAAGGTCTAAAGAATGGACTGATTGGTTATCACACATTAAGTATTTTAACCAGACCTTAAATGTTTCCTCGGTTTGTTGCAAACAAGCTAAAGATGGGAGACCCTATGCTCTTTTCTCTGTTAACAATGTGCCCTTTTCCGGATTACTTGATAGCGGTGCATCTGTCAGCTGTCTTGGCAACAATGCTCACCTGCCTTTTGTTAACAGTGATTTTAAAATTTCGCCACAAACAACACACCTGACGACTGCGGATAATGTTTCCCAGCCGGTCATCGGTACCCTTGCACTGCCAATTAATTGTAACAATAAAATAATTACAATCAATTTTCTAATAGTGCCCTCTATATCCCAGAATTTCATCCTTGGCGTTGACTTCTGGAAGGCTTTTAACGTTGCTCCCCAAGTATTTAATACTCTTGGCGAAACCTCCACTGCTGCTCAAATTAGTGAGATCCGCACAATAATACCTCACGAAAATTTAAGCACGGACCAAGCTCTCCAACTAAAGGAAATGGTCAATAAATTCGAATCAATATCTTTCGAAAAATGTGGATTGGGTTTGACAAATTTGGTAGAACACCACATTAAAACCAATGGCCCACCCATAAAGCAACGTTATTACAACTTAGCCCCCCAAAAGCTTAAACTTTTGGAAAAAGAACTTGATGAAATGTTAAAAATGGGTGTGGTGGTTCCCAGCAGAAGTGCATGGACCAACCCAACTCTTTTGGTTTCTAAAAAAGATGGCTCCGCACGTTTCTGTCTCGACAGTAGACGTTTAAATTCTTGTACGGAAGCTGACGCATACCCCTTACCTTACGTCCACGCGACCTTAGACAAACTGCGCAACGCCAAGTTCATCTCCTCTGTTGACCTAAGCAAAGCTTTTTGGCAAATACCTTTGGACGCAGAATCGTGTGAAAAAACTGCTTTCGTTGTACCTGGTAGGGGAATGTTCCATTTTAAAAGATTACCCTTTGGTCTAAAGAACAGCCCCGCCGAATTACAAAGACTGATGGACAAACTCTTCGGTCCTGAAGTCGATAACAGCCTGTTTTGTTACCTTGACGACCTCATCATCGTCAGCGACACCTTTGAAAAACACCTATTAATGTTGGAAAAGGTTTTTCAACAACTCAAGTTCGCTGGTTTAACCATCAACTTGAAGAAGTCTGAATTCTGTAAGTCCCGTCTACGTTATTTGGGATTCATTGTCGACGAAAAAGGTCTAAGAACAGACCCCGCTAAGGTGGAAGCCATGGCAAATTTTCCCCGACCCAAAAACGCGAAGGAAGTCAAAGGTTTCCTTGGACTTGCAGGTTACTACAGAAGATTCATCAAAGACTTTTCCACAATTGCAGCCCCCTTAAATAAAATTACCGGCACCCGTAAAGGTGTCAGCAACTTCCGATGGTCTGCTGAAACTGAAGAAGCGTTTACAACTTTAAAAAATGCCCTTCAAAAAGCCCCCGTTCTGAATTGCCCGGATTTTGCACTCTCTTTTACCCTCCACACGGATGCCTCCAACGTAGGAATCGGTGGAGTCCTAACTCAAGAGTTCCCAGATGGCGAACACCCTGTAGCGTATTTTTCCCGTACATTAAATAAACACGAGAAAAACTACGGAATTACCGAAAAGGAGTTATTGGCTGTATTGGATTCTGTTCACCATTTCCGCGGTTACATAGACGGTAGCAAATTTACTGTAGTCACAGACCATAGTAGTTTGAAATGGTTGATCTCTTTAAGTAATCCCTCCGGTAGACTCGCTCGTTGGGCCTCCCGTTTGTCTCAATTCAATTTTGATGTTGTACACCGTAAAGGCGCGGACAATATTGTTCCTGACGCTCTTTCAAGAATTGAATTGGCCTCATTAAATGTTGACACAATTGCCCCCCCTCCATCTACAAAAGATGAATGGTACTTGAAAATCTTCGAAGGTTGTAAAAATAATCAACAAAAGTTTCCTAATTTTATCATAAAAGAAGGACAACTATACCGTAATTGCAAGGCACCACTATCCATCCTCGAAGATTACTCTTGGAAACTTGTCGTTCCCCTCGAAGGAAGAGAACAAATAATAATTGACAATCATAGTGCTCCCGACTCTATACACCCAGGAACTTTCAAGACGTATAAAAAGATTTCCTTGAAGTATTACTGGCCTGGTCTCTTCAAACAAATTCGCAATTACATCTCTAAATGTGAAACTTGTAAAGCTTATAAACATAGCACGGCAGCACCTGCCGGCCTAATAGGTAGCCCCAAACGCGCCGACAGACCCCTACAGTCATTGTCAATGGACCTCGTCGGACCTTTTCCTCGAAGTTATGCCGGACACATGCACATACTTAGTGTAGTGGATGTTTTCACCAAATTCTGTTGGATCTTCCCTTTAAAAAGAGCCAACGCGTCCGCCATCATCAAACTTCTGGAAAAACACATTTTTATACCTTACGGAACACCCAGAACCGTAATTGTTGATAACGGAAAACAGTTTATTGCCCAGGAATTCAAAGAATTTCTTGCCAAATACGGAATCAAGGACATTTATTATAACACCTTGTACACTCCCCAAAACAACACTGTCGAACGTTACAACCAAACAATCAACACAGCTCTAGCTATTCTAGTTGATAAAGACCAACGCACTTGGTGTAAAAACCTAGATAAAATTCAGGCCGCTATGAACAACACTGTTAACCTGGCCACTGGTTACACACCTTTCTTCTTAAAACACGGTATGGAACAAGTCGTCCATGGTTCTCTACATAGGGACACAAACTTTCCTACGTCATCCGCCACCACAAGCAACCCTACCGCAGACTATGCCCATCGCTTGGAAGAACTGTCGGCCATTTACAGTGAAGTCACTGATGCTTTGCTCCTGGCTCACCAAAAGAGTGCGGACAGATATAACTTACGTAGAAAACATGTCACCTTCAATACAGGAGACATAGTTTGGAGAAAGAACAACACACTTTCCCAAGGAGCCATGTATTTCTCTGCTAAGCTGGCACCACGTTTCGTGAAGGCCAAAGTCCTAAGGAAAATATCAGACCTAGTGTACTCCTTGTCTGACTCATCTGGAAAGCACATTGGTAATTACCACATTAAGGACATTGTAAAGTCTGGAAGTGAGGAGTCAAGTAAAACTGCCCCCACTATCTCAGCAAACGTAAAATGATCCAGTATGTATCACATTTTTTTTGTAAGCTTACAGAGTCTTACTACGTCAGGCGTGTATTGTGTCAATCACATGCCCATCGTTTCGTAAATGAAACAAGTTGTAAATTATTTTGTAAATTAATGCGTACTCTCCTTGAAGTTACTTTCAAATGTTGTTTTTGCACTGTTTTTTCTTTCCCTCACGGCAATTTTTTCTTTTATTTTTTTCACCTGTTCTAAAACTGATCATTTTGGAACGGAGACACTTTTCGAGTTTCAATGTTTGGGAAGTCGCGAGCCCATTTATTGTCTCAACACGTACACTACGCAATGTTCATGCCACGTCATACCCTGCCTTGTCATGTAATTTTGTAATTTTTCTCCTATTTTTTTGTTGCATTTTTGTCGTGTGGAAAGGAACTTTCTCACCTGTTTATTTTGTTCATGTAAAGTAGTTGACAATTGCCCATCGGCGTGTCGTTCTAGAAGTCGGGTTTTGTAAATTCCAAAGTGTTAAATTCCGACTCAGAACCAGTTAACTATTTTTACAATTTTTTCCTTTCATTTTGTTCATCATGAGTTGTAAAACCTTCCGAGGTATCTCTAGCATGAAAATCAAACAGTGGTTACTTACATAGTCGCCCCTCGTGTATATAAGTTTTTTTCAATTTTTTCCTCTTAAATTAAAAATTGATGGCGTCCTACCCAAATTCATGCTCTTGTACCAAAATTGGATATCGACACGTCCATTTTGGAACTTGTATTTATAAAACCAATGTTTGGTCTTTATAACCCTGTATATAAATCAATTTGGCTCGTTTCAACTAAAGTACGTAAAACCGAATCATCCGGTCTTTGGTTGTTATAACAAAGCCACTTTTTGTTATTTTGTTTTTTTGCTTGTACGTTACGTATGTCTTATATGACACGTTTCAACCCTACGAGACAGGTTAATAAAACCTTATGGTCATCCTGATTTTGGAATTCACAACTTTTAGGTGTCCATTTAACCAAGTATTTGCAACCCAAATTGCACATAACCTGGTATGTTTGTAACTGCACAAAGGGTATGTAAAACCGTAATTGGTCCCTTTTCTTTGGTCTTCCTCACTGCAGGTTGCCACAACAGACAGTATGTAAAACCATTATAGGTCTGTCTTTGTTTTAAATACTTGGTGTAAGTAGAATTATACTCTGCCATCACCCTTGTATTTTGTAACACATGAAGTAGCATCAAACTGTCTATCTTCTCTGTCGTACGCTCTTGGGCTACGGAGTTAGTTAATCTAACGAATCTTTATAAAATGTGTTAAAATCAAGCATCATTAACGTTTATTGTGTTGTATTTAAACGTAACCCTGTTACATTATAGGAGAGATCCTTAGAACATCCACCGTCATAGGAGAGATCCTTAGAACACCCACCGTTATAGGAGGGATCCTTAAAATACCTGCCACGATACGAGAAGTTCGTCATAATCACTTTTGCTCATAGCTAAATGTTATTGAGTTGGTCGTGTGACATATTTGTCATGAGTACCACCCTTTCTGTACAATCTATTTTGGTCGTGTGTCATTCATTTGTCATGAGTACCGCTTTTGTATTTTGGTCGTGTGTCATTCATTTGTCATGAGTACCGCTTTTGTATTTTGGTCGTGTGTCATTCATTTGTCATGAGTACCGCTTTTGTATTTTGGTCGTGTGTCATTCATTTGTCATGAGTACCGCTTTTGTATTTTGGTCGTGTGTCATTCATTTGTCATGAGTACCGCTTGTATGTATAATTGTGTACAACCCTTGTACACGAGACGTGGAGACGTTAAAACACTTACCGTGATTCGTGCGAACGACATAATATCGGCCTTGCCATCTTCTTTAAGAGGCATTGTATAAACTCTTGACTTCTGTCTATAATTGAGTTTTATCTTGTATGTACTTACATGTTCTTATACACTATACGTAAAGACGTTAAAACACTTACCATGAGTCGTGCGAACGAAATAATATCAAACCTTTTGTGTGCGATCTACGAAATGTAGTCCACAACCCTTTGTTGTCATTCAACGCCAATGCCCGTGGACCTCCTGTTTTTTTTTACTTCTTTGCAAAAAGGAAAGAAGCCCAGGAGTATCTACTATCCCAAAAGGACTAGTTTGTAGCTTCACTGCTAACTATGGGGCATAGTGCTGTGGGAGTTAATCGATTGAGCACAAAACCACCCAACTCGTTGTCTGGGGAACGGATAAGAAAACCCCCAGGTTTGTGAAATTGGAGCAAGGGTCTGTCTTTTCTCACAATCACGCAGGAGTTTTTAAAATGACCCCTAATCTTTTGCCCAATACACGCAAAAGATTAGTCTCTTTGTTAATGTGTATTCAAATTTCTCCTCATCCTTTTAACAATTGTAAAGAGTCAGGAAATCTGCTGGTTGATCATGTTTCATTCTCACATGGAGTTTGAAGTGGAAATTAGTCCAGTCTCTAGCAAGTTTCGTCACTCAACTCCTTTCCTTTTCCTTTCCTTTCTCCTCACCATCATGTTCTCAGGTATATGTTATGAAGAGGAAAATCTGTTGTTAACCATAATTCGCCCTCACTGGGAGTGCGAATTGGTAAATTAACCAATTATCAGCAGGCTTTCTCCCTCACTCTCTGCATATGTCTCACCTTTTGTTCTTTTTCTCAATTTCACGAAACACATTCATGAATGTTGGATATGTACGATATGCACTTGGCGTACCGTCTGTCTCCTTTTGACAACCTTTATTCATGAATTGGTTTCTCTGCTTTTACCGTGACTCATTCACGACTTCTTTGTCTTGTTCGTTGAAATTCTACAAAAATGTTACCACCTTTATGTTAACATAGGCCATGGAAGGCCGGTTGTTTTTTAACCAAGACATATTGTCACTCGGCAAACGCCAAGTCATCCTGGTAAAGGAAAATGTTCATGTAATCACAATTTAGTTAGAAAACTCTCTCTTCGTCACTCTCTGGGTCGGTGGTTAAAACTTCGTTTATTTCATTATCTGGACACATTTTGTTTCTCTCCAAACCTTTTCTTCATTGGTCCCTAGGCAGGTAAACTTCAAGAATTTTGCTCTAATAATAATTTCTCCCGGATTAAAAAGAAGCCCAGGCGGATGTCATCACCAACAGCCAAGCTGAGCTCCACTTCCTGACAGCACGCGCTGTGGTTACTAGGTCCCTCCTGCTGCCATTTTTCTACGCATTTGTTCCTGAAAGCACAGACCATACCGCCCATATGTATGTTGTTTTGTCGTGCCACAGCAAGTTGAGTTGTCCCACTATACATTATGACACTCTGAACCACCTTTTGGGCACGCTAGCTCCTAGGTTTGTTCTTACTCTTGCTATCAATGCCAACCATGTCGTCTCTTGCGCTGTCATGCAGTGACGCATATATCGTCATGTGTAAACCATCATTACCTTGACTTCCAGTATTCGCTGAATGCGTACCAATACAAGTTATGTTGAGCTACATTATGCTTCAATAACCATTATATACGATCCGTGTTTACCTTAATAACACTTTAGGATTCGTACTGGTATGTCTGCAGACACTGGATTCTCCTCCTCAATGACCTCTGTAACCATAGTCGCGGCACAGCAACCACAGTCTCCACTTCGTGAACTTCGACGTCTTCGACAAAACCAAGTGTTTTCTAAGGCCCAAGTGTACTTTTGAGTGTTATCTCAAAGGGGTCTGATTACAGTGATAATGTAATCCTTAGAATCTGTGAAACCACGTCCTCCTCTTCGAAATTCTCCGAAACCAAACAAATCCACGCTTCGCAAACTTAGCTCCCAGACCAATGAAACTTTAGAATCACACAGGCATTTTTGTTCTTGTTTTTTTTGTTCTTCGATTGTACAAATATGAATTGTTATTTTTCAATTGCATAACCATGTATTGTTATTTTTCAATTGCATAACCATGTATTGTTATTTTGTTCAATTGCATAACCATGTATTGTCATCTTTCAATTGCATAATCTTGTATGTTGTTTCACACCATGTACTTTCACCAAAACTGTTCTTTTCCAAACATTGTATGTACCCCTCACCCATTCCCTACAAACATTGTGACCTAAACTATAACATAAATTGCATGTTCTAGCTAGGCATCTCTCAAGCAACGAATCTCTCAAAAACCCCAATGAAAGTTTAAGAGGATTTTTTTTTCCTACAGCTCCATTGCCACGTCGCTTTTTTTCCAAGCGCGGGGGGAAGTGTTACGATACGCCCCTGAAGCGAGTAAATACGAGAGCACAGAACACAGCACAAGTCCACACGGCTCGGCCGCCGCCTCTCCCCGCCCCGTATCCTGTTTCTCCTTGCCTCTCCCCCGTGCCCTGCCACTCGGCATTCCCGCTGCGCTCGCTACAGAAGAGATCTGAGCGCCTTTGAGAACGCACGCTCGCGGCTCACTTGTAGCCGGCGGACCCAATTCAATGGGGCCGCGATGTATTATTGAAATACTTTTGAGTGGAATCAGTCTTTTGCCACTATAGTTCGGTCTACTTAGACTACGAAAGTGCCTGATGAAGCTGCCACATGAGACGAGGTTCCTGCCAACCTACATGTAAGCTGTATCTTGATTTCCTCCTTAAATGTTGTCCGTAATTCAGTGAAATGTAGGGCCCCCGCGGAAATCACGACTCGGAGAGTTTCGTTTTGAGAGAGAGTCAGAGAGAGTTAAACACTTTAGCTAGGTTTGTGTAATTTGCTTTTCTTGTAATTGAATTGTACTGTAGAAACCTATGTATGTGTTTGAGTTTACAATACATGTCTAAATGATTTAACATTGTTATTATTCTGCTACGGCGGGAGGATTGTTGACCAGTGAGGATCCCGTGGGTCACCGGAGGATGGAGAGAAGTTCCCTAGCCTTGAGCTGCCCACCCCCCTGAATAGAGAGTACCATAGTCCCGCTGAGAGCTAGTCAGGGACTTGTTTTGGGCCCTGGTGTTGGTTTAGAAGCCGACATCGAGGCACCCTAACAATCGGTACGATTTGGAAGATATTATTGGCGCTCTAAAAATCTAGTATATTTAGCCTAATCTAGCTCAATCATCTCACACTACTAAATAAATCCAAATCAACATACGTTATTTCTAATAAATCAAAAAATAATAATTATCTGAAATAAAGAACAACGATAGAGATTTTTTTATTGTAGTTTATTATGTTTGTTTGTTAGTCTGAAAAATATATTAATTTTTATGCCTTATCGATACTTTGAATTTTAAATCGATATATCGAAACATTAAATATCACTCAAAAATATCGATATATCAATATTTTTTCAACAAGCCTATTATTTACTACACTATGCTGATTAGCACCTGATCATTTCACCATCTCACTACCTTACCAGTTTAAAAAATTGTAGTAACACAAAGTATGTGTACCAATACAAAACCTTTTATGGTGATAGAAATAAAAAGCGACAAATATATTGTGTGCAGTAGCGGAACATTTTATGTGTTTGTATGAGACATTTTAGTGCACCTTGTATGAGGTACACAAAACTATTTGCCAGGGTCCCATCTTCAACTAAGAGTCCTACAGCTCAGGCTTAACTAGTTTCACGGTAGATGCGGCCCTGCCTATTCCAAGTAGGTAACAGTTATAGGTCACATAAAGCAATATAGCATCGCATTGTTGCAATTTGCAACTCGACACGCGAATTGTGACTTGTGCAATTTGCTTAGGTCAGCGGATAAAATCACCCGTTAAGCTAATAGATAGTTCCTGCACCTTGTGCCACTCAGAGGCGAACTGGCACCGAGTTTTAAGAATAAAGATTTTTTTATATTTTATAATATAGAAAATCATCCCTGAGACCCATTCGCACTGGGCAATTGGTTGATTCGAATAGCGAGTATATTAGTAACTAATCGCGTCCGAACACCACAATTTTAGTATAGTAGCTTAGTCAGCACTTAAGAAGGTAGAGTCAATCCATTTCATCCTATTTTTTCAGGTGAGTAGTAAACCCCACCATGCGTCCCTGCGCAGTGCGTACTAACACGTGCGAACCCGTCGTTTTAGTAGAGTTTATTAGTAGACGCAGTTATGTCTTGCCATTGGAGCGAAGATGCTACTCTGATTTTTTTTTGCTGCTATTAATCTCTTTTCATGTCCATAGTTTATTTATTTTCGTCTCACTAATTTAATCTTCCACCTCTTCTAAAATAAGCATTACAATCAGCTTAATTAGCGTATTTACTTTGTTGCGTTGCAGCCCGTCATCTTGCAATGCGTCGCTGACTAATGTATTCTACTTGAATGCGAACGCTTTTCGCCGAGTCAAGTAGCGAGTTACTCGCTACTCGACTAAACTACTTGCCCAGTGCGAGCAAGCCATGAGAGCAAAATCGAGGTGAATATATATATGAATTTAACTAATTATGCAGTGTTCACAGCATCCGGATGATTCTAGAAACAAATCAAATGTTAAATAAACGTTGACGAGCTAAACAGTCAATTTTATTGTTCGTTTTGAATTTTCATGTGAAATTTCAGAGGTCAACCCAGTATGGTTGCATAAAATAACACATTAAGTAAGGCTTTTTATTTTAAAAATCTGTTTTCTTCATTTAAAAGATGTTTAAGTTTGGTTCGAGTAATTCAATTAACAAGAACTCCAAAGTAGAACAAAATAATTTTATTGTAGCAAAGGAATATACAACAATTTCCTTATAAAACCTGAAGTCCCGCAACGGACCGATAATATAATGTTTTCTTTTTAAGGCAAACTAACGCCGAAGAGGGAGAAATAGATTAAACAGATTAAATCATCCTATTTATAAACTTAGACTACAGGGTTCGTTGGAAAGGGAAGAATATAGCTATTCCTGACATCTATATAAAAAAACCTTGAACTATATTTATGTCTGACATCTTTGTCAGGAGTAGAGAATCGTTTTACCTTATACCTAATTAAACACTAGCTTTATTTCTTAACAGTTAATAATTTTTTTTTTGTTATTTATTTTTGGGGTGCTATGCCATGTTGCGCTACCTCATTCTTTAGCCAACGTTTTGAACAGCGTTATAGTGTCCATCATCAGGTCAGATGCAGTGATGATGGTGGTGATGGTGATGATGATGGACACAGTTTGGGTACGTGCTATTACACCCTGAATATGATTCATTAAATCACCATTCTAGGCGTCTGCCTATTTCATGGTAACCAATGGAACATAGTTACTTTGTGCAGCCTGGGGTAAATGTAAGGATTAAATATATAAACGTGCTGAAAATTGGAATAATTACATTAGAAAGTAGAAAATAGAAGACTGAATAGAAATGAGAAAAAGAGATGCATAAGGATTAGATCATATAAATATACATAATTATTTTCCGACGTTTCTGCCCTCCTGCTGGGTGGCGGGCCGGATCGAGAGAGAGAGAGACTGGTTGAGAGAAGCCTTTTGACTTCTCCAGCCGGAACTTTCTCCACTCTCAACCCATCGCCATCGCCTTGCCCCGCGATTGGAGGTATGGATTCATACGTCTGTCACTCCTGGTCACTGATCCCATCTCTCCTACCTGTGTCCTTCCCAGAGCTTCCTCTCCTTCTTCTCCTTAAAGAGACTCTGGTATACTCTGTTTTTTTTGTGCGCACTTATCGATACGGGGTAGAAAATCGATAGATCTCCAAGATTCAAAAAGACTTTCTTTAAGATGCTGTAAAATTGGCTCAAGATACCACGCAAATCCACCCAGTTTATTATTCACACAATTGAATTAGAATGATGAAGCGATTTTATTTAAATCTTACCAAATCAAAGGTTAAAATGTATAAACGCGTTTCAAAAAAACCGCATCAAATTTTCCGTGAAATTCGACAACAATGAAGACTCATTTGTTATGGAAATGATTGCAAATACTAATGAGGTAACTACAAACCATAATTCGTACAAAATACACATCATAATATTATATCATTATCTAAGCATTATTGTTTGGGAACAAAAAGTTTGTAATTTATTTTGCACTTGCATACATGATACCTTCGGCAAAATTGTTCACAATTTAAGTTTTATATTGTGTTAGTAATGTATTCGTTATGTTAGGTTATATTTGATATTGTGTTAGTAATTGTTTATCTTTTGATCTCGTATTGCTAATGCATTCGTTAGGTTGAGATATGTTCGATATTGTGTTAGTAATGCATTCGTTAAGTTAGGTTATATTTGACCGATCTTTTGATCTCGTATTAGTAATGCATTCGTTAAGTTAAGATATATTCGATATTGTGTTAGTAATGCATTCGTTAAGTTAGGTTATATTTGATCTTGTGTTAGTAATTGTTTATCTTTTGATCTCGTATTGGTAATGCATTCGTTAGGTTAAGATACGTTCGATCTTGTGTTAGTAATGCTTACGTTAGGTTAGGTTGTGTGTTATGCTTGATTTTGTGTTAGTGAAGCATCCATTAGGCTAGTTTGGGTGTGATACCTAGTGAGTTAAGTAATGCGTTATTAAAGAGACATTTGGTTAATGTTAGTTTTTCACAAGAAGGCAACTGCTCGGAGCTATGGAACCAGTTGTCTGAACCCGACAGGTAAAGAGAGGTACATAGGTAACAATATATATTTTTTCGAGACAAAGGAGGTGACCCCGACTGTCGATGTTTCGAAAGGTCAAGAGGCAAGGATGTTTATCGCCATTCGAAGAAATACGATCCTCCTGACAGGGATGGGCTCGGAGCAGGGGCGGATCTAAGACTCAAAAGACAGTCAGCGAGACAAGACGAAAAAAAAATTGCTCAAGAGGAACGGTAACCCGGCCTTCTTTATGTAAAACTTAATTTTGGATTTGAGGCCAAAATACCCATGGGCACACTAAGTTTGAGACACATTTTGAATGCCTGTACAAAGGCTTAAACAGTAAACCTCTTAAAATATTTAATTTTATTGAAGGGGCTCGTGCAAGACAGTGCTATGACACCTAATAAGAATTTGATGATATTTGAGCCTTTTTCACAAATAAAATAAATATGTTTTCAAGTGACGAAACAATAAACTAGAATTATATTACGATACATTATTTCCTTGCCAAGTGAATTAAAAATATCTTTGTATTCCAGGAACATTTTATAAGTGTGGTATACAGAATTATGTATTATGTAGTTTACATATCCTTCAACATATGTCGTTAGTATAGGTAGTTCTGTGTAGTTTTGAGCTGTCTCAGCAGATGTCAGTTCCCCCTCTCCCCCAGTGTCATGTTACCCACGGACTTTAGAATTATTTAGAGCTTCCAATAGAATGGACCTTAGGTCCAGTTAAATATTCACTGTAAACCTCACGATAACTTATAATATTATAACTTGCCGCTCGCAGTGGCTTCCTTCCTTTCCCATAATTCGCGGCTCAGTTCGCAGTAATACCTACCCGTTTATACGCACCATAAGATAACGCCTTCTCTAAATCTAGCAGGAACCTACTGTTAAACATTAACATGACGATTCTCATTAATTTCAGAAACCGTATAATTATTGTAATCTTTTGATAACGAAATGATGTTTCTATCAACGGCTCCTGAAAACCATTAAATAAGACAGGTAAATGACTCGGTCTTTAGCGACATAAGAGATTAACAACCAGTTTGGTAGTTAATAAAAGGTGTCACGCAGGAAATATAAATAAACGGAGAAATTGGGTGATGATTTCAATATATGTGTTTTATATTTATTTCCAGCAGACTCCATGTGCCACATTATGTCCAGATTCAGAGATTGCTGCGCCGCACAGTGTATCGTTTCATAGAAGTTAGACGGAAAAATCATCAAAGTCAAAACATTAAGCAAGTACTTGTAACCCTCCTTCGGATTATTTAACCCTAATTTGATAAAAAAATGTGATAAACATTATAATTTAATTTTCCTGAATTTTTTTATTTATTTCTCCGAAACAAATTTTTGAAAAAACAATATATAATTTTTTTTTAAGCCACGTAAAAAACATGCGAGTTAAATATTATTTTTAGAGTAATCAGCAATGATTCATATTAAAGTTTTAGAAAAAAAAACTGCATACCTTCCAAAGAAACCTTCATTTTCCATCACATCCAAGCCTCCAAACAAAACACTTTAAACTTATAAACAACCATCAGAGGTTGCGCGATAAGAAGAGTCGAATAAAAGCAAATGATCAATGATCATTTAATTTTGAATGAATCTAGACCTCCAGTGTCCCTGCATACGTTGTTAGTAAGCAGTATGCAAGTACTTAACGGGAAAGCAAGATACAACGAGTGTTATTATGACTATAGACAAGACAATGGGACAGGTTGACATTGACCACCTGGTAACTGGTAATACCGCTATGACGTCATCGTTCAAGAATTCCAAAGCGATTTATTTCCGTCTAGCTTGAATGGGACGATACACCGTGCGCCACCCGCGAGCGCGCAGGTTCGAAACCCGGCGTGAACAATTACTTGTTTTTGTTTGTTTCACTAACAAATTAATGAAAATAATAAAGTTTACACAGTTACACCCCGATACTGAATTCAAAATACTCTCAGCAACGCCCTGGTGCAAGACCACCGTTCAGGATTAAAACGTTGCTTAAAAACATACTAGTAATAAGATTATCTAATCAATAAAGACGATACAGGAATACCCTGTGGGAGGTTCAGCTTATGTTTTTTTTTATGTATTACTTTATTTAAAACTAGCTGGTCCCGGCATGCGTTGTTATGCTATATTCAAATAAATACATTTTTCTCCCTAAATCACCTTTCCCGTGCGTCCCCATTCTCCTCCCGCGCTCCCTTCCTAGCTAAATTTATAAATTATATAGCCTATGTCACCCGGGGATAGTGTAACTTCCTAGTAGTGAAAGAATTTTTCAAATCGGTTCAGTAGTTTCGGAGCCTATTCAATGCAAACAAACAATCAAATCTTTCCTCTTTATTATAGTGTAATAGAAAAATAAATAAAATATTAGGGACTCTCAAACGAAAATTTGAAATATAGAAATCAGGAAAAGGTTGCGTCGCATTTAGGACTTGAATCCGGGATCTTAGCCTTGCCGGGGTTCTGCTCTAACCATTGAGCTACTTCGACCCTATCCCTTTCGGTCATATTTAACAGTATCATACTTCGACAAAGAACTACCAACATTATCTTCATTTTCTTATTACGTATTTTTATTGGCATAGTATATAGTATTAAATTGAATAGTATCATTAAGTTAGGTATTCCAAAAATAAAATAAATATTATTTTCTATATACTCACTCACTAGTGCTACAAGTACAAGTACTTTTCAACCTTCATCTTCTCATAATTTCCAATTCATTTAGCATCACAAAATACCCAAAATTAAAGATTCGGCGGCTACTTGGCGGGAATATTTACAGTTCCAAACCTACTGATATAAAAAATAGGTGTTTCTAGTTTTTGTCTCATTTTAATAAAATTATCTAATTTGTAATTTCACCTTACACACATAATTGTAATCCGCTAAACATTTCGTAACAGTATCTGTGACAGTAGCGACTGACGATGTTATATAGTTCCTCGTGTATGTCAGGTAATTACGTTTATTAAATACCTTTATTTACTTTATTTTACTTGTCTTTGACTTTTGGTGTTCACGTCTTATCTGTCAGTATGTCAGACGTCAGTTAGTAGGCATTTACGTACTACCGGATGTCATAATAATTGTTTGGTAATATTCCATTCACATTTTGCAAAGCAACAAAAGCAAAACGAAAATCGTAGCTTATAACTTACTAGCTGGTTACCCGGCAGGCGTTGCACAGCCATTAAAATAAATAAATTATTTCTCCCTGCATGTGCATTCCCATGCGTCCCTATTCCCCTCCTGCGTCCCGTTCTCTTCCTGCGTTCCCCTTCCACCTTCCCCGTCTTCCCCCTCCCTCTTTATTCTTGCCCAAAACCCCAACTCCTTCGTACCCTTCCCCTCCTGCCTGCCCTCCCTGCCGCTAAAATACAAATACGCACATTTTCAAACCATTCGCGCACCACCTATAATAATTTTTTATATAAATTGTATGACACCAGAGCTTACCATTATATAATATAGAAACACTCTTCTTCTAAAATGCAATGTTCTGTAAAAAAATTGAGTCAATCCATCGATTACTTTCCGATATTTGCGGACACAAACATACGGAATTTCTGGATAGGTACACCCTAATCACCTAACGGTTTGAAATAATATACATACGTTACGGCCTATTCTCATACCTACCAGGGCCGGATTAACCATGTCGGGGCCCCTAGGCAGTGCACGTCTCGGGGCCCCTTTACCAATGGTGGACTAACGGGGGGGGGGGGGGGGCGCCCCGGGCCTCTGGTCCTCGGGGGCCTTCAAACGCCTCCATGTCCCCTTTATCAAATCCTTAACAAGGCTTTAATGCCATTTTTATTTAATTATTTATAATGTATTACAAAAACATGGTAAGTAACACATTATTCCCAATGAGTTGAGAAAAAAACTCATTACGGGAAGCTCATTACATTTAATCAGCGGCCGAGAATTTAAATTTCGTCGAACGATGATCTTGCGATCGTACCCTTGCAACTGTACAGGGCGGTTCCGATGAGTAAGATTAATTATTCTCCATACCAGCATTTTAACATAATTGCTCAATATCGATATTATTTCATTCACAATATTTGCTTTGATAAATATCTACATTCAAAAATGCTCAAACTCGTGATGATAAAACTATTCAAATTATGTACTTTTTCTAATTAATTTTTATTCATACGTATTTATAATTATTCAATAATGTCTAAGCAAAATAAAAATGTAAATTTTTTTTAATATATGCGCGGATCTTTTTTTAAATGATTTTATTTAAACTAAAATTAAAATTCTGAAACATATCTTTCCCAGATAATTTATTGATTTATTTTACTCCATGATTATATAATTTGAAATGTGTGTTGTATAATACAAAATTTTGTTTGAAAATTTAACAAATCTGCCAACGCCCTACGGTAAAACCTTAATGTACTAAAAATAAACATATTTTCTCAAAATTTAAAACTTAGCTTTACTAGATAAAAGAACAGTCTTTCGAAATCAATTTATAATTTTGTGGTGAAAAAGAGTCAATACGTCTAAAATTTGATTTAAAAACGACATATTTCCGGTTTTGTCTGGTGATTCCCACTTACGGCGGACACTGTAAAAATATTTTTTTGGTAATTTTATTTTTTTATATCATTTTCTGAAAGACGCATTTGTTAAAAATGCTCTCACCAAATATTTTAAAGATATTCGAAAAATTGACGGAGATACAGCATTTTATGTGAAACAATAACTGAGTAAACACCACTTTTATTATACATACTTATGCCGACCGGGTTTCGCTACAACCGTAGGTTTTTCAGGGTAGTTTGTATGTTGAATTATCCTTCAGCAAAACTTTGACTGTGTTTTTCTCTAAACTTTGTTAACACCTTTTTTAACCTCCATACATCCGATTTGCAGGTCTGTTTGAAAATCTAGTGTCTATTTCACCACGTAGGTGAATTTTGTTTAAAAATAAGGAAAAATGGCGGACCAACGAATTTTAATTTCGATTTTTTATGGAAAATTTTCATTGTTCTTAAAAAAAATAGAAGGGGCCAATTATAAAAAAAAACCCTAAGTGGTGCCATACTGAATGGATTTACTAACAGTTTAAGATTTAGTACATGCAAATCGGACGTATAGTTTTTCTAATATGTTGTCAACCGTGTTGAAAAAAACAGTTTCGAGAAAAACGCGTTCAAAGTTTTGCTGAACGTTAATTCAACATACAAACTGTATAAAATGGTTTCATATAATATGTTGAAGGTATCTCCGTCAATTTTGCGAATTTCCTTAAAACATTTGGTGAGAGCATTATTAACAAATGCATCTTCAGAAAATTAATTTTTAAAAATGACAATTTTTTTTACAGTGGCCTGGTGCCTTAAAGCCTTGTTTGGGATTTGATCAAAGGAACATGGAGGCGTTTGGAGGCCCCCCAGAGTCAGAGGCCTGTGTGAACTGAAGAAAAAGCTTGTAAAATGTCCAAATAAAGATATTATTATTATTATTAAAATGACATCAACTTCTTAAACTAGGGTGGGGGAGCGGTTCATCCAGCTTTTCCACCCGGGCCTCTGACGGGCTTAGTCCGCCACTGCACTTTACCCTTTTCTAACTTCCAAACTTTTTTTTTCTACCACAACGTAATTTTATTCATAATTAATCTGTTTTTTTACTACATTTCGAAGGTATGCCTTCACCCCCATTCAATAAAAAAAATTAAACGAATACAATAGTACAATGAGCAGTCTTATCACTAAAGTGATCTCTTCCAGACAACCTTGGTATGAAGAGAAACAAAGAATTTTAGCAAGCAGATAGGTAGTGAACACTAAAGCTTGTACAACATTTATATTTTAAACATTAGAAATAAAAGCAAACAAAAAAAAACAAAACATATGCCAATATAAACCACACACGGCCAAGGCCGTAGCCAGGGGGGGGATCGAGGGGGTTTGATCCCCCCCCCCGAAATCTAATAAAGCACACTGAAAATACGAGGTATGATTGTTTTAAAGTGTATTTGAAAAAAAAATTACAGGATATTGTTGATACAATTTTTGACCATTTTTTCAAATAATCGCCAACCCGTTCAATGCATGTGTTCAGCCGTGGCACAAGTTTCTTTATGCCTTCCTCGAAGATTTCTCCCGCCAGCTCCTTTCCCCATTTCAGAACCGCTTTCCGTATCTGCGAAAATTTAATTTCATCTACATAGGTATCTACATATATTTTTTTTGACCGGTCAGTGGTTGAGTGCGCATAGCACTTGGGTCCCACCCAGGCGTCGCATGTTCGATTCCTCGACTGGCTAAGTCCTCCATCACAACTCAAGCAACATTTTCGGCTTTCTGTGGTGGTAGTAGGAGATTTTCAAACATTGTTGGGTTATTCGTAACCCGGAAATGTTTGTCTTTCTTTAAAAGAAAAAATATGCCTTAAGAGAGTTGAAAAGATGATATTCCGAAGGCGCTAAGTCAGGAAATGCGGGGAGTGGTTCAAAACATTACAACTAAATGAGTCCAAGAGCATATTGGAGGCTAAGGCTGAAGGACCAGTGGCGGACTAAGGGGGGGGGGTAGCGGCCTGCTCCGGGACCTTGATCCTGGGGGGGTGGGGCAAACGCCTCCATGTTTCCTTAATCAAATCCTAAACAAGGCTTTAAGGCACCAGGACACTGTAAAAAAATTATTCATTTTCTGAAAGATGCTTGTTAAGAATACTCTAACCCCCCCTCCCCCCCTCCCCCCCTCCCCCCTCCCCCCCTCCCCCCTCCCATACACACTAGCCCTGCTTACTTATGGGGGCACATCAAATATATCTAACATGTAATTAATTACTGTATAAAATTTAATTGTAATTTATGAATCTATTTAATAATAATAAAAAAAATCTTTTAAAGAAATGAAAAAAAATGTTTTAAAGAATCTCGAAAAATTGACGGAGATAAAGCATTTAATGTGAACCATTGACAACATATGGCCAGCCTGGTTGACAACATATTTAAAAAAACTACATCCGATTTGCATGCACCGAGTCTTAAACTGTTCGAAAATCCAGTGTCTATGGCACCACGTAGTGGAATTTCAATATCTAAAAAAAGGGGGACCAGCGAATTTTATTTTCGATTTTTCATCGTTCATAAAAAAAATAGAAGGGGGTCCTTTATAAAAAAATCCCTACGTGGTGCCATAGTGACTGGATTTTCAAACAGTTTAATAATAAATAATAATAATATTATTTTTTTATTAATTTAATTAAATTTTAAAGAAATAACTGAATAAATGAATTTATTATAAGAATTTACTACAAGAATCCAAAGAATTTCCCTTTTGAATCTCTCCTCACTGACGCAAAATATATCAATCTCTGGGGAGATTTGGTTCAGGAGCAATATAATCCTCCCTACCGGGAGAACCATAGGCAGGTTAGTCCAACAGGCTGGAAGATAGAATAATCTATGATGACGCTGTCTAAGAAAGTCATCTGGAAGACAGAGACCCACGCGCTCCAAAATGGCTGAGTTCTCAATATAGCCTCGCAGCAGTCTGAATAAGTGGGTGGCGGAATACCCCTCTCTTCTGAGCTGTAGGGAATGAAGTCCCAGCATGCCCAGAAGAAAGTTCGTCGGGTAGAGCCATGGATAGTTGCCTTATTTCTTCATGTAGAGAAATCTTAGAAACCCTCTCCAACATGAGGGATCACCCCACAATATATAATCATGAGGATTCCAGATAAGCGAACCACTATCCAGCCTACTACGGACCAGGGAGAAGTATAAAAACTTCAGAGCACTGGTATCCCGAGAACAAACCTTAAAATTTTCGCAGACTGGCACTCCTTCGATATAAGGACGAAATGTCAACTTACTTTCATACATAATCCCAAAATCCTTTATACTAGAAACGCGTATGAGATTATGACCGAGCATAGTGAACCTATAATAGGTGAGACTAAATGCTCGGGTAAAAGTCAGAACTACGCATTTCAAGACATTGAAATGAAGCTGATTTCGTTGACTCCATTCTGAAATGTAATCAGCATCAGCTTGAAGGCGCAGGGAGTCCTCAATATTTCTTATTAGAAGAAATAATTTTAAATCGTCGGCGAACAGCAAAAAGCGAGAAAAACGGATGACTTCAACAATGTCGTTAATGAAAATGGAAAAAAGAAGAGGCCCTAGGATCGATCCTTGAGGAACCCCTGAAAAAACAAGAAATTCAGCAGATTGGAAGATTCCGTGTGTGACAAATTATTTTCTGTTCTTGAGGTAACTTATAAAAAACTGTAACATCCGAAGAGAAAAACCTATCAGGGCAAGTTTTGTGAGTAAGATATCGTGATTCACAGTATCAAAAGCTTTGGAGAAGTCGTTATACGAACAATCTACTTGGTATCCACTGTCTAGCAACATAGTCGGTGAAAACCACCAGATGGATTTCAGTGGATCTTCCTTTCCTGAAACCATGCTGTTCGGGGATAATGTATGCGTCTATCTGAGGCATAAGCAATTTATAAATTATTTTTTCAAATAATTTAGCAGGAGTTAATAGAATGGCAACTGGTTTATAATTTTCGATTAGCTTTTGTGAACCTTTCTTAAAAATATGACTTATTTTGGAAGTTTCCATACTTCAGGAAAAGTAGAAGTACTAATAGCTATGTTAAAGATAAAACATAATGGTGTTTTAAGGAACTCGGCGCACCCTTTAACAAAAAAATACGGGAACGAAGTCTGGTCCGATGGAGTGTGAGTTCTTCATGAGACTTATGCCACTCAAAACTTCGGGTTCCGTAAATAACCCTAAATCAACGTTTGAAGCTCCTCTGGTATTAAATGAGGCCGCTTTATTAATGTCTAGAAGTGGAGGGTCTTTACTATAGACCGATTGGAAATGATCAGCAAATGCGTAAGCCACACCCAAATGTGCCAACGCATTTGCCCAAACTCTCATCAAGCTGCAATGAAATTCAATAGCCGGATGAACAATGTCATCTTTAAGACTTCGGATGTGTAGTTTTTCTAATATGTTGTCAACCAGGTTGAAAAACGTAGTTTCGAAAAAACGCATTCAAAGTTTTGCTGAAAGATAATTCAAAATACAAATGGTTCAAAACAGTTTCTTATAAAATGCTTTTTCTCCGACAACTTTACGAATTTCCTTAAAAAAATTGGTGAGAGCATTAAACAAATGCATCAAAATGAAATAAAAAAAGACAATAAATTTCCTGGTGCCTTGTTTAGGATTTGATCAGGGGAACATGGAGGACTCCCAGGATCAGTGGCCCGTTTGAACTGAATAAAAAGCTTGTAAAATTACATCAACTTATAAACTAAGAGGGGGGGGGGGGGGGAGGCAGAAAGTCGACCAAAATGATGCCTTTAAAAATATTAACGTATTTCTATAAACACTGTTCCACCAAAACAAAACCCCCCCCGAAATTTTTCTCTGGCTACGGCCTTGCACACGGCACCTATAATCATATCAACTATGAAAAATACAAGTATGTTTAAATATTTGTTTTAATTATTGACTTGTTATTTATCATTTGTGTGTGATATGAACAGTTATTGGGTTATAACCTAATTATTATAATTTGTTGTTTTGTTTAATGCATGTAATGTTATTAACCTATAAATTAAATGTTCGTAATTAAAAATTAAAATATTTAAAACATCTTGAAAGCTGACTTTTTCCAAAAGTGTGCGGAGTTGCTCACTAATTGTGAGTCGAACCGTTGACGAAAGTTATTTTTTCTTGGGGCACGGGGCCCCCAGCCGATGCGGGGCCCCTAGGCAGTTGCCTACTCTGCCTTAGGGATAATCCGGTACTGATACCTACCAAATATATATCTATTAAAAAAATCATAAAAATTGGTCGAGCCGTTTCGGAGGAGTCCGACCATAAACACCGTGACACCAATTTTTATATATATATATAGATAAATGAAATATTGAGAGCTTTTCGCAGATCTGATCTTCAATTTCAAAAATTTTATATTTTAGGATAGTGCCTGCGGACAAGCCTATCGACTAGTGATCTGGAATTTTAGTTGATTGATTTGTGTTTTCACAATTAAATAAAAAAAAAATTACATGAGCTCCACACAGGAGGCCCTGAGGAAAATAATTTCCCTCAGGGACTATGTTATCTTTGGGGATGCTGTGTGGAGGGTTTTTTTTTAGGAAAGAAGGAAAGGAGAGTTCTGGGAAGGAAAGGGGTTTAAGGGGTGGGTAGGAACCTAAGGTTCAATGTGTCCTGGTCATCCGCCTCCAAGACCTAGACAAACCTCACCCCATGAACCCGGGCAGCCCTGCTAAATCATCAACCGTAGCGAACCACTTGGGGTGACCTATGGCAAAGGAGTTAGTTCTCGGGGCGGCGGTACCCATACCCGCCTCCCAAATTGAAATTTTTAAAATAACATGCTTCCCATTTAAAATAAAATAGTGTATATTTGCGGCACGTTCCAGAGTGGAAGATACTCTCAGTATCGCCTGGTGTAATACCACCATTCAGAATGGAAAAGTTGCTTGAAAAGGCTTTAGCCGCGTTTAGAGACTTGATCTGAATAGTCAAGTACCTCCCCACCCTCTTATTCCCCATCTCCTTCCTCACCCCACTACCTTCAGCTTCACAACATTCCCCAATTGGGGACGCTAAAGTCTCACTATCTCCAGACGGGAGCAGATGGGGACTCTTGTTAGGTATTCACACAAAAAAAGCAATGTTTCAATTCTTAGTAGTGCTATTTCAAGGGCGTTTCTGTGAGTATCTTCCAGCCTGGAACGTGCCAGAAATATAATTATTTTAAATTAATATTTTCAAATCAAATAAAATTTACTTGCACACACCGGGATTCGCTAACCATTTGGGCATAAAAAATATTTAGCCAACGAGCCCAATCATTCCAGACCTCTCGATCTAAATATGAAAAGAAATCGTCTGAATGGTATTAAAACATAATAAGTAGATATGTGCTTGATAACAATACTTTCTCACCATATGGTTTAATAATAATTTATTCATTGTTCACTTTGTAATATTTAATAATGTATTCAACTCGTAAATTTCCATGTTGACATTTGTCGATATTTGAATATCCTGTCACACCTCCAGATTAGTCTCATTGTTAACTAGAGAATTTGGCAATAAATTATAATTAGATTCACATATTGGCCAAAAAGTACAACACTAAATTATCATTTCATAAATAATTATCACACGACAGGTATTAGAAAAAGGTCATTGCCGTCACAAGGATTTGCACACCTGGATCTTTCGATAGCTAGGCTACCACTCTTACCACCCAGCTTTCGAGGTAACCTTTATGCAGAACTAGCTGGTTCCCGGCATGTGTTGCAATGCCGTATTCAAAGAAATAAATTGTTTTACCCCACTTGTGTCCTTTCCCGTGCGTCCCTGTTCCCATCCCGCATCCTCTTCCCTTCCCGCATTCCTCTTTCACCTCTACCCTTTCCCGCTCCCCGTCCCGCCAACCCACCTCTTGCGTTCCATATATTCAGTCTCAGTACAATCAGTTTTCAAACAGCTAGCGTGCCACCTTTTACAATTTTTTTTATTTAAATTTTCATTTTTCGTATATTACAAATATTCATTTTTGTATATTATAAGAACAATCAATCAAACTTGGTACCTAACATAGGTATAGTACGAATCAATTAAAAAATTAATAGACAACCTTTTAATACAAAAAAAATTAGCTGCCTGCTAAATTCAATTTCATCAAATGCGCGAACTGTCAAACGTGCGAAGTTAAAATACTTGTTAGGCTTTCTGAAATTATCCAATTTTCTGCGCAATTTTCTTAATTTTTCTTTCCGTAAGAACCGTCTACAAAGTGTTAGAAATTTAAAAAAGAAAGAAAAATGAAATAGGTAAAGAAGTTCTGTAGTTATGGCGTGACCAAGGGAACAGGGATTTTTTTTTTATATATATAGATTGTTATAAAAACTACATTTTCGGAAAGATCATCAAGCCTAACTCTTGCCAATGGATTTTTCAGCACGATTCTTCCAGAGTCCAACCAGAGTGAAGACGAGACGAGATGAGACGAGACGAGGATAAACGATATGAAACGAGATTATTTGAGATAAGATGAGACGATATGAGAGGAGACGAGACGGGACGAGGAGAGGCAAGGAAAGGGAATTTGGCATTGGGCTTCCAACGGGTAAGTCATAACGCTTGCCTTAATTGAACAATTGGAAATGGAATATGGAAAATGGACTGTACAAAAAATGGACTATTAGTAGTGACCGACCGAAGGTTCGGTTTCGGCAAGTTTCGGCAAAAAAATCTAGTTTCGGCATCAGTTTCGGTTTCGGCCGAAAATCTGTCGAACCTTCGGCCGCACCGAAACTCTACGTTCTTAAATTATCGCGCGTCGTTCGGCTGACTTCGGGTGAGTTCGTTACTCGTGTGTCATCCGCCATCATCAGCTGAGTTCACCGGCCGGTCCTGCGTGATTGTGTTGTGAGTTTATGTGTTATTTCTCGCGAATAGTGATTAGGTAAGTGTTTGTTTTTGTTTGTTTTATACAGGTAACATCAACAAAAAAATTTCACATACTTACTTCAATTATTGTTTTTTTTTAATTTCATTCAAGACGTGTAATAAGAATGTTGTGATTGTAAACGCAATTAAAATAAAAATACTCAGTTAATGAGGTACTTCTTTTTTGATGTAAGTAATTAACATGTTTTGTTAATTTTTATAATTTATGTTTGTTTCATTAACATTCTTCAATTATTGTTTTTTTTAATATAATTTAACGCGTGTTAACTGTCCTGTATAAGTGTAAAAAAAAAAACAAATTTCAGTAAACAATAGATTTTTAAAATGTCTAAAAAAGTTTCGGTTTCGGCAGAAAGTCCCGTAAAAAAACTACCTACGTTAGTTACTTGTTTGCGACGTGTATTTGACATTTTTATAAATTTTGAATTTTGATTTCGAATATTTAACTTTTATAAAGTAATTTTTCACCCTTATTTCTCAATTATTGAAACCAATCCCTAACCAGATGCGTGTTTAGATTTTCTCAGCCAAAAGCAATTTCGTTATTTGTTTTTGGGGTGTTATGCCGTATTGCGCTACCTCCTTCTTTAGCCAACGTTTCGGACAACGTTTCATCATCAGGGCAGATCCAGATGCGACACATCTGTCGGATTTGCCACATCTGCCTTGATGATAGACACTGCAACGCTTTCCGAAACGTTGGCTAAAGAAAGAAGGTAGCGCAACACGGCATAACACCCCAAAAACAAATAACGACTAACCCTAACCAATTTACGAAGAATATTTTTGTGAGGAATACCAACATAATAAAATGATAGAAATTATTGAAAATGTCCGATATCTCATACGACGAAAACAAATTTGCATTTTACGTAGTTGAAATTTTGAATGCAGTATTTTCCATCGTTCCGCATGCAAATACTTGTCTGACAGTAATTAAGGCGATTCAAAAGGTTTTTCTAAAAAATATTCATATAAAGGGGAACGTATGCGCGGGCCATTTCTGCCCGTTTCATACAAATATTAAATTTGGATTTGAGATCAAAATACCCAACCAAACTGAAAAATTATTTTTGTTATCAAAATTTTTATCAAATATCTGGTAAGGATGTGAGCTACTTTATTTATTTTTGCTTTAGATTATAAGATATAGGCCATTAAAGATTTTAATGTTTCCGGATTGTTTGTGAGTAAATGAAACACATTTTAAAAATCAATTAAGAAAGTATGCCTACCTCAAATATTAATGTTTTGTTTGTGATTGATTGTATTTACATTTTAAATATTTAAAATAAAATATGTTAACCAATTAATGTAAATTGTATTCTTCGTCAGTGGTGTTAAATATTATTTCAATAAAATTGAGAACAAATGTGTATATTCATTTTGGGTGGATATTTATTTATTTATACTGGGTTTTACAGATTGTTCTCACACACGTGAGGACAACCCAGTTATAAAAACTCAGTTAATTATGCAAATAATATAAATAGGTAAAAAATTATATAAATCAATCAGCCAAATGATACAATGGTTAATTTTTTAAACAGTTTAAATAAACATTAAATAAAATAAAAACAAAAAACAGTTAGAAATAGAAAATTATAAAATTACAAAGTTTACTCAAATGACAATTAAAGAGAGGCAAGATAAGAGACATAATTAAAGACACAAATTAGCACATATTTTTCAGCAATCGCAGAGCATTTTTTTTAATCCATATAAATTATAGACAAAAATATCTATTATATAGTCGACACATTTGGGTGTGAGGGCTAAAATAGGCGATATTATTTTTAAATGTGTTCAGGTGAAACATATTATGGCGTCTTAAACAATGGGAATTGGGAACATTTATATCAATATTGCTAAGACATAATGAAGTATCAAGATGGCCGTGAATTATTTTAGGAAAACATACTTTAATTAAACATATTAGTCAATTTCCTTCTGATTTTAAGTGTATTAATTTTGAAGTATTCAAGTCGCATGTCATAAGATCTAAGATGTTCTTGTAATCCACATTTAAAAGCATTCCGTTGTAGCATTTTTTTAAATGATTCCACAATGTTTTCAAATTTGCAGTAATGTGGATTCCATCCAATCCAAAATTAGGTTTCTTGTGAAAAAGAGCGCGCAGCCGTCGCGCGTCGTTTGGTATGACAATTATTTACTTGTCTCTTGAAACCTTCAAGGTTTTTGTTGAAGATATTATCAAGAAACGCGTCATGTCTGTGCTGAGCCAACACGTCTCTTCTGCCATGTGATATGTATAGTAGATCGTGGTGCCGTCCATGCAGTAGTCGTTTGCTACAAACAACTAAATCTTTCCAGGATGAATATGGTATCTATCAAATTATAATAATTAATAATTCTTCTACTAATGCAAACAGGGCACCCAGAAATAATTTTCATCCTCACAAAATTCTCCTAAAAGAGTATACCTTAGTTTCATTGGTTTCGGTCAACTGGAACACTTGTTCTGTATATCATTAAAAAATTATATCCAACGGTCAAACAATTTAAGATAATCTTATTTTGACTTACGTTAAAGATACGTCTTAAAGACGTACTGAAGTTTAAAAGTGTATATTTGACATATTATCATACTTACACAGTTTAAAGGTAGTTGAATAATTACTTTAGGGTTTTGTACTTATGTTATTAAAAAAAAATAACAGAATGCCGTAAACCTCTTACAAACCAACTATAAACTATTTGGTAATTTTTAAATTAATAATAATGTTTCATTTTATGTCCAAATCGTATTTTTAATGTGCTATAAAAGTTCAAATGCTGTTCAGTCATTGAAATTATACTTAAAAATGTTTTTTTTTAATTTGTTCGCTAAATCACATTTATAAGAAGCTGTCCGTAAGTTACACAAAATATAATCATACGTCTTTCGAACGTATGGAGTATATATTTCTCCGTAATTATTGTACTTACTGTGGTAATAGAGTCGCCCCGCGCAAGCTCTGCTCAACATGTGAGCAAACTGAGATAGACAGCGCGCTACGTCGCGAAATAAAAAAAAGACAGCAATTCTTGTGTCTCGTTTACGTCGCAAAGACGTTGATTATCTTTCTAGGGTTAAGTAAATAAGTAAGTATTCATGTACGTACCGGTTATTAGCTGAGTTAATAAACGCAACGGATGTTCATTCCTCTGCTAGCTATATCCTTCATCATTGCACAAGCAAACATGTTTTCACTACTCGTATGGTAAATGTTCCGCTATTGAGTCCACGCTCAAAACACACTTTAAAAAATTAAAATAAATTGTACTAGGTAGATAATAGTTAGTAATGAGTAATTCAGTAACCGAAATTTAAAAATATTGCGTTTTAATGATTATTTTGTTAACTTTAAAAATGCGAAATGACATTTTTCAAGGACCGCCATCCATTATTGAGTCCACGCTCAAAACACACTTTACAAAATTAAAATAAGTTGTACTAGGTAGATAATAGTTAGTAATAAGTAATTCAGTAACCGGAATTTAAAAATATTGCGTTTTAATGATTATTTTGTTAACTTTAAAAATGCAAAATGTAATTTTTCAAGGACCGCCATCTTTTTAAATAAGAAGGCCATTATTGTGCCGTGTGAAACTGCAATACGTAAATTGTAAATACACGCTACCAACCTAAAAATTCAAAAACATTTACGTAACCAGTGGTTTCAAATAATATAAAAACAATTAATTCTTGTAAAATAACCTACCAAGAAAAACATCCCAGTTTTCAAGTAGTTTAGCGGCTTTGTGTAACATGGTTAAGAAAGTGCCCCTTTATACCGCCTGCTCGCGTCAAGGCAAGAAAAACATCCCAGTTTTCAAGTAGTTTAGCGGCTACGCTAGGTTTGTGTAACATGGTTTGTGATACAAAAGTGAGTGTATTATTTATAAAAAATAATTACCGAAATTGTTAAGAGTTTATTTTAGAGAATTTATTTTATAAGTACTTTATAATATAGTGCTTATAAAATAAATTCTCTAAATTAAACTCGCATGTCATCATAATTTAAAAAACATCCCAGGTTTTGAATGATTTGTTTGGCAAAGCAGGGTTTGTCTAGCGGGTATGTGTTATAATTCTAATACATTTCTTTCCATGTTCTTCTGTTATAAAATACAGGTACAAACTTGTCTATAATACTAATCCCACTTGCAGTACAAACCTTTCAAAACTTGGGTGTTATTGAAAAGAAAAACGCGTGCGTGTTTTTTTTTTTTTTTTTTTTTTTTTTTTTTTTTATTATTTCCAAATAAAGTCCCGTTAAACTGATTGATATCAGTTTGTCAACGGGTTCTTTTGACATTTCATATTATTAAATTATATATACACATATATATATATACACATATATATACATATACACATACATATTGCATACATATATATATATATACATACACGCATACACATATATACAAATACATACACACATACATACATACATAATATATTATGGAGAACAAATTGTTAATAAAATTTATAAGAAAATCAGAAAAGAGAAAATGAACAGAAACAAAGAAAAATAAAACAGAGATTAGTACAAAAAAATTCTTTCACTTAACCATTTCTTCAGCATACATTTCCTTCTGAAACTCAATTCACAACTTTTTATTTCGTTGGGTAACAAGTTGTAAATTTTTGGAACAAGGTATTCTAAAGTTCTTTGACCGTATTTATTTAGGTATCTGGGAATTACAAGTCCATCGTTTGCAGTTAGTCTTGTATTATGAACATGAACCACTAGTTTATTATATTCGGATTGAGATGTATGCTGACTCACAATTTTAAGCCACAATATAGCACGAACAGATAATAAATTTACAGAGTTGTATAGTAACGATTTTGGTACATCATGTCTTTGTTCGTATTCAGTTTTTTTCAATAATAATTTTACCAAAGAATATTGTACGTTTTGCACTGAAAGAAGGTTTGTTTTTGTTGAATGTCCCCATGTGGTTATTCCATATCTTATTTGGGATTCCGCCAATGACAGATACACTAATCTAAGGGTATTTAGTGGAACAAAAAACTTCAGTCTATAAAGTCTGTTCACTATAGCTCTAAGCCGTGTGCAAACTTTTTGTATATGTATATCCCATTTAAAATTACAATCAATTGTTAAGCCTAGGTATACGTATTTAGAAACTAGTTCAATATTTTTACATGAGCATGGTTGTATTATAGAATTATGAATACAATTAAAATCATGAGAAACAATTTTAGGAGTTATGGTGATGTTGGCATGAGGAGATCTGATGTGCATAAGCTTCGTTTTTTTAGCATTGATTATTAAACCTACATCATGCGACCATTTTTGAAGAGTGATAAAGTCTATTTGCAGTAGAATACTTGCAATTAACAAATCCTCGTGTGAAATAACCAATGCAGTGTCATCAGCATAAACATAATGTTTTACATAAGAGAAAATCAATTTCATTGCAGTAACATATATAATGTACAAGGTAGGGCCTAGTATAGACTTCTTTCTAGAGTTCTTTTATTTATTTTCGTTTTAGGTATTAAAATAATTACATACGTAATTTGGCAAATCAGTTACTTTCGTAATAATATCGTCTATGTATCGCTTCTAGCTACTCGTTTCGTGAATGCTTTTTTTATTTTTAGGTTGGCTCATTTGCAAATTGCATGTAAAACATGTTTCACATGGAACAGTTGTGGGTGGTTTGGTGTATTTAAGGAACAGTTTCACATTTCATATAGGCTTGCGTCTCGCGTCATGCACGCGTAATAAGTGATGATTTTTTGAATTTACGAAACCTTACAAAATAATGATTAATACGCATTATTTATCATTTTCGAATATTGAAATTCGTACATATTATTGTGTAACTGACAGAGAGTGATTTTTCCTTTTAAAAGTGCATATTTCATCGTCGTAATTAATAACATGGCGGTCCTTGAAAAATGACATTTCGCATTTTTAAATTTAACAAAATAATCATTAAAACGCAATATTTTTAAATTTCGGTTACTGAATTACTTATTACTAACTATTATCTACCTAGTACAAATTATTTTAATTTTTTAAAGTGTGTTTTGAACGTGGACTCAATAGCGGAACATTTACCAAAAAGTTATAAAGTTATTATAAACAATTATTGAAGTAACTACTTTCCTAAATAAGTTATTTTTTTCAATGTTCAATGTCATTGTTTTTATTTAACCAAAATTTGAAATATACTAAAACTTGACTAAAAACATTGAAACAGATATTTTGTTCCTATAATTTTTAATAAAGCCATTAATAAATTATATATTTATATTTATCTTTAGACACCTTTTAGAGTACCTAGATATATTATATTCCTTACTACGTTTTTGTCTTTGTATTGCACTTGTAACATTCATTCTTATAAAACTTTCACAAATGCGATAATAACAGTGCAGACTGTTATTATATTTTAAGTTTTTAATTGCATTTATTCAGTTATTCTTTTTAAATCCCTAATTTATATATACTTAAAATCTTCATTTTAACCATACAAATAAAAAATAAAATAATAAAAATCAATATATTACCCACGCACAGGCATTGCCTTTGTGGGATTTTTTTGTTCATACATTTATTGGATTAAGTATTTTATATACTTGTCATTATTTTATGTATCTATTATATATAGTGCATCAAAAAATTTTCAATACTAAAAAAGGCCAGCGCAGATCCGTAAAAAATCACGAGAGTCAAATTTTTTTGACAAATCAGTTCCAATTTTGAAAATGGCAATTAAAGAAATTTTCTGTTAAAATGTGATATTATAGGTTGGTACTGTATCGCTTGTGTAAATTCTTCACACAATCAGTTCCAATTTTGAAAATGATGCTCAAATTATAAGCAAATTGAGATCACTAAATCACATTACACGCTGGAATAACGAACGCACATCACAGAACATCGAAATTAGTATGCTTGATGATGGGTATGTTATTTATTGTTTAACAGAATAGTTCAGTCAGTTCCAATTTTGTAAATGACATTAAAATTCGACGCAAATTTGAGTTCATTGATCGTGAATAATTTCACGCAGGTAGCACATCACAGAAAAAGGAAATTACTTTAAGTAAGTTAAGTTTTATTATAATTATTGTTATTGGAGTGAAATCTTATTTAGCACCGTTGTGATTTGAAACTCGATGAAACGAAAAAGTGACACTAAAAGAGACAAACACATATATCTATAGGATTAAGCCTGCGAGACAATGAGATAAAATAATCGCTCTAATCTTTGTGTGGTGCTTCGTAGCCTCTTGTCTACTCAAGTTTTTTTTAAGGTTCCACTTCTACCTCGTATGAACTGCACACTTGTATTTTTATCATTATTTCCCTGGCAACTTACGCGAAGATTATAATATTTTTCATGCATTTAGCTAGTATTAAACAAAAACTTATTTATAAATTGAATTTCACAACAGATAATTTTATGCCATGGTTATTCCATTAAAATCCCCATACAAATTCGCCATTGACCGGCCCGGCTCTGGCATTATATCCGCAGGTTATTTATTTTATTATCTCGACTTCCAAAGTAACCAGCTCCGCCTCTCCAAGACACCCCGACACTCCAACACCACCAGCCAGAACTAGTCACTAGTTAGTGTCGACTCAAACCGCTTTAGGAGCGGTTGTCCATTCAAACGAAATAACATTACGATATTACATAAAACGGAATCAATCTCATTTACGATCGCGAACACGATATAATCTACAAAACCACGCCGTGTTATTATTAGCTGTTGAAATATTTAATCACGAACAATGAATGGTTACTATATCAATTATTTATTAAATAACTACTGTGCTTTGTGTGAAACAATTTTATTTTAAATAATAATGAATATTATTGCGAATTTTTTTTTTTTGGATCAGTAAATGAAAATTTAATGAAAATTTTGTGAAATTTCAACATTTTGACGTACACATCATCTCTGTAATTATTTTATGTGGATATAATAAACAATAAATGAATTATTACAGTGGACAATTTACTTTCAACACACTCAATGATGATTTGACAGTAGTTTTATTTACACATGAAAAGTACACAAATTTTAATTGAGTCCTAGAAGTTACTGTGGAAAATTCTAATTATTTCAACTGTAATAATAGTATTAAAACAGTTTTATAACAAATTTTGTGTAAAAATATTGAACATTTAAACAACTTTCTTTGAATTTATTGTACTTAGTGTCAAAACAACGTGTGAAAATATTGAATATTTAATAACAGTGCAGCGTTTTATTAACTACAGTCATTATATCGTTCAAAATAAATAAAACATGATTGAATACATTTATCAATTAACAAGAGTGAACTTTTGTTAAAGTGCTGGTTAAATTTAAACTCACGCTGTTATTAATTTTGTGTGAAAACATTGCATATTAAATAATTGTGAACATTTTTCCACAAACCACGGCCATTGGCACTGAAGAAAATTGATATAATTTATTGATAATCATTTGACAGCAGTTTTCTAGTGAACTGAACCTCAATCACAACATATTGTTTGAACAATTGTTTTAACAATAAATTGATTAATCAAACAAACATTGTATTTGATAGTTTAACGTGGTAGCACTTTTTGTGTTGGTACTTTTTATGCCAATACTTTTTTTGTGTTTGTAATGTGAGTGTGTCAGCTGTCAACAAGAAGTCAGTAAGGTAAATATAACTTGGTACATATTATTATTAACAATATTTTTGCAATAATGATGTCTCATTTATTGAGGTCCGTGTAGCAGTCACGTGAATCGATGACGCTTTGGGTTTTTATAATATTTAAGCAGTTATTTTGGTTGGTATAACTATCAAAGACAGATTTGAAAGTGACGTGTTGTATAATAGAACAACAAAGTATATCTATTATGTACAAAACGATATCAAAAATACAATTGTGTATTGGTGATTCCAGGTAATATTTTATTTGTATGCTTTTATTGGAAGAATTAAGATTTTATACGTGATTTTTTTTTATGTTAACTCCCACACAGGCGGCCCTGAGGAAAATAATTTCCCTCAGGGCCTATATCAAGTTCTGGGAAGGAATAAGATATGATGGGTGGGTAGGAATCTGGGTGTCAGTGTGTCCAGGAGTGACGGATGAATCCATCCCCTCAAACTGCAGTACAAGGCGATGGTTCTAATGATTCTGGCTGGAGAGGTCAAAAGACCTCCCTCAACCAGTTTCTCTCGATCCGACCCGCCACGCGGCAGGTCGGCAGACGCATCGGCCGCCAAGACCTGGAAACCACTCCCCATGAACCTGGGCACTCTTGCTAAGTCACCAAATGTAGCGAACCGCTTGGGGTGACATGTTCACTCCTTCCTCTTCTCAAAAAGACCCTCCACACAGCATCTTCAATTATTTTCCTCAGGGCCTCCCGTGTGGAGTCAATATAAAAGATTTTAAAAAAAAAACTGACATAGGAACTTCTAGCATTAAACCCATAGGCAAAATAATCATTATCCAAGAAGAAGATAACACTAATAAGCTAAATGAAAATATGAAGGAGAACAAGACACAGAAAAATAAAAAGATAACGACACAAACCCAGAACCTCTCATTTTACCGGGACAAAAATAAGAGACTTATTCTAATCGTCAATATATATCATAAAAGAAAGTGTACTACGATTTAGGTGCCGGTAAAACTCAGAAACGAGTCCCGGTACGATCAAGTTATATGGTGTGATAGCCCTCTATCCTCCATCCATGATGAAGGTTCCGTTTTTACCTGAAGGATGTGCTTTTGAAGATATAATGGCTGGAAGTTTCGCCCTGTAGACATTTCTAGAACGGTCCTGAACATTCAAGAGTAATCGAGAGTATTTAAAGTGGAATCACATGGGAGGTAGTAAAACAAAAAGCAACAGAAGACATAAACATACTTAAACACTGGTTGTATATAAATCTACTATCTATTAATAGTGAAAAAAACTCACGTTTTTGCAATAAAATCAAAGGACGTTCCGGTAAATTTTGATATTCTTTATACATGACAATTCTAAATATCACAAAAAAATAACTGTAAAATAAACTGTTCCATATTAAAAATTTCGAATAAAATTAAATACTTTGGAATAACAATAGACAAAAACCGAAACTGGAAAGATCAAATCAACCTTACCGTTAATAAAATAAAGAAATTAATTTACATATTTATAAAAATCCGAAACTTTCTCTCATTAGAAAATCTAACATCAGTCTACCATGCTATAGAACAGTCAAATCTCCAATACGCTGTAGTAAGTTGGGGAGCTGCATACAAAACAAATCTACTCCCCGTTGAAATTGTGCAACGTCTAATTATAAAAATTTACATTGAAAAAACCAAGAGATTATCCAACACACCTTATTTTTGAAGAATTTAAAGTATTAAAATTTTATGATCTAGTTCAAAAAAATAAAATAATTCAAATAATAAAAGAAAAACAAAATCATTCCTTTTTAACTGAAAGTCGTACTCGTCAAAAACATAATATATTTCCAACACAAAAATGTAACACCTCATTTGCACAACATCATTACACATATCTTGGGAAAAAATACTTCAATAGCCTACCTGAAAAGGTAAAAACAATCGAAGACGATAAATGCCCACTAAAAACAATTAAAGAGCAATTCAAAGTAATAAATAACAAATTGATGAAATTATCTTCATAACTTACTATTAAATTTGTATTTTTTTAAGTACCTATTATAATTAATTATACGATACAAAAAATATTTTGTAAATGTATTTTAAATATATTTTCATCCCGATACTGGTCCCTCTTCTAATCACAAGCGTCTGCTTCTACGTATAGAAGAGAAATATTATTTTTAAAAATAATCAGCGAAAATTTATTATATAATTTATTTTGAATTCAAAATTATTACACTTTGTAAACTGATTTTTTATAAATAAATAAAAATATTTAAAAAAATTCCACAATATTCCAGAACATCCCGGATCGTTCTGGAATGTTCGAGAATATTCTGGAACGTTCGGGAACATCCCGGAATATGCCACATCATTGTGGAACATTCCAAAACACTCTCGAATGTTGTGGAATGTTCTGGATCATTGTGGACCATTCGAAGCCTTTTTGTATGGGTGGGGTTACTACTAATCCCCATTAGTAGTAACCATAAAGCATGATCCATCGTGGGTTCGAACGTCAGTTCAATCTCTTATCAAATTTCGTGAGCGAAGCCGGGTACCCCAGCTAGTAAAAAATAAAATAATAATTAATCAAACATAAAAAAAACTCTCCTCCGAAAATTGTTAAACCAGCTAAATGGTGATGATATTTAGGTTTAGGCTGGACCCAAATTCCGTCATAAGTTGTTATTGAAAGCGATCCATGTCCCGATGTTAGAGGCATTTTCCTATTGTTAAATTAATAACATACTCATAGAAACAAATTAATACTTTGTATTGACACAGAAACACAGTTCAATAACAAACAACAAAACATTAGATAATTATATGCACTCAGAACCCCACTAATAGTGGTATTTAAATTGCACTCAACTGATAAATAACATTTCACGTGTATGATGTATTACGTGTATATTGTCATGTATCAGTTTTGTAATTTTTTTTAAGATTTTGAATAACCTATTGCTAGGGCCTATTTTGTCGGAAAGAAAAAATATTTCTGCATCGCAATAAAATCAAAATAAATGGAATATTTCTGAACGCATCGGGAAACCATTTTTTCTTTAATCTCTTTGTTTTTGAAAAGTGATGAAATACGCTTCCCAATTTATAATTCGAAATAAACATATAATTTTTGGAATATAAAATTGTAAAATGGCTAATCTTGCGATTTTGAAAATTTCTAAAAATAAACATAATGATCAAGTATAAAATGCTAATGATCAAGTATTAGTGGTAGGTATTTATATTTATTTTGAACCATTTCTGCTAAAATTGTTTACCGGCCCACTTCACACTAGCGACGATTAATTAATTCGAATTATTAATAATTTATCCAAGACACTATTTAGAAAGCATTTGGTTCGGGTTTGAATCTTGCAATCCATACATAATAGACTTACTTAAATATCTCAAAATGTCAAATAGTTTGATTTTCTCTAATAAAAAATCCAGTGATCTTTAATTACTACATTGATAAAAATGCTCTTAAGACATTAACACAAATTAAAGTCTTAGGTATCACTTTTCAATCAAATCTTTCATTTGTTAATCACATAACAGAAATCTTTAATAAGGGCTTAACAATATTGGGATTTATAACTAGGCTAACTAGAAATTTTAACAATATAAAGTGTATTAAACTGTTATTTTTTGCCTATGTAAGAAGTCAACTTGAGTACAATTCTCCCGTCTGGAACCCACATTATAATATACATGTAAGAGCTGTTGAAAGAATACAAAACAAATTCTTACGTTTTCTAAATTTTAAAATGGGTATTCCAGCAATTATGTTGAACACTCTGTTAAATAATATGAATATGCTCAAATTGTCAGGCAGAAGAATTTTCACTGACTTAGTATTTCTATATAAAATTCTAAATGATTTAGTTGATAGTCTGGTATTGCTTGAATTGATAAGCTTCCGGATACCTCTACGTAGGTAATACTAGAAGTCAGGATTTATTTCAGTGCAGAAATTCTGGGACTAACTACCATTCTTTGTCCAGAATACTAATGTAGGGAAACAATTATACCAAGTCAGTGGACATCTTCAATTTATCTTTAAACAAATATAAAATATTGTTACTTAGGCAGTTCAGTTATGTACAACAAATATATTTCTTACCATTCATATGTAAAAGCCCCGAAAAAGGGCGTTAATCAATAAATAAATAAAGAGAGCAGCCAATAAAAATATGCATTAAGAAAATGAAGAAAATATTGGTAGTTCTTAGTCGAAGTATGATAAAGTTAAATATGACCGAATCGGATAGGGACACATTCGCTCAGTTGGAAGAGTTGCGCCCCGACAAGGCAAAGGTCCTGGGTTCGTGTCCCAGATGCAACCGTATCTTTTTCTAATTTTTCTGTTTTCATATTTTCGGTTGAGTTTCTCTTATATTATCTTCATAAAATATAATCTATTACTAAATATTCTAAAAATACACTATAGAAGACAGACGTAAAATAAACGACTTGCCATTTTTATTCAAAATACTTAACTCTAATTTCGACTGTTGCGAATTCCTACAACTCATAAACCTAAGAATACCGACAGTAACCACACGACAAAATACACTATTCTACTGCAGCATTCATAAGCGGAACTACATTGCCCACCCTCCGATACAACGATTTCACACTATGGGAAATCAGTACTTAGGTGATGTTGACATATTCAACATCAGCTTGGAGAATTTTGAGATCTTGTAAAAAACTTATTCCAAAACTATTCCTAAACGTATATGTATTTTTGTAAATTTATCAAATCGCTGGATTTTTGTATTTGTGTGACTTGTGTGCATTTCTTTCTAATTTTATTTTTATTATTTCTTTATCTGTTTAAAAATCATCTGTCATGAATTAATTGTACTACCAAACGTGTAAAAGTCCTCTGGGCGTTAAATAAATGAATATAATTAAATATTAATTAATTCAGTTGATGATATTAGTGAGTCACTTTGTTCAGACATGCGTAAGGTCATTTGGAAAAAATTTTCCTACCCAAAAACGTCGTTTAATTTTGGTTCTATAGCGATAGTTTTTTTTATAATTTCTTGTAATAAAATACAGAATATTAATAATGTTACGTGAGTTAATCTGAGTCATAATAAATTGAATGGTTTATTATTTAACCAAGGGCAATGCCATTCAACACTTCGATTATTTAATCAGGGACATATAATTTTTCAACGTGCATTGTAGGTCAGCAATATAATGATTATATTAATATTCACGTACAAATCGAGTGCCCCAACAATGTCAATTTTAGAAATAATTAAATAATCGTTTGTACGTTTTTATTATTTTTGAAAGCAGGAAATATATGGCGTAGTTTTGATACTCGCTCAAAAAGATACCCGCTCAAGAAGAAAGAGGAGAGATATGTAAATACGAATGTTAAAGGGAGCGCGCTAACATTAAAAACGATAATATTTAAAAGAAAATTGTAAAAAGGTTTAATAAAATATTACTCGTTTAAAATATAACAAAAATCTCGTGGGGAATGTCTAAGAAAGCATTTAAAGAAATATGTGAATTTATTTCATACGAATAACTTGTTAAATAACTGAAAAAACGTGTTTATAATATTTTTCGGAGCATTCTTCGTGATTTTTTTCTATTGACTGAATTTCATGTAATTGCCTTTTCGGCGCGGAAAATTTCTAGATATTTTCTTCAAGAATAACATATATTTTTTAAGAGCTTTAAAACTTAAAGTGTTAAATATTGTGGAAAATATGTGATAAATCGGTAGAAACGCGGGAAGTCGGGCCTTAAGATGATTAGTAATTTATTGATTTATTTCTTTAGATATTTATTTATTATGAATTAACGCCCATTAATGGCTTTTACAATGGAATTACAATTATTTGGAATGAATTCAGAATGTAAAAAAATATTCATATGACAAAAAATTAAAAAATAGGTACCTACATATTTAAGTGAAAGCATAAAGTACAAATAGTAAGCTATTATAAATACAAATATGAAGAAAAAGAAAACCTCACGTTCATGTAAACACGATATTTTGAACTAAAAAATAACTATGTTCGTAATAAAATAAAATTAAAATTTTCATAAGTAAACATGGATGAAGAATAAAAACGTTCAAATTATATTTGATTATAATCCAATTGAGAAGCGCTGACAAACAGCTTTAACTAAATAATGTTTGTATGTTGATGTATGTTTATGCAAAATCATGTGATTTTGGTTTGAAAATTAGATCGCTTAGAAATATTTTAGTTGCTTTAATTAAATACTGTTAAGAGAATACGTATTTGCCTTTGAAATAATCGAGTGTTTCTTTGATTAGTCTTTTTATAAGCCCAGAAAAAAATAAAGTATAAAAGGGCTAAAAAAATTGCTTTAAACTTCAAAGCCTCCTCATTACGAATCCTTTTTCGGTTATGGTTTTATTGTATAATTTTTTTTTTTTTTTTTAAAAAGAAAGACAAACATTCCCGGGTTACGAATAACCCAACAATGTTTGAAAATCTCCTACTACCACCACAGAAAGCCGAAAATGTTGCTTGTGTTGTGATGGAGGACTTAGCCAGCCGAGGAATTGAACATGCGACGCCCGGGTGGGACCCAAGCGCTATGCCCACTCAACCATATGTTATTTTTTATGTTATTTTAGAAAATGATTGCAAAACATTTTAATATTTGTGCCTGTGCTTCGCAAATCAAAATAAATTCCGCTTTTCGGAATAAACAAAACAGGCAACTTCGGGACAAAACGGGAATTTAACGTTTTCGCCATCTACTTAAGGCTCAGTTCCCGGCCCCAAAAAGAAGAAGACGGAGAGATATGAAATTTCGAATGTTAGAAGAGCGCGCTAACATTTACAACGATAAAATCGATGCAAAAATCATGAAAATCTTTAATAAAACATGACTCGTTTAAAATAGAGCAAAAATCTTGCGATAATTGTCTTTAACAGCATTAAAAGAAACGCTGTGAATTTTTTCATACATATAACTTGTAAAATAACTGAAACAAACGTGTTTATAATAATTTTTGAAGCATACTTTGAGATTATTTTCTATCGAGGGAATTTTATATAATTTGCGTTTGGGCGCGACTAATGCCTAGATATTATCTTCAAGAATAACATACATATATTTTTTTAAGAGCTTAAAAACTTCAAATGTTTAAGGGAGGATTGCAAGAAATCGGTAGAAATTCGAATACCGGCCTCTTGTAAGCGGCCTGATCCCGAATTTAACACGACGTGGTGCGTCACTTTAATATCTCATACATAAGTATTTTATAAATAAATAACTCTTTTACAGTTAATAAAAACGTACGTACAAAGATTGTTTCAACAATGAAAACTTGACACTTTTTTGCGAACATCAATAGACCAAGTGTTATTGGCTCTATAACAATACCACCACAGGCCAACAATTTTACAAATATATTGGAGTGGAATGGTTTAACGGTAACAAATTATACAAAATTCAAAAGTAAGCACAAATAATGTTAAAATAATGTTTACATACGTTTCTCCGCCTTTTTTTCACACGAGCGTTGCTCTAAAAAAGGTCTAATACGATTTCTGATATACAAAAAAAAACTTTATATAACGTATATTAATTATTTGTACAAATGAGATAAGTTAAATAAAATAAATAAAAATATATTATTGGAAAAACATTTTTCGCCAATGTTAAACACCTCTTGTGCCTTGTGCCAAGTTACCAATTTGCTCATCAGACATTTTTCTTCGAACAGTTAAAAAAAGAATATTTAACTCTCAAGTTAATTTGTTCGCTTTTCGGAAAAACTCATATGGGTCTCACAGAAATCGTTGTGTCTCTCATCCCATTATAATGAGGAATATGATCTAAATAGTGTAAGAAAGAGAAAAAATGCTTTATATTCAAATCTTAAAATTAACCACTAAAAAAGCAAAATGCACACCTTTATAAAAATAAAGTTTCAGTTCGCAATTTGAAAAAAATATATAAGCTTTGGTAATTTTTTTATTCATTATTTTTACGATGAAACGACAAAAATTTGAGGGTACAACAATGTTTATAAATGTGTCAATACATTTGTCTAATAAAATATGTATGTCTTTTTTTCGTAGTTTTAGTTAGAAAAAACGTAAGGTGAGTAGTTTTTCTTGTTTGCTGGCAAAAAAAAATAATGAATTTAGATGTTTATTACGAATTATTAAATTTTTATCACTCTTTTAATCAGTTTTTAGATTTCGGATACGTCCAGAAATATTCAATTTATTTTTATTTTTATTGAAAAGCGTAAATACTTGGACCCTCTGACAAAATATGACCGAGGCCTTATTAGTTAAATGCGAAATACTTGTATCTAAGGCCATAGCTACCTAATGCAGGAGACAATGTTATATGATGCTATTATTACAAGCAACAAAGGTCATAGGACTTCTGTATCTATGAGAAGCCAGAATATAACATTAATAATTAAATTATAAATACAATATAACTTCCATTATAATTTTGCATATTGCAAAGCTGGTTTATGTTCCTAATTTTGACAGTTTCAACTGAAAGTCTTCTACTCAATTATTCTACAACATTTCCTGAAATCGGTTTTCGCTGAGAAATACAACAATATATTATAATATAAGTCCAACTAACAAAAGAAATATCGAAAAAAATCCGATCTACATAATATAGATTGTAAAATAAGTAAAAAGTATTTTCGCGTCATTATATTTTTATTGCATTATAAACATTATATAATTTATTGCGCGTTCACAATAAATCACGATTTGAAAGATAAAAAATATGGAAACCTACTTTATTAAACGATTTCGAATTTTACTTACGTACATAAAATAAAAGTGATTAGAATACAGACTTTCAAATCTAGTTGCTATGTCGTCTAACTCTAGTTTTTTAGCGTTTATACAGATGTCTTTTACGTGATGCAAATTATACCTACAAAAAGTTCTTACGAACACAAAAAACAGTTCATCTACCGTTGACTCGAAATTGACTCGAACATATTAACTCTAAATGTACAGAAAACTAAATACTTACTGTCTAGTCTCTCCAATATCCCAAAGTCAAACCTACCCCCGCCATAAAAAATATACGAATGTAAAAATTCATCTCTAAACCGGAACTGTGACTGCCCATGCCTAGAGCAAGTAAACATTATCAAATATTTAGGAGTAACCTTCGATACACACCTAAATTGGAAGCAACATATACATAATACTACAAACAAAATCCGCAAATCTATATACTTTTTCAAACAAACACGCAATTTCCTTAACCTAAAACTTTTAAAAACAGTATATTATTCACTGTGCCAATCTCACATCGAATACGGAATTTTAGCCTGGGGTAATGCATATTCCAATGCCGTTGATCCTATCATGAAAGCACAAAAACTAATCATAAAAATAATTCTTAAAATGCCACTTACTACCAGCACGGATACTATATTCAATTCCTTCAACGTTTTGGACATAAAACAGCTCTACTCAAGATCCATACTAATTAATTTACACAAAAACAACAAAACACTATACAAAGCTACACAAACAATACACAATACCCGAGCCAAAAACAACGAACTTCTCCAAACTCCTTTTTTCAAAACCACCTTCGGGCAAAGATACTCTAAATACATAGCTTGCAAACTTTACAATACACTACCAACTACGATCAGACAAACTGACTCCTTTACAAAATTCAAACAAGATATTAAAAAATGGATTATAAGTATTGGACGCCTCACTATTACAAACATCTGTAAAATAAATCACACATAAACAAAAATAACTATGCACATACAACCTAACCCATTTAAAATAAATGAAAATAATGGAATCCTGTCAAATTGACCTTTAAATAGATTAGGCAGAATTTACTTCTCTACTTCATCTCCAACATCTATAAAATAACTCTCTTTAAAAGATTTATCACCCTTCCAATCACCTTTCTGTTTTAATTCTATTCAAAGTGATATGTATTTTACCTTAAATATCCTTGTAAATACAATATTCATTTATATACCTGTACGCCTGTCTCGACACAGTTATACCCTAGTGAGACAGGCATATACATAAAACCAATGTAAATATATTTTATTATAGATAAATAAATAAAAATAAATAAAAAAATAAAAAAAACCTAGCTTCTAAAATCTTCAAGTTTCTTCCAGATAACTTAAAAACCGAAACCCAAATTCATTCTTTCAAAACACAAATAACACTATGGATTCTTACACTTTGTCGTCTTAGTTCTTAATTGTCCAAACGACCATTAGATAATTTTACAAGAAGTAAGGTTTTCTTTCATTATTTCAATGAAACGATATGACAGGTGTTTAAGATAAAGCTATTTCCGTAAAGTTAAAGGTCTCATTAGTTTAAATAATTCTTAGTTAAGTGATTAACTATCACTTTTCATACTTTTTTTAAATTTAAGTGGAGATTGAATAAAAATTAAAATGATCGTTTGGATAATTAAGAACTAGGGCAATGATGTGCAATTAAATATATCTCAATCATAACACCCATAGATTCTATTCTCTAGTCCAAGGCGGTACATACACAACCCTAATAATTTTTGTTTGCTCAAAACTTACATTTTAATCATTTCCGGCGAATTTGTAACTATAATAACTTTTTTATTCCCAAAAGAACCCTAGGGATGTAAGTTTTTTGTATTTAAGATTAATAAAAACAATACCTTACCGTTAAAATATTTTAAGTATAACGATTTTAAAACTTTATAACTCGTTTTTTCAACTATAAAGTTAGCTAATAGCACCAGATTTTATTTTTCTAGACGATGAATTAATAACTTCGGGAGTGAGACATTGAGACAAATTTAAATATTTGTAACACGTTCTTCGGAATTAATTCAAATAAACGCGGCGGAAAGGTCGAATCTCCAGGCCTGCTACGGTGATTCGACAGTACGTCCATCCAATACGCCGTGCCACGGGCGTATATTTGTTTACACGCTTTCTTCACTTAAGTCGTTAAGATTCCCACATTATTTGTCTTCTTCTTCTTTTCTTTAATAGGGTAAATTCCACAGTAGGTCCATCTAATATACGGGTCGTGAGTCGCAATTTGTATACACGGCTTCTTTACTTACGTCGTTAAGATTCTGAATATGTTTTAGGGTATATTGTGGTTTTAAGGAGAACCTCTGCACGGCCTTTATCATACAAAACTTATATTTGAATTTGAAGCCAAAATACTTAACCGAATTGCTTTTTTTTTTCAAAAGGTTGTTATAGCAAATATCTAGTACGGGTATGTGCTAATTTATTTATTTATGTTTAAAATTATAAAATATCAGTCATTAAGAAGTTCATTTTACGTGATTTTACAGCGAACTTTTTGGTAATTATTGTGATGATAATTACTTATTTTTAAATCAATAAATCTAAAAATCACAAATAATTCCAAACATGCGTCTAAAATCATGATGAATGGAAGTTTTTACTGGTCTATATTTTATAATTGAAAACACAAATTGTAAAAAAAAAAACACATATCCGTTCTAAATATTTGTTATACCTTTTGATTAAAAACATAATTTTTCAATTTAATTCGGTTAATAATTTTGGCCTCAAATCCAAATTAAAGTTTTGTATGAAAAAGGCCACGCAGCCGTTCCTCTTAAACACCCTTCATAAAATATGCCTCAGATTCCTTATCTTAAGTATTTATTGAATTCAATATTTTCACATCAACAATGTAATAAATCAGTCTAAATTGTGTGATATATTTATTACAGCGTATTAATTTACTCTGTAAACTTCCCCGCCAAAACACAAGGACATCCCTAACATGGTGGGTCAAGTAATACTAAAAAAATAATTGTACAAGCTTGTTGCATGAAATAAATAAAGTAAATAAAGATAAAATAAATCAAATAAAATGACGGTTTAGGTTAGGTTAGGCGGGAAATAGGTGTAGGACGGCGAATTTTTAGTGATTTTCATGATTTTTTTTAACACATTAGAATTTAATATTTTTTATTTATACTTTGGGGTCAGTTTACACATACATTCTAGAGTATATTCCAAAATTTTCAAATATTTTCCTCAAAAAATAACGAAGATATCAGCTGTCGCGCATTGTAAGTCGCCATCCAACTGGGCAATTTGTGTAACTCCCGGATGTCACAATTTTCACGTGAAAACAATTTTTCAAGAAAATTAACTTTTTTCATAAGTATTTTTCCTATTGGAACCTCACTCCTCACGAAAAAAATTGAAATTTAATATTTTTTGAGGATTGTGAAAATTTTAGTATGATTATTTTTTCAGTACGTTTTTAACAAAATAAAAAAGTTAAAATAAAGATACTCTTTAGGATTAAGGTTCAAATCGAGCGCATTTATATAAAGAAACTATGTGTTGAGTTTAATAACGATTATCAAAAACCGTAGGAGCTAGAGGTTACAAAAATTCGGAAAAAGTAGTTTTGAGAAAAACGAGTTTGAAAATAAGAGTGGCAGTAAAGTAGTAGGTAGTAGTTTGACCGAGGGACACTCACTCAAATACTTATAATTTTTAATGTAGAATTTTGGTTTGAAATTTTAAGAATACATTTTTGAATATTTCTACTATCGATTTAAGAAAGAAAAACAAAATATTTTTTTGAATCCTCTACACCCATTTCCACCCCTAAAGGTAATTCAAAATTCCTTCAAACTGTTTAATTTTTTAAATTTTACCAAACAAAAAAGCCGTTATTTTGTCGGTGAGTGGAGATACGTGTTTTATTTTTATTATAAAGTATATTTACGCTTTTATTTTGGTCAGGAAAGTCATAAAAATCGAAAGAAAGTCACGAAACTGTACCGCGTCGTACCATCGAAGTTCTTTTATAAATGCATATCTAACCCAATTTAACGATAGGCAGAATTAAACCTTCGCTAAAAATATGTCACGGCAATTTACCGAATTCAATTTCGAGTGCGATTAATTCATTCATACACCTGGTAATCAATGATTAAGCAAAAGGTAGAATATGTACTAAAATAAAACAATTCTATAAAATTTTATCAGTCTTATACAATAAATAGTTATTTATGTGTTCTGTAGTTCAATTCTTAGTGCAATAAGTTTAAAATACACACTTTAAAGTCAATCATTAAATAGACGCTTTTATATTATGACATTCTCGGATCACGGCTCACTCTAGCATGCTACAAACTCCTAGGTTTTATCATCCGAAAATGAAAACAATTTGATGACCCAGATCCAATGATATCGTTCGATGGCGTCATAAGAAGTAAGCTAGAGTATGTTAGTGGTGTGTGGACTCCGCATCAAACTTAATATATTAATATGCTAGAACAAATCCAAAAAAACTTATTTAGGTATGTCTATACGCGGGTGCATGGAACTTATCCGAGTTTCATTCACCATAAAGAATTAATTGAGGCAACAAATAGATTTAGCTTAGAAAGTAGATGTTATGCAAATCTTGCAATTCTTAGTTTTAATATAATCCATAACCGTATTGAAAGCCCGTTCCTCTTGGAATGCTATGGCTTATACGTGCTAGAAAATTTTAGCCGTAGTCGTCGACACGACTTATTCAAAATACCATACGTTAGAACAGATGTTTTGGCACATCATAGCATGACAAGAGGAATGGTGCTGTTGAACGAAATATCGAAAACACTAGATATATATAACTCTTCTTTAGATAGCCTTAAGATTTTTTTGCATACTTATTATCTTCCTAGATAGACTGTCAAAATTAGAAAATTGTACGGTAATTAGAAAATTAATCTGTATCTAAAAAAAATAAAGTAATTACCGTGACGATACGAGGTTACGGTACCGTGACGGCAAAAAAGGCAATAAATACACGTTCTTACACATTAATACCAATACATAAGTACTAAATTTAGCATATTTGGACCTGTGTATTATTTGGTAGTAAAAAATAAAATAAAAATATATGAAGATGAACCTGGTTCAACCAAAATTTATTGCGACGTGAAAAGTCAAGTAGAAGTCAAACAAAAAACAGACAAGAGTTCGAGAATGGTATTTAGTTTTTTGTTATAAATAATATAATTCTATTGAATGGTTGTTTATCAAACATGCTAATGTACTATTATAAAAAACACATACTTAATTGTTTCCATACGGCCTCTCCTACGCTATTATAAATATGTTTTCAGAACAAAATACTGCTTAATTCTGTAAAAGGATACATATTGTATGTTTTTTCATTAAATCCAACAGCGGTTTTTTTTATCAAATGGATTTAAAATATACAAGTGCCAATGATGTTATACATTATATCTAGACTCGCCATTGTCTCACAAACTAAAGATAGAAAGTTGCAAATAAGGAACACTCTTATGTTTTCAGTAAATTCTTAATTCTAAAGTTATTCATTTGCGATAAAGATAGTAATTCAAAGAATGTGTGTGAAGGTGAACAAACTAAATTTAAGACTGGACAACGTTTTCGTATATGCGCCGACTAGTACATTATATATCACCGGTGTGACTGGATGCTTCCTCGCTTGCACTAGGTAAGTCAAAAACGATCGATACGTTTGATCTACACAGTTCTAGGTTTGTCCTTATACTACGTTTCCTATCCCACTATCTTTATGTTGCGACGTTTGATATCTCACTTTCTCTAATGGCGCTAAAAATCCTCGGGAATCAATCGAGATAATTGTATTTTTTTTAATAATAATAAATAATTAGCTTGTTTTTACGAATTAAATGTCATTCCTTGGGTTTTACTTGTATTTACCGTGTAATGGAAACATTTTCTTATCACACGCGAGAGCATTTTGGCGCTTTTTTAATGCAATTTACTTTACTAGTAGGACACGACCTTACTCTACGCGGGATAGTTGAGTACAAAAACTAGAAATCGTAGGCAATACAACTGTCTTGTCTTTCGCTTCAACTATGAGGTTTCGAACGCGCGTCTAAATATTATATATAACCTCGTCGCCTAATGCTAATTCATTCTCATGAATTTGAAACTGATTTGATTTTAATTTGTTAAAATTTAGATTTCTTAACAGCTGGGACTACCGGACGAACGAACAATGACATTATAAAATTCACCTCGGCGAACGAACTATCTATTTTTAACCCCTCAGGCTAATTTGTTCGCTTTTGGGAACACCTCATATGGTCTGATAGAAATCGTTGTATCTCCCTTACTATCACGTTGAGTAATACGATCTAAACAGGTTTAGAAAGAGAAAGCACCATGATTTATATTTAAATCATGAATTTAGCCACAGAAGAATTAAATTGTACACGTCTGTGAAACCAAAGCTTTCGACCGCCATTGGAAAAATAATTATGACACTCGTGATTTTAAAAAAAATATTTTTATATGATACGTGAGGTGACAATAACGTTTATAATGCATTTGTCTAATAAACTATGCCTGTTTTTATTTTATTTTCGTTATCAGTAATTTTAATTACAAATACGTAAATGGAGCCAGTTTAGTTTGTATTCACGATTTTAATACATATATCAAAAATTATGTACTCATTTCTAATAAAGCGAATTTCATCAACTTTCAAAAACAGTTTTTATTTTTGGGAATCGTTCAGAAATATTCCATTTATTAGGATTTTATTGCGAATCGGAAATAAACGGACCTTCTGACAGAATGTGCCAGAGGACTGAGGGATTAATTCCACAATTTTTGTATCACAACTTCTACCGTGCGACACTACTGACAAATGCAAATTTCACCATTTCAAGTCGTACCTCATATGACACTAAATAGATTTTTAGTGTAATAATTTAATTTTTCCTTATCATTTCAAAATATTTCGTGAGTTGCAAATTTTTCGTGCATACTTAAGTATGTATTTTAGTTAAAAGCTTTCGGCTCTTAGCCAGAACCGTATCTCTTGGATGCATTAAATTATCAATAATGTTTTACAATAAAAGCTATGCGTAAACAGTATCTAAGTTTATCAGATAAAATTGATAATGATACTGTGATAAAAGCAGAAAATATCAACTATCATTTAATATGCAAATTCGAATGATAATGGTGTTGTTTTATTAATACAATAAAGGACTAATTATTAATTGGATTCTATGTACTTATTAACTAGCAATAGACAGGTACCTACTTACTAATTCTGTTTCTGGAAGTCTACCATGGTCTCAATTTGGGAGGCGGGAATGGGTACCTGCGCCCCCGGAAACCTTTATTGGATAACCAACACCTCTGCCACAGGTCAACCCAAGTGGTTCGCAACGTTTGGTGATTTAGCAGGTGTGTCCGGGTTCATGGGGTGAGGTTTGTCTAGGTCTTGGAGGCGCATGACTGGGACACACTGAACCCCAGATTCCTACCCACCCCTTAAACCCTTTTCTTTCCCAGAACTCTCGCCTCTTCCTTTCTTTAAAAAAACCCTTCACACAGCATCCCCAAAGATGACATAGGCCCTGAGGGAAATTATTTTCCTCAGGGTCTCCTGTGTGGAGCTAATGTAAAAAAAAATGGTCGATCGATAAAACCCTATATCAATAGAATATCGACCAAATCCGTCATCTATAGTCCGTTATTAATTGATATTTGCGAGCACGGTCTACGATTGTTAACACATAATATTCCGACCGACGTCAGTCGTGTTATCGTCGCGTCGCGACTTTTAATTTTATTGATTAATTTTAACTTGGCTTCAATAGTATCAGATAAGTTTCGGTTAACTATCCATATACTTATATCTTTTTTTAAATTATGTCGTTAGTTATGCAAAATTACTGGCGGATTTAATGATCGCATTGAACTTACGAAGCTCTTGGAAATAAAAGAAGACTTTGAGAAACTTTGAGAAACGAAATATTAGAAATATGAATGATCACCCGTTTAGTGTCAACAAGTAAATGCGGACTTTCATTGCATATTTAGGTTAGTATTTCAATTCAACAATGTTAAGTTATTAATATTTTTACGTAATTGCTTGGCGTCTGACATTTCGTAGTGTTAATTCATAAAAAAATATCTTCATTTTTGCCAGCGATCGATTTCTTATTTATTTCCTGTCAATATCGATTCGGCAGTCAACGGTGAAAGCGTGCTCAAAACATCGAAATTAAAATCATCGGAAGTTACGACTATCGATACGATTTATCGATTTCACCGTGCTAGAGGTCCTGGGAACCTAAAATCCACTGGTAATAAAATGCAACACAATAACAAGGTTTGTGGTTTTTGATTTTATTTTGCATGTTTTGCTTTTAATGCGGACAAGAACCTTCTTTCAGGTATAAAATGAATATCCACCATCTCTAATTTGAACACATTATAATCTACGTATCTTCGATGGTAAAAATATATTCCTTAAAACTTAAAGTTTTACTATTCTGAATTTCAAATAAATAAGTGGAGGTTTTTGAAGCGTTAACTTCTTTACTACCGTTGTGATTTGAAACTCGTTGAAACGGAAACGAGTGACACTAAAAAGATATTTTTTTTTATTCACAAAAATATATATATATTTTTTTTTAAGCTGAGTTTTAAATTTTTTTAATATTACTGTTCATGTTTCTGATTTTTTCAGATAGTGAATTAAAATATTCAACTCCGAGATATTTATGATTTAACTGTCCTATTATTTTTTACATTTTGGAGTAGGAAGTATTGATGTTTGTCTAAGATTTCTGTTATTTTTAAAGGTTGCAACTTTATTTTCAATATTATCTTTATAAATTTATAATGTTGCATGATAAAAGTGTAATGCACTTAATTTTCTGACCTTAAATTGTTTGAATAAAAGTTTTGTAATGATTTGGCACAAGCTTATATTAAGGTTGTCGAATTGGTACGTCATATACAAATAATGAAGTGGTAATTCCTACTAGCTCAAGTAATTGGAACTGTGGTGTAATGACATGCCCCACAACACGGGCATGTGCCTAGCATGGTGGTCGAAAAATCCCCAATTTATGTAATACAAATTCAATAAATAAAGAAAACTGAAAAAAAAAACTTAATTACATAATGAAACGTGTGATTCGTTTCTTTATTATATTTGTCAATTATTTATTGTTCAATCATCATCATCACTCTTGGCTCTACAACCCCTGGTGGGTCTGGGTCTTGTCTCTTCAAGAGTCTTCCTCCACTCATCTCAGTTTTGTGCCAGCTCTCTTCAGTTTAGAAGCTCCAAGGTAGATATATCTTTGAGGACGTTATCGCTCCATCTTAATCTTGGTCTTCCCGGCTCCTTCGCCCTATCGGTCTTGAGTTCAGCAGGGACTTTGGTGCTTGATGCTTGGTCATTCTCTCCACATGACCCAGCCACCGAAGTCTTCCCAGTTTTATAAATTTTGTGACGTTCAGCTTCTAAAACATGGTATAGTTCTCGTTCTTGTAACATCTGCGCCAAAATCCTTTTCCTAGAACCAGTCCGAAGATAGGTACGCCTCAAAATTTTCCTTTCAAAAATGTCCAGTGCTCGCTCATTCCTCTTAGTTAGTACTTAGACTACTTAGTACCCACGTCTCAGCTATTATTCAAGATATTGTTCGATAAAAATAATAAAAGAGTTATGAAATTGCAGACTTCCGATAGGATATTTGTGTTAGTACTATTTACTTGTTATTAATATTACCTCAAAAAAATCATATTTTAAAAAAAGAAAAATTTAAAAAAATATATTCACAAAAAATTTCAATTTTAAAAAGAAAATCAATAACATTCTAAATTCAAATGTTACAAATTTCAAAAACTTTCAATTTTAAATTTCCGAAAAAAAACTAATTTTCATGTTACCAAAACTTTCAACTCCGAAAAAATTCAAATTAAAAATTTCAAAAAATTTCAAATTCTAAATTTCAAAGAAAATCAAAAATTTGGAAAATTAAAAAAAGGTTAAATTTAAAAAAAAGTTAACAAGTGAAGACAGGCTGCATATAAACAAGCCCGTTTGAGAGTCCAAGACTTTTGAATCACCTATGCAAGCTTCACGAAAAGACGACCAATTTACCTTAGCAAATAACTACTATAATAATTTATAGGACCTTAAAACCAATGCCAGGGTCAATAAATTTGTGTCTGGTGTAAACTTTTTTGTTTCGTTCTTTGTAAGTAGGTCTAATTTATTGGTGTAACTATTACAGAGCCAGTTTGGCTGGAAATGACTACGCGATGACTGCATCGATTACCTCAAATAAATCATTACAAGGTAAAGGTACAAAAAAGTCAAGAACGAGGCTGGTTTTTGCCTTAAGGTATGTAGAATTGAGGAAACGGTTATTTAACCCAACAACTGGACACAAGTATGATATGGTATAAACATTTTACGTAATTTAAAAAATTTAATTTATCTTAATTGAATACCTTGAAATTACTAAGATTAAAATTTAGGTATAGATTTTTTTTGTTTCTTAATGGTTTCAATTTTTATTCTATCGGACAGTCTTTTCCCTATCATACTTCTTTCCATGGAGTTTTGACAAGTTTCGAGCTTCTTATCGTGAATTTTTGTGAGTGTTCAAATTTGGCAACCATAAATAAGTACAGGAAGTATGCAGGCATCAAAAAGTTTCCGTTAAATAGTTGTCCTAGTTTCACTGTTTTTCATTATTTCTTTCAAATCCCAATATTGTTTCCAAGCATTTCAAATACGTCTATCTATTTCTTTTGTGGTTAAATCTACAGGAGAAATTATTTGACCTAGGTATACATACTCATCCACATAGTCGATCAGATGATCACAAGAACAAAAGATGTCATAAAAACAATAAAAGAAGTGGAAGTGGTCAGGCCACACAATCAAAGGAAGTGAAAAATGGTCAAAATTAGTCATGAATTGGTTCAAGAGTCACATTAGAGAAAACGAGGAAGACCATTTAGACTGTGGGTTGACGACATCAAAGCCATAGCAGGTGGTACATGGACAAAAGTAGCTAATGATAGAGAGAAATGGCGACATTTTTTTCTATCTAGGGAATTTTATATAATTTGCGTTTCGGCGTGGGGAATGTACAGATATTATCTTCAAATATTACATATATTTTTTAAGAGCTTAAAAACTTCAAATGTTTAAGGGGGATACATACGTAATCGGCAGAAATTCGGGAAGCGGCGGCTTAATTTCTTACCTATACTCAATGAATATTTTACCCTAATACCCACAAGCACACATACAAATATACATGTATTGTATAAAACTTAGGTACCTAATATGTATTTTCATAAAGAGTAATTCGGAAGCTTACAAATTTATTTTAACATGGTTTTACAGCGATTCTTTTCGTATGTTGTTTTCCTTGGAATAAATAATTTGCATTGTGAATGACACAAAAGAAATTTTAAAAAAATATTTCCGTAACGTGTTTCGACACAGTCAAGCAGTTCAGTCATATTATGCATGCTTGTAATAACACTTATAACAGATGCGGGATTCGTAAGTGTTAAGAGAATGTTTCTGGCGATTATTATTTTTTATTATTGCAACTGGCAACACATAAAAAAAAACAAAGCATGCAATTCACACGCGGTAGATGTACCTTCAGAAAACTAAAGAAGACAAGAGTGGGGAAGGAGACCGCACAAAGAGGAGACCGATTACATCTCATTGTCTCGCAGGCTAAATTCTATAGATTATGTGTTTGTCTCTTTTTAGTGTCGCTATTTCAAATCACATCGGTGCTAAAGAAAATTTTACTTCAAATACCTATATTCTAGTACTCTGCCGTTTGGGAGGCGATAATTCGTATCGCCGCTCCGAGTACCATTTATTGGATAACCAACACCTCTTCCATAGGTCACCCCAAGTGGTTCGCTATATTTGTTAACGTAGAAGGTGTGTTCGGGTTCATGAGGTAAGGTTTATCCGGGTCTTGGCGGTGGAGGCATCTTCCCACCAGCTGCTTGGAGAGCCGGATCGGGAGAATGGTTGAGGGAGATCTTTTGACCTCTCCAGCCGGATTTTCTAGACTTCTAGACCCATTGCTTTGAACCGCAGTGGGAAGGATGGATTACGTACGTCCGTCACTCCAGGTCACAATGACCCTAAGATTCCTACTTAATCCTCTTACCTTTCCTTCCCAGAACTTCCTTTTCTTCCTTTCTAAAAATACCCTCCACACAGCATTCCCAAAGATAACATAGTTCCTGAGGGATTTATTTTCGGGGATTCCTATGTGGAGCTAACGTAAAAAAACAGTCTAATGGTAACAATAATATTCTGATAATTTCAATAAGGCAATTTTGGTGAAATATCACATTGTTCTACCAATTCATTGGTAATTCAATGGAAGATGCTCCGATGGACTAGCGTCATTGATCTCTTCGGCACCGGTGCAAATTCGGGAAGCACGCCATACGCGCGCCCAACATCAATTTGTACATTTGTCACAGGAGAACGGGTCATTTCTGCGATTCGTTCTTGAGTTCAAAGGCTCGGCTGTCGAACGATTTGCCGGCCTCAGTGTTTCCTCCCTCATACAACGCGGGTCTCTTCAAAACCCGGGTTCACTCTTTGCTTTCCACAAAAAGTCCTTCCACAAAGCATCCCCAAAGATCACTTAGGCCCTGAGGAAAACTATTTTCCTCGTGGCCTGGATGGAGTTAAAAAAATCAAGGTGCTGGTTACTATATTCGAAAAACATTAATCCTAATGTGTAATTTTTAAACTCTGACGAAAAAAAAACCTTAGGGCCTATGTCATCTTTGGGATGCTGTGTGGAGGGTCTTTTTAGGGAAAGGAAGGAGAGGAAGTTCTGGGAAGGAAAATGGTATGAGGGGTGGATAGGAATCTGCGGGTCAATGGGTCTAGGAATGACGGATGTTTGAATTTATTCCTCCCGTAGCGGTGCAAGGTGCCCCCGGGGAGAGAGTCCGGCTGGAGAGGTCTAGTTTAGGTCTCCCTCAGTCTCTCTGCCGACTCGGCCCGCCACGCAGTGGGTGGGTAAACGCATTGGCCGCCAAGACCAAGACAAACCTCACCCCCATGAGCCCGGGCACCCCTGCTAAGTCATTAAACGTAGCAAATCACTTGGGGTTGACCTGTGGCAGGGGTGTTGGTTATCCAATAAACGGTTCCCGGTGTTTAAAAGATATTATATGCTATAATATATGCCGGTAGCTTTACAATAAAAAATATTTACAAAAAATAACACTTTTCAAAAGTTATAAAAAATGTGAGGTTGGCTTAGGTTTTAGGCTATTTTTTTTTTTCATAGTTTTTATTATCACTGTTTAAAAGTGCTCTATTTTATCATTTTTCTGTTATGAAACAGATAAGCTCGTTGTTACTCAGTCGCACACTGGGCGAAATGCTGATTCTACATAGCTTGATTAAATAAATACTTGTTTCAAACACGTATAATTCATTAAATCATGCATAAAATAAGTCATTTTTTCACAACACCTTAGCATCTCAAAAACCTGTAGGCATGTGCATGAGTTGCGTTTCTTTTTAATTGCTCTGTGTATATATGTATAAGAATTCTTATAAATTTAAAGATAAGATAAACAAATAATATGCACACAGCATCCCCTAAGATGACAAAAATCAGGGAGGATTCCATCCGGAGAATCGTTGCAGTTATGAGTTATGATGGTATTATTTGATTGGCTTTGTCTGCGCTACAAGCTTACCGAGAGGTGCTCTAAAAGAGTGCACTCGTCCCTCCAGGAACATTTCCGTAGCGCCGCAGTATCGCTGTAGGCGGAACAATTGGCGATGTGCATTATTGTAAATGACTTTTAGCTATTTTAGCTGTACCTGTAGGTACTCAAATTTTCTGTCTGATTGGAAAACTAATTACTGCCGAATCATTGTATTTAATTGCATTTTGATGGCACCATCCACCAACGTCCGCACCATCCAAACATCGGTTATTGAAAAATATCTTCAAATATACGAATATTTAATGAAAACATCGTTAGTCTACAGGAAACAAATTAATAATACGACATATTCATTGTTCTTCTTGAGCGATGCAGAACATGTGTAACAAAAAAAATACATCAATACCTGTAAAATAACTTATCCGGTATGTATTTAATCGTCAAGTCATTGTTTTCAGAATTTCGAGAAAACTTGAGATATGAAATATTCACATGTTTTATGAGATAATGTTTTTTGGTTGAATTTTTGCATAACAATGAACAATGTATCTCTGCGCGGAGTTTGCAAGGTCGTTGCATATTATTTTACGATAATTATTTATTCGCGCCAGACACTTCGCTTTATGCTTTATTGTGATTTATTTTTGGGGTTTTATGCCGTGACGCGCGACTTCCGTCTTGAGCCAACTTTTCGGTGTCCATTATCAGGGCAGACACTTTTATATGTACCCTATAATATTACACATCCGCCCTGATGATAGACACTCTAACGATGTCCGAAAAGTTGGCTAAAGAAAGAAGCACAACACGGCATAATGCTTAAAAATGAATTACAAAAATTCTTTTGGCGTGAAAACGTCAAACTATATCTTATATCTCACCTTAAGCTGTTCAACATCATCACGGTGCTACATTTCTAGTAGATTAAGGGTACCGCCGCCCCGGGAACCATTTATTGGATAATCAACACCTCTGTCAAGGGTCACCATAAGTGGTTCGCTATGTTTGGTTACTTAGCAGGAGTCTTGGCGGCTGATGCGTCTGCTCACCTGCTGCGTAGTGGGCCGGATCGTTTGACTTCTATACTCGATCCATCGTCTTGCACCGCAGCGGGGTGGTTGGATTTATACATCCGTCATTCCCGGACACACTAACCCCCAGATTCCTATACACCCTAATTCTTTTTACCTTCCTATAACTTCCTCTCCTCCCTTTCCTTAAAAAGACCCTTCACACCGCATGCCCTAAGATGAATAATTGGCCCTTGTGGTAATTATTTTCCTTGAAACCTCCTAAATCCACAAATTTCCACAAATTTTCTAAAAAGTCTTTGGTCTCTAGCCAATCTTCCGCAGTCCTCAGGCCTTCCAATCTAACGTTACGTAATGAAAAAACTTGTTACACGTTGGGAGAATTGCGTTATCCATAACGGTGTCTATGTTAAAAATAAATATTTGATTTTGAAGCTTAAGAAGCGTGTTTTAACGTACTTTTTGCCAGATCTTGCTGTTTGTTTTTGTTCGTGTTTTACAAGTATGTGTGCATTTCTTTTCAGCCTACCCTAGTAGCTATAACTTTGTGGTAATCCATTATAGATAAATGAAACAATATTACTTTGTTTGAACCACTTGTATATTTGTTTGAAGCCGACCGGTTTCGGAACGACCGTTCCTTCCTCAGGGCAAACGTATACTGACTTGACAATCACAAAATAGTGGGTGGATACAATGTATTATTACAAAGTGTTGTGATAGGGGTGGAGCCGTGGCTAGGGATTATTTAAGAGTGGGTGGGTGGGGGAGCATATCCATGATTGGGCTATAAGATAATATTTTTTGTTTTTTTTATAATGGATTCATTATTTTTAAGGCGGTCCACTAGTACAGGAAAAAATCGAAATCGGAATTCACGCCCTTTTATGGGAGGAGTTTAAAAACACTTGAGAAAAAGCTTTTGGAAAGGTTGGAAAAGATATTTGAGAATTTTATTTTACATGTTAATTTCGTAAAGGCCTGTAAAAAACATTAATTCCTTTTTTATGCATTGTTTATTGTAATAAAACGGAATTTTTAAATTGATTTCACGAAAACAAGCAGCGCGGACCGTAACACGTTGTTTCTCCGCTCCGTTCGGAGGAGTAATGACGGATGAATGGGGCGGCTGCCAGTCGTTCTTCGGTGGACGGTATAAGGTTCACTTTGATATAACAAATTCTTCGACTGCCGTATTGTCGCCGTGATGTCAAAAATACCGACGCGAAAATGGATATTATATTTTATTTTGTGAGGTTCGGGCGTAAATATCATTTTTTTTCGCGATAATTATATAAGAAACTGAATTTGCCACATTATGCAATAAAACCATATCCGAAAAAGTGTTTATAAGTAGGAGAGTTTTCAGTTGAAAATGTTTTTTATAGACCTAATACTTTATTTTTTTCTAAGCTTATTAAAAGACTTATTAAAAAAAGTGACCGATATTTTTAAGGACCAAGGTGTATGTTGTACACGCAGTATTTAATTGAAGCATCTATAATACTTCTAAGCAGTCAAATTTTCAAAAAAAAAATACGATTTTGTATGATTTTGCATTTTTTAGTATGGTTTCATCTTAAGGGATTTTTTTTTATTTCCAAGGCTTCTAAGTTATCTAAGCGATGTTGTTGATATATTTAGTACCTACGTCAATTTTAATATATAAGCATACCTTATTGAAGTTTTTTTCATCAAGTAGGGGAATATTTTGATAAAGCAATTGACTAACACATTAACAGTATTTCGTCGGCTGAAAGAAAAAAACTATTTTGGATTTTTTTAAATATTTTGTACCTGCGTACTGTGTGGATCAAATTCAATATTATTTTTAATTTATATTTTATTTTTGTGCAAGTGTTTTAAACAGTCGTTTCCTCCACTATTTATGAGTACAATTTTGTAAATATTGTTATATATGTATATGTAAAAGCCTAAATAGGCGTAAATAAATAAATAAATAAATTTCGGGAGGCCAACTGTCGGTGGATCAATTGTTGGGTCACCGTATTTACATCTTTTTGGAGGCTTACATATTATTTAGATCTAAAATTACTACTACTTGTCAATGTCATTCCATAAAATATTTATTGCCGAAAAATCCAGCAATATCACAATTCATAAATATGTTGATTCTCTGAACAGCCATATTAATATTATGATTACGTTTGAAATCAGATATCTTTTCATGTTTTGGTAATACATTCATGGTCGCTTTGATTTCAAAATACTTGATATACACTCTCGAAATAAAATATAATCTAAAACCAGGTGCAGAGAACGAATATCTGACACTGTGTAATAAAATAATTAGTGTCATTGAAAATACCTACATACATTCATATCTTCAACCAAAGTTCACAGCACACAGTATCGTTTAAATTTAGTGACAATGAAATCACACTCATCACTTAAAGCAAAGTTCACCGCACGCAGTATCGTTTACATTTAGTGACATTGAAATCACATTCGTCACTTCAATCATAGTTCACAGCACGCAGTATCGTATAAATTTTGTGACATTGAAATTACATTCATCATTTCAACCAAAATCATTTAACTTTAGTGACATTAAAATCACTTTTATCACTTCAACCAAAGTTCACCGCACGCAGTATCATTTAATTTTAGTGACATTGAAATCACATTCATCATTTCAACTGAAGTTCACCGCACGCAGTGTCATCATTTAACTTTAGTGACATTGAAATCACATTCGTCACTTCAACTAAAGTTCGCAGTACTCAGTACCGTTTAAATTAAATGAGTTTTAAATCACATTCCTCAATTTAACCAAAGTTCACAACACGCAATATCGTTTAAATTAAGTGACATTAAAGCACATTCATCACTTCAACCAAAGTTCACCGTACCCAGAATCGTTTAAATTATTTAGTGACATTAAAATCACATGCATCACTTCAACCAAAGTTCACCTCACGAGTATTGTTTAAATTTATTGTCATTGGGATCACATTCATTCGTCTCTTCAAGACCAATGTTAATTCCTTCCTCTCCTCCAAAAGACCCTCTACACAGCATCTCGATGACATAGGCCCCGAGAGAAATTATTTTCCTCAGGGCCTCCTGTGTGGAGTTAATATATATTTTTTTCTTAAATCACTTCAAACAAAGTTCACCGCATGCAGTAACGTTTAAATTTCAAACACCAAAATGTTACGCACCTCATCGGCTCCCAATTACTGCATAGGCCCTACAGCCATAGTGAGTTGGCTGTAAGTTCATTGCCATAGCAGGAAAAACAACATTTTATTCAGTTTACTACTGCTTAATTAATAAGAAAATACTTTGTCGTGTTACGGAAATGGATTCCTAATGATCCGTTACCGGAAATATAAAATAAATTGACTGGATTTCGAAAGCAGGTTTATTGAATCGATGCTTTTTTCTGGCCTTTTTTGAAACATGTTTTTTTTATTATAATACATATATTTTTAAATGTCTTTTAAAATAAAAACTTTTAAAAATTGGTTTAATTGAGGAATTTACCTTTCTTCACAGGGACTTGTGTTAACGACACTAGCAACTGATCCAAAGCCCAGTTGGACAGGACCTACATTTTTATTTCGTATTTTGTAATTTTATTTCGTAATTTGTAATGTCATCCAATTTCAGAAAAATGCATGTCCGCGTGTGTATGCTTGATTGCCACCAAATGTGATAGAATATCATTGTCGTCAACAACTATTCTATCTGCCGATTTTCAGCTTGATCGGATGTCGGGATGTGGGTTAATTTCCACTTCGAAGATTCCACTTAATTTATACATGGAAAACAAAATCGAATATAAAATATGTATTTAAAACTGTAAAATTTAACTGTTGTAATTTGTAATGTCATCCAATTTCAGAAAAATTCGTGTCCGCGTGTGTATGCGTGATTGCCACCAAATGTGATAGAATGCATTGTCGTCAACAACTATTCTATATGCCGATTTTCAGCTTGATCGGATGTCAGGATGTGGGTTAATTTCCACTTCCAAGATTCCACTTAATTTATACATGGAAAACAAAATCGAAAATAAAATATGTATTTTTAAAAATATGTAACGTTTGATCGTTCTATCTTTCAGGTATTTTGAATCTTTAAAGTATTTTCTTAATCTAAAAGACGCAATAGTATGGGGATGGAAAAATTAAAGCCATTGTTAAAGTCGGCTGTTAAACGTGCTTGACTTGATCATTTGATTCCGAGATTTCGTTTCATTCATTCATTTGATTGTGGACTTGTTCACCTCAAAGCTTAAAGCTCCGAGGTTAGCTTAAATCTCAAAGCTTAAAGTATCGAGGTTAGCATGAAGCTCAAAGCTTGTAGCTCCGAGGTTAGCTTAAATCTCAAAGCTTAAAGTTTTGAGGTTAGCATGAAGCGCAAAGCTTATAACTCCGAGGTTAGCTTAAATCTCAAAGCTTAAAGCTTCCAGCTTAGCTTACAGCTCAAATCTTAAAGCTCCGAGGTTAGCATAAAGCTCAAAGCATAAAATTCCAAGATAAGCATAAAGTTCAAAGCTTATAGCTTCGAGGTTAGTTTAAAGTTCAAAGCTTAAAGCTCCGAGATCAGCACAAAACTCAATGCATAAAACTCCGAGGTTAGTATATAGCTTAAAGCTCCGGGGTTAGCATAATGCTCAAAGCTTAATGCTCTAAGGTTAACTTAAAGCTCAAAACCTAAAGCACCCAGATTACTTTAAAGCTTCGAGGTTAGCTTAAAGCTCTAGACTTTAAGTTCAAATTCGGACTCAATTTACTCGAAAATGAAAGTTGAAATATAGAAAAGTTATACCACGAAATCGACTCCAATTGTGATATACCTAAATGCAACAGTTTTCCCGCTTGAATCACAAGATCAGGATTCCATGCATGTATTATCAAAAATGTTAATTTGTTATTCCCCTGTTGCCCTGTGGGTCTTCATCTCGTCTAGATGTAAACATTATTAATTATTATGAATATACACATATATAAATAAACAAAACAACATTTTAACGATATCTCGTGACCGGCGCGGCGGATGAGTCACCTGTGTCCGCCGGGTCCACCCGGTCCACCGGACCCAGATCACGCGCTCTGTTTCCGAAAAAACTAGTTGAGACGTATCAACTGCTAATCTCACATCCCACGGTGGGTTTTTCCCACGAATTTATAGTAATATGATTATGGTAATGGTGTTGGCGGATATCGTAGCAAGTTCTATCTGCGTTGTAAGTGTTTTTTTTTCAGAGAGGATGGACTACCAGACAACTCGGTTTTGACACATACTCCTTGCCTCGTTCATGTCTAATAATAATAATAATTGGACAATTTGTAGAGCGCCGTTTTTGTGAAAAATCACCTCAAGGGCGCTTTACAATTCATTATGAATTCCTAGGTTCTATTTAATTTTATTATTTACAGATATCTACATACTTACCTGCAGGTCACTTCCGAAAAACACACTTTATTAGAAAGTTTATGCTTGGGAAAGATACGGCTTTGCACGTGGAGGGCATTATATTTAAAACACTGGACATTGCATGACTTTACCTTTGCTACCCTCATCACTGTTGGTTTTACATTTATATTTATATTTATAAGAAGATTAATGCCAAAGTTGAGTTAATATTTATTTGAAAGACTGGAGAATTGTAAGATATTTACTATGTCGCGAGCCGTGAAGCTGAAGGTGAAAGGTTTTTTTTTAACTTATGGATACGCTGTCTGAAAAGATGAGTTTTTAGTTTAGCTCTAAATTCCGCTGAATGTATTTACTATTTATTTATTTAAATCTTGAGTTAGCTCACATCGTTTTGTGGGCTAATATTTGAGATACACATATATATTTATTTACAATTTTTGGCAAACACAATATACCTAAATTTAAGTATTTTTGTTTAATTTTATTCAATCACTAACAAAGTATCAATATTTGAGGTGGATATACTTTCTTAATTCCTTTTTAAATTTAAGCATACTTTCAGTTACAGAATAAATTTATAGCATTTTTATTAATTATATATTAAATTTTTTTTTTAAATCAACATTTTTTTACAGAATAAATTTTTGGCATTTTTACCAGCATTTGGTTCCTTAGAACGGGCAATCTGCCTAGCTAGGAACTAATATCGACCTAGAAGACATAATAACACTTATACACATTTTAATGTATATAGTTATTTTGCAATATTATTACTACAATGTAATTTTTGATATATAAATGTGTCTAGTGTAATGTAATAATAATAACAATCTAAACAATTTCAATCGAGATTTTGCTATAATGTTGAACAGCTTGTGATTTCTGGGTGCTTGCTTCCTTCCTTGTTGGCTATCTAATTTGATTTACATTTTTCGTCGTATGTCCGTGTATATCTCTTGATTGTCATTTATTTTTCTTTACAGTTCCTTACACACCATCCCTATCTTATTTCAATTATCATTCATCTTACATACTCTTCTGTTATTCTGACTTTTGACATTGCCCGGCTCAAATATTTGGTTCACTTTATCGTGCCATGTTTTCCACAGACGTTCCCGACTTCTTTTAATCTGTCTTGCCTTTTCATAAACGAAGCATATTATGAAACGATGAGTTACAACGGAGCTTTTGGTAGCAGGAACAAACTAATGACTTTTTAAACATCCAAATAGGCAAATAAACAAACAAAGAATTTTTAAAGATAATGTATCAACTACTATCAACTATCAACAAAATTGTACTTTGATAAATGTGCCGGTTGCATGCATTTTTACTTGACTTAATAAATCTTAATTTTAGGATGTAGTTTAGGCTCTTTGTACAATTTTCAGTATTTTTTTAGATTGGCTCTGCACAGGAGGCCCTGAGGAAAACAATTTCCCTCTCTGTGGAAGGCCTTTTGTGGTGGTGGATGCTTTGTGAAAGGTCTTTTTAAAGACAAGAAGGAGAGGAGATTTTGGGAAGGAAAGGTGTACGGCTACGGGGGTGGTAAGAATCTGGGGATCAATGTATCCAGGAGTGTGAATCCATCCCTCCCACTGCGGTGCATGGCGATGGGTCGAGATAGTTCTGTTGGAGAGGTCAAAGGGTCTCCCTCAACCAGCTGGTATTAGTATATCGCACATCCCGTAGAAAAGTGTCGTAAGTCAAAAAAGTTAATTTGACAGGAGAGTGATAACAAATGAATGAATAATGAACAAGCAGTCTCGTCAAAAAGAGACACTAGCGACATCTTGCGAAGATGAAGTGATCTAACTTGGATACGGTTTGCGTGGGGGTAGGTAATAAAATCACTTTACTTTTCAAAGATAAAAATTAATATAGAAAATTTTGACTTATGACTTTTTTCTATGGGATCTGCCATGCGAGTTTAGTTAGACGCGATTAGTTGCAACATAATTTTTTTTTTAATATTTATACATAAATGCTTTATGTAAGTATCTAGATACCAAAGAGATTGGAAATATTGTAAGTTATTATGTACCTGTCGATAGCATTATGTAATCGCACGTATTAATTAAACGAGAAAATAATAATATTCAAGGCCCATAGCAATAAATTCTTGTTTTTTTTTGTATTCCCATGTCATTATTCGAACAACTTTTGCCAAAACAATGAAAAAAACCCGCCGCGAAAACATATTTTTGACAAGACAGTAAAAAATAGCAACGCGTTGGAATCACGTGATGGTTGTAAAACGCCGGTCATGCGAACGCCGATTATACGAACGCCAGTTATTCGTTATACCGGTTTTTCGATCACGAGAAAGAATCATTCATTTTTGCATGAGATATACTTGGTCGAAGTTCATTTGACATTTGATGAGTACATTTTATTGATTACATTAAATCGTACTGAATAGGACATAAAACATTTATATATATATATATATATATATATATATATATATACATATTACATAAAATACGTTAATTTTAATTAAAAAGAATATTAATTCCCCTGAGGGCCTATGGGGATGTTGTGAGGAGTGTCATATTAGGAAAGGAAGGAGAGGCAGTTCTGGGAAGGAAAAACGTATGAGGGGTTGGTAGGAATTTGGGGTCAGTGTCTCCAGCAGTGACGGACGTATGAATCTATCCCTCCCAAGGCGATGTTACTAGAGAGTCCTGCTGGAGATGTCAAAAGGTCTCCCTCAACCAGTCTCTCCCGATTCGGCAGGCCACGCTATTGGTGGGCAGACGTATCCGCAGTCAAGATTCGGATAATCCTCACCCCATGAACCCGGGCATCCCTGCTAAGTCGCCAAACGTACCGAACCGAATATAATATTATTTGAGTATCAAGCATTCGTGAACGATTAGTTTTTGTTATCTGAAAATATAGCTCGACCATTTAATATCAAGATTTTGCCACCAAAGAATATTTATGCAGCGAAATCATTCCTGTCAGTAAAATACGAACACCAAGCAGATATAATAAACCGAGTGGGGAAACTCATAGTAAAGCGGGAAATTTGGAGTCGATTGTGTGATAAAACTTTTTTTTAATACGTCCATTAATTTTTGAATAAACCATGACCTAAGTTTAGATGTGGGCACTTTAGATCACATATTTTTTGGTTGTCCCTCTCTAAATAAATATCCTGTCTTCTATCAAGCGTTATCTAAAATTGCCTCCCCTCCATTCAACATTTCATTTCTTCTAAGTCTGAACTCGACTCCAATCTTCCATATATATATATGAAATTTGTACATTTAAATAAAATTAATATATAAATTCAACTTTCCTTTCTCTGTAATTTTAAATGATGGCCTAGAACACCCTTGAAGGGTGAAAGCCATATATAATTGAAAAAAAAGACCTATGTAAGTTGAAAATTTGTGTTCCAATTTGAAAAAATCGGTCACTATGGGGTTAGTAAAGTTAAGAAAAGGTTTTTTTTCAGGCAACTCTTTAATTTTGGGTCGCGATTTTAGGCACAGATTGTGGAAATTATACCTACTTCTTTTCAACAATTACGACAATAAACAACTATTTACGTGCACAAAATATGTTATTAATAGTTTGTGATAATTAAGTAATACATGCATATTTAGAATGAAACGAAACTTATGCAAACGTCAATATATATACAAAATAAATCCAAAATGGCGGCAAACGGATGGACTGCCTTTTTTGGACATTGATTGAATAAAAACTAATTTTAATGCATCTTTTACCATCTATCCAAATGTAATTAGTTGTTTCTTGTATTAAATAAGTTGAGTAATGATCTAAAAAATCTGTGCCTAATAAAAGTGCGGCGGTTAGGGGAATATTTACCTTTTTTGTTTAAAATCTAAATTCTCACATCGAAAAAAAAAGATTTTGGAATTCCCTGATTTATCAGTTTTCCCGCTTATACTACGAGTTTCCGGACACCGTGTGTGATATTTTAAATCAATTATTTATATCGAATTTTAAATCACTTATATAGATCATTTGTTACTCTCTTATAGTTTAAAAAAAAATTGCCAATAAAAAAAATAAAAAAAGGAGTGTGTTTTTATCATGCCGAACCTCTAATTCAAATAAACAAAGTTTGATTTCGTAATAGGCCACTTGCATTACATTTAAAAAAAAAAAATCCGGTTTATCCAAATATTCTAAGACATTCTGTATTTTTTTAATCGTATTTTTGAAGCCCTGGCGATTTTTTGAAAATTTCAGTCCGAAAAAACAAACCATTTTTTATAAACCGGAAAGACGGGCCATAATTTTATTGGTGCGAAAAACCGATACTTACAGAGCCGAAAATCATTTAAAAAAAAGAACGTTTTCCACACGAATAGCAATAAACTGTATGGGGTTCTCTTCGTAACATCTGTAAAAACACCGCCATCTTTATCAAACCAAAGGATAAGTTCGCATAGAACAAACAATAAATCTAGTGAACGTTAAACGCAAATTCAAATATTCGCCGGAAATCCAAGTGTTGCCATATAAAAAAAAAATTATCAGTGTTGAATTTTACAAAATAAAAAGAACATATTCGGAGACGGGACATTTTCATGAAGTGACGTCATGAGCTCAAATAATGGATTTATTTATATAAAAATAAAAAAAAAACTATACGTTTCTAAAAAATTTTGCTAACATTTTCGTAGTCTTAGTAAAAAAATCTATGATTTTTTCCAAGACGTTATGAAATCCATGCAAGTGGCCTATTAAGTTTGGGCGTGTAAGAAGAAAATTTTGAACGGTACCTACATTATATATATTTTGGGAAACATACAGTTTTTACGTAAATTTGTACCTACATTGAAAAAGATATCTTTAAAATTTCTGATAAAGAATCCGCTACTTCCATTTCGAGTGTCTTTGTAAAAGTGGAACTTAAAAATAACGGAATGAAGTGCATAAAAAACAAGAACAAACTTTGACGAAAATGCCCACAACTTAATATACGAAATCTCTAATGAGGGCTTAGGGATTTATAACTAGGCTAACGGCTGAGGAGGATGGTGAAATACCTCCTGGAGGAGTACTTCGTATCCATACGATAACGTACATTTTCGAATAATTAAACATGATTTACGTATTTAAAAAGAATGTCTCTATTATTCAGTACCTGAACCTATGAATAGTGGTTATGTACATTTAAGATAAGTTAGTAAATAAACAATTCAAGAATTGCCTTGAATTGTTTATTTATTAATAAATAATCATATGGATAAGCTATCAGGAGGATGGTGAAATACCCCCTAAGTGTATTAAATGTTATATTTTGCCATTTTTAGAAGTCAACTTGAATACAATTCTCCCATTTGGAACACACATTATAATTTTCACGTAAAAGCTATTGAAATAATACCGAATAAATTCTTAGGTTTTCAAAGTTTTAAAATGGGTACCTATTCCAGCAGTTTTAGTGAACTACAACACTCTTTTAAATTATATGAATATGCTTAAATTGTCAGAAAGAAGGATTTTCACTGACTTGGTATTTCTATATTTATATTTTTTTAATAATATAGATATTGTAGATGATAGTCGATAATTGCTAGAATTGATCGGTTTTTGGAGTCCACTACGTAATACTGGAAATCGGAATTAATTTCAGTGCAGAAATTTTTAGACTAACTACCATATGTATTCTTCTTTGCCCAGAATACTAATAGAGGGAAATAATTATACCAAATCACTGGACATCTTTAATTTATCACTAAAAAATACAAAATATTATTACTGAGGCAGTTTAGTTCCAGATACGAATATCTACAGCCTGTATGTCGGACGAATATCTACAGCTCATATATTGGACAAATATCTATGATCTTCAGAGTGAAGACTAATATCTACAGAGCTAAGGTCGGATAAATATCTATGACGGTCCCAGTGGTGACGAATATCTATGGAGCATAGGTGGGACTAATATCTACAGTGGGCAGCTGAGCAAGAGCTTGTACGGAAAAGCATAAATTACTTCAATTACGTAATACTAACCTAACCTAACCTAACCTAACATAAATTAAGTTTTTTAAACTGCATGCGTATCTACGCAATATTACGTTATGCCAATATGCTATACATAATTGCAAATCCAACCTCTGCCAGTGCTGTAGATATTCGTCGACAACACCTGTTCCATAGATATGTCAGCAGTTTGCGTTGTAGATATTCGTCCTCACTTTGGTTCTCATAGATATTAGTCAGCAGTTTGAGCTGTAGATATTCTTCCTCACTTTGGTTCTCATAGATATTAGTCCGATTTGTTCAGTTTTTGGAATTCCTGTAGATATTAGTTGACGCCTCCCAAATTAGATGGCAAGCTTTGTTGCTGTTAGTATAAATTTGCTAATCTAATCTTAAATATTTTCTCTCTGTTAAAAACGCTTTGAATTGTTGATTATGCATATTTTTTAAATGAATAAATTGAATTGATACCATTCTTCGGCGATACTAAAGGTATATGAAAAAAAAATCACAAGGCCACAAAATTTAATTTAAAAAGTGCAAAGTTTAAAATCATACATGTCTACTTCCTATTACAATTTTAATTACTTATTCATTATTGTATAATATTCGTAACAACACCAACTTCATGTTCAGTTGGTTATTTTGATTTTTGTTGTTGATTCAGGATTTACTTTTTATTACACAACTCCACAAAGAAGGCCACTGGGAAAATAATTTCCCTCGTGGCCTGTGAAAACTGCATTTCCAATATTTCTAAGGCATTTATTTTATTATTTGAACAAAAGGCATTTTGCTATTACTGTTATAATCCTCATGCTCCCACGAATACTGAACTAAAAGGATAAATGCACCTAAATACCTAAATAAAATCATCAAAATCGGGATTTTGTATTCCCCATTTTTCTCCTCTAAAACAGCAGATACTGATGATTTTTTTTTTTAAATACTCCATGTCTGTACATTTTACTTTTTTTAATATCTATACATGTTTAAAACAGTCGATATCATCATTACATAGTATAAAATGAAATCGCTCAAAATGTATGTGCACTTAAATCTTTTAAACTACGCAAACTCGATTTTCATGCAATTTTCACCAATAGATAGAGTGATTCAAGATGAAGGTTTACATTTTAAATTTTTTTTATTAGTAACAAATATGTACATAAATTACAAATAAATTTTATACAGTAATTAATTACATGGTAGATATATTTGATGTACCCCCATAAGTAAGCAGGGCTTGTGTATATGGGGGGTATGTATATATAATACATGCTTATTATAGTGGAGAAAAGCCGAGAAATTCAAATATTCAATATTACTTAGTATAAAATGAAGTCGCTCCAAATGTATGTGCGCTTAGATCTTTAAAACTACGCAACGGATTTTCATGCAGTTTTCATCATTAGATAGAGTGATTCAAGAGGAAGGTTTAGATATATTATACATGCTTATTATAGTGGAGAAAAACCGATAAATTCAAATATTCAATTCAAGCAGCGGGCAGCGGGCAGCTGGCAAGCGGCTGGTGTGGATTTTATAAAGGTTGGTTAATGACGTTGTTTTTCGTTAGCCACAGCAACGCGTGGCCGGGTCTGCTAGTCTATATTATATTTAAAATATTGGTGTAATGTCAAAATCAGGGAGGAATTGGGGAAATACGTTTGTATGGACAAAACATCGCCTTGTTTCCTCTTAGTAATTTAATAATAATATAAGGTACCTATGTTTGCGACACGTTCCTGAGCGGAAGATATTCAGCATCACCCTGGTGTAAGACCACCATTCAGAAATAAAACGTAGCTTGAAATGGCTTTAGCTTTGTTTGGTGATTTGAATCGCCAGGTACCTACTTCCCCACCTTTCTCCGTCTTCTTCCCCTCCCCACTTACCTTCAGCCTCACAACATACCCCAATTGGAGATACCGTAGTCTCACTGGTTCCAGGAGGTTGGGAAAAGTTAGGACTCTTGAGCGGTATTCGCATTAAAAAAAAAAGAAATTAGAACGCTAGATTTTACTTTTCGTGCGGTCCTATTTGCGTTTGATCGCACAGTAATGTTGAGGTTATACCCGGAATAAATCACTTGTGTTAAATTGCTGGTCTATTATTGGTTAATTGCGTATAAATAGTCCAAATAAACTTGCAATAAAGGTGAAATGGTTTTAGATGCTGGCTGTAAGGTTTTAGAAACGGAAAGATTGAATTTTTGCAAGGAATTAATGACAACAGGTTTTATGGCACTTTCGTCTCGTGAAAAGCACATACAAAATGTTACAAAGACAATTTTGTTTGTACGAAAATTTAGTATAAAATGTTACACAGACGTTAAAATGAAAGTTATAATTTAAAAAAAGTAAATAATTACCGTGACGTTTCACGGATACGGTACCGTGACGGCAAAATAAGTAATGCTACAGTTGATGAGATACACATACACAATGTACCTACGTAGGTCTGTATCCTCCAAAGGAAAAAAAGGCATAATTTTATTGCATCTCTCTCACACACCGCACCATGACGTCTCCGAAGACCCCTACCAATACTACTAGCCGTGACGATAATTTTGAAAGTATGGAATTTAGTTACAAGGATTAATATTGAAGGGTGAGAAATTCTAAAAATTCTAAAACGTTAAATTTCAATTCGCTGATGGTTTTGCTTTTGTTCTTAAACATATAAGGCTTGGACGTACCAAATGTACAAAGAATATATGCCAAAAACATATTATTGAAGCTATTCAAAAATACTTATCCATCACACTAGATCAAATAAAAATGATATAAAAAACATTCCAAGTTATAAAACCACATTCGGGCCAAGAAACTACACTTATTTTGCAACTAAACTGCATAACATTCTTCCCCAAGACATAAAACTAATAAAAAAAATTAATGAGTACAAATCAAGAATAAAAATATGGCTGAAAGAGGTCAACGAAAACACCCTAGTGAAGACACTAAAAACGACATAGAAGACAAATAAACTGTAATTAAACAATTTTAGTCCGCCTCGGCACAGGAACCCCTAGTGAGGAGGACTAAGAAATACAATATCTTTACCTTACTTAACCATTATATTTTGTATGCTTATGGAATTATTTTATATAGTCGCTTAAATAAAAAAATAAAACAATGAAAAATGCTGCAGTTCTTTCTTACATACTAAATGTTTATTGTACATACTTTTCTTCTTCTTCTTTATGTGCCTTATCAGGTCCCCCCGACGTTGGCGATCACTCTTGAAAAGGTCTCTCTGTCTTGCGCTGCCCGGAATAGCTCCTCCACACTTCTAATGCCGGTCCACTCTCGTATGTTTCGCAGCCAAGACATTTGTCTCCTACCAGGCCCTCGGCATACTTTTCTTACATTGTTTAAATAACAACAGTCGAAAATGAGACAAACGGTGAACGTATGTCTGCACCCCCCAAAACAAATATACAAATATTATCATATACCTCCCTCACACGTATAAAGAAAATGAAGCTCAATTCCCGTCGCAAAAAAGTAGTATCTACTCTGGAGGAAATAGTCACACGTATTTTGTGTGTCTCAACATTATTTAATGTGTAAGAGAAAGCTACACCATTACAGCGATAAGCAACCTATGTTTCTTTCCTTTTTTGCCGTCACGGTACCAAGAAACGTCACATAAATTATAGAAGAGCACAATGAGTCCATAGGGGGAAATGAATTAAGACGAATTTAAATATAAAATAACAGGTAGAAACAAATATGACCACACAACACACAACATTACCAATAAACCTACGATTATAAGACTATCCAATCAATATCATACAGATAGTCGTGGGATAATCATGCAGTTAACCTCAAAGTTATCTACAACCTGACGTTATGATGTATTGGAAACGTAATGTTTATTATTGAATCATTATTATACACGTTTAATGATTACATAACTCATGCTAATGTATCCAATATAATGTAATGAATAATTCTTGTATGAGTTAGTGAAAGGGAATTTCGATGGAGTGATATTATTTGTAGGAGATAACGAGATGATTTAAAATAAATTTTGTATTGAGTTTTATAGTGAAATAGATAACTTTATAATATCGGATCGATAGGCATAACTTTCGACGAATTTAATCGATGCCGCGAGCACGGTTTCACCGTTGACAGCCTAACCGATGTTGACATGGAATAAATAAGAAATCGATATACGCTGGCAACACTGGGGATGATTTCTATGAATTCATATTTCGAACCGTCAAACAATTACGTAAAAATATTAATAAAATGACAATGTTGAATTGAAATACTAACCTAAATATGTATGGCACTCCACATTTACGTTTTTAAACTAAAAGAGAATTAATTAGTTAAAGCGGTAGTTAGTAATATTTCAACCACTTTTGTTTCTCAAAGAGCGAACGAAATAAGTTTATCGCATCTTAGTTGCGTTATTTAAGTCTATGGGACGCGTATACGACTTCTTTCAACTCTAAGAGCTTCGACAGAACAATTCATTCATTGAATAGGCCAGTTATTTTGCATAACTAACGACATTATTCAAAAGTAAGTGAATATTGACTGCCGAAATTTATCTGATACTATGGAGGCCGCGTTAAAAGATAACAATTATTATTGTCGGTCAGGCCAGCCAGGTGCTTCCCCACCTTCCTCTCCCCCATCACCTTCCCATCCCCACTCACAACATAACTGGTTCCAAGTGGTTGGGAGCAGTTGGGACTGTCGAATATCTGTTATCAATCGTTGACCGTGCTCGTAAATATTGATAACTGACCAAAGATGACGGATTTGGTCAATATCGTATTGATAAGTCTATGATTGATATGTGGTGTTATCGATCGTCCATGCTAGACCTCCTGTATACATTAAAAAATATTAAACTTGCAGGAGATTTTGTAAAGCAAGTCTTTGAGAACAACATTTTTCAGATTTTTACTCTCTTAACCTCATTGTGCGTCCATTATCTCTGTTTACATTCTTATAAATATATTATAATATTTTAATAAAAACGTTATACGCTGTATATCAGTGGCGTAAGAACCACACGATCGGCCTTGGCAGTCGCTGGGGCTCTAAGCCATTGGCCGCTCAACTCGGTTGAAGCCACCTACTAGATAAATATAAATATAATGTGATACTTTTCAAAAATATCACGGTCATTGTGAATTCACAACCTTGTTAGCTGTTAGTGATAAAAATACGGACGTCCAACAATAAACCATTCATAAATTAAGAAAGTTAACTCCCTGGTGGCTTGTTCACATTGATCAAGTAGTAAGTCAAGTAACGAGTATATTTGCTAGTTGACTCGCCGAAAACCGTTCGCATTACTTTAAAGTAGAGAATATTAGTGCCCGCCGCCCGTTGCAAAATGACGGGCGATACGTTAGTAAATACGTTAATTAATTCTTCCATAAACACGAGCTCCTAGAGCTCAACTTATGGAGTAATAGAATTAAAAAAAAAAAGTTGTATAACCTTGTATATGTTATCATTTTTTAATGTAAAAACAAGTCTGGAAATAAAAAAATAAAATAAAATAAAAACAAAAACAATGCTTAAAAGACGTGAAATTTTAGAAGAGGTGGAAGAATAAATTAGTAAGATGAAAATAAATAAGCTATGGACACGAAAAGAGGTTAATAGCAACATAAATAAATAATTTTAGACTCTTATAAAATTTTGAGTAGTAACTTCGCTCCAATGACACGACATTTTTCCGCGCGTCCACAAATGAACTCTGCTAAAATGGAGGGTTCGCGCATGTCAGTGCGCAGGGACGAGTGGTGGGGGTCTTCACTCGCCCGAAAAATAGAATGAAATGGATTGAATCTACTAAACAGCCTAACCCACTCTACTAACGTTATGGTGTTCGGACGCGTTTAGTTACTACTATACTCACCACCTGACTTAAAATACTTGGCGTGTCCGAACGACTCTTTAGTCCAGCACTTGATTGAACAAAAAAAGCCTATCGGTCTCCTCTTTGTGCGGTGCTTCGTAGCCTTCGCACTCTTGTCTACTTTAGTTTTCTGAAGGTTTCACTTTCTACCACGTGTGAACTACACATTTTTAATATTTTTATTTTTATTATATGTGACTTCCACACTTTCTGATCTATGGTGCCAATGTTTTATACAGATTCAAGCATATTTTGCTCAAGCTCCTAATTTTTTTTTTTTAATACATCGGTCCACTAACTTTTCCAAAATTCTAAAAATATGAACTTCAAATCAAAATTTTATAATTTTTCAAATTCATTCAAAATGGTTGACGTGACATGGCGAATTGTTAACAAATTTGACGAATTCTCTAAGTATTTAACACTTTTGGACTGTATTCACAAACTTTTATGATTTTACCCGTGAAAATTTTTTTTCAGGCGTATCTTGTGAGACTGCTATATTATAAATTATGAGTTTATTAGATAAAATGAAAGTAAATAAATAAACATCCAATATATAAGTTAGGGGGTTTTTTTAGGGATAGGAATTTTAGGAAAGGAAGAAGGTATGAGGGGTGCGTAAGAATACGGGGGTCAATGAGTCTAAGAGTGAGGTACGTATGAATCCATCCCTCCCGCTGAGGAGCAAGGCGATGGGTCGAGAGAATCCGGCTGGAGAGGTCTAGGTAAGATCTCCCTCAACCAGTCTCTCCCGATCCGGCCCGCCACGCAATTGGTGGGCTAACGCATTGGTCGCCAAGATCTCACCACTCACTCAAACTTTGGATAACACTAAAAGAAATCATAAAGGGTAAACAAAAAGAAATTTTAAAGTCAATTGATTTCCCAGATGGAACTGAAGAAGAAGTAGAGAAGATAGCGACTAAATTTTACAAGCATTTTCTTATCTTTTCTTATAATCGAAAGTTTTCCATAACGTCATGAGAACCAACTAGACGAGCCTATACGCACCGATGAAGAATTTAAGTTTAATAAACAAAAATTTAAAAAAAAAAACAAAAAACGACTCCAAAAAATGCACTAAAAAGTAAAAAAAATAATTTCTAAATGATGAAAAAAAATGATCTCCACATCTCACCTATAACTACCTATGTATGTAGTTACCTTGATTGACACCGACTCTAAAAATAACAATCGTACGAAATTATTTTTTTACTTTTTAGTGCATTTTTAAGTCGTTTTTTGTATTGTTAAAAAAATTGTTTATTTTTTGATTTTTTAGTGACGTGCGTGCGTAAAGAAGTTTTAATTCAAAAAAAATAATCATCGAAATCTGTTGGCGTAATATTGAGTTATTCGTCCATTTGTCGTGCACACTTATTGCAAATTTAAGACATATATGGTTTTCTCGTGAATCCCATTATCAGAACTGGACCAAATTAAAATGGGACCACACGGGAAGCACCAGCTTTATAATAAAAAAAGAATCATCAATATCGGTTCACCCAATCGAAAGTTCTGAGGTAACAAACATAAAAAAATATAAAAAAATACCGTCGATTTGATAACCTCCTCCTTTTCGAAGTGGTTTAAAAATTTGGTTATACCATACTTAAAGAGGGTGTTGAGTAATATGAAATCGAAGGAATCTGCAGATGGTATAACAATAAATATAATCAAAGACTCTATAAATATTATTGGCGAATCGATGGTCCAAATTATCAATGAATCTTTGAATAGTGGAATATTCCCCAAAACTTGGAAGACGTCTGTAATAACTCCAATCCCGAAAATTGATAACCCAAAAAATTTTGAAGACTATGGGCCGATCAATTGTTTACCCAAATATGAACAAATACTGGAATACATTGTAAAGGAGCAATTAACTGAATATATTGAGGCCAAGCAGATATTAGTTCCACAACAATCTGATTTTAGAAATAAATGTTTTTGTGAAACCGCTATTAACTATGTTTTAGATGAGTGGAAAAATTTTTAGAGGTAAAAAAAGTAAAATTATTTCAGTATTTTTAGACTTAAAGCGGGCATTTGAAACAATCGACAGAGATAGATTAATTAAAAAAAAATTGGAATTAATGATAAAGAAAATAAGTGGTTTGTTGATTACCTATCAGAAAGAACACAAATAACAAAATATGGTGGTAAAACATCTGAACCACATAGTACTAATAAAGGCGTTCCACAGGGATCTGTCTTAGGTCCATTGTTGTTCATTTTACACATGAATGATATTATCAAAGTGTGAAGGCATTGTGCAATTAAACTATTTGCTGATGATACGTTGTTATACATAGCCAGTAAAAATTAACAGGACGCCATTGAAAAAATACAAACTGATTTAAATTATGTAGCGCTTTGGCTTCACCAAAACAAACTAAAATTGAATGTTACGAAAACAAAGTTTTTAATTGTGGTTAACCTAGGTGGAAACGAGCAGGCAATACTAAAAATTGATAACGAAAACATAGAAAGGGTTAGCAGTATTAAATATCTAATATTGGATGATAAATTAAAATTCGACGAACACTTAGAATACATAATAAAGAAAATTGCTAAAAAAGTTGGATTCTTAAAAAGGATCAGAAATAACTTGGATCTCAAGACAACGCGTCTTGTTTACAATTCTATCGTAACTCCGCATTTAAATTATTGTTCTAGTGTTTTATTCCTATGTAAAGAAGCCCAAAATAATAAACTACAGGTTATAAAAAATAGGGGGATGAGGATGATTTTAAAATGCAATATTTTTAATAGATTTAAAATTATTTACAAAATTTAAATATGATGACGACAAAAAAACATTTAATATATGTATAATACATTAATAATGATTTACAAACTTAAACATAATATGCTACCAAATTATCTGAAGAGTAACATTATGTTTCAAGAAAATATTCACAACTATCCTACGAGAAGACGCGGAGACTTTAGGCTTCCCAAAACTAAACTTTCGTGCACACAAAATAGCGCGTTTTATAAAGGACACAAACTTTTTAACAGCCTGCCGAATGCCGTAAAGGAAGCTTCAAGTCTTAGCACTTTTCGTAAGATATGTGCATTATATGTGAAGAATGTTTTTTGATTTGTAACAACCTTACCAATGTTATAGTCACATAGTTATCTGTTTTCCTTAAAATGTATTTTTGTCTAGTAATCTTTTTTTTCTTTCCTCTTAAAATGTAAATGTATCTTTAAATTGTATTTGTATATATTTTCTTACTAGATGTATGAAAACATTTTTGCATACATCTAAATAAATATTCAAAAACAAACAAAAATCTACCCTATGAACCCGGGCACTCCTGCTAAGTCATCATTTGTAGCGAACCACTTGTAGTGACTTATGACAGGTGATGTTTATCCAATGAATGGTTCAAGGAGCGGCGTTACCCATACCCGCTTCGCAAATTGAGTTATTATATTTAAATAAGATCGGGGGTCATCTTGGCTGAGAGTTAAGATTTCTTCACAAACTGTGACTAGGGCCAGTAGCCAGTAAGTCGCTACGCCACTGTACGTAACCTCGATCTCATTAGTGTTATAACCTGAAGGTTATACATTATTTAAGATTTAGTTTTGTAGGGTGAGGCCTGCGGGAGGTTAAGGAATACCCACGAATTGATACAGCTAGTCATAAATCATAAACCAATAAAATTTCCACGTTTTGGATCTAACTGTATTGAATGTTTTTGTCGTAGTTAGAAACCTGTTTTTACGGAAACTGAATGACACAAACGTATTGTTATAAAGGGTGTTAACGAACGTACTTGACTTACTTTAACCAGTGATTGCTGACATTTATTATTTGGAGTAAAAATGTAAATGAAATTTTGTGTCGAAATTTTTCGTGTTTTGGGATGACACCTTCGAAAATAATACCTACAAACAACGGTACACAAATTGGCAACAGTCGAATTTTTTTTTAAGTCAAAGAATTATTAAATGTGACAAAATAATTTGAAACATTGAACTTCCAATACTGCATTGATCTCTTTATTAGTAGATTTTTAGTTGGAACTCCAAGCCACCAATAATATCAAGTTCAACAAGTGGTGCATGTGACAACGATCATAAATTAGTTTTTAATGTGACAAATTAATTGCCAAAATGATATAAAATAACTGAACGGTTGATCTGCCAATGAACTGTAAGTATTTGAAGATTGTTAGGCTAGCTTTACACTCAATTTACGAATTACGGAAGTTATTGGCAAGTTACTCACAGGAGCGTTTACTGTAACTTACAAATAATGCTCCTTTAAGTCCTGTAAGTGGTCGTAGAGACGATAGCGACCGTTTGCATCTGTAAATTTATTTGCGTAAGATGGCTTCCTGTCAACAACGACAAATTTACGCGATTTTGTCAATAAAGACGAAAAGGCCCAAATAAATTGATTAAATAGAATTTGGCTTGACATAAACAATTCTCCATGCGTGTTTGTGCCGAAATGTGGAAATTAATGGAGTTCTTTCATTTTACCTGAATGACAGCTACCTGGCAGCAACCGACTTCGAATTCAAATACGTAATGTTATAAACAGAAACATTTAAATTGAAAAGAATTGGACCGATAATTAAATAGAAGGTTGCTAATTTTCAGAAAACTTTTTTCTACCTGAAAAATTAAATATGTCTCTTCGGTTTTTGGAATCAGAAAAGTTTCTTTCGATCTAAATTTGTTTTCGTGCGTAGTGCTAATTTGATTTTCATCTAGTGGTTTATATTGTTTTCTGGATATAATAAGGTGGGTAATTATCCACTTAACCTAATTGGATTTTAGGTATAAATAAATATAAATACGTAAGTATAAGTAAACACCAGTTTTATAGGAAAAAAAATCATCCAACACTGTCTTTTAATTTTTGACAACACGCAACAGAGCATTTTGGTACCATTTCTTACGGCAAGCCTAAGGCTGGAAGTTCGAGCGGACGCGATTAGACCTGTCAAAAAACTTTCGTAAGAACAACTTCTGTAACTTGCTTTAATTACGTAAAGGCTCGATGACACACGGCGAGTTTACAAGCAACTATCTACTAAATTTAAAAGCGGGTGAATCGGCGAGTGAGATTGTCATGATGACACACAAAACTGTCCACTCGCTCAGTAGCTCGCGACATTTTTGTAGGAAACCGGACTCGCACGTAGCTGCTAGCGCCAATAGCGGAAATAACGTGAACTAATCCTTCAGACAGTTGACAGTCGAAATCAGCTGGTTTTTGGCAGCCATATTGGAAACACAAATAAACCAATCACGAGTCGGCTTGTAGCGTGTAAAGTTGAGGACCTTTCAACTTTTTCCGTGGATTGTCAACAATCTGCTAGTTAGCAAGTAACACGATGACACTGAGCGAGTTTACTAACAGATAGTGAATTTCCGAGATAGTAGCTTGTAAACTCGCTCTGTGTCATCGACGCATTAAGTGACTTTCAGTGTCGTTTACATTGGTAATTTGGCCATAAATCGCTTACGTTAGCGACTTATGGGAAAAAACTTACGAGTGTAAAGGCAGCCTTATCTTGGAAACCCGTTGTTACAGAAACTGGTTGATATCGCAAATTACATCCAAATGGTGTACTTATAATGATTGTATCTTATTATTATTTATGACAAATAAACGCGGAAAAGGTAATAAAATAACTAAACTATTGAACTGTCAATAAATAGTTAGAATATTTACCATGAACCAGTTTCCCATGGTTCGCTATTTTGCCGGTAGATGGCATTGAGCGCTTTTATTTCCCGCGTACTTTTGACAGTTATGCGCTTGAAAAAAAGTGTTTTGCGTATTACCTGTTACCGGCGGCTTATCAATGGGTTTAAAATCGCTTAAACCTGTTTCCAACTAACGCTTTATACGGACGGAGCAATAAAAACAATGAAAAACTCGTTTTCCTCCATCTTTGAACATTTCGCAAAGAGAGCGTTGGGAACTGGTAACGTGGCTTGAAGCAGTTAATGCAAGACTACAAGTCACGAGAATGTCCTCAAAATATTGTGTAGGTACTCGCCCGAGGCGTTTAACTCCTACCTGCACAGTTTATTGTTTATTTGCAGTTCTGTATCTGATTTTTGCATATTTTGTCAGGACCGAATTGTTATGTTTTGATATTATAGACCATTTTCAAAATAATACCTTCAAATTGAAGAGTGGTGAAATATGATTTCGGGACACATCAATCTGATAGACATGGTGTCCGGAAACTCGTAGCACAAACGGGAAACCAGTGAATCTACAGCATATAGTGAATCCAAAAAAACTTTTGGGTTTTTTCGGCAACAAGTTAAAAAATCTTTTAGTGCCGGATCTATACGCATCGTCTCATTTTAAGACTTTAAATAGTTATGATAATAACCCCTGATGACTGTTTTTGTTAGTGAAAACTTCTTTAGCACAGTTGTGATTTGAAACTCGATGAAACGGAAACGTCACTAAAAAGAGACAAAAACGATCATCCACAGGATTTAGCCTGCGAAAAAAAATGTTTATAATTTTTGTTTTTAATTTAAGTTTTTAATGAATAATCACCCCCTCCAAAGTTACACAGTATAAGCGTGGGGTTTTGGGGGGTGATTATTAATTAAAAACAAAAATTATAGACAAATTTTTTTTATTAGTGCCAAAATAAAAATGTTTTTATAAATTTCTTATTTGTGTGTGGTTTACAAAGCGTTCGTATAAACTCGTCTTTATATTACTATTTCTTCCCAAAAAAAAGGATATATTTTTTCTTAGACTATCATGAACTTCCCCCCCCCCCCCTTTCCCTACTAAAGTTTCGTGGTATGAGCGTGGAAAACGATGTATAAAATTTATAAATTATATATATATAAATTCATTTATCATAACACAATCCTGCCATTATCAATTCAATATAATATATACAGACATCTTCAATATAACTTTCAACAAATTCAAAGCAACACTATTAGATAAATGTGATGCATCACAACACACCCCTTAACATTTAACATCCATATTTATATTTATTATATTATTAATCAGATTTCTTTTCCTAGTTTGCAATATATTTATATATTCCCTAATTACATACATATCTTCCATATACTCCTATAAGATCATAAGCTTACCCTTTATTGTGTTTTTCTATATTCTTAGCATGCATATTTAAGTATTTAGCTTCTCCTAACTATTTTTTTCTTATTTTTTTCTTTATGTTTTAATTTTAACTTCTCTTAACTATTTTTTTTTCTTAGTTTTTCTTGTCTAGCTACTGAAAAAAAATTTATCAGCGAAAACATGTTTTTGGGCTTACTGTTTTATTTTAGAACTCTTTCTTTTTTATGTATCTTTGTAAAGCTGTTTGTTTTCGAAATATTATTATTATTATATATTATTATTATAAGTTGACAAAGTATTTTTTCCTAACAATATATTATTTGTGTATCTATGGGACGATAGTTACAGATTCAAAAGTAAAATATGTTATTTTAGTTTTTATCCTAACCCGGCCCTGTTGTGATCCGAATAAGAATAATGGCACTTTTTGTTGCTAATAAAAATTTAAAACATATTTTGTTTCGTTAATAAATAAATAGTCGTTTACAAGGTCAGTCCTATAAAAAGACCGTAATAATTTTATTATTCAAATAAATTATTACTTTGTCTGAGATTTTTGCATTCGAATTGAACGCATTTTTTTATTGGCAACTATTTTTATGTGTTGACACAAAAAATGCAGAATTAAGTAGATATATTTTCAATGTATTTTATATTGCATATTGCGTACTACTTCAGTTGTGTTGACCGGTGAAGTTTTACGTGCATTGTGTAACGTACATTAAATTATGAAAAAAATATATAAAATAATCGAGGAAAAAAATGTACAAAGAAAATAATATGCATATCACAAATTGATAGTATCTGATAGTATTATTATGCTAATGTGTGTTTTATTGTTGTAAACGAAAGTGGCGCCATCTGTTACTCTCAAAAAGAACCGTTAAAGTTTTCAAAAAACACGACCGGTAAGTGGCTGAGTTGACATCGCGTTTGGTTCCCACCCAGGCGTCGCGTGTTCGATTCCTCGACTGGCAAGTCCTCCATCACGACTAAAGCAACATTTTCCGCATGCTGTGGTAGTAGTAAGAGGTTTTCAAATTCGTAACCCGGGAATTTTTGGCATTCTTTCTAAAATAAAAATATAGATCCCTGATAATCTTATAGTCTTATAGATATTATAAAGGCGAAAGTTTGTATGGATGTGTGTTCGTTACTCTTTCACGCAATAAATACCGAATGGAATTTAAAAATTATTTCTCTAATCGAAAGCTACATTATTTGCGATTAATACAGGCTATATATATTGGTAAGTTCTGGCGTTATGAATAAGCTGTGGCGTTATGAAATTATTTATTATACGTTTATTGTCCGAACGAAAAGCAAAACGTCATCATTTTTTTATTTGTTTAGGTTACTCTGGAGATTCTTTTGATAGCAAAAATTCAAATATGTATGTATAAAATAGGTACTAATTAAAACGTAACAATCAAATAGGCTAGCGCGTATTTGATTGTTACGTTTTAATAGGAGACATCGTGAAAAATGAATGTAACGGGTATGGAGAGGGGGGGGGGGGCAAATATGCGTGTGAAGCCGGGGGCAAAAGCTAGTCTCAAAAATAAAATTTTCAAATCTTGGAATTTCTTATATTTTTTTCTCAAATTTCTCAAATTTTCAAATCTTGGAGTTTAAAAACTTTTATATAATTTCCCGACTCATTTTCTAATCTTCCCGAAAGAAATTTTTTTCCGGGGTCAAAAATTTTCCAACTTCCAAAACTTCACTCAACCCGGCAAAATCAAAAATATAAAGGTTTTGATAAAAAATATTCCCAACCTGTTGGGGTTTCAACATGTACCCGCAAAGCGGAAGGGAAGGAAAAATTTGGGGATTGCCGACTTACCCGCAGATTTTCTCCCTTTGCTTATCTAATTTTGATCCGCTGGTTCTTCTTTTTGAGTCACACAGCACGGCTGTAATATTTCCACACAAAACATTCACTTATGAGTTTCACTTTGAAATGTTCGGTACAAGAGCTCCGTATTCAACATATGTGTTGACAGAACAGTGGATAATTTGTAACTAAACTGTCTGGTCGGCATGGGTAGGTATGATTTGTGGGTAGGTGGTTAGGATTGGTAGGTAGAAATTAAAAGTTGGAAAAAATAAAGGTAAATGAGCAATGCTAGGCACCAACATTTCCGCCCACCTAATTTGATCGAATTAACCAAATCGAATTAAATTACAAAGAATCCCCATGGAGGGTACAACAAAAAAAAATATATATATATTTAAAGCAAAATAAATTGTTCATGCACGCTGTATCTGTACTGCTTCGAAGATACTTTAAAAACAAAAAAATCAAATAAAATAATAATGAATGTGTCGGGAGTACGGTTCCCGCAGAAAACAAAAAAAAAAAAAAAATATTTTGAAAAATAATGAAAATTTGTAAAGACACCTCGGGTCTATGATGTGAGTAGGATACTAACGAGAATTCGAGTATAGGCATCCAAAAAAAATAATAATAAATAAAATAAAATTAACGAAAATTGAAATGGAATGGGCATTTCCCTTTTATACATACTGAATAATTACTAATACTAGCTTTATTCTACCGGTAACGGACACAGTTTTATCACTGGTCGAACCAACGAACCAGTTTGAGTCTTAACCGTAGCTACTCTAACTATCCCATCCTTACCGGGATGAACATGGATAATTCGTCCTAACAACCACTTCATAGGTGGAAGACGATCGTCCTTTATTAACACTAATTGCCCTATCTTCATGTTAGGATTAATTTTGCACCACTTTGATCGTTGTTGAAGCGTATTTAAGTATTCTAAATGCCAACGTTTCCAGAAATGTTGTGACATTTTTTGGAGATGTTGCCACCTACTTAATCGATTAGACGCGGTGTCAAGAAAGTCATATTCAGGCAACCCCAATAAGAATCCACCGATTAAAAAATGACCTGGGGTGAGTCCATTTAATTCTTCAGGGTCTGAGCTCATTGAACACAAAGGGCGGGAGTTGAGGATGGCCTCAATTCTGGTAAGAACTGTCGCAAATTCTTCGTAAGTTAGAACGGTCTCACCTATTACCCGCTTTAAATGGTATTTCACAGACTTTATCCCAGCTTCAAATAGACCTCCAAAATGCGGACTAGACGGAGGGTTAAACGACCAAATAATGCCACTTTGAGTTAAGTGATTAGATATAACATCACGATGTGATGCCAAGAATTTATTTATGTCGAGTAGGTACCGATTTGTACCTATGAAGTTGGTAGCGTTGTCGCTTATAATTTCGGAGCATAACCCTCGACGATCCGTAAACCGGCTAAGGGCTGCAATAAAGGCTTCAGAAGATAAGTCAGACACAGCTTCCAAATGAACTGCCTTCGTTGCCATACATACAAATAAACACAAATAACCCTTTGACGTTTTAGCTCCCCTCCGTTTATGATCTTTCAAAGTGAAAGGACCTCCGAAATCAATTCCGACTCGAGAAAAGACACGGCTCTGTTGCACTCGAGAGGGTGGTAAATCAGCCATCAATGGAGGTGGTAACGTTGAAGATTTCATCTTATGGCAAACAATGCATTTTGAAAGTTGCGACCGAATTTTATTTCGTGCCGCTACTATCCAAAACTTACGCTGAATTGTGAATTGAAGGCTTCGCGGGCCAATATGAAAATATAGTTTATGATAATAATCTATAACTAAATAAGCTAAATGACAGTTTTTCGGTAATAAGATCGGAAATTTATTTTCGTAAGACAGATCGGAGTACTTGAGTCGACCGCCCACCCTGATAATACCGTGGCTATCAAGAAACGGTTTCAAATTTAGAATTTGCGTTGAACATGGAACGTTATTTCGCATGTTACATATATCGACAGAAAAATACGTTTCCTGTTCGAGAAGTATAATTTTCAAAAGCGAGTCATTTAATTCGCGAGAGCTAAGATAAGTAGAGTTTGTATTACCTGTACCAGGAAGTTTGCGACAATTATTAACGAAACGCATTATCCAAGCGACGACGCGTTGCAATTTATTGAATGAAGAATATTTACTAATAATTGAATTAGGTACGATTTGAGATGATACAAAGGTTTTAAGGTTGCCAGTTTTGATTTCTGGTACCTCTTCGATAGATTGATTGGACACACCTGAACACGGCCAGTGTGCCACTGGTTGACTAAGCCATTTTGGTCCCGTAAACCACAATGGGTGTGAGATAATGTCTGCTGGAAAAAGACCCCTTGAACCTGAATCGGCGCAATTTTCCTCTGAGACAACATGTTTCCAAATAGCATTTGGTGTATTTTCCAGTATTTGGACAACGCGATTTCCGACAAATGTTTTCAACAAATAGGGCGGCGTTTTTAGCCAAGCTAGTACAATAGTCGAATCTGTAAATAGAAAAACGTTTTCTATTTGTTCGGTAAATTTTACAGATGACATAATATACTGTATAAGTTTTGTGAGGAGTACAGCTCCGCACAATTCTAATCGTGGAATTGACAAAGTTTTCAAAGGAGCGACCTTCGATTTCCCCATTAAAATGTGAGTGGTATTATTACTACGCTCTAATAAATACACCACTGCAGCATAACCTAACTCTGAGGCATCACAGAATCCTATGAGGACCAGACGGCTTGTGCCCACTGTGTTATAATATCTTGGGAGATTTACTGTTCGAAGTAATGAAAGCTGAGTTACAAATTTACTCCACATATTACGAATATGTGGTGGAACTTCACAATCGTCCCAATCAACCCTTAACTTCCATAATTCCTGTAATAGACATTTAGCAAAAAATGTCACTGGGGTGATGATCCCAAGTGGATCGAATAAACGAGCTACCGTTGACAAAATAGTTCTTTTTGTGCATAACTCGTTTCTAGGTATGTTTACCTTGTAGGTAAAATTATCAGTCATCGGATTCCACTGAATGCCTAATATTTTCACAGTTTGATCAGTTCCGGCGTTATCGAAGGAATGACCATCTTGCTGGTATTCTTGCGAAACCTGATCCAAAAGTAAAGATGAATTAGATTGCCATTTACTGAGTTCTAGTTTCCCAAGATGCAATAATGCAATGATTTCTTGTTTGAGTTTGAGGGCCGTGCTAATCGTGTCAGTCCCTGTTACCAAATCGTCTACATAAAAATCATCGCATAGAACCCTGGCGGCGTCAGGATATTTTGATCCTTCATCTTGTGCTAGCTGACGAAGGGTTCTTATAGCGAGGAAGGGTGAGCTAGAGAGCCCATAAGTTATCGTTTGTAATTCGAAATCAATAACCGGTTCATTCTGAGACTCTCTCCACAAAATATTTTGAAATTTACGCTGAGCTGGAATAATTAATATTTGCCTATACATCTTACAAATATCGGCTGTAAATACATATTTATGAAAACGAAAATTTAAAATCATACGTGGAATTTCAGTCTGCAATTTAGGACCGTTCAATAAGAGGTCATTTAGAGATAAATTTTGAGGTTGGGTTTTTGCCGACCCATCAAAGACCACCCGCAATTTCGTTGTTTTACTGTTAGGATTCAAAACACAATGATGAGGTAAATAGAATGCACCTAAGTTCCGAGGCACCCGTTTCATATGTCCTAAGCTTTCATATTCTTTTATAAATTTTCCGTAATCAACTGCTAATATGGGATCCCTCTTAAAACGAATTTCTAAGTTGTTCAATCGTGATTCGGCAAGTTTGAACGAATTCTGTGCTGGCATAGTTTCAGATTTTATTAACAACGGGACAACATACCTCCCGTCACTTTCTCGATAGTGTTTTGAAGCATAAATTGTTTCGGCTAATTCGTCTTCCGGATTAGTCAACATCGAAGGCGTTTCTTCAATTTCCCAAAATTTCCTAAGATCATCGCTCAAGGAATTTGTCCCAACAAACAATGACAAAGGCGTTTGACATGCTGAATTATCTAATTTTCCCATTATAATGTAACCGAAAATGCTATTCACTGCACAAGGATATCCACGAATTATTTCATGTCTACCATTAAATATATCCAAGTATATGTCAGCACCTAACAAAATGTCTATTGGGCCTGATTTGTGGTAAGATTCATCAGCTAATTTTAAATTACTAAATTGTGACGTCACACTCAATGGTAAATCATATGACGGAAGATTAGAAGTGATTTCCGTAATCACAATAGTTTGACATTGAAAAATAGGCCCCTTTTTATTTTTAGGTTTTATAAAACATTTTGTTGTGCCATAACAAGAATTTATACTACAATTACCTAAACCGTTAAGTGGAATTCGATTTGCTTTTATTGACAAACCGAGACGCTTGGCGCATCTTTCTGTAATTAAAGATACCTGACTACCACTGTCTATAACCGCACGGACAGGTAGATACTCATTATTTTTGCTACGAACTTCAAGTTGAATTGTACCCAGTAATATAGTAGATACGCACGGTGCATTTTGTAAAACTGTCGCTGCTAGGGTTGTTCCCACATTATTTAAGTCGTTATTACCTGATGGTTCGGCGGCAATATGCAACATTGAATGGTGTTTTTTATTACAAAACTGGCATGTAAACTTTGAAACACAATCTTTAATATGGTGCTGTTTCAAACAATTGAAACAACGGTTTAAAATTTTAATTTTGTCCCTCCTCTGAAGGGGACTTAATGACGTAAAAGTTGCACATTTATAAAGAAAATGTGAACCTTGACATAACGGACAACGAATGTTATTATCCTTATTTGCCGTTAACAACGTTTTCAATGAACCTTTTTTCTCTTTTGTCGTAGGTGGAGATGACATCTCCAACATGCGTGATTGATTTCTAAGAAACCCGAAAATTGAATCTGACCCTGGAATCTCCTCGTCAGCTAATTTGGATTCAAACTGTCGTTTTGTTGTCGGATCCATTGCTCTTATTATAATGTGACCCACGAATTTATCAAGGATATTTTCTACTTTCATCGCATTTATCGCGGCGTAATTCTCCTGAAAATTACTTAGTATACGCGCTACACCTGCCGCTGACTCGGTTTGTAGGCATTTGAAATTAAGAATTTCATCAACGTAATGCGTAAAAAGCATTCTAGAATTTTGATATTGATTTACCAGAATATTCCAGGCTATGTCATAGTTTTCTTCAATAAGAGGCAATGATTTTATCAGTCCTAGTGCTGGCCCTGTAATTACCGATAAGAGGTAATGAAATTTTTCTACATTTGTGTACGCATTATTATTGTGTATAATACTTTTAAATAAAGAATGAAATGTACACCAATTTTTAATTTCACTGTCAAAAGTAGGTAACTTTATTATTGGAGCACGAACCGTTGAATTATTTGGCGTTTTAACAATTGAATTTTCTAAACTACTACTGATAGCGTTTTTCGTTTTCAATATATCAAAATACCATTCATCTACTTGAATAGAAATCACTCCTAAATCAGACATTTCTTTCACTTTGTCTAACTCCAATAATTGTTCTTCAATCTCCTTTTGAATCCATTCAAATTCCTGTAACCACTCTTTTATCTTTTCACATCTAGCCAGAAATGTATCTTTTTTCTTTGTATCATCGTAAATGTTAGCTATAAGCTCATGTGTTACACGAATTCTCGAAACTATCCGGTCACATCGGTTTTTTAACAAAACTGCTTTTTTCTCCGCCATTGTTACGACAAAAAAAAAAAATATTTTTGTGAAGAATTGAATTATGTTCACTTTAAAGAATATTATCAAATCAATTGCACAGTATATAATCAAAATAATAATAATTTGTAAGCAGTAAGGTATTTTTTCACTACCTACAGAAAACTTTTGCACACAGCACGGCTGATGCGCATTTCACAGATCAACTTTATGAACAATTTAATCCTGATGTATATTAAATTAATGAAAATTTTCAATTTATCTTGGCTCGAATCGACCAAATGTTGGGGTTTCAACATGTACCCGCAAAGCGGAAGGGAAGGAAAAATTTGGGGATTGCCGACTTACCCGCAGATTTTCTCCCTTTGCTTATCTAATTTTGATCCGCTGGTTCTTCTTTTTGAGTCACACAGCACGGCTGTAATATTTCCACACAAAACATTCACTTATGAGTTTCACTTTGAAATGTTCGGTACAAGAGCTCCGTATTCAACATATGTGTTGACAGAACAGTGGATAATTTGTAACTAAACTGTCTGGTCGGCATGGGTAGGTATGATTTGTGGGTAGGTGGTTAGGATTGGTAGGTAGAAATTAAAAGTTGGAAAAAATAAAGGTAAATGAGCAATGCTAGGCACCAACACAACCTATTTCCGATCAATTTTCCGAGCTAAAACATTTGCCTTTTCCAATTTTCAAACTTCCATAATTTCAATAAGATAAATGTTTGTAAAAAAATTCTTATAGGTATCATAAAAATAAAATATTACAGGAAAAAATTTCCCAGCATGATAAATTTCGTTACTTCAGTTAACAACCAACAACTTATGAACCCAACTTAATGTACGATTTTTTGTCCCGGTGGCTTTGCTGCCATTGGATCGCCTGATATTACTTTTTCACAGTAATGCAGTTTTTTATAACACAGGTAAAATGTTTATCAGCTGCATTCACGGATGTATATTTGCACTTTGTTAGAATACAATAAAATTAGCGACGAGATGCTAATATTTTACCTAGTGTTTGTTAGTATTAAAAGCGTTTAATCAAGAATAAAAAACGTTTCGACTCCCAAACAAAACATAGCATCTTTTGAAAAAAAACGTAGACTTTTGTGACTGGTGACGTTTCACAAACATCCATGGATTTGGTGCATTTTTGAAACCCGAAAAGTTAAAACTTTTAATATTATTGTAACTATTTTACTATAACAATAAATAAAACATACGTACTAGTATAGTTAGAAGGTCTCATTATTGATTTAAAAAAATAAAAAGGGACAGGAGTTCCTTATTTCGGCGGCGTTCTTTTTGAGTTCTGATTGGCAGTAAATTTTATTGGGAGTTTGTTGGAATCCGTTTTCTGAGCTAGAGGAATCTATCTATCGTTTCTGCACAATCAAGGTTTTTTTTAAAGTAGGGGCTCCATACCAGAGGTGGCTGCCAAATTCAACAGTGTGGCGCAATTGTGATTTGCAAATATGGAATCCTCAATATAATATTTATATTAAACGCATTGAAGCCATCCAAAGAAAATTTGTTTTCATTTAAATTTCAAGTTTAATATTGGTTATCATGACATAAACAGCTCGATTGACTTTTATGGACTTTAATCAGTAAGAAGAGACTCCGCAATTCTAACATTATCTTCATAAAATTATCAATGGTTTTATTGATTGTTCGCCCCTTTTGGCTGAGATTAATTTTAGAGGCCCAGGCGTTAGAACCAGAGAAAAATCACTTTTTCGTCTTCAAAAATGTTCTACTAATCTCTGACAAAATGCTTTTATATTCAGATTTTGTAATGTATTTGATACAATTTTAATGATATAGACATGTTCTCATGTAATTTAAGTACCTTAAAAAAATATGTCATAGTCATAGCTAACATTTTTTTTACCGTTTTGCAAGTTATCATAGTATTGCTGTAATGCTGTGGATCCTTTCCAGTTACTTGCCATTCGACCTACTATTGTGTTCACTCTGAGTTGTAGGTATGTACATATTATTATTGCTGCTGGGTAGTGATAATAGATTTCTGATTCTGACTACTTTATGTTTTGAAATTTAGTAAGCAGATTATTAGTTTATATTATAGTTTATATTGGGTTTTTTATCATCTTTTTTACACTTTTTTTCAAGGTTATATTTTTGTTAACTTCTCACGGGTACAGGACCCTTACTTTTTAATTATAATTTTAATTATTTGAAAATCTTTTATTGGATATTATATGAATCATTAATGTTATTATTATAATTTTAAAATATCTGTTGATTTTCCTTAATAAATAAAATAAAAATAAAACAGGGTCAGCAGTTGTGTACACTGTGTACGAAGGAACTTCTACTATGTTCCGTCTTTTTCATACAAGACACATGAGAAAAAGGAGGACGATCATCGATGACACATTGACAACCTCTCTCTGTGACTACTTTCTACAAAGCTATAAAATATCATGTTAAATGAGGCTTTAAAAATATCTACTAAATAAATACTATGTAGTGTACCAACGTAGATAAAGAGGCGTTATAAAATATACGAAATCTGGTAATTGTGTTTACCGTAGTAATATATAAGAAAGGTATTTAGTGGTATTTACAAATGTCACGGGCTGTATTCAGATTTGTGGTAAAAATGTCTGGAATGAAATATTTAAGTTTGCTTAAAAATAAGAAAAATTTATTATAGAAGGTGGGAAAATCTTGCTTATCTTACTAGTATTATAAAAGCGAAAGTTTGTATGGATGTTTGCGTGTTTTTTACTCTTTCTAGCAAAAACTACTGAATGGATTTTAATGAAACTTCACAATAATATAGCTCATACATCAGAATAACATATAGGCTATATATAATGGTAAGCTTTGGCGTTATGACATTTGTATAAGTGAAAAAGTGTGTATTTCATATATTTTAGCGGCAGGGAGGAAAGGCAGGGAGGGGGAACGGGGGTGGAGTTCGTGGAGAGGGATGAGACGAAGGAGGGGGAAGGCGGAGAAGGTGTAAGGGAACGGGGACGCACGGGAAAGAACATGCCGGGAGAATCAATTTATTTCTTTGAATGCCATTGCAACGCATGCCGGGGACCAGCTAGTACTTAATAAATTGAAAAATAAATCATTTAAATCATCAATTAATTTAATTTATTTATTTATTTATACTGGGTTTTACAGATGTTTACACTTACATGAGAACAATCCAGTTATAAAACTTAGTTATTACACAATTATAAAAATCTACAATTACATACAGTTAAATACAAATAAATACAATTAGAAAAACAAAAACATCACAAATAAAAATACAGAATTATATACAAGGTCACTCAAGTAACACATTGCAATGAGTGGTAAAAGACATATGAAATACACGAGCATGCATAGAAAGACAAATCACACAACAAAATTAGTTAGTACTTTTTAACAGCGCTAGAACTTTTTTTTTAAATCCGTACAAATTATCAACGAAAATATCCACATCAGCGCACTCTATCTTGTTATATAGTCGACACATCTGGGTCAGAGGGCTAAAGTAGGCGATATTATTTTTAAATGTATTCATATGAAAAATGTTATGGCGTCTTAAACAACGGGAATTGGGGACATTAATTTCAATACTGTTAAGACATAATGTAGTATCAAGATGGCCGTGAATAATTTTATGTAAACATATTAGATCAGTCAATTGCCTTCTAGTTTTAAGTGTATCAATCTTGAAGTAATCACGACGTACATCGTATGATCTGAGATGGTCGTGTAGTCCACATTTGAAGGATAACATTCTTAGTAATTTTTTTTTAACTGATTCTACAATGTTTTCATATTTGCAGTAATGTGGATTCCAAATAGTGCTTCCATATTCAAGTTTACTTCTAATTAAGGCATTGTAAAGTGTTAGAATTGATTGAGGATCTTTGAAAGGTTTACATATTCTTTGAATAAATCCCATCATTTTTAATGATTTGCACTTAATGTTGTTAATATGTACATCAAATATGAATTTAGAATCAAGAGTGATTCCTAGATCCCTTATTGAAGAAACTTTTTTGAGAATAATATTATTGATAACATAAGAAAAATCCTTTATAATTCTATTTCTAGTAAAGTTTAAAATGTGTTTCAACTTTTAAGTGCATATCATTGACAATACACCAGTTATTGAGTGTGTCGAGGTCATTTTGAAGCAGCTGATGATCGGAAACAGTCTTAATTTTACGAAAAATTTTAAGATCATCGGCGAAAAAAGCATAATCACAGTTTAATTTCGAGCCACGGTCATTTATGAATATAAGAAAAAGCAGGGGGCCAAGATTTGAACCCTGTGGTACACCAGAAGTTACAACTATAGGGGATGATTTGTATCCATTAATAAGAACTAATTGAGTTCTGTTATACAAATATGATTTCACCCAGCGTAATAGGTCTCCATTTACAGCTCGAATTAGAGCTATATATCTGTAGATATATACACGGTGTACGGAAACTCGAAATATGTAGGGAAACTATTGAATCTATATATTGTTTGGTGTCTATTTTGTGGTACCTATAACTTTTTTTATTATAGCTTTCATGTTTATGTAAATCGAGTCCGACGATAAAATATTTAAAGTCAATTCGAAAAAATCGGTTGCTAAGGGGTTAATAAAAGCAGTTTAATTAATAAAAGAATTTTTATTAAAGCATTTAAAATGGTTCGAAGTGTGGAAAAAAATTGCTCAGATCGAAAAAAAAAATTGGGTTCTCTGTGTGATGTAAGATTGTAGATTCGCCAGTTTCTTGCTTGTATTATGAGTTTCCGGACACCGTGTATACAATGAAACGTGTCCCGATGTGGCTAAATTTTTTAAACAAATCTACAGTTTTATTCTGAGATTGATGAAATTTTACGAGATGGGAAGGCTGATAGAGATATTGAAAGAAGGGTGAAAGCAGATAACTCTATTAATGGAGGACTGAACGCCGTTGGCACCAACAAAAAATATCCACAGACGCGAAACTAGCCGTCCATAATGGAGTACTTTTTTATTTATTTATGAATACCGCACAAAAGTCCCAACTGCTCCCGTGAAGTCAGTGAGACTATGGCATCCCCAATTAAGGTATGTTGTGAAGCTGAGGGTACTGGGGAGGGGAAGGTAGGGAAGTACCTGGCTATTCAGATCTGGTCACCAAACACGGCTAATGCCATTTCAAGCAACGTTTCAATTCTGAATGGTGGTCTTACACCAGGGCGATACGGAGAGTATCTTCCACTCTGGAACGTGCCGCAAATATACTATATATTATTTTTAAATTAATAAATTGTGAAATAACACAAATTAATCAAATAAAATTTATTTGCCACGCCGGGATTCGATCCAGTCAAGCGCCTTACCACTGCACTACGCCAGCCGTTAGACTGGTACCTACCCTGATGTATGGCAGAGAGGCATGGAACTGGCAGAGGAAGGATAAAAGTAGACTGAATGCTGTAGAAATGAGGTCCTTGAGGCGTATGTGTGGTAAAACCATGTATGATTGATACACCGAATTTGAAATAATAAAACTAAACGCTCGAGGTAATTACAGCTCGTTTAAGATAGGCGTCCCGGAAGAAAACCGAGAAACTTTTCTGAACCCATCAGTCTGGCCAACAGGTATTGCTGTAAGCAAATATAAATTTTTACAAACAGCAAATAAGGAACATACGAGTATCTAATGGCAAGCTTAGAAATAATCTACCAAAATGTTCGTGGTCTAAATACCAAGACGGAAGAATTTTCGAAGAATTTATTACTGCAAAACTTTGAAATTATCTGCTTGACCGAAACATGGTTGAGCTCCAATGTCTTCGATTCGGAATTATTCGATAGGCGATATACCGTCTACAGGCGGGACAGAGATAACGATGCACGCGGTGGCGGTGTGTGCATTAAGGCGGGTCACGATTGTATGGGGGGAAAAAAAACTTGTTTTGGTTTGTCTGTTAGTGATAAAAGGGTGTTAAATGAAGATGTAAAATCACATAATTTTTTTAATAATATTTGTATATCATCTTCTTCCTCCGGATTGAGTTTGAAATTTCACAAAATAGAGAAAAACCCACCCTTGTTAAATCTCTAAAAAATTTTAGATAAACAATTAAAAATGAATTTTTTTTCAATAAAACACAAATTAGAGAGAATATTCTGACTTATTTATTAAAAAAATATATGATTATAATTAACATTATCTCAAGACAGTGTATTCAAATACCAGCAAAATCCTCCTACTCTCAAATTTCGGCATTATTTTGCGAGACTCAATCTTTGCCTTAATAAGACCTTCTCTTGCAGACTTCGTACATAAAGTAGTCGAGGCTTCAGTAACAGTCTTTACAGCTCTTTCAACTGCTTGAGTATGACATGGCAGACGCAGAAGAGGCAATTTACCTTCTCCTCCCTGTGATACAAATAATTGAAGATCTTCATCCGATATATTCTTCAGTATTGGGGGTTCGGTTACATTTTGCTGCCAATTAATAAGGTCGTAGTAATATGATGCATCGAGGTTTATGTTTGGAAGTTGGAACAGCCTTGTTTTACTTAGTTTCTTACAGCGTGCTTTTAGAACACGACGCGCAACTAATTCCCGGATATGCTTGTGAGGGTCAGTTAACATTGCAAATAGTAAATTTTCGGGGTGTGCGAAGTAACTGTTTCTTTCTATGACTGGATCAATTATAGTTTTTAGTTCAGGGGATAAGTATCTAGACGCTGAAATTAGCTGCCATAGGTGACGTGCTCCATCTTTACAGGTGGGATGAGTTTTAATACTGAACCAAGTCGGAGCATAAACTTTAACAACGTACGTTGCTAAAATAATAAGATTCTCTGTAGGAGCTTCCGTTGCAACATAAAGACGAAGAATTCGGTTAGCACGCGTAAGCCATCTGGCATGAGACATTTTTCCAGGAGATTTGTGGCCTAAATCTTCAGGTAATTCCCCCACCGTAACTGCAGATACGATTTTATACAAATATAACTGATCTGTACTTAGGTCTTTAGTTAATAATTCAGGCAACTCTCCGACAATTTTCTGAAAATGAACAATAGGCTTTTTTTCACAGTTTTCTAAAGCTAGTCCTATTGTCCCTGAATATGTTTGAGGTCCAGATGTCTTACCGTCAAGATGTGTGAACAAATGACGAAATGGTAACTCGTTCATGTGAAGCAAGCAAATTATCCATTGCAATGGTTTATCCAAACGTTTTTCAAACAAACGTATTATACCTCCATGTTTTCCAACGTTCCGTCACATCCAATAGCCATTAATGGTTCAAATGGCATTTCTTCCTTTAAAAAATAATCGACAATTGTTATTTCTATAACTTTCGACGTGCCAGAGATTGGTGCAATATAACCCAAATATATTGAGTCTGGCTCTTTTATCATTGAAATATGCTCTTCAATGATTAGTTCTCTGTAATGCCTCCCCCCTTTTTCCCTGATAATTAATGTTTTATCTTTCCGGCCATCAAAATATAATGCGGGTATTTGTAAAACTATGTGTTGTGCCTTAATATTTTCCCTTGTTTTTTTTCGTTCTCTGCGAAGTTTACTTTTGTCAATAACTGGAATATTAGACTTGATGTCATACAGAACTGCTGAGGCAATGGCTGCCGCTGCTCTATCCGAAACTCCATATCTATCACAAGTTTTCGACAGTGTATAATAATCAATAGTGACCGCAGCCTGCTTCTGAGGCATTTGAGATACAACATTTGGTTTGAAAACATCATTGCAATTGGATTCATTTGATGCAGAAGACGTGGAAATATCGATTAGAGAGGTAGTTGGCTTACCTGTGCTTTCCTTTTTAGACGTACGCAAGGATTTTTGCTTCAGAAGTTTTCTTTTCAACGCAGTTTTCATTCGTTTTGTTGTAGCGGTATCTACATTTCCTATTATCATTTTTCGTGTAGTACGTTGGTCACTAATGAAACTCTGTTCATTTACAGGTATTTTTTTATCTTTAGAACAGTCACATTTACTGAAATCTTTGCATTTGCAAGACGAAATATCAAACAGCACTTTACTTCTGCGACGGAATTCCTCCATTTTTTTCTCCGATATTTTAGGATGTGACTTAAGAAGGTTTTTGCATTTAAAATGATATGACCTCAACATGCGTGCTACTCGCGAGTGTGTAACGATGGGAATAGAAGCCTTTCTCCATATTTCTTCAATTCGTGCTGTCACAGTACACTCTATTTGCTTACTAATTTGGGTTCTAGTTTGGTCTCTTGATTTAATTTTATTTGATGCCTGGTCCACTCAAAAAACTTCATAACATCACAATAAGTTGGTAAAACATTGTCTTTAACGTCGCAAATTTCACCAAATATGGAACTTTTTAATGCATTCCGAGTACGTTCCATTGCGAAAACTTGTACAACGCGACATACCGCTTAGAGAGCCGTAGCGATACCGACTCCAAAATCCGACGTCGGTTGCGCAGAGTCGCTGCGCTTAGTGCAATCGGTGCTTCCCCCGCCCTCACCTCGAGCCACTAATAATCAAAAATCGAATTTTTTGTAAATGAATTCGTAAATACGTACCATATTTGCCATAGAATATTACAAAAAATATAGTATAAAGGATTCGTAGTAACTTTTATACACACTAGAAAATACCTCTAAAAATGAAAATTTTCAAAACTTTGAAGTGAATCCGGAGGAAGAAGATCGTATCAGAAATTTAAAAAATTTTAAACACGTCGGTTTGAACCCATTTAGCACCCTTTTATCGCTAACAGAATCTAAAATTATCATTTTTTTTAAATGACCTACCTTAGTGTGCATAGCGGTTAATAATACTCTAACATCCCAGAGAATGCAAATACTCGAAACGGAAGGTGAACACATATGGGTGAAGGTAACAAAAAATAATTTTACAGCCTATATTTGTGTTGTATACTTCTATTGCACCAATGACTCGGAGAATCGCACAACATTCTACGATTATATTGACCAAGAATGTCAATCAAGAATTTTAAAAGACCGAAACGTCATTATATTGGGTGATTTTAATTTAAATAACAAACCCGAAGAGGTTATGTTAGAACATTTATATTTCTTAGATTCCAATGAACTCAAACAACAAAATGTAATTAAAAATCATTTTGACAATATACTTGACCTAGTATTATGTAACACGACTAGATGTGACGTCAGTCGATGTGATGAACCCTTGGTAAACGAAGATAAATATCATCCGACCTTGGCAATTTATACTAAATTAGCCAGGACAAGTTGTAACCGGCGTCAGCTTCGGAACAGCGCTTCTCGTCCAGCACTAATACCTACACCTACCTACAACAATCAGTTCCAGTTCAAGCGAGCAGATATGCAGTTGATACGCGACATACTCACGGAATTTGATTGGAACTACCTATACACTTTATCGGACGCAAATGTTGCAGTTGAATATTTAAACAATGTATTATTCAGTATTTTTGAAATATGTGTACCCATTAGAAAAAATGTATGTAAAAATGTTAATTATCCGGCGTGGTTCTCTAAACCAATTATAGATAAATTAAAAAGCAAAGAATCGCATCGAAGAAAATACAAACAGCACAAAAATCAGTCGGATTACTTGTTATTTTCTTCGATGCGATCCGAGCTTAAAAAAGAAATTGCAATTGCAAAGCGTCAATATTTAGAAAAAGTTCAGTGTGGGATCAAAGAGGATGTCAAATGTTTTTGGGATTTTGTTAAATCCCAAAAAACAAATCCACATACTCAACTTAACTTGAGCGAGGGAACGGAAACTTTTTCCGATCCCAAAATAGTAAGCCAAAAATTTGCCGATTATTTCAAATCAGTGTACAGCCAGACGGCTCCTCAACTAAATCTAGACTTTACTCGGACTGAAGGGCCCTGGAATGTCGGTAAAATCGGTCTTGAGCTAACCTGTCCGGAGGAAGTAGACACCTGTACTCGGACTTTAAAGCTCGACAAGGCTGCAGGCCCAGATGGAATACCCCCTAATATAATTGCTTATGTGTCAAAAACCATTTGTCATCCGCTGAGCTATATATTTAATCTTAGCATATCGACTGGTTGTTTCCCTCATTCTTGGAAACTCACGCGTGTAAGCCCAATTTTCAAAGCTGGAGACAAGTCTGATATAAAGAATTACAGACCCGTAGCTATACTGTCAACTTTACCAAAAATATTTGAAATGATTATTTATAAGAAATTACATCACCAAATTATGCCTTTTCTAGGAGAAAACCAACACGGTTTCATGCCAAGAAAATCCACGGTTTCAAATCTGTTAACACTTTCGCGATTGGTGGCCGTCGGACTGGACTCGCGACACCAAACAGATGTAGTGTATACGGATTTTGCCAAAGCTTTTGATCGAGTTGATCATGATATTTTACTACATAAAATGTACAAACTTGGTTTTGATCATCAAACACTTATATTCTTCTCGTCGTATTTAAAACTCAGAAGTCAATATGTAATAATAAATGGACATGAATCTAAACAATTCCTGGCGTTATCAGGTATTCCTCAAGGGTCAAACCTTGGTCCTCTGCTGTTCCTTATACTTATAGATGACATCCAGGTATGTGTAAAATATTGCAAATGTCTTTTGTTTGCTGATGACCTCAAACTTTTGTTGGAAATAACCTGTTACCAGGACTGCTTAAAAATGCAATCTGACCTTGATGCTATAGCTGAATGGTCAGTAAAAAACAAATTAGAATTCAACATAAAAAAATGTGTAACTATGACATATACCCGCTCCCGGAATCCCATAGTTTTTTAATACAACATTAAAGGGAAAACATTATGCCGAGTCAACAGCTTTAAAGATCTCGGTATCGTCTTTGATCCCAAACTGACATTCTCGGATCACATATCGCAGCTCACTCCAGCTTGCTATAAACTCCTGGGTTTCGTCATCAGAATATGTAAGCAATTTAATGACCCAGTAGCAATGATAGCCATGTTCGATGGCGTCATAAGAAGCAGGCTGGAGTATGCTAGTGGTGTGTGGACTCCGCACCAAGCTAAGTATATTAATATGCTGGAACAAATCCAGAAAAAGTTCCTCAGGTATGTCTATATGCGGATGCATGGAACGTATCCAAGATTCATGCACCATATAGATTTGCTTGAGGCAACTAATAGATTTAGCTTGGAAACTAGACGTTTTGCAAATCTTGCAATTCTTGGTTATAACATAATTCATAACCGTATTGACAGCCCATTCCTCTTGGAATGTTATGGCTTATACGTGCCTGAAAATTTCAGCCGTAGTCGGCGACACGACTTGTTCAAGGTACCATACGGTAGAACGGATGTTCTGGCACAGCATAGCATGACAAGAGGAATGGTGCTGTTGAACGAAATTTCGGAAACGCTAGATATATATAACTCCTCTTTAGATAGCCTCAAGATTTTTTTGTATAATAATCATCTTCCTAGGTGTTAAGACTGTCAAAATGAGAAAATTGTACGGTAATTGGATAATAATCTGTTGTACAATTAAAAAAAAAAAAAAAAAAAAAAAAAAAAAAAAAAAAAAAAAAAAAAAAAATGATCGTGTGAGAAACGCGGAGATCCGCAAATAATGCAAGGCTGATGTTAGCGTAATGAGTAAGATAAAGAAAGGAACGCTCCGATCGTTTGGGCATGTAGAGCGATTGAACGAGGAAAGGAATGTAAGGAGAATATATGACGCAAATGTGAATGGTAGAAGAAGTCGGGGACGCCCGAGAAAGACATGGCACAACCAAGTGAATCAGATACTTGAGTCGGGCCATGTCAAGAGTCAGAATAATAGAAGAGCATGTATGAGATGATGTATGAATGTGAACGAGGGAAGGAGTGTGTGCCAAGACCGAGTTGTTTGGCGGTCCGTCCTCTCTGCCTACCCTTGCGAGAAAACGGCGTGATGGTTAGTTAGTTTTAGTTAGACTTTCAAAACTGGAGGAAAATCACTTTCTACGTAAGATTTCGAAAAACCACCCTCACTCCCTTTTCCCGCGCAATTTTGATAATTCGATGAAATTTCGCACACTCGATATTGAAAATAAGAGGAAAATTATTGTCTACGTCTGGTTTTGAAAACCTCTATTAATTAAACTCTGTAAAAACCCGTAACGCCCGGGCAATGCCGGGGACTTCAGCTAGTCTTCTATAAACTGAAACCGAAGAGCGATTCTATATCTTTTGTGGGATCGTTGTGAGATAACGGACGTGATCTCCTGTCAGATTTGTGTAATTTTCTATGAATGTTATTTACTTTTTCTATGTACAACGTACATTAAATGAATAAATAATCAAGCGTACTTCAGGAATTCGTATGTAAAACAATCTAAACTAAAATATGTGACAGTAAATATGTAAAAGTCACACACATATGACAGGAGATTACGTCAAAATTTCATTCAAAATTTGCTTTGATAAATACCTACATAAAAAAATGCGCAAACTCGTGATAGTAAAACTATTAAAATTTTGTAATTAATTTTTTTAATAAGTATTTAAAATTTTTCAATAATGTCTAAGCAAAATAAGAATGTAATTTTTTATATTAGTTTGTAAGACCGTAAATAAATAGACAAACTAAAGTATTTTCGTCACAAAACAAGGGCTCGGATATTTTTTTAATGATTTTATTTGAACTAAAATTAATATTCTGAAAAGAAGCTTTCCCAAATAATTTATTGTTTTATTTTACTGCATGATTCTATGATTTGAAATGTATGTTGTATAATACAGCATTTTGTTACGACCTACGGTAAAACCTTATTGTACTAAAAATAAACATATTTTCTCAAAATTTAAAACATAGCTTTACTAGATAAAAGAACAGTCTTTCGAAATCTTTTTATAATTTTTTTGTGGAAAAGAGTCAATACTAGAGATGAAACGGATAGTTGTTTGGCCGGATACCGGATATCCGGCGAGCCGCGAGGCTGAGTGGCTGGATATCCGGCGGCCGGATATGAGGACACCATTTACTCACCATAATTTACCACTTGTTAATTATGAGTATTAATTCAAAATATTCTCTTTGATAAGAAGAAGAACAAGAGGTGTATTATGGTGCTTCAAAGTTATCATTTAAATAATCTCTGTGTTTTTAACGATTTTTAGGTGACTATAATGGGGATGGTGATTAGTTAATCATGTTAATTTAAGTTTTCGCTACTCTGCGAGGTTTTTGTAAGTTTTTACTAAAAGTTTTTAGTTTAGATATTTACTATTTATGTATTTATCATTAGAGTGAATCTCAGAAGAAAATTTTAGTTTTTTTGGAAGGCCTTATGGCTTTTTTGTAACTTTTTCGATATTAAATAAAAGCCAACATTTTATAAGCCATTTTATTGATATTTACCTCACAAAGATGAATTTATTGCATTTTATTATAGTAAATTGTCGAAGTTTTTTAATATCCGATATCCGGCCGGATAGTAAATTTAGGCCGGATAGTTACCGGATATCCGTTTCATCTCTAGTCAATACGTCTAAAATTTGATTTTAAAATGACATATTTCCGGTTTTGTCTGGTTATTCCATCTCAAGCGTGTGATAAATGTTGGGAAAAAGTGTAAAAGTTAGGTTAGGTTTTTTGACGTGTAATTTTGATATTAAAAATGATGCGTGAAATTCACGCCTGTTTAATTTCGACCTACAACCTGCATCCGCCCACAATCCACCTGATGCAAATCTCAGAATGCAACGCTACTTTGTTGCATTAATACCTCCATACATATACCCATTTAGGTAAGTTATGTTGGCAGCAAGGGCGTGCCTTTTATACTTTCATAGTAAGCTATTGATTACCTGCAGCTTATCGATTCAAACGCAATGGGTTCAAATAAATAAATGACTTCAAATCACGCTAAAGGAACACTGTATACTGTATGTATCAATGAAAACAAGTTAACAAAGTAAATTAGATATTAGTCATAAAAAAAACATGGAGTTGTTCGTTGTCATTGTTCAAAAAGTATCAAATATTTGCAGGTTACCGTTAGTTAAAGAAAAACCCGGGTGGCGCTCACATCATTTGCAGGAAACTTTTCCTAGATGTTTGGCGCTCAGTAAGCGGAAAATTGGCAGATTAAAATATAATGCAAGTTGTCCATTTATTTAACAGCCGCTGTTCCCAATCCTACTGATCAACTGTTGAGCGAAAATTTGGACTCAACATTCCTCAAATGCACAAATACGCTCTTCCCAACGCAATTCTCCGAACAACAGGCGAATCGAATCGAGCGTTATTACGCAAAAATGTTATAATTGACGTCCTGTTTTAATTCGACAGTTTTTCATGTAGCCGTTTTAATAATAAAAATAATAATAGTAGTTTATTCCAAAATGTGATGTGCGATGCTACATAAATATTTATTTTTCTCACCAAGGGGGGGGGGTAATTAATATATGCCCCCCTCCATAGCAGTGATGATTGTATTGTTCGATAGGGTGACCGGCCAACTCAGAACCACCTCAGAAAAGTCATTCAGAGTGATGATAAAAAAAATGGTTAAATAGGTTTAGTTAGGATAGGGTTACCGGCTATTTTTAAATTATTTTTTTATAGCTTTTATTGACCTTTCTGAGTTGGTTTCATTCTGAGTTGGCATGGAACCGTTCGATTGGCGTAGTCTGCGCCATAAGCTTCCCATGGGGTGGCGGAGAAGTGCTCGGATAAAGAGTGCACTCTTCCCTCGAGGAACATTTCGGTAGCGCTGCAGTATCTCGGTAGGCGGAATAGTTAACAAGCATTATTGTAAGTGACTTTTAGCTTATGAAATTGGGATGCAGTGTATGTAATCTTCCCACGGTTCTAACGTATATATAGCTATGCTCAGAATGCGTTGAATAAAGTTATGGTTCTTTAAAGATATTTTTCAAATGTAAATTCATCTTTTTTTTTCACTATCATATTTGTATTTTTTCAATATTATGATACTCCTACCTCCTACCTTCCTGAAGATTTAAAAAAAAAAGATTTCCTTGAGATAGTGACCTTTCTTATGATGAATTGTAGAATTCCTTATTTGAATTAAAAATATATATATGGTTTATTATTAAGTAGGTAGGTATTTAAGTACCTACGTGCAAATCTCATGAATGAAAAGTAAAAAACTACTAGTCATACTTAATTCAAATAACATGAATTTTGATTTACGTTTTTTAAATGATTATCGCACAAGAGTCACAAATGCTTGGAACCAGTGGGACTATGGGCAGTTGGATTATGTTGTGATGCAAAAGAAACTTTAACAGTATGAGAAGTATTTCACTCGAAGTTAGATAAAATTTACCCTACTTCGGGCACCCATTATTTCTTCGGGTATATCTCTTCAGCATCAAATGTCCATAAGAACTGACGTCACTCTTTTCTCACCTATCTCAATAAATGGGGTAAATTGAATTAATGTTGCCAGTTGAAAATATCACAGTACGATTACGTGGGTATGTACGCAATAACCTACAGAGTTTATAACCTCAAAATGCAGGTTTTCTGAAAATTTCAATGAGCCCACGCATCAAAACACACACCGCAAACAAAGCAGTATTCACTGGCTTTTTGCTCATTTTACTACTAATTATTAATTTCAATGTAGCCTTCCATTCATTCTCTGTAATACAATGAATAATAATAATAATAATAATAATGATTTATTGTTTTTCTTTCTTTACAAACATCTAAAGATAATGATATCCTCACTGGGATTTCCCGTGCTGAGGATTTCATTTACATATTATATTTTAATTATAAGAAATTAATATGAATTTGTTATAAACGTATAGGTATCATGTAGTATTTTGTTAAATAATTAAAAATTAAATAAAATTGTGTTTTTTTTTTAATTCAGATCAGTAGATTCGGTTTTAGTCTATATTTGATATCAGTATATTTTCTATTTCTGTTCTCCCTATATTTAGTATCCAGCTTTTTATTTGAGATTTAAATGTTATACTGTTGAGGTTTTTAAGTGAGAGTGGTATTTTATTGTAAAGTTTAATACCATAATACAAGAAGCTTTTTTGCCCAAATGTTGTGTTAGTAGTTACTTGTTGGATATGTTTTTGACCATGAGATCTAGTGTTTCTAATGTACGTGTAAGTTGTCATTTCTTGGGTTTTGTACTTATGAATGTAAATGAGTATAGTTTTAGAATACAGTTGTTTAATTGACATGATGTTAAGATTGTTGAAGATTTCATCAGTGCTAGTTCTTACAGGAACTTTCAGTATAATTTTCATTATGGATTTTTGAGTTTTAATTAGTGGATTTAGTATGTTTTTATTTGCACTGCCCCATCCGATAATACCGTATTCTAACAGTGATTGGCAGAGAGCCATGTAAATCTTGATTAAGTCTTTTTTAATGAGGACATTCCTAATAGTTTTGAAAAAATAACTTAGTTTTTTAATTTTATTATTTAAATAGGTAATGTGTTCGGTCCATTTTAAGTTTTGGTCAATTTTTAGACCCAGATACGTTATATGGTCAACGTTTTCTAATGAAGGACAATTACAATGCTCATTTAAGTGATGCTGACTATGAATTTTCATGTTCAGGTTTTCTTCAGAGTTTTTCTTATTTTTTATTTTGAAAGTGATGAATTTGGTTTTATTAGCATTAAGTGTAAGTGAATGGTAGTCTAGCCAATTTTTAATTCTTTTAAGTGTGTCTTCTGCTTTCTTAAATGTTTCTGCCCAATTTTTCCCATTTATTAGGAGAACAGTATCATCCGCAAAACTGATGATTTCTCCGTCACATTCTATGTGGCATAGGTCATTAATATAAATAAGGAACAGAATCGGACCCAGAATACTTCCTTGAGGCACCCCGAATTTGACATCAATACACTCACTGGTTATGTTGTTAAGTTTCACAGTTTGCTTTCTATTTCCCATGTAACTTTTTAAAAATATTAGTTCATTATCAGTAATTCCTATGTTCTCTAGTTTTTCAAAAAGATGTGAGTGATTTATTGTGTCAAACGCTTTAGAAAGGTCGAGAAATATGCCAATGCATTTTTTATGAGAGTCTAGAGAATTTTTAATATATTCAATTACTAAGGCTATGGCGTTGGATGTTCCTAAATTTTTTCTGAAGCCAAATTGTTTTGGTGATAATAGTTTATTTGATTCTAGGTAGTCGACGAGTTGAGTTTTAACTGTTAATTCTAAGATTTTAGATAATGTGTTTAGAATTGTGATTGGTCTGTAGTTATTGATATCTTTATGATTTCCTGATTTAAAGATTGGTGTAATAGTCCCTATTTTGAGTTGAGATGGAAATCTGCTTTCTGTGATAGATTTGTTTATTAGAAAGAGTATCGGTTCGGTAATTTCATCTTGTAAGAATTTTATTGTTTTCATTGTGATTTCATCACTACCAGATGAGGATGTTGATTTGAATTTAGATAACATTAGTGTTAGTTCTTGTTTAGTGATTGGTTTTAGGGCAAATTTAATACTTTGTGGATTTGGGTGTTTGTTTATGTTCGGGTTAAAGTGTTGAGGTTTGGTTATTTTGTTCGCTAAATTCGAGCCTATGTTTGCAAAAAAGTTGTTTGTGTAGTTAATTAGTTTATGTACGTTTTTGTTGACCGAGAGTGTACCGTTATCTGTGTTGATTTCTTCCAATGGGTTTGTTTTGTTTTGATCTGTGTAGGTGATTTCTTTAATTATTTGCCAGATAAGTTTTGGATTATTATTGGATTGATCTATTTTAGATCTGTAGTAATTTTGTTTAGCCGATTTAGTAAGATTGGAGCAGATGTTTCTATAGTTTTTGTAAAATAGTTTTAAAGAAAAGTCATAAGGATTGTTTTTTACTTGCTGATGGATCTTGTCTCTTTTTCTTATACATTTAAGTAGGCCAGGTGTGATCCAAGCTTTTTTGATAATTTTATTGTGTGAATACGTGTAAGTTTTTATTGAAGTGTGGTTTTGTATTTTTAATTGCAAGTGTTCAATAAACATTTTCCAAGCAACTTCTATGTCTTCAGCTTTATATATTGACTCCCAGGTTTCAGTTTGTAGTGATTTTTTTAGTTTTGTATAGTCTATAACACGTTTATTCCACGTTAAATTTTGAGTCGATGGTCGATTTTTCTTTGCATGAATGTTAAGAATTAAAGTGTAGTGATCAGTGATGGTGGATTGATGTATGATTGTGGAGTATTTTTTATTCGTTTTTGCCATTATGTGGTCAATGCAAGTTTGCGAGGGGATTGATTTATTCATTTTGTGATCCACTCTTGTTGGTTCCCTTATTGCGGCAGACATCCCGTGGGAGAGGAGGAGTAATTGGTACTCCTGTGTTTGTGGATGTTGCCTTCCAGTATCCAATATATTAATGTTAATATCCCCAATAATGAACAGGTTCCTGATGTTTCGTTCTTGAAGTAGTATGGAGTCTAGTGATCCAAGAAATGGTGATAAATTTGCAGATGAAGGCGATCTGTAGATAGCGAAGATGCATGTATCTTGATCGAGTTTTATTTTCAAACAGTTTGCGTCTTGTAGTTCAATTTCTTCTATTTTGCATTCCATATTAATTTTACAATATACAATTACTCCGTCGTTTTGATGTTTGTGAAGTTTAGTATTGAAGACTTTGTAGTTGTTGATGTTTTTATGCACATATGTTGAGGAATTTATCCAACATTCTGTGAGGATTAATAAGTCAGGTTCTAAAATTAATTCATTTATCAGCACAGTGAAATCCTCAAAGTTTTTGTTAATACTTCGAATGTTTTGATGAATTATGTTCAGGATCGGGAACTCGTCCTGGAGTATACGGTTTAACATGCAGGTATTTGTGGTGATTATTGGTTGAGGTATCAGTTTTTCAAGTGTTTCCGTTGTGAAAGAGGCCATTATAAAGATATAGAGTAGATGGAGTGTATATAGGGTTTTTTTTTTTTTAAATCATCTTAATAGGTATATCGTTGAGATGTCTTATTTCGATAACCTTTGAGTCTTTAGTTTTTCTTATAAGAATTTTTCCATCTTTAACCCAAACATATTTATATTCTTTTTCTAGGGCTCTTTGTTTGGTGTTCCAATGTAAATTTTTGTAGTACTGTGTTAATGCCGCATTTAGATAGACGTATTGGGCTCCTTCCCCGTTGAATTTTTTTATTGGGTCACTATGTTTAGCAGCTAACATGATGTGTACTTTTTTATTGTCTACAAAATTAATTGTGATTTTTTTTTGGTTGTTTGGTTTGGAAGTTGTAATTTTAAAGGTGTCCTCTGGTGATATGGTAACGCCTGCGAGCTCAGCGATCTGGCTCACAGTATGGGCTGGGGGTATGTTTTCCTGTAATTTAAGGCCGCTTATTTCAATACTGTTTAACAGGGCTGATTGTTCAATGTCTGCCAGGTGAACCTCCACCGTAGCCAATCTTTTCTCCTTTTCTGCCATTTCTTCCTTAAGTTTGTTTATGTGTTTTGGTGTATCCATGATTTGCGACAGTTTGTTTAGGATATCGTCATATTTATCGTTAATAAAGCTGTTAAACGTTTTTATTTCTTGAAGCTCAGTTTCTATTTTTTTAAACATAACTGATTTCATTTCCTCGAATTTTGAATTGATGAATTCGAATATTGGGTCATCTTTGGTATTTTTGTTAGACCTTGTTTCCATGATTTTAGTTGGTTTGGACATAGGGCTAAATAAATGATCCAATGTGCACTAAAAAAACTTTGACCGATTTACTGCGAACTGTCACTTCCACTTTATAAGTTGAATAAATTAACTTGTACAACTTAGTAAGTCACTGTTTATTATGGAATACTATCAATTTTATGTTTAAAATTATATTTACACTTTGAAAATAGGGAGTGAGTAAACTTTTTACTGTATTAAAAATGTCGTAAATTATATCACTTTTTCATTGGCTTGGTTAGTTTTGATTTTGTATAACTGGAGTAAAACCGTATGGTTTTGACAGACAGAAAAGACAGAACTAAAATACCAGCAGCAATTACTGCACTTTTTTATGGTTTCTGTCACTTTTATTAAATATATTTTTTTAATTTTGCGGGAGCAAACAAAAAACAGACTTGTCACTGAAGTATTATTGTTGTATGGATTGCGAAAATGAATTTTAATATGTTTCCCGCCAACCTGAGCAGAAAATTGTGATATACTAGTCCCAGGGAAAGATCGTATCCACGTCATCGATGATCGACCTAAAAGCCGTTTATAAAAATCTTTATATTCACACTTCTTGTATGGAAAAGAAAAATAAATATTTTTTGTGTGAATACCATACAAGAGTCCCAACTGCTCCCGTCTGAAACCTGTGAGACTATGGTATCCCCAATCGGAGTAGGTATCTACATGAACATTAAAAAAATCAGTAGGTATTGGACAGGGTCTGAGTGTGGTTTAGACGGTTACTCGGTTGAGTGACCAGTGATGTCATGTGGAAGGTATTTTTTGTTTCGTTTTGAAGAAAAAAGTTTAAAAAAAAACACCGTGGAGAGACTGAGCGAAGCTATCAAAGCTAATCGTGTTGTGAAAATGATTATCAAAAGATTACCAAAACAAGAAAAAATAATCGACATTTAAAATTATTGACTATAATTTAATTATCAGGTATGTTGTTTTCGTGTTTTTAAATAAATGCATAGATATTTTATTGCACGTAGTCTGTCAAATAAGAGTAGAAAATATAAAAAAATGAACTAAGAATTTTTTAGGCTGGCAACACCAAATTAATCGTCAAATATTCCTTTAAAGTGCAATGACACTGAACATATAGAACACTGTATACACATTTAAAAAATGTTTTTTTGTTCTTAAAGAAAAACACTTAAAATCGAGAAGAAGCACTATTGTTAAGGTCTTAATGAGATCAATTTGATTAAATGGTATTTTACAAAGTGATTGGCTTTCATTTAATTTATCATAAATTTGTATTTGTCAGTAAGTAGAAAGGAAGAATCACTAATGGTAAGTTAAGTTACACTACATTTAGATCTGAATGATTTAAATATATTCAGATCTAAAATTATAGACATGATCTAAAGCACGGGCAACGCTAGGTACATAAGCTAGTGAGCAATTTCTAAACTGTGCTTTAGGTATATTTATTTTGAAACAATATCGTTATTCTTCTTTATGTTAACACAAAATTGCAAAGTTATAATAATAATAAATATACATCTCTATGTGATATACCTATAAGTAGGTATCTGTATTGCAATGATTTTTTTTTTTTATAAAAATATAGGTAACCAGCTTTACATTTTCACCATGAGTTTTTTTAGTATTGCCATTTGAACAACATTGGCGCCCTCCTACGTTTTCTACTCTTATTTGACAAACCGTATATACCGTTATAGCGTTTATGTTGTTTTGCAATATTGAGGCTAAATCTGACGATATTAAATTTGATATAGTCAAGGTCCTTATTTTAACGGAATGCATTCACACGGCGTTTTTTTTAAAAATTTTACACTATTACTATTCTAGCGCAGACTAGTGAAAAATCGTCGGATATTATATTTTCAATTTTGAAAATATTATAGGATGGAACCAAAGACATTCAAATTATTGGATCTCTATGGTTTGGTACCTACAAAATAATTAATTTGTCTGATTTTTTCAAACAGTTCCAATTTTGAAAATGACATTTAAATTCAAAGCAAATCCATGATATTGAGTTCATTGAACCGGAGTTACAGACGGATAACTGGATTAATTGTAGGTAATAATAATAATATCCAATACAATGTCAATATCAACGTCTATTATTATACCAAAGTGATCGTAAATAATAGTTATTGACCCCTCTAGTTAATACGAGTCAAACTATTTTACAGACTAAATAACAACACCAATAGAAGGTTGATGTCAATGCTAATTTAGTTTGTCTTTCTGACAATAGATGACACTACAACTCACTAATCGTTACATTTTAAAAACATGGAATTTTATTTCACCTCGAGGTATTTCAATAACATTATTTGTACCAAATCGAGGACGTTTGCTTTTTTACAAGCCTGATTTAATTGGTTCAATTAGTCATTTCAGCCCTGATATTCGCTTTTTTTAAATCTTGTTTTATCTTCTATGCTTAGGACTTATCTATGGCTTCCTATGGGACCGGGAAATTTTAAAAATAAATAATTACCCCTCTCCCTTCTTTTAGAACACATAACCGTACCATTCTGAGGTCTGTGTTATAATTTTGCACAGTGGCGTAGCTAGCATGGGTGGCACCCGGGGCATATAACGTAGTGTCACCTCCCTCCTCCCCCTCATTAAAATTGACTTTGAGAAATTCAAAACCCGACTTCATCAAAAATAAAAGCATGCTTTCTAGTGTCCAGCTTTGAACATGGGTTTCCCTCAAATATCAATTTTGCTGATCCCTGAGGACTCTCACCTATTCGAATCTGATAGTACTCTTCAGATCGTCAGCCAATCTCAATTGTGCGTGATAACTATGTATTTCTTTTCCCAAGCAAAAACGCCATCCAAAGGTCCTTTACTGTTACCATATAATAAAGTTGTCACACTACATGCCTAGCATTAGAGTATAGAGATTATAATGATAATATTGGCTACCTTTCTCTTGTTCCTTATCGACATATTAGAACTTCTATTCTGCGAAGAGATACCTACCATGGCGAGTGATGTGTAAATTTATTTTTGGGGAATATTCCTGAAACTATTCCCGGGAATTTTCATCTAAATGCTGAAATCTCCAGACCAACCAATGAAGTTGTCTTCTACAATTAAATTTCATTATATTTACAAATGTACCATATTAATAATTAGACCATTCTGAGAACAGATATTTTTGGAAAATGTTGAACGGTACAGAAGATATTGACGGCTTACAATATGGCTTATGCCGATAAGCTTGTTATATCACGGTACCTACAATGACTGGACAGTAGTACTGCAGCACTGCCATTCTAATTATTAAATGTGTCTTGTGTGACATCACGTGTGAAAGCTTGTTACTTCCGGCATTTTTATAATGATACTAATATGTATACAGAAGCTTGGAGATATTAAGGTATCTACTTGTTTTAAAGATATGACTATGTTTTCTAAAGACCCTTACACAGCCCACACAGACACAGGCGGTCATGCATTGAAGAAGGCTTTGGTAAATTACATTTCTAAAACATAATAAAGGTAAAGATTGGCCAATTAGAGAAAAAGTTAGAAAAAATAATTTGTAGGGAATAAACAAGTGCCAAATCTAAATGCGGAAAGCGAAAGAGCAAACTTTTCGCATTGGATAATCCAGGTTTCGATTGAAAAATACATCATCATCACCCTTGGCTCTACAACCCTTGGTGGGTCTTGGCCTCCTCAAGATTCTTCCTCCACTCATCTCGGTTTTGTGCCAGCTCTCTCCAGTTTAGAAGCTCCAAGGTAGATATATCTTTGAGGACGTTGTCGCTCCATCTTAATCTTGGTCTTCCCAGGCTTCTTCACCCTATCGGTCTTGAGTTCAGCAGGGACTTTGGTGCTTGATGCTCGGTCATTCTCTCTACATGACCCAGCCACCGAAGTCTTCCCAGTATTATAAATTTTGTGACGTTTAGCTCCTTACAGAGTATATAGCTCATTGTTGTAACGTCAAAATCCATTCTAAAACCGGTCCGAAGATATACCTCAAAATTTTCCTTTCAAAAATGTCCAGCGCTCGCTCATTCCTCTTAGTTAGTACCCAAGTCTCAGCTGCGTACGTGAGTACTGGTCTGATAAGTATTTTGTACACTAATATCTTGGTGTTTCTGGACAGCGGTCTGGATTTTATTTGGTTATGTAGGCGGAAATAATAGTGATTTGCGTTCACTTTGCGCTTCTGGATCTCCTCGGTGGTATTATTGTCGTTTGTTATCAGGGATCCTAGGTATGTGAAAAAAACACGCAGAGGTTTAATTGGCAGGTTAAATTATTTTATTCAATAAAATAACAGAGGTACATATTTAAATTTTAACAATAACTTGCTTAAATATATAGATTGAACCATGTATAACAGGGTAAAATTTGTTTACATAACACTTGACTTAAATATTGAACGCATACTTTCGGGGAAAGTAAGATTCGTGGTATGGCAGATAGTGTTACATGTTTTTGAGATTTCAATAAAAATCAGTAATATAAAGCGTTAATCTTGGGTGCGATACTATCAACTATAGAAGTGTTCACATTGTGATACAAATAGACAGGCTATATACTACTACCATTTACCATACAAAAGTTGACTTCCCTGTCTGTTATGTCGTATCGCATCCCTGACTAAAAGATATACATATATGTACGTTGCGTCACATCACATTTCCTTTTAAAATGACGTCAACAGTCTGTGAACGTGTTAATAATGAAAACGAACATGCAACATAGAATAATATTATGGAATGGAATAACATAAAACTTTAATGATGATGAAGGACTTCAACACATTTGTCCATTCGGCTACTATTTACATATTACGTAGTAAAAGTACAAAATAATATTGTATAATCTTTTTATATTAAAAGATTAAAATATAAACATATTATTATGTTTTGTACCAATTAAGGTATTAAATTTTAATTTATTTATGAATTAGGTCTTGAACTTGGACATAATGTGAAAAATAACTAAAAATATTAATTAAAACTGTTTTAATAAGTCAGGTACGCCACATATGTCATACATATGTCTGGTAATGTTATATTATCGTGAAAACAAGCTTATGGGTCCGATTGGTTAAAAGATATCGTAATTATGTATGCAATGCAAAAAGTACAAAACATAATATTTCATTTTATGTACAGATTTTATTTAGTATTGAAAAATAATCATTTTGCTTAGAAGCTAGGCCCTGCTGGCAGCTTTTAATTGGGCTGTGTCCAAAATTAACAATATTAAGACACTTGTTTAATCCACAAAATTTAGATTTCAAACATCAACATACCTTTATCTTAACTGAACACAATAAGATACATACATACACATACTGGTAGGATTTGTGCATTAATTTGCCTTTGCAAAACAAACTCACAACATTCCTTGTATTGCCAAGTCCCCTTGGCTCTGGGCATTTAGAATTTTTGTGCAATATCACATAAAAATTTTAAATCCCTAATTGTTATTAATAAAATCCTACATAACGACGGTCCCAAAGAACAATGTCGGATCTGATAAGAATTGAAAATTGTCTTGTTGGCTTATTTTAACTTCCTTTTGACAACTTAAAATTCTGTATTTTCGAAATTCGATTTGGATGAGATGTAATAAAATACATATACAATTCTTATATGCTATATTTATTGATCTGAAAAAGAGTAAAATTGCAGAAACGTAACTTTAAACAGCCCTAATGCAAAACCACAAAAACCCACATCCTACGTTGTTCTTCGGGACCGTCGATAAGATAATATTCCAATACATTCTGTATGTTAATTGTTTTTCATCTATTCAAATCTAAAAAGGCCCTATAAAGTATTGCTTGTATTGTAAGTGAAATCTCTAAAATCTAAAGCAACATTATAATTTCACCTCGGATAGCTTGCAGGCGGTGAAAATCAAAAATGTTCACTATTTATTAAATAGTACTTAATAAACTGTAGTTTCTGATTTCACCATCAGCAAATTATCGCCGGACAAATTTTACTTTTCAACAAAAACATTTTAATAATTTGAAAAAAAAAAATGTCTAGCAAGAAAAAAATTTTGTCACCATCGCTAGCAAAACCAATTATGCAGGAATATGAATATTTTTTTAATATACCAGTAGCTTTACAATCTTGTCGAAGTTTTTAATTTTTAATTTTTATTTTAGTGACTGTATGTATATTAGGGTTTTTTCATTGACCTCTTTCAGCGAGACTTCTTTCTTGATTTGTACTCATTAAATGTTTTAATTAGTTTTATGTCTGGAGGAAGGATATTGTAAAGTTTTGTTGCAAAATAAGTGTAGTTTCTTTGTCTAAATGTGATTTTATAACTTGGAATGTTTTTTATTCAATCTAGTGTGATGGATATATGGTTAAGTAGAGGATTCAGTATTTCTGAATAGTTTCAATAATATTTTTTTGGCATATATTCTTTGTACATTTGGAACGTCGAAGCTATTAAAAACTTCAATCGAAGGTGTTATAATGGGTACTCTCAGAATGGTCTTTATGATTCCTTTTTTAATTGTGTTCAGGTTATGTATGATCTATGTAGCAGATCCTCATCCTATAATTCCAGTAAAACAGTAAAGCAACAGGCACTGTGTAAAAAGAATTATTTCTGCTTGTAAAATCGTATAACATACAAACTGTTTTATACAAGTAAGAAATGCCTCTTTTTAGAAATCTTTATTTGTCACTCAGAGCGGAGAAAACGTATGTATTTCAATATTGGTAAGATAAATTACTCTAGACATCGTTGATATAACAATGCTTACTTTGATTTAATCGATAATATTAAAAATCATCAATCAATCAAGAATAAAATCTCAAATAATGAAATTTCGCTATCCGTACTGAGATAAAATGATTTGTTAAGTGGGTTTTTTCCGCAGGTTACACTTGCACTTTGCTTTATTTGCATTGCCATAATAACTGACAAAAAGCCTCCAAACATCACTGGAAAATTTTCAATTAGAATATTGATTAACAACTTCTAAATACACACACTCAAAAATTCTTAAGCGCGTCTCTGAAGAGCGATTCATATCTTTCGTAGGATCGTTATGAGATAACGGACGTGATCTCCTGTCAGATTTGTGTGATTTATTTGCTTTTTCCATGTACAACATACATTAAATGAATAAATAATTGAGGATACTTGTAAGAATTTGTGTTTAAAACGATCTAAACTAAAATATGTGACAGTAAATATGTAAAAATCACACAAATCTGACAGGAGATCACGTCCGTTATCTCATAACGATTTCACAAAAAACATAGAACCGCTCGGCTGTGTACCCATTGTGTATTGAAATGTATACATTTTTTATTACTGTGGTTATTTTTTATTACAATTGCTCTAGCTATAATATATATTTGGAACTACATACTTCAAGTAAGGCCGTCATCCCATAGGTCGCTAAGGAATCAACATGCGCAGAAAAGTAAATTTTGCTAAATTAAGGTAATGAAGCGCAGTCATTGTGGGACTTTACTTACCGATGGGACGCTTCCATATAATTAACTAATTGGGAGCTAGTAGACGGTAGTGAAACCGTCGCCGGTTTACCGCTGTAACTCCTATGATTTAAGCAACTTCATGAGTGGTCACTTAACAGTATATTCGGGAGTGGTAAAATATCCCCTGATGCAAGAAAATAATATTCTAAAACTCTACTATAAAATGCAGATTGTCACGTCACAACAACACTGACACAATATCTGGTATTTTAAGCTATAACAAAACAAAAAATATCTTAATAATATGCGAAACAGCAAATCTTTTTTAGCCATCCTCATAAATTCATCGAAATATTGATTTTGTCATTAAAAAACATTTTTTTAAACACATCTGACAAACATTATGTTGTGTTCATTCAATATACATAGTAAAAAGCACTGATTTCAGGTAAAGGCATACCGCTGGTAGCTTAGTTGAAACCTATCCTTCGTTCTCATAAATGATACATTTATCAAAAAGTGAGGTTTCTCAAGATTTCTGATTCTTTTCATGAAAAAAATGGGAGAGGTTTCTCAAGATTTCTGATTCTATTCATGAAAAAAATGGGAGAGGTTTCAAAAGAGCCCCCAATGGCAAGACCATAGGTACAATAAACTTTTAAATCTACAGCCTTACAATTTTCAATTGAGGGGTTTCTTCTCGAAGTATTTTCGATAGGACATGTCCATGAGGTGATCCACTGTCTTGTCTATTGGTTTTATGATGACAGGAATAGACAGGAGTCCTACGGCTGTGGCGATCAGCTTTCTCTGCTTACCGGGAAGCTTTGTTCCTTTGTCGAGGGCATATCGAACACCGGCGCACAATCTGAAAAGATTAAAAAAAACACAAGTTGATTCCAAATATGTAAAGTTTTTAAATGAATTACCTACGTTGACCAAATAAAGTATAGACAAGGCAGGTCGTATAAGCTAAAATTGACTCCTAAACCAATTTCAATTTGGTTCATGTGCACATTTATGAAAAAGTGCATGCATTATATCGCAGTATTTAGATCGCCATGTGCATTGCGTTTTACCTTTTGTTGGTCTTCAATGGAGCTAATTAGTCTACCAACCGTGCTAATCGAGTTCTTTTTTTTCAATCACAATAATAACCCAATTCCAAATATTTTGTAGAGTGCCTATCGCAGACATTATTTTTGAAAATATATACATTTTTGAAAATGTATATAACCCATCTGAATACAAAAAATATATACCTAATAGATAGTTTGAGGACAGCATATTAACAAATGTAAAAAAATAAAATTATTACACTTATTGTAAGCAAAGTTTCTGGAGTCATCGTACCCATTGATTACAATGTCATGTATTCAAATTACGGCAACATTTTTGCCACACGACGTTTCGCATACGGCTTTAGTGGCTTATACAACAAGTCTACATCAAGTTGAATTGTCAAGTACATCTCCATATCTTGTGACGCGAAGTTGTTCAGAATTCCCATTGGCCGATATATGAACGAACTACATCATGGGATTTAAGCGATAACTTTGTGCTCTCCTTTATGTTGTGGGGAATGTGAATTTATATTATCTAGGCTTTTGAAGTGAGGGTAATTCAGCAGAATTCAATGGGTAGTTGTAATATGGAATTACCTTAGGTGATGTTATTTTTAGATTGAAATTAGGTTAAATTAACCCAAAAGCAGGTACTTAACCACAAACCCCGGCAGGCTGACGGGCTAGATTAGGTCCGCCAAAAAACCGAAACTGAGCAAGACTAAGACATTTTTTAATAAAATTTTAAATGCCGAACGCTCAACGCCCTGTAGGTAATTAATAATTCATTTCGTAGAATTGGCAAAAATATTTTTCATATATTTTTTTCAAGATATTTGAGTTGCAAGTTTTGTATGCAGCCAGCCGCCATTTAATTTCAACAAAATTGCGAGTGGTTCTAGGCTTTTGACAGTGACCCAGCATGTCCCTAATTGCTTTGAGGACTATCATATCAAATTATTTTATAAGTTATTTGTATATATGTATGTAAAAAACAAAAATTATTAGTGTTTGATTTATGAATATTAAGAAATTAATTCATTTGAATATATGGTTCAAAAGTTACAAAAGATTTAGTACACCAAAGCAGGTTTTCAATTTTTGGTACAAAATTAATTCAGTGGTGAAGGCCAGTTTTTTAGATCGTCAATTCTGTGGCCCAATCTATTGTTTTTATGTATCTATGATTACCTAGGCACAGATAAAATTTGAATTCTTCATATTGCCTTCAATTTAAGCTTGGTACATATCAAATAACAAACCAGGGAAACAGTAGAAAAATATATATTTTTTAGTATTTTTCCTCTAAGGAAGCTTATGACTACGATACGGATGAATTAAAAATAATAAACCTTGAAATCCACTCTATCGAAAATGTGCACTAAAAACCTTGAAATTTGCACGAAAATAAAACAAAAATGATATTTTTTTCATGTTTACTACAGTATTTTCATTATCTTTAATGTGACTTTTTCAATGTTTTTTGGCAATAATCATTAACCATTGTTGGCAAGTTTGTTTTTAACATTACAGGGCAGGGGTGTTGGTACCCATACCCGCCTCCCAAATTGAGATTAATTTTTACGTTGTCAAACTGATGTTAATGGACAGCACATATTATATATTAATTGAACATAGGCACATGTGTTCATTGATGCATTTAAATAGATGTGGCAACCTCTTTAATAGTGTTTGATACTTGTTATCAGTTTCTACGCTGAATTTGCTTAAAATATGCTCTTATTGAAGAAATATTAGCCTTGAATAGAGAATTCATAGAACAATAATTGTATTCTTGACAAACCTATTAATGGTGAATCCAGGGATGACGACTGAAGCAAATGTCTGCCAGATCAAAGTGTCGCCCGCTGCGATGATCATTTTGCAACTTGACCCAGTATCCTGTTAAAAAAAAACATAATCAGAAATATTTTAGGACCATGGAAATCTTTTTTTGTGACCGTCGACGTCACTCGTGCGCTTGCAAGCATGCTCAATAAGTGCACGTATGACCGGCCGTCTGATTGCCCGGCTTCATCGTGCTTTGTGTCATGCCTAGCAGCTACCAGCATCGTGTAGTGCTAAGGCTAACCTTATCTGAAGTATATTTTTCTTGAATGCTCTCTCCCCCTCTTATCTAGGGCTAGATCAATTTTGATTGGTGAAAGAAACCATTAACCTCCTCAGACCCAGGGAAAAAAGTGTTTCAAATTAAATTTTTATTTTGAATTTGTATGTTTAAAAAACTCCATAAAATAATTTCTTTAAAAAATATTTTTTTAATGCTCAAAGTTTTAAGAATTGTGTGTCTCTTGTAGGAGACGCAGGGTCTCTAGCACCTATTTTGAATTAATAATAATCTAGGAATCACATCACTTTTTTTATGCGGCTCACAGGAGACGGTGGGTCCGAAGAGGTTAATAGTTTAAAAAAAAATAACATTCAGTTTAAACAAATACTGTAGAATAGTTATAATACATCCAACTTCTAACATTTCTCGTACATTCTGATGGTAGTATGCTACACTAGCGCCTCCTAGCGGGGCGAGTTGTGAGGCTTGGTTTTCTTTCATACATTTGAATGGGTTTTATACATCATTATGCCAGTCATTACAAGCAAATACTGCCAACATTTTACTGGAGTTGGGTGTATTATTAATATTCTAGATTCTAGGGTATTGGGTTAAGTCAGTGGCAGTTCTTGACCACATACATATAACATATTAAACTATGACTTACATTTTTTGCCCGCTTTGCCTTGTCGAATGTATCAGCCAGAACGTATCCGCAGGCCACCACATAGCTGAGGTGGACGTACCGATCGCTGACCACCTTGCGGAAGGACTCTCCCACCTCATTGGCGTACCCTGAGAGCAGAGATGGATCTTTTCAGTGACGAGTTTATCAAGGCGGACGAGACCACGCAGCCGGGGTGAGTTTATACCTTTATTAATTCTATTTTTAAGAATACAGTACAATCTCACTAATCCGGCACTTCAGTAGACCGATACGTCCGATAATCCGGCACCCTCCGCCCGCGCCTCCCTCGCCCCTCTACGCCTATGCGCTCCATCACCGCGTCATCGTCTAGCAGTCTAACCTCAAAACTTATCTCATGTTCACATGTGTACGTATTTACCTGTTGTTTTGAAGTGAGAATAGTGTGTAATTAAAAATGTCAAGTAAACGGAAACACAAGACACTAGATTTGAAAGATAAAATGGACATTTTAAAGAAGTTAGATAGTAGAGAAAACATGAGCAAATTGGCAAAAAAATATGGTGTTGGGCGTGCTACTATACACGACCATAAGTTTTTCTCTATAATCTAGTAATTCGAACATTCCAATAATTCTGCACCCTCTGGTTTTTAATAGTGCCGGATTAGTGAGATTGTACTGTACTGATTTTAATAGGTGACCCGAAAGTTGATAATTATAATAAAATTATAACTTTTTGTGCATTATTCACCAATTTCTAACCTAAAATCGATTTGAAAATTATGGTATGGGTAACAAACGAATTTATTTACAGTGTTGATTTTTTTACTTATACGCTGGTATATACGGAGGCGTCTGTTAATATCTACAGGAATTCCAAAAACTGAAAAAATCGGACTAATATCTATGAGAATCCATGTTGTGACTAATATCTATACGAGGTTTGTTGGAACAATATCTATGGGAACCAAAGTGTGGACGAATATCTACAGCTCAAACTGCTGACTAATATCTATGTAACAGGTGATGTCGACGAATATCTACAGCACTGGCAGAGGTTGGGTTAGGTTAGGTTAGGTTAGGTGCTCAGCTGCCCTCTGTAGATATTAGTCCCACCTACGCTCCATAGATATTCGTCACCACTGGGACCATCGTAGATATTTATCCGACCTTAGCTCTGTAGATATTAGTCTTCACTCTGAAGTTCATAGATATTAATTTGTCCAACATATGAGCTGTAGGTATTCGTCCGACATACAGGCTGTAGATATTAGTATCTGGAGTCGTATACACAGTATACAGACAATAGTTTTATTCTAGATGCATTTAAATGAAAATATGTTTTATAATCTTGTTATTCGGCGGTACATCCTCTCTGCACATCCCTTCGGGAACACTTGGTTGTAATTTGTGTAAATAGATTTAAGACAATTTGTCTATTTGTTGTAATTTTTTATTAATATGTGACATACAAATATCACGAGTTGCTTTGCTGACAAAGAAACTACAATTAAAGTTATTTGTCCGTCTTCAAAATATTATATCACTTTGGAATTATAAACTTATTTTTCAATCTTCTTATTACTTCAATCTGTGCTACCCAGCTAGACAACAAAAAAACAATCATCTATCATTTTCTGTCTCCATGACAACACCTATTTAAAATTCGAACATAAAGGAATCCTATGCATTTCTAGGTAGGTACCTATTCCTTTACATAGATATACAGTATTTTCCCCTAAACCGACTGCATTTTATATGCCGGGGGGCATATTGTCAGGGGATCAAGTGTCATGGAACATTATTTTAATTTTAATGTTATGGTTAACTAAACAGAAATTTGAATTAATCAATCAAATAGCCATTTCTCTGCAAGTAGTGGCAAAGATTATGAACTGACACACAAATCTTTCTTGGCACGCACTCCTTGCTTCATTTGCATTAGTACATACCTAGAAGTAAATATCCAGAGGTGCGCCTCATCCTTTACAAATTATTTAAAAAACATTTTGAATTATTTTTATTACAATGAGGAACAAATATTGCAGTCTACAGAGAAGCAAAATAATGTATTTTACTTCATATTTTAACTAATTTACTTTGTGGCAATCAACTAGCAATGTAAAATAAACACAAAGACATTAGGTTTTTTAGGTTCGTTTTTAATAAAACTCAAACTAAGAACCTAAAATGTATTTTATTATTTATCTCTTACTCCCCTTACTCGTTAATACGGAATATTTTTTTTATATGCATTATGCATTTAATATTTTAATTTTGAAAAATTTAATCATTTAATATTTTAATTTTGAAAAATTTAATCATTTAATATTTTAATTTTGAAAAATTTAATTCGCTTACGCAGTAACGCCATTTTATATTTAACGTTTTTATTTTATAGACAATCAATCATAATTACACAAACCCGCTAGGATATACCCTGCTTTGCCAAACAAACCATTCAAAACCTGAGATGTATTTTAAAATTATGATGACATGCAGCTTTTGTAGTTTAACCTCAACCTAAAAAATGAATAGGTATTCCGTATTATCCGTGAGGTGGACCAAATGCATATTAACCATAGACATATGAATATTAAATTAACCTATATTTTATAAAGTAGGTTCTTAATTTGTGCACATTTATATTGAAACAGACACTTCGGGCAAAAATCATACCAACAAACAAAAAAAACAGAAAGAAAATGTGCGCGCGCACTGCTCTCTCTTGCTCCTACAGTGTGATAAAGACAATAGGCCTGTATTGTGTCTTAGATATACGAAACGTAACTGGCTATGAGAGGAAGAGAGAAAGAAAATGTGTGCTCACACCTCTCTCTCTTGCCCCTACAGTAATATACGAAACGTAACTCTCTCTCTTTCTATCTTTACTAACTTATATCTCCCTCTCAACTTCCGTTCGCCTCACCCGATCACACTTTTCGTAACGCTCTTGTCACGCATTCACCAGTTTACTCCCAAAGTCAAGTGTGCGTAAAGAAGTTTTACTTCAAAGAATTAAGTTGAAACTGTCAAACATGGGAAATTGTGAATTGAATAAAAATGGAACTTTAATGCGTATTTTACCATCTCCCCCATGTAAAAAGTAAGATCGTTTCTTGTAAGAATTAAGTTCAAATGATGTGTCATTTCAATAATTTCACCGTTCACAATCATATTTCAGCTTATGGTGGTTAAGATAATGCACACAATAAATAAAAAAATTATAGCGATACTAATGATGTCTAAATTGTGCAATTTTTTCACGCAACATGAAGCAAAACAAGTTTTTAAAATCCAACCAAGATGAAACACAACCGTGTAAAACAAATTTGTCACAAATGCAGTTAATTTGAGTACAATGACTTCAAATCATTTTGTTTCATAAATAATTATTGTTTTTCAACAAGAACGATAAACCATATTTTCCACGGTCGTATCTCTCTCTTAAAAAAACATAATTATATTATGATAAACGTGAAATAGACATAATTTATCGATTTTCTTGGTATTTCAAATATAAACGCTGATTTTCAAACTTATTTCGCTTGAAAACATTGTATTACGTAAGCCTGTCAGAATTTTTAGGTTAGAATATAGAGATCACTATTTTATGACAATGTTACGACGAATTTAGCTTTAGAAACATAAAATAAGTCAATCGAAAGATAGATGCATATTAAATGTACTCAAATAAATAGTATTTAGTATTCAAATAATACACAAAATTACCTAAATATCTCAGCGGAGTATCCCTGTAAATATCCTTCTCTGCCATGTTGACGTTTGTTTTTATCACACTTATTTTATAAGATAGAATAATAATATCACAGATTCGATAATAATTTTAACATTAGCAAAGATTCGCAATTATCAGCATTGCTATTTCAATTGAATACGAAGGCCTCGGTAACGAACAATATTAATAAACACGTCGCAAAGCAGTGCAACAATCTGATCAACGACGCGCGGCCAATGTCATGTCAGCCATTTTTGTTTTTATTTCTGGTATTCTAGGTGACCTTGGTGAGCCTTGGTCAGCTGATTTCGGTAGGTACCAAAGGTAAATCAGAAAACATTTGAAGTTTATTATCATTCGAAACATAATTATTATTACATTTTGTAATTTTACAAAATCATGCGGAAAGTTAAATGATGGATTGTAAGTCAGTATTTTGTGTGTAGTAATTTTCCCGTGTTTTTCAAATTGCGGTCGACGTTTCTTTTCCATGAAATATTTTGTTTAGTTCATATAAACTGTCATTATTCAGGATTTCACGTCATTTACATAAATAAGCGCTGTACCTACATAGGTACCATAACATTGGGATCATTTTTAGAGCGTCCTTTTTGTGAAAAATTCCCTGAAGGGCGCTAATGCGGAAAAAAATATCTTTGACGAAAACAAAAAACTTCTTTAGCACCGTTGTGATTTGAAACTTTATGAGATTAAAAAGCGACACTAAAAAGAGACAAACACATCTATAAGATTTAGCCTGCGAGAGAATAAGATTCGTAGCCGTCCCACTATTGCCAGCTCTAGTTTTCTGAGGGTTTCACTTCTACCACGTGTGAACTGCACACTTGTATTTTTTATTACTTCCATGTTCTAATCTTACTCATTCATTTTCTAAAAGAAGTCATGAAAAAAATAAGGCTTTTTAGTTAATAATAATACTAATCAGCAATTTGCACCTAATTATACAATTACATTACCTGTTCAAAAGCTTTTAAAACATTTAATACTTGTAATAATGCACATATTATATGATTACGCTCAAATCGCGAAACTTCAAGGGGTTATTCATAGTATAATGAACATGATCCTAAAGACGACAAGAATGACAATGACGTTAATAAGAATGAAATAAATTTTGTAAAAGAATTTTTTTTGTGGATCAATCAATTCACCCCAAGATTTTTTTTAATAACGTTGTGAAACGCGGTGCACATTACAAAAATAATATATTTATATACCTAAGCAAATTATAAAAGAATAATACCTAATACTCCTCTGTTTTTCGTCACGGGTTTCGTAACCACGCTTCCCTTTACCCTTTGCTTCCCTTCGCTTTTACCTCAACATGTGTATTCTTACGTCAAATCCGACCCGGTGACGCGCTGACGGCCACTGACGACATTTTGCAAAATGGCACGAGATCCCGCCAAAATCGCCGTTAAACTCCGCGAGCTTCCGTGCCCGAACGGTCAACGGTCGGTCCGGTCCGCAAAACGGGTTTATTCGCCATTAAAATACGATTTTCCGGTCTGTCTGACGTTTGGAGGTTAAGTGAAAAGTGAAAATTATCGATTTCCCGGCGTCATTTTTGACAGCTCAAAAATCGTAAATAAGGATGTGAACATGGATGAGAATGACAGAAATTAAACCAAGTAAAATTCATTATAAATATCTTATATTCTTAAATCAAGTGATGTCGATCAATTTTATTTTGTATGTATTAATAATTGAAACTGAATAAAAATAAAAAATAAATAAAACATCAATAATAAAAATTATAAGCGATGCGACTGGCGAGAGAATGATCTCGTTATTAAATTTACTAATTTGTTGGTGAATTTTTGTAGGTAGGTATGTAGGGTGGGTATGACTAATCACTAATTCGAATCAATTCATTCGAATTCATCCAGCTAAAAAATCAGTGTGTCACATTTTTCGTGTCTTTTACAAAGTAGGTAGGTATATCCCAATAATAATTATTACATTATTAGCACATTTCTAATAATAATGTTGAATAAAATTATTCTTTTGGCAAAACCTAGGTATAATTTGTCGCTTTGACAAGATTTGAAAAATTATATACGTTTTTATCGGGCTCATGGAATCGTTGATTACTATTATTTTGATGAGAATAATTGTAGTTACCTAATGCATAAAGTCGGTGTGTGAAAACCAGAGTGATAGATATTCTCAGTATCGCCCTGGTGGTGAAAGGTGAAAGACCACCATTTAGATTTAGAATCGAAACGTTGCGATGCCATTAGCGGTGCTTGGCGACTGGATCTGAATAGCCAGGTACTCGTCTTCCCCATATCCTTCCCTTCCTCACTCAATCGGGAATGCCATGGATCCACTGATTCCGGACGGCGGGAAAGTGAGGACTTGTATCGTATTAATATTTAAAAAATCATTTTATGTACATTATCTATTGTTGGGGTAATTTAAAAAGTGATCTACCATCGCCAGAGTTTTTGCTACGCCACTGAAAGAACCCATCTTAAAATCCTGTAATAAAATTTGAACTGTAGGTAGGTATAGGTACCTATTATAAAAAAATAATGAAAAAAACCCGTATTTTATACTTGCATATCCATTCATCATCATCATCAATAATAAATGTTTGCATAGCCCGCGACCTGTTCAAATTGGCTCTCTCTCGATTATTGGCTAGGTATTGACTTTCAGCTAATTTTCAATTCCCAACGCGATTGTCATAGAGCTGGGGTCGGATGATCGCGGCTCGCGAGCCGCATGCAGCTTTTTGCATAGGGGCTTGCGGCTCTTCAAACGCCGACTTCAACCAACGAACCAACCAGCCTATATAATGTTATTTGATGGAGCCACCCAACCAACTTTGACGAGAACACTATTAGTGTTGACAACCAAGCTCTTTTAGAGCTAGATAGCTAAACATGATTTAGCTTCTTATAAAGTTTTTTTTCTCATAATTTCTCTAGCGAACCCCCGCCCCGTGATGCCCTAGGACCCCTAGGTTATATCCAAGGGCGACGTGTGATGGAAAAGTATATACCTATATCTTGTTTTTAATTGAAAAAATATGTCATCTCTAACAACAAAATTACATCTACAGTTTTTAACCACAATGCGGTAGCGTAAAATTCTTGATTCCAAAATTTCTCTTTATCTCTTCACATTCTTTTTCCCTTTTATTACTATTAACTATAACCCATACATTCATCAGTTAGGTTTTAAATACAGTTCACATCTCACACGAAATTACCTTCTGATATTCTATGGACTGTCGTATTAAGTAGATACTATAACCATGTACCTAATAATTAAGTCTTAATAAACAAATATGATCGGGAATCTAAAGTCTTTCGGATACGTGTTATGTGCTGATACCTACACCGTTTGTGCTGTGTAGTGTGTGTAGGGGTGTTTGAAGAAAAATATATGTATTTGAAAGGGGGCCAATGGGCACAAAAAGGTTTGGAAGCTCTGGTTCAGACGTTTAGCGATGTTTACAATCTGCATTACGTGTGTATGACACTTGGAGTTATAATATCCAATGTTTACTGTTTACCCACTCGGTGGAAAGAATTAATATTCTCGGTTTTTTCCATGAAACATTAAGCCCAAAGGCGATATCAGCGACAGGATATTACAGGATAGGCAATGATTGCGACAGTGCAAAGCTTGCTTATTACTTTTGGTGCGAAACAATTTTGTGTTACAAGGAGTGGAAAATACGGTGTTAGAATGAAATTATCCAGGCGGAAATTTCCAGAAAACCAGTGGCGGTCCATGACTTTTCAGTGAGCTAGAGCGCTAAGATTGAAAAATATGACCGTCATTGACGTTCTTGTAGCGGAAAGTGATTTTTTTTTTTCAAAATTTCAACTTTTTGTATGAAGATCTTCAGGATTCTTCCAGTCAAGGGATGCGCCGCATCCACTTACTGAAAGATCTTCATAAGAAAAGTAGAAATTTTGAAAAAAAAAATCATTTTCAGCTAAGTAGGTACAACGATATCAGTAATATCGTATTTTTCAATCTTAGCACTAAAACTCATGGACCGCTACTGGTAGGTACCACAATTTCGCTTCCAAAATTTCACTGCAAAAATTACAATGTGAATATGGATGAACTTACATACCTATCTATCGTTCAGTTGATTGAAATTGTAATTTGAGGAAGGTATGCAGTTATAATAATTGTGTCGACGTCGACAATGTTTAGACTTTTTTTCTGTGAATTGTACAAGAGAAAGTAGGTACTGATCTATTTTTTCTCTAAATTGTTAATAACATGTTTGACTCCCCCGAACTCCTTAGGCTGATTAACTTTCATGTGCCTAGTAGAACGGTTCGTCAGAATGTACCTTACCATTGTAACAATTCAGGTACCAATGCAGATATAAACTCAGTAATGGAACCGACTGCACAGTGCAGGGAATGAATATTACATGAACACCAACGGTACTGAATGTCTATCAGCCTATAAACACACTGTTATTTAATCTGTATGTCTATCTTGATAGCTTTGAAATGTTTATAAATTTACAAAATGTATCAAAATTTATATGAATGTGCATCCTATATTTAACTCTGTTTGTTGTTTTTAAGTTAAAATTTTTATTCTTTATTTTATTTTAATTGTTATATCTCTTTAATTCTTTGATTCTATCAAACCTAATTTTAATTTTATCATATGTAAAAGCCCGAAGGGGCCATCTATAAATTACGCCACACGAATTTCATATTTTTAACCCCCCCCCCACACCCCACCCTGTCATACATTGTCACATTTGTGAGACCCCCTACCCCATAGTGTGACATCTCATATTTTTCCGATTTTAAGAGACTATGGCATCCCCAATTGGGGTATGTTGTGAGGCTGAAGGTAGTGGGGAGGGAAGGAGATGGGGAAGAGGAAGGTGCGGAAGTAGGTTATTTAGATCTATAGTCACCAAACACGGCTAAAGCCATTTCAAGCAACGTTTAAATTCTGAATGGTGGTCTTACACTAGGGCGATACTGAGAGTATCTTTCACTCTAGAACGTGCCACAAATATGCTTTATATAATTTTATATGAATTAATTGTGAAATAACACAGATTAATCAAACAAAATTTATTTGCCCACGCCGAGATTCGATCCCGCGACCTTCGAATTGCGAGACAAGAGCAAGGGTAAGAATAATTGTTCAATGGTAAGAATAATTTTGAAAAGTAGGTAAGTAGTAAGTACATAACTGTAAGGAACAATATTATTAAACCGCAATATTTAGCTAAGAACAAGTTATTCGGGAGTAACTGACAAACAATGGATAAAAGGGAGAATACATACAACACATAGGTATGTATAGGTAGGTAGATAACTAAGTACGTATAACTTTCTTAAAATTGTTTAATCGGGTCATTAAAATGTAAACTTCATTATTAGGGCATTTTTATGTAGAAGCTAGAAGCAATAATACAAAAGAAAGTTTACGTCTGGCTTTTAGAGAGTGTAGTTTATAGTGCGAAATTCGATCATTATAGGTTCCAAATTGTTCATATAAACCTTCACGAAAAGCAATTACAAGGGATAATTTTATTTGTTTGTCCTAAACTAAGCACAAACACAAACAAAATTTCACTCCCTCGGGAACTCTCACCAATAGTGTAGAGGAGGCATTATGATTTGATGCTGATCCGGACCGTACAATAATCAAGGTAGTGCATGATTTTATATTTATCGCCATGTACATCCCTAAAAATTAATGTATTTTCTTGGTAGGTATACCCGTAGGCACTAGATACGCCCTATCGATAATAATTATTCTATTTTTAATCTCGTAGTACCTACCTATCTTCTATTCCCAGCTTCGTTCGTATTACGTACCCACGGACGATCGTAGGAACTAACATGCTAGCAACGCTATCACTGTATCACATGCAGCAAACGATAATCAAAAAACTCTTATTATTTTATATCTCCTCGTGTTTCCCTAAAAAATAACGTAGTTGTTCTAGGCAGCTAGGTACTGCCCTATCAATTCTATTTTTAATCCCACGGTACCTATTTACCTTATTATATATATATATGTTCCCCAGCTTCGTTCGTATTTCGAATTACATATTCCACGGACAATCGATAAGTAGGAACCAACATAAATAAAAATCAAATGCGAATGTCACGGAATGGCAAAATGCGCAAAGCGAACGATGCGATGTTGGACCTGTCACATTCCAAGAAATGGCTCGGAATGATTTGCATACTGCAAAACGATAATATTATTTTTTCCGATCATTGATTCAATGTGCCTGCATTCGGCTTTACCTAAGCTAGATTCTTTGTAAACGTTGAATGAAATATTACCTACTAAGCGAAGGCAGGAAAAGTTTATACCTACATAGATAAGATGCAAAATCAATTCTGAAGGACTTTACCAATATTTATCTTACTTCGGGTTCATGAGGTTATTATGCTGCATATTCACGTGAGAAAAAAGCGTGAAACACGAAATACGGGAAAGGAACGAAACAACCGCAAGCGGCGTTTCACTCCTTTCCAGAACTTCCTATCCATTGTATAGGGTGCGGCAAATCAGACACTGCAGTTTTGAAAGGTTATTAAAAAAAAACTGCGCCATTTACAGAAATGGGGTAGGTATATTTTATTTTATTCGGTATATCATGCCGTTTTATGCATCAAGTCCTGAAGATGACATCAGAAAGATGATAGAGTGATTCAAGATGAAGGTTTATATGTATAATAGATGCTTATTATAGTAGAGAAAAGCTGAGAAATTCAAATATTCAATTCAGGCAGAGGGCGGCTGGCAAGCGGGTGTTGTCGATTTTATTAAGGTTGGGTAATGGCGTTGTGTTTCGTTAGCCACAGCAACGTGTGTCCGGGTCTGCTAGTATTATATATTGTAAATAAAAAAAATAGGTTCCGTATGTTTGAGTCCGCAAATCTCGGAAAGTAATCGATGAATTGAATATTTTTTTTACAGATCATTGCAATTTAGCAGAAGAGTGTTTCTATGTATGTAAGCTCTGGCGTTATGAAATTTGTATAAAAATACTACATATGTTGCGCAAGTGGTTTGAAAATGTGTGTAATTCATATATGTATTTTATCGGCAGGGAGGGAAGGCAGGAGGGGGAGGGTAACGAAGGAGGTGGGGTTCGCGGGAGGGGGAAGGCGGGGAAGGTGGAAAGGGAATGCAGGAGGGGAAGGGGACGCGGGAGAGGAACGGGACGCCTGGGAATGGACACGCAGCGAGAAACAATTTATTTCTTTGCAACGCATGTCGGGTACCTACCAGCTAGTATTATTTTTTTTTAAATTGCACTATTTTCAAAATCCAGAGAGGAATTTGGGGATTCGTTTGAATGGACAAAACGCCACGCCGCCCTGAAGTTGACTGAGGGAAATGATTAAATCGCGTCCTCCTATGTGGAGTTTTTGTAGAGATAACTAGGAAATACTAACTTGTTCAATGAACAGATTATTTTTCCTTGGTCGATTGCATTGGTAAAAAGTAACAAACATACTTTTAAAGAAAAATAATTGTGTTCAAATTGTTTATAATACAAAGACGACGCAAAAAGATAATTTATTGCGAATAAAGTAAGCACGTCAAAGTTTCGTAAAGATAAAGTTGTTATGTTCAGTTATTATTTGACCTATCAACAAGAAAAATAAAATTAATTTGAGAATCAACGAACGAATTTTATATTATCTGTCTACTGGGACTGGGGTAGCCTTTTTTTGCTGGAAACTGTTTCCAGCTCTCATCGTCACTTCCATCGTGAGTTTTGTAGCTTTAAAATAAATATAAATAGATAGATCGTCATTTTGTTTGCCTCAGATATTTCATTTAGGAACTAAATTAAAAACATCAAAACTACTGTGACCAAATTAAGTGTTTGGCAAGGTATTTATTTTATTGTTTTGAGATTTTTTTACTACGAGAAGAAGAAATTTTTTTTTTTATTACTTTTTTTTTTCAAAAGGTGTAGCGATTATTTAGTACTGATGTGAGATTTTTTATTTATTTGTGTTTTAAATTATAAAATACTAGCGAGTAGGTACCCGGCAAGTGTACAGAAACAATAAAAATAGAGTGTGCAATTCACACGCGGTAGAAGTGAAACCTTCAGAAAACTAAAGTAGACAAGAGTGGGGAGGCTACAAAACACCGCACAAAGAGGAGACTGATAGGCTACGAAGCGCCGCACAAAAAGGAGACCAATTATATTATCTCATTCTCTAGCAGGCTAAATCTTATATTTTAAACCCTTGACTCTGTGCAGAAATGGGCGGTCCGTTTGATAGATTCTCCCATCTTAACAGATGGATTGCAATCTTTAGAGCACAGGCGTCAGGTGGGAATGCTGTCCTTGTACTATTACAATAGTCCTTGTACTATTACATATGTCCTTGAAACACGCCAAACACGCGCCCAACATTTGTACACCTCCTGCAACATGGGTCTCTTCAAAAGCCATGTTCTCCCCTTCCTTTCCTCAAAAAGACCCTCCACACAGCATCTTCAAAGATGACCTTTTTTTACATGAATACCTCACAAGAGTCCCAACTGCTCCCGTCTGAAGCCAGTGAGACTATGGCATTCCCAATTGGGGTATGTTGTGAGGCTGAGGGTAGTGGGGAGGGGACGGAGATAGGGAGGAGGAAGGTGGGGAAGTACCTGGCTATTCAGATCTGGTCACCAAACACGGCAGATGCCGTTTCAAGCAAGTTTCAATTCCGAATGGTGGTCTTACACCAGGGCGATACAGAGAGTATCTTCCACTCTGGAACGTGCCGCAAATATACTGGCCCTGAGGGAAATTATTTTCCTCAGGGCCTCCTGTGCGGAGTTAATGTAAAAAAACATATGTAGATGTATGTGTTTGTCTCTTTTTAGTGTTGATTTTCCGTTTCATCGAGTTTCAAATCACAACGGTGTTAAAGAAGTTTTCACTTCAACAAATATGTTTATCGTAATATTGTTGAACGTAATAAGAACACGCAATGCGTAGGAATTTATTTTCAATTCACTCTTGTCCACGTCATGGAAATTTGACAAAGGCCAAGAATACATTTTGGGATAACCCAAATACAAACAATCTGTGTGTGGCGGCTTTAACTTTTTAATCTGTGTAAACTTGCAAACATTTCGGGTATCATTCTGTACACTTGTAGGTTAATCAATAATTACACTGGGTGTTGGTTAGGAACACACAATACTATATGTCAACAATATCAACACAAACTGCTATTTAATATGATTGAAAAAAAATGAAGTTGGTACAATGCTTATTTTCTCCAAGAAGCGATTTTTGAGTCAACCTTTTTTTGCCAGTGTACTCGCCAAAATCTTTTAGAGGATCAACTGTCGGAGTGATCAACTGTAGGGCGATCAACTGTCAGAGGGATCAACGGTCGGGGGGTCAACCCTAGGCGTATCAACTATCGGGGAATCAATTGTCGCCGGACCTACTGTAATGGAACCATTGTTGTGATCTGGGTTCTGTACAATGTGTAACAGCACGTAAAAACAATTTTAATCAGCGATTTTTAGCATTTTTGGATTGCAAAATATTATAACAAAAATATATTTTTCATTCGCACGTCGCCACTGATCACGCTCCTCCACTTAGCGACGGGATTACATGACACGCGCTCTGTTTCGTGTGTTATAGAGCTGCTGGAAGGAGATGGAATGCTTATCACGTAACCCGCTAAACAACCGGCTACTCAGTTGCGACGCGTGATGGAAAAATATTTTTATTGTTTAAATTGAAAAAAATATCATCGGACATCAAAATAGATCGGACGTCTACATTTTTACTCCAAATATGCTCGGGAATCTTCGTGTCTTCTCCTTTATTATGGGTGTATATTATTTCACCAATAATATTTTTCATTTTTATGCAAGACATTGGAGGAGTATAATGTGAAATATACCAATTAAAATATATTATCTACTACACGACTCGTGATACAGCGGGAAAATGTGATCATCTGCTTGAACCATTTTCAACATGGAGAAACCCTTTTGCAACATGTTTTTTTTTTACTCGACCATTTTTGTTTTTAATACAACTAAAAACATTTTTTTTAAATTTTTTATAGACATTTTAGGGTCAACAAATGGATCTGGTTTGACGCTTCTTGAGATTTTAAAAGACAAGTAAAAATTGAAACATGGTAGCGATCAAGTATATTTAATTCATAAGTACTTTTAAACGTATTTCTAAAGATTCAGTTGGCAAAACTATATCAGAAATAGTAGATGTTTTCAACTGCACGAAATGTAGTTACAATAAGACTATAATAACATACCTCAATAATAGTATTCAATTTTAGCATAATACAATTTTTTTGCTAGGGTTCTATAATTATATTTAAACAGCATATTTTACATCATGATTACTGTTCCACAAAATTAATATATACATATCACCTGTTTGTAAATGCCCGTACAGGCGTATAATATATAAATAAATAAAACGAAAACTCCAACCAAAAAAAAAAATTATGCCAAACGATCAAAATTTAAAAAAAAATTCCAATAATATTTATCGTACATCATCTCCTAATCTCTTTCATCGTAGGCTAACGGCCTCGATGCTATTCTGGTATTTACGCACTTGACTTTAATTTGAGTATTTGCGGGTTAAATCCCCACCACACACCACACTGCGCGAAAACGTGTGTTTTTCCTTGAAATATATTAAGAACTATGCCAATCTTGATGTTGTAATGAAAGAGGAGAGGAAAAAGAGGAAAGGGAGGGGAGTATTTGGTTATCCAGATCTAGTCACTAAACATAGCTGAACACATATAAGGCGTGAAGTTAATCAATGGTAGTCTGCGATTGTCTTCTCATACCGGCATCGATTTTATTTGCTTCACAAAATACAAAAATTCCAACTAACCGAAGCCAGTGAAATTGCGACATCTTCGAGGCTGGTGGGTGAGAAAAGATAATTGGGTTCTTGCCCGGAATAATGTTGTATCCAACAAAACTATCAATGTTGAGATATTGATGGAATAATGTTGGGCATATTAATGTGTATCTTTTAAGGTAGGGGTTATGGTAATGAAAAAATGTTAGACCTGTGGCAGCATTTTAAAGTTTGGTTTGTGGAAGAACGTTGTATAGTGACGTTTATCTAAATCACGGAGCATGGTTTAATTCATGGGAATGAATGGAGAAAACGAAAGTCTTACGGCTTCAACTAGAAATACTTCAAAGCCAAGAAGCTGAAGAATGCCAGGAAAGTAGAATTTGTCCATAAAAAATATTATTAAGACTGCCTTTAAGCCGTTGAAACAGTTTTGTGGAATAATGTTGTAAGTTGATCTCAAGACAATATCTCGAACGTAAATGGTTTAATTTATTCATTTTGTTCGCTATTTAAATGACTTATGTAAATTAATGTTCGAAGAAGTACGAAGGGTAAAAAAAATTTTTTTTGGTGTATTGACGTTGTGTGGGAAAATTTTACATACAACATTTTTCCACCAATTCAGCATAAATTCTAGTAATAAACTCTAATTAATTTGCCTTTCTTCTCGAATTTTCATTTAAAACTCTTAATTATTGCATGTTTATTGTATTTTATATATTAAACGTTATGAAACATAACTGGTTTCTTTTTTTCCATTTTTTGGAACAAGAATATTGTTGGATTTTTTTTTTACATGAATACCTCACAAGAGTCCCAACTGCTCCCGTCTGAAGCCAGTGAGACTATGGCATCCCCGATTGGGGTATGTTGTGAGGCTGAGGGTAGTGGGGAGGGGAGGGAGATAGGGAAGAGGAAGGTGGGGAAGTACCTGGATATTCAGATCTGGTCACTAAATACGGCTAATGCCGTTTCAAGCAACGTTTCAATTCTGAATGGTGGTCTTACACCAGGGCGATACAGAGAGTATCTTCCACTCTGGAACGTGCCACAAATATACTATTTATTATTTTAAATGAATAAATTGTGAAATAACACAAATTAATCAAATAAAATTTATTTGCCACGCCGGGATTCGATCCCGCGACCTTCGGTGCGCGAGTCAAGCGTCTTACCGCTGCGCTACGCCGGCCGTCTTATACAACGTATACAACGTAAAAAAATACGTCCGGATACAACACTTTTCCGGGCAAGGGCTCAATTGTTGGGAAGTAGGTACCTGGCTATTCAGATTTTGTCACTAAATGTACCTACACATTTGCTACGTTTCGATTCCGAATGACTGGTCTCTCACCAGGATGATACTGAAAGTATTCCGCTGTGGATTTTTGTTATTATTTTTTTCACTTTCACCAGATTTAGAAGCAGTGACTTTAAAGCCCGGAGCCAAAACTCTAACGCCCCACCACGGCGATCATTAAATCATTTGTTTCTAGCGAAAACTACGACGCAATTTTTTTTTTGGCTGTCGTCCATTTAAATACTAGCTTCAAATAAATATCGGAAGTACCTACCTACCGACCTATTCCGGGCATGAAAATACACGTTTTTATCACAACACACGAGTCAGAACATTTTTTATATAATTTAGCTTAGTCAAATTCAAATCGCCGACAACGAGTTATGTATCTATAGTTGAATAGTGGCTAGTAGTTACCATGTAGTTACCGATTACATTACCACCCGGCTTCGCTCGATTTTCACGCACTTACTGAGCGTTCTAGCAATTATGAATATGCAGAGTTGCGTTTTCCTACAATTTTTTGTTTTTTTTTTACGGGAATACCGCACGAGAGTCCCAACAGCTCCAGTGAAAACTTCTTTAGCACCGTTGTGGTTTGAAACTCGATGAAACGAAAATTAGCGACACTTAAAAGAGACAAACACACACCTATAGGATTTATCCTGCAATAGAATGAGATAATACAATCGGTCTCCTCTTTGTGCGGTGCTTTGTAGCCTACCCACTATTGTCTATTTTAGTTTTTTTAAGGTTTCACTTCTACCTCGTGTGAATTGCACACTTTGTTTTTTTAATGTATGAATACCTCACAGAGTCCCAACTCTCCCGTTGCTAAACTGCTCCCGTCTGGAGCCAGTGAGACTATGGCACCCCCAATTGGGTTTTCGGCTGAAGGTAAATGGAGATGGGAAGGAGATGGGGAAGACGAAGGTGGGGAAGTATGGAGTCAGTGACTACGGAGACTACGGTTTCACCAATATAGGTATGTTGTAAGGCTAAAGGATTTTAATGCAAAGCGGAAATATTTTGACCTTCTGGCAAATATGCCCGAGACCTGGGTGGTAAAAAACCTAACCTAACTTAGCCGAAACTCAGCTTTTCCAGATACTTACGTTTAATACTTCATTTGGTCCTATCTATGTTTGTAGGTACCTACCTAGCATCAAAACCACATTATTTACCTAGACCGCATTTTAAAGATACCATCATCCTGTTAGCGACTTTAAATTAGTTATAAAAACGTTGGGGCTTCCTGAATACATAAATGTACTACTTAAATAAATTCGCAGAAATTGAATCCATTCTAATTATATAGCTATTGTTTCTAATTCGGCTTATAGATTAGGCGTAGGAAACATCACCCGCCGGGGAATCCCCGCATGTTTCGCACAGATTTCATCATCTCTGACAACTGTGCAAATACAACAGAAGCCATTTTATTCAATTAATTGAACATTTGCACTCGAATCATGTGCGTAGATAGGTAGTTTGCGGTAACAGGTGTGAATTAGATATTATATGAAAAGATATGAAGAAAAATATAATGTAATCAATATATATACAAATCAAAATTTACTTACTTATAAATATATAGTATAAGTATATATAAATACTTATTCTTTTTCTCATAAGTAGAAAATTATGTATTTAACTATAGCTTCTATGAGGAATTCAATTGTAACACTTTTTCCTTCTTTAAATAATATGTAATATAATTAAACAATGTAAGATGAAAATATGATATGAACTAAATTTGTCAATTTGACTGGCCTAAAACAGGATCCAATCCTAGTTGGCTAGTCAAAGTTTCCGCATATGTTTATTGTATAATTTTATGTGAAATAAATTATTATACATAAATATATGAGTTGTCTACGCGTTGCTAAGCCATTCATCCGATTGTGATAAAACTTTGGGGATTTGATGTGCGCATGCCCGCGATGATTTCTATATATAATAGTGAGCTCTGGCGTCATGAAATTATTTCCTAAACTAATCATACGATTGCTATGAAACTTTAGTTAGTTGTTGTGCGCACGCCCGCGATGGTTTTTATACATTTATAGTGGTGAGTTCTGGCGTTATGAAATTATTTCGAAAACTATTCATCCGATTGCGATGAATCTTTGGTGAGCTGTTGTGAGCAAGCATGCGAAGGTTTCTGTATATACTGGTGAACTCTGGCATTATGAAATTTGTAAATTGTACTAGTATTATTATTAGGTGGCACACGAGCTGTTTGAAAACTGAATGTACCGGGACTGAATGCATTGAACGCGGAGGGGGATTCGGGGGACGGGGAAAGCGAGAGAGGATAGTAAGGAGAGGGAAGGCGGAGAGGAAACGCGTGAGGGGAAGGGGACGCGGGAGAGGAAGGGGAGAGGAAGGGGAGACGGACAGGGAACGGGACGAATGGAAAAGGACACGCAGGGAGAAACAATTTCTTTGTTAAGTGGCATTGCCACGCAAGCCGGGAACTTGCTAGTATATTATACTAGCTTTTACCCCGGCTTCGCTCGCATAGTATTAGTGGGAAATTACTGGCATAATTATTGGCATAATTGTTATTATTCTTGCTATTTTATCTAATAGAAAATAATTATTGTTTAATAATTATAAAAATATATTTTCTGTTGATAGAAAATTTCAAAATCTGAAAATGACATTTCGCAAATAAAAATTCTATTTTAGAAAATATTTAAATTATAGAAATTTATTTTAAGTACCTACTCCCCTAATTTATTCTGATGATTTCGCCTCAAGTAGGTATTACTTATTATTATTCATATTTAAATCCAGAGGAAACTAAAAAAATATCAAAGAAATCTCCATAGTAACCTAAACAAATAACAATATGACAACCCACGTCAAACATTTACTTAGCAACACGCTTTTCCAATAAACGTATAATAAATAATTTCATAACGCCACATCTTATTCATAACGCCAGAGCTTACCAATATATATATATATAGCTTATGTTATTCGCAAATAATGTAACTTTCTATTAGTGAAAGAATTTTTAAATTCTACTCGATATTTATTGCGTGAAAGAGTAAGTCACATCCATACAAACATTCGCATTTATAATATTAGTAAGATAATTAATAATTTTTTGAAATAACTTTTTTTTAATGCCTCATGTTTATCGCAGTCAAAGTCGACACGAACACAGTTAGTACTTATTCGGATGCATTGCTTTTTACAGCATATGTCAAACTAATTAATAGACTTCACAAATGAACATTTCAAGAAAATTGGAAAAAAAATCATCAAACATTCTTATTTCGGTTGACTGTGGTGTGTGTGAGTTCTGCGAGAAATCTGATTCAGTAAAAAAAAAAAATCTTTTCTTTGAATTTAAGTGTCATTAGTTAAAATTAGAACACGAAAAAATACCTACCTACAATATAATATCTATACTTAAAAGAAAATTATTTTATTTGTCATTTTGTAAATTGAATTCAGACTATCCCGTGATTTTTCACTAGTCTGCGCTAGTATAATTAATAAAATTAATTAATATTGAAAAATTACACTGAATACTAAATGTTATAAATAAACAAATAACGATAATATTTTTTTGTAAAATTTAAAATTAAATAAGTTATAAATGTTTATTTTTTTTAGATTGCCGATTCATTACTTGAATACATTTTGTAATTTTCCACTATTATTAACAGACTTTCAATTGATAAAAAATAGAGTAAAAAGAGTTAAAAATAATCTACAAAAAATGCATATTTCTTTGTTACCGTACCCTACCGTAATTAATTGAAAAAACTTTTATCAAGGTTGTCAAATTTATTCAACCGATCCTGTACTTGCATTATTTGTCAGGTAGGTACTGTTAAGGTACCTACCAGGATGTATCGCTTCATTAGGTAACTACTATATACTGAATAAGTACTTACCAGTGCTGGTACAAGGGTGGTACAACCCTGGCTAGGTAGGATAGTATACAGTATTATGAAGAGCGTTGGAAGAGGGTAACAAAAAAAGTTAATAGATGGCAATTTTTTTAATTGCGTTAAAAATTAATTTAGATTACGGATATATCTACTAATTAAAACGTTGGTTGTAGCGTTTTAAGTTTGTTTTTTTTTTGTGCTCGATTTATAGAAGTATTTTAAGAACAATTAAATCGCAATATTTTGGAGGAAATATAATATGAAGATGGCGAATTTTTGAGTAGCACGGATAATGAGAGAAGATTAAGAGGGAAAACGTATGATAAGAGGCAAATTAAAAGGGATATAACGCATTACCTAAGGGTAAATTTAAGGAGAAAATCCCCTAATTAGGTAAATATTATAATATGCTAAATAATACATAGGGATATATAATGAGGAGGAGATTATTGGGAAAACGTTCAATTGTTGGAAAATTGAAGAGAAAAATTAGGGAAAAAGGTTTTTTTTAATGTGAATACCGCACAAAAATCCTAACTGCTCCCGTCTAGAGCCACTGAGACTACGGCATCCCCAATTGGGGTTTGTTGTGAGGCTGTAGGTAGTGGAGAAGGGAAGTAGATGGGGAAAAGAAAGGCGGTAAAGTACCTAGCTAATCAGATCTGGTCACCTAACACGGCTAAAGCCATCTCATGCAACGTTTTAATTCTGAGTGATGGTCTTACACCAGGGACACTGAGAGTAGTTTCCACTCTGAAACGTGTTGCAAAAATACAATATATTATTATTGTTAATTAATTAATTGTGAAATAACACAAATTAATTAAATTAAATTTATACAATGAATTATTAATGGTAAAACATAGATATTGGTGAGAATTTAAATGCGAAAAAGTTACAATTAGGGAGGAAGTATGAGAGGAATAGTACAAAATTAGGGGGAAGTATAAGAGGAATAGTACAAAATTAGGGGAAAGTATGAGAGGAATAGTACACAATTAGGAGGGAAGTATGGAGGAATAGTACAAAATTAAGGGGAAGTATGAGAGGAATGGTACAAAATTAGGGAGGAAGTACGAGAGTAATAGTACAAAATTAAGGGAAAATGAAGGGAACATTCAGGGAAGAAAACGTTCAAAGAGGGGGAAAGCAGAAGAAAAAACCGCAAGAATAGAAAATGGTAATTAAAATTGTCTGACCCATTTCCAAATTTATAAACAGTTACTAATTTTTTATGTATCCCCAGATTTTAATAGATCTCGCCCCGGCTCTGTTACTTCCTTATTAATTAGGTATGCATGTCTTCTTTTTATCGTTGATGTCACTAGTTATTACCTGAAAAGATTTTCACACCTCATCATGCACTTCCCAATAAAAATGATTTATAACGATTCGCCTATGTATTTACCTAACATTTACCATAATCTACATTTCGCAATAATACATCACAATCATCGTCTTCAAGGTTGTAAACACTTTAAATTGAAAATAATTAGTCTATTGAGCTTTTCCATTATTGAATTCGCGGAAAACTAATTTCTAGCTTTATCAGGTTTTTAAACTTTTTTATTTGCTAAACGTGTTTCTGATAGTATTACAAGTATTTAGCGCAGTAGGGGCTATGGTAATTTAAAAAAAGATATTTTTAATGCAGTGGTGTATTCAGTGGCGTAGCTAGCATGGGAGGCACCCGGGGAGGGTAACGCGGTGTCACACCCCCCCCCTCCCCCTCAAGTTGACTTTGAGAAAGTCAAAACGCTAATTTAAAAAAATTTGCCCGTCCTGGTGGGAGGGGTGGGGAGGGGGGGGGGTGGGTAGAGAACTTGGATAAAAATTTCTCCATACAAGTAGGCTACTTTCGCCTATAAAAATAAATACCGTTAGACACAAAATTATCCAGTTTCAGGGCACTCCACGGGGAGCAATAGAGCTACAGGTCGTGCTTTTGGGTGGTGACACGCCGCCCCCCCCCCACCCCCCCCCCCCCCCCCCCCCCCCTCCCCGCCCCCCCCCGTAGCTACGCCACTGGGTGTATTATGATTGTACCACTGAGTATTTCCATAATATGCGATAGAAAAAGTTTAAAAAATGATAAAAAAAACATTTTTTTTCTTTATTCTATTCAGTAATCAAGAACACATTCATTATCGTTAAAACAATAATTTAAAACATTTTTCATTACGGTCGTGATTTTCATCACTAAAATCGAAAACATAGTGTTATCCATTGCAACAAGATAAATTAAGAGCATAACTTCAGTATTGCATTACAACCTTCGACCAAGTGATATCATACGTCAATGATTACAACAATAAGTTTTTTGTTACAACAATAAAATTAAGAAGTCTACCGCAGAAATTAGGAGCATGCTTTTCTTTACAACAATCCTAAAGAGAATGTTGTTATTAAAATGATATTTTTTTTACTATAGTTCCACACAGGAGGCCCTGAGAAAAAAAACTCTCAGGGCCTATGTCATCTTTAGGGGTGCTGTGTGGAAGGTCTTTTTAGGGAAAGGAAGGAGAGAAAGTTCTGAGATGTAAATGGATATGAGGGGTGGGTAGGAATCTGGGATACGGGATATCCGCGTACGGGGATAACCGTTGATAGGTCACATATGCGACGGACGCATAGATTAGGTTAAAAAAATAAAATTTAACGTACAAGTATTTAAAACTAATTTACCCCTCAGGCCTCGATCATACTTTGTCAGACGGTCAGATTATTTCCGCTTTGCAATAAAATCCAAATAATTGGAATATTTTTCAACGCATCGCATCGCGAAATTCAGCAAATTTTATAATTCGATATTACGTTTTTCTAATTAAAATTACTGATAACGAAAAATAACAAATACACACATATTTTATTATGGAAATGTATTGTAAACGTTATCTTCAATGCACTTTTTTATCGTTTCATACGAAAATAATGAATAAAAATTCCCAAAGTTTCAAAATTTTTTTAAAAATTGCGGTCGAAAAATTTGGTTTCATAAACATTTAAATTAATTTGCGGTTAACTTTAAGATTCGGGTATAAAACGTGGAGTTTTCTCTTTCCAACTAACCGTGATAGTAAGGGAGACACAACGATTTCTATGAGACCTTTATGAGTTGTTCCGAAAACCGAAGAAATTAGCCAGAGTTAAGAGAATAATTTTCATAAATAATCAATAGTATTTTTGTAATAAAAGCAAGATATAAAAATAATATCTAATAATCACTTGAATACTGCTGCTACCAAAAAAGATTTATTCAATCTTTAACATGACCTAAGACTCAAGAATTTGCTGATAAGCCTGTAAGTACAATTGGTTTCGGCAATAAACAATTTGATGTTTTCGCTTTAATCATAAAATTAATTATTTTATTAAAATGATTTTCAGCCGTCGATATTGAATTCACAAGGTTGACCCTTGTAAAGAAATAAAAACAATTATTTTGAGCCAAATACCACCCAGTAAGCATTTTTTTATTGTGTTACTAGCTGGGGTACCTACCCAGCTTCGCTAAGGGAGTTGATATGGGTTCGAACCCACGACGGATCTTGCTTTATATATGTATATATATATATATATATATATATATATATACATCCCGCAACAGATTTGGCAACCTTTCACTTCGCATCCTTTTGGCAACCACTGCTTACGGTAGGTTTTTAAATAAAATTGCTGTGAATGTTCACATGTTTTTAGCTTAAGAAAAGAGTGATAGTAAAAGAATTATCCAGAAATTGTGTTTTAAGGGTATTCAAATTTTTGGTAGTTACGTATACTTTAGAGTCTTTTGGACTTCCTTTCATATTGCCGTCGTATTGGTAACCGCGTATATCCTACGTATATCACACTTCATTCCATATTTAGGGCGTCCGTTCATTACAAACATTTGACGACCTCCGTATATTCCTGTATGCATTACGTTTATATTATGACGCTTTTAGAATCGGTTCGATTCTGATTGGTTATCATACAAAGGCTAACTTGACGACATAATAAAATTTGGCATTTTTTTTTAAATTTACTTGTTTGGTTTGGTGGTGTTTGGGAGTGGGGATAATGCTCGCTTCCTGAATAGAATTCTACCTTCAACATTCTTCTACCACTACGCGCTTAGTTTAGCGAGGAAATTAAATTAATACATTCATGTACAATCTTAATATATAAAACAAAGTCGGGTTAGTTACACTATTTATAACTCGAGAACGGCCGGGCCGATTTTGATGATCTTTGATTTATTGTATTTGTCTCTTCTCCGGATAGGATAATAACTATAAAAAAATCACAAAAATTAACGAAAAATATAGTTATTAAGAAAATTCTTTTCCCCATACATTTTGTATGGAACGAATTCTCATATTTGAAAGAGCTGCGGGCATTTTGTGATAAGTACCTATAATATTGAACTGTGCGTGAATTTCAAAAATTCAAAAACGTCAAATGTCAATGCGCTGATGGTTTTGTTTTATTCTTAGACATTAGACACACAAAATGTCAATAGTAGAAAATTAGACAAACGGTGAACGTATGTCTCCACCCATCCAAAGAAAATATACAATAATTATAATAAAAATCCCTCACACGTCTAAAGAAAATAAAAAGCATTTTTTTTTACATCAGTTCACAAATGAGGCCCCGAAGAAAATTATTTTTCTTAGGACTCAGGACCTATGTCATCTTAGGGGATGGTGTGTGGAGGGTATTTTTAAGGAAGGGAAGGATAGGAAGTTCTGGGAAGGAAAAAGGTATAAGGGGTGGTGATAGGAATCTGGGGTCAGTGTGTTCGGGAGTGACGGACGTAAGAATCCATACCTCCAACTGCGGTGCAAGGCGATGGGTCGAGAGAGTCCAGCTGGAAAGGTCAAAAGGCCTCCCTCAACCATTTTCTCTCGATCCGGCCCGCTACGCAGCAGGTGGGCAGACGCATCCGCCACCAAGACCCGGACAAACGTTACCCCATGAACCCGGGCACCCCTGCTAAATCACCAAACTTAGCGAACCACTTGGGGTGACCTATGGGTGACTTATGACAGGGGGATTGGTTATCCAATAAATGGTTCCCGGGGCGGCGGCACCCATACCCGCCTCCCAAAGTCTCGTAAGTGGAAAAATAAGAAAATCACAAAAAATATAAATACGTACACAATGTCATCTCTTGAGTCTGATACTGACAAAAACAAAACACGGACAGTTGCGCATTGATGATTGCTTCATTGTGTAATTTTTAATTTACTAAAAAAACTTAATTTAATTCAACACTTATTGATTCTGAGGCGGTATGAAGTTCGTCGGATCAGCTAGTCTTTTATGATTTAAAAAAAAATAGCGTTCAGAGCCGCTAATATTACAAATATTATTTTGAAGGAAACCAAAACAGAATCCCAATAATTCAAAACGGTAAACGATTATTATGGTAACGTTTTACATTTGGGAGGCAATATCAAACAAATTATAAATTTGGGAGGAGGGTGTGGGTACCGCCGCCCCAGGAACTATTTATTGGATAACTAACAACCCTCCCATTGGTAACACCAAGTGGTTAGATATGTTTGGTGACTTAGCAGGGGTGCCCGGGTTCACGGGGTGAGGTTTGTCTAGCTCTTGGCGGCCTATGCATTTGCCCACCTACCACATGGCGGGTCGGATCGGGAGAGACTGGTTGAGGGAGATCTTTTCATCTCTCCAGCCAGACCCTCGATCCATCGACTTGTACCACAGTGGGAGGGATGGTCACTCCTGGACACATTGACCCCAGATTCCTAACCACACCTCATACTTTATTCCTTCCCAGAACTTCCTCTCCTTCCTTTCCCTAAAAAAACCCTCAACACAACATCTCCAAAGATGACATAGGTCCTGAGGGAAATTGTTTTCCTCAGGCCCTCCTTTGTGGAGCTAATGTAAAAAAATATAAAGTGTCAAAATTAACTATCGCTTTTGGCTTCTTTTTTAAATCTCTGCATTGATCCAATCGTTATTTTAGTTACCGATTAATCAGAATAAAAGTGGCTACCGTTTTGCGATAGGTAGCAAGGTAATATTTTTATAAAGAAAGACAATCATTCTCGGGTTACGAATAACCTGTCACTTATATTAAACTAGCTGTTACGCGGCATGCGTTGCTATGCCATTGAATAAATAATTGTTTCTCCGTGCATGTCCTTTCCCATTCGTCCCGTTTCCTTCCCCGCCTCCCCTTCCTCAACTGCGTCCTCGAAGAAAAAGATGTACCTACCTATGTTTCACTTCATTCCTAACTTTTAGTGGCGATCGGGTATGACGTATTCCACATTTCATTCCTAGCCTTTAGTGGCGACCGGAGGCGAAACAACGTTGCCGGTTTAAGTCAAATCCCGTACGAGTGTTGAGGTGCACGCCGCGGCGGCGTGATTTGCGACGTTGCCGCACATATTTCTTCTTTTCGATCGTTTTTACGGTCAAATTTACTTCTATAAAATTCCGTTTTCTTATTTTTTAATTTTTTTTTATTATTATTTATTGAGTTAGTTGTACTACATGAATATAAACTAATAAGCACAATGTAACATTTCATTTGATAAATTTAAATATTTTTACAGTTAGCATAACATTTATTTTTAAATACATTCATTCTTTCTTCATTCTTCATACTTTCAGGCATTTCATCGTACATCTTTAGTCCTCTATACATTAGGCAGTTCTGCGATTTTTATTTCTTCATTTGTGGCAATCGAACTCTGTTTTTATTTCTTGTTTCGTAATTATGTACGTCTCTATTAAAAACAATTTCATCCTTAAAGTATTTTGGCATTTGGTTTTTCATAATTTTATGCACAAAAATTATCACATTAAATGGTAGTCTCTTTTTTATCGGAATCCAATTGAGCTAATCTCTCATTTGATTAATCCTTGCGAATTTGCCTTTCCCCAGTATACATTTCATAGCTCTGTTCTGAATAATTTCTAGTTTGTTTAAATTTCCTTCATTGGCCAAATATAATATCGTAGAGACGTAATCCAAATGTGGAGTAACGATAGTTTTATAAATGAGCTCCGTAGTGTTTCTATTTAATTTATGTCGTAGTTTTCTAAAAAAAATTGACCTTTTTTGATACCTTTTTTAGCACATATTCAAAGTTTGCCGTGAAAGTCAGTTTTGAATCGAATATTACACCCAGGTATTTGATTTCATTTACTTTTTCAATTTTTTCACCATTAATTTTCATATTTAACCCTGTGTTACGCGTTTTATCGCCTATTTCCATATATTTTGTTTTGTTTACGTTCAGTTTCAGCTTGTTTAATTTCAGCCATTTGCTATATTTTGTAGGTCTTCGTTTATTTTGTTAATTGAATCTATGTAATCTTCACACGAAAAATAGATTAAGGTATCGTCTGCAAATAGTCTAATTTTGCAATGATAATTTATAATTTACAGGAGTTCACTTACTCTGACGGTGATGGTGGGATACGACCCAAATCCCAAATTAACACTGATTTCAGGTTTTAGACAGCGGATGTGTGAAACAAAGACGAGCTCACCAGTTAATTTTACTCGAAAAAATATTAAAAAATTCTGATAACGACCTTCGTACGTCGTTTCCACAAAACTTCAATGTATTGACCAAATCCAAGAAGAAAATATGAATAAATGATATAGAAATAACAAAATAAATACACTGCGCAGTTCACACGCCATAGAAATGAAACATCAGAAAACTAAAGTAGGCAAAAGTGTGTAGGCTACGAAGCACCGCACAAAGAGGAGACCGATTATTCTCCTCTTTGTGCTTTGTGATTAAAGTTTTTGTCCCTTTTTAGTGTCGCTATTTTTCGTTTCATCGAGCTTAAAATCACAAAGAAAGATAGACTAACATTGCTGGGTTACGAATAACCCAATAATGTTTGAAAATCTCCATCATTATTGGGTTACGAATAATCCAAAAATGTTTGAAAATCTCCTACTACAACCACAGAAAGCCGAAAATGTTGTTTGTGTTGGGGTGGGACTTTTTTTACATTAGCTCCACACAGGGACCCTGAGGAAAATAAATTCCAAAAGGGCCTATGTCGTCTTAGGGGATGCCGTGTGGAGGGTCTTTTAGGGAAGGGAAGGATAGGAGGTTCTGAAAAGGAAAAAGGTATGCGGGGTGAGTAGGAATCTGGGGGTCAGTGAGTCCAGGAGGGGACGTATGAACCCATCCCTCCAACTACGGTGCAAGGCGATGGGTAGAGAGAGAGCACTACTGGAAAGGTCAAAAGGCCTCCCACAACCAGTCTCTCTCGATCCGGCCCACCACGCATCAGGTGGGCAGACGCATCCACCGTCAAGACCTGCACAAACTTCATCCCATGAACCCGGGTATCTCTGTTAAGTCACCAAACGCAATGAACCACTTGGGGTAACGTACGGCAGAGGTGTTGGTTAACCAATAAATGGTTCCTAGGGCGGCGGTACCCATACCCGCATCCCGAACCTAAACGCGATGCCCATTGAACCACTGACCGGTCAATGATTCTATCTTTAGAATAAATATATAAAACTTGTGTGCAGTTCACCTTCACAAACCTACCTTACACCCAACATAATAAAATTGCCAAATATATTATGTAAAAATGTTAATAATTAGGTAAATACTGTAATATTTATAAAGAAATAAATAAATAAAGTTCACACGAGGGAGAAGTGAAGCCTTCATAAAACTAAACCTAGAAAGAATGAAACGAATCAGGAGTAGGATAATTGTAGAGTTTATTTATTGTAATATTTTTACCAAGTGTAAAAATTATTTTATTCTACGAAACACCGCACAAAGAGGGCACAGATTAGTGTCATTCTTTCGCAGGCTAATTCCTATATATGTATAATCCTAACATCTGGTCTCTGAAAATGCAAATAAATGCACATCCATTGTCAAAGTATGGCTCAATCAAGACCTTATAACTCTGAACTGCGGAAAAACTCTTTATATTCCATTTAACAATACCAAAAAGGCGACAGACACCCTTAACTCCCTTAAATATAAGGTTTCACAAAAATACTTACAATCCTGTCTAATATACCTGAATACCTCACAAGAGTCCCAGGTGCTCCGTCTGGAGCCAGTAAAACTATGGCATCTTCCATTGGGGTATGTTGTGAGGATGAAGGTGGCGGGGAGGGGAAGGAGATGAGGGAGAGGAAGGTGGGGAAGTACCTGGCTATTCAGATCTGGTCACCAAACACGGCTAAAGTCTTACACCAGGGCGATACTGAGTGTACTTTCCACTCTGGAACGTGCCGCAAATATACCATATATTTACTTCTTCAAACTTCGCAAAATTACTTTGTGGCATCATTAATTATATAATGAATAACAGATCACTTTGTAGAAACCACTATATTATAAACAATATCTACATGTTTCCATAACAATGTTATCTTCATCAGGATATGTTAATATAAAGAAAAATAAATGACAAACAAGTATAGACAAATTAGAATAAACTAGAACATAGACAAAATATTAAAAAAGTAGAGGTGATTAATTGCTTAAAAATCATAAAAATAGTTATACAAAATTAAATATAAAAATTATTTAATGAAAAATAAAATTGCATTTAGATAATAAAAAAACTTTTAAGAACAAATAATTAGTCTAAATCAAAAAATAAATAATTATAATTATTGTAAGTATTAATAAGAAAATAAATTTAAAAGATGGCTATTTTAAAAAAATGTTTGGTTATTTATAAAATTTAATTTACTATTAATGCTTTTTCTAATTTCTAAAATTTCTAAATTATCCAATTGTATGCCCGTAGTGTTAATTTTAAGACCTGTATCAATATCAAAGGAATGACTTGTTTCCAAAATATGGTTGGCAAATTCAGAATAATTATTATTATTTAAACATCTTATATGTTCCTTAACTCTAATGTTAAAATTTCTAGAAGTTTTTCCAAAATAAAAAAGTTACAATCATTACAAATTAATTTATAAACCCCAGATTTGTTCAAAAAATCACATTTATCCTTATTATTTAATATATAATTTTTTAATTTGTTATTTGTATAAAAAGCTCGTTGTACATTATTTGGCATGTTTTTAATTTTTAAATTTGAAATGCTATTATTTAAAAAAAAAAATTCTCCATTTATTATCATTTTCAACAAGGTGTGGATAAACAAAAGATCTAAAAAACTTTTTCTTATATTTTTTGTTTAACATATTGTCTATTAATTTTGAAGTATAACCGTTATTAATTGCATTTGTTTAATAGTATTTAATTCTGTTTTAAAATTACGCAAAGATAAGGGAACATTAATTAATCTACTTAGCAAGGTATGAAAAGCTGCTAATTTTTGTGAAAATGGATGATTAGATGTTTCATGTATAATGATATCTGTATATGTATCTTTACGAAAAATATTAAATTAAAAAAACATGTAGATATTGTTTATAATACATATAGTGGTTTATACAAAGCGATCTGTTATTGATTATATACCATATATTATTCTAAAATAATAAATTGTGATATATAACAAAATTAACAAAATAAATTTTATTTGCTAGACAGGGATTCGATCCCGCAACCTTCGGGTTGCGAGCTAAGAGCCTCACCGCTAAACACCGGCCACACCGGCCATCGAATACAGTTTAATTCTTAGGAATTACATTAGACAGCCAACTCAAATGGACAGATCACATAGAAAAGCTTGTAAATAAATTTATGTATTTAACTTATATTTTTAAACGTTTAAATTAAAGAGTCGACATTAAAATAATGAAATTTGTGTAACATGCATTGGTGCAATCATAAGAATCTTATGGAATAATTGGATGGTAGGGGAGGGGGTGTATAATAATAATAATAATGTCGCATAATGATATGAACTACCCCTTCCTGCAATTATTCCAAGAAGCTGAATTGTAAGAGATGAGAAAAATTTACTGTGTACGATGTTTAAAATACACAAAATGTATAAAGTCTTGGATAAATACCATTGAAACCGACATTTACTTGCTGTAACATCTGAGCCGATGTAACTTCACAAATTTTATTAATCTTTATTAACATGTCGTGTGAATTGTAATTCAGTAATCACGATCACAATGATTTTATTTTTTATTTATTTAATTTTATTTTTTAATCTCTACGAAGATAGTGCATGTTTATGAGTAAAATTTTAACTGTTTTAAAAACACACAAGTACACCCACGAACTGGCGATGCCTGTGTGGGATTCTTTTGGTTAATCTGCTAATTGTATTATCCTTTACTTTTCAACTGTTTATATAAAAACAATTATATGTATTTTAAATTTATACCAATTTAGGTACCAAAAAAAAGCGGAGCTTTAAAATAAAAGTCAAAATCGATTGATAATTTTGACACCCGAGAAGAAAGATATTTATAGATTTGTGTTATTTTTCTGTTCAATTATACAACATAAAATGATATCATGAAATCGTCTGCCGTTTTAAATTTTCAGAATTCTATTCTGAGTTTTTTTAAATAATAATATAGTGGAGTATTAACGGCTCTGAAAGCAAATTATGTTTAAAAAAAGAGAAATCTTATAAAATTGTACAATAATACACTATTTCAATTCCATTATTTCCACGCATAGCTAAAGGGCTTGTTCACATTGGTCAAGTGGTAAGTCAAGTAGAGAGTACGCTTGCTACATGACTCGCCGAAAACCGTTCGCCTTAATTTCAAATAGAGTAGATACATTTGTGCCCGCCGCCCGTTGTAGGATGACGGCGGATGACGGGCTGCTACAAAGCAAAGTAAATACGCTAATTAAGCTGATTTTAATGCTTATTATAGAAGACGTGGAAGAATAAATTAGTGAGATAATAATAATATAATATATTAATAATAATAATAATAATAATGATTTATTGTTTTTCTTTCTTTACAAACATCTAAAGATAATGATATCCTCACTGGGATTTCCCGTGCTGAGGATTTCATTTACATATTATATTTTAATTATAAGAAATTAATATGAATTTGTTATAAACGTATAGATATCATGTAGTATTTTGTTAAATAATTAAAAATTAAATAAAATTGTGTTTTTTTTATAATTCAGATCAGTAGATTCGGTTTTAGTCTGTATTTGATATCAGTATATTTTCTATTTCTGTTCTCCCTATATTTAGTATCCAGCTTTTTATTTGAGATTTAAATGTTATACTGTTGAGGTTTTTAAGTGAGAGTGGTATTTTATTGAAAAGTTTAATACCATAATACAAGAAGCTTTTTTGCCCAAATGTTGTGTTAGTAGTTACTTGTTGGATATGTTTTTGACCATGAGATCTAGTGTTTCTAATGTACGTGTAAGTTGTCATTTCTTGGGTTTTGTACTTATGAATGTAAATGAGTATAGTTTTAGAATACAGTTGTTTAATTGACATGATGTTAAGATTGTTGAAGATTTCATCAGTGCTAGTTCTTACAGGAACTTTCAGTATAATTTTCATTATGGATTTTTGAGTTTTAATTAGTGGATTTAGTATGTTTTTATTTGCACTGCCCCATCCGATAATACCGTATTCTAACAGTGATTGGCAGAGAGCCATGTAAATCTTGATTAAGTCTTTTTTAATGAGGACATTCCTGATAGTTTTGAAAAAATAACTTAGTTTTTTAATTTTATTATTTAAATAGGTAATGTGTTCGGTCCATTTTAAGTTTTGGTCAATTTTTAGACCCAGATACGTTATATGGTCAACGTTTTCTAATGAAGGACAATTACAATGCTCATTTAATTGATGCTGACTATGAATTTTCATGTTCAGGTTTTCTTCAGAGTTTTTCTTATTTTTTATTTTGAAAGTGATGAATTTGGTTTTATTAGCATTAAGTGTAAGTGAATGGTAGTCTAGCCAATTTTTAATTCTTTTAAGTGTGTCTTCTGCTTTCTTAAATGTTTCTGCCCAATTTTTCCCATTTATTAGGAGAACAGTATCATCCGCAAAACTGATGATTTCTCCGTCACATTCTATGTGGCATAGGTCATTAATATAAATAAGGAACAGAATCGGACCCAGAATACTTCCTTGAGGCACCCCGAATTTGACGTCAATACACTCACTGGTTATGTTGTTAAGTTTCACAGTTTGCTTTCTATTTTCCATGTAACTTTTTAAAAATATTAGTTCATTATCAGTAATTCCTATGTTCTCTAGTTTTTCAAAAAGATGTGAGTGATTTATTGTGTCGAACGCTTTAGAAAGGTCGAGAAATATGCCAATGCATTTTTTATGAGAGTCTAGAGAATTTTTAATATATTCAATTACTAAGGCTATGGCGTTGGATGTTCCTAAATTTTTTCTGAAGCCAAATTGTTTTGGTGATAATAGTTTATTTGATTCTAGGTAGTCGACGAGTTGAGTTTTAACTGTTAATTCTAAGATTTTAGATAATGTGTTTAGAATTGTGATTGGTCTGTAGTTATTGATATCTTTATGATTTCCTGATTTAAAGATTGGTGTAATAGTCCCTATTTTGAGTTGAGATGGAAATCTGCTTTCTGTGATAGATTTGTTTATTAGAAAGAGTATCGGTTCGGTAATTTCATCTTGTAAGAATTTTATTGTTTTCATTGTGATTTCATCACTACCAGATGAGGATGTTGATTTGAATTTAGATAACATTAGTGTTAGTTCTTGTTTGGTGATTGGTTTTAGGGCAAATTTAATACTTTGTGGATTTGGGTGTTTGTTTATGTTCGGGTTATAGTGTTGAGGTTTGGTTATTTTGTTCGCTAAATTCGAGCCTATGTTTGCAAAAAAGTTGTTTGTGTAGTTAATTAGTTTATGTACGTTTTTGTTGACCGAGAGTGTACCGTTATCTGTGTTGATTTCTTCCAATGGGTTTGTTTTGTTTTGATCTGTGTAGGTGATTTCTTTAATTATTTGCCAGATAAGTTTTGGATTATTATTGGATTGATCTATTTTAGATCTGTAGTAATTTTGTTTAGCCGATTTAGTAAGATTGGAGCAGATGTTTCTATAGTTTTTGTAAAATAGTTTTAAAGAAAAGTCATAAGGATTGTTTTTTACTTGCTGATGGATCTTGTCTCTTTTTCTTATACATTTAAGTAGGCCAGGTGTGATCCAAGCTTTTTTGATAATTTTATTGTGTGAATACGTGTAAGTTTTTATTGAAGTGTGGTTTTGTATTTTTAATTGCAAGTGTTCAATAAACATTTTCCAAGCAACTTCTATGTCTTCAGCTTTATATATTGACTCCCAGGTTTCAGTTTGTAGTGATTTTTTTAGTTTTGTATAGTCTATAACACGTTTATTCCACGTTAAATTTTGAGTCGATGGTCGATTTTTCTTTGCATGAATGTTAAGAATTAAAGTGTAGTGATCAGTGATGGTGGATTGATGTATGATTGTGGAGTATTTTTTATTCGTTTTTGCCATTATGTGGTCAATGCAAGTTTGCGAGGGGATTGATTTATTCATTTTGTGATCCACTCTTGTTGGTTCCCTTATTGCGGCAGACATCCCGTGGGAGAGGAGGAGTAATTGGTACTCCTGTGTTTGTGGATGTTGCCTTCCAGTATCCAGTATATTAATGTTAATATCCCCAATAATGAACAGGTTCCTGATGTTTCGTTCTTGAAGTAGTATGGAGTCTAGTGATCCAAGAAATGGTGATAAATTTGCAGATGAAGGCGATCTGTAGATAGCGAAGATGCATGTATCTTGATCGAGTTTTATTTTCAAACAGTTTGCGTCTTGTAGTTCAATTTCTTCTATTTTGCATTCCATCTTAATTTTACAATATACAATTACTCCGTCGTTTTGATGTTTGTGAAGTTTAGTATTGAAGACTTTGTAGTTGTTGATGTTTTTATGCACATATGTTGAGGAATTTATCCAACATTCTGTGAGGATTAATAAGTCAGGTTCTAAATTTAATTCATTTATCAGCACAGTGAAATCCTCAAAGTTTTTGTTAATACTTCGAATGTTTTGATGAATTATGTTCAGGATCGGGAACTCGTCCTGGAGTATACGGTTTAACATGCAGGTATTTGTGGTGATTATTGGTTGAGGTATCAGTTTTTCAAGTGTTTCCGTTGTGAAAGAGGCCATTATAAATATATAGAGTAGATGGAGTGTATATAGGGTTTTTTTTTTTTTTTTAAATCATCTTATTAGGTATATCGTTGAGATGTCTTATTTCGATAACCTTTGAGTCTTTAGTTTTTCTTATAAGAATTTTTCCATCTTTAACCCAAACATATTTATATTCTTTTTCTAGGGCTCTTTGTTTGGTGTTCCAATGTAAATTTTTGTAGTACTGTGTTAATGCCGCATTTAGATAGACGTATTGGGCTCCTTCCCCGTTGAATTTTTTTATTGGGTCACTATGTTTAGCAGCTAACATGATGTGTACTTTTTTATTGTCTACAAAATTAATTGTGATTTTTTTTTGGTTGTTTGGTTTGGAAGTTGTAATTTTAAAGGTGTCCTCTGGTGATATGGTAACGCCTGCGAGCTCAGCGATCTGGCTCACAGTATGGGCTGGGGGTATGTTTTCCTGTAATTTAAGGCCGCTTATTTCAATACTGTTTAACAGGGCTGATTGTTCAATGTCTGCCAGGTGAACCTCCACCGTAGCCAATCTTTTCTCCTTTTCTGCCATTTCTTCCTTAAGTTTGTTTATGTGTTTTGGTGTATCCATGATTTGCGACAGTTTGTTTAGGATATCGTCATATTTATCGTTAATAAAGCTGTTAAACGTTTTTATTTCTTGAAGCTCAGTTTCTATTTTTTTAAACATAACTGATTTCATTTCCTCGAATTTTGAATTGATGAATTCGAATATTGGGTCATCTTTGGTATTTTTGTTAGACCTTGTTTCCATGATTTTAGTTGGTTTGGACATAGGGCTAAATAAATGATCCAATGTGCACTAAAAAAACTTTGACCGATTTACTGCGAACTGTCACTTCCACTTTATAAGTTGAATAAATTAACTTGTACAACTTAGTAAGTCACTGTTTATTATGGAATACTATCAATTTTATGTTTAAAATTATATTTACACTTTGAAAATAGGGAGTGAGTAAACTTTTTACTGTATTAAAAATGTCGTAAATTATATCACTTTTTCATTGGCTTGGTTAGTTTTGATTTTGTATAACTGGAGTAAAACCGTATGGTTTTGACTACATAAGACACTTAAAAGACAGAACTAAAATACCAGCAGCAATTACTGCACTTTTTTATGGTTTCTGTCACTTTTATTAAATATATTTTTTTAATTTTGCGGGAGCAAACAAAAAACAGACTTATCACTGAAGTATTATTGTTGTGATAATAAATAAAATGTCCACAAAAAGAGATTAATAGCAGCACAAATAAATAATTTTAGAGTAGCAACTTCGCTCCAATGCCTCGACATTTCCGCGGGTCTACAAATGAACTCTGCTAAAACGGCATGTCAGTGCACAGGGACGCGAGGGGGGGGGGGGGGTCCCTATACGCTCTAAAAATAGAACGAAATTGATTGAATCCACTAAAAAGCTGACTAACCCACTCTACTAAAATGATGGTGTTCGGACGCGTTTAGATATTACTTTACTCCCCACTCGAATAAAATACATAGCGTGTTTGAACGGCTCTTAAGCGCTTGGGTAGTGGAAAATAGGACAAAATCTGCGGACGTGGGTAGGATTCTAACCAGAGGTCTTCTGTTCAGGAAGCGAGCATTATCCCAAGCATCACCAAGACAGACAAGCACATTAAAAATACCAGTTAGTGGTTGAGTGGGCATCGCGTTTGGGTCCCACCCGCGGGCGTCGCGTGCCCTATTCCTCGGCTGGCTATGGCTATGTCCTCCATCACAACACAAGCAACATTTTCGGTCTTTTGTGGTGGTAATAGGAGATTTTCAAATACTGTTGGTTTATTCGTAACCACAGGGAATGTTTGTCTTTCTTTAAAAAAAAAAAACAAACAAAAAAATGTTTGTTTATATGAATGCGTCTTTAAAATGACAATGCATATGCATGACCTGAAGTTCAGCAAAAAGCTGTCCGCAGAGTGCTTGAAAACGCCCTTTATTCAGGGGGACGTTTTACGGTGAAAATTTGAATGTGGGATGGAAGGTTACAAATAAACTTCTTTTTTATGTGTAAACCTTAAAAAAACCAAATTCATGTACAGGATTTAGCCTGCGAGAAAATGGGATAGTGTAATCGGTGTCCTCTTTGTGTGGTGCTTCGTAGCCTTCCCACTCTTATCTAATTTAGTTTTCTGAAGGTTTCACTTCTACGGCGTGTGAATCGCATACTCAGTTATTTTTAAATATGAAACTACAAAAATATGAGGTGGCGTGGACGTTTAAAATACATTTGTCTAACAAAATATGTGTTTATTGATTCTTTTCTCGGTATCTATAAGTAGTTTTAGTTAGAAAAAACGTAAGGTGAGCCGTTATTAAAACTTTTTAATGTTTGCATTGAAAAATTTGATGTTTTCAAAATTATATGTCTTTCTAATTAATAAAAATCTTTCAAAACCAGTTTTTCGTTTTTGGATACATTCGAAAATGTTCCATTTATTTGGATTTCATCGCGAAGCAGAAAATTATGTGACATTCCGACAAAACATGCCCGAGGACTGGAGGGGTAAATTAATGTAAAAGTTCAAAAAGGTGGCAGATTTTAATTGATAATTTTTTTAATTAGTAAATTTAAAAAAAAAAAACGAATCAAAATGTACACATCTATGAAAAACAATTTTTCCAAATGTGTTCAGCATTACTTAACTATACTAAAAAATGCAATTTTATCAAATTTAAAGAAAAATATGAGTACCTTGCTGACCAACACACCTACACTACAAGGATGAAATCCTCAAAACTACTAGACATCCCGAAATTAAATAGATCTTTTGGGCAGAGAAACCATAATTTCCATGCTACAAAACTATATAATGCCCTTCCAATTGAAATTAAGAACACCATGCAGAAAAAAAAGTTTAAAAAAGACATCAAATTATGGCTACGTAAACATGAAGATGAGGAAATAATTAAAATTATAGAGTAATCCTAACGTAACCTACAGACAACAAACTTAAATACTTTTAATTTTATTTATTGTTTATTTTGTGAAAATCAACAAAAGATGCAAAAGTGATTCGTAAATAATAATAGCTACTGGTTTTAAAAATATTCGAATGGAACCTCGGGGGTGCCCGGAGCTACGATTTTTAGAAATAAAGATAGCATTTTTGTATTTGATTGATGTACGCTTTTACTCATGCGTTAATGTAAAAAATATAACGGATTAAAATCTTTCAAACAATACAAACAGATTGCATCAATACAAAAGGATTGCAATCTTTAGAGCAATCTTTAGGGGTCGGGTGGGAATGCTACCCTTGTTCTACCGGTATTTCAATGGAAGATGCTCCGAGGAACTAGCGTCTTTGATCCCTTCGGCGCCGGTGCATAGTCGGGAAATACGGCAAACGCGCGCCCAGCCTGCAGTTCATTCCTAGTTTTTAGTGACGACAAGAAGGGAAGATGCATTCTGCATTTCAAAACTCGTTGTCAGTTCGTTTGAACTCTCCCGTACGAGGGTTGGGGTCAAGGGTCAGGGGGCGGCGCGCGGCGGGTTTATCACGACGCGTGCCGCGTGTATTTTGGAGGTTGAGCGTGTTCACTGTTCACACACAGCTATAATATGCGTGGGACGGCATATTTCAGCATAACGCCGGCCTTATATTCCAATTTGGAATGTACGGCAAGCGATATGCCGAAAAACGCCATCCCACGCATATTATAGCTGTGTGTTAACAGAGATATCCGGGTTTCAGGGGGGGGGAGTTTGTCCAGGTCTTGACGGCGGTCTACCCACCTGCTGCGTGGTGGGCCGGATCGAGAGAGACTGGTTTTGGGAGGCCTTTTGACCTTTCCAGTAGTGCTCTCTCTCTACCCATCACCTTACACCGTAGTTGAAGGGATGGGTTTATAATATATGTCCCCTCCTGGACTCACTGACCTCCAGATTCCTACCCACCCCGCATGCCATTTTTCCTTTTCAGAACCTCCTATCCTTCCCTTCCCTAAAAGACCCTCCACACAGCATCCCCTAAGACGACATAGGCCCTGAGGGAATTTATTTTCCTCAGGGTCCCTGTGTGGAGCTAATATAAAAAAGTCCCACCTCAACACAAACAACATTTTCGGCTTTCTGTGGTGGTAGAAAGAGATTTTCAAACATTATTGGGTTATTCGTAACCCATCAATGTTAGTCTATCTTTCTTTGTGATTTTAAACTAGATGAAACGAAAAATAGTGACCCTAAAAAGGGACAAAAACATAATTCTATAGGATTTACACTGCGAGACTAATCGGTCTCCTCTTTGTGCGGTGCTTCGTAGCCTACACACTTTTGTCTACTTTAGTTTTCTGAAGTTTCATTTCTATGGCGTGTGAACTGCGCAGTGTATGTGTTTGTTATTTACATATCATTTATTTATATTTTCTTCTTGGATTTGGTCAATACATTGAAGTTTGTTGGAAACGATGTACGATGGTCGTTAACAGAATTTTTTATTATTTTTTCGAGTAAAATTAACTGGTGAGCTCGTCTTTGTTTCACACATCCGCTGTCTAAAAACTGAAATCGGTGTCAATTTGGGATTTGGGTCGTATCCCACCATCACCTTCAGAGTAAGTGGAACTCCTGTAAATTATAAATTATCATTGCAAAATTAGACTATTTGCAGACGATACCTTAATCTATATTTCGTGTGAAGATTACATTACAAATGGCTGAAATTAAAAAAAGTTGAAACTGAACGTAAACAAAACAAAATATAATATGGAAATAGGCAATAAAACGCGTAACACAGGATTAAATTTGACAATTAATGGTGAAAAGATTGGAAAATTAAATGAAATCAAATACCTGGGTGCAATATTCGATTCAATACTGACTTTCATAGCAAACTTTGAATATGTGATAAAAAAGGTATCAAAAGTAAGTAAGGTATCAAAAATAAATTAGTTTATATTTTTTTTAGAAGACTAAGACATAAATTAAATAGAAACACTATGGAGCTCATTTATAAAACTATCGTTACTCCACATTTGGATTACTGCTCTAAGATGTTATATTTGGTCAATGAAGGAAATTTGAACAAACTAGAAGTTATACAGAACAGAGCTATGAGCTGTAAATGTGATGAGCTAAATTGGATTCCAATAAAAAAGAGACTACAATTTAATGTGTTAATTTTTGTGCATAAAATCGTGAAAAACCAAATGCCAAAATACTTTATGGATGAAATTGTTTTAGTAGAGACGTACATAATTACGAAACAAGAAATATAAACAGAGTTCGATTGCCACAAATGAAGAAATAAAAATCACAGAACTGCCTAATATAGAGGACTAAAGATGTACGATGAAATGCCTGAAAGTATTAAGGATGAAGAAAGAATGAATGTATTTAAAAATAAATGTTATGCTTACTTTAAAAATATTTAAATTTATCAAATGAAATGATACATTGTGCTTATTAGTTTATATTCATGTAGTATAACTAACTCAATAAATAATAAAAAGGGAATTTTATAGAAGTAAATTTGACCGTAAAACGATTGAAAAGATGAAATATTATTTGAAGGCACACATCTCACAATATCTGAATTCTACGTCAGAGGGCTGGTGTGACTCCGAAGAGTAATCTTGGTATGGCTATTCTGTTATTCTTTCAATTATTTTGTTCCATTTCAATGCATCAACAGTAATCAATACTGTATTGTAAATAAGACACTAAAATGATCGGTCGCCAAATACACCCTAAGCCGCATGGACGTCAATGCTCGGTATACGATAATACGGTTGATCGCGACAAATTTTGAAATGGCAAAACATTCGCAGCAACTGGCCAAATATGTGCGGCAACGTCGCAAAATCACGCCGCCGGGGTGTGCACCTCAACACTCGTACGGGATTTGACTTGAACCGGCAACGTCGCCAATTTGGGCTAGTACGAAATGCCGAATACACCACCAAAATTTGCCAACGTCACCGGTCGCCACTAAAGGCTAGGAATGAAATGCGGGATACGTCATACCCGGTCGCCACTAAATGCTCGGAATGAAATGTGGTATACGTCATACCCGATCGCCACTAAAAGCTAGGAATGACGTGAAACATAGGTAGGTACATCTTGTTCTTCGCGGTCGCCATTTCGGACTTTATGAAATGCAGGATACGTCGTTTCTGGTCGCCACTAAATGCTAAGAATGAAATGTGGAATACGTCATAGTCGGTCGCCACTAAAGGGTTGTAATGAAATGAAGAATACATGGCCATGTATATCACCTAGCGCCTAGCTGCGTAGCGACAGACTCCGGAACTTTAATATTCGAAATCATCCACTTCAAGCCCAATTTGGCGACCAGGACAAATTTCGCCAAGATGCTTGTGACGACATATATTAATGAACTGTGTAAAAATTTCGAAAAATAAAGTGGTGACCGTATATCGGTCGCCAAATGTCGGTGGTCGCCACTTTAAATGCATATTTGCCCATGATGGTCGCCAAATAGACGGTGTGATATATATATATATATATATATATACATCCCGCAACAGATTTGGCAACCTTTCACTTCGCATCCTTTTGGCAACCACTGCTTACGGTAGGTTTTTAAATAAAATTGCTGTGAATGTTCACATGTTTTTAGCTTAAGAAAAGAGTGATAGTAAAAGAATTATCCAGAAATTGTGTTTTAAGGGTATTCAAATTTTTGGTAGTTACGTATACTTTAGAGTCTTTTGGACTTCCTTTCATATTGCCGTCGTATTGGTAACCGCTTATATCCTACGTATATCACACTTCATTCCATATTTAGGGCGTCCGTTCATTACGAACATTTGACGACCTCCGTATATACCTGTATGCATTACGTTTATATTATGACGCTTTCAGAATCCTTTTAATTCGGTCGCGATTTGCCAACGGTGTATCATAGGTACATAATGATTGGTTATCATACAAAGGCTAACTTGACGACATAATAAAATTTGGCATTTTTTTTAAATTTACTTGTTTGGTTTGGTGGTGTTTGGGAGTGGGGATAATGCTCGCTTCCTGAATAGAATTCTACCTTCAACATTATTCTACCACTACGCGCTTAGTTTAGCGAGGAAATTAAATTAATGCTTTCATGTACAATCTTAATATATAAAACAAAGTCGGGTTAGTTACACTATTTATAACTCGAGAACGGCCGGGCCGATTTTGATCATCTTTGATTTATTGGATTTGTCTCTTCTCCGGATAGGATAATAACTATTAAAAACTCACAAAAATTAACGAAAAATATAGTTATTAAGAAAATTCTTTTCCCCATACATTTTGTATGGAAGGAATTCTCATATTTGAAAGAGCTGCGGGCATTTTGTGATAAGTACCTATAATATTGAACTGTGCGTGAATTTCAAAAATTCAAAAACGTCAAATGTCAATGCGCTGATGGTTTTGTTTTATTCTTAGACATATAATGTTGCTTCTCTTTCTTACACACAAAATGTCAATAGTCGAAAATTAGACAAACGGTGAACGTATGTCTCCACCCATCCAAAGGAAAGATACAATAATTATAATAAAAATCCCTCACACGTCTAAAGAAAATAAAAAGCATTTTTTTTACATCAGTTCACAAATGAGGCCCCGAAGAAAATTATTTTTCTTAGGACTCAGGACCTATGTCATCTTAGGGGATGCTGTGTGGAGGGTATTTTTAAGGAAGGGAAGGATAGGAAGTTCTGGGAAGGAAAAAGGTATAAGGGGTGGATAGGAATCTGGTGTCAGTGTGTTCGGGAGTGACGGACGTAAGAATCCATACCTCCAACTGCGGTGCAAGGCGATGGGTCGAGAGAGTCCAGCTGGAAAGGTCAAAAGGCCTCCCTCAACCATTCTCTCTCGATCCGGCCCGCTACGCAGCAGGTGGGCAGACGCATCCGCCACCAAGACCCGGACAAACGTTACCCCATGAACCCGGGCACCCCTGCTAAATCACCAAACGTAGCGAACCACTTGGGGTGACCTATGGGTGACTTATGACAGGGGGATTGGTTATCCAATAAATGGTTCCCGGGGCGGCGGCACCCATACCCGCCTCCCAAAGTCTCGTAAGTAAGTGGAAAAATAAGAAAATCACAAAAAATATAAATACGTACACAATGTCATCTCTTGAGTCTGATACTGACAAAAACAAAACACGGACAGTTGCGCATTGATGATTGCTTCATTGTGTAATTTTTAACTTAATAAAAAAACTTAATTTAATTCAACACTTATTGATTCTGAAGCGGTACGAAGTTCGTCGGGTCAGCTAGTCTTTTATGATTTAAAAAAAATAGCGTTCAGAGCCGCTAATATTACAAATATTATTTTGAAGGAAACCAAAACAGAATCCCAATAATTCAAAACGGTAAACGATTATTATGATAACGTTTTACATTTGGGAGGCAATATCAAACAAATTATAAATTTGGGAGGCGGGTGTGGGTACCGCCGCCCCAGGAACTATTTATTGGATAACTAACAACCCTCCCATAGGTAACACCAAGTGGTTAGATATGTTTGGTGACTTAGCAGGGGTGCCCGGGTTCACGGGGTGAGGTTTGTCTAGCTCTTGGCGGCCTATGCATTTGCACACCTACCACATGGCGGGTCGGATCGGGAGAGACTGGTTGAGGGAGATCTTTTCATCTCTCCAGCCAGACCCTCGATCCATCGACTTGTACCACAGTGGGAGGGATGGTCACTCCTAGACACATTGACCCCAGATTCCTTACCACACCTCATACTTTATTCCTTCCCAGAACTTCCTCTCCTTCCTTTCCCTACAAATACCCTCAACACAACATCTCCAAAGATGACATAGGTCCTGAGGGAAATTGTTTTCCTCAGGCCCTCCTTTGTGGAGCTAATGTAAAAAAATATAAAGTGTCAAAATTAACTATCGCTTTTGGCTTCTTTTTTAAATCTCTGCATTGATCCAATCGTTATTTTAGTTACCGATTAATCAGAATAAAAGTGGCTACCGTTTTGCGATAGGTAGCAAGGTAATATTTTTATAAAGAAAGACAATCATTCTCGGGTTACGAATAACCTGTCACTTATATTAAACTAGCTGTTACGCGGCATGCGTTGCTATGCCATTGAATAAATAATTGTTTCTCCGTGCATGTCCTTTCCCATTCGTCCCGTTTCCCTCCCCGCCTCCCCTTCCTCAACTGCGTCCTCGAAGAAAAAGATGTACCTACCTATGTTTCACTTCATTCCTAACTTTTAGTGGCGATCGGGTATGACGTATTCCACATTTCATTCCTAGCCTTTAGTGGCGACCGGTGGCGAAACAACGTTGCCGGTTTAAGTCAAATCCCGTACGAGTGTTGAGGTGCACGCCGCGGCGGCGTGATTTGCGACGTTGCCGCACATATTTCTTCTTTTCGATCGTTTTTACGGTCAAATTTACTTCTATACAGTTCCGTTTTCCTATTTTTTAAAAAAATTTTATTATTATTTATTGAGTTAGTTGTACTACATGAATATAAACTAATAAGCACAATGTTACATTTCATTTGATAAATTTAAATATTTTTACAGTTAGCAAAACATTTATTTTTAAATACATTCATTCTTTCTTCATTCTTCATACTTTCAGGCATTTCATCGTACATCTTTAGTCCTCTATACATTAGGCAGTTCTGCGATTTTTATTTCTTCATTTGTGGCAATCGAACTCTGTTTTTATTTCTTGTTTCGTAATTATGTACGTCTCTATTAAAAACAATTTCATCCTTAAAGTTTTTTGGCATTTGGTTTTTCATAATTTTATGCACAAAAATTATCACATTAAATGGTAGTCTCTTTTTTATCGGAATCCAATTGAGCTAATCTCTCATTTGATTAATCCTTGCAAATTTGCCTTTCCCCAGTATACATTTCATAGCTCTGTTCTGAATAATTTCTAGTTTGTTTAAATTTCCTTCATTGGCCAAATATAACATCGTAGAGACGTAATCCAAATGTGGAGTAACGATAGTTTTATAAATGAGCTCCGTAGTGTTTCTATTTAATTTATGTCGTAGTTTTCTAAAAAAAATTGACCTTTTTTGATATCTTTTTTAGCACATATTCAAAGTTTGCCGTGAAAGTCAGTTTTGAATCAAATATTTCACCCAGGTATTTGATTTCATTTACTTTTCCAATTTTTTCACCATTAATTGTCATATTTAACCCTGTGTTACGCGTTTTATCGCCTATTTCCATATATTTTTTTTTGTTTACGTTCAGTTTCAGCTTGTTTAATTTCAGCCATTTGCTATATTTTGTAGGACTTCGTTTATTTTGTTAATTGAATCTATGTAATGTTCACACGAAAAATAGATTAAGGTATCGTCTGCAAATAGTCTAATTTTGCAATGATAATTTATAATTTACAGGAGTTCACTTACTCTGACGGTGATGGTGGGATACGACCCAAATCCCAAATTAACACTGATTTTAGGTTTTAGACAGCGGATGTGTGAAACAAAGACGAGCTCACCAGTTAATTTTACTCGAAAAAATATTAAAAAATTCTGATAACGACCTTCGTACATCGTTTCCACAAAATTTCAATGTATTGACCAAATCCAAGAAGAAAATATGAATAAATGATATAGAAATAACAAAATAAATACACTGCGCAGTTCACACGCCATAGAAATGAAACATCAGAAAACTAAAGTAGGCAAAAGTGTGTAGGCTACGAAGCACCGCACAAAGAGGAGACCGATTATTCTCCTCTTTGTGCTTTGTGATTAAAATTTTTGTCCCTTTTTAGTGTCGCTATTTTTCGATTCATCGAGCTTAAAATCACAAAGAAAGATAGACTAACATTGCTGGGTTACGAATAACCCAATAATGTTTGAAAATCTCCATCATTATTGGGTTACGAATAATCCAAAAATGTTTGAAAATCTCCTACTACCACCACAGAAAGCCGAAAATGTTGTTTGTGTTGGGGTGGGACTTTTTTTACATTAGCTCCACACAGGGACCCTGAGGAAAATAAATTTTAAAAGGGCCTATGTCGTCTTAGGGGATGCCGTGTGGAGGGTCTTTTAGGGAAGGGAAGGATAGGAGGTTCTGAAAAGGAAAAAGGTATGCGGGGTGAGTAGGAATCTGGGGGTCAGTGAGTCCAGGAGGGGACGTATGAACCCATCCCTCCAACTACGGTGCAAGGCGATGGGTAGAGAGAGAGCACTACTGGAAAGGTCAAAAGGCCTCCCACAACCAGTCTCTCTCGATCCGGCCCACCACGCAGCAGGTGGGCAGACGCATCCACCGTCAAGACCTGCACAAACTTCATCCCATGAACCCGGGTATCTCTGTTAAGTCACCAAACGCAATGAACCACTTGGGGTAACGTACGGCAGAGGTGTTGGTTAACCAATAAATGGTTCCTAGGGCGGCGGTATCCATACCCGCATCCCGAACCTAAACGCGATGCCCATTAAACCACTGACCGGTCAATGATTCTATCTTTAAAATAAATATATAAAACTTGTGTGCAGTTCACCTTCACAAACCTACCTTACACCCAACATAATAAAATTTATATTGTAAAAATATATTATGTAAAAATGTTAATAATTAGGTAAATACTGTAATACTTATATAGAAATAAATAAATAAAGTTCACACGAGGGAGAAGTGAAGCCTTCATAAAACTAAACCTAGAAAGAATGAAACGAATCAGAAGTAGGATAATTGTAGAGTTTATTTATTGTAATATTTTTACCAAGTGTAAAAATTATTTTTTATTCTACGAAACACCGCACAAAGAGGGCACAGATTAGTGTCATTCTTTCGCAGGCTAATTCCTATATATGTATAATCCTAACATCTGGTCTCTGAAAATGCAAATAAATGCACATCCATTGTCAAAGTATGGCTCAATCAAAACCTTACCTATAACTCTGAACTGCGGAAAAACTCTTTATATTCCATTTAACAATACCAAAAAGGCGACAGACACCCTTAACTCCCTTAAATATAAGGTTTCACAAAAATACTTACAATCCTGTCTAATGCTCTAACTGTACGGAAATGAATACGGGGATTTTTTTTATATGAATACCTCACAAGAGTCCCAGGTGCTCCGTCTGGAGCCAGTAAAACTATGGCATCTTCCATTGGGGTATGTTGTGAGGATGAAGGTGGTGGGGAGGGGAAGGAGATGAGGGAGAGGAAGGTGGGGAAGTACCTGGCTATTCAGATCTGGTCACCAAACACGGCTAAAGTCTTACACCAGGGCGATACTGAGAGTACTTTCCAATCTGGACCGTGCCGCAAATATACCATATATTTACTTCTTCAAACTTCGCAAAATTACTTTGTGGCATCATTAATTATATAATGAACTAGCTGGGTTACCCGGCTTCGCTCAGGACAATAAGATAGTGTTCTGGAATGTTGCACAATGATGTTCCCGATTCCCTATTCCTGATCATTCCACGACATACTCCGCCACTCCTTTCACAACTTTCTACAGCTCTATGGAACCTTCTAGAACTTTCCGGAAGACTGTTCTAGAAATTTCAAGAGGGCGAAACTTTCAGCCCTTATATCTTCAAAAGCATGCCCTTTAGGTAAAAACGGATACCGTTATTCCCTAGGAGGGATAGAGATCTACCACACCATATAACTCCCTTGATCGAACCGGGACTCGTTTCTGAGTTTTTGCTAGCTGGACGTTTTTTTGGACTTTCTTTTATAATATATGCCATATTCAAATAAATAAAATGTTACTCCTTACATGTCCTTTCCCGTGCGTTCCCCTCCAGCGTTCCACTTCCACCTTCCCCGCCACCGCTCTCCCACTCCCCCGTCCCGCCAACCCCCCTGGCACTTCATTTCTTGACTCCTCTCCCGCCCGGCCCTTAGCCGAAACTTATTTCTAATACTAACAATTTTAAACTCGTAATATCTTTCTAATTAAATATCTAAATTGAAAAATTCAAAAAGTTCAATAAAGGTATTGAAGCTGTCTTGAATATGAAGTAATTTATTTTGATAAGGATTAAAACCAAGATACAAATATAGAGCATTTTCAAGCAGCGACATTTAAATTAAATTTTTAAAATAAAAGAATACTTATTGTGGCATAACCATAATAGTTAGACATATGCTGTTTGGACTTTTTTTGTAAATAATAATGTGTTCTATGAAGTCGTAGTACATTATTTTATTTTATCATCAATAGTTTTCGCAGCGCACGCGATTTAAAGAATATTTTAGGTAATTTTTTTACACCCTGGGTTACATTATTTAATTTTTAGGAAGGATGCTTATTTTTTTTTTAAATATAATATAGCCTATGTCACCCAGGGATAGTGTAGCTTTTCAACAGCGAAAGAATTTTTCAAATCGGTTCAGTAGTTTCGGAGCCTATTCGATGCAAACAAACAAACAAATCTTACCTCTTTATATAGTGTAGTAGATAGATAACAGATCACTTTGTAGAAACCACTATATTATAAACAATATCTACATGTTTCTATAACAATTTTATCTTCATCAGGATATGTTAATATAAAGAAAAATAAATGACAAACAAGTATAGACAAATTAGAATAAACTAGAACATAGACAAAATATTAAAAAAGTAGAGGTGATTAATTGCTTAAAAATCATAAAAATTGTTATACAAAATTAAATATAAAAATTATTAATGAAAAATAAAATTGCATTTAGATAATAAAAAAACTTTTAAGAACAAATAATTCAAATAATTAGTCTAAATCAAAAAATAAATAATTATAATTATTGTAAGTATTAATAAGAAAATAAATTTAAAAGATGGCTATTTTAAAAAAATGTTTGGTTATTTATAAAATTTAATTTACTATTAATGCTTTTTCTAATTTCTAAAATTTCTAAATTATCCAATTGTAAGCCCGTAGTGTTAATTTCAAGACCTGTATCAATATCAAAGGAATGACTTGTTTCCAAAATATGGTTGGCAAATTCAGAATAATTATTATTATTTAAACATCTTATATGTTCCTTAACTCTAATGTTAAAATTTCTAGAAGTTTTTCCAAAATAAAAAAGTTACAATCATTACAAATTAATTTATAAACCCCAGATTTGTTCAAAAAATCACATTTATCCTTATTATTTAATATATAATTTTTTAATTTGTTATTTGTATAAAAAGCTGGTTGTACATTATTTGGCATGTTTTTAATTTTTAAATTTGAAATGCTATTATTTAAAAAAAAAAAATTCTCCAATTATTATCATTTTCAACAACGTGTGGATAAACAAAAGATCTAAAAAACTTTTATTATATTTTTTGTTTAACATATTGTCTATTAATTTTGAAGTATAACCGTTATTAATTGCAATTTGTTTAATAGTATTTAATTCTGTTTTAAAATTACGCAAAGATAAGGGAACATTAATTAATCTACTTAGCAAGGTATGAAAACTGCTAATTTTTGTGAAAATGGATGATTAGATGTTTCATGTATAATGATATCTGTATATGTATCTTTACGAAAAATATTAAATTAAAAAAACATGTAGATATTGTTTATAATATAGTGGTTTATACAAAGCGATCTGTTATTGATTATATACCATACATTATTCTAAAATAATAAATTGTGATATATAACAAAATTAACAAAATAAAGTTTATTTGCTAGACAGGGATTCGATCCCGCAACCTTCGGGTTGCGAGCTAAGAGCCTCACCGCTAAACACCGGCCACACCGGCCATCGAATACAGTTTAATACTTAGGAATTACATTAGACAGCCAACTCAAATGGACAGATCACATAGAAAAGCTTGCAAATAAATTTATGTATTTAACTTATATTTTTAAACGTTTAAATTAAAGAGTCGACATTAAAATAATGAAATTTGTGTAACATGCATTGGTGCAATCATAAGAATCTTATGGAATAATTGGATGGGAGGGGAGGGGGTGTATAATAATAATAATAATGTCGCATAATGATATGAACTACCCCTTCCTGCAATTATTCCAAGAAGCTGAATTGTAAGAGATGAGAAAAAATAAAAAAAAAGGTTACAAATAAACTTCTTTTTTATGTGTAAACCTTAAAAAACCAAATTCATGTACAGGATTTAGCCTGCGAGAAAATGGGATAGTGTAATCGGTGTCCTCTTTGTGTGGTGCTTCGTAGCCTTCCCACTCTTGTCTACTTTAGTTTTCTGAAGGTTTCACTTCTACGGCGTGTGAATCGCATACTCAGTTATTTTTAAATATGAAACTACAAAAAACTGAGGTGGCAATAACGTTTAAAATACATTTGTCTAACAAAATATGTGTTTATTGATTCTTTTCTCGGTATCTATAAGTAGTTTTAGTTAGAAAAAACGTAAGGTGAGCCGTTATTAAAACTTTTTAATGTTTGCATTGAAAAATTTAATGTTTTCAAAATTATATGTCTTTCTAATAATAAAAATCTTTCAAAACCAGTTTTTCGTTTTTGGATACATTCGAAAATGTTCCATTTATTTGGATTTCATCGCGAAGCAGAAAATTATGTGACATTCCGACAAAACATGCCCGAGGACTGGAGGGGTAAATTAATGTAAAAGTTCAAAAAGGTGGCAGATTTTAATTGAAAATTTTTTTAATTAGTAAATTAAAAAAAAAAACGAATCAAAATGTACACATCTATGAAAAAATATTTTTCCAAATGTGTTCAGCATTACTTCACTATACTAAAAAATGCAATTTTATCAAATTTAAAGAAAAATATGAGTACCTTGCTGACCAACACACCTACACTACAAGGATGAAATCCTCAAAACTACTAGACATCCCGAAATTAAATACATCTTTTGGGCAGAGAAACCATAATTTCCATGCTACAAAACTATATAATGCCCTTCCAATTGAAATTAAGAACACCATGCAGAAAAAAAAGTTTAAAAAAGACATCAAATTATGGCTACGTAAACATGAAGATGAGGAAATAATTAAAATTATAGAGTAATCCTAACGTAACCTACAGACAACAAACTTAAATACTTTTAATTTTATTTATTGTTTATTTTGTGAAAATCAACAAAAGATGCAAAAGTGATTCGTAAATAATAATAGCTACTGGTTTTAAAAATATTCGAATGGAACCTCGGGGGTGCCCGGAGCTACGATTTTTAGAAATAAAGATAGCATTTTTGTATTTGATTGATGTACGCTTTTACTCATGCGTTAATGTAAAAAAATATAACGGATTAAAATCTTTCAAACAATACAAACAGATTGCATCAATACAAAAGGATTGCAATCTTTAGAGCAATCTTTAGGGGTCGGGTGGGAATGCTACCCTTGTTCTACCGGTATTTCAATGGAAGATGCTCCGAGGAACTAGCGTCTTTGATCCCTTCGGCGCCGGTGCATAGTCGGGAAATACGCCAAACGCGCGCTTAGCCTGCAGTTCATTCCTAGTGTTTAGTGACGACAAGAAGGGAAGATGCATTCTGCATTTCAAAACTCGTTGTCAGTTCGTTTGAACTCTCCCGTACGAGGGTTGGGGTCAAGGGTCAGGGGGCGGCGCGCGGCGGGTTTATCACGACGCGTGCCGCATGTATTTTGGAGGTTGAGCGTGTTCACTGTTCACACACAGCTATAATATGCGTGGGACGGTATATTTCAGCATAACGCTCGCCTTATATTCCAATTTGGAATGTACGGCAAGCGATATGCCGAAAAACGCCATTCCACGCATATTATAGCTGTGTGTTAACAGAGATATCCGGGTTTCAGGGGGGGAAGTTTGTCCAGGTCTTGACGGCAATCTACCCACCTGCTGCGTGGTGGGCCGGATCAAGAGAGACTGGTTTTGGGACGCCTTTTGACCTTTCCAGTAGTGCTCTCTCTCTACCCATCACCTTACACCGTAGTTGAAGGGATGGGTTTATAATATATGTCCCCTCCTGGACCCACTGACCTCCAGATTCCTACCCACCCCGCATGCCATTTTTCCTTTTCAGAACCTCCTATCCTTCCCTTCCCTAAAAGACCCTCCACACAGCATCCCCTAAGACGACATAGGCCCTGAGGGAATTTATTTTCCTCAGGGTCCCTGTGTGGAGCTAATATAAAAAAGTCCCACCTCAACACAAACAACATTTTCGGCTTTCTGTGGTGGTAGTAAGAGATTTTCAAACATTATTGGGTTATTCGTAACCCATCAATGTTAGTCTATCTTTCTTTGTGATTTTAAACTCGATGAAACGAAAAATAGTGACCCTAAAAAGGGACAAAAACATAAATCTATAGGATTTACACTGCGAGAATAATCGGTCTCCTCTTTGTGCGGTGCTTCGTAGCCTACACACTTTTGTCTACTTTAGTTTTCTGAAGTTTCATTTCTATGGCGTGTGAACTGCGCAGTGTATGTGTTTGTTATTTACATATCATTTATTTATATTTTCTTCTTGGATTTGGTCAATACATTGAAGTTTGGTGGAAACGATGTACGATGGTCGTTATCAGAATTTTTTAATATTTTTTCGAGTAAAATTAACTGGTGAGCTCGTCTTTTTTTCACACATCCGCTGTCTAAAAACTGAAATCGGTGTCAATTTGGGATTTGGGTCGTATCCCACCATCACCTTCAGAGTGAGTGGAACTCCTGTAAATTATAAATTAAAATTGCAAAATTAGACTATTTGCAGACGATACCTTAATCTATAATTCGTGTGAAGATTACATTACAAATGGCTGAAATTAAAAAAGTTGAAACTGAACGTAAAAAAAACAAAATATATGGAAATAGGCAATAAAACGCGTAACACAGGATTAAATTTGACAATTAATGGTGAAAAGATTGGAAAATTAAATGAAATCAAATACCTGGGTGCAATATTCGATTCAATACTGACTTTCATAGCAAACTTTGAATATGTGATAAAAAAGGTATCAAAAAAGGTCATTTTTTTTAGAAGACTAAGACATAAATTAAATAGAAACACTACGGAGCTCATTTATAAAACTATCGTTACTCCACATTTGGATTACTGCTCTAAGATGTTATATTTGGTCAATGAAGGAAATTTGAACAAACTAGAAGTTATACAGAACAGAGCTATGAGCTGTAAATGTGATGAGCTAAATTGGATTCCAATAAAAAAGAGACTACAATTTAATGTGTTAATTTTTGTGCATAAAATCGTGAAAAACCAAATGCCAAAATACTTTAAGGATGAAATTGTTTTAGTAGAGACGTACATAATTACGAAACAAGAAATATAAACAGAGTTCGATTGCCACAAATGAAGAAATAAAAATCACAGAACTGCCTAATATAGAGGACTAAAGATGTACGATGAAATGCCTGAAAGTATTAAGGATGAAGAAAGAATGAATATATTTAAAAATAAATCTTATGCTTACTTTAAAAATATTTAAATTTATCAAATGAAATGATACATTGTGCTTATTAGTTTATATTCATGTAGTATAACTAACTCAATAAATAATAAAAAGGGAATTTTATAGAAGTAAATTTGACCGTAAAACGATTGAAAAGATGAAATATTATTTGAAGGCACACATCTCACAATATCTGAATTCTACGTCAGAGGGCTGGTGTGACTCCGAAGAGTAATCTTGGTATGGCTATTCTGTTATTCTTTCAATTATTTTGTTCCATTTCAATGCATCAACAGTAATCAATACTGTATTGTATATAAGACACTAAAATGATCGGTCGCCAAATACACCCTAAGCCGCATGGACGTCAATGCTCGGTATACGATAATACGGTTGATCGCGACAAATTTTGAAAAGGCAAAACATTCGCAGCAACCGGCCAAATATGTGCGGCAACGTCGCAAAATCACGCCGCCGGGGTGTGCACCTCAACACTCGTACGGGATTTGACTTGAACCGGCAACGTCGCCAATTTGGGCTAGTACGAAATGCCGAATACACCACCAAAATTTGCCAACGTCACCGGTCGCCACTAAAGGCTAGGAATGAAATGCGGGATACGTCATACCCGGTCGCCACTAAATGCTCGGAATGAAATGTGGTATACGTCATACCCGATCGCCACTAAAAGCTAGGAATGACGTGAAACATAGGTAGGTACATCTTGTTCTTCGCGGTCGCCATTTCGGACTTTATGAAATGCAGGATACGTCGTTTCTGGTCGCCACTAAATGCTAGGAATGAAATGTGGAATACGTCATAGTCGGTCGCCACTAAAGGGTTGTAATGAAATGAAGAATACATGGCCATGTATATCACCTAGCGCCTAGCTGCGTAGCGACAGACTCCGGAACTTTAATATTCGAAATCATCCACTTCAAGCCCAATTTGGCGACCAGGACAAATTTCGCCAAGATGCTTGTGACGACATATATTAATGAACTGTGTAAAAATTTCGAAAAATAAAGTGGCGACCGTATATCGGTCGCCAAATGTCGGTGGTCGCCACTTTAAATGCATATTTGCCCATGATGGTCGCCAAATAGACGGTGTGATATATATATATATATATATATATATATATATATATATATATTTTTTTTTTTTTTTAAATGCCGGCAACCCGGGCGTTTATTGTAATAATAATATCTTATACAAAATGAGTAAGTAACCCGCCTCACTAGACTAAGTCTGTTCCGAGACGGGTATATATATATATATATACACATACATACATACAGGTATTCGCATACATGTAAATAATCATACACATAGATACGTATAAAACATAAGTACATATAATCAAATGAGAATTATTGGGAGTTGTTATAAAGTTATCATGGAATTGACATATTTTCCCCCACCCATACAAAAAAAGGCTTTGAATGGTCCACAATGTTTCAGATCATTCCACAAAATTTGAGAGTGTTCTGGAATGTTCCACAATGATGTTCCCGATTCCCTATTCCCGAACATTCCACAACATCTCAGAATGTTCTGGGATGTTCTGGAATGTTGTGGAAATTTCTAGATGGCGAAACTTCCAGCCATTATATCTTCAAAAGTACTCCCTTCAGGTAAAAGAGGGAACCTTCTTCATGGATGGGGTATAGAAGGCTACCACACCATATAACTCCCTTGATCGTACCGGTAGTCGTTTCTGAGTTTTAGCCAGACGCACATTTTTGTGCACTTTCTTTTATAATATAGATTGATTACCATAAAAGAGTCCCCAAAAGTCAGTAGGACTACGGCATCTTCAATTTAGGGATTGTTTGGTGATAGGCAGAAGGGAGTTAGGGAGGGGGGAAGGAGATGGGATAGGGGATGGTTGAAAAATACCGCAGAAGCTATTTAGATCTACTCACAAAACCATTTCAAGCAAAATTTCAATTCAGAATGGAGGGCTCTCTCCAGGGCGATACTGAGAGTATATACCAATCTATACTGCATATAAACGGTATCTGGAAACTCGCAGTATAAGCGGGAAACTGATGAATCTACACCACACAGAAAATTGGAAAAAAACTTTTTTTCGTTGTGTTTTTTAAAACTTTTTTCCGTTTTATTTTGGCAACCAAAGGATTAAAAAAACTTCGACGCATTTTAAATCGACATCAACCCTCTGGCAACGTAGAGTTACACAATTAGAAGCGTTTTTAGATACGTATTAATATCTCGTCGAAACGTGTTCCACTAGCGAGAATCGGCGCGCACTGCACGTAGAAAGGATTTTGAAGTTTCCGGTCGGTCGGCGTTACAGCGTTGGGAGCGTTAGAGGCCAATTCGGACTAATTGGAGCTACAAAAGTGAAAACTATTTTTCACTTCATTTCTCATCTAAATAATATTTGAATATTTATATAATATTTGATTAATTTTGATGTCCTTTATGGTCGAGGGGTAAGGCTTTTGACTGGCAATCCAAAGGTCGCGGGATCGTATCCCGGCGTGCGCAAATAAATTTTGTTTGAATAATTTGTGTTCTTTCACAATGAATTAATTATAAATAATACATAGCATTTTTTCAGCACGTTCCAGAGTGGAAGACCCTTATATGGCCCTGGTGTAAAACCACCTATTAGAATTCAAACATTTTGGGAGGCGGGTATGGGTAACGCTACCCGGGAACCCTTTATTGGATAACCAAAACCTCTGCCTTAGGTCACCTCAAGAGGTTCGCTTCGTTTGGTGACTTAGCAGGGGTGCCCGAATTCATGGAGTGAATTTTTACAAGGTCTTGGTGGCCGATGTGTCTGCCCACATCTAGTGCGTGGCGGGCCGGATTGAAAGAAACTGGTTGAGGAGGTATTTTGACCTCTACAACCAGAATCCCTCGACACACTGACCGTCACTTCTGGACACACTGACCCCCAGATTCCTACCCACCATTCATACCTATTTCCTTCCCTTCCTCTTCTTCCTTTTCTTAAAAAACTCTACGTACAGCATCCTCTTAGATGACACAGGTTCCCTCGTGGCCTCCTGTGTGGAGCTAATGTAAAAAAAATCTTTTGGTCAGTTCTGATCAGCAAATAGCCAGGTACTTCCCCACCTTCCTCTTCCTCATCACCTTTATTCACTATCTTCAGCCTCACAACACACACCAATTTGGGAATGCCGTAGTCTCACTGGCTCCAGTCGGGAGCGGGACTCTTGTGCGGTATTCGCATAAAAAAACACACATCAATGCCTAGCGGCCGATTATTCACCAATTTTCCGATTGTATTTGGAGTTTACGAACACCGTGTATATCAATTTCCAAAAGTGTTTTGATTTATCAAGGAACCGCAATGAACTGCAACCTATATGCTCATAATATGCAGTCAGATTTTCTTTGAGTGGGGTACCTCCTAGCTAATCCAACAACAATGCACCCATCTGATTACCGTTATCTCGTAATATTATAATACAAGTACCTAGTCTCAGATGATCAGCTGTCAAACGGCGGCCGTCAATTCGCACTCGGTCAGGCAATCGTCAATCGCACGACTAATGATCGTCGATAAGTCCGTCAATCAGTTGACGATTTACCACCAGTTGAACTCGACGCGTCTATACCATTCAGATCGAACACTTTGCGCGTTGACAAATCGGACAATATTTAATAACAATCAAAGTACACTACTTCTCAAATCTAAAATGTTATCGTTCTTAATTATATGTCGATAACTCTGTGACCTGATGTCAGTGATTTTCCATTTTCTCTCATAGTGTGCCCAGTGTGTTAATATTGTGATTAATGTGTATTGCTAGCAACAAAATATAACAGTTCGTTATCGCGATTGTAATCAAGCGCTGCTCGAATAATCAAATTAATTAAAAGGTACCTACCTAATCTGTTTTTTTAAGTGCAACGATAAATGGCACATTGTCCTAAGTCAGAGTAATAATATGTTAAACTCTAGTTTTTTTTAATGTGAATACTGCACAAGAGTCCCGGTTGCTTTGGTTATTGCATCACCCAAGCATTGGGATGTTGTGATGCTGAAAGGAGTGAGATAGGGAAGGATGGATAGTACCTGACTATTTAGATCTTGTCACCAAACACTTTTAAAGCCATACCTATATCATTGAAGCAGAAGATAATACTAACTGGCACTCGAATTCACTCTTACGGGGAAAAAGCCATAACCAACTCGATCATTGTATCCTTTTGATTTTAAGACATTTTTGTCGATGTCATATTTTAAATTCAAAATTGACAATATTATCTACGACTAATTTTTCAATATTTTTGTCTGCTAACTTTTTAAATGATCACAAAGTTCTAAGGAATTGGTATATAACCTAGAAACTTAGATAGTATCTAAGTAAGACAAGAGATCCCGGGTTCGAGACCGTTTCCTTTTTATTTTTCTGTGTCTTGTTCCATTTCATTTTTTCATTTAGATTTATTAGCTGATATTTTACATTGGTGGGTATATCCTTCAAAAGTTATTATAACAAGAATTATTTCATTATTTATGCATTGAACCTCTTACTCGTTAATACGGAATATTTTTTATTCAAACAGTTAGATTTAGCTTTATTATTACGAAAAGTGAATATCTATGTTGGGGGAGACAAAAAAACATGCAAAAAATATGCATTTAACATTTTAATTTTGTTTAAATTAATTTTCACTTACGCAGTGTATGCCATTATTATATCTATTGTTTTTATTTAAAATTTCATAGACAATCAATTAATGCTGCCAATCATAGAAAAATATTATTGCAATGTAAAACAATAATTTATTAACGTTAAAGTGAATGCATTACTTACATGTTTGTACCTGTATTTATAACAGCAGAACATGAAAAGAAATGTATTGGAATAATAACGCATACCTGCTAGACAACCCCTGCTTTGCCAAACAAAAACCATTCAAAACCTGGGATGTATATCTAAATTATGATGACATTTAGCTTTCGTAGTTTGAACCTCAATCCAATAATTCGAAGTAGGTACTTTTTTGTTGTTTTTTTAATTTATTTTGACGAGAATTTGTTTTATAAGATTTACTTCCGACAAATGTCATATTTGATTGTCTATTAGTTAAAAAATAGAATATTCCGTATTATCCTTGCATCGAACTTCGATATCACGATCGTTCCGTATTATCCGTGAGGTGGACTCTATGCATATTTACCAAAATTTCTTATAAAGCCATTTAAAGCAACGTTTCCCTTCTTAATCGTGTTTTTTCAAGGAGATGTAGCCTTTTCTAAAAAGGTGTATTTTTTAAATTACATCTCAAATTTTCAATAAGAAGTCAAAATGACAAAAATATGAATAATATTATACAAAAATCAATGAAGATTTTGATATACATAATTTATATTTGTATCTGTGATTTAAAAGTATGCTTTTTTATTGTTTTTTTTTTAAATTTATTGAGTTAGTTTATAGATATACTACATTCTTATATAAACTAATACGCACAAGGTAACATTTCATTTTGTAAAATTATATTTTTACGGTAAGCTTAACATCCCCTTTTTTTAAATACATTCATTCTTTAGATTTTCAGGCATTTCATCATACATCTTCAGTCATCTATACATCAGGCAGTTCTGTGATTCTGATTTTATCAAACGCAGCAATCTAACTCTATTTATATTTCTGGTTTCATAATTATGTATATCTCTGTTAAAAACAATTTTATCCTTAAAGTTTTTGGAATTTGGCTTTTTATAACCTTGTGCAAAAAAATTAACACATTGAATAGCAGTCTTTTTTTATTGGAATCCACTTTAGCTCCTCTCTCATTTGATTAAACCAGCGCCAGCGGTCGTCACATTTTTTGGTCAAGGGCCACAAAGGACAATGTGAGGTATCACTGCGGGCCGCACACTTATGATTTTTTTTTTGAGGGAGGTTGTACCTTTTTGTTTAGCAAGATAAAAAATTTAAATTCTTTTGTATTTAAGTACCGGGTGGCTACCTGCTTCCTTCTTGTATTCATGATATACTGTTAATTCTTAATAATAATAATACACGTAAGATCATATTTTTAAAATATATGTAGATCTGTATGCGTGTTTTTAGACAAATTTTTTTCCTGCCCATGCCCTCACTGTGCCATCTCAACGCCCTCTAATTTTCTCCGGGTCTTCTTCTACTGCCCCCCTGAAAGTCTCAAAAGACCACAAGGGGGCGTTATCACCCACGTTGAAAACCTATGACGTACACTTAGATGTGTTTGACTTAGGATGTGTTCAAAAACTAGCTGAGCGTTGTATAATCAAATAGGTATCAATCAATTAAAATCAACGTTTTAACCCTTAAAAAATTTTTCTTTTTTTTCAAATGGTCAAATTATTTTCGCTTTACAATAAAATGCAAATATTTGGAATGTTTCTGAGCACATTCAAAACTAAAAACTGTTTTAGAAAGGTGACGAAATACCCTTAAAATCATATAATTCGAAATAAACGTATATTTTTTTAATTATAAAAATTTTGTATGCAAACATAAAAAACTTTTAAAAATGGCTCACCTTGTGTTTTTTCTAACTAAAGTTACTGATAATAAAAAAAATAATAAAAACACATACATATTTTATTAGACAAATGTATAACATATTGTAATCTCACTTTTTTGTCGCTCTATGTAAAAATAATTTATAAAAAATTCCCCAAATTTCAAATTTTATTTTCAATTTGCGATCGATTGAACTTTGTATACATAAATGTTTACATTTTACTTTTTTGGTGGCTATTTTTTAGATGGGAATATAAAGCATGGTGTTTTGCCTTTCTAACAGCGTTTAGAATATATTTCTCACTATGATAGTAAGGGAGTTACAACGTTTTATACGAGACCTATGTGCGTTGGGACAAATATGGTCTCCTGCCATTCGACGGGTTAAAATCATAAGAGTACACGTACACAACATATTTGAAAAAGAAACGGATAATATAACTGTAAGCGAAAAAAATATATTTAAAAAGAATACGGCAGATATTTGTGCGGGCCGCAAAAATATCTGCCGCGGGCCACAGTTTGACGACCACGGGGTTAACCCCTGCATACTTGCCTTCCCCAGAATAAATTTCATAGCTCTGTTCTGTTCAACTTCTAGCTCGTTCAAGTTTTCTTCATTGGCAAAATATAACATCTAGGAGCAGTAATATAAATGTGGAACAACTCTATAGGATCTACTAGATCTGCCCTGATGACGGACACTGCAACGCTGTCCGAAACGTCGGCTATAGTAGGAGGTAGCGCAACACGGCATAACACCCCAAAAACTAACAACGAAAAAAACAACTCTATAGTTTGAAAAATGATCTCTGTAGTGTTTCCGTTTAGTTTATTTCTTAGTCTTCCAAGAAAATTTACTTTTTTTGATACCTTCTTTTAGCACATATTTAAAATTTTCCGTGAAAATTAGTTTTGAATCTTTGTGACTCTAAATATTCATATTATATATATATATATATTGTGAAAGCTCTAAATATTCATATTTTACTTTCAGTTTGACAGTATTCAAACAATAAATAAAGCGTTTCTACAGTACCACTGTCGCCACTATTAAATTCCATACAGCGACGAAACATTTTTCTGCACCACATACACAACTAACACGCTAACTTACTAACCTAATTATGAACGGAATTGAACTAACGAAGCTCTTAGAATTGAAATCCTACACGCAATCCATAGACTTAAATAATTCATCTAAGACGCGCTCAATATATTACCCTCCACCTTTGAGTCGAAATATTTATCGATTGCCTGATTATATCGATTGTTGAAATATAACTAAAGACCTCATTAACTAATTAATTCCCGTTTAGTGTCAAAAAGTAAATGCGGACTGCCAATGCATAATTAAGGTAGTATTTCAATTCAATATTGCCAATTTATTCATATTTTTAGGTAATTGTTTTGGCGTTTGACGTTTCGTATGTCAATTTATAGAAAATCACCTCCGGTGTTTCCTACGTAAGTCGATTTTTTATTTATTCCCTGTCAATATCGGTTCAGCTGTCAAAAGTGAAACCGTGCTCGGGATGTCGATTTCAAATCATCGTAAGTTACGCTTGTTCCGATATTGGAAAGTTATCGACTTCTCTGTTCTAGACCTTCTGGTCGAAATAATTGACTTAGGATATGTTACGTTAACCACAATGTTGGATGGTTTTGTAGCATTAGTTCAGATAGAAAACCCTTCGGCAAAATTCTCTAAGCAATGAACATTTTACAAGTAGGTAACTTACAGACGGTGCGAGGCTATTTCAAACGTATCTTTAATCTCTACATATTATAAATTAAAGCCTTCTGCCGTGTATGTCTGTCTGTTCGCGATAAACTCAAAAAATACTGAACGGATTTTCATGCGGTTTTCACCAATAGATAGAGTGATTCATGAGGAAGGTTTAGGTTTATAATTTGTCAAGGTTTTGTGTGAATTGGTTGAAATATATAATACATAGGTGGACGAGCGGGCTGAAAGGGGGCGGCGTGGATTCGATTTGTACGCAAATCTGCAGTTTTATGCCAAGGTTGATGAAATTTTGCACATGTGATCTCAAAACAAGAGGAATATCACTGTCTGCATTTGATTTTCGAAAACTTTGTGTAAAGCCCGGGCATCGCCGGGGACTTCAGCTAGTTATAAAGAAGATGAAAAATAATCACGCATTATTAAACCAGTAAAATACAAAAAAAAATTGTATTTGAAATTCGCTATACTGATGCAATACGGCGAAATAAAAGTTTGGATAATGTTTTTGCAATCAGATAATGATGAATTCAATGAAAAATATGACTAGGTGGAAAAGGAAAATCGTGGAAGGAATTTCTTAAATAATTCTTATTATTATTATGTTATATGCTTTCTCTGCGCGTAAAAAATGGCACATTTTGGTGTTTTACCTTTTTACAATAAATTACTTAGAAAAAAGTATTGCTATACATTTTTTATGATTGTTTTGCGATCAACGCGCAGCGACGAAACAATTTTAAATTTATCGCGATCAGCGCAGGGAGTATGTGACCACTCCCAAATTTCAAGACCTTTTCAGAAAAATCTTCACCTAAAGTAGAACAAAAATCAAAAATATTTCACTAATAATTACAATAATATATTCATAATTTCGTTGAATTGATTCGCAATAAATAGTAACAATGTCTACTATTTTGACTTGTAAATATAATTTCGTTTGCTTGTTTTGGTTAATCAGTATTTATTCAAGTGCTGATTATTTCATTGAATCGTTTTTTACATGCAAGTGCACTGCATGCATAAATCCAGAGGTTAATATTTAATCAATAAATTGTTAATTATCGACTTTTAGAATAAATTAAGTTGAACAAAGAAATTAGCTAATTGATGGATTAAAATTGCAAGTGTAGAAAAGTGAAACTTACATTTATTTTATGTGATTACTGCACAAGTATCCAACTGTCATTCCGGTGGGACAATAATTAATAAATGACTAATAACGAATGACCGGCCAAAGTTTCGGTTTCGGCTGGTTTCGGCCAATAAAATAGTTTCGGCTACGTTTTCGGTTGGCCGAAACTTCCGAAAGCTGATCGTAATGTGTCGGATCACATTCGGCTTTCCTCGGTTGCACATGTATGTCCCTTGAATAACTTAAATATATTTTTATTAGAAGATATTATATAAAAGTTTTGAAGGGTTTGTGATTTTTAATTATTAGTTATTTTTGACAAAGTTTATCATTTAAAGATTAAACGATTAGTTATTATATTACTTTTGTGTATTTAGTAGTTTCAAGATCTTTTGTATTTTTTTAAATTTATTTAAAGTTAAAGTACATTGAAAAACTTTTACGTAAAAAACGATACAAACATTTTCAAAATTTTAAGTAACCCCTAATACAACAAGAGCTGATAACCTTGAAACGCCTGAACAGATTTTCATGAATTTTAGCTAAGAACCATCTCGAACACGTCAGCTTTCAAACAAACAAAAAACGCATCATTATCGGTCCATTCGTTTAGGAACTACGATGCCACAGAATACACACAGATACACAGCATTACTTATAGCATCCCTCTTTTTGCGTCGGGGGTTAAAAAGAGCTGAATGTAAACAAGTTTACTCATTAAATTGATGTTTTTATTTAATTCTATATTTTATTTAATTAACTCTTACAAATTAAATAATAAAAACGCCTAATTTTGGAGTACAGTGTGTTTTTAAATACATTTATTTGATTTCTTGTTCAAACTTCGCAAATATACTTTGTGGTGTCATTATTGAAATAATGAAAACAAAAAAACTGAGGAGGCACCACAATGTTATTAACATTATCGACATGTTTTAAAAACAATGTTTTCTTCGTCATTTATTTGATTTTCGATCTTGTTTTCTTGCATGAATGAAAATCAGGGAAGTGGAGATTTACCCACTTCCCGACATCCGATCGAGCTGAAACTCGGCAGAGAGAATCGTTGTCAATTACAGTGCAATCCATCAACTTTTGGTGGTAATCATGCACACGCGCACACACACGCATTTCTTTAAAATTGACTACTAGCCAGATTTCGATTTCTAGTTTCAGTCGGTCACGTCGGAATTGATTATGTGAAGTAAGAGGGGTGGAGAGATCGGAAGAGAAAGGTTAGGTTAGGTTAGGTTAGGTTAAATCCACCTTCCTGCTCATTTTCCACCGTTTCCATAGAGATAATAATATATGCAATCGGGTCACTAAATATAGCTCCATCACAAATTTACTTATATTTCACCATATTTTCAAATATTCAAAAAATTTTATGTCTTTAATTGATGCATAAAACCAGTTTGGAAAAGGATTTTGCCGTTTAAATATAGATAAATAAATATGTAAACGGCATCATTAGAATTGAATACTTACTATAATATTATTAAGTTATGTTCATAAGTGCGTACATCAGTTCCAGTCAGTTCTAGAAGCATATTATTATCAATTGAAACGACTACGCGTAGAGCATAAGTAGGTGAAGTCTTCAGCGTTAACTTTACGCAGAGTTTTTCTAAATCAGATGAAGGCAATCATTTTTCTTTTATTTTGCACGTTTAGTGTGCAAAATTTCATCGAGAAGTATCAGAATTCTGCTTTAAAGGGTGGGAAAAATGAATGGGGTGATTTTGAATCTGATACAAAATAAAAATCAGAGTGTGCAAATCACACGCGGTACAAGTGAAACCTTCAGAAAACTAAAGTAGACGAGAGTGGGGAGGTTACGAAGCACCGCGCAAAGAGGAGACCGATTATTCTATCTTATTATCTCGTAGGCTAAATCCTCTAGTGTTTGTCTATTTTTAGTGCCGCTATTTTTCTTTTCATCGAGCTTCAAATCACAACGGTGCTATAGAAGTTTTCACTTCAAAAATTAAAGGAATAAAAAAAATAAAAAAATAAAATAAAATGAACTGAAATTCAGTAGGTACCTAATTACCGGAGTTGCCGCTGAGAGTTCCATTGTGGTGAGGCAGTGGGAGAACGATACGAATATCAAACCTACTATCCGGCGAATAAGAATACGAATATTCGTATTCGTATTCGTTGCATCACTTGTTACAACAAGTCTAAACATTAGCACCAGGTCGAATGCGGATCATTTCATTGAACGCATTTATTGGACATTATTTATTTTGCCTTCATACTAATTGGCGAAAGCTCTTGCTAAATAATCATTGAACACCAATTAAGAGTACCGTCCGGGCAGGTCATCCGACGCACTCCACACTACGCATTCCCAACTAGCTAATAAATAATATTAACTTTTGGAATACCATGGGTAAAGTGCCAATCACCCACCGTACGCTGGTCGACAATATTTTCGTAATAACTTATTTATTTTTTTGGCAAAATGATCTATTGTAAATTGTATCATCTTACCAATGCGTCTATACATTTATAAAGAACTAACGAGTTCCCGCCATGTGTTGCTATGCCACTAATAACGAAATAGTTTCTCCTATGTGTCTTTTCCCATTCGTCCCGTTCCCCTTCCGTCTCCCTTTCCCCTCTCATGTTCCATTCCTCTCACGCGTTCCCCTTCCACCTTCCCCGCCTTCCCTCTCCACTCACCCAAAAACCACCCTGCCGCGATCCCTTCCCCTCTCCCGCGTTCAATATATTCAGTCCCGGTATATTCAGATTTTTAAACAGCTCGCGCGCCACCTATTGCATTTTTAAATATATTTTTTTAATTTTTTACAGTTTACAAACACTCTTTTTTGTATATTATAAGAACAATCAATCAAATTTAGTACCTAACATAGGTACATATTTAAAGTTATACATATAATTTTCAACTAGATTCAAAGTATTCGATGTTGATTAGTACCATAAGTGAGTACTTCGATTAAATTCATTAATTTAAAAAGTTTATTCGAGTATTGGATTTTGATTGAACAATCGATGTTTTAAAAATGTCATTCTCAAATTGTGACATTTTTGTAATGATTAAAAAAACTTTTCAGATGTATGTGGCTGTAATAATCTAGAAACTTTCGCGAGGGTGGAAAAAAGGTATTTTGAAAGTTTGAAACATTTCCTATCTTATAGATATTATAAAGGCGAAATTTTGTATGGATGTGCGTTTGTTACTCTTTCACGCAATAAATACCGAATGGAATTTAAAAAATATTTCACAAATCGAAAGCTTTATTATTCGCGAGTAAAATAGGCTATATATATTGGTAAGCTCTGGCGTTATGAATAAGCTGTATTATAATTTAGAAATTATTTATTATACTTCTTTTAATTATTTCATTATTTATTATACGTTTATTGGCAAAGCGTGTTGCTAAGTAAATGTTTGACGTGGGCTGTCATTTTGTTATTTGTTTAGGTTACTGTGGAGATTTCTTTGATGGCAAAAATTCAAATACGAGTATTCTAATATGAATATTTAGTGTACAAACAAATATAAAATAGGTACTAATCTACATTTTGACCTACTATTATGAATGCGAAACGGCGCGTATTTTATTGTTGATTAATTGGGGTAAGGGGAGGGGGAAGGTGGGGGAAGGTGGGGAGTGGGGGGGGGGGAATATGCGAGTGAAGCCGGGGGCAAAATGCTAGTGCTTAATATAGCAACGTGTAGCGGACATACATACAAACGTTTTTTGATTTTTATATATATATAGATTTATTTATCTTTACCTAACTTTACTGTGTAGTTTTCCCAAGATAGGTGATTTTGTACAGACAAATCTTTTGAAGGGAAAACTTCTTTATCACCGTTGTGAATCGAAACTCGATGAAACGAAATAAAGCGACACTAAAAAGAGACAAACACATACATCTATATCTATAGGATTTAGCCTGCGAGAGAAAGAGAATAATCGGACTCCTTTTTGTGCGGTGCTTCGTAGCCTCCCCACTTTTGTCTACTTTTGTTTTTTGAAGCTTTCACTTCTACCGCGTGTGATTTGCACGCTTGTAATTTTTTAAATACAAAAATTTATCTAACTAAAATTACTGTTAACGAAGAAAAAAAAAAAACACTCATCTTTTATTAGGCAAATGTATTTTAATGTTACCGTCAACTCACTTTTTTGTCGTTTCATGTAAATATAATTTTTTTTTTTAAATCCTTAAGCTTTATAATTTTTTTTTTAAATTGCGGTCGGAAACTTTTGATTCATAAATATGCACATTTTAATTATTTTGCGGTTAACTTTTAGACTTGAATATAAAGCGTTGTGTTTTCTCTTTCTAACACCGTTAAGATTATATTTAAAAAAATGATAGTAAGCGAGACACAACGATTTATATGTGACCTATATGAGTTTTTCTGAAGAGCGAATAAATTAGATTGAGCGATTAAAATTGATTAGCAATACGTGATTTTTAATTTCAATGCGTTTGTCAACAACCATATATAACTATTTATAAATCAATTAGAATTAAGCCTCTATTTACCGGGAAGTGCAAATATTGAAGAAACGTATCTGAATAATACAATGACGTTAACCTTGCCGATCTAATGTCAAATGCTTACACATTAATTCCAAGTAATAGACTACAGCTTGAGAACAAACTGATTTTATATGCTCTGCTAAACCTGTAGTCCATATCTATGTGAACCAATAAAAATGTATGGCAGGGCCACTGCAAGAGATTGTATTGACGGCCGGCGTAGTCCAGAGGTAAGGCTCTTGACTCGCACTCCGAAGGTCGCGGGATCGAATCCCGGCGTGGTAAATATATTTTATTTGATTAATTTGTGTTATTTCACAATTTATTCATTTAAAAATAATAATATATAGTATATTTGCGGTACGTTCCAGAGAGGAAGATACTCTCGGTATAGCCCTGGTGTAAGACCACCATTCAGAATTGAAACGTTGCTTGAAATGGCTTTAGCCGTGTTTAGAGATCAGATCTGAATAGCCAGGTACTACCCCATCTTCCTCTTACCTATCTCCTTCCCCTCCCCACTACCTTCAGCCTCACAACATACCCCAATTGGGGATGCCATAGTCCCACTGGCTCGAGACGGGAGCAGTTGGGACTCTTGTGCGGTATTAAACAAAAATATGAAAAATGAATATATATTATCTTAAAAAATAACACATATTTTTTTAGAAACTAAATAACTTTAAGTGTTCAAGAGAAATCTCTACATATTATAAATTAAAGTACTCTGCCGCGTCTGTCTGTCTGTCTGTTCGCGATAAACTCAAAAAATTCTGAACCTATTTTCATGGGGTTTTCACCAATAGATAGTGATTCATGAGGAAGATTTAGTCAAGTTTTGTGTAAATTAGTTGAAATATAAAAGAGAATATCTGTATGTTGTGGACGAGCGGGCTGGCAAGCGGACGGTGTGGATTTGAATTGTATGCAAATTTACAGTTTTATTATTTTAGGAAATTTTGCACATGTGACCTTCAAAACAAGAGGAAGTTCAATTTGATTTCCAAAACTCTGTGTAAAGCCCGGGCATCACCGGGGACTCTAGCTAGTATGCTACTAAGGCTATTAGGTCCACATATTTATTACGTCATTTTTGTCGATCTCAAATTTCAAATTCAGATTTTAAAATATTATCTTCGACTAATTTTACCCATATTTTTGCTCAAGTTTTATTTTTTAATCATCCCATGACCATGAAGATGGGTTTTACGCGCTGCATTATTTGCACGTAGAAGCAGGTTCTGGCTTCCGAGAAATGATAAACCTCTCGTATAACAAAAAAATATCCTGTTTGTCATCCTTTGAAATAATTATTGTGGCGAGATAATTGTTTTCAACACGTTATGGCAGTAATTGGACATTAAAAATCAATTACACGTAACGTCACGTTTAATACTGGATTGTATAATATAAAATAGTATAGCAGTTATTATACTCTGCTTATACTAGAGTGGCAGACCGGCTAGTAACCGAGTGTACAAATGCGTCGGGTTTATACCCAGATATACTAGGTCCTCTGATTGCTAAGTCGTAACTGTGATATTTATTTATTTTTATTTATTTATTATAGATAGATACAAAATAAAGTACAAATTACATATTAGGAAGTTTTGCCTGTCCAACTAGGAAAGTTAATTAAAGTATTTTCTTTTCTTTTTTATAAAATTATTATAAGCGTAAACTACTAAAAATTCGTTTTCCATTAGAAATGTATGAACGCATATAAGAAACAACTTAAAAAAATATCATTTTATGTCCAAAATTATCTATGACAGCTTCCCCTGATTAACTTTTTTCTTTCACATAAAATTATTCACAAAATAAATAATAATGAAAATGTGCGCTTGAAATCGTATTAACCTCTAGACTGCGTTTGCCTAGGGGTTTTTATGCCTATTGCCTATCTTCGTGGACAGGCATGTATATTTATATACTTTCATTATATGTATGTATCTATTGTATGTATTGTACCAAAGAAAAAATTTACGATTAAAAATAAAATAAAAATACCTACATTTTCATTTGTGGCTTCTGTAAGAAACAAACAGCTTTTTTATAAAGATTTAATCAATAAATAATATAGAGGTTAAATTAGATAAAATTAGAGAAAGGTGTTTTATTTTGCCTTTTCTTATAGGAAGGTGGTGGAGAGACGAGGGGATTATCGGATAAGGATAGGAGATGCGTTATAATTATGGTAGTAGAAGGAAATCAAATTGATGTTGTCAGGTTATTAGAAAAATATATTCTCAGTAACGCCATGATGAAAGAGCATCGTTCAGAATCGAAACATTCCTTAAAAATGACATTTTTAGCATTAACTCCGCACAGAAGGACCTGGGAAAATTATTTTCCCGTGGTCTATAAATATCATCTTTCGGTATGTTGTGTAGAGAGTTTTTTAAGAAAAGGAAGGTCTGGGAGGGTGGGTAATGGGTAGTAATCTGAGGGGTCATTGTGTCCAGAAGCGACGTTTGAATCCAACCCTCCCACTGCGGTGCAAAGCAAAAGGTCGAGAGAGTCCGACTGGAGACGTCAAAGAGTCTCCCTCAACCAGTCTCCCCCGACCGACCCGCCACGCCGCTGAGGAGCATATGCATCCGCAACTAAGACCTGTACAAACCTGGACAACCAAGACCTAGAAAAACTTAATTGAGTAAAATCCCTGTTTGACGTGTTTGGTGACCAGATTTGAATAGCCCGGAACTTCCTAACCTTTTTTTTACCGATATTTTGTTCTACTACGATTACAACTAGAACGATTGAGCGGTACCTACTCACATAAAAAAAATAGATGTACCTGCTTTCCACTATAAGATTTTAAATTCCAAACTAATACATGAAAAATTGGATATTTTAAAAGCGGCGTGCCGTTGAAGTGAAAAATCATCTCTAGGGCGCTGTACAATTTATTATGATTTCTTAGGCTCTATCTAATTGTATTATTTACAAACAGATATATAAAACATACTTGCCTAACAGGTCACTTCCGATAAACACACTTTTATTAGAAAGTTTAAGATATAACTTTGCACACAGAATGTAATAATGGATTTAATTTACTGGACATTGCATGGTTTTGCATTTGTTTCCTTCCATTACCATTGATATTACGTTTATGAGAAGATTAGTAGCAAACCTAATAACAAAAATATTGCAACAATCTCAGATATTCGTAATCTTGGAATAACCCTTGACAGTAAACCACAATATAACCTACATACGCAACAAATCACGAATGAAGCTGCAAAAATGTTATCTTATTAATGCTCCTAAAATAATCTTACCTCTGTAACTTTACTGCATTTACCTTGCAAGCAAACAAAAACGTTTCCCCATTGCCACATAAGCACATTAATAATAGAATTATCAATTATGTGGTTGGCACGTGTGCATGTGCAGTATATGGTGTGCAGTTTACACTGTGACTGCATGTGTAGTGTGTAGTATACAGTTTGCATATGGCTGGATTCTACTTCCGTAGTTTGTGCATTAAGTGCACGGTAAATGCATTATTATTCGCTAAACGTTTTACCCTTCGCACCTATCTTATATCAAGATCGCACTCGACCAGTATAGACTCTAGGCTAGACTGGTGATGTTTTATTTATAAATGCTTCTACATATATACTAGATTAACGATAAACCAACTTTTTGTTTTCATTTCGAAAGTATTTCAGTTTTATATTCCACAAGCTGAACTCTTCGGCGTAGCACGGGTTTTTACGCAGGATTTTTCGAAATCAGATGAGGACAATTATTTTCCTCTTATTTTTAACGTTAAGGCCAACAGCCGAGCTGGCCTTTTCGTATGTGTATATTATGTATTTTTTTAAATTTAATTATTTTAATATTGCATTTAATTAAGTACATTAATGACATATTGCCCATCTCACTAGGTGTGAAACGCCTGTGTTGAAATGGCAATTTACAGAGTGGTTGTTAGTTAGGTTTTAAACATAGATCTAAAATTTAGATTTGAAGCTAAAATACGCAACCAATCAAAAGATGTATCAAATATCTAGTAGGTATACATTCAACTTTTTTATTTGTCGTTTAAATTATAAAATATAGGCCATCAAAGAATTCAATTTTTCATGATTTTAGATGGCAACTTGGACAATTATTTGTGAGAATCAATTTGAGGGGCGGGTATGGGCACCGCCGCCCCGGAACCATTTATGGGATAACCAACACTCCTGTTTCATTTTTCGTTTCACTTCAAAAAATAAAAGAATTGTACGAACCGATATTTTTTTATTTTGTTTCCATCAATGCCTGGAATCCATTTTATGAGAGCTAGCTCTTTCACTTTATGATTTAAGTTTCGCTTTTGTTTATTCCCTACTAGCTGACCCGGACACGCGTTGCTGTGTCTAACGAAACACAACGCCATCTACTGGATGGTTACCCAACATTTTAACACACACCGCCATCTTTAATTTGCATACAAATCAAATCTACCCCGCCCGCTTGCCAGCCCTCTCGTCCACCACATACATACATTATCTTTTATATTTCAACCAATTTACACAAAACCTTGACAAAATTATATACTTAAACCTTCCTTATGAATCTCTATATTTATTGGTGAAAACCGCATTAAAATCCGTTCATTAGTTTTTGAGTTTATCGCGAACAGACAGACAGACAGACGTGGCGGAGGACTTTAATTTATAATGTCTAGATATGATTGTCTTTTTATTCGACTTGCCATACATTTTTTTCTCTCAATAAACCAAAGAAGTGCGAACGCTGAACACGAGTTTATAATGTCTATATACCACTCGGGACGCGTATTTTCCTTTTCCGTGTTCAATGGGAGGCAACCATGCCTCGAAATCAACACGGGTTTGTAACGCTATTTCACTTTCCAAACCCGTGTTCAATAGAAGGCGTAACAAACCCGTGCACAATTGGATGCCGCTTGCCTTCTATTGAACACGGGTTTGGAAGGTGAAATGCGTTACTAACCCGTGTTGATTTCGAGGCATGGTTTCCTCCCATTAAACACGGAAAAGGAAATACGCACTCGGGACTGCTCAAATGTCGTAGGGAAAATGGCATTTTTCATTACTTGGTACATTATTCGACAATCAAATATTATTTAGGTACCAACCTGCCTTCAAAGATTGACGTTAAAAGAGGTTATCTGTTATCAGCATTGCCAGGTAAATCAGAGGAGGTAGTCGCGTCACTTTGTGGCTTTGCAGTTTCGTCATAAATTGTATACATATTTCAAAGGAAAAATTCAAGGCTTTTGTTTTTCATACACGTATTTTTTAAATCCAAAAAATAGTATCGCGTTACCTATAGAAGTGAGTGCACATCTGTGTAGTGCTTCTGCCGCGTTTATAAATAAATATAATTATTTGTATAGTGCAACATTTTTTATAAAGAAAGGTGGGCTCTTCCACATTGTATATTAGGACATTTTCGCCAAAGTTTTGACGTGTTTCTATCATTTTTATGCTTTCCACTCAGTTACTTTTACGTTTGACTAAATTTTCCACAAAGTCCGGTCAGCAGCTGGTTGGCATCGCGTTTGGGTCCCACCCAGACGTCTCGTGTTCGATTCCTGGTAAAGTCCCCCACGACACAAACAACATTTTCCGCTTACTGTGATGGTAGTAAGAGATTTTCAAATATTGTCAGGTTATTCGTAACCCGGAAATGTTGGTCTTTCTTTTAAAAAACAAATTAAATAAATAAATTAATATCTATTAAATAATAACAAATTACTAGAAGTCGAGATTTTGAATAAGTTGGTATGGAAATCAAACGAATGTTTTGACAGTATTGATTTTAGTATTCATACGCTGGTATAAACAGTATAGTATAGTTTATATAGTAAGTTATAAGTAGTTTTATCCTTGAATTTTATTTTACGGTAGCTCCGCACAGGAGGCCCTGAGGAAAATAATTTCCCCCAGGGCCTATGCCATCTTAGGGGGGCTGTGTGGATGGTTTTTTAAGGAAAGAAAGAAGAGGAAGTTCTTGGATGGAAATAGGTATGAGGGGTGGGTAGGAATCTGGGGGTAAGTAGGCTCAAGATAAATTTGAATGAAAATATGTTTTATACTTGTGTTATTCACTTAGTTATATTTTGTGTGAGTAGGTGCGCCGTATTTTTCCTAAACCGACTGCATATTATATATAAGTATACCGGAGGGGGGGGGGGGTGCAATTGTCAGGGATCAACTGTCATGGAATCCATAATAATATGTACCTACTATAGAATAATAATAGAGGGTAATAATAATTATGCCGAGTCATTGGACTTTTTTAATTTATCACTTAATATATAAGAGTATAAACGATTGTTGCCGGGCAGCTCAATTATGTATAAAAACACTATAATAGTAGTAGTGGCGACCTCCGTGGTCGAGGGGTAAGACTCTCGACTCGCAATCCGAAGATCGCGGGTTCGAACTCGGCGCGCGCAAATAAATTTATTTGATTAGGTAATATGTGGTATTTCACAATTAATTAATTAAAAATAATATGTATCTACTTAGTGCATTTGCGGCACATTCCAGAGTGGAAGATATTCTTAGTATCGCCCTAGTGCAAAACTTGAAATAATTGAAACGTTGCTTGTAATGGCTTCAGTCGTGTTTGGTGACCAGATCTGAATAGACAGGTACTTCCCAACCATCCTCTTTCCCATCTCCTTCCCCTTCCCACTATCTTCAGCCCCACAACATACCCCAATTGGGGATGCCATGCCTCACTGGCTCCAGACGGGAGCAGTTGGGACTCTTGTGCGGTATTCACATAAAAAAATAGAATTGTATATAATTTTTTTAAACTATTTCTATGTAGTCCAAAAAAGGATGTTAATAAGTATGGTCATGGAATGGACGTAACGGATTCTACATCAGAAATACAAAACAAACAAAAAATGAGTGCATTTCACACGCTTTAGAAGTGAAACCTTCAGAATACTATACTTAAAACTAAACAGAGAATCAGATGTAGGATAATTGTAGGGTTTATCTATCTAATAAAAGAAAAAACATGGGAAAAAATTAATTTAAAAGCCACAGAAGACATAAATAATCTAAAGATATGGTTTGACAATAACCTCTTGTCGTTAAATAGTGATAAAACATATGTCGTTCCTTTCGAAATTAACACTAACATTTTACCCCCAAATCTTCAAATATTCTTACATAATCATTCTCTCGCACAACACGATACTAATCACTGCCGACAAAAATGTTCACTTCTGAAAATAGCGGATAAAATTACATATCTTGGAATAATTATTGACAAAAACCTAAAATGGAAAGATCATATCGGCCATACAATAAAAAGAATTAGGAAATTAATTTATATATTCTTACGAATTAGAAACTTCTTATCAACAAAAAATCTATATTCAATATACTACGCATTAGTACAGTCTATTCTTCAGTATGCCATTATCAGTTGGGGAGCAGCTTACAAAACTAGTCTGACCCCAATAGAATATATCGTTCAAAAACTCATAATAAAAATTATACTTAAAAAACCTCCAGACTTTGAACGCATTTTCGAAGAATTCAAAGTTCCAACATTTAAAAACTTATTTGTGAAAAATTCAATCATACAATTTGTAAAAGAAAAGGATTAATACTCATTCATAACTGAAAATCGTACAAGACTTGATCCCTGAGGCGAATGTGTGGTAAAACCATGTACGATCGTGAGAGAAACGTGGATATCCGCAAAGAATGCAAGGCTGACGTAAGCGTGATGTGTAAGATTAAGAAAGGGACTCTCCGATGGTTTGGGCATGTAGAGCGAATGAACGAGGAAAGGAGTGTAAGGAGAATATATGATGCAAATGTGAATGGTAGAAGAAGTCGGGGACGCCCGAGGAAGACATGGCACGACCAAGTGAATCAGATACTTGAGTCGGGCCATGTGAAGAGTCGGAATAATAGAAGAGCATGTATGAGACGATGTATGAATGTGAACGAGGCAAAGAGTGTGTGCCAAGATCGAGTTGTGTGGCGGTCCGTCCTCTCTGCCTACCTCTGCGGGGAAACGGCGTGATGGTTAGTTAGTTAGTTAGTTAGTTACAATTATTGTTGAATTCTATTAAAAAGTATTTTAGAGAAATAATCAATGGGAAAACTGCTGCTTCCCCTATTTCCACATGAATGTCACATTAAAAACTATACCTGTTTTTCTTTTACTGAGTACATGGATGTTTATGTTTTTTAGGGTCTTGATTATGTGATTTCTGTATATTAACTATATATTAACTGTATCTACCTATATATGTGACACACGTGACTGTATTAACTGTACATATGTGAAATATAAACTCTTCTTCCATCCACAAGCAAATGCTTTTAATGGAAGATAAGGATTATTATAATATGTTCACTTTTTTTAAGATCAATAAATAAAAAAAAAATTATAATAAAAATGAATCGCCGAAATGTATGTACACGTATAACTTCCGAACGACTGCACCAAATTGGATAATTCTTTTTTTTGTGTTCGTTATTGTCAGGACAAGGTTATTATAAAACTACTAGTAAGCTCTGGCATTATGAAATTTGTATAAAAAATGCAATAGGTGGCACGCGAGCTGTTTGAAAACTGAATGTACCGGGACTGAATGTATGGAATGCGAGAGGGGGGAGGGAACTCGGGTAGGGAGTTCGCGGGAGGGAGGGAGGAGGGGAACCAGGGAGGGACAGATAGAAGAAAAAGATAGATAGATTGTTAAGAGGAGCCGATAGTCTATGAAGCACCGAACAAAGAGGACACCTATTATTCTATCTCATTCTCTCGCAGGCTAAATCCTCCAATCAATCCAAATTAATTACATATATCAGATGTTTGTTAAAGCCTGTATAGGCGAATAATATATAAATAAATAAAACGAAAACTCCAAACAAAAATATTATACCACGAAAAAAAATATTGTGTGCAGTTCACCCGCGGTAGAAGCGAAACCTTCAGAAAACTAAAGTAGACAAGAGTGGGGAGGCTACGAAACACCGCACAAAAAGGACACCTATTAATCTATCTCATTCTCTCCCAGGCTAAATCCTATAGAAGTGTTTGTCTCTTATTGGTGTCGATTTTTCGTTTCATCGAGTTTCAAATCACAACGGTGCTTAAGAAGTTTTCACTTCAAAAGGGACCTCATTATTTATTGATGACTAACTGGTGACAACAGAATAAATAATTGTTTTTCGTGTTTTTTTATCTCTGATTTCAAGGTTCCCTCTTCGTCGATCCACTTCCACAATCATTGTTATGTACAATTGATTACTTGAAGAGATTGGTCATAGACAATGATACGATATAGATATGTAAACAATGGTACATCAATGGCCCATTTAATTATCTTCTTACGATCTAGACACTTCAAACATAGATCAAACCAATTGACGCACTTAAAAACATTTTCCCTAAAGTTGCACAAATAAAACACAAACTAATATCAAGATTATTTTAAGCATATTTTTTTTAAATATTTTAGTAAACGGTTAGTTTTAATAATAAATATTCAGGTTATATTTAGTTAGGTTAGGTTAGTTTATGTTGTGTTAATTTGTCAGGTTAGGTTTGTTTAGGCTTAGTTAAGATAGTTTACGTTTGGTAAGTTTATGTTATCTAGGTTAGGTTAAAAAAATGTTTTATTTTTACTTTTTTACTAAGAAAGACAAACATTTCCTGGTTACGAATAACCCAACAGCCAACGAATCGAACACGCGACCCACTCAGCCACTGACCGGTCATGTATTTTAATATTATAAGTTACTGTCCTTAAAATATCAACCATTGTATTTAAATTACCTGTGATGCACGCTTTTATAGGTACCTACTAATAGGTATATGTATAATATTAGACTGATATAAATCTGATACAGACCTTTCAATATCTGTATTAAATCAATCTGTATTAAATAATAAAATATCGACAAAAATTATCAAAATATTGACCAAAACCCTAAGTTTTGTGTTGAAAAACTGAAATGTTAAGAGGAAAAATGTTAGAGATCTGCGCGACCTTTTTCACATAAAATTTAAATTTGGATGCAAGGCCAAAATATCCGACCAAAATGAAAAATTATTTTTTTATTCAAAGGGTGTAGCAAAAATCTAGTACAGATATGAGCTATTTTATTTTGTATGATGTCATTAAGGTCATTAAAGAAATTAATTTTGCATGATTTTAGAGGCAAAATAAAAAAAAATTTAAAAAAAAGAGTTTATTTTAATAGAAATTTTAATTTTTATTTGTCAAATTTGGGTTAACAACGTATTTGTAATTTAAATTAACGCACGTCAAAATGCCTTTTTTAATTTATTTTATATTTATCATATTTAGATAATAAATAAAGCCGAACTTTTTTTTTAATTATCATTAACTCCCAAATAATTGCCAAAGTTTCCTCAAAAACATGAAGATTAAATTTTTAATAACCTATATTTTATAACGTAATGCACAAATAAATCAAATAAAACATATGGATTCTAGATATTTATCATAACTTTTAATTTCAAAAACAAATTTTCAGTTTGTTTACGTATTTTGGCCTCAAAGTCAAAATTAAGATTTTAATGAAAGGGTTGCGCCGTTTAACGGCCTTTTTTACAACTTTTTACATATTTCTGTGTTACCAGTGCCAAAAATAAACAAATAAATCGAGTAAAAATAAAATAAGAAACTCGAAATTTTACGATAAGAACTTTTTGACAATGCGATCAGAAATGTACCAATTATTATGAAATGCGTTACTAATAAGTGTATAACTTAAACTTGTTTATTGAAAATTGTTTGCAGTTGATAATAATAATGGTTTTAGTAGCGGAAATATTGTGTTGGTACTGTAAATGTTTGTGCAGAAAAAACATTTGACGGCAGCTTAATAAAGACTATGTAAACTTAAGTAATATCGCTGGAAGAAGTTTAATAATAATAGGTGTTGGTTGCAGCATCGTCAATTGAAATATCGGTGCTTAAATATGAGATGATCCATATCTCCAACGTTAATTCGCAAGTGAACCCACTGAGTGAAGACGTGTTTCTTAAAATTAACGCTTAACTGATCTTAATACCAAATAATAAGTAAAACTTAAGTGATAATTTAAAAATAATTCAAGTTTTTAAGAATTTTTGAAAATTCGTCTACTCTGCATTTTCGAGATCTACAGAGAATTTCGAAACTCTACAAGGAATGTCTTCGACTGAAAAGGAAAAATTAAACCCAGAATGGTGAGTTTCAGAATTTTAAATTAATTTAACGTTTTCCTCAAATGTTTTATTTACTTTTTTTAAATTTTAAAAAAAATATTTATTTTAATTGCCGACCGGTTTCGCAAGAAACCTTCCTTTATTTGGATGAGATAATAATTCCAAGGAAAATACTAAGATTGTTTCGTCCTTTGGCAGAAAGAGCTTTTACGAAACCGGTTGACAATGGAAATTAATTTGGTGGCTTCTAATAAATTATAATTTGTTTAATTGTGGCTAGTCACTATGTAATTTTTTAAAAATAAATTCGGTTATGTTTATCCTAGACACTCTCCAGGTTACAAATCAATTATTTAGATATTTAATCAAATAATGAAGACAATATTAGCGCAACTCAATCGAAAATCAGGAGACAGAAAAATCAGAAAAATATATTGGCACCTCACCTTGGCACAAACCTCGTGTCCCAGAAGTGCCAATATCTTTTTCTGATTTTTCTGTTTCCAGTTTTTCGATTGAGTTTCGCTAATGTCTTCATTTAATTAAATATTACAATTTGAGGTTTTACTAATAAATTGAAAAATAAAAATAAATAAACAATTATTTAGAAATTTGTATCAATCAAAAAGGTAGCAGCCAAAAATATTGGAAAAATTAGTCGAACACAATATTGAATTTGAAATATGAGATCGGCAAAAATGAATTAAAAATAAGAGGTCTCAGTGACCGAGTTGGTTAAGACGTTTGTCCCGGTAAGACAAAAGATCCTGGATTCGAGTTCCTGTTGCGACCGTTACCTTTTTATTTTTCTGTAGGATTCTTATTTATATTTATTGGTAATTCTTCTTCTCCAATGATATATTTTATTTTTGTTTCTTTTTCTACTTTGGGGTTGCACAGTTTTACAAGTTCTACTAACTGCACAAACTAAGGCCAGGTTGTTACATCTTTAGACGCGGTTTAGCCAGTCTTATATGTAGTAAAAACTTCACATTTTGAACTCCTTTCTAACATTTAATATTTTCATTCTGTTTGGATAAGTAATGTTCATCTTTAACCACTGGAGCGCTTTTTGCCACAATATGGCACTAATTAAAATACCTGGAATTGCTTTGCTGCCCAATTTGGCAAATTTTCCCTTATTTGTAAGTAATTAAGCAGAAGTTTATGATTTTATAATGTTTTTTTTTATAAATTCTGCGAATATGTGATAATCGACAAAAGATAGATGAATTCATTGGCTATATAGAACTATAATCAGTTTGTGTATCTCCATATTAAAATTTGGAGGTATGATTTTTTTAATGTGGGCAGAAAATATTCAAAATGATCACCAAAAATCTTGAGCAATCGGAGAAAAAAGTTTTAAGTTGCGCTGTCACTCCAGTAGTTAATCAATGTTACTCAATATATACCAATAACCATAGCATCTAACCTTTATGTTTTCCTCAAGACAGAGGAAAAGTTTTGGATTTAATTTATTATACTTAGTTGTTCATAATATTAAACATTGAATTAAATTCACGCTGTAATATAATATTTCACGATTTTAATTTATTTCCTTAATATTCTCTTGGGTTTTTCCACAGCATTTCTATTAAACCCATTAAAATAAAACCTATAAATACACCATAGGTAATAATTAGTAGATAATTACTATAATTTGAATTCAATTATGTACGATACCTTATTTATATCACAATTGCATAGTATTTATCTACGTAAATGATATTTTTCTTACTGAATAAAATTAGTGAAGCGAACAATTTTATTATTATTATTAATATTATTCACGGCCTCTCGACTAGCAATCCGAAGGTGGCAGGTTCAAATCCCGGGGCGCGAAAGTAATTTTTTTTTTTTGGTCCTGGGTTCGAGTCCCAGAAGTACCGATATCTTTTTCTGATTTTTCTCTTTCCAGATTTTCGTTTGAGTTTCGCTAATACTGTCTTCATTTAATTAAATTTTATTTGATTGAATTGTGTTATTTCACATCATAATTATTTAAAATAAAATTAGGTTTACTTGCGACACGTTTCAGAGTGTATCCTCGGAGTATCACCCTGGTGTAAGACCATCATTTAGAATTGAAACGTTGTTTAAAATGGCTTTAGTCGTGTTTTGTGACCAGATCTGAATAACCATTTCTTCACCACCTTCGTTTTCTCCTTCTCATCCCTCTCCCCAATACCTTTAGCCTCACAACATACCCCAATTGGGATTCCATAGTCTTACTGGCTACAGGCGGTTAAGAGCAGTTAGGACTCTTGTGCTGTATTTACATTTCAAAAATATATCAACGCCCGCTTAGGAGCTTTTAGATAGGATTTCAATTACACAGTTTATTTTTTATTTTTTAGGTATAATTGGACTGCTGCAGTAGACATCTTCAAATTTAGTGAAAATTTGAAGATGTCTACTGACTCGGCACAATTATTTCCCTCCATCGGTATTCTATGCAATAAGGAGTCAATAATACCATTATAAAAGTTTTTTATAGTTATTTATTTTGTGGTGTTATGCCGTGTTGCGCTACCTCCTTCTTTAGCCAACGTTTCGAACAGCGTTACAGTGTCCATCATCAGGGCAGGTGTGTGATAAATATGATGGATACTGTAAGGCTGTCCAAAACGTTGGCTAAAGAAGGGGGTAGCACAACACGGCATAACACGTAACATCTCAAAAATAAATAACGAAAATACTTTTTGCCGTACTATCTAAAATCACATCTATTATAGAAATAATTCCCGGATTTTCTGCACTGAAATAAATCCCGAGTTCTGGTATTACGTAATGGAAATCGAATGTTTATCAATGCAGGAAATTTTTGACTATCGTCTGAATTATTGTCTACGTATTTTCCTTCAATGGACAAATTACTTATTTTTTTTATTTAATTTAGAATTTCGATATTAAGTGGTAATTCGTATCAAATTATAAAATCGTTTCTGTTCCGAGATGCAACGCGTCACCGATAAAGTCCTTCTTACTTCTTCTTGTGCCCTGTCTGTTCAACAGACGTTAGCTATCATGTTGGCTATGTGGACTTTGTTTACTGCGGCCCGAAATAGCTCTACCGTAGACTGGCCAAACCACTGCCTCCAGTAGCTTGAAACTTGAACTGAATTGCATTTATCTTAATTTTCCTAATTTTGCCCTTGGAGTAGTAGCATTATTTCTAATTATCTGTTTGACTGTCGAACTATACTGATATTTAAAACAGTTAACCCAGTTTTTTTTCAAATATTTCTGGCTTTCACCCTTCAAGGGTGGTTCTAGGTCATCGTTCAAAATTACAGAGAAAGGAAACGTGAATTAATATATTAAATTTATTTAAATTTGCATGTGAAATTTCAGAATTATATGGAAGATTGGAGTCGAGTTCAGACTTAGAAGAGATGAGATGTTGAATGGAGGGGAGGCAATTTCAGATAACGCTTGATACTGAAGAGAATAAGAGAAGATATTTAATTAGAGAGAGACAACCAAAAAATAGGTGATGTAAAGTTACCACATCTAGACCGCATAATGTACAATCTGGGGAGTCAAGGACAGAATTTAAAAAAGGTGAGAAGGAATTGAACCATGTCCGATTCTCATTCAAATAAGTGAGGAATTTTTTTTTTTGGAAAAATGGGGGAATTGTTGAAACCATGATTTTGATGGGATAGTCTTTTGTATTGAGGCGTAGCAGGCTCTCTTGGATTGACTAGCAATGTTCTAATACTACCAAACTTAGCCCAGTTGTTTCGCAGAAATTCAAATGTAACTTTATAATCAAATCTCTGCCAATCACTGCTAGAATACGGTATTATCGGGTGGGGCAGTGCAAATAAAAACATACTAAATCCACTAATTAAAACTCAAAAAGCCATTCCTGTAAGAACGACGAAATCTTCGACAATCTTAACATCATGTCAATTAAACAACTATATTCTAAAACTATACTCATTTACATTCGTAAGTGCAAAACCCAAGAAATAACAACTAACAAGTACATTAAAAACACTAGATCTCATGGTCAAAAACATATCCAACAAGTAACTACTATCTTATTTCTTCTAAATGGCCCAACTCTTCTCTTGTATTTACTGATGGCTCCAAATCTCCAGACTCTCCTAACTGTGGTATAGGTATTAACGTTTACCACAATAATTCTAATGATAGAATATTTTATTCAATTTCAAACCAATTTTCAATATTTTCTGCTGAGTGCTTTGCAATAATTGAAGCACTCAAATATATAATCAAAAATAATTGTGAACATTCCCTTGTTCTCTCTGACTCTCAGCTCCCTCCAAAAACTTAAATCCTGTCCTCTTCTTCATCCCGATGATCACTCTGTATGCCTTATTAAAGTGCTGATAGCCTCCATTCAAAGCTCCGGAAAAACCGTTATTCTTGTTTGGTATCCTGGACATTTTGGCATAGTGGGTAACGATATTGCGGATTCTTTGGCAAAACAAGGAGCGTCCATTTGTTACCCTCATAAACCATATTCCCCTATCTGATATTTTTTCCATCATCAAAGATAGATCCCGCAATGTTTGGACAGAGTATTGGAACATTGCTAGTCAATCCAAGGGACCCCACTATGCCTCAATACAAAGGACTACCCCATCAAAACCGTGGTTTCAAAAATTCCCCCATTTTTCCAAAAAAGAAATTTCCTCACTCATTCGAATGAGAATCGGACATTGTTCCGTTCCTTCTCACCTTTTTAAAATTCACATCCTTGACTCCCCAGATTGTACATTCTGTGGTCTAGATGTGGGCACTTTAGATCACATATTTTTTGGTTGTCCCTCTCTAAATAAATATCCTATCTTCTATCAAGAGTTATCTAAAATTGCCTCCCCTCCATTCAACATTTCATCTCTTCTACGTCTGAAATCGACTCCAATCTTCCATATATTTCTGAAATTTGTACATTTAAATAAAATTAATATACAAATTCTCCTTTCCTTCCTCTGTAATTTTAAATGATGGCCTGAAACACCCTTGAAGGGTGAAAGCCAGAAATAATTGAAAAAAAGTAACTACTAACACAACATTTGGGCAAGAAAGCTTCTTATATTATGGTATTAAACTCTACATTAAAATACAACTCTCACTCAAAAACCTCAACATTATAACATTTAAATCTCAAATAAAAAGCTCGATACTAAATATAGGGAGAACAGAAATAGAAAATATACTTATATCAAAAACAGACTAAAACCGAATCTATTGAACTGAATTATAAAAAAAAAACACTCTTATTTACTTTATAATTATTTAAAAAAATACTACTTACATGATATATGTTTTTAACTAATTCATATGAATTTCATATATTTAAATTATAATATGTAAATGAAATCCTCAGCACGGGAGATCCCAGTGAGGATATCATTATCTCTACTTGTTACTTAGAAAGGAAGACAATAAATCATTATTATTATTATTATTATTATTACAAAAATGGTCATTCAGCTCCATTTTGTTTTTGTAACATTTGAAGGGTCCCCGTTTAGGTGAGCCGATTTTAGATACGTTTCTGCTTTCTAACAAATTGTAATAAGCTGACCAGCTTAATATTATAGTTATCCTCTTCTGCTGGTCACAATTTTTTCAAAAGCTGAGACGGACCTAGAATCGGCATTTAACGGCAACTTTTCAACTGTAAAAAAAAAAACAAAACGGCGCTGAATGGCCCTATGACCTTGTCACATGTGAATTTCTGCGAAACAACTAGGCCACATTTATTAATAAACTAAAAATACCTATCCACCATAGAATAGAGAAGTGTTATTTTTTATTCTATTTTTATTTTTAAACTCCTGATGATATTGACATTGACTCCTCCGAACAACAGAAAACAGAGCAAGAACCATTTAAATAATATTTTGCTTTCCAGACACATAAAGGAAAAACAGACATCTTAAACATAAATAAAAGAAGAAGAATAAAATCAAACAACATTTTTGAAGTAAAACTTCTTTACGCACCCTTTGACACTTGGGGGTAAGCTGGTGAATGCGTTACGAAAAGTGGTGATTGTTACGAAAAGTTTGATGCGTTACGAAAAGTGTGATGCGAACGGTAATCGATGCGAACAGTGATCAATGTCATTAAAAAGGAAACGGAGCAACTTTTGCCCAGCGAAAGAAAGACGCATGAGTGTGTACTACTGTGCGAAATGCAACAAACCATATTGTCTGGAATGTCAATGTCACCCCAGTGTCATACGTTCTTTTATAAGTTAAAGTTACCGTGTGGTCTAAAGCACACTCGTTTTAAAAAAAAAAAAATTTTTTCACCTCTAATCTATATTTGACAGCCTCCGTGGAAGAGGGTTGAGGCTCTTGACTTGCAATCCGAAGGTTGTGGATAGAATCCCGGCGTGGGCAAACAAGTTTTATTTGATTAATTTGTGTTATTTCCCAATTAATTCAAAACAGTATATCTAAAATAAAATTCAGTATATGTATTTGTGGCACGTTCCAGAGTGGAAGATACTCTCAGTATCGCCCTGGAATAAGACCACCATTTAAAATTGAAACTTTGCTTGAAATGGCTTTAACCGTGTTTGGTGGTCAGTTATATAGTACTTCCCCATCTCCTTTCTCTCCCCACTACCTTCAGTCTCACAACATACCCCGATTGGGGATGCCATAGTATCACTGGCTCCAGACAGAGCTGCTGGGACTCTTGTGAGGTGTTCACATAAAAAATAATCAAGAAGCTTGTAATTTACGTAGTTTTATATTACACTAGCTGAAGTCCCGGGCGTTGCCCAAGTTTTGCTTAGAGTTTTTGGAAATGTAGAAAGTGATCTTCCTCTTGTTTGTTGGTGTACAAAATTTCATCAATTTCGAGATAAAGCTGTATAAAAATTGGCATTTTTTTATAAATAGATGGATTAGATAGATTTATATCACGAATTCCTATGTAGGTCCCTTTAACAATATTGGTTTTTCGCAAGCATTTTATTAATAATGACTTAGGTAGATAATGATTTACTGCAGCAAATTTTGTAATATTGTTTTATGTATCTAATTTTAGGAAAGTAATTCATTTTATGTAAAAAAATCTTTGTATCTCTACTTACTAATGAGTATTAATTTATTTTATAGCTAGCGAGTTCCCAGCATGCGTTGCATTGCCACTTAAATAAAGACCCATTTTCCTCGCCTTCCCCCCTCCCCTCTTCCGCTTCCACCTGTCCTTCGACCCCTTCTCCCGCGTTCCACTCCCCCCTTCCTCTAAACTACATGAAATACACACTACACTACACTACAAAAAATTCTTCAAACTAATCGCGCGCCGCCTAATGCAAAATTTTAATACAAATTTCATTATGCCATAGCTCACCAGTATATATAGAAACCTTCGCGGAAATGCGAAAAACAACTCACCAAATTTTTCATCACAATCGGATGAATAGTATAGGAAATAATTTCATAACGCCAGAGCTCACTAATACATATATAGAAAGCAACAACTCATCGCAATCGGATGAATGGTTTAGAAATGCGTAAGGGACAAACAAAGAAACATTCATTTTTATGCATTGTAATAAAAATAAATAAAAGAAAATTGTTTTTTTATAAAAGTTGTGCAGTCAGGAATTTTCCTTTTATTTATCTTCTTAATGACATACCGAATAACGATATCAGAAGCAATCTAATAAAAAATAATATATTTTAAAAACATTGACATTATTACGATTGTTATCGTAGCCTTCATCTATTTCTTGTGCGATATCTTATCGTATGTTAGATAGATATCTGCTTTATTCGTTTCAAGTTCACCTAATCACATAAAAATGAACCATTGATGAATTTATTGGCATAACTGCAATTTATCATCTTATTTTTTCTAAGTGAAACTTCTTTAGCACCGTTGTGATTTGAAACTCGATGAAATGGAAACGAGTGGTACTAAAAAGAGACAAACATCTATAGGATTTAGAATGAGATAGACTAACGGTCTCCTCTTTATGCGGTGCTTCGTAGCCTATCGGTCTCCTCGTTGTGCGGTGCTTTGTAATCTCCGAAGATTTCACTTCTACCGCGTGTGAAATGCACACACTGATTTTTTTTAAATTTGCCTTCCTTTATGGTGTACAGGGGCGTGCACTCCATATAGGCACATAAGCACTGCCTACCCTACCGTATTTGTTAAACTTAAGCATGTAAATAATATTATAATTTATTAAGTTATTGCTAAAAATAAATAGACACTTTCAAAAATAAGCGTGACACATCAAACGGCGTACTACAAACGTGGAAACTACACGCGCCCTCCGACTGCCTCACTAAAATGAAGCTTAAGCAGGAATTATTTCTGCTTAGAGCTAACTTCATATAGGATATAATCAATGTTTATGAATGAAATGCACGTAGCATAGAGTAGAACTGTCGCTTTGAATTTGTTTCAATGGGGTTTTTTTGTTAATATGAGGCAGTGCTTTCTGGAACAAAATTAGCAAATGGCAATCAGTGACGACAGTGACATCTGAAGTGTGAAGTATGAGACAACGCCAACGGCGGTTTTTCGTTAGTATTAGGCAGTGCTTTCTGGAACAAAATTAGCAAATGGCAATCAGTGACGACAGTGACATCTGAAGTATGAAGTATGAGACAACGCCAACGGCGGTTTTTTCGTTAGTATTAGGCAGTGCTTTCTGGAACAAAATTAGCAAATGGCAATCAGTGACGACAGTGACATCTGAAGTATGAAGTATGAGATAACGCCAATGGCCTTAATCAAGGCCACCTCGGATGTCCAATTGGCTTGTGATAATATGCATAAATGATGCGATTATTTGTTATTATTATTATTTGGATATTTGATGTGGCTTAGATCTTAGATAATCCAAACCTACATCATCTGCATCTAGCAGCAAGCACACTTAGCGAAAACTTGTACGAAGGGAGTTATCTGTGGTAAGATTATTTTGTTTTTATTTTAATCGATTCGGCGGTTTTCCTACTGCCTACCCTGATCAAAAACCCTGTGCACGCCACTGATGGTGTACCCTATTTTTTCTTATCTATGCGTCAATTTTCCTTGTCAAGTTTACATAAATTTGCATTAAACCAATTAGCATAGTTGCAATTATAGAAATAATAGCAGACTTTACCCGAAAGATCATAGAATTTTTTCGTAGTCAGGTTTTCACTGTGCGGTAGTTTTTTTATTCAACTCGGTTCTCAGTTACCTGCAGTGTTATTTCTTGGCCGCGTTCGAGGCGACCTTCGCCACTGTGCAATGTCAACTAATGACCGCGTCCAGGGCGATACTAAACTGTTTGAGATATAAATACCGATTCGGTAGACTCTCGATTATCCGGGCGCGGATTAACTGGACCGGTTGAAAACTACCAAAAACTCAATGCACCGTTTTTTACGTTTATCACGTTTTTTCAAGTCGATTTTGTGTTAGTTTGTTTTTTTTTAACAGAGGTTTAATTTTCGAATAGGAAATCAAAGTTAGAATTTTTTTGGACAAATTTGAAAAAAAAAAAACATTCGCAAGGGGGTTGTTAATACCAGCAATTAAAAGTGTTTTGAAATGCCTTGAAAAAAAAAATGCTTGGTCTCTATTCTTCATATCTATTTAAATAGATTCTCATTTGTTTAATTACCATTTTAACGACGTCAACGGCAGAGTAGTAAACGCATTATCTCCTGACCGAAACGTTAAAGGTTCGAAATCCAGCGATGTAAAAAGCATTTCTTGGGTTCTTCTTCATTCTATGTTTTTTTGTCCGACAGTCTAAATTGTCTGGACTATCAGACTATGGCTTCCCCATTTGGGGTATGTTGTAAGGTTGACTGTAGTGGGGTGGGGAAGTACCTGGCTATTCAGATCTGGTCACCAAATCCGGCTAAAGTCATTTCATGCAACGTTTCGATTCTGAATAATGACATTTCACCAGGGTGATAAAGAAAGCATCTAATCTTGAAAATTACTCGCTCAGGGTAGTTGAGACTCCTGTGCTGCAAAAACAGAAAAAGAGGACAATAGAGAAGTGTTTGCTGTAGGTAGTCTATTTGTTTGTTAATGACTATTTAAAAACAGAGTGTGGTAGTTTATCCTGAGCCCTCACTAGGGATTCCTTTTCCGAGGCGGACTGTAGGTAGTAGTGTTACATCATGATTTCCTCATCTTCAAGTTGATTGATTTCATCATCTTCATATTTGTTTACTATGCTTGTTGATTTCCTCGTCTGCATGTTTGTTGATTTCCTCATCTTCAAGTTGATTGATTTCATCATCTTAATATTTGTTGACTAAGCGTCTTGATTTCCTCATCCGCACGTGTGTTGATTTCCTCATCTTCATCCTTGTTGATTTTCACATCTTGTTTTTTTATGATTTTCTCATCTTCGTATTTACTTAGCCAACGCCATTTAATGCAACGCTTCTATTCTGTTAGTCTTTCACCAGGGCGATACTGGTAATGTCTAACAGTCTTTCCAATGTCAACACTGAATGTTTTGACCGTAAAAATACCTGTGGTTCTAAGCTTAGTATTAATCGGAAGTTGCTAATTATATTAGAATGAACGGAACTAAAGCATTCAAGTTATAATATTATGAACAATTGTTACTATTTCCGGGTGAACTTGAATCTTTCAAAAAGGTCGCCGAAGCCAGTTGGTTCGAAAACTGCAATATTGAAACTCTAGCCTCATTCACGCAAATAGTCTTCTAATGCGATGTATTTTTCGATAGCCTTACTTTTTTTGGAATCTGAAAGTGCCTGTGTTGTACTTAAAAACTAGATATTTATTAAAGTCAACTACAAAGCAGGCAGCGTTTGCAGTTTGAAGTATGCATCCGACCGCCGAGAAATTTGATCAATTGGTATTTTACCAACTGTTGGTGCCGCTTTTGTTCTTCCTCTCCCGAATACTGGAGCGAATGAGACAACTGCACCTCGGGCTGAAAATACCTTAGTAAAATCATCAAAATTGAGGGTTTTTATTCACAGTTTTTCTCCTTCCAAACTGGAGCGATTTTTAAGATTTTTTTTACTAACTGTATTAAGAAAATACCCTATGTCCGTACGTTTTGCTTTTTTAAACGTCTGTTGATGGCTTTCGAACCAGGAAATTGTAATGATTTTTTAAAGGTCCTAACTCCTATAAGAAGTAACTTATCAAAAAAAGCAATAGGTACCGACACACTAGTGTCAATATTTGCAGTAGTGTCAAAATCTAGAGAGGGAACGGGGAATACGTTTGAATTGAAAAAAAAATTCTTCTAAGTTTTCTATAAATTTGTTTTAAACCACTTCATTTGAACACAAAGTTCTACCGTTTTCAAAAGTGCCCTTCGCAAGAATATTAAATTTAACATGAGATTATAATATTAAATTTATTGCGGTTCGTGGTTTAAATCGTCAGGAGTTCAACATTAAAGCGATTTAAAAATGAAAGGAAATCGTTTTTTTGTGAGCAGTTTTTCTTCTTTGTTAAATATATGGAGCCACGTCAATTTAAAAGACTGCGATCTACAAGACCGCTTTGAGAACAGAATTAGCACAATTATTTGCTTATGAAGTTAAAAATAACCGTAAAAAACTATCAATAGGTGCCTACTACACTAGCGGCTTGAAATAATGATTCCATTGACTATTATAATACATTAGTGGCTTGGGAATATATGTGGCATTTTTTTAAATTTTTATTTTATTTAATGACAATATAAGATAAATTAAAATTACACAATAAGTAAAATACCAAGTTATGTGGTTTGTTTACAGTCCTCCTCACTAGGTTTTCCTGTTCCGAGGCGGACTGTATGTTGCTGAATGGGTGCTGATCTTTATTTCCTCATCTTTAGTTTCTTGATTATAGATAAACAATATAAACAAAATAAACAATAAATAAAATAAAAGTATTGGTTTGTTGTCTGCAGGTTGCATTGGGGTTACTTCATAATTTTAATGATTTCCTCATCGTCCTGTTTATTTAACCATAATTTGATATCTTTTTTAAACGTTTGTATCTCCATGATGTTCTTAGTTTCAATTGGAAGGGCATTATATAATTTTGTCGCATGGAAATTAAGGTTTTTCTGGCCAAAAGATGTATTTAATTGCGGGATGTTAAGTAGTTTTGTGGATTTCGACCTTGTAGTGTAGGTGTGTTGGTCCACAGGGTATTCATATTTTTCTTTAAATTTGAGTAGTGCATTTTTTGAGTATAATTTAAAAATGCTGAACACTTTGACTAGAGTAATTGATTTAAACATAGAAAATAACAGTTCTACTTAAAATCGGTGCACCATTTTACCATCATCCGAATGCAGCTTCAATTTGTATTAACTAAAATTAACAACTGATCAATTAATTGATAATTTATCAACCGTGAAGCAGAGTTCCAATTTTATCGTATTTTTTGCAAAATCGGTAGAATAAAACAACTGACTGCGATTAACGTTTCCACCGCTAAGTGATGTAAAGTTATTGCAGTTTTTGTTTACGGTTAGGTGGGTACTTATTTTGAACCTGTCGAAGGATGAAAATACCCGGAAATGCACGATAATAAAACAATAGGCGAAATTGTCCGAATCGTTGCCTCGTTCTCACAGCTTTTGTAGTCTAAATTCTAAATTATCAAACATTTCGCAGTAATTGAAAGTCTATTATCACGTATCATTGAACATTGTAGGAAACAGTTACAATGGCCTTAACACTCACAGAATCGCAATTTAATGCAACAATTTTGTATTTTACTGCAAATTTTTTGTACGATGAAATCCTTTAGTTGCCTGGTGCAGAAAAATCTCTTCAAAACACGTTGAGTATGAAAAAGATGGTGTCGACCAACATGCAAAATTTATTAAATCATTCATTTTTCAGTTTTCTGAGGCAGTCACACTCCTCAAACAGTGAGTTCTGGCGTAATGAAATTTTCAAGGCAATTTCCCCTCTGGAATACAATAAAAATTATTAGAAATTAGGACGGTAGTAGGTAATAAATATACCTACAATGTATTTATGTTAGGGTATTATGTTAGACTCGAATCTTAGATTTTTTTAAAGAAGAAGAAGATAGATTGAAAGCGAGATAGGTAATATCAATAATATTAATAAGCAAAAATATTTAATACTAGCTTGTACCCGGCGTGCGTTGCAAAGCCATTCAAATAAATCTGCATGTCCTTTCCCGTGCATCCCCGTTCCCTCCTACCTTCCCCGCATTCCCCCTCCCTCGTCTCTTCCCTCCCCGCGAACCCCACCTTCCCCCTGCCTTTCCTCCCTGCTGCTAAAATATATGAAATGCACACATTTTCATTACACAAATTTCATAACGCCAGAGTTTACCATTATTTATAGCCTATGTTACTCGCTGATAATGTAGCATTCTATTGGTGAAAGAATTTTTCAAATTGGTCCAGTAGTTTCGGAGCCTATTCAACGCAAACAAACAATCAAATCTTTCCTCTTTTTATAGTGTTTTAGAAAACGTGACATTTGAAAAAGAGCAAAAATACCTTTTGAGGCATATAAACATTTCGATTTTTTCGTGTCTACGGCGTAACGTAACGTAACACAACGTAACCATCCAAGCGATTCTATATATTTTGTGGGATCTATTTTGAGAGATCTCTTGTCAGATTTGTGTGATTTTCTACGGCTGTCAATTACGTTTTCTATGTGTAACAGGCCAGCTTCGCCGATTTGAGACAGCTTACAGTTGAAATCTGACATCGGCCCATAGAAATAGCAAATAACAGCCATAGAAAATCACGCAATCTGGCAGGAGATCTCACAAAAAAGATCAGATATAGAATCGCTCGGCAGATGTGTTTTTTATAATTTTCAAAGTACATTTTACAATTATTTTTCTATATATCGAGGGAGTTTCATAGAATTACTTTTTAACTCGGTAAATATATAAAGATTATCTTGAAAAATAACATAGGGCCAGTTGTTTCAAAGAATTTTTACAAATCATCACATTTCAAATTTTATTTTCAATTTCTCTGGAAGTTCTATTAAACTTCAGTTATATATTATTTAACACAGTTGTTTAACATATTAAAGCGTATTTCATCATCTTTAAAATACAGTTTTTAGTTTTCTGATACGTTCGGAAATATTCCATTTATTTGGATTTTATTGCAAAGCGAAATTATTCTGACTTTCTGACAGAATATTCCAGAGGCCTGAGAGGTTAAACTAACTTTTACTGACAATAAAAGTGGACAAAACTATAATATTATTATTTTTAACTTTTGGCATTTATTTGGAGCCACTGCTGAAAACCAGCTGCATTCCAGGAGAAATCCTGAATTGTAGCTAAGCAGTAACCTTTTCATCAATAGACTCAATGATAAAAGAACAAAATGTATAGATAATACTGTAAAAAATCTATTGATGAATAAACGTTTTTATTATTATTATTATTATTAGGTATTAATGATATTTTGTTGAGTTAGGTCTTTTTTAGATAGGGAAACATTCCCAGGTTATTAAATAACCTGACAATATTTTTAAAACTCCTACCATCATTATATGCGAAATATGTTGCTTGCGGAATGATGGAGGACTCAGCAAGACTTGAACCCACGACGCCTTATTTTACATTAACTCCACAAAGGAGGCACTGAGAAAAATAATTTCCCTCAGGAAATATGTCATCTGAGATGCTGTGTGGAGAGTCTTTTTCAGGAGAGGAAGTTGAGGAAGCCGAGCTGTTGAACACAAGAACGAGTCGAAGAAGCGACCCGTTCTCATGTGACAAATGTCAACCGTGTAAATATGTTGAGCATGCGTTTGGAGTGTTTTCCCTATGCACCGGTGCCGAAGGGATCAATGACGCTAGTTCCTCGAAGCATCTTCCATTGAAATATCGGTAGAACAAGGATAGCATTCATACCCGACGCCTGTGCTCTAAATATTGCAATCCGTTTGTTAAGTTAGGAGAATCTATCAAACTGACCGTTTCTGCACAGAGTCGAGGGGTTTTTAGGTGGTAATCAGACGCATTTGTCAAGTCAGCCACTAACCGGTCAAATCTAGTAAGGGGAATCAATTAGGGGGTCGCGGCGGCGCTATCTAAGATCTTTACACATCAAATTTTAAATGTCTTTATCATCATTAACATTGCTAACACTACCAGAGTGCAATTAATTAATAACCCTAATATTAGTTTTTTTTAATTGATTCGCGTACAAATGTAGGCGTCTGACAGACAAAAATGCCTAATGGATGATGACAATTGAATTGTTGACACAACTCTGCGAAATTGCCTCTTGTAGTTATTATTCCCAATCAATTTTTTGTGGCTTCTCCAATGTATGTTTGAGGACGTGATGTCATTTAATTTAAGAAGTTGTCACTTATCTTCATCAGCCTTCTGTTTATATTGACTAGGTACCTACCTACATACCTAAAAGATAACGTTGAAAGTAGGTTAATTTCGTAGCATTTATCAATGGTTTATTTTAACGTAAATAATATCTAATTAAATGAATTCAATATTAGCGAAACTCTGGAAAGAGAAAAATCAGAAAAGGATACGGTCACATCTGGGACTCGAACCCAGAACCTTCGACTTTCCGGGCCGCAACTCTACCAACTGAGCTAATAATGTGTCCTTATCCAATTCGGTCATTTTTAACTGTATCATACTTCGACTAAGACCTACCGACATTGTCTTCATTTTCTTAACGCATATTTTATTGGCTGCTATCTTTATGTATGATTGCAAGATTCAAACCCGAACTAAATGCTATATAAGTATTATACAGTTAAAAATGACCGAATCCGGTAGGGACACACAGTTGGTAGAGTTGCAATCCGAAAAGTCGAGTCCCAGATGTGACCGTATCATTTTCTGATTTTTCTATATCTTGATTTTCGATTGAGTTTCGCTAATATTGTCTTCATTCAATTAAATATTACAATTTGAAGTTTTACTAATTGTTAAACATTAAAATAAATAAATATTATCGCCATTTTAAGAACAAATTTAATGTAGTTATTATGAAAACAGTATTATTGTTCAGATCTCAAATTATATCCCCAAGCACGATTTATTTAGTTTTTTCTTTAGTACCTACGGGTACATCTTTCTCCTGCCCTTATTTTATTTCCTTGGGCGTTTCAACATCCCCCTCGCTTCAAACAATTGAAAAAAAATCTGAGAAAACTTATATGGTGGTCGTGGCTTTACAATAAATACATAGATCCATATGCATCATGTCTGGTGGAAGTAGCTTACCCAAAATAGCCAATCGGTCTTTAGGTTACGATTAGTCAAATAGATTTCCGCCTGTAGCGATCAGTATAATTGTAATGTCCTTCATAGACTTAGAATCAAGACAAAACTAAATGAATTTGTAATGAGAGATAGGATCGTAATAGACGAGTTTATTGACGTTATAAAGTTTACAGTGTAATAGTATCTCCTATGCTACGGTCTACAACAGAATGAGCGCTCAGCGGCCGATGTACCACGCGCTGCCTGCCTCCGACTACCGACTTCGGGTGCCATCGGAAGCGTTCGGCTATTTCCGTAAATGTTGCCATGCTAAAGCAAGCTTGCGGACACTACAATAATGTTTTTAAAAGTTTGAACCATCGCTTTTTTTAATATATCCTTAAATTACTGTACGCACATACAAAATAAATGCTTTATAACTTTTTATTTGGACAGTAAACTCCAATTTTCATGGTGGACAAGGAAAACACAAACACAAGATGCCAGTGATATTTGGTCACTCCAGTGCATTGTTGGCCTCCCTCTGCTTCTTCTTCCAAACACTTTGCCAGTGACTATGAGTTTCTCCAAGTTGGACTCTTCAGTCCCCAGCGAGCAGTTTGTCCAAAGTATCTTACGATACGTTGTGGGCAGATAGTTGAAAGCCTATTGTGGATGTGGATGTCTAGCTCTTCCAGGATGGACACATTTGTGAGTCTGGCTGTTCATGGAATTATTGCTTTTCTTCAAAACCATATTTCGAGGGCGTCTATCCGCTTTCTTTTGCTAGCTCTAAAGTGTCTATGTTTTCACACCATATAGAAATACTAGCTGGCATGCGTTGCAATCATTGACGTAAATTGATCGATGGCATAAATATACTAACCATCGATGGTTGCAATGCTATATTCAAAGAAATGCATTGTTTCTCCCTGAGTCACCTTTCCCGTGCGTCCCCGTCCCCTCCCGCGTCCTTAGGCGTAATTCGCACGAGACTTTAAAAAACGTTGCGTTAAAACTCGGTGTTGGCGCTTTTATAACGTTCTCGATATGATTGTTCATTTATCGCTTCAGTAAGACGTGGAAATGGTTTCTGCCAAATAATAGCAATAGCGATTTGTGTTAGAAGACAAAGAAAAAAAAATGCATTCTGGGTTCATCCTCTGAATGAACTGAGATACGTTAGTGACACTGTACAAAGAATTGAGGCAATTATTTAGATAAATTTTTTTGTTGTTTTCGAATGTCTATTACCACATTTGACGAATTGTTGATAATTGTTGACGATAGTGGGGCCTCGAATAACATTTCAAGATACCAACATGCGTTTGGCGAAACCACCTGTAATTTTTTTTTTACATTACCTCCACACAGAACACCCTGAGGAAAATAATTCCCCTCAGGGCCTATGTCATCTTTGGGGATGCTGTGTGGATTGTCTTTTTAGGAACATAAACACAAAACAAAGGCGTCCGGCTGCCGAATGACCGAGTGCCGACGCCCAGCGCTCGAAATGCAACATTTATCGAGCATGCTCGATAAAAAAGCGTCGAGTTTTAAAAGCACTGACGTATGAACATATACTTGGAAATTCATTTGTTCTATTTGAACGCTTTTTTAACGGACGTTAAGAAAGCTCCCGTGAGAATGAAGCCTTAGCTAGCTTTATAAATTATAGCCTGTATGTTATTCTGATGTATGAGCTATATTATTGTAAAGTTTCATTAAAATCCATTTGTTGTTTCATTCAGTTGTTTTTGCGTGAAAGAGTAACAAACACACATACATCCATACAAACTTTCCCGTTAATAATATTATAGTAAGATGGGGAAAATCAACGCCCGGGCGAGTCTCATCTTGGTGGTCTTATGTCTATGTCATTCCATATCTTTTGCATTTTACTCGCGGCATCTTTGTCATGCAAAGTAGAATGTGTAGAGAATATTACTTCGACCGGTCGGGTGGCTGAGTCCGCATCCCTTTTGGGTTCCAACCTGGCGTCCCGCGTTCGATTCCTCGGCTAGCTAAGTCCCCCGTCACGACACGAACGGAAGAAGAACTGTAGAAGGAGATTTTCAAATATTGTCAGGTTATTCGTAACCCGAGAATGTTTGTATTTCTTTAAAAAATATATATTAAAATTTTTTTAGAAGATGGCTATGCTCAGTAAAATTCCACTGTTATGTTTTCGCTGTGAATCAAAGGAATTTTCTTGGCGCCGGATATAAATGAGTACAGGAAACTTGAATGAACCACGTTGTAAAATTATGCAAACATGTTAAACTTATAGGCGTAGGTAGTATAGGCGTAGTTAGTAGGAAGCCGCGATACTTCAGAGATTATCTTTAGTGTTAATATTGGTCTAGTGAACATATTGACTTCAATATTGTAATAATACCACATAAGGTACCTATTAGGAACTTGTAATATCTTTACAGACCAGTGCTATAGGTATTGGATAACACCCGTGAAAATTCACGGGATAAAAATTTTAAATTAAATTAAATTAAAACTAAGTAATTTTTTTTTTAATAAAAGTATAAAAAATTCCACTGCCGGGAATCAAACGCTCAACAAATGCTTGGAAGACAAATATGGAGATCTTTTTTTACATCACCAATTATTTTAATAGCGCCGTTATAAAATTTCATTACCTATAATAATGTACCTTCTGCTGTTATGAAAAATCTCGGAATTTTATAGTTCAGTTTTTAAAACGACCTATGTATTAAAATAAGTTTTTTTGTTTAAATATTATATTGTGGGTAGCCTAAGTACCTTCTATGTTGCTTGTCTGAATTATTCTTCAGTTACAATTTTGAAAATGACACTCAAATTCAAAGAAAATTTGAGTTCATTGCTCACCAGATTTCACGCAGGAACAGTAACGAATTATTGCTCTTGTTGTAGCTGAAAATAAATACACATATTTTTTCAAAATTTTACTTTTTATGTGAAGCTTTTCAGGATTTTTTCAGTTTGGATAAGCACAGCCTCCCCAAACCCCAAACTATGGTGTCATATGTTTTAAAGTCACGGACCGCCACTGATAGACACGTCTGTCAAAATTTCATAACGCCACAGTTCACGGTTCTAGAGTTTTGACAGAATATGGGTTATTTTTTTGAAAAAGCTCCCAGCGAATTTTAGCTAAGCAAATCACAACTCAAAAATGGCAATATTAACAGACAATATATTAATTACTTTGTTAATAGCCGACATTTTTAATTATATTTGCTTTTGTCAATTTACACAGATTATATATTAGATGATTAACAAAGGTTGTTCGAGGCTTAACAAAGGATAGTACGTTGTTTACAAACATTATGTACTTACCTATCAGTACATGTTAAGTATGTTACATTATCAATATTGGCGATGGTCGGGCCCTTTTGCATAAGTTTACGTTACCTACTTACATAAGATAAAATTCAATGGTAATGGCCGTTTTACACCATCTCTTTTTTCAGCCCGATTCCACTTGTCCAAAGTCAACATTTTTCGCTTTACGCGATCGCTATTTTCATCTCTATTTTCATATCTATGATTTCTGTTGGCATCACAGCAAACAGCATGGTTCATATGTTGTTTGCAGTGATGACAATATTGAAATCGTAAATATGAAAATAGAGATGAAAATAGCGATCGCGTAAAGCGAAAAATGTTGACTTTTGTCTCTAATTGGAATCGAGCTGAAAAAAAGATGTCGTGTATTGTATCGTATCCACGTTTTATCATGGAGCATTCGAAAGGAACGTTCGCCCTAACTTATTTGTAATATTGATGGGTGGCAATGATCATTTTTCTGTAATCGACAGGATCTTTTTAATAATATAATTCATTCATATAAATAAAGAAGTATCAATATGTACCTACATCGATGATTCAGATGTATAATATTTTAATTGTATATTACATACTTTAATAAATTTGTGGAATCAAAATAAAAACACGAGTTAGTCCAAAAAATGTATTTATTTATGAGCGTATACTATTTAGGTACCTACTTGTTCAGTCAAAAATGTAATAGATACTATATCTGAAGAAATAATTATAGGTATATAAACATAAAATTGTATCGAAATAAAATTGAATTCATTAGACAAAATGATACAAAGTAACCCCGGCTTTTCTTGGGGTCAAGATTGTTTCAATTTGAGGTCTTTTGAGCTTGTAAAAAAAACTAGCTTTTAAATTTTCTTTTTATTGGAACCTAATTATTTGCACACCTCCCGTAATAAACAATCATTATTATTTTGTCCCGTATTCAACTAATGTTTTTGTGTTTCTTTATCTGCAGGAACTCCGATACCTTCAACGTGGTCCGCCCCGTGTACGTGCAGGAAGATTTGGACAAGAAAGCTGACTACCAAAAGAGAGTGCCAAAAAATTGTGAGTCTAAAAAACCATTCATCCTTTCTAACAGGGGCGGCCGGCCTTAGGGTCATTTGGTCATTGAATTTGGGAGGCGGGAATGGGTACCGCCGCCCCGTAAACCTTTATTGGATAACCAACACCTCTGCCATAGGTCACCCCAAGTGGTTCGCTACGTTTGGTGATTTAGCAGGGGTGTCCGGGGTGAGGTTTGTCTAGGTCTTGGAGGCGGATGACCGGAACACACTGAACTGACTGAACCCCAGATTCCTACCCACCCCTTAAACCCTTTTCCTTCCCAGGACTCTCCTCTCCTTCCTTTCCTTAAAAAACCCTCCACACAGCATCCCCAAAGATGACATAGGCCCTGATGGAAATTATTTTCCTCAGAGCCTCCTGTGTGGAGCTAATTTTTAAAAAAATGACGTCAAAAACAAAACAAAACAAATTCGAGTTCATTGAAACAGAGTTACATCACAGACAGACAACCGAAAATAATGTTTTTATTATGTATTCTTTAAACCTGAAACGTATGTTGTTACTATTATTAGATATGTTAAAATTTCAAACATCATTAACTTATAATAATATGTTACAATCTGTATCACGACTTTCTAAACTTTAAACATATTACGAGTATTAATATGTTTCAATTTGTTTCCAGACTTAATAAAAACATAATTATCAATTTGTTGCAAGTTGTTTTCACACTTTCGAAACATGACAGATAGGTACGTATAATATAATATCTATTATTATGTATTAATAGGTATGTTTCAATTTGTTTCTGACTTTAAAAATATTAAACATGATTTTAATGTGTTTCAATTTGCTTTCAAACTTTGTTTCCTAAATTGGCCCTTAATATTATTATTATGTTGCGATTTTTTCACAAACTTGATAAATAATATTATTTTAATTTGCAGCAATTTGTTTCCAAACTTGAAACATAATTATTGTTACTATTACTATGTTGATATTTGTTTCCTAACTTGACACAATAATATACTCTGTTGGATTTGGTTTCCAAACTTGAAACATTATATTATTACTATGTTGATATTTATTTCCAAACTTGACATATAATAGGTATTATTATTATTATGTTGTACCTAATTTGTTTCCAAACTTGAAACATAATATTATTACTATGTTGATATTTGTTTCCAAACTTGACACATAATATTATTACTATGTTGATATTTGTTTCCAAACTTGATACATAATATTATTACTATGTTGATATTTGTTTCCAAACTTGAAACATCCTATTATCAATATTTTGCAATTTGTTTCTAGTACCGCAGCAATGGGGTGTGGCGGTGAGAGTGTGCGGGCTGGGCGCCTGCGTGAAGAACTTCCTGCCCATCGTCAACTGGCTCCCCGAGTACTCCATCAAGCGGGACTTGCTGGGAGACTGCATCTCCGGCGCTACAGTCGCCATCATGCACATACCGCAAGGTTGGCACTTTTGTTTATGTGAATTTTGTTTATATGCACAAGAATCCCAACTGTGCATAGTCAGTGGGACCATAGCATTCACAATTAGTATATGTTGATGATGGATGAGAGTGGGGATAGGAAATAAATTAATTAATAACGAGGAAGATAATCTAACCCAGTGATTTTCAACCTGTGGTTCTGCGTACCCCTGGGGGTACGCGAAGCCAAATTGGGGGTACACAATAACGTGGCACGCATGTAGAATCACTGGTAAAAAATGCCTGAAGTCGTGTTACACTCTGTATAAAATTGCATTACTTAATTGTATATATGTGACTAAATTGTTAAATTCATGTAATAATGAGAGTATTCAAAATTACAAATGAAACACGTCTTTCATTACACGTGTACATAAGATAGATAGAGGGTACCTATGGGGAACAACAAATTTGTAGTAAGAGTCAGGGGGTACGCCGGCTCAAAAAGGTTGAAGACCACTGATCTAACCTAACCTTACCCGAGCAAGTGAGATTCTAGCATTCTCAAATAGAGTATGTTGTAAGACTTGAGGAATTGGCAAAGAGGAAGATGAGTAACTGGAGTAGGGTACATGGGCGTAGGCACGATGGGGCAAGGTGGGGCATTTGGTCGATGCTTGTCCTCTGGACTATCGACCGAGTCGCGTTTTCAAATTTATAGCACTTTGTAAGATGTTTTTTTACTTCTTCCGTTCATATTATTTATATTCATAGAGCCTAAAGCATGAATATGTTGTAGAAGCGTACTTTTTTTCGGTACCTACTCTACTCTATCTAGATTTTTATTTTTTGCCCCACCAATCAAAAGCTGGCTACGCCCATGATAGCATACTGTGCTGTACTGTCTGAGAATTTTAGTGAGCATTTATAAGTGCGCATAAGGTGATGAGTTACCATAAATCACTAAAATCATATTTTTCCATTTGAAAATCTGTGGATCAAAGCTGTCAATTTGGGGGCGGCGTGTGGGTACTGCCGCCCTGGGAACCATTTATTGGGTAACCAACAATTCTGCCACACCTCACCCCGATTGGTGACTTAGCAGGGGTGCCCGGATTCATGGGGTAAGGTTTGTTCGGGTATTGATAGGGGATGCAACTGCCAGCCGCTAGCAGGCCGGATTGAGAGAGATTCGTTGAGGGAGACCTTTTTACCTCTTCAGCAGGACTCTCTCAGAACATCGCCTTGGATTCCAGTGGGAGGGATGGATTCATATGTCCATCACTCCTGGAGACACTGATCCCCATATTCCTACCCACCCCTCATACCTTTTTCTTTCCCAGAACTTCCTCTCCTTCCTAAAAAAGTCCACTTTTTAGTATACTTATATACTCAATTTTACGTAGGGTTGGGTATTTTAGTTTCTTTTAAGCTTGCTTTTAAGATATATTTGCATCAAGTCGCTCTCTGGTAGGAACCCTGTCAAAACAAGCATTCCTGTGTATACAGAAATTCCGGTAGTGGGATACAATTTTTTTACCTTTTTATGTGATATCTAGAGGGGCTGGTAAGTTAAATGAATAGGAGAAGAAAATAGAATGGGTAGAGAAAGGTTTATAGATTTATGATAAGTTCCTAGAATACACTAAAGTATTTAACAATCTGGGTAATGGGCTATGAGGCTGTGAGGAAGGTTTACAGATTTCTGATAGGTTCCTAGAATGACACTAAAGTATCGAACAATTTGAGTAACAGACTATGAGGCTGTGAGGAAGGTTTATAGATTTCTGATAGGTTCCTAGAATGACCCTAAAGTATCGAACAATATGGGTAACGGGCTATGAACCTGTGAGGAAGGTTTATAGATTTTTGATAGGTTCCTAGAATATCGAACAATCTTGGTAACTGGTATTCGAAAATATTTATTTCAACAAGTACCTTCAATTTTTTTTTTCAAATGCTCAATTTTTCAAGTAATGTTGCTTAAAATTCGTTATCACTTGGTGTCGGATGTCAGTTTGTCCACTGTCATAAGATTGTAGAATTTCTCACTTCTAATGGCCATATATCTCTCAAAATTTAGACATAAGATTACTGCACTACCAGCAATTCTTTTGTTCTAGTAAAGAAACAAGTCAACCGACACTGACGATAAATCGTTGTCAGGGTCACTCTACTTTTGCGTGTAAATTTATTTATTTATATTAATATGCGCCTTTACATGCTTTTATAAACAAATGATATACATATTAATTTTGTGAAACAGTAATCCAAAAGTGAAATATGCTATTTAAATTATATATATATATATACCTATATAGTATATATAGTCATGTAGAAAAAAACTTATACTATATTTCGTGCAGTTGAACACATCTACTACTTCGGAGAAAGTATTGCCAACTGCATGCAATCTAGGTATAAGCGATCTAAATTACTCAGTCCTGATATTGTTGTTTTGATTAAAAATAATTTTAGATTGAGTCATCGATCAGATATCATACGTCAATGGATTGAGTAGTTCTTGTTGGTATATGGAAGATAATTAGGCTTAATAGATCAGGGCTGTCTATAATAGCATATCATACAATAATTTTAAAGGTAAAAGTCAAGTCGGAAGTAAAACCTTCTATCTGATTGGAAATAAAGATAATAATTATAATATTCAACGGCCTCCATGGCCGAGCGGTTAAGATTCTTGGCTACGGATCCAAAAGTTGCAATTTTGAAGACCGGCGTGGGCAAATAAAGTATAAGCTTTTCCACGTACATGCTCTGTAATTAACATTTAAAAAAATGTATTTAAAGTATTTTCTCGATATGTTCCTGAGTGGTAAATACTATTAATAGCCCTGCTTATCTAACATGGTCGATTCATAAAGGCTTTATCGATAATGTCGATAACTTGTCATCAGTACATCTCTAATTTACAAACAGATCAAGTCGAATTAATTAAGAACACTTCTGCAACCATGTTCGGAAATTTTATCAACCGTGCTAGAAACCTTGATAAGACCACCAATCACAATCAAAACATTGCTTTTTTAAGTCATATTTGGTGAGCAGATCTGAATAAATTCCCGATCTTCCTCTCCTCCATCTCCTTGCCCTCCTCGCTCCCTTCGCCCTCACAACATACGACAATTGAGAATGCCGTAGTCTTACTGACTCTGGGTAGTGACACATAAAAGTGTAAACTCTAGAATAGAAAGGAGACCATTTAACAACATTCAACCAGTAGACAACAAGGGATCGATGACAATCAGTTAAGTCTTTGGAATGTGTACTGTAAACAGATTGTCCCAGTCAATGTCAATATTGAAAAAAACATTATGGTCTCTTGTTCATTGAACTGATTGACCTTGATTACATCCATTTATCTTGATGAAAGTTCAGTAAACAAATTCCTCTCAAACTCGTAATCAACTTTCTTCTTTCGTTAAAGATTGATAAACTAAGATTACTTAATCTGTTATTCTTTCAAATAAAAGTACTTGCCTTTTGGTTTATCTCTTTTATATTGGCTTCTGTCTGGTGAAGAGATCAATAACAGGAGAACCTTGTTTTTAAATACCAACAGCACAAACATAGCATTTCCTCCTGATGTCTGTTTTCAAGCTTGCAATATATCTAATAAAAAAATATTTAAACATGAATTACTATTTATTTGCTTTTAAAACTACTTGCATATAAGCCCAATAGGCAGTCATAAATGACTATCCGTTTGTCATATTATTTCGATGTTTGTATGTGATGACATTTGATTTGCTAATTTTCCCCGCGACTGACATCTATCTCTTAACGAGGATTACGCGGCTATCGCGCCGTCATCTCTGACGTTTAGATAACTACTTTTAAGAGTTGGTCTCTTAACACAAGTGCAGTATTTAGCTTGTTAGCGGGATATGGAATACCGCATTTAGGGAAACTGTCAAAATGTAACGTATATGGCCGATTTTAACATGCATTACGCTATTGCAAAAGATACAGAAATATCCTTCTGGTTGTTAGAGGTAGTCAATAGCCCAATAGGTAGGAAGCTCAGATAGCAGTTGACTTTTTACAGAACATGTCTTGCTCAGTGTTAAACCTTTTACAGACCACTCAATTTGGTTGGTTAAACCGTTGTGTTAACCTTATCGCATACAACGCATCTCCACACAGTTCACCTTTATGTTCAACTCGACCAGATCAATAACAACCACTCAACCAAATTAAGTCGTCTGTGGGGCCCCTTAAGATTCTGAATATAGAATAGTCACATAAAGTCATCAACATTTTGGTTCTGAATAATGGGTCATCAGTCATCAGTAATACGAATGACAGATATTGCTCTATTATCAATCACTATTGACGCAATACTTTGCATGACTGATTGGTGTCCATGTTGCTAAGCATTTGTTATCACCAGACCGCTAATTTGAAACTGCAAGCTATCAGTTCACATCTTACATGTGCATGCATAAATTAAATAAATATCTGATCTAGTAATTGACACATATAATACAAATATTCTTATCGCATTAATATTCCAATAATCACACATAATAAAGATTAATAAATCTCTGTCAATAATCTCATATAAAACAAAGTCAAGTGAGTTACACCATTTATAACTCAAGAACTGCTGGACCGATTTTTATGATATTTGATTTATTGAATTTGTCTCCGCCCTGAATAGCAGAATAACTATTAACACATCGGAAAAAAATAAAAAATATGAAGAAAATTCTTTTCCTCGTACATTTTGTACGGAACGAATTCTCATCTTTTGAAAGAGCTGCAGCAGTATTGTGGTAAATATAATATTGAATAGTAAGTGAATTCCAAATTAAAAAAAAAAAATTGTATGTCATTGCACTGATTGTTTTGCTTTTGTTCTTAAATATAATGCTGTCACTCTTTCTTACACACTAAATGGCAGTAGTCGAAAATGAGACAAACGGTGAACATATGTCTGCACCCCTCCAAAGGAAAAACACAATAATTATAATAAATCTCCCTCAAACGTACAAAGAAAATGAAACGCAATTCCCGTAAATAAGTGGAAAAGTAAGAAAATCACAAAAAATATAAATCCGTACACAAGGCCATCTCTGATACTGACAAAAATAAAATACGGAAAGTTGCACATCGATAATTGCTTCATTGTGTAATTTTTTAAATTTAATTCAGCTAATAAGTCAACACAACAGTTATGTTATTAATATTCTGAGGCGGTACGAAGTTCTCCCGGTCAGCTAGTAGTTATTAAAACAAAGGTTTTTATTGTCATCTCAACTGGTCATTAAACTTGAAAACTAGATTAATAAAACAGTTAGATAATATCCGCTTATTTGCAAGTCACGAGATACATACATCATATCTCATGTGATTGTTAAACAAATATGCGGTTGTTGGGCCAACTGTTTTGAATACATATGGGTATATTTGAACAATGAAAATCTAGGGTTGTCAACCAAGATTTTTAAAGAAAATAGGTACCTACTTATTAAAAAAAAAAAAAAATTTGTTAAAAATTAATTTGTCATTAAAAATTATATTTATGTCTGCAGGGATTATGATTGTTGAATTATATTGGTCCATGGAAAATGAAACGCAATTCCCGTCGCAAAAAAGTAGTGCTTTGGAGAATTGGTCGCACATATTTTGTGGGTCTCACCATTATTTAATGTGTAAGAGAGACCTGCAGCATTATAGCGTTAAAGAACGTTTGTTTATTGCCTTTTTAAGCCATCGCGGTATCGTAACCGTAAATCGTCACGGTAATTATTAAAGTGCATATTCTACTCCCCTTCCCACGTACTTCAACCGGCAAAATGAGACAAGAAAATTAAATATATTATTCTGTAATCTTAACAATTCATTTTTGTTTTCAGGAATGGCGTACGCCATGTTGTCTGGAGTGCCTCCCGTAGTGGGTCTGTACATGGCCTTCTTCCCCGTGCTGGCATACTTCTTCCTGGGAACATCTCGCCACGTTTCTATGGGCACATTCGCCGTGGCGTGCCTCATGACCGGGAAGGCTGTTGAGACTTTTGCCACAGTGGATTCGAGTGGAATACCGTTACATGAACACCATAATGCCACCATGACTGATTCTTTAGGTATGTAGGAATCTACTTTATTTATTATTTTTTTACATTAACTCTACACAGGAGGCGGCCCTAAGTAAAATAGTTTCTCTTGGGGCCTAATCTTATTAACCTGGGAGATAGTCTTTTTAACTTTTTAAGGAAAGAAAGAAGAGGAAGTGCTTGAAGGTTTTTCCTTCAAGCACTTCCTGTGAGAGAAGGGTAGGAATCGGGGGGTCAGTTTTCAGAAGTGACGGATGTATGAATCCATCACTCTGGTGCTAGGCGATGGTTCGAGAGAATCCGACTGGAGAGATCACAGGGTCTCCCTCAACCGGCCTCTCTCAATACAGCCTGCCACCAGCTGGTGGGCAGACGCATCTGCTGTCACGACCTAGACAAACCTTTTGGTTCTAGTTACACTTGCTTGACATTGTACATCCCCATCCAGTTTGAATTTCATAATATTTTAACATCATTGAATCATGAAACACATTTTTGTATTGAAAATTTAAGGCCCAATTATCCAGAAATTTAGATCACAAAACCTGCCCGCATCACATTTCTTATGCTCTTCTTTATTGTAGGTTTGGGAGTCAATCATAACCTCAAATTTTAAACTACTATAATTTGTTCTAAAATTTGTAATTCAGTGTAGCCAGTATTGAAAAATTTTAATTCCATTTTATTAAATTTCTATGTTTTCTTGACAACTGTGCATAATATTGCCGTGATAAAATTTTATATCCTGATCTGATGGATTGTTTTACAGATTTTATAGGACCCCACATAACTCCTATAGAAGTCGCAACTGCTGTATGTTTCCTAGTTGGCATTTATCAGGTAAACACAAAACTTTATAATATATATTTACTCTTCAGATCGTTATTAATTTTATCTACCTATTCTATTTTAATATATTTATGTGCATCTAGATTTATTTCAAAATTTATAACACTGAATTAATTGACAGACGATCATGTGGATATTCCGTCTGGGCGTGGTAGCGACCCTGCTGTCCGAGGCTCTGGTCTCCGGGTTCATCACGGGGGCCACAGTGCATGTGCTGGTGTCGCAGCTCAAGGATCTGTTCGGCATCTCCGTCTTCCGGTACAAGGGGAACTTCAAGGTGCCTCTAGTGAGTCCTGATGAATATTACTGTTATTTTTATTATTTTCATATTGTTTTTCTTGTGCACTCTCCAATAAAACCCTGGCCGAGGACATATCCAGGTCATTTCTAGTACATCCCCTGTATATTTCCAGTACAAACCCAGGCCATTCCCAGTACATATCCAGTACAAACTCATTTCATACCCAGTACATACCCAGTACAAACCCAGGTCACAAAATAAGCTTTTAAATTGTTATATTACAAATAAATATTAACATTTGTAAATATTAAAATTTGGAAAGCAAACATAAAAAAAATGTAAAAATGACTCACATGATGTTTTTATGTGAAACGGTGCTAAAATCACGGATTATATAAAAAACAATACTTATTCTATCGTATAAATGTATAATAAACAATTAAGTCACCTCACTTTTTTATCATTTCATACAAGAATATTTAATAAAAAAATAACAATGTCTAACAGGTAGGCAATTTGGCAGTCTACCTACCATGTATCGGTATTAGTTCATTTATGCATGTATCTGACAGAATAGGTTTTTTTAATGTATTTCTATGGACAACTTGAATAGTGATGGGTAGCTTGATTTATTATGGAGCTTTTACTTTTTGATTTAGGGATGTCACTAGAACAATAACAAAGTTATAACTATTTCTGTGAAAACATACGCGTTGACGTGAAAACACGCTTTTTGTACTTGACTGCTATTGTCATATTAACGTGTACATCTGCTTACGTTGCTGAGTGGTTAATAACAAAGCTTTTTGTTTTCCAGACTGTGATTGAGGTGGCAAGAAATCTACCAGGACTAAACTGGGCAGCTTTTATCACATCTTTTGTGGGGATAATTATCATGTCTTTGAACAATGAACTGCTCAAGGTGAGTTAAATTAACAATCCATAAATAAATGTTGTCAAACCCTAAAGTGATTGCTTTCTCTGAAAATATACATGTATATCAATTGTAAAATGTTTCCAGCCTTGGGTCAGCAAAAGAAGTAAGATTCCCATTCCCATTGAGCTGATAGCCGTCATAACAGGAACTCTCATCAACAAGTTTGGAGACCTGCATGGGCTGTATGGAGTCAAGCTTGTCGGCGAAATTCCCACGGGGTAAAAACAAAAAATATTCTTATGTTTGTTTGTACAAGACTGCCAATGTTTCATTTTCATGAACTTTCTGCCACATTATCGATATACCCTTTGTTTAATTTGAATACCTTTTGGTTCCAGTCCTTTAACACGTCTTTTTCATAAAAATAACACTATTACATTTTTCATAGCAGACAAAACCCACAAGATGTTTATTTTTATACTTAAATATATATTTAATTGCATAAACATAAAGTATGATCTTAGGGAAGTAGTAGGTATAAATTCTACAAAAAATCTTCCAGAAGTTAGTAACTCTTTCTTAAGACCACTAATTTGAAGCCCTGTAACTCTGCGCTTGTCACTACAGTTATTTGAACAAGCTAACTGGTTTTGACATAACCTTTCCTTTGGAGGGGCTGATATAAACCTTGTATTTGCCCTGTTTGTCTACCTTAATTTATAATATATCTGCCGTTTATATCTATGTAAGTTCACGGTTATTCTAAAACTGAAACGTGTTCATATAAAGAGAGTTTTGTTTGCAAAGTTAGTGTTTCATAATATATAATCATTTCTTTTTTTAATAAATAATAAACAAAATATATATGGCATTGCATGTAAAACCATGAATGTATTTTTTCTTTTATGTATGTATTTACAAAATTACTACTGTAAGATTTATAACGAAGAAGAAAATGATAGGTATGTAAATATAAATACATATTTAACCACTGGAACCACGGACGTACAAAATGTATGGACATGCCCTTACGTGTTAAAAAACGTGTTATTTCCCCCTCCCATTGGAACCATTTTTCGGAACCGGCTGGGCGTGTCCGGACCAGTGTCGTGCTGTCATCGTACATTTTACGCACGGACGCTGTATGTCTATGAAACACATACTTAGACATCGAGATACATAGCGACGCGAAACACAAAGCCGCTGTTTACTGGGTTAAGTAAATCATGAAACATTTGTAAAAGTGTCTACGTCAACAAAATATTCCACTATGAAAATACTCTGAACCTTACTTTGCGAATTTGGATTTTACACATCTGTTCATACCGTGGCATGCAATCTGTCTCCCATATAAAAAGGTCTATTCATTCAAAAGCAGATTTTACTATCAAGAACCAAATAGTGATATTATAGTGCGAGGTGCCTATATACTGTTAGATTGATTTATTGGCGAATCACAAGTCTCTTTCCTCTCTTCGCCCCGCCATAGTTGGTTTTTACCCCTCATCTGTAAGTTCTCGTCTAGTTATTTGTATGTCTATGACTGGAACGCTTTTTGCCACAATATAAAAACTATTTAAAATACCTCGGATTGCTATGCTGCCAATTTTGGCAAATTTTCCCATATTTGCTAGTAATTAAGTAGAAGTTTACATTTATTTTTTATTTTTTATAAATCCTACGAATATGTGTGATAATCGACAAAAGATAGGTGAATTAATTGGCTATATAGAATTATAATCAGTTTGTATGTCTCCATATTAAAATTCGGAGGTATGATTTTTTTATGTGGGTTTTAAATTGCGCTGTCTCTCCAGAGGTTAAGTAAAATTTATATAATGTAAGACCCCTCTTATAAAGTATTCCTACTTTTGAGAAGTTGTTTCCTTGTTTCAAAAATGCTTTTAGGAGTGCTTCCCTGTATCTTATATCATTGTAATAACTTCCAGTCTTCCTGTACCATCGATCCCCCGCCTGGAACTGTTATCAGACGTGGCCATCGATAGTTTCACCATCACCATGGTATCCTACACCATCACAATGTCCATGGCGCTCATGTTCTCGGCAAAGGGGAAGTACGAAGTCGAACCTAACCAGGAGCTGCTGGCCATGGTGAGTTGATGGAATTCATATTACGATCTTAAATTGTTGATTTAAGAACGCAACGTTTAGAACTACATGTTTCCACTTTCTTTCCACAGGGATGAAATTGGCTGAGTGTGAGTATCAGTATATATACAGATTTCACCGCACATCTGAGCTACTGCCCGTGCCCAATAAGCATGTAACAGTTCCTAATTGGAACAAAGTGTACATCTAAACAAAATGTATTATACAAATTATAATTTTTCTCACTCATACTAAGTCATTTGCATCCTTATGTGGAAACGATTATAACAAGGACATTTATAACGAGATCTGCCGCTGTAACAAGTAAAAAGCCACAATGATTTAGTTTTACTGGTAATACTACTGTATTAATATGTTTTATTTTATTTTCAGGGTGCTGGCAACATATTTGGATCATTCTTCTCCTGTGTACCATTCTGCGCCAGTTTATCCAGGACTCTGATTCAATACCAGGTAGGCATTATTCAAGTAGAGAATTTCTCCATACATTTAGGCTACTTTCGTTAGACACAAAATTCTCCAGTTTCGGGGCACTCCACAGGAGCAGACATGTTTTTCGAATTCAATTTTTCGAAATCAATTGTTCGAAATTGATTGTTCGAATTTCAGTTTTTCGCCGAACAGCAATTGGCTGAAAGAAACAATATTTTTCAAATTTGTTAATCAACTTTTACTTCACTTGCTTATGACTAACGAGATACCGTTAGGTTAGGTTAGTTGATATTGTCCGTCCTATAATAAAATACTCTTACTCGTACTGCATACATACTTATATCAATTCGAAAAACTAGTGATTCGGTCAATTGATGTTCGAAAAATATGTTTTTGAAAAATTGCATTTCGAACAATTGAATTCGAAAAATTGATTTTGAAAAATTGCAATTCGGTCAATTCCGAGACCAGCACTCTTGGAGGGTGACACTCGGTCTTGTGTCACCGGTAGCACCCGGGGCGCGCCGCCCCCTCCGCCCCCCCCTAGATACGCTACTGCCACCAAGTACTATATAAATTCAATTATTTGCCGCCATTGTCTGGAAAAAATGCTACCTGCTCCTGCTCCAATCCTCTTTCACATTGATCCACATCACCATCGGTTTCAGACATTGATTGAATAATGAAATGTATTTTTAACCCTCCAGACTGGTGGCAAGACCCAGATAGCCAGCATAATCTCATGCGGTCTGCTGCTGTGTGTGCTGCTGTGGATCGGCCCCTTCTTCGAAGATCTGCCCCGCGCCGTACTGGCTGCCATCATCGTGGTCGCTCTCAAGGGCATGCTTATGCAGGCCAAGGATATCGTCAGGTGAGAAGAAATATAAATTATTAGCCCATTTAGCAAAATTGAGTTATAAAAACCTACATACTATGAACATATTGAACACTTTTTAATACTACAACAGTCAATTACCAAGTATTTATAAGCTAAGTTATTTCCGATGGTTATCTCTATCGCCGACAGCATAGACTGTTTTATCTCCCAGCTTGCAGAACTAACTTGCCAATGGTCATGCCAGTTGAGAGAGCTGTCTTGTTGTTAAATAGAATCACTTCGAATATCGATATATTTAACATAAATGAAGCACAATTTAAACGGCGAGCTTTGTTGCTTTTAGTATTAATCTGATTATTTTATCTAAAATATTTTATTTATACCTATTCTCTTTTAAAAATGCTTTGAAATTTTAATTTTGTAATGTTTTTAAAATGAATAAATTGAATTGAATTGTGTGAATTGGCGGGGAGGGGGGGGGGGAAGCTGATTATAGACTTGGTGATAGAAGGCATAAAACAGGGGCAATGTCTCATTTCTTTAATACGAGTGAGAGAGATGTACGATAATGTACATCGTTGCCTCATCACTTGTCTCACTATTCTTTAGTGTGTAAGAAGAAGTTGCTGCACTATTGTGATAAAGACTGTACGTTATATGCTTTTTTTTATGCTGTTGCCACGTTGCAACAATGAGAATTATGAAAGTGCCCATTCTCTCTCATAAATGGCGCATGTAACATAATTAAGATTATGATGGAACTGTCAGCAGCTGGAACATATCAACAGCTTCATTTGAAAGATCTGCCAGTTCGAATTGAACTGAAAATGGATCTGTTTCCTCCAGACCCAGATACATTTCACTCTTTCCTTTCTTAAAAAGTCCCTCTTCGCAGCGTTCTCCATGGTGACATAAGTCCTGAGGGAAACATAATGTGGGGTTAATGTAAAAAAATATATACTATGGAGTAACTGCGCAGCAAGCCTTGAAGGTCGGCCAATCATTCTACAGCCGAAATGATTATTATTCAAACTTTGTTACAGTAGTATTTCTTTCCTGTGATAATTTTATTAGTTAATTAGAGGTTAATCTGTTTTTTTCCGCAGATTCTGGAAGTTGAGCAGAATAGATGCCGCCGTGTGGATCTCTACCTGTCTGGTCACCATTTTCGTTAACATTGACATTGGGTAATTACAATTTATGTATTATTTAGACATAAAATAAAGAAGAACATTTGAAATCCCTTCCATGTAGAATTGAAAGCAAACCAATGTCCATTAGTATAATATGTCCAATAGTCCATTTGCACATGCTCTGTCTCTTTTACACTTGCCTGACATCATATATTGCCATCCCATTTGAGTTTCATATGATCGTGAAACACTGTTCTGCGTATGAAATTTAACCCCTCAGGTGCGGTGGAAATGCTATCCTAAGTCGTTCTAACTGGACGAATTATCGTTAAAATAGGTCGCTTTAAGCAGTTAATCGCTTAAAACGGAGTTGTATTAAACGGATATGTTTTCCTAGTACCTAACTATGAAACCCATCTTGAGCTTACATTCTCGTCGCTAAAAACAGTAAGCCGCTATAAGTGAAGTCGTTATATCCGAATTCTACTGTACTTACATATACTTTCTTTTTCTAGTTTGTTGATTGGCATCATCGCCAGTGTGGGAACCCTGTTTATCCGTGCCCAGTGTCCGTACACCTGCATTCTGGGCAAAGTTGGCAACACCGATATCTATTTAGACGTGAAGAGGTACAAAGCGGTAAGTGCGATGTTTCCTACTTCCGTTTATTTGTGAACTTAAGTTACGACAGAGAATCTACTTATACGTAAAACTAGTACTAAAAACTTTTGAAGCAGTGAGCTTTGGCATCACAAAATTTGCGAATCTGTTAACATTTTCCACTCGGCTTGTCAGCGTTTGCTCAAACTTTGTTGAATATACTTGACGGCTGATTAAATCACCCAACTTGATTTGTAAATATTTGTTCATAGTTTTTTTTATTAATGCCTTGTAGGCTTTTACGTACAATATGGTTATGGTAATTTTTGAGTTATTAAGCCGTGTTGCGCTTCCTCCTTCTTTAGCTAACATTTCGAAGAGCATTACAGTATCCATCATCAGGGCAGAGTGTCCCTTCTTCCTTAGCCAACGTTTCGGACAGCATTACACTGTCCATCATCAGGTATACATCTGTATATGACTATATATATCGTGCTTATACATCTGTATATGACTATATACATCGTGCTTATACATCTGTATATGACTATATACATCGTGCTTATACATCTGTATATGACTATATACATCGCGCTTATACATCTGCATATGACTATATACATCGCGCTTATACATCTGTATATGACTATATACATCGTGCTTGTACATCTGTATATGACTATACACATTGTGCTTATACATCTGAATATGACTATATATCTGCCCTGATGATGGACGCTGTAATGCTGTCCTATCCCGTTAGCAAAAATAGCGCAACACGCTATAATAACCCAAAAATAAGCCAGGAGAGAGATATAATGCAAGAATTACACACGGAATTGATAATAAACGTTGATTTGGCTGCAAAATGTCAATGTTTAACTCACTTTGCTTTAAATAAAGCTAAGGAACATAATACAAGTTGTTTTGTAAGGTATATGTTAAAAGAAACAGTTTTATAAAGTTGTAAGGAGTGGAATGAGTAAAGAGTAGATAGGTGTACTAATTTTTTAACAATTTTTTAATGTGTCATGATTGTAGTCTCAAACCTTACCAGACGATATTAAACTTATCAATTCCAAAGATAAGCTATACAATCCATCCTGAAGGCTCACACGACTCACATAACCTAAAAACATCCACTAAACTTAACCCAATCTAACCTAAACTAAGCCAAGCTAACCTAACCTAAAAATATTCATTAAACACTATGGCAAATATAAGTATTAAATTATTGCATTTGTCCACCAGGCGTTGGAGATTCCAGCCATCAAGATCTTCCACTACTGCGGCGGGTTGAACTTCGCCAGTAAGAACGTGTTCCGTTCCACACTTTACCGAAAAGTCGGCCTCAAGTCCTCCACCGACTCGCCCAAGAAGTTCAACTTCGATAATGGCCTGCTCAAAACAAGCTCCAAAGACTCTTCCTCGTTTGAATTCTCTCAGACTGATTATAAGGTAAAAATACATTTGTTGCTTTCTTCTTATCCGTTCATCTCATCCCAACTTAGTAAACCTCGCTCAACTTAAAATTACTACTAATTCTGTGAACATTGGACCTTGCAGATTGGAATTCCTCTGAAATCGTGAGATTTTTTAAGTAGGTACTTAAATACCTACCTACTAAATTAATAATCATTTCACAATTGATAAAATAATCTTTACCGAACCATATATATGGTCATGTGCCGATGCTAAATTATCGCCATGGGTCATCTGATTCCCTTGAAGAAGTGTTTTTGGGGTGAAGGGGGAAGATACTTCCAAAGACCCTGAGGAATGAAGTAAGACTCGGATCACCGGAAGGAAGGAAACCGGACACAAACATTCCTAAAGCTCGCTCATGAGACACCGAGAGAGCACCGAAGATTCATTGGACGGTTGCACCGGATTGCTGCCACTTTGATTTTCCCCACCCATAATGGGGAGATGGATAATATAGTATGATGGAGTGGTTGATTCGCTATGCTCAGTCAATAAATTTTATTTATTTCTTCCATTTTTTTATTAATGAACGTACTAGTTTCACATTATGGCGGACATCTGTAGACTGGCCACGAGTCTATAGTTTTAATAAAAAAGTAAAAAAGTCATGTTAAAATTAAATTCCATCACAAATTAATGGTTTCAAAATTAGAAATATTCATTGTTTGTTTTGCAGCCCACCCGCTACCTGATCCTGGATCTGACAGCCACCTGCTACGTGGATGCTGGAGGAGTCACCATGCTGAGGAGCATCTTCCACGACCTGGATAAGCAAGGGGTGCAGCTTCTACTGGCCAGAGCTAATGGTGAGTCAACCTAACCTAACCTATCTCCTTGCACTTCTTCAAGCCTGATCTACCAATGTATATTATTTATCAATAATATTCATTCAATTATTTTATTTCATATATCAACACTGTTCATTTTATTCCCAGGTCCAGTACTAGAGATGATGGATCGATTCGACCGTCTGGAGACGGACAAGATCCACTTCACAACCTTTCCCACCGTCCATGACGCAGTTCTCTTCGCCATGTCACACATGCAGACCCCCATCACCTCCATCACCACCTCGTGAGACCACATTCAGCTATCGCTTAGCCAAAACACTATCGATAATGGATGAGGCAATAAAGCCTCGTCACGAAACAACATCGAGCTGTCTTGAAGCGACAAAAATCTATACCTAACGAACTAGGCAAAAGAACACCGAGTCTTACATCGATGTATCTCGAAGCCACAATAATCCATAGTTAATCGATAAGGCAATAATAATGGTCTCTATAACGCCTCGTCATGAAACAACATAAAGCTATCTCTATACAACACCACTCTATAGATAACGGAAGGCAGAAGAATGTTGGCCAATATAACACCTCGTCATTGGACAACAGCAGCGATCTATCTCAAAGAAACAATAATCTACAGACAACGGATGAGGCAGTAGAAGTTGACCTATATAATGCCTTAGACAACATCTATCTATCTCGATGCCACACCACTCTATAGATTATTTATGACCATTACCGGTTTCAATCTATCCTAGACTGATTCAGTCAGATGAAGTAGAGGAACACTGGCATATACAAAATGCTTCTTCGTCTTATGAAATCGAGCTATCACAAAACAACATCCTATAGAAATAGGGCGAAGATCGCTAGCCTATTTGACATCTCGTTAGTGAAAATCTTCAATATTAGCGACAAGAAATCATAGATCACCTGCAATGCGAGACAAGACATGATAATTGACATTGAAAGACTTGATAACTGAATGAAAGACATGATAATTATCGAGAGTCTTCGACAAATTAGACGAGCCCGTCAAGATCACAAACTTATTTGTCAGACGCATCGGTTTTGTAGATATTTGGACAACTGTGCAAAAAAATTATTAATTTGTTATTTCCTCTTTTCACTACCCTCACAGATAAATATGTTGAACCTTGTATTACATAGGATAAACATAAATTTTATATTGTATGGACTCGGTTTATCTCATAGATGGGATTTTTTTCCCTGATGATTTTATGATTTTTATTTTATTTTCTCTTCTATAGAAGAGAACACTGTGTTTAGAAGACTTGTGTCTTGTCATTGTCTTTCATTTTTAATTTTAACCTCAGTATACTATAAAAAAGTTCTGATTTGTTCATCAGAGAACTATATTGATGTAAATAATTTACTCATTGTGATACTGCAAGGTATATTGATTTCAGAATTAAATAGTTTGAGGCAATAGTTTCAAATGAAAATACATAAGACAATAAACTAACCATGTGATTTTATAAAAATAAACTTTGATCATTGTTGTAAACTAAAATTCACCGTGCAACTATGTAATTGAATTACATACATTAGCTTCATTTTGTATTTTCCATTTAAAAAATAATGGAGCAGAAGACAGTTTTTTGATAAATTGTAATTTATTTTCATATGAATAAATCTTACAAAAATGGCCGTGACATGAATTGTAAAGTTCTTTGCGATATTAATTTGATTCTTAACTCATTTTCTCACTTTTCCTGCCAATAAATGATTATATGAGGTGTAATTGAAGGCAGCTTTTTAATATGTAAGTTTTTACTTTTTATAAACAGACAGTTTATGATTAACTATCATTCAAAGAGAGCTCATTTTCAATAATGTTCTTAATTACAGATGGAATCAGAAGTTATGTTCACAACATGTATATATTTTTATAAATCTCACCCTTTTGTGGAATTTTTGAACAAAAAATTACGATTAAGATATTCTTGTATACAAAAGACATATGAAAAATATTTTTTACCTCGTCCATTAAATGGAAAAACATGCAATAATATTTTTAATATGTCAGGCTTGTGTAATACGTAATAAATGTATTAAATAGTATAATTATTTTGGTATTGAAACAAAGCTTGTAAAAATTGATATATCTGGAAAGTGCCTTTGTCTTGCCATTTGGATCTATTCTTGGAGATTACAATATAATTGAAATATTTTTTAACCCTTACAGCTAGGTATGCAAAACCTATCAAAGTAGACACGTCTGTGGAATAGGTCTAAATTTGAGATGATAAAAATATGATTTAGCTAAATAAAATGTTTAGGATATATTTTTCTTTGTATTACTTTAGTTAGAATTAACAGGTCTATCTGTGATGCTCTTCATATTTATAGCCTATAATTAGTTTAGTTATATTTTCTAAATACATTGATGCAATGTCATAATATATATATATATATATATATTGTTGGCAGCTCTGACGAAAAATCTATAGATTATTCAAATCCTTCGTCTTCCAGTTCCTACTTATCTTTTCACACGAAGAATGCAATAAACTTGCCAACGAACTCGATACTTAGGATGCATACATTAATTATGTGAACTCAAAAGAGCAAAATCTCACGTTACTTGAAAAGAATATACGAAGTGGCCCAAATTTATCTCTCCAAGAGGGGGAGGATCTAGATTGGAAGAAAAACTGCTCACGTAATTAATGTATGCCCCCTTACATTGTCTAGGATCAGTAAAGTATTTAATGTATTTTTCGAAGGGTGTCGTATACGATACAGCCTATGTTTATAATTAACTGAAGGAAACAATCTTTCAAATTACAGTAATCAATGTACAGAACATACTCAGTACATTTGAAATGTAAATTTTAATTTTTCGCAGTCAGTATTTTCTTGTTTAATACATAATATATTTAATTCAAAGTAAAGTTGTTAATAATAGATATGATTTGAGATTTTCACAACCAAAAGTATTATCGTGATTCATTTTCGGGTTATTATGTTGTCTTGCACTTTCTCCTACCTTAACCAAAGTTTCAGACAGCGTTTCAATGTCTCTCATGAGAGCAGATATGTGTAACATAGACAATAGCGCTGTCCGAAACGTTGGCTAAAGAAGGCAGCTCAAAAACAGCTTATCATGAAATCCCAAAAATTAATCGCAATAATTATTGTTAATAATACCTCAATGAATAAGTATCCAATGCCAATGGATATTATTTTATTCTTCCTATTCAATTATAATTTAAGTTATTAAATTAATTATTTTTAGTCAATATCACCTCATCTTCATTGGTTTAAGACCTCAAACTAATTCAATAGTAACTATATTTTATTTAAATGTAATTTGGGCACAAAATAAACATATTGTTTTCACTGTTAGTATTTATTTTTCTAGTCCAAAGCTGTGTACATAAAAGTAATATTTATAGCTGCGGGGATATCTCGATTTTTCATTCCTTTTCAAACTGCGTATTAAGTTAAATAATTCATTAGAGGATCAATATTTTTCATATTATCATTGGAAGTTTTAATTCATACATGTATCACCACTCCTAGATATATAAGATTTAGCTTTATCTATAAAATATGTTTTATAAAATAGCAAAATCATAATTAGACATTCATTGACAGTAAATTATAAACATGTTTAGAAAATTAACATCACACTATGGTTGCAATTTCGCCTTTATTATAGCTGCAAGCAAAGAAAGTGCACAGATACATGTCTATAGCCATGTGCAGAAAGTTCATAATTTATTAGTAGTTCACCAGCGCTCATTGGTGGACCACCCCGACCTCTCTTCATTCCAGACAACACTAGGGAACTGTCTTTTGGTTTTGGTCCAACTATTGCGTATTATGATCAATGGATGTTAAAATGATATTGTAAAAGTTCACTATTAAAATATGGAGAAATTTTATTTTATAATAATTATAGTCGATAGATTTTAAATTGATTTTTTCTCTGTATTATTTGCAATAACAAATAAAAATTGACCTTATTTTCATTTAAAAAAGTCTCTTTTCTGTTTATATTTTCTGTCACTGTAAAAAAATAAAGACTGGATTTTATGTGGCAACTTGCCTTATTTTGTGACGTCAAATAAATCTTTCAAAACTTCATAGCTAGTGATGGAAACAACATAAGCTTAAAATAATATCATTTATCTAGAAATTCCATTCAGAAAAAGCTGTGCAATTTCATGACACTAAGGGCTCACCATTGAAGAGTGGGAAATAAAACCAATTTTCTATTTTATAGTTACGATATTTGGACCCAGTCTAGCCACTTTTAAAATTATAAATGTTTGCAATTTAGTGACATTTTGTACTTGTGATAATGCTAATCTTTGCAAGGTCAACATATTATTGAAAGAAGAGTTAAATTAAAATTAAAAGGGCTATAAATAAAGTGTTGAAATCTGTGGCATAGCTATAGTATTGATGTGGGAGCGATTCACCCCTGGGGAAGGGCGAGGGGGGAAATTTTTTTTAGATATTTTTTGGGACCTCTACTCCCCTCAACTTATTATTTACTTCTCATTGCTAAAAGATATACGCAAATAATATTGTTGTATTTTCCAGAAATGTTATCTAATTACTATTTTATTTTTTCTAACAGAATACTGTGACCGATGAGGGGGAGGGGAGGTTGAACCCCGTAAACCCGCCTCTGGTGAAAATAATTATATGTATTTTGTGATAGTATGTCTTAATGTATAAAAGCTTTGCTCTTAATTAATTAAGATTTATTTAATTACTTTACTTAACCATTTACATGCTTTTATTGTAAAGATTTCAAATTGCTACACTATATGTAGCATATTATGACCAGCTTGTAGCACATGTTTCTTCATTTTACAAAATTAGCCCGACATGAATTCATTTTACGTTTATGTGAATTCAATTTGTTTTGGGCGAATATATTATAATAATAAAATATACTCTAAAAAAATATTCATTTCTTTGGACAATTTTTATCATTCAAAATGTTAATTTTTCCTGTTTAAAAATACATATTTATAAAACTGCTGTGATCCCTAGAAAACAGTTACTTAAAACAGTGATATATTTATATTATTATTGATATTTTTATAGTTTTTTTATGTAGTGAAAAGTTATAATATTATAATAAGAGTTAGTTATTATGTAATGCATTTTTTTAGTACGACTATATTTTAATGATGGTCGCCGATAGGCAAATTTAATATGTTGAAACAATGCCATAAATATATTATTATTCAGATATTGTGTTTTATTTATCAACGGTGCTATCATATACTCTCTAAAATGGTGACTTAGCAGGGGTGTCCAGGTGTGTCTGCCCATCAGCTGCAGAGCAGGACGGACAGGGAGAGAATGGTTGAGGGAGGCCCTTTGACTTCTACAGCCGTACTCCCTCGGAAAATATATATATATATACATCCCGCTATCATTGCTGCGTCTTCTAATGGTCCACTTTCATTCAATCCTGCGTCCGACCGTCATTCTGCGTCCGGTATAAGGACGCAGGATTGAACACATGTAATTTCAAGTTTTCCCCACTCCTGTACCCTCATACAGTTCAAATACGAAAATAAGCCAGACGCGGTTTTGGTACCTATATCAACTGAAATATACTATTTTAGTTCAGTGTTTTGCCACCGAGCGGCGAGCCGCGGCGCTGCAGTAGATGAGCGTATATTTTTAGCATAATATATGTTTCATTGACTCGCGTATCGCAACTCCTACATTTGGCAACATCGCTTTTTAATAGCGTGTCGTCTGTTCTCTGCGAAAACAAAGCAATCACACTTAAATATCGCACATTGCACAAGATTATATTAAAATCAGCTGGATTATTCAAAATTGGCGCTAAATATGACTACAATAAGGATGGATCTTTGTCAATCGTACGTAATTAATATTTCAATATCACCAAGACAATGTAACAACAATATCGTCGTTGTTTGCGCATTAAATAATAGTTATTTTGCTGATATTAAACTTGCCGAAGCTGCGTTTTTTTTTTAGAGCCATGATTTTACTTCTTACTCGAAAAAATCAATAAAAATTCATTCTGAAACTAATATTAAATCACGGCATCCATCTTTTAGTTTCGTTTAGTTCTTCTGACTTTTCAATTTCAATTTGGGATGTGGGCATGGTTACCGCCACCCCGGGAACTAATTATTGGATAACCAACACCTTTGCCGTAGGTCAACCCAAGTGGTTCGCTACATTTGGTGACTTTGCAGGGGTGCCCGCGTTCACGAGCTGAGTTTTGTCCGGGTCTTGGCGTTGGATGCGTCTGCCCACCAAGTGCATGTCAGGCCGAAACGGGACAGAATGGTTGAGGGAACCATTCTCTCTTACTTCTGACTACTCCAGCCGTTCTCTCTTGGAACATCGCTTTACACCGCAGTGGGAGGGATGGATTCCTATGTCCGTCACTCCTGAACGCACTAACCCCCAGATTCCTACCCACCCCTGATACCCATTTCCTTCCCAAAACTTTTATTCCTTCCTTTAACTAAAAAGACCCTCCATACAGCATCTCCAAAGATTACATAGGCCCTGATGGAATTCTTTTTTCCTCAGGGCCTCCTGTAATGTAAAAAAAGTAAGATATTTTCCAATATTGTCTGGTTATTCGTAACCGTACGCAAATAGTCGTCTTTTATAATAGGTAAATTAAAGTGATCTATGGCAGAATTGTTGGTTATCCAATAAATGGTTCCCGGGGCAGCGGTACCCATAATATAAAAAAATGCAAGGCTGATGTGAGTGTAATGAGTAAGATAAGAATAAAACGCTTAGGTGGTTTGTACATCACGTAAAGTGTAGAGCCAATGATCTAAGAAAGGGTTGTAGGGAGAATATACGACGTGAACTTGATCGATAGAAGTCGATGAGTCGGGGACGCCCGAAGAAGACACGGCGTGATTGGTGAACCAAATTCTTCAGGCATGCCGAATGACAGAATAACAGAGCGATGAATGTGAATGAGGCAAGAAGTGTGCCAAGATCGAGTTGTTTGGAGATCCTCTCTGCAAACCTCTGCGGGAACAGTGTAATTGTTAAATAATATTATTTATTATAAAAGGCATGTTATTTTATTTGTTTAGAAAGTTTTATGCTCTCGCTATTATTTTTTCCCTTTTTCCTTTCAATGGATTTAACATATAATTTAGTTGTAAGGTTTGCGAAAGACCCTCAAAATTGTTTATCCCGTGAACGAAAATGCATTAGTTAATTCGACAAGATACTTGTACCTGCCGTCAATCATAATAGACTTGATAAGCATTTATATAATTCTAATTTAATTTTTCATTAATTTTATTAAAATAATTCCCCGCAGGGCCTATGTCATCTTTGGGGATGCTGTATGGAGGGAGTTTTTAGGTGAAGGAGGAGAGGGAGTTCTGGGAAGGAATAGGAAGATGGGTAGGAATCTGGGGTCAGTGTATCCAGGAGTGACAGACGTATGAATCCATCCCTCCATCTGTGGTGTGTAAGGCGATGTTCCGAGAAAGTACGACAGGAAAATCAAAGGAACTCCCTCAACCATTCTCTCCCTATCCGGCCTGCTATGCAGCTGGTGGGCAGAGGTATCCGCCACGAAGACCCAGACAAATCTCATCACATGAGCATAGTATATTATAGGGCACTCTTGCTAAGTCACCAAACGTAGCGAACCACTTGGGGCGACCTATGGCAGAGGTGATAGTTATCCAATAAAAGGTTCCTGAGGCAGCGGTACCCATACCCGCCTCCAAAATTGATTCTTTCCGAAGTCTACGGTTTCTTTGTAATTAATAGGTCACATAATATTTCAACTGATAATCGTGTTGTAGTAATAATTAGCTACTTATACCTAAAGTTCAATCTTTAAAATTAACATGAAAGGACTTAATGTTTTTTATGAAAAAACCACACCGGAGTCCACTGCCATACTATGTAATGTAGTAATCACTATCGTAATGCGAAATCAAATCGGGGAGAAGAGGAAGCATAAGAAAGTCCCAACAATACAAATCTAGTCACTAAAAATAACTAATCACACTTCTAGCAACGTTTTATTCTGAATGATTCTCAAAAAATCCCATTGCAATTTAATTAATTTTACGTGCGCATCGCCGCCGGGTTGATTAGAGTCCGCGACGTATGGGCCAGTCATATTGGCGCCATCATATTCTATAAATACCTATACAGTCATCTACTCAAACTTGAACGAATAAGCGGCAACGTCGCAAGACGTTGGTTTGTCGTCAACATAAAAACAAATATATAATTGGACGCTGCATTTTCGACCAAATTAAAGTAAATATACGCAGGATGCCTCACTGCATTGAATATAAAAGGAGTTCAGATTGGTGGAACATTAAAGGGTGTTTTTTTCGTTTTGTATATTTTTAAATTAATTATTTTCAAAAATCTAAATACCTAGCAACAATCAAACGCTTAAAAGCTAGTTTATACTTTAATTAAAACTATGTAAAATCAAGTCCTTCAGATAGACGCAGTAATGTCGATCTAATGAAAGGACGCAGAAATGATAGCGGGATGTATAGTATATATATATATATATATATATATATATATTAAAAATATATTCGGGTTGGTTTCCTTTCATACATTTTAAGGGTATCGGCGATTCTATCCAATATTGTATTTGTATGCCTTTCTTGAAAGAATTGAGTTTGTATACAAACAAAACTATTTATTCACATTCATATTGGGTAAGTACGGGTACAAACAAATAATTGATCTCAATCAATATATATTATAAAAGAAAGTCCAAAAAACATGCGGCTCGCAAAAACTCAGAAACGAGTCCCGGTATGATCAAGGGAGTTATATGGTGTATTATATCTCTATACCTCCAGGACGACAGTTCTCATTTTTACCTAAAGGGCGTGCTTTTGAAGATATAATGGCTGGAAGTTTCGCCTTCTTGAAATTTCTAGAACAGTCTTTCGGAAAGTTCTAGAAGGTTCGATAGAGCTCTAGAAAATTCTGGAAGGAGTGGCGGAGTATGTTGTAGAATGTTCGGGAATATGGAATCGGGAACATCATTGTGGAACATTCCAGAACACTCTCGAATGTTGTCCTGAGCGAAGCCGGGTAACCCAGTTAGTATTTTATAAAGCACTAGCTGGTTCCCGGCATGCGTTGCTATGCTATTTAATAAAGAATTTGTTTCTTCCTGCGTGTCCTTTCCCATTCATTCCGTTCCCCTTCCTCTCCCGCGACCACTTTACCTCTCGCATTCTCACTCCGCCTCCTCTACCTCCCCTATCCCCACTCCACTCCCCCCCCTTCCCCCGTCCCGCGAACCCCCCTCCCGAGTTCCCCTCCCCCCTCCCGCATTCCATACATTCAATCCCATTCAGGTGTCAAACAGCTCGCGTGCCACCTATTGCAATTTTTTTATACAAATTTCACAATACCAGAGCTCACCAGTAGTTTTATACAAACCTTGTCCTGAAAATAACAAACACACAAAAAAGGAAAAAAAAGAATAAAAGATTATCTAATTTGGTGCATTCATTCGGAAGTTATGTGCTTACATACATTTCGGCGATTCATTTTTATTTATATATATACATCATATAGCTGGTACCCGGCATGCGTTGCAATGCCATTCAAAGAAATAAATTGATTCTCCCTGCATGTCCTTTCCCGTGCATCCCCGTTCCCTTCCACCTTCCCTCTCGCTCGTCTCTTCCCTCTCCGCGAACCCCACCTTCCCCCTGCCTTTCCTCCCTGCCGCTAAAAAATATGAAATACATATAAAATATATAATGCTCTGAGTACTGACATAAAGTCAAGTAATTCTAAATCACTTTATATAGCATGTGTACAACATTGGATTTTCGAAAGGGGACGAGCGTACTTCAAAGAATACATGAGTTCTTAACACTACATTCTAATTAATAATTTTTGCATTTAAAAAATTTATTTCTATTTTTCTTTAAATTTTTTTTTTTCTTTTTGTGTTTTATTTATGTTTTTATTTTTTTATTTATGTTCTAATCTATATAAATGTTTTATTTATATATTTGTTTAGAACACACGAGTTCTTAACACTTAATCTTTATTATATATATTTCAAAAAAATATATAATGAATAAAAAATTGTTTATGTATCTCAAAATTTGAATTTAATTTTTATTTATATTTTTCTTTAAAATATGATTTTTTTTCTTTACTTGTCACTTACTTTTATGTATTTCATAATTTTTAATTAGAATGGTAATTAATTATCTGTTTCAATAAAATAGTATTTAATTCCTATTAAAAATATTAAATAATTCAATTATGACTACCACAACACGGGCATTAGCCTAGAAGTGTGGTAACCAAAATAAAAAATCTGTAACCAATAAAATTTCATGAAATAAAAATAAAATAAAATAAATATAGGGATATAAATATTTATATTGAGGGATCAGTAGGATTTATCGGACCAGTTAGGATTTCATCAGAGCCGAACCCTCTGATATGAAAATATCTGGAGTCGGTGAAATATTTTCCCATTATGTTTCTGGTGGATTGACGTATAGTTCTTGTATTGTTTTGTATTTATTATACTTATATAGTGCACTTACATTGTGTGAATTTACTAGATAATCATTTGTGGAAAAGTGTGTGGAAGGGTTTAGTCTTTCATTTGGGAAAGATTTAACCCGGACATAAAATCTGGAGCACCGTAAATTTTTTTTTTAAATTAAGATTTTAATCCCTCAATATAAATTTTTATATTGAGGGATCAGTAGGATTTATCGGACCAGTTAGGATTTCATCAGAACCGAACCCTCTGATATGAAAATATCTGGAGTCGGTGAAATATTTTCCTATTATGTTTCTGGTGGATTGACGTATTGTTTTGTATTTATTATACTTATACAATAGTGCACTTACATTGCGTGAATTTACTAGATAATCATTTGTGGAAAAGTGTGTGGAAGGGTTTAGTCTTTCATTTGGGAAAGATTTAATCCGGACATAAAATCTGGAGCACCGTAAAAAAAAAATTTCATTTATACCAATGTCATAACGCCAGAGCTTACCATTATATAAAGCCTATGTTACTCGCTGATAATGTAGCTTTCTGTTAGTGAAAGAATTTTTCAAATCGGTTCAGTAGTTTCGGAGCCTATTCAATGCAAACAAACAAACAATCAAATCTTTCCTCTTTATTATAGTGTGTTAGATAATTTACAATATGCAAAATAATGAAGCGAAAAGTGGTCAGCAGATTGGATATACAAGGTGCGGCAGCATAACTTCATTTTTTAAAATGCGCGTCATTCAGTTGGTTCATGTTGTAGCGGAGCGCTAGTGGTCTCGTACGAAAGGGATAACTATAAAGTTTTGTCCCGACGCAGTTCAGTCGCCATCATGCGTTGGAACAGTGAGGAGCGTGCGTTTGCCGTCGAGGCCTACTTTTCGAATGTGTGTTCTGTAATCGCAACTCAGCGCGCCTTTCGGAATCGCTTTAAGTTAGCCCCGTTGGGCCCCTATCCCGGACCGAAATTCAATTGTTTTGTGGGTCACTACGTTCCGACAAACTGCAACAAGTGTGAAAAGAGGAAGAACTGGAGTCCCTCGTCCCATTAGATCACCTGAGAACATTGAGGCAGTAAGAGCTTCAATGTTGCAATCACCACGGCGTTCTGCGCGCAAACATGCGTCTGATCAAATGGAGATCATCACGAGAATTCTTCGTGATGATCTCCATTTCCATCCATACAAAATGGCGATTGTGCAGGAACTTTTTAAACGTGACTTCAATTCTCGGAGGAACGCATGTGAGGTTCTTCTGGAAAATGTTTCTGAGGACGCTATTGTGTTTTTTAGTTTTTTAGTGATGAAGCCCATTTTTATTTGTGTGGAACCGTCAACAAACAAAACATGCGCTACTGGGCTGAGAATAATCCACGAGAATTGCATCAATGGCCTTTGCATTCTCCTAAAATCACAGTGTGGTGTGCAATTTCCTCAAGTGGGATTATTGGTGCCTGGTTCTTTGAGGAAAATGAAGTAACAGTGACAGTGAATTCGGACCGGTATGTAAACATGTTGCAGAATATTTTTTTCCTACGGCTAGACGAGTTAGACTTAGGGGACATTTGGTTCCAACAAGACGGTGCAACGGCGCACACTGCAAGATCATCGATGGCGGTTTTGAGGGAACACTTCCCAGAGCGCCTCATCTCAATTAGGGGCGATTTGGAGTGGCCGGCCCGCTCTCCCGATTTGTCCCCTTGTGACTTTTTTCTGTGGTGTTTTTTGAAATCCCGTGTTTATGTGAACCGTCCAAGGACCATACAGGATTTAAAGACCAACATCCATGAAGAAATTGCTTGCGATATGCTGGCCTACATGTGCTTACATTATAAAAAATATATGTATGTGCCTACATTATAAAAAAACAATAAAAAATTCTGATTCATACGATGGGTTTTATTAAGTTTTGAAAAAAAGAAGTTATGCTGCCGCACCTTAATAAGTCAGCACTATAGCACTAACTAATATGCTGACCTATTGGTTATATAGGTCAGCACTATAGCACTAACTAATTTGCTGACCTATTGGTTATATAGGTCAGCACTATAGCACTAACTAATCTGCTGACCTATTGGTTATATAGGTCAACACTATAGCACTTAATAATCTGCTGACCTATTGGTTATATAGGTCAGCAGATTGGTTCGATCTGCGGGCACATTTTAATGCTTTCCCATGATCAGCTTTCTGTTTTCGGACTTCGGTTCCCTTAAGATGTGCCCAGGAAATTGGTGAAGTCATCATATTCGAGATGGATGGCTTCATTCAATACACTGTTAAGGAAACTGGTGTGGGTTCAAAGCCGTAGTTCAGTTGACAATGCTCTGAATCAGTGCAACGAAAAACACGGCTTACCGAGCCTACAACACATTTTGAACGTCCGAAAACAGAATAGTATATAACAAAATGGCAAAGAAAAGCAAGAGGATCATAAATAGGTCAAAATTGGAGCACAACCTGCAGATCAGCAAAAAGTTGGCTTGCCGGCTCAATAGGTCGCAATTTCTGCAAATACAGTCTGTCAACTCTTACCAGACCTGAAAATGGGGGTCCACAAAAATTTATCTGGTTTCGATAATAAAGAACAAAAATGTTGGCTTGGTTTTACCTATCAATGTAGGCAGATAATAAACTACTCAAAAAAATTAAGGGAGAAAAAAAAAAACTATTTTTCAGTGATTTTTAACAGGCTGTATTTCGGTAAAAAATGGTCGTATTGAGACTTTAAAAAAAGCATTTTGAAGCTTTAAGATTCTAATTTTTTAAACATTTTTTTAGGAGCTACGGTTCTCACGTAATCCTAACAAATAGCGCGAAAAAAGAATTTTGAAATTTTTTTTTCCAGTTAGGCTGGCTGATGGATCAGAAAGCCTGTTTATTTAGCATGAAATTTTTTTTAAACCTCCCTTAATTTTTTTGAGTAGTGTATTCTAAGAAGGTCAGCGACTGTTACTTGTAAAAACTTGTATATTTGATATTTAATTCCATTAAGTCTGTAATCATCCACTGTTAAAGAAAGGGCTAAAAGCCGTGGTTCAGTCGACGATGCTCTGAAGCAGTGCGATGAAAAAATGGGACTTACCGAGCCTACCAGCACATCTAGAACATCCGAAGACAGAACAGCGTACAAAAAAATGGCAAAGGAAACCAAGAGAATCATAAATAGGTCAAAATTTGAACAAGATCTGCAGATCAGCAAAATCAGCATGCCCGCATTGCAGCAGAGCATTCTGGTCGCTTGCGGGCTCAATAGGTTGCAATTTCTGCAAATCCAGTCTGCCACCTCTTAACAGACCTGATGGCTCGCTGGCACCGAAAAGACTAACCTATTGGAAAAATGTTTGCGGAAATGCGGAATGCCATTTTCTCGATGCCGAATCCTCAGCTTTTTCATATAAAAACCGCAGTAAGGAACCGACGTCGGGAAGCTTTTTAAAGTGGAGTCTGGCTCTGTGCCCTCTGGTTGGAAAAAAGCGGTTATCCATCCTATTCCAAAGGGTGACCGCAGCAACCCGGCCCACCCCATAGCGATCACATCAGTTCTGTCCAAGGTGATGGAACGTGTGATCAACGACAAACTGCTCATATCTCCCAAATAAAATAAAATAAAATACCTCAAGAAGAACAAAATTATTAACGACCGTCAATAAGGATTCCGGCGAAACCGCTCATGCGGCGATCTTTTAGCGTATGGGACGCATGTTTGGGGGCGGTGCATGGAATGTTTCGGTGAGACCCAAATGGTTGCACTGGACATTTCCAAGACTTTTGACCGGGTTTGGCACCGAGGACTTGCGAACAAACTGTCATCTTACGGACTTCCCGCATCCTTGTGTACGTGGATTGCCGACTTTTGGAGGGAGAGGTCGATTCAGACGGTTGCCGATGGTTTCACCTCTTCCTCGCACTCGATAAAAGGCGTTCCACAGGGATCGGTTCTGTCTCCGACATTGTTTTTGTTGCACATCAATGACCTTTTGACATGTACACCAATTCATTGTTACGCGGATGACAGTACAGTCCATGATAGCTTTTTGTTTGACAAGCCCCCAAAGGGCTCACAAATTCCAACGACTCGGAGGGCTTTGAAGCAAAGAATGGACGGTTACCTCGAAAGTGTCTTCTCTTGGGATAAAAATAATCTCAGCCCCAAAATACCTGAAAAAAACCCTCGACTCTGTGCAGAAACTCAATTTGGGAGTCGGATATGGGTACCGCCACCCCGGGAACCATTTATTGGATAACCAACACCTCTGCTATAGGTCACCCCAAGTGGTTCGTTACGTTTGGTGACTTAACAGGGGTGCCCGGGTTCATGGGGTGAGGTTTTGTCCAGGTCTTGGCGGCGAATGCGTCTGCCCACCTGTTGCATGGCGGGCCGGATCGAGAGAGACTTGTTTGAGCTTTTGACCTTTCCATTTCTCAACCCATCGCCTTGCACCGCAGTTGGAGGGATGGATTCATATGTCTGTAACTCCTGGGCACACTGACCCCCAGATTCCTACCCACCCCTCATACCTTTTTCCTTCCCACGACTTCCTCTCCTTACTTTTCCTTAAAAGACCCTCCACACAGCATCTCCAAAGACGACATAGGCCCTGAGGGGAATTATTTTCCTCAGGGCCTCCTGTGTGGAGCTAATGTAAAAAAAAAAAAAAAAACGGGCGGTCCGTCTGATAGATTCTCCTAATTTAACACTTGGACTGAAATCTTTAGACAAGTCGGGTGGGAATGCTATCCTTGTTCTACCAGTATTTCAATGGAAGGTGCTCCGAGGAACTAGCATCATTGATCCCTTCGGCATCGTTGCATAGTCAGGAAACACGCCAAACGCGTGCCCAAGATATGTACACGGTTGACATTTGTCACATGAGAACGGGTCGCTTCTTCGACTCATTCTTGTGTTCAACAGCTCGACTGTGGAACGATTTGCCGGCCTTTGTGCTTCCTCCTTCCTATAACATGGGTCTCTTCAAGACCAATGTTCATTCCTTCCTCTCCACACAGTATCTCAGATGAGGGAAATTATCTTCCTCGGGGCCTCCTGTGTGGAGTTAAGGCAAAAAAAATCATATTATTTTAATAAATGGAACACAAGAAATATACTATTTTTCTTTTTATTTATACCACTCCGAATTTAGGGTTGAAACTCAGCCGTGACGCCAATTTCCATCGTTAGATCTAATCTTCTTATTTTTTGACGAATTTTGGGAATACGGTCGAAGCAGCAGGGGGTCCAACGAAGCCAGTAAAATTTTGAAAGGGGTCTACGAGAAAAAAGAGTTTGGGAACCTCTGTTCTAGAAGAACGAAATTATTAACGACCGTCAATTCGGATTCCGACAATTTCCCACCGTATCGTAAAGGTAAAATTACGCAAATTGTTCCAAGCTATCCGACACCTCATTTTCAAAGCCGGGAAGAAAGTTTTTTTGCGATATTTGTGTTTTATCAAACGGTGTTAGAAAGAGAAAACACCACACTTTTAATTCAAATTCATGCTAAGTCACCAAATGTAGCTAACCACTTGGGGTGACTTATGACAGGGGTGTTGGTTATCCAATAAATTGGATATGTTCGCAAATTGGATATGTTCAGAAATATTCTATTTATTTAGATTTTATTGCAAAGTGGAAATATTGTGACCTTCTGACAAAATATGCCCGAAGCCTGAGGAGCTAATAATGTTTCTTCAGACAACTGCACAAATTGAACATTTATTTTGATTCTCCTTGGAAACAGCAAAACACCCACTTCCATCTCTCAGTTGAACCCTATTGTGACATCTTAGCTTCATCCATTTATTTATTACTATACATTTCAATTTGGGAGGTGGGAGTGGGTACCGCCGCCCCGGGAACCTTTATTGGATAACCAACACCTCTGCCATAGGTCACCTCAAGTGGTTCGTTACGTTTGGTGATTTAGCAAAGGTGCCCGGGTTCATGGGGTGGGTTTGTCTAGGTCTTGGAGGCGGATGACTGGGACACACTGAACCCCAGATTCCTACCCACCCCTTAAACCCTTTTCCTTTCCAGAACTCCCTTCTCCTTCCTTTCCTTACAAAAACCCTCCACGCAGTATCCCCAAAGATGACATAGGCCCTGAGGGAAATTATTTTCCTCCTGTGTGGAGCTCATATAAAAAAAATATAAAAAAAACATTTAATACAGAAAATTACAAGTATCCAAATAATGTATATGTCGTAGGCCGATCGTAAAATCAGGCAGATCATGATGCGCCTAGCCACATTGTAAAGTGCCAGGCGGCTGATCTTGAAGCGCCTGAGGTGCATCATGATCTGCCTGATTTTACTATTGGCCTGCGACATATACTTGGATTTTGGATATAATATGCAAAGTAAATATTAATAAAATAATATGATAAGTAAGAAGAGGTTTGCGGGGTTGAAAAGCGGAGAGGCACAAACATTTTTTAAAGTACATTTTTTAAATGTAGTAAACTACATCTACCTAGAAAAAAAAATACAACTGTTCCCTACGTCAAACTATAATAATAATGTGCAACACAAGATAGACTGTCAACTGCAAATTTGCCCTACTAAATTAAACCAAATAACCATAATCCTTCGGTACCTACTGCCGCGTACTATCACAAATAATCACAAAACCAAAAAAACTTGGTCACTAGAGTCATCTAATCGTAAATGATCAGTTTTACTTCTGAAGTGGTCGCTTTTGGTGACCAATTTCAACACCTCCTTTGAAAAATCATTAAAACTTGGGCTATGGGCCATTTTTCAATTTTTTTTTCCATAACCTTTGACTTTTCAAAGAAGTATTGAAATTAGAGATGCCACGAATATTCGGCACCTATTCGGCTACTTTTTTTACTATTCGGTATTCGGCCGAATATTGCGAACCATTCTGCCGAATACGAAATACCAAATCATGAAAAGAATATGCATAATAAATTAAAAAATCTGCATTTTTAATACTTAAAATTTATCAGTAGTAAGTTATGATGAATGAAAAGAATTTTTTCCTCATAAATTATGCCTGCTTCCGAAAATAGACGCTTACTATGTAAATACACTGCTACTGGGAGATGATAAATAATGAATAATGTAAATAATAAAATAATAAATAGTAAATTCTGCTAGGCTTGGATATTGTTTTGTGTTTGCTGACCACCACTTGAAAGGGTCTGTTGTCCGATCTAGGCGAACAGTTTTCATGTAAAAATCAATCTCATTTGCGAAATGTAATTGATTTTAACATGAAAACTGTTTGCGAAATTTACTAAGTGCCGCTGAATATTCGTCGCTTCGGCCGAGAGCCTAACTGAATATTAGGTATTCGGTATTCGGCAAAATCACTATTAGTGGCATCTCTAGTTGAAATTGCTGGGTGATTCTGAGTTGTCATAGAACAGTGGTTTTTTTTGAGGCGCGCCTCAAACTAAAATACCCGCAACAGCTACCATTCCCGACTTCCCCACTCCCCCCCGCCTCCATGAAATCAGCAGCTATCGGAGGCAGGCCTTAATAGGTAATAATCAATATTATAGGTAATAATTAAATTGAAGTAACTTTGAGACTTACATAATTTATAAATTGGTAACATTTAAATGATTAAAGTTTTAATATATTTCGGAGACAACCTCCGTAGTCGTTAACTCGCAACCGAAGGTCGCCAGTTAAGAGCTAGAAAAATTATATTTGATTCATTTGTGTTATTTCAATTTAATTTTTTAAATTATATAGTATATTTGCGGCACGATACAGAGTGGAAGATACTCTTAGTATCGCCCTGGTGTAAGACCACCATTCAGAATTAAAACGTTGCTTGAAACGGATTACAATCTTTGGAGCACAGGCGTCAGGTGGGAATGCTGTCCTTGTTCTACTGGTATTACAATGGAAGATGCTCATTGATCCCCTCGGCACCGATGCGTAGTCGGGAAACACGCCAAACACCTGCCCAATATATGTTCACGGTTGACATTAGTCACATGAGAACGAGTCGTTTCTACGACTCGTTCTTGAGTTCAACAGCTGGGTTGTGGAATGATTTGTCGGCCTCTGTTATTCCTCCCTCCTACAACATGGGTCTCTTCAAGACCCATGTTCACTCCTTCCTCTCCTCAAAAAGACCCTCCCTACAGCATCTTCAAAGATGACATAGGCCCTGAGGGAATATTGGTAAATGTTCCGCTATTGAATCCACGTTCAAAACACTCTTTAAAAAAGTAAAATAAATTGTACTAGGAAGATAATAGTTACTAATAAGTAATTCAGTAAGCGGAATTGAAAAATATTGCGTTTTAATGGTTATTTTTTTAATTTTAAAAATGCGAAATGTCATTTTTCAAGGACCGCCATGTTATTAATTACGACGATGAAATACGCACTTTTAAAAGGAAAAATCACTCTCTGTCAGTTACACAATAATAAGTACGAATTGCAATCTTCGAAAATGATAAATAATGTGTATTAATCATTATTTTGTTCGGTTTCGTAAAAACGAAAAATCATCACTTATTACGCGTGCATGACGCAAGACGCGAGCCTATATGAAATGTGAAACTGTTTCTTAAATTAATATACCAAACCACCCACAACTGTTTTTTTTTTTGATTCTATGGATTCTTTCATAATCCTCTAACTAGCTAGGGCTTTGCAATACCCTTTCATGTTTCTAGCTACTAGTACTGAGGCTCGTTTGGCCTTTTTACTATTACCTTCTGAAGGTCGTATTTACTTGACTGAATTTAAGTTACATTAATGTCATCGTGAGGAAAAAGTCTTTACGGGATAAAAAACCTCACGCAAGTTGCAAAGCAAAAGGGAACATAAGTTCTGAACTTTTTTCTGGAAATTTTACATTTATTTTTACTGAATGTAAGTATTTTATTTTCTTCAGGTCAGCATCTCGTCTTTGGGGTTGGTCCTGGTGCCTATGCCTAGTAAGGTAAAAAATAGGGAAGAAAAAACATCATTAATATCGGCTCAATCTACGTTGGTTTTTACGCCAACGCACATCGAACACAAAAAATCCGAGTATCTTCTCCACTCCACGCCACTGCACGCAGGTGGTATGCGCGGAATTTTTGCCACATTCCATGCGAAACATGTTTTACATGCAATTTGCAAATGAGCCAACCTAAAAATATATAAAGCATTCACGAAACGAGTAGCTAGAAACGATACATAGACGATATTATTACGAAAGTACCTGATTTGCCAAATTACATATGCAATTATATTAATACCTAGAACGAAAATAAATAAAAGAACACACACGTGTTTTTATTTTCAATAACATATACATCCCAGGTTTTTAATTGATTTGTACTGCAAGTAGGGTTTGTTTAACGGGTGTGTGTAATTATTTGAATACCTAGAATGAAAATAAATAAAAGAATGCGCAAGCGTTTTTCTTTTAAACAAGATATACATCCCAAGTTTTGAATGGTTTGTTTAGCAAACAGGGTTTGTCTAGCGGGTTTGTGTAATTTTTACGTTTTATAATAATTACATAAACATACCCGTTAGACAAACCCTGCTTGCCAAACAAACCATTCAAAACCTGGGATGTATATCTTGTTTTAAAAAAAAACTTACATACTTTTATTTATTTTCGTTCTATAGCATCCCCCATACGTAAGAGTTCAGAGCAACCGTGCCCCGCGCCACTTCAGACTGCCGCACAGAAAATTCTCACAGTGAATTGTGTTGTAAAACATTTTTCGATCTTTGAACCGGAAGTACTGTTGAGCACAGTCGCTCCGAACTCTATGTGTGAGGGGTACTTATCCATATGATGATAGATGATGACACTTTCAGTAGTTTCGGAAATAATTCAAATTAAGTACTTCGTTTTAGTAATTTAATTGACTGTGTTTTATTTCTAGCCACTCGTTTTTAGGTTAATAGTATCTATTTGCGATTTGTACATTGCAGTTTCACACGGCACAATTTAATACGGCATGCATAATGAGTAATAATTTTTCATGTTTATGAAATCGAACAGAATAATAAATTATACCTATGCATTATTTATCATTTATGAAGATTGAAATATGAACTTCTTATTATTATCTAACTGAAACAAAGTGATTTTTCCTAAAAGTGCGTATTTACCATGGTAATTAATAACATGGCGGTCCTTGAAAAATGACGTTTCGCGAATTTAAAGTTGACAAAATAACCATTAAAACGCAATGTTTTTCAATTCCGCTTACTGAATTACTTATTACTAACTATTATCTACCTAATACAATTTATTTTAATTTTTTAAAGTGTGTTTTGAGCGTGGACTCAATAGCGGAACATTTACCAAAAAAATCTTTTATCTGTTTACCCTTTTCTTCTGTATTTTTTGGGGAAGCCCAGCTTCCCCTGTCTCATAGCACGAACCTCCATCGGATAATATATTTTTAAAAAACGACAAAACATGTAAGTCCATGTGAGTACTTTGATTTGTATCATTATAAGTGTGAAAATACGATCACGGTGCAAACTAATCATAAACGAATTCAAACTAGACGTAATTTTACGGCACCTGTGTGAAAGTGCTCCCTTTTTCCAATCAAAACTGTCTATTGAGTACATTCCTCAATTCTGCTACCGCCAAGAATGGACTAAGGCTCAAAATTAGTAGACGACAGGACTGCAGTGGACTGGATATCATTTTGTAGGGAAATGTGTTAATAACTGGCGCTACAAAATTTCAACAGAAACTTGAAACTTTTAAATAATGTTCAAATTGGAGAAACGTCAAACTGCCGAACACACATGTCAAATTTGAAGTGACAGATATATGTGACAGTTGACAGTGGCTGACATCAACATTATGTGTTGCCAACACTAGTTATGTTTAGTTATATTCCTCATAAGGAATATATTTCCCAAGCGAAGGCCGAGGAAGAACTGGTTTGAATGTTACAAAATACTTGTTGGTTTATTTATGCTTGTATCTTCATCCATGTTTAAATTTGGCTTATTTCGGTTTATGTTATGTAGCAATAAATTTAATTATACCATTCAACTGTGATGAAAAGAGTTTGGGCTATTCCGAATTCCGATACGGGGAGGGGAAGGAAAAGAGGAGAGGAAGGTGGGGAAGTACCTGGCTATTCAAATATGGTCATCAAATACGGCAAAGCCATTTCAAGCAACATGAAGCAACGGTTCGATTACGTATGGTGGTATTTCACGACTTTCACCAACTGTACGACTCTTTGTATAAATACAATAATTATTCTCAACACTTTCCTTGTCATTCTTCTCATGACAATTTGGTAAATGAGTCTTTCAATTTGAAAATTTTGATGTCTTCAAATTCATACAAGGCGCGCATAACAAGGCGTTAACCTCGATGCTACATCGTCAATGCATAAGTATCACTGCAAATATTCCTGCGATCTTTCCTTTTTTTGCCGAACATTATTTTTAATATAATAATTGGTCTAATATTACAAAAGAATTATAAATGAATCATTGCAAATGCATTGAGAATTTCAGAATCGCTTGATACTGCTTGTATTGCAGTAAATTCAAATCTTCCAGTGGAAAATGGACTTCAAGCTTCGTCACGACTTTCTAGCCAATCACCGCTCTACCCCCTTGATGAGCTATCTGGTGGGTGGTTTGGTATATTTATGACCATCAGTGAACTTTACTATATCGGCCATAAATATACCAAACCATCCACATATCGGCTAACCAGTAACCAGATGATAATTTATAATTTCATATAAAAATGTTACAAATATAATCTCGAAAGAGATAATTAACATTTCCGAAATATTTCTACCGATGGGTATGACTTTTCATCGAAAGTTGTTGGAAAAAAAACATTCGGCCATTGACCTCATAAAATGCATCTCTGAAAAATATAGGTAACTGCGCTCGACTGCGCTTGCAGTAAAATAAAAATGGAGTCAAAGCAAGCAATGATTTTTTTAACGTTTCGCTAAAATGTGACTGAGTCTTATTAGATAGAATATAATCAGTTGTTATCAAATGGAATTTTATCACATAAATTATCGCGTGTTGCATTTTTAGTGTACCCACGTGAAATTTGAAAATTATATAAATAAAAGAAATTTGAATGCCGTATCATATTACGTGATTGGAGCACACTCTAGTGGTAGAAAATAAACAGGTGATATTTGAATGTGATTGGCGGATGGGTTTGTCATGGCTAACACCGCGGACCAATCCCGGCACAGTAAATAACCAAGCCAGCGTACGTTCGCCGTACCCTTTTTATTAAACGCTTTCAACGTGTCTTATAAAGTCGTTATGTCAGAAAATCTGTAGATTATTGTTCGATTTAATGCTTATGATAGTCACAAAACGTCGCGGACACTGTTTATAATGAAAACCTGCCACTTATAGCTCCGTTATAAGTTTTGGCGGTATATCAGCAGCTCGTGTTGATAGCACATCGTTGGCGATTGTCAATTCATTGGGTTTTTATCCCGTGTTGTGGTGGATTCTTACATCGCACATTACGATGGTTCGAGGTAAGTTTCATCGTTTAACCCGATCGAATTAATCACTGCCGCGTCTTTACTTATTTCATCCGTGTATTCTATTAATTAAATAACGCTGTTTGGCTGTTTCCTTGTTACGGATGAAGGGACTGGGCAGGGGGGTTACACCTACCTACTCATTGTTTTCCATCCAATAATGAGGCACAATTGCATAATACGTTGCATGTTTATTGTTGTCCATTGTGGTTTTTGACATACTGAGATAAAATTCATGTTTTGGGACAGCAGTTTATTATTGCCTTTCTTCCCGCCATTTTGTTTTTTTTTGTATTGACATTCATAATAATTAATTTTTTTCATCAGGCCGAAGGGGGAGAGCGGCCAAGACTGGAGACGAGGTTTGCTATGCTAGCCCCAAGCGGAAAGATTCCAGACTTGAAAACATAGGAAATTTTGCCAATGGAGTGGATGTTGCTCAACCGACCAACGGGGAGCTTCCCAAGATTCCTTCTCCTCCAACCACCAGATCCAAGAACGGCGCTTACGGAAAAGCCGACAAAAATGTACTACACAATGGAAAGATTGTAAAAAATACTCACATTACAAATTACTTTCACGTCGTGAGTCCTACCAACGGTTTTGACGAAGCTAGAATCTCAAAGATACCCATAAACATTAAACAAGAGAATGGAAATCTTCAGCCATTGTTCAATGGGACACGCATTGAAGACAGAGATTACTCTGAACAAAATGGCTTCCACACTTTTGGCATGGATCGCTACATGGGCTTTGACGAAATCTCCAAAATCATACACACGGTCAGGTCAGAAAGCGACAAGAAGAAGGACATCATCAGCAATATATTTAAACGAGAAATTAGTGAAATGACCAACGTTGACGAAGCCCGCGGTTATGACAGATTGGGCGAGTGTGAAATCATAGAAGAAAACTTCAATCCCGTTGTGATGATGAATGGGTTTTGTCCGCCTAAGCTGGAGAATGGATTCAAGTCCAATGGAAGCAGTGGTTCGTTTGAAGATGTATCGGACATAGTGTCTGAGAGCAATAATGAAGATAATAATGTGCTGCCCAATGTTCGCCTTTCTCCGAGGAAGCATGCCTCCACTATGCAGAGATGCGGTAATTATTATATTATTAGTAGTACGTTATACTCCCTGGAATATGTATAAATGGTGGATGGAACCACCACTAGTTCGCTCTTATTGAGAAATCCCAACTTCTCTTATGAACAACAGACAAAAACTGGACATAAATACATTTTTAGTGGGTAAATTGCAATGACATTACAGCACATCTAGACCCGTTATTGTCTCACAAAATTAAGATAAAATGTGGCAAGTGAAAAACACTCTTGTTTCCAGTAAATTCTTAATTCAGACGTTGCTCATGTGACAAAGATAGACATTCAAAGAATACGTGTGTATAAAATGAAATAGATATAAGATCGAGCAGCATTTACGAACTTTAAATCTCTTTAGACGAGCGTCATCTATACATGACTAGGGACACGATATCGAATAAAAAGTATCGATACTGTACTCATGAGTAGTATCGGAAAAAAAGTGTTGTGCTCGTAAAAGTATCGAAACAAAAATATCGAGTACATTTCATAGGGCCTGATTTACAGCTCTGGCCGGGCTAACTACGTATCAACCCCCTCCTCCTCCCACAATAATATAAATAATTTGTGTGTATTTACGAATGAAATGTTATTCCTTGGCTTTTTCTAGTATTTGCCATGTAATGCAAACACTTTCTCATCGTACACGAGGGCAATTTATGGCGCTAATAAAAAAAATTTCAAAAGAAGCAAAGCTAGCAGTCCACAATGGAGTCCTGGTACCTACCCTGATGTTTGGCAGTGAGGCATGGAACTGGCAGAGGAAGGTTGAAAGTAAACTGAATGCTGTTGAAATGAGATCCCTGAGGTGTATGTGTGGTAAAACAATGTATCATTGTGTGAGGAATGTGGATATCTGCAAAGAATGTAGGGCTGATATATAATGCATAATGAGTAAAATTAAGAAAGGGACCCTCATATGGTTTGGGCATGTAGAGTGAATGGATGAAGAAAGTAGTGTAAGAAGAATATATGACGCAAATGTAAATGGTAGAATAAGTCGGGGAAGCCCAAGGAACACATAGCATGATGAGACGAGTCAATCAGATATTTGAGTCGGGCCTTGTCAAAAGTCAAAATAATAGAAGAGTATGTATGAGACGATGTGTGAATGTGAATGAGGCAAAGAGTGTGTGCCAAGATTTGTACACTGTTGACATTAGTCACATGAGAATGGGTCGTTTTTACGACTTTTTTTTAAATTTTTTTTTTACATTACCTCCACACAGGAGGCCCTGAGGAAAATAATTTCCCTCAGGGCCTATGTCATCTTTGAGGATGCTGTGTGGAGGGTCTTTTTGAGGAAAGGAAGGAGTGGGTCTTGAAGAGACCTATGTTGTAGGAGGGAGGAAACACAGAGGCCGGCAAACTCATTCTTGAGTTCAACAGCTCGGCTGTCGAACGATTTACCGGCCTCTGTGTTTCCCCCCTCCTACAACATGGGTCTCTTCAAGACCCATGTTCACTCCTTCCTTTCCTCAAAAATACCCTCCACACAGCATCCATAAAAATGACATAGGCCCTGAGGGAAATTATTTTCCTCAGGGCCTCCTGTGTGGAGTTAATGTAAAAAAAAAAAAGACCGAGTTGTTTGGCGGTCCGTCCTATATGCCTACCCCTGCGGTGAAACGGCGTGATGAATAGTTAGCACAGGACCTTATGTGACACTGTCAATTTAGTACTAAAACCACAAAATCCAAAAGTCATTATATCTTTCGCTTGCCGCTTTTGAGATCTCTACAAAATGGTCTCTATCTATATATGTATATCTATCTATCTATCATCATCTCTACAACTACATCATTATTCGGTGGATCCTGTAGACAAGCTATCTTGTGACAGCTTTGCGGGACTACCTATCTGATAAAATAACTTGCAATTAAAAATTTTATGTATGAATAAAAAATAAATACTTAATTGTAAAAAAAAAAAGTCTAAATTATTAATTTTAAGAGGAAACCCGGTCGACGAGAAATTTGAACAATAGATATTTTACCAAATTGTTGCTGTCACTATCGCTCTTACTCCCAGCTAAAGGGACAACTGCACTTCAGGCTGATAACGCCTAAATCATCAAAATTGAGGTTTTGTATTCCCCATTTTTCTCGTCCAAAACTGAACTGAGTTTTAAGTTTTCTTTTACTAACTGCATTACAAGAAAATACTCTATGTCCGAACGTTTTGCTTATTTAAAAAATACATTAACTAGCTTGTATACTGAACGTCTGGCGTTCAAACCAGTTTTAACGATTTTTAGATGGTCCTATTTCCCATAAGAAGTAATTTGTCAAAATGTACTGACACGCTAGCGGTCGATATCTATATTATATTAAAACATTTGCTGTTGTGTCCTAAACCCAGAGAGAAATTGGAGAATTTGTTTGTATGAACAAAACGCCGCCCGGTTTCCTCTTAACTAGTTCAAAGAAAGTGTTCTTAATTTAAATAAATAATTTTTGCAGTTACAGCAAAGTAGGTATTAGCTTAATTTAATCTAATAATGTCTAGTTGGTATCTTTTAATAAATTGCAAGGGTCACAAAACATTATATATTGATGTAGTTTGTACTTAAATTCAGAATATACTGTGCTTACATAGTAACAACATTAATCTTGGTTTCATTAATGCATATTATCATAAACAGTAGTATGGTTATATACTTGTTTGATAACCACAAACAAACATAGCATATTTTCGATTTTGAAATTATCATAAACCATGTTCCTAATCAGTACATAAAATTAGATGATTATCAGATTGGAAGTCAAAACAAAGAAACGTTATATACTTGCAATGGAAGTTACATTCATTCCAACCCTTTGTTAAACTTTATCATTCTAAAGTTCGTTTTATCTGGGTCTGTAGCTCAAAATCAATTTAAAATCTTATCAATTTTGAAATCGTTATCCTTATTTTGTTCTATCATTTCTGGTATATTTTATTGTACAAGATTGTTGCATTTTTACATTATTTTTTAGTGCTATTTAATTATTTCGATGTTATAATAATATGGAGTGTTCTGTTCACACAAGATTTCGATTTGGTTGTGATTAGTTTAACCCTCTGCTGAGTTGTTATTGGCTAGAATAAGATATTTTTGCTCCCACTCTAAAAGGACCAAACTATTTTTTCCTCCATTAATACATCTGCAAAATCAACTCCTTAATACACTTTAAAAATGGAACACAATCAAATATAAGGAAAATCTACCCCAATATTTACACACACTGTAAACTAATTAATAGAGTAAAGTAAACATCTATGAACTGCCTCTTTCTTCACGCTTGTGTGTGTGCAATATTTAATTAAAAAACCCATTTTTATTTTTTCATTTAGAACTAAGGTGATGCAATTTAGCAAAATTTAAAATAAAATTGCTCTCTCTAACATTTCATAAATTTCTCTCGGATGTCGCAATGTATTATTCAAAAATGTATCATCCTTAACATAATTATATTTAATTGACCGCTAAAGTATATGAGTGGACAAATGCAAAATCAGGTTCCTGGGTTCAATTCCTCTGCTAGCTAAATTCTTGCTAGAGCAACATTTTTCAATTATATTATTTTTAATTGTTAGGTTATTAAAACAAAATATATATTTATTGAGGTGACCATGATCCATATCCTGCAATTAAAATGTAGGGAATTTTTATCTTTAAAATATTGTTTCACTCCATCTCTGCCTGTACACATTCAATATGGTCCTGCCACAGAAAGATCGTTATAACCTCTTGGTATGAGCTTTTTTAATGGAAAAGAGTGATGGTGATCTGTATACAATCCTTTTAAAACCACACATTTCAAATTAATTAAGTATGGTGCCATTAGAGTTCTAGTAATATAAGTTTTTCCTCCAAATAGGCATCACGAAATATGAGGACACCTACTCTTCATACCTCATTTGACCATAATATAAGTTTTTCCTCTAAATAGGCATTACAAAATAAGAGGACCCCTTCTAAGAACTTTGACTCTTATACTCTTCATACCTCATTTGACTATAATGTATTTTTTCCTCTAACTAGGCATCACAAAATAAGAAAATTCCTTCTAAAACTTTTACTAATTTACTCTTCATACCTCATTTGACTAAGTTTTTCCTCTAAATAAGCATCACATAATAAGAAGAGCACTCACTATCCACCTTGACTATTACCCATTTTCCATACCTCATTTGACAATAATTTAAGTTTTTCCTCTAAATAGGCGTCGTTAAGCCAACAGTGGCGATTAAGTCCAGTAAGAGGAGCCCCCTAGGATCGGAGTACAAGGAAGAAATGTTCAGTGAACTAGACGAAGCCAAATGCAAGTAATTTACGAGTACCTTGAGAGGATCTACCACTGCCAACCGTGTTAAATACTAAATATTTAGCACCTACGCAAAACATGCATCCATATTACTACAATGATTTTATCTACACATTGTTTGAGAGTGATTGTGATAATATACATATTATAAAAAAATTTCAGCATGTTTAGTTATTAATTGTCATAAAGCAAAGTTTGTGGTGCAAATCAAATTAAAAATAGTTTTAGAACTTTGTTTAAATGGTGGCTGGGTTTTGCCTGTACCTAAAAACCTTGTCGTATTGTTTATTTATTATTATTATTAAATTCATCAACCTGAAGGAAGCTTGGGTACATGTGAAATCTGGTTGGCTTTGAAAAATATACAAAAATGGTAACCATAGATAATTAAAACAAGGGATACGGGCAATGAGCCTTTAGTATGAAGCTACGCTCACAAGAGTATCGCCAAAACATTGTTCACCCACTGCAAATCGCTTGTGTGCACAGCGGTGTATTTGATTGTGCATGCACAACTCATTGGCTCTGCCGCCTTGACAGTCCATGCAGTTTAGTTGTAACTTCCATGCCATATCCCCTTTTGTTTCTGTTAACTGTCTGGGACAGTATAATGCGATTTATAGAAAATTATTAAAATGTCCTTTTTCTGTTTAGTTATGGTGGAATGACGGTGTGTTGTGTTTGTTTAGTGACCGTGAAGGAGAATGTAAAGACTCCCCACCGCATCCGTCTGTGCGAGGCCGTACCCCAACTGCCCTCGCACTCCCTGCAGCAGCTCTCTATCAAACCTTACAGGAAGAGGACCCGGAGAAGGTATGTATTAATTTCTAAGATAAATTAACAATAAACTCGGTCTAACTCATAGACATGTGAATATTACTAGACCTACCCTAAGTGATAAAAGCGTATTATTTCCCCCTCCCATTGGAACCGGCTGGGATCGAGTATGGCTTCGCGTTAATCTAAAAAATGTGACGTCATTCTTCTGCGAGCCAGCATCGAGCACTCATCGGTGCATTTTACGAAATAACACGGTAAAAAAAGTGGCTTGTGTTTTAAAAACATGTAAAAAATAGAAGTGAAAAAGAGAATAAACCCAATTGTCGTATTACATTCCATACATAGGCAAGCATTATTTTACTTTATTAAAGCTAATTCAGATCACACAATATGATCGTTTTTGTAACATATAGGTACTATCACTCGAAATACATGGCGTGTGCCCGCGCTGTTTACTGGGGTAAGTAAATTATGAAACATTTGTAAAAGTGTTAAAACTAAATACGGCAACAAAATATTGGTCGCAATCGAAAATAGGCGACTTTACTTTGGTGTGTTTGCACTTCGCAAATTTGTATGTTACGCGGCGAGCAATTCTATTCATTTAAAAGCAGAGTTTACTTTTACGCTAGAAAAGGTCTATTCATTTAAAAGCAGAGTTTACTTTTAAGAACTAAATGGTGATATTATAATGCGAGGTGCCTATATACTGTCAGATTGAGTTTTGACAAATCACATATCGCCAAATTCCCACATTCCCGCTCTTCGTCCCGCTGTAGTTGGTTTCTACCCCTCACCTTTCTGTTCTGGTCTAGTAATATTCATATGTCTATGGTCTACCTTAGAAACAATAAATTACAATCACTTGATGAAAGAATTAAAATTATTAAAACTCTCAGAAGACTTGTTTTCGATTTAATTTTAAATTGCAATAACAACACAATGCCGTAACTAAAAAAAAACTTCTGTAATGGCATAACATTGCAGCTTAAAATACAGCATTCTGCCTGGACAACCCCACAAATACGCTGTTTTGCCATTACAACTCTGTTGGTGTGGGGGAGTTAGGATGTGTGAGTTACAGCGTATTGGCCTCATGTATCAAAACAAACAAGTTTAATTTCCTGCTAGAAGTGGGAAGGCATAAAGTGGTAAACAGCTTGAAGAGTAAAATAGTGTTTTTTTTCAGACTAGCCGTCAAATCACAAGACGACACCTCCAGTTCCGACTCCAGCCTTACCCCCTCCGTGAACCTCGGTGATAACCTCACTGTGACTACAAAGCTGCCTTGCCAAATAATTAGGGACGAGAAAATAATAAGCAACGACTGTGCCTTAACCAACACCACCTGCCTGAAGGCTTTCCAGAACCAGGCTATCCACAAACTAGACCATACTGTCCACACTGACCACAAACCTGACCACAAACCTGAACACACTGATCACATCACCATCCCGGACAGTTTGGTGGTGCCGGACCTGGCCAAGGTTCTCAAGAAGGAGGAGGTGAAGATTGAGGGGAAGGCCAACGGTATCATTGCTAACGGAGTGGTTGGGAGTCACAAGTTGACGGATTACTTCCCCGTGAGGCGGAGCGTCAGAAAGACTAAGAAGGAGGTGTTGGAGGAGAAGCAGAGGGATCTGGAGGTGGCCATCAGAGAAGAGAGAGAGGAGGGATTAGAGGTTTGGATGATTTTAATACATATTTATAAAATCACCCATACTATGGCAACATTTCATATCTATAGATACAGCATTTTGGCTTTACGGTGCTCAATTCCATTCTTCTTCAGACATTTGTGTAATTGAAATAATTACTTTTATTTGTTTATTGTGGTTTCTTCCCTAAGAATTGACTATCGAATTGGCACAATGATGTAACTGCAAAAAAAAATCACTTATGTAATGGCATAATATTGCAACTTAAAATACAGCATTCTGCCAGGACAATCCTACAAATATGCTGTTTTGCCATTACAATGCCGCTGTTTGTGTTGGGAAGTTAGGATGTATGAGTTATAGCGTAGTGGTCTCATGTACCACAGCTATCCATTCCTCGGACCCATTGCGTGATGCGTCAATATGATGTATCTCCACAAAGCTAATTTTGACTTGAATAACTTTAAATAGTTTTTTGAGATTGTTATTTTCCTTGCAAACTAATAGTAGTAACATTTTAAAATTTAGTGAAAGGTTTAATTGAGAATTTATTTGAAATGATTAAAAAATATATATATATAATTGTACATAATGTAAATAAACATATATTAGTACTTCTTTTTAACAACATTTTAAATGAAGGTTCAATCTAACCTTTCACAAAATTTTAAATTGTTTCTACTCTTAGTTTGCAAGGAAAGTAACAAAATGTCCAAAAACAAGTCATTTTTATCTCTAAACTAACTTTTTGAAGATACACCATATTGCCATGCCAGGCGAAATGATAGAATGTCTCTAATGTTGGGCTTGTATCAATAAACTACAAGGTTGTCTGAAACTGTTAATATCTCAAATATAACCAACGCAGTTAAATCTTAACTTATCAAAGAATATGTGTATTCTGAAGCAATAAAAACTCTTGAATTATGAGCTCTGGGGCCACAAAATTTGTCTTGCCTTTTCTGCCTAGAATTTAAACCTTTCAATGTCATTTTCATCATGAACTATAAGTCAAGATGCCGTATTGTTGGTTCCTTATTTTTCAATACGAAAAAATGTATTGAACGGTACATAATAATAATTATTAGTGCAGTCGATTCTGTTTAATTGGTACACCGGTTTATTGGGACAAAACCAAAGAAACGGAAACTAAATAAAGAAAGTAACACTACTTTGGTTATCTGGGACACCATTCTGTTTTTTTTTTGGGGTATTATGTCAATTTGCTCATCCTTCTCCTTTAGCCTCGTTTTAGACAGCCTTACAGTATCCATCATCGGGGCAGATGTGTCACTGTGTCACGAGTATTTTCCATGAGCTCTCTCTCTTCAGGGTCCTGTGTGGGATAAATAGAAGGCTCCCATCTGGATGTATGGCCTCTCCGTCTTGAGTACAAAAATGGAGCAATCAGGATTGCTAGTTTCGTCAGGTTGACTGCCGCACCAAGCTTCAGTCAATAATTCTTCAGGGAACGATTGCAGACACATTTACTTGGCTTCTCCGTCTTGTGTACCAAGCACTCGGTTTATATAAAGCAATTATCCTGTTACGAGGAAGAACAACTGCCATGACTGACGGAGAAAACTTCCTCCATCTTTGAGCAAACCATTCACTAGTTAAACTCCCGAAATTGATTCACATGCCTTTTATTGCATTAATAAGACAATCATTTTGTAATGTTATTTGGCTTTACTATTAGTTTTTTTTTCACACACAAAAATATTTTAACAATACACAGAGCTGGTAGGCTGTACAGGTGCAATTGGAGCATTGAGCACCGGACTCTAATAATACTTAATCCGCACCCTTGAGGTTTTAACTAGCGCCTCATTTATAATGATCCAAACACAGATCTTTTTTCAAAACTCTCTGGGGAGCGTAAAGGCAACTTGAATTTATAAAATACGTTTTAGTAAATAATCTCCACGCGTCACCTCTCCACTGTCCGTCCTGATCCAACCCCAAAAATACTTCCGCCGCCATCTTGCTTTCTTCTCCTTCCTCCTCGCCCGCGTTGCCAACCTCCCGACACTCGAAGTGTCAAACTTAACGGATATTAAAAGAAAAAAAACAGTACCTACTCGCCTTGTTAAATTAATACGTTACAACTGCAAGGCTATCAAAGAGCTAAAAGTCATAATACCCCAAAAATCAACTAGAAAGAAGTTACATAAGTGCAATCACCATATGTGAAATTAGAGCAATATGTAGTAATCTATACATAAAAGAGTCCTTTAAATTTGTATTTATATTTAACTGTTCAATTTATTTTAGGTGGCCAACTTCGAAGGCAAAGGGCGCGGTGTGATTACCGCGCGTAATTTCCAGCGCGGCGAATTTGTGGTGGAATACTGCGGCGAGCTGGTCAGCATGAGCGAGGCGCGCACACGCGAGGCTGGCTACGCGCAGGACAGCAACAAGGGCTGCTATATGTACTACTTCCGCCACAACAACCACCAGTACTGGTTAGTATCCACTCTCATTATTCTACTTATCATTTCCGTGACGTTTGTTATTGTTGATAATTGAAGTCTCCAATGATTGTTATGTTCGCCACATCAGCTATTCTTTTTATTTCATGTAATAGTTTTTAGTGGCTTTTGTAAGATGCATTTGTTGGGCAGTAGACACCAGCTAAGATAATTTTGAGATGGCGTATATGTATTGGTGTGTCAGTGAGTAAAGTGTCAATTTGTCGGTAATTACTAGAGCTGTTTTTCAGAGCTTTGTATATATTGCCACACCACCGTCTCGTTGTTAGATTCATCGGTCTTTGCGGAATAGTGTATATATATTCCGGTAGATTTACTAATGTATCTTATTAGCTGATTAAAATCTAATGTAGCTAATTAAAAATTTAATAAATTTTTTTTGTGTGTTATCAAAGAATCATGGAAAATGTAAAGTAATTGTAGGCATTTAGTAGCAACCCATATTGGGGATGTAGTAGTCCCACCGACTCCAGGCAATCATTCTAATGAATATTATATCTTGCTTAGCATCGACGCCACGGCTGAATCTGGTCGTTTGGGCCGCCTGGTGAACCACTCGCGCAATGGCAACCTGCTGACCAAGGCCGTCCACCTGGACGGGCGTCCCCACCTCGTCCTGCTGGCCGGCCAAGACATCGCCGCCGGAGAGGAGGTCACCTATGACTATGGCGATCGTTCCCGGGAGGCGCTGCAGCACCACCCCTGGCTGGCTCTCTGATGCCGCCTCTACTCGTAATGACTGCTTACTTATATTCTTGGACCTCGCCTGCTCAAGAAAAGACACCTCCAATTATAAATCACAATTTACCATCATCATTATCTGCTGTCTTTATCAACTGTTGGGATCCGAACCTCTTTTGCCCGGTTTACACAAGGACAGTCTTTAAGACGGTAATGCAAAATTGTACACAATGTGTTTAGTTGTTTTTTAGGACAGTCGCTTAGTTACCGCATAAGCCACTTCCACACACACATGTGACTTGTCCACCGTTTTTTTAAGAAGAGATTTGGAAAGGGATTGAACAATAGGCTTGACTTAAGGAAAAGACAGTAGGACGGCCGAGCCTTTTAACGCTGAGACTTCAGTGAGTGGGGGTGAAAACGGTAGTCTCTAAGGACTGTTACTATTTACACAATCCTCGTGTAAACGGTCCATTAGGCTCAACTGTTTGAACACTTGTCACATTTAACATTGTCATCAAATCGGCCGTCAACGCCATTTTTAATTTTTTGCGTCGTCAAATAACGGTTAGCGTCTTGTCAAGTTTTGTGTTGGAATTTTTGATATTTGACCAAAGAATGTTATTTTAAATATTTAATGGGGACCATTATATTTGAAGTGCAAAATTTTAAATGACGTTGACAGCCATTTGATGATGGGGGTTAAAATGACTCAGCCATAAGTCACCTCTAGGTACTTGAATGGCTCACCGTTGGGAAGGGATCGAATAATGGACTTGACTTAATTTAAGGGGCAGATGGTCAAGCCTTTTGACCCCGTGACTTCAGTTAGTGCTGGGCAAACTGGGCTGGTTATTTATTCATTCTTCTCTGCTGCTCAAACTGTTAAATAATAAAAAAATCATAATAATGTTGAAAAGTTGTTGTGGCATCCGTTTGTTCTGAGATATGATCATAATTATTGTACTATTGCGATCAATTGTAAGAATCGAAAGTCTCGTACTATTATTCTTTGACTTCCACAGTTTAAGTTTTACTTTCCAAGTTTGGATAATTGCTACGGCATTCATTCCTCCAACCTACGATCATGCACTGCCATTTATACATCACTGTTGTAATCAATTGTAGGGGATCTGAAGACTCTTATTTGTACTGACTGATTATTTATTCTTTGAACTTCACTGCTCAAGACATGTAAAATTATAAATTAAGTTAGTCCCTCAGTTAAAATCGCTGTGACATCAGCGTATGATATTAGTTTTGACTTTATGGTGAGTTTAAAAATACCATTCACATAAATGATAAAAGAATTGGTCCAAGTACCGTTCCCTGAAGGATTCCATGTATTTTGAAAAGTTGCACTTGTCCGACCTACAATCAAACATGGCCATTTATCTTCTGATATTGTGATCAATTTTAAACATAATAGAAGCAAGTGAGATAGGCCTTGAGAATAATAATAATTTAATAATTTGTTCAGGGCCATTTTGTTAAAAATCATCTCGAGGACGCTGTAAAAATATAACTAGCTAGGCGTTGTCTTATTATGTACAAACAGGTACAGAAACAGATTAACACATTATACACATTAGAGAGCTTTAGCTTGGAAAGATTTTGAATGCACTGAATACAATTTTAAAATCACTGCACGTAGCTTGGTATTGTAGTTGCTATTTTTTCTTTCTTTATTATTGACTAGCTGAAGTCCCCTCTGGGTTTTTCACATTGCTTTTTTAAATCAGATGTAGATGTTAATTTTTCTCTTATTTTAAATGTCAAGCGTGCAAAATTTATTTTAAATTATTAAAATTCTGTTTTAAGGGGTGATGAAACGGGATGGGTGTGATTTTTCGAAATCTCATGTAGACGGTGGCATTCCTCCATGATCAGTATTTTACTTCATTGATGAATTACGAGTTCTGTCAAAAAACTTCAAAATTACAACTCTGTTAATCGGTGCAATTAATTAATGCTCAAGGTCCCATGGACCGGCATGATCACCAACACAGAAATTCTCAGGCGGGCTAGAGCAGATAGAGAACTGCTTACATTAAAAAAAAAATCAGGAAAATTTCCTATCTGGGTCATATACTTCGAGGGAAGAAGTATCACTTGCTCCATTTAATATTGAAAGGCAATATAGAGGGTCGCCGAGGGCCTGGTAGGAGACAAATAGCGCCCTTGAGGTGATTTTTCACAAAAACGGCGCTCTATAAATTATCCAATTATTATTATTATTAAATGTCTTGGCTGCGAAATGTATGAGAGTGGACCGGCGTTAGAAGTGTGGAGGAGCTATTCCGGGCAGCGCAAGACAGAGACATTTTCCAGAGTGATTGCCAACGTCGGGGGGACCAGATAGGGCACACAAAGAAGAATCGGTGAAAAGTGGAAATTGGATAAGAGACGCCATTGTTTTGCTTCAGTGAGTTTATGCAATCCTTTTTTCCTTCCTTCCAGAAAGTTTCTAACACTCCATTTCCTCCTTTGAAGGTCAAATGTGCAAAATTTCATCAATTTCTAATTAAAACTAGAATTTTTAAAAAAAACGAACCCACACCGGGATACTCTCTTTTATATATGTACATATATTCATTCAGTCACCGCAAAATAAAGATTATATTTTATTTTAACCATGAACCATTATTAGTATGAAACTGCGCACACAATTTTCGCCAATACATCCCTCCTTTGTTTCTTCCTACACACCAAACTTAAAACTATCATTGGCTCCACCGCTTCTATAGTATGTGCAATTCGGTCGTTGCTTGGTGACAATTTACATAAATTCATGCCGTATCTCCCTTTTTTCCCTTATCCATGATTTTAACACATTTCTAGCAGCCACATAATTCTTTAAAATTGCTTGTCACTGTATTTCAGAAGGTCAGAGAGGTCTGTCTGTTCTAAACTACCTGCATCGAATGAGACTGTTTTTTTTTTTTAGAATTGAAGTTAAGTTTTGCATTTGCAGTTTAGAATTGAAGTTAAGTGAGTGTGTTGGGCAGCGGAAAGTTACAAGTCAATACACTAATAGACTTTGTATTAATAGTGCAATCTTATAAAATAATTTAATTTACTTGTTAAATTATAATAAAACCCAAAAACAATGCATGCTTTCCGGAAGTGTTCAGAAATTTACTACTTTAACTGTTGATTTTATTATTAAATTATTTAACCCTTCGAATATATCTTTTTATTAAGACTATTTATTTCCATGATGTTTAAGCGAGAATCATTTCGTCAACTTTCATCATACATCATCATGACAACGATACAAAAATAATATTGTTGCCAAGTTTCAGCCGGTCTGGATGGGATATATTTTTCAAGCAGTTTTGGTGATTATAATTGAGAAAGGGTTATAAAAAGGGAAAGGTGTTCAAATTATAAATCAAATTGAAATATTTCATACATAAATGTGAGTATTTCAAATAAAAAGAATTTTGAGATTTTACACAATGAATGAATTATATCATTTATATAAAATTATTTTTTTCTAGTTTTTTCTGCTGGATTAAGTGCCTGTCGCAAATTTGATATCTTTCATGAGAATCGCCCTTAAATACATGTCTTATTCTCCGTTCCATTGTTTATTTCTATTTAGGCAGACATTTATTCAGCAGTACAAAACATGTTTCTTTATTTAACTTTTTCCATAAGACGTGGGAGGAAAAATCGTTTCTCCGAACATAAATATTTAGCTATTCTGGGAAAACCATTTATACTACAAACATACAATATAAATATGAAGCTATTCTGGGAAAACCACTTATTCTACAAACATACAACACATATAAGTATGTAACTGTTTTGGGAAAACCACTTATACTACAAACATACAATATAAATGTGTAGCTATTATGGGAAAAACCACTTATACTACAAACATACAATTTACCTAAATGTGTAGCTATTATGGGAAAAACCACTTATACTACAAACATACAATATAAATGTGTAGCTATTATGGGAAAAACCACTTACTACAAACATACAATATAAGTGTGTAGCTATTATGGGAAAACCACTTGTACTACAAACATACAATATAAATATGTAGCTATTTTGGAAAAACCACTTTTACTACAAACTTACAATGTAAGTTCGTAAATATTCTGGGAAAACTTCTTCTAAAAACATCCAATTTTAATAAATACATATCACATTATCATTTGACAAGCTTGATATTACGAAACTACAGTCAGTGAGTACACGGTGCGCAAGAACGCCTTTTATGCACGAATCTGGCATTCCAAAAGTTAAGCGGCTCATTAAAAATGTTATTCCATAGTTTAGGAGAAAACTGGTTCCATTGAAACATGCCTCATCGTTAGAATGCTATAACCATAGACAATAGAAACAAGGAGATGGGCCATGAACCGTTTTAGTACCAAACTGTGTACACAAATAACATTTATGCACAATGGCGCCCCGCCTTTGTTTCTACCTACACATCAAGCGCATAACTTTCATTGGCTGTGCCACTTTGATAGACCATGCAGTAGCTTGGTTACAGTGACTTGGTTTCTATTATCTATGGTTGTAACTTTTGGCTCATAATTTTTTTATCTGTGGAAAGAGAAAAAAAGCATTTGAATATACATATTATTAAGTATTTAGTGGTAAGATGCTAAGACAGCTTATTTGCTTACGCTTGCTTAATTGTATTAATTTGACATTCTCTATGTGCCTAAATCCACAATGTTCGTGTCACTTTTAATTCGAGACATAATTTACTTAATAGATTACATAATAATATATGTATGTAAATTATGCTCCAAATATTTTACCTTAACAAAGACAATTTATTTTTAGATAAATATAAAATGACAATAGAATTGTACATTCAAAATACACAATACAAAAAAAATTTACAAATATCGTTGATAATATTTCGTTGAAGACTCAATCAAATATTGGTTCTCATGTTGATAATAATAAAATTGTAACTACATTGTGCATACCTCTCTCAAACCTAACCTAATCTAACCAACTTCCTGAGTCCTAGATGCTCTCAGTATCACCCTGGTGAAAACCACCGTTCAGAATCGAAATGGCTTTATCCGTAAACATACATCAAAAGGGGATATTTGGGGAGTATTTGGTACTCTTCTTTTTATATTGCCTCATTTGACTGATCCCCACATACACTCTTTCTGTTAGGTTAGGTAAAGAAAAGCATGCACAACAAGATCATGAGCATGTTGTTATAGCCAAGCAAAAACTTGCTGTTTTATTTTCAATTGTATTTTGCTTCTGTATAACAGTTGAGTATCTAATAATCTTACCTGTCACCAATGAATTTATTGAATAGTGGTTCGTGAATCTGACTGTAAGATCAGGAGATTACAGTTTTGATTGTGCCATGTTCATTGTTAAAAAATTCCTTAACAAGGCATTTATAAATACAGTACTCTCTCAGTAATCCGCCACTATGTCCTGTTTTTGTGGAGGTGGATTAGTGAAAAAGTATTGTAACGCTTTTGATTTTTTTATAATTCTGAATCCCAATTAATTATGCTGTAAAAAAAGGTTTTTTATGCGAAAATTGTACAAAAGCCTACTACGAAGAATATTGGAATATTGTAACAATTAAGATTTTTCTAAATTATCAAAGGTAGCCATAGAAACTAAATGTATTTGTGTGTGAACTATTAGTTTGGAAAAATGTATTCAAATTGAGTCGATTATTATACAAAAAACATCTACTATATTAAGCATTTAGTGAATAAATTGGAGAATAGTACATAGTGATTATAGCGGTACATAATGACTAGTTAAGGATCACTTTTTACAAGATTAAAACAGAAACAGGAAAATACAATGTTATATCTATTATATTATATTGTACATCAGAATCTTGATTTTTTTGACCGCTTGTATTATGTATGTGTATATATATGGTATAACGTAGAGCCCTACAGATGCAACACCAATATAATTATATATCCTCAAAATTGTAGCGTGTAGTTTGAAAAAAATCTTTTCTGAACGAAATTATCCGGTTCCAGATTTTTTTCTTTGATTTTGTATTAATTAAGCTTTTTTTTACAGGAGTAAAATATTCTACTCCAAGATTAAATTTTATTGCTCTAAAAGACTCCTCTTGCGAATGAGGCTTAACATAATATTATTGTCACCTTAATTTGTTTATAAGCATTTGTTTGTGCCTACAACATACAAATACTTATTTAAAACAACAGCACTGTCAATCTGGTATCTCATTGCCCTCAATAGCTTCGTCCAGACAGTCTAAACAAAGCGTGTGAGCTATTCCCAACTTAAAAAGTGTAAGAATTATTTGTGACTATAATAATATATTCGGACATTTCCATTAGTGTTAAACTATTGCTTGATGCTCGTCCAACGCTACCGTCGCACGCCTCTTGCAGTTTGGACGAAGCTAATCATAAATACTAGAATGAGACCATGAGGAAAATTCTGTTTGTTAAAATAGCACACAACATTCGGCTTTACACATCTTGTAAATTGACTAAACTAAATTTAAACTATTGCTTGATGCTCGTCCAACGCTACCGTCGCACGCCTCTTGCAGTTTGGACGAAGCTAATCATAAATACTAGAATGAGACCATGAGGAAAATTCTGTTTGTTAAAATAGCACACAACATTCGGCTTTACACATCTTGTAAATTGACCGTAATGATGTATTTAAAATGATTTGGGTTAATATAACTAAACACTGCATCCAGTAAAGCGCTATTTTTCATTTGCAAGTGCCAAAAGATTATTTAATTTAAAAAAGAAAGAAAGACAGACAAATATTCCCGGGTTGCGTGTAGCCTGTCAATGTTTAAATTCTCCCTACTACCATCATAACGAGCTGAAACTGTTGCCTGGGTAATGGTAGAGCTTGTAGACGATCAAACCGTTAAAAATATCGAACATGCTAAGACATTTACGTCAATAATAAGATATTTAATTTGCAAATTGTCTGAACTAACATGATGAAATTTTAGCTAACTTTATTAATAGATGTTTACAAAAAGCTGATCTATTCATCGTTGTGTGATTTGACTATACTTTGAATTACAAGAAGTTATTTGATTCAAAAATTATTCGTTCGGTGGTGGTATGAATGGCGGCTGTTTAAAAAGAACCAGCGCATCTATAACTAATTAAAATAAATTTACTGCCATATGTTTAAGACGTGATTTGTTAGTGTGTCAATGAGAAGCGAGTTAATACGGTGCGGGGGATTGCATCATTAAAATGTATTGCGATTCCCACTGCGCCATTTGTTCTGTTAAAAAGACTGAAGACATGCGAGGAGTTAGGTGTTTGTTTGTTGGCAGTGTATACTCTATCCCCGTATACCTGGTGCCTGTGACACGGTGGAGTTGGGCTCACGCTCGAAACGTGCCTTTGTTGCGAGGTTGCTAACGACACTTGCAAGCCAAAAACGTGATTCTTAAAAAAAAAGCACATTTTATTTTTGTTTGCCTTTCCCTACCAAAATAAAGAAGACAATTTAAATTACATGTTACATCACAATACAGTATCGACATTGTTTTCTCAAAGTTACTGATCAGATTAAAATGTGGGCAAAGTTGAGATATCCATTTAAAATTAAATTATTGAAATATTTCACCATTCCAAGAAAGCAACTCTATTGGTATTTTGTCAATACATTTGTAAAGCTATAAGTGTATGATGTTACCTTTTTTTCATATTATATTAAAGATGTGCGGAATAACTTTCCAGATATGTCGATTGTCCAGTTGATTAGTCAGATATCTCCTAAAAATCAAAATTTGAGTTAAGTATGAAGTTATATGAAAAAGCGTACCCTCTATCCGGTATAATACTCAAATTTACTCATAAACACCACCAAAACAATTAAAATGCAGAAAAAGTTGTAATGAATTAAACAGAATATTGATGTTTTCTGGGTCTCCAATAGGATATTTCATAATGTCATACTAATGTACCTGACTGTTATGCCTCCCTGTGTTATTTTACAGCATATTTAATATGTGAAAGCAGAAACGTGTAAATAATATTTGATTTATGGAGAGCATTCGAAAATTGCTTTCCTTATTATCTCAAAACTTAGTATTTGGAGATGTCTGACTAATCAACTGGATGATCAATGTATACATAATTTAGAATGTAATCTAAAGAAAATTCCTCAGGGTAAACCAAAAATTGAAATGTTCACAATTTATTTTTGAAGGATTTTTAGCAGATCTTTTGACGTTTCAATGATACTTTCTCTCCGCTCACAAAAGCCTGTGTGTTAAGAATGAAGATGTGCAATATTGATAAGCTATTGGAATCTGCCTTTGTTGAAGATGGTTGCGTTAAAGTACAGTTTTAATAAGTAAATTTTGTACGGGAAAGGTTTAATTGAGACCCAGCCACTGTGTCCTGCTGCGTGAGTTCTGTACATCAATATGTTAATATAGTCGGTAGCTTACCTCATGGGGTTTGTGCTGCCCTACTTCCTTGGTTCCTCAATGTTTGCCCAAAGATTTGATTTATACTCCAAATTAAACACAAAAGAACCCCTTATTTTTACTAAAGTTGTCAATTTCAATTATTTTTATATAAAATTTTTATTAAATCATGAAATTGCACCAAGTAATAATATTGAAAGCATTCAGTTTTTAAACTTGCATTTTATTAAGATTATTTTATTATGCCATCAGCTGTGCAGTTTTGTATCTTTTGTTGATACGGAATCAATTCCACACGTAATCGACTGTCAAATTTGTGTGATTGTCTATGGCTGTTATTTGCTTTTTCTATGGGTGACATTGGCCGATGTCAGATTTCAGCTGTCTCATATTTTAGTTTAGATCGTTTAAATCACGAATTACTGTAAGTATGCATGATTATTTGTTCATTTAATATATGTTTTAAGTTGTATACTGTAGTAATATGCAGGTACAAATGCAAAGTAATGGAGCTGGCTGGTATCTGCCCACGATACCCATAGAAAAAGCAATTGACAGCCATAGAAAATCACACAAATTTGACAAGTCGATTACGTATGGAATCGTTTCCGTATCCACAAAAGATACAGAAACGCTCTTCAGAAAGTATAATTTGTTTGGGCGGAATATAATGTATTAGGTTTTGTTTGTTGTGTGTTGTAATATTATATTTTAAGTCTGTCGGTTGAATGTTTTTAGATTGGTAAATAATTATAATTATTATTCTAAAGCGAAGCAATTATTGGACGACATTGTTTGTCTCGCGCTTGACAGGAATTTGAGTACATATTTAATTTATTGTTAGAGTTAGATGTTTTCGATATAGGATAATACATTTCACACAGTTTTTTTTAGATGTGCTGTTTGAATTTCCCCTTTTCCAATGCTATTTTAGTTTACAGGGGGTTAGTTTTTGTAAAATTTTGTACTGTTTCATTTGAGTCTCGTAATTTACAAATAATATGCCTAGTTCTCTTTCATAACGCAATGCCAGGTGTGACCAAAGTTTACGGAGACATCTGAGGTCCTACCAGTATTAGTTTTGTTTTAAATCCATGCGTCCAAATATGGCTCTACCTGTAACAATTATATTAACATTATGTCCTTTGGCTTATTGTAAAACACACGGTACGTATTGAAAATGAATTATTAACATTTCTACTTTATTAATTATACTACGGGAATTTAGTATTAGGGTTTTAGTAGGGTTTGCAACTTTCTATCTCACTGGTTGATTTAATAATTTATTTTAGTGTTTCACAATAGTTTTTAAATGAGAATAGATTTTAACAACACTAGACGTCCCACCTTCAAATTTTTATACTTAAATAAATAATAGAGAAATAAAATTGTAATGAATAATTTTATATAATATATTATAAATAATTATGTTCCAACAATTTTTAAGTATTGTCCCCTGTTGTGTAAGAGGAAATAATAAGTTGGGTTAATATCATATTTTAGATGTTTATTAAATAGAAGACATTGATAATTTAGTTTCCTATTGTTATAAGTATTTGTAACGCCTTAATCAGTTAAGCGGTGTCATAAACTTTAAGTTATTTAATTAATTTTATTTTGTGATATATTATGCTATGTTTGAAATAAATTTAATGTTCAATTTAATCAAGTATTTATATTTACTCCCTTTCCTCATTACAATCTTTCGATGACTTCCATTTAAAATTTTGTAAGAGTCAACATCACCCAACGTCTGGATCCAGTGGGACTATGGCATCCTCAATTGGGGTATGTTTATGAGGCTGAAGGTAGTGGGTACGGGAAGGAGATGGTGAGAGGAAGGTATGGAAGTACCTGGCTATTTAGACCTGGTAACCGAATAAAAATATCTCAATTATCTTAATATCTTGATTGTGCTAATCACTATCTTTCCCTAATAAAATTCAGCATACTTGAAGTGAAAAAAACACGAAACTGCGCTTTATAAATATTACGTAATTATATTATATGGTTTTATGGTCACCATAAATATGTACTTTTGAGTGAGGAATTTAGTTTTTTTACTTCAGTACGGATTCACATATGTGTCTATATGTAACTTTTATCGTTGTCAATAAACAATTAAATACATTAACCCTCCTTCGGGCGAACCAAAATCAGGCACACCCGGCCTTTTACCCCACCTACATATTTTAGCCCCCACCTTCCACTATATTAATTCTAATACAAAATACTTATCGGGCAGTCGTTACTAGGTGTTAAAATCTGGAGTGATCCTTTTAAATAAAATCTCGTTCTATTTACAAACTTTTCACTTTTATTTCAACTTATTGAACATGGACAATTTATAAGAAACAAAACCGGTAAGAATAACAACTGTTACACTAGCCCCGACTTATGAGCTGTTTTATATCGCGGTTATTGTCGAGAAAGAACATAAAACACATGATGCGAGCCTTTTTAAAGAGTAACTCCCTTCCTTCAAAACAACTAGTCATTGTGGAGTGGGAGACTAGAAGATAAAACGAAAATCTACAATATCGATCAATATCCTGATAATCATCCATAAGCAAGGACTCACACCATTTGGGTGAAACATAGTAAGCTGAATTAATTGACCACAGATGTCGGTAGCCTTCACTTTTTTAACATATTGCCCGGGGCGGGATTCACAAATTTTATTAAAATTTTGGAATCATAATCTATTTAAAAATAAACTACAAAATAAACCAAAAATCCTTAATCTAAGTACCTATACCACAAAAATACTAATAAAATAATTCAAAATAGCATAAATTAACTAAAAACCTTTTTTTTTATCCTACACTGAACTTATAATTTAACTGTATAAATGCTGTTGATTTACTCTATTAATTAACTAAAAATAACTAAAAATTATTAATCCTATTAAATAACTAAAATATTCAAATGACTAAATTACAAAAGTGTACATACTAAATTTTACATATTTAAATTGTCCAATAACACAAAATAATATTGTTTACACTGAACACAACACAATTATTGTTCTTTTTTCTTCTTTCTTCTCAAGTCTTCTGCTTGATCCATCCAAGGTGTAGTCGAGAAGATAAGTACCATAGTGTAAGGTACATAATCAATCCTTGGTAAGGTCCGGGATGTCAATTACAGGTTTAGTATCTGACTCCAGGGGCATCAGACATATCTTTGTGATGGGCCTCACAAAGATTCCTTGAGGTGTTTTTAGGGTGACAACTCGTACTACTCCATCCGCTCCAGGGTGTGTCTGCAGAATTCGGGCCATTTTCCATAAAGGTGGAGGTAAATGGTCTTCCTTTAAGATCACCAGATCGTCCTTTTGCAGTGCCCGTTGAGTGCTGGTCTGCCATTTAGTCCTCTTTTGCAGTTCCATCAGGTAATCTTGCTTCCATCTAGACCAAAAAGATTGAATTAGCGAACTGATCCTCTGATATTGAGTTAGTCTGTTGTCTGGTATCGCCCGGACGTCTCTCTCCGGAATGATAGAGGATTCAGTGCCTATAAGGAAATGGTTTGGGGTGAGTGGTTGGTAATCATGGATGTCATCGGACAAGGAAGTTAATGGACGGGAGTTCAGACAGGCCTCAATCTGACAAATTAAGGTATACAAGAGTTCAAAGGTTAATGAAGAATTATTAGTGATTCTATACAAATGGAACTTTGCTGACTTAACTGCTGCTTCCCACAAACCTCCCTGATTAGGGGCTCGAGGGGTTATGAACTTCCACTCAATACCTCTGTTCACTAAATAATTTTGAATCTTGTCGTTGTTTTCCCTCAAACTGGTGTACAGCTCTTTGAGCTTGCTGCAAGACTTTTCAGGTTGTCCCCTACGGGGAATAAACCTTTTTAAACTGTTCAAAAAAACATTGCTAGATAAATCCGAAACTAATTCCAAGTGAACAGCCTTGGTTGAAAGGCAAATAAAGATACATAAATACGATTTCACGAGGGAAGCCTTTCTCAGCGTCCCACTTTCGGGTGGTAGATTTCCCATGATTTGATGACCGGTTCGGGGACGACATCTAAAACACACAATACATTTATGTAATATCTTTTTAATTTAATAATGATGAGAATTTTTTAAATATCTCCCATTCTTGAACATCTGTGGATAATAGAATATTTTTGCTTTTGAGTTCCGGAGGGTTTGAACACGAAATCTTTGATATAGGCCAAGCGTTGACTCCTTCGGTCAACCAACTTGGTCCATTCCACCATATTGCAGAATTTATCAATTTATCTGTAGTGGTTCCTCTTGAAAGTATATCCGCTGCATTGTCTGCTGAAGATACGTGTCTCCATCGATCTGGATCACTAAGTTCTTGTATTTCAGCTACTCGGTTTGCAACGAAAGTAGCCCATCTCGTAGGTTGACCTTTCAGCCAGCACAACATTATCATGGAGTCACACCAATAATATGTGTCGATCTCCACTATATTTAGCGCTTGTTTTACATTTTTTATTAATTTCGCCAGTAGCACAGCACTACAAAGCTCCAACTTTGGCAGTGAAATACACTTCAATGGTGCTACTCTTGATTTAGACGTTATTAGGTGTGAATGCCACTTACCGATATGGTCCACTGACACCATGTAAACGCAGGCTCCGTAAGCCTTCTCAGATGAGTCGCAAAAACCGTGCAGTTGTAGATATTTAGATTGCCTGCAAATAATTTTTCTTGGTATTTTCAACACATTTAATTGAATTAATTCTTGAAGGTAGGACCTCCAGGGTGCTAATGTTTCATTAGGCAATGGATCATCCCACGCTGCTTTAGACTGCCATAACTTCTGCATTATCAATTTGGCTACAACTATAATCGGTCCTAGCAGACCTAATGGATCAAAAGTTGATGCAATGCAAGATAATATCTGTCTTTTACTCTCGGTTCGACTTGATGGTTTCATTATTACATAAGAAAAATAATCAGATTCATTATTCCATCTTAATCCTAATATTTTCTCAGTCTTTGGATTGTCAGTAATCATTTTTTCAGAATTGCCTGATTCGGCAATCTTAGCTTGGCCCGACTCGGCTGACAACTCCAAGACATTAGACCTCCATTTCCTCAAGGTCATCCCCGCAGACAAAAAGATGCTGATTAATTGCTCTTTTAACTCTCTACAGGATTCCATGTCATCTCCTCCGGTTAACAAGTCATCCATATAGAAGTCATTTTCTATGACCTGACTAGCTCTAGGAAAATTTATATTGTTATCCATACCAATTTGCCGTAGAGTTCTAGTGGCTAAGAAGGAGGAAGGCCCCAGACCATATGTGACTGTCTTCAGACGGTAATGCTTGAGCACCTCCTGCGGCGACTCGCGCCATAGTATCTTCTGCAGGTCACGGTCCGCTTCACCCACGTTAACCTGGCGGTACATCTTCTCGATGTCGGCCGTCAGGACCACTTGATGTTTCCTGAAATGCAATAGTTGGGTGTATAAGTCCTTTTGTATAACAGGTCCTGTCATCAAGGCGTCATTGAGAGAAATTCCATTTGAAGTTTTGGCGGAGCCGTCAAAAACGACCCTCACTTTAGTAGTAGTGCTTGATTCTTTTATTACAGCGTGATGAGGTAAAAAATAGGATTCACGATCCCCCTTTGACTGGTCACACACCTCCATATGACCCAATTCCTCATATTCACGCATGAATTGTACATATTGTGTCTTCAATTCGGGATTCGACACAAATTTTCTCTCTAAATTTTTAAATCTTTTTTCAGCAGTGAGCAATGAACTCCCCAGCTGATCAATGCATGCTCGACGCGGTAAACTTACTACGTATCTACCGTCGTCTTGTCTGGTATGAGTACTAGCAAAACTGGCTTCACAAGCCTTTTCTTCATGATTTAGAATCTTAGTGGGATTAATCTCCTCCAATTTCCAAAATTTTTCTATTTGATGACTTATTTTATTTATAGATAAACTACAAAAATCTGATACAGGCCTTTGCTTGGGGTACATGTTGATCGGTCCTGATATGATCCATCCCAGTTGCGTACGTTGAAGTGTTGGTCCCGACTCGAGTTTCAATCTATCGTTGGTTAGGATTTCCCAAAAACTTTCCGCGCCCAACAGGATGTCAATAGGTGCAGCTATATTGAAGTTCGGGTCAGCTAGCTCCAATCCTCGTGGTAGCTTGAAGACTTTTTTCTCCATTGTCACTTGTGGTAAGTTTGTTGTAATCTCCTGTAAAATCAGACATGATATTTCGCGTTTATAATCAGTATTAAGCGAAGTCATCTCCACTGAAATTCTCTTTTTTATGTGTGTGATATTATTATGGATCCCAGAGACGGGTTTGTTTATCAATTCACATGGTAAATTTAATTTATTAGCAAATTCAGCTCTCATAAAATTTGACTGGGCCCCTGAATCAATCAGAACACGGGCTTTAAAAATCTTATTGTTACTACCCACAACTCCTATGTTGGCAGTTGACAATAATATTATTTTTTCTGCTTTATCCGATGCAGAAAAATTTGATACTGAAACCTCGTTATCAGCATCCATATTGGAGGCCTCCCGCAGAGGTACCTCATTGTGTAGCAAGGTGTTGTGGTTATCCTTGCCACAGCGCCTGCAAGAAAGGTTTGCCTTGCAACTTTGTGCATGGTGACCCACCTTTAAACATTTAAAACATGCTTGGATTGATTTCGTAGCATCAATCCTCTCATGTAATTTCAATTTTATAAATTTTTTGCAATAATAAATTTGGTGACCTTTCTCGTTACAATAAATGCAGTTGTTAGCCTTTACCGCTAAAAATACTGATGAATCTTTTTTGTAATTATTGTTGCTTATTTGTGTTTTATGTAAGCTAGAAATCTTTTTCTCAGAAGCGTTCATAAGTTCCAATACTTGTGCCCTAGCAGATAAACATTTTAAGAATTCCTTTAACGTAGGTAATTCGTCTTGCAATGTATATTGCTCCCAATTTTTTCGGGTAGATGCGTCTAATTTATTTGATATTATATAAATAATCAACGGATCCCATTGATCTACCTTGATCCCGATATTTTGTAATGCCTTTAAACTAACGTTTGTTTCATCAATTAAATACCTCAATGCTACAGGCTCTTCTTGTTTCATGTCTTTTAATTGAAATAGAGATTGGATGTGTTTATGCGCGGTAGTTCTTAAATTTGCATATCGTTCATTTAACAATTCCCAAGCGGAAAGGTAATTTAATTCCGAAACTTCTAGATTAGCTATTATTTTTAATGCGTTTCCCTTTAAGGTGGATTGCAAGTAAAAGAATTTTTGCACATTGCTTAAAGTACTGTTATTATGCACTAAAGTCTTGAAGGTTTCGACGAAATTAACCCAATTTCTCTGATCTCCATGAAATTCCCGTAATTGAAGGGTGGGTAGTTTTATTTCCACCTTACTTTGATCAACGGATTCGATCGCGCCTTTGGCCGTTGCCAAAACTGAGAAATATTGGTTTTCGAAAGCTTCTCGTTGACTATAATTTTCAATTTCGTCTGAATCCGGTAACATTTCAATTTTCAGTTGAACTGCTTCGAATTCATCTAGCAATGATTTCACCCGATCATATCTTAATTTAATTTCATTTACCGACAATGCATTTAATGAATCTGCGAACCTAGTCAATTTTCCCTTAATCACGCCACGTTTGCTTATTAATGATTTTATATTTTCCATTTTTGATTATATTTTGTTAATATCGCTTGACAATTATTTTATTTGAGCAAAGCACCCGTTTGAAAGAATACCAACGACAATCTTGACAATACTATTTAAGAACACTATTCAAGTAATATTATATTATTATTCTCAAGTGGGTAGTGATTTTATTTATAATAATGACTCTATTTAAGATAAATCTCGATTAAATACATGAGGTCTGAATAAACATAAGATAGATGTGATAGGAAGACACTGAATACTTATCTCAGAATTGCTATGTGGTCCACTTTCCTTAATGATTTCCAGGTTCAATCAATTTTGTATTTTTTGGCTGCTGGTTCCTTGTTTTTTATTTATATATACAATCTCCTGATTGTAATCCGGTGGAAGGATCAAATGTTAAAATCTGGAGTGATCCTTTTAAATAAAATCTCGTTCTATTTACAAACTTTTCACTTTTATTTCAACTTATTGAACATGGACAATTTATAAGAAACAAAACCGGTAAGAATAACAACTGTTACACTAGCCCCGACTTATGAGCTGTTTTATATCGCGGTTATTGTCGAGAAAGAACATAAAACACATGATGCGAGCCTTTTTAAAGAGTAACTCCCTTCCTTCAAAACAACTAGTCATTGTGGAGTGGGAGACTAGAAGATAAAACGAAAATCTACAATATCGATCAATATCCTGATAATCATCCATAAGCAAGGACTCACACCATTTGGGTGAAACATAGTAAGCTGAATTAATTGACCACAGATGTCGGTAGCCTTCACTTTTTTAACACTAGGATCTATAGAAAGGAATTATATCAAATTTAACCCAAGAGAACCAATTTATTGAACATAACCAACCGTAGGTTAAAATAAACAATTTTTCTAAATCTTCAACCAGAGCTGGATCTTCAGAAGCATCATCTTCGAGGAGAAGCTTCAGCATATATATCATCAACATTATTGGGTTGAGAGAGCATATTTTCTAGCCATTTTGGCAGAAAAATCTGTATATAAAATGCACGAAAAGAGGAAAACTGAAATTAGAATCCAAGCAGCCTGTGAAGCCAGAGAAGTTATACGTGAGCAATGTAAAGGCCGATGACGTGGGTGGTTTGGTATATTTATGCCGATGACTGACTGAGGCGGGCGCGTGTGAGGTTCCTAAAGTTAGGCCAGTAAAAGGAGGGAAGGGGTGGTGGGTCACCTTTGAGAAGTGGAGAGGGAAACAATGTCTTTTGTTGGCCTCTGAGGCCGGCTACGCTCGACGGAGGGTTAATAAAAAGAAATTAATATTCTTTCATCAATCTTTGCAAATTCACTTTGTGTTGTCATTTTTATTTAAATGAAAAAAATAACTTTGTAAAACACTACTTTTTATTTCATTATAAATAGTGGTGTTTTACAAAGTTATTTGTTTTCATTTTATATTCTATCGTGTAACAATTAAGTACCTACACAAACTGCTGTAAATTATTCTAGAAAAAAAAATTATTTGAGATAATTTCTTTCCTAGGAAAATTTCTTCTTAAAATTATATTTAATTAAAAAATGGAATTATACAAATTAAACTTGATAAACAGTAAGACATTACACAAAATTATTTTTTATTTGCGTGGTGTTTTTTGGTGTTGTTCAAAAACTTAGTTTTTTTGTATTAATGAAAGAAAAATTATAAAAAGATTGTTTTTTATAACTTTTTATACTTAAATAATTTACTTAGGTTACATTGTTTTTTTTATTTAATTTTTCAATAAAAAGCTTACGAAATGCATGGTTTTTTATCCTTCAAAATTCAAAACTGTCTCACCCATAAAATATGTTTTTTAAATTTTATTATGGGATATGGCTTCACTGCGGTTGACGAATGGCGATGCCCGATGCCATTCCTAATTTCTATGGTTAAGATCTGTCAAAGTCAAAAGTGTCAAAATAAATTTTATTGAGGTTATATTGTTGTGGCCGCGTGTACATGTTGTCGGGGTTGTGTTTTAATTTATTTTAACTCTCATACCTAATATTTAAAAATGTCTCGAAGGCCAGAGCATCAGGCGCCCCCTGAAGTGGTAAATTTCATCCAATAATTATAGCTTTTCGATAATATATATTTTAGACATAGTTTTGCTATAATACAGTACTTTCGAATTTGTGTGTTTCAATTCTAAATGCGTTGTTAGTTGTTTAATATCCATTTTTAACTCAGTAATAACTTACTAAGATATTATATTTGTTTACAGTTTTACAATGAAGAAGAGGCACGTAAATATACACAAAAGTAAGTAAACATTAAGTAGCTAGAATTTTGTTGTATCTTTATTTCATTACGCCGTGCAGTAAGCAGCTTAGCTCTGTCGGAAAAAATTCGGTTTAGTGGCGAAATTCTTAAAAATACAAACTAGTTATTTTTATACTAACTATGGGCCGGGGAATACGAATCTGAAAGAATTAGGCGGCGGCAAGCAATATTAACTGAATTATACGACTTTAAAAATTTTTTTGACACCTCTAGAAAAATGGCCATTTTGGAAACATTCTGATTCCTAGAAAATCAAACTAGTTATTTTTATACTAACTTTGGGCCGGGGAATCCGAATCTGAAAGAATTAGGCGGCGGCAAGCAATATTAACAGAATTACACGACTTTTAAATTTTCAATAAACACAAGCCATCTTTAAAGCATTTTAACACATGAAAACCATAGAAAAAGAATAAAGATGTTACATCACATAAAATTAAGTGTTGCCATTAAGCAGTAATATCAATAACGTAAAACTTTCCGACACGATAATTCTTCACATGATAATTCATCACATAACACATTAACCTGATGAATTATGACTATCTCAACGGCCGTATTTTTAAACCAAAAGTATGAAAATTCGTAGTCTTAAAAAGTTGTTACCTAGACCGGTCACCAATATCAATGTTATTATATAAAACCTAACCTAACCTAACCTAATCTAACCTAACCTAACCCAACATGGTTTGTGCCCCTTTATACCGCCTGCTCGCGTCAATTTAAAAAAACATCCCAGTTTTTAAGTAGTTTAGCGGCTACGCTAGGTTTGTATAACATGGTTTGTGCCCCTTTATACCGCCTGCTCGCGTCAATTTAAAAAAACATCCCAGTTTTCAAGTAGTTTAGCTGCTACGCTAGGTTTGTGTCACATGGTTTGTGCCCCTTTATACCGCCTGCTCGCGTCAATTTAAAAAATCATCCCAGTTTTCAAGTAGTTTAGCGGCTACGCTAGGTTTAGGTAGCATGGTTTGTGATACAAAAGTGAGTAAAATTTATAAAAAGTAAGTACTTAAATTATAAACATGTCATTTTACGTTATTGATATTACTGCTTAATGGCAACACTTAATTTTATGTGATGTAACATCTTTATTCTTTTTCTATGGTTTTCATGTGTTAAAATGCTTTAAAGATGGCTTGTGTTTATTGAAAATTTAAAAGTCGTGTAATTCTGTTAATATTGCTTGCCGCCGCCTAATTCTTTCAGATTCGGATTCCCCGGCCCAAAGTTAGTATAAAAATAACTAGTTTGATTTTCTAGGAATCAGAATGTTTCCAAAATGGCCATTTTCCTAGTGGTGTCAAAAAAATTTTTAAAGTCGTATAATTCAGTTAATATTGCTTGCCGCCGCCTAATTCTTTCAGATTCGTATTCCCCGGCCCATAGTTAGTATAAAAATAACTAGTTTGTATTTTTAGGAATTTCGCCACTAAACCGAACTTTAGCCGCTCTGTCAGAGAATTATGATTTTCATTGACGACTCTATGTTTTTGTGGCATTGTCAACTTTTTATAACACTTTTTACTTTAAACTTTCTCGTAAATTTTTCGTACTGTGCCGGCTTCTAAATAATCCAAATTATTCAAATAATACTTCGTTTCAACTTAATTAGTATACGTAATGCATCAAGAGTTGACTGCAATAAAAAAAAACATTGAATATATTTGTGCATCGGTATACACTTCCACTGATGAGGAACAACCATTTGTCTTACACCTACTTATTTTCACCAGCGGAAGAGGATCGGCAAGTGCACACAATGCTTCTAAAATAATATTGTTAGGAGGCTTACAGCGTGTCCTATTCATAACGGTTCCAGTTCAATGGGGTGTTTGATATTGTCAGTGAAATCGTTATTAGTAGATTTATTTGTATCAGTTTTTTTGCTACAATTTGCTTATTTAACTTTTCATCTCATTTATTCATTGGACTGCGTGTATTACTAATAAATATAGGATATTTTAATTCACAACAATGGCTGAAGCTGATAATACGTGCACATATCTATCAATGTAGATGTGTTTTCCAACAATAGGCCACTTGCATCACAATTTTTTAATTTTTTTCCGGCTTAGGCAAATATTCTAAGACATTCCCTATTTTTTATTTTTTTTAATAGTATTTTTGAAACCCTGGCGATTTTTTGAAAATTTCAATCCGAAAAATCAGACCATTTTTTATAAACCGGAAAGACGGGACATAATTTTATGAGTGCGAAAAAACGATAATTACATAGCCGAAAATCTTTTTAAAAAAATAATGTTTTCCACACGAATAACAATAAATTGTACTGGGTTCTCTTCGTAACATCTGTAAAAACACCACCATCTTTATCAAAAAATCAAACCAAAGGATAGGTTCGCATAGAACAAACAATAAATCTAGTGAACGTTAAACGAAAATTCAAAAATTCGCCGGAAATCAAAGGGTTGCCATATAAAAAAAAAAAAATCAGTGTGGAATTTTACAAAATTAAGGGAACATAATCGGAGACGGGACATTTTCATGTAGTGACATCACGAGCTCAAATAATGGATTTATTTATTTAGAAATAAAAAAACTATACATTTCTAAAAAAATTTACTAACATTTTCGTAATCTTAGTAAAAAAATCTATCCACACGATTTTTTCCAAGTCGTTATGAAATCTATGCAAGTGGCCTATTAATGATTTAAACATAAATATTAATTTCCCTGCATAGTTTAAGCGCAATGTCCTTTGTCTTGTTTACAGAAACTTATTAGCGGAAAAGGGGAAAGCAAGTTTATATGTTCACTGAGTTAGAATATTCTAAGAGCGCATACCTTGTCATTGTTTATTATGCATTTGAATTCTTCTTCCTTGCGCTGTCCCAACTCATTGCCTAGGTAGGCTGTTGGGGTCCGCTCTTCTCGTTCTCAGGTTGTAGCTTCTTCGGTTCTGAGTATCGCCTTCATTCAGGCCGTTTCTCTGAAGTATTTTAGAGCATTGAGTCATCCAGGAGTTCTCTTCGATGAAACTCCTTAGACATTGCCTGCTTCACTGTGCGGTCTGATGGTCTCCGTCTTATGTGCCCATACCATCTCAACTGTCCTTCCTCCAGCTTACTGTTTGTGTCCGTGACACCCAGGCTACCACGAATGCGTGAACTTTTAATCTTATCTTTTAGTGATACTCCATATAATGCATTTGAATTCTGAATATTATTAAATTCAGATAAACCATTTTAATAACATTGAAATAAAACATTATTCGGCATGCAAAAATACACTCTATAACCGACTTCAACTAGCTTAGGCTTTGAACTGTGACTTTGAACGGTGAAATAATCATTAATTGTTTATTTTATTTTATTAACCCCCCAGGCCTTAAGCCTGTTTTGTCGGAAGGTCAAAATTTTTCCACTTTGCAATAAAATCCAAATGAACGGAATATTTCTGAACACATCCGAAAACGGAATGCAAAATGGACCTGTGTGAGTACTGTGATGAAGTCAATAAATTTGATAGACCTTTAACAGAAACAACTATTTACATTGTGGATGGCAAAATAATAGGTATGAAATCATGTGAGTATAATAATATATACTACTTGCGGTCGGCTTTTAGTTCACCTTCGCCCAGTTTAAGAGTTGGTGACCATTTTATAAATCCGATAGGAGCTGGTTCCAAAAATAGCCCGTTCCTCGGATCCAGTGACAGCTAGTCACCGGGACAAAGTAACCGCGACAGGCAATGACGTCATATATAATATATAGGCGCATGGTGGAAATCACAATGTGGTATTATTAGTCATAACTGCCAGTTACAATAATAATCATACTATCCATCTCTCCATTCCCGGAGAGATTCACGAAAGTACGAATCCAATCCCCTGCCTGCCGATGTTCCTCACGTTAGCTGTCAACGTAAGTGGCGCCATCTTGCATTTCTTTAATTCGGTTCTATTACGAAAGTAAATTTGTAATGAACTCCACGTACGAAAATGGTTTTGTATAAGGCACGGCGTCAGAGTTGTACTCCTAGTCGGATTCTCAAATTTCAACCATACAGACTTTAGCGTAATAATAACGTCAGATTTGGACATTTCTATTCATGTTCAACTATTGCTTGCATACACCTCTTGGGAGTCTGAACTAAGCTGATAAAGCAGGAGTATGGTCCGAGACACAGTTGTTCCTGGACACATTGATGTATAACCTACCCCTTTTACTGGAGACAAGTGATGGTTAGTTAGTTGTACATATTTAGTTTATCGTAATTTAATATATTTTTCCCATCTAGCACCCGCATGATGGAGATCCAGTGCAGCATGTGCGAGCGCTGCATTGAGCTGCTGATGCTGCCCGAAGATACTCCGTGCTACCTGCTGGACGTGGGCTGTGGCTCGGGCTTGTCGGGCGGAGTCCTCGAGGACTTCGGACATATTTGGACGGGCATGGACATCTCCAGCGCCATGTTGGGTCAGATATCCTTCTTTATTTATTACTCTGTCTCGTTACTTTATTAACTGCCTCGTAAACTCTACTCCTCTATAAGTAGGATAAGGTGTCCACATATTCACTTTGTCCACATGATGCACAGGGGGCGTCTTATCCTGTCGAATGTCTGAGCAGAAAATCCTCATAATATATTCGAGTGCCGGCAGAAAATTATCTGGATGAGTTGCCGAAATATGGGAATAAAAAGTATGATGAACAAACCACATTTTGGAGTCAACTTGACAGTCCCCCTTTCTGTGATTTGCTAATAAATTAATCTGACAGTACATAAGTAATTTGTATTGTAATATCACAATATCACCTAGTTAGACAAGTACAGTATTCCCACCTTTTTTTACATTAGCTCCACACAGAGACTGAAGAAAATAATTTCCCTCGGGGCCTACTTCATCTTTGGGGATGCTGTATGGAGGCCTGGATTACAAAAGACTGCGATCCATGAGCAAGTACAAGGTGGCGCAAAATTAATCACCCTATCGGTAATTGTATGTGTTGTAATTTTTGCAAATGGTGTCGTATGTCAATCATATTTGACATTTGTGAACTAGACAGCTGCAGAATACAAACAGACAAGCAATGGAGCACTATACTCCGCAAGAGCGTGGAATAATTGTGTCGATTTTTGCTTTAACGCTTTTGTGTCGAAAGTCATCATGAGCGACGAGGCGCATTTCCACTTAAGCGGTTACGTCAATAAGCAAAATCTTTGTTTCTGAGGCACTGAAAATCCACGTGTGATGCACGAAGAGCCATTACATCCACTCAAAGCCACTGTGTGGTACGGAGTTCACGCGGAAGGAGTGATTGGGCCGTATTTTTTAAAGACGCCATTGGCATTACGGTCACTGTCACTGGCGAACGCTACAGGGCCATACTTACTGCCGGGATTGGATCAGCGGGGCTTGGTGAACATGTGGTTTCAACAAGACGGTGCAACCGCACGCACAGCACGAGCCACAATGGATATTGTGAAGGAAGCATTTCCTGGTCGCGTAAACTCCCGTTTTGGCGATTTGATGGCATGGCCAGCAAGATCGCCCGATTTAACCATCCCAAACTTCTTTCTTTGAGGCTACTTGAAGTCGCGGGTTTATAAGTCATGGAAAATGCGATAAAACGGGCACAAATGTGTATCAACACTGGTGGCAGCCACTTGACGGATATCATCTTTTTCACTTGACAGAAAAAAATGTTAAAGAACAAATAAGGATTTCCATTACTCAATATCATTTTTTGAAGTAAAACTTCTTTACGCATGCTTGACACTTGGGGGTAAAATGATGAATACGTTATGAAACGTTACGAAAAAATGTGATACGCTAATCAATATGAAACGTTATCATGTGAAACACTAATCAATGATATGAGTTGAGTTGAATTGAGTTGAGTTGAGTTGAGAGCTGAGAGCTGAGAGCTGAGAGTTGAGAGTTGAGTTGATGGGGATGGGGATATTTTTATTCCTGTTATTGTTATATTGTTAATGGACGGCATAAGTTAGTGAAGTTTTACTTCAGTCGTGTGGTCTAAAGCACACTCGTTTTTTTTCATTCAGTAAAAAAGTTATTCAAAAACAAATGCATGTAAATATCAGGCATATAAAAACTAAGTTCAAAATCTCTTAATTTCGAACCTCTTTTCCAGTTATTGTGTTATTTTCTAATATGGAAAATTAAGTTATTTAGAAAATGGTCGGAAAAAAAAAAACATTTGAATATTTGTGCCAAATTTTATAAAATACTAGCTGGTCCACGGCATGCGTTGCAATGCCAAATACATTGTTTCTCCCTGAATCACCTTTCCCGTGCGTCCCCGTTTCCCTCCCGCGTCCCCTTTCTAGCTAGCTTTATAAATTATAGCCTATGTCACCCGGGGATAGTGTAGCATCCCAACAGTGAAAGAATTTTTCAAATCTGTTCAGTATTTTCGGAGCCTATTCAATGCAAACAAACAAACAATCAAATCTTTCCTCTTAAGGTAATGAAGATAAAACACTCTTTTTGACTGCGTTTTTTTTTTTTTAAATAAATCAAAATAGGCAACTGGTGTTGAGTTGAGTGGAAATTTTCACCTTATCGCCAGCTATATAAGGAGGGTTATTGTTAGTGGCCTGATTTCATGTGTGTTACACGACGTGGTGCATCTCCTTAAAGTCAATACCCGGAATGAACCGTCCCCAATACATAAGCAAGCAAGAGCGCCTATATCCGTAGATGGATTTTGTCCCTTCTGAACATTTTTACAATGGTTCTTCCGCAGTATTGGACTTACATCAACGAGTAGGACTTACACCAACGTAATATGGTTTTCACATTACTTTGTATCGGCATACCTTTCACCAGCAGCTGGTTGTCTAGATATCATATTCATGAATTGGATGTTTGTTCCAGATGTGGCCGTGGATCGCGAGGTGGAAGGAGATCTCCTCCTGTCGGACATGGGTCAGGGTGTCCCATTCCGAGCTGGTTCCTTCGACGGCTGTGTGTCCGTCAGCGCGCTGCAGTGGCTCTGCAACGCCGACAAGAGCTTCCACAACCCCGTCAAGCGACTCTACAAATTCTTCAGCACGCTATTCTCAGCACTCGTAAGACAACGTTTATTTATTTACGAATTATCTACTCGTTTTAAAATTTATTTACACAAAGTTCAACACGTACATCATTTTTGTGCAGTCTCCTCCCTTGTCAATCCACTTGGTCCAGCGCTCCACAAACTTGCATATTCCTTCCAAGAAGGTTTTCGTTTGGTTGCTAAGCCACTTTTTTATTACTGATTTTCATCAACATTGCAAAGCACATGTGTCGTATCACAAACCTCTGTTTTCCAACTATTTTTTTTTTAACAGCTTCACATAGGAGGCCCTGAGGAAAATAATTCCCCTCAGGGCCTACGTCATCTTTGGGCATGCTGTGTGCAGGGTCTTTTGAGGAAAGGAAGGAGATAATAATAATAATAAAAACATTTATTTATCAATAGGCTTTTACAGTTTTATACATTTGGTTCATTTTCATTTATTCGATTGACAAAAAGGTCACTGCTCAGCTATACATTCAGGATTTTTCCTGGAATGTAGCTGGTTTTCATCAGTGCCTCTTTTCAGTTCTGTGAAGGAAAAATGTATGAGGGGTGGGTAGAAATCTAGGGTCAGTGTCTCCAGGAGTGACGGACGTATGAATCCATCCCTCCCACTGCGGTGCAAGGCGAAGTTTCAAGAGAGTCCTGCTAGAGAGGTCAAAAGATCTTCCTGAACCAGTCTCTCCCGATTCAACCTGCCACGCAGCTGGTGGGCAGATGCATCCACCGCCAAGACCTGGACAAACCTCACCCCACGAACCCAGGTACCCCTGCTAAATCACCAAACGTAGCAAACCTCTTGAGGTGACCTATGGCGGTGGTGTTGGTTATCCAATAAATGGTTTCCGGGGCGGCGGTACCCATACCCGAAGTTTCAAGAGAGTCCTGCTAGAGAGGTCAAAAGATCTTCCTGAACCAGTCTCTCCCGATTCAACCTGCCACGCAGCTGGTGGGCAGATGCATCCACCGCCAAGACCTGGACAAACCTCACCCCACGAACCCAGGTACCCCTGCTAAATCACCAAACGTAGCAAACCTCTTGAGGTGACCTATGGCGGTGGTGTTGGTTATCCAATAAATGGTTTCCGGGGCGGCGGTACCCATACCCACCTCCCATATTATAGTGTCCGTTAATGTGTTAAATAATGATATATTAATGTTATCTACATTTTAATTGGAGAACTGAAGATCTATTTTGTTTGTACAGAGTCGATCGGCCCGTGCTGTGTTCCAGTTCTACCCGGAGAATGCAGAGCAAATGGAATTGGTCACATCGCAGGCTATGAAGGCAGGTTTCTACGGAGGAGTCCTGGTGGACTTCCCTAACTCTACTAAGGCCAAGAAATACTTCTTAGTCCTCATGACAGGGGGGGCCATGCCCATGCCTAAGGCCCTCGGTAAGCTCTAATTTTCATTATTAATTTGGTGTTATTCATTGAATATTATGTACTTACTTACTAACTGAAGTCCCCGGTGTTCCCTGGGCTTTATACACAAATATCTTTTGTGGGATCGTTATCGACATAACGGAAGTGATTTCCTGTCAGATTTGTGTGATTTATTTGCCTTTTCTATGTGCAACGTATATTCATGCATACTTGCAGGAATTTATGTTTAAAACGATCTCAACTAAAATATGTGACAGTAAAAATATGTAAAAATCACACAAATCTGACAGCAGATCACGTCCGTTATGTCGATAACGATCCCACAAAAGATATAGAATCGCTCGGCAGATGTTAGACAGTGACCTTCCTCGGTTTTATTATTTATTTTATTTTATCCACTCGAGTGATAACATTAATAATAAAAAAAATGCATTGATTGTTCGTGATTTCTGTGCACTTGATTAGAAAATTTCCCGCCCACGTTAAAAAACTTCATGCCTCCGAATTTGAATATGGAGACAATTAAACTTATTATAGTGCTATATAGTCAATTATTCCACCTATATTTTACCATTCATCTCATATTTTTAGGATTTATAAAAAAAATCGTAAACTTTATAAATGAGCGAATTCTTAGTGTTAGTTCCTAAAATTGCCGAGAGTGCTACTTATTCTAGTATGCACTGTTAATCCTCACGCCATTGACTGTATTCTATCTATTTATTTAAAAAAGAGTGTCTGTGGCGGGCGGCATGGATTTGATTTTTATACAAATCTGCAGTTTTATTGCGAAATTGATGAAATTTTGCACACTTGACTTTCAAACAAGAGGAAGGTCACTGTCGCTGTACTATGACCAAACTGCACGGATTATTAAAGCGGCATAGCCAATGAGTTACGCATTCGGTGTGTAGGTAGAACCAAGGCAGGGCGCCGCTGTGCGTAGTTTTTGGAATAGTACGTATACCATATTGGTGACGCTTTTGTGTACGCGGGTCCATATTTATAATCTTAATCCTGATATTTCGTTTCCCAGGCACAAGTTTAAAGGACAAGCTGGAGCACAACATAGCCTACACCCCGAGAGAGCAGAGGGGGAGGAACGGAGACCGTCGGCCCCTCAAGAAGACGCGCGAGTGGATCCTGGAGAAGAAGGAGCGTCGAAGGAAACAGGGAAAGGACACCCGAATGGACACCAAATATACGGGTCGAAAACGAAGTGGAAAATTCTGATAAATTACCTTGTTTTAGCCTAGTTATAAGTTTAAAGAGAAACTCTTTGTTATGCACGGTGTCCAGAAACTGGTAATACAAGCGGGAAGTTGGTGAATCTGATTCTTATAAGAACTCAACAAAGTGGTATTTCAACACCCCTTTGAAAAGTCATTAAAAGTGATGAAAACAAAAATAGCCCATAACCTAACTTAATCCTTTTTCGTTATTTGTTTTCGGGGTGTTATGCCGTGTTGCGCTACCTCGGATACACGGACAGTGTCCATCATCAGTGTGCATCGGCGGTTCTGCCTTGATGATGGACACTGCAATGCTGTCCGAAACGTTGACTAAAGAAGGAGGTAGCGCAACACGGCGTAACACCCCATAAACAAATATGCTTTTGGCCATGAAAATTGAAAAACGTATCTAACTTAATCCTATTTATTTTTGTGCATACTAAGTTATTTGTTTTCATTATATCAATTATGAAAATTAATAAATAATAACGCAACGAGGTATATTCGCGAAGTTTGAAGAAGTAATCCTATTTAACCTAGTTTTGAGCTGTCCGGTCACCGTTGAATCCATATACTTGGCGTCGATTTTATGGTTCATATAACTTTTCTTGATTTAGAGCTTTCATTTTCGAATAAATCGAGTTCGGAGTGTCTTTTAAATTCTTCGAAGCAAGAACCCCGACTCTGAAAGTTTTTGAATCCTTCGACGACCTCCGTAGTCCAGTGGCTAAGACTCTTGACTCACAATCCGGAGGTAGCGGGTTCGAATCCGGCGTGCGCAAATAAATTTTATTTGATTAATTTGTGTTATTTCACAATTAATTCATTTAAAATAATATATAGTATATTTGCGGCACGTTCCAGAGTGGAAGATACTATCAGTATCGCCCTGGTGTAAGACCACCATTCAGAATTGAAACGTTGCTTGAAAATGGCTTTAGCCATGTTTGGTGACCAGATCTGAATAGCCAGGTACTTCCCAACCTTCCTCTTCCCCACCTCCTTCCCCTCCCCACTATCTTCAGCCTCACAACATACCCCAATTGGGGATGCAATAGTCTCACTGGCTCCAGATGGGAGCAGTTGAGATTCTTGTGCGGTATTCACTGTAAAAAAAAAAAAAGGAGCTGAAAAAAATATATATGTATCAATCCTTTTAGCCATAGCCATTAAAAAATAGGAATAGATTTGTTTGGATGAAATAGTGGCTCTAATTTACTTTTTTTTGTTTCCTACGTCATTGATAGATTGCCCCCACAGATTACCAGTCTGCGGTTAGGGGAGTTTTTCATCAAGACCTTTTCATTAAAATGATTTGAACAGAACTGTGAACTTTTTGAAACCATATTCTGGCAATAATCAACCTTTTCATCAAATAAAAGGGGAATAAAATAATGTTTTGTGTTTACAAATTATAATTGGGGTTGGTGGAGATTGCTAGCTTTTACACACCTCATTTGTTAATTTATTCAGAAAATTATTTGAAGGGAATACAAATAAATCATTCTCTATGGCAACTTTATTTCACTTTTTCCCCCATTTTATAACAATTTTATTTCAATAATATAAACTCTACAAACTAACAAAAGGTGAATATTTACAGTGCAGTGTGCTGCGGGCTCCAATTGAATTTATCGCTTATTTTTAGTTAAAATAAGCATTTTTGTTGAGATTTCCATTTGCACCAAATAAAATACCCACAAAATGTTCCATAACCCATTATGTATATATTTTTACATCTACTTTGTATATGTAAAGGTTGCATACTCAATTGGAAGTCAATATGTGAGAGTGTAAATTTGTAAATATTTTTTAATTAAAGAAGTTTGATAAATTTTATTTGTTTTTCTTTATCCATTTTATGATTCCCCATCGTTCAATTACAGTTACAAATTTAAAAAAAAAAAAATACATCATGAATGAAATCTATAAATACATTGGCACAAATTTAGATAAAAAGTAACAGTTCTTAAATTACTGTAATAAAATCATTTTTTTTGGCATTGTTATTGTGTTGTAAAGGAATATGAAACTGATAAATATATTCTTGCACATTTTATTTACAGTAATAATCAATATACATTTTCAACGTTTGTTCTAATAATCTATTAAACTTTAATAATTTTTTATTTGTGTTATTTCTGTAACCGATAACGCCAAACAGTGTCCACTCCGTGTCCGATAACTTCTTCTGGCTCTAGAGTGGAGAATGGGAACCTGCACGCAACAATAGTGGCTCCATCTTGGGCTTCTTCCTGTATCTTGGCTTCAAACTGTGACATCATTTCTTCTACACCAAATATAACAATACTATTATAGGGCTGCAGGTTGAACTTCCATAAATCACGTCTGTAGAATGCTGTGTTAGTATTAACTTTATTATATAAACTATTTATCCTAGAATACTGCACTAGCCATGGGTTTAACTCAACCCCGTGAGCCGTGAATCCATTTTTAGCTGCTGCAATTACAATGCGACCATCCCCTGATCCTATATCCAATAATTTTCCATTGCAGTTTTTCAGGCCGGCTAAGACGTTTTCTATCTGAACAGTTGTTGCGGGTACATAGGGTAAACAAACCTTCCTCAGAGCTGGAGTTACAAATGGAAGGCATAATAGGCTGAGTCCTATTCCTACTCCACCTGTAACGCCGATTAGAATTTTACCTCCTGTTGAAAGGACCCGCTTAGAATTTAACGGTGCCTTTTCATCGGAGTTAAGAATACCTAAATTAACTGCATCCATTTATAAAACTAACTGAGAAGTTAATTACAAACACCACGGAAAAGATAACCTATATTTTTGACAGTTCAGAAAAACATTACCGAATACCATCGATAAATTTTTGGTTTGACATTGACATAAATAAGTATTTGAGTCAACACTCACAAAACATCCCTGAATTGACTGAGCATATGGCGTGTTTTGACATTCAATTTAAATTAAGCTCATTGGCGCAGATACACAGATACTATGTTCATAAGCAAGTTTTTCTATGGACTTCTACTACGAAATCCATGGAATTTCCATAAACAAATTATTTTCGTCAGAAATTTTTCTGTATTTTGTCGGCCGAGGCGTCGGTTTTTATTTTCACTGGTAGAAATTATCAGAGTAATTTACCACATCCGTTATATTAATCTAATTTCCCATGAACATTTTATAAAATTATAATAAAAAAATTGTCATTCGGAGGTGATTCATCTTTACCGACTAACGTGACAGTTAACTTCAAGATGGCAGCGACTAGAAGACTCCAGAAAGTAAAATATTTTTTATTATAAAATAATTCTCGTGACACACTTGTTTTCGATACTGAGGAAATCAAACCCTATGTCAAATTTATTTTCAATTTTTACCGGTAGTATCAACATGCATTCGCTTATGACGATGCATTCAATCTGGATTGACAATTTGTGCAATTTCAGTCGAATGGGCGAATTGTGTTTTCCTCTATTGTTTCTTGCCGGTTCATGTTTTATCGTGAAAATTTTAAAGATGTTTTTCACCTAATCAATATAATGCATCCATAAATAATGCACTACTCATCATGATAATGTAGATTAGTAATTTTCTGGTAATTATATTACGTTTTTACCAAATAATTAGGTTACATTTTGTAATTTGGGTAATAGCAGTCGCTTGCAACCCACAAAATAATGCTTGTTATCTTGTTTTCAAGTGGCACTGCGCGATCGTAAAAGACGAAGACTGATATTAATGTGATGACTGAATTGAATTTGGTTTCTGATGTGATAAGCCTAATTGTTACAGAAACAGACACCTTCGTTATGGTGGTTTCATGATACGTTAGTATAAACATAATGTAAATATTGACATAAACATCATGTTGAATATTTAGCATAATTTCAATGGACAATAATTATAGGTACATGTAAATCGGTTGGTCAACACTTCTCGGGGTAGGGGGGGGTTTCGGACTTTGAAACAATGTAAGCAGTCAAATAATTATCCGAATAATCACATTTACGCAAGTATTTAGTCACCTGATGTGTAACACTAATCCGCGAGATGGCTCGAGAACAGTGAACACCGCACAAACTAATTAGTAATGCTACGCAACATCGATTACCGATTGCGTCAAATCTGACAGTTGAATCGTTTATTAGGGAGAAAAATTAATCAGAAAAAAATACCGAACCGCCCTTACTTCGGTGTTTTTGTCATACCGAACACGGTGCTAAAATACCGAACGGTTTGGTAAAATACCGAACACCTGGCAACCCTGCTTGCAACCTAATCTAATCTATATTGTCTAATGACCGTTATGATTATTTTGTTACTTCCACCATTCAGACTAGCTATTCTATATCTTTTGTAGGAACGAGATAGTTCTCAGCCGAGATCTGCTATCAAGACAGTGTTGCCAACTCGAAATCTCCGTTCCCGCTAAATTGTGACGGATCAATGGTCAGAATTCTGTCAGACACCCACATTTTCGTCCATCCTGGGGGGGAGGGGGTCTAGAGAATTTCAGAGATCAAAATTTCTACATAAATATAGGTTACTTTTGCCTATAAAAGTATGATATTTGTTACTTTTTTCGAATCCAAATTTCGAGTCAAAATTTCAACTGTGAGCTGTCACGTATTTTAGTTTAGGTTGTTTTAAACACGAATTCATGCAAGTATGGATGATTATTTATTAATTTAACAGCCTTAGAAAATCACATAAATCTGACAGCAGATCTCGGCCGAGAACTATCTCGTTCCCACAAAGATATAGAATAGCTCGTCAAACTACTTTCAGATATTGAAAAGTAATAGGCCACTTGCATGGATTTCATAACGACTTGGAAAAAATCGTGTGGATAGATTTTTGTACTAAGATTACGAAAATGTTAGTTAAAATTATTAGAAATGTATAGTTTTTTTTATTTTTAAATAAATAAATCCATTATTTGAGCTCGTGATGTCACTACATGAAAATGTCCCGTCTCCGATTATGTTCCCTTAATTTTGTAAAATTCCACACTGATTCATTTTTTTTTATATGGCAACACTTTGATTTCCGGCGAATTTTTGAATTTGCGTTTAACGTTCACTAGATTTTCGCAATAATATTGTCGATATACCGTTTCTAGCTACTCGTTTCGTGAATGCTTTTTTATTTTGAGGTTGGTGGTGCTCATTTTCGAATTGCATATTGTAGTTAATGTTGGCCCAATTTCATATTATTTTCATATTTCATATGGGCTCGCGTTTCGCGTCATGCGCGCGTAATAAGTAATGATTTTTCGTGTTTATGAAACCGAACAAAATAATAATTAATACGCATTATTTATCATTTACGAAGATTGCAATTCGTACTTCTTATTATTGTCTAACTGACAGAAAGTGATTTTTCCTTTAAAAAGTGCATATTTCATCGTCGTAATTAATAACATGGCGGTCCTTGAAAAATGACATTTCGCGTTTTCAAAGATAACAAAATAACCATTAAAATGCAATATTTTTCAATTCCGCTTACTGAATTACTTATAACTAACTATTATCTACCTAGTACAATTTATTTTAATTTTTTAAAGTGTGTTTTGAGCGTGGACTCAATAGCGGAACATTTACCCAAATTTGATCTTGAAAATGGCCTTCCAGTTGTTTTAAATTTTTTTTTATACTAACAGCTATAATAAATGTTATGGATAAATTTTGGATAGGGCCTGACACGCTTATTACGATTAATTTTTAGAAAAAAACTTTATATTCGCCTTAATTACTAAAAAAGAAACCTTTTTGCATTTCGGGCTGCGGAAAATTATGCATTTTAATTTAAAATTGCGTAAAACCAAAATTCACTTCGCGAACCGATCGGCGACTGTCAGCGGCCATTAGGTACGTCACTGTTATGTTGGTATCCCTGATGCATTGCAAAGAACTAAATACTACTGTGGCCAACTTCGTGGGGTACATGAAAACACGGTTAAACTACGAAAGCTGCATGTCATCATAATTTAAAAAAAAACATCCCAGGTTTTGAATGGTTTGTTTGGCAAAGCAGGGTTTGTCTAGCGGGATTGTGTAATTATGATTTAATTGTGTTTTTCATAATAACGCGCGTCTTCTTGTATCCCACGAAGATGGCTACGGTCGTATTTAGCTCTTGTTGATGCATCAGGGATACCAACATGACAGTGACGTACCTAATGGCCGCTGACAGTCGCCGATCGGTTCGCGGAGTGAATTTTAATTTACGCAATTGAAAATTAAAATGCATAATCTTCTACCGCCCGAAATGCAAAAGTTTCCTTTTATAGTAATTAAGGCGAATATAAAGTTTTTTTCTAAAAATTATTCATAATAAGCGTGTCTATCTAAAAATTACCATATTATGACCTCCATAGGGTAATTGACTACAAATAAATTTTTTCACAGAAATATATTATCAACTAAATAATATAAATATAGGCATACTACATACATATATGTAGTAAAAACTAACAATTTTATATTTTATGTGTTAAGCTGATGCCATTTTTCTATTTGACAAAATTAAGAAAATAATTTATTCTTCACCAGTCATCGTAACCTAGATATTTTTATATTTTAATTTATTTATATTATAGCCTCCTTTTATACGGAGTCCGTGACACAAATCATCGATGCATGAATTGGTTTAGCTTTCTGTTGAAATATAATATTACTGTTTAGAAGTTTTTAATCTTTTGTGCTGAGGCTGATGGGTGACATAAATGTACTTATTCTGTATGCACGTTAGAATAAGTGCAGGCAATCTAAGTCTGCCTCTAGGTGTTTCCTATGGGGGCAGAAAATGTGGTGGTTCACTGATATACTTATGAGATAACAATTTCTAAGCAACATTAAGTAGGTAAAAATTATTCCACTAATCTTATTTGGAGAGAAGGTCTATTCTAAGCTGTTTTCGAAGGGCGAAGACTTCTACTTATCGCTTTTTAAATAAAATTTTAATTTTTTTGTACAAATATTTTTTCATTACTAAGAAAAAAAAACACAACACAAATTTGTCGTAAATAAATCTTAAATTTCAACCCATAAAATTTTTATATTTTTTTTACAATGTTTAATTTATTTTATTTTTATTTCATTATAAACAATGTATAAACAGAACATGGGCAAAATTGTCAAGGTTACCTACAAAAAAATTGAAATCCTTAATGATATGCGTTTTGTAATTCAAAACACAAATCAATAAAATGGCAAACATGTACAATGTAGGTATTTGCTTAGCCTATTTATTGATTTAAAAAAATTATTATTCAGTTTGGTTAAGAATTTTTGCCTCAAATCCAAATTTAAGTTTTGTATGATGAAGGCTGCCCACCCACTCGTGTGACACACGCCGATAGCTTAATTTTTCATACATGTGGCCGGCGTGACGTGCTAGGGATGTTTGAGATATTAGATTTTTTTTTTTTTTTTTTTTTTTTTTTATTTAATATAAAACATGGGTTACATTTTAATTATACATATTTTACAAAATATCATATTCAAGGTCATGATTGGTCATGTATACCTTATCAGAAAAGAGGAGCTCTTGTGCCTGATAAGGGAGCCACAGTTCTTACTTAGGTTACATTTTATAATATATTTTGTATAAAATATTTATTTTTTAATGTAAGTTTTTTTGAAAAATTGTTTAATTTTATTTATTTGTTCTGATTGGTTCAAAATACAGCGCAATTCAGAAGGAAGATTATTGTAGTTTTTTATAGCTTGGTAAATATAATGGTTGTGCATTTCTGTTGTTTTAAAATTTGGTGTAATAAATTGATTTCCATTTCTCATTAATGTGTAAAATTCTTCATATTCTTTATTATTTTTTTCTTTACACATTTTAATAATAGAAGCTTGCTTAAATATGTCATCGACATTTGGTACTGGAAATAATTTAAATAGTGATTCTGTTGAGAAGGTAGGTTTTTTTTTAAGGATTACTTTAATGATGGTTCTTTGTGAAACTTTTACTGAGTTTAGATTGTTTTTGTAAGAACCTCCCCAACCTAAAATTCCGTAGATAAGCAAAGAGTGAACAAGGGCATAGTACACATTTTTGATTATTTTTACATTCAATATATTTCACATATAGATAGATACAAAAATATAGTTCGTTCCGTTTGCATTCGGCCTGCACACGCGATCGGGCAACTTCGCGCGGAACTTTGAGAATTCGCTCTCCCTGATAAACATTCATATTAGGCATTATATTGGTAGGTGATATTTTTAATGAGATTCATGGATTTTATATTTGGTAAGATATTATGAAGTAATTTTAGGAGATATAATTTGCCAGTGCTGCACACGAAACACACTGTGCAACCGGCTGCCCTTGATGTGGGGCACCCGCTATGTTATGATTTTCACTTCTGACATCTGTTATTCTTTCCCAATGCAGTCATTGACAGTATAATTATGATAGCTTCACATTTAACTAGATTTCATGGTTCATATAAAAATACAGTTGAACTTGGTTGTTATAACAATCACGCAATAACGAGGTCATGGCTATAATTAGCATTACTAAATGATATATTAGTTCAGACTTATTTTCATATAATCGTTGGCTGTTAAACAATGGTGATTCACTGAAATGTGCAAATATGTTTTTCAACACAATATCTAAATAGAGTCTGTCAAATAAGAGTAGAAAATATAAAAAATGTAACTATAAAATTTGTTGGATGCCAACACCAATTTAACTGTCAAATGTTATTTTAAAGCGAAATGATACTGAATGTATAGAACACAGTAAACCACATTTTAAAAAACATTTTTTCTTCATGACATAAATTTGATTACCTATAAGGTGTTTTATAAAGCGATTTGCTTTAATTTAATAAAAATTTGAATTTAACAATAGATAGAAAGGATGAATCACTAATGGTGAGTTTAGTTACACTACTTTTAGATCTGAATGAGTTAAATATATTCAGATCTAAAATTAGAGACATGATCTACATTCGGAAATGTTTCATTTATAGAGCTTTATTTGTGAAGCGGAAATAACACAAAGCTTTCGTAAATCTGACATGTCGTTTAAGACATAAATAGTGCATATTCGCTATAGATCGTAGTGGTTAAACATCAATAATTTTTTTTATGAATATACCTAGGTAAGACTATCTACATCCCTACATAGAGTTTTCTTCTTTTTCTTTCATATGGTGGGTGGGTTAGAGGGGGACAAATTTACCCCACGTCTCACTGTGCATCACTATCTCATGGGGTAAAATTGTGATAGTAATTGTACAACCTTTTTAGCTCAGGGGCCACTTTACTTATTCATCAAACGGCCCGCGACCTTCATGTAGATTTTTTTTACTTTCTTAGAGGAGAAGGGGTTGACAGTGAAGGTCAAAATTTCACATTTATGGAATTTTTTTTGAATTTCGTGTTCAGCCCACTGGTTCTTCAAATTTAGTTTTATTTAGGACATGCAGCGTAAATTAAATGTTCTCAGCTAGGGTTTTTTTCTCTATAGCCAAGCGGGCCGTACGAAATTGGCACACGGGTCACACGAATCAGACTGCGGGTAGTGCATCACTGGTTTGTAACAAGTAAAATTTTGGCAATAACAATCCGGCAAGCTAGTGTTTTTTTAAGCATGATTTTCAATAAGTGAGATTTTTAAGGAGCAAATTTGGTCGTTCCCCTCATGCTCGTTAATACCATGTTTTACTTATGTAATACTTGTAATAAATATTGACCAAAATTACGAAAAGATCTCATTTGTTTCTGTAAACCATGCATAACCCGCTGCCAAACTTAACGTAGACTGTTGTATCTCCCGGCCATCAAGACTAACTTGTCCAATGGTCATGCCGGAGCTAACAATTAAGTTAAAAGAATCACCTCATGTATTGACATGTTTAACCCATAAGCTGCTGAATTAATTCTGCGGTTTTATTGCGGCCTGTGTATTTTCCTGGGCAAGAACGAGTTTTTACCTAGGAAGAAACTCCTGAACGTCATTCAATATTACATTGTCGATGCTACTTGCATAAAATCTGTTTTTATATGTTTTCCTTACTGATGATTGAATTTTCTGTGGCCCATTTTGCTAAATGAAATATCAAATTTATCAAATGCATAGAGATTTGCTTCTAAACTGGTTTGGTACTTCAAAAGTGCAGGTGTGCAGTTTATTTTATGATAATTCACATTACGGATATTATTAATTTATTATTAGTTATAGTTACCCGGAAGCTGTTCAGAGGCGTCGCCAGCTTCCAAGTTAGGGTGGGATAGCTTAAATTTTGTATAGACCTTTCATGGAAAGAACAAGGAAGTAGTCAGAATAAACTAGAAAAATCTTCATATTATGTAGATTTGCCGTGTCATGTCTTAAGCCGTGAAGGGCCTTATGGGCTTACTGAGGTAGGGGGTCCCTTTTGAAAGACGGTAAACCTACAGAAAAACAACAAACCATTTTTTTTCTATAATTTTATTGAAGGGGTTCTTGCAAGACTGAGCTGTGTCACCCAATCGTGATTTGGAGTGAGTGGAGCATTTAAAATAGTTTAAAAAAATAAAATTAAATACTGCTATTACAATTTACGTTTGAAAATATTCTTTTGCATTTTGAAAGGTCAGTATTCCAACTATATTTAGATGAAAATTAAAAAAAATTTAAAATAAAATTTGCAAATAATTTAGTATTGTTTGAAGAGAGGAAACTTTAAAACACACAACTTAACCAGCTAGTAACCGAGTGGACATAGGTGCGATCAAGTTCAGTACATGACAAGTGTAATCAACTTTTCCACTTACATAATTATATAAAATATTTTTTCCGACTTCTGACTAATCAATTTGTATCATTTTGGCACCTAGTCGGGGCCCCTCCGACATTGGGGCCCTGTGGAACATTTGATTTGTTATTTTCCAAGTCCTGTGTCCTGTGACCAGATCTGAATAGCTTTCCCACTTCTCCATTGCATTCACCCTTTGTATTTGCTACAGTCCTACTGACTCCAGACAGTTAGTACTCTAACTCGGTAGTTAGAGCAGTTACCTGGATAGTGGAAGAAGTATCATGTGGTTAAGAGGACATTACCAGAGAAACCAGAAATATGTCATTTTTAAATCAGTATTTAGACTTATTGACTCGTTTCCACAAAAAATTATAAATTGATTTTGAAAGATTGTTCTTTTATCTAGTAAAGGTATGGATAAAATTTTGAGAAAAAATGTTTATTTTAAGTATAATAAGGTTATACCATAGGTCGTTGGCAGATTTGTTATATTTTCAAAAAAGTACATGTATTATACAACACCAATTTCAAATCATATAATCATGCAGTAAAATAAATCAATACATTATCTGGTAAAATTATTTGTCAGAATTTTAATTTAAGTTTAAATAAAATTATTAAAAAATATATACGTACATGTGTTTCTTGACGAAAATTGGTCCGTTTGTTTATTTATTTGCGCACTTACTAACTAATATATTTCAGATTTTTTTACATACTTACTTTGCTAAGACATTATTGACAAATCATAAATAATTTTAATGGAAAAATAATTTTAGGGTGTATTTAATATTAATTAATTTACAGCTTCGCGTTTCACAATTTTTCTTATCGACGACAACACGAATCGAGAGCGCTCATTCAGACCGCAACTGCGGCCACTGGCGGTTGTCTTCGCGGCGCTCTACATCGCAACATTTTCAAACGAATAACGAAGCAAAATAAATAGGATTTCATGTTTGTAAAATTTATAGGGTTGCCCCAACGCAAAATTTCATGTTCATTGAATATTTTTATGATAAAATTTTTATAATTTAGAAATTTTTTTTAATGTAAATTATTCTTATGTGAATACCGCACAAGAGTCCCAACTGCTCCAAAATATTTATTTTCAAGTAAAACTTCTTTACGCACGCTCGACACTTGGGGGGTAAGCTGGTAAATGTGTTACGAAAAGTGGTGATTGTTACGAAAAATTTCCTTCGAACGGTAATCGATGCGAACGGTGATCGATTGCTAGGTGGGTCGTGCCTTTACGCACGCTTGTTATTCGTGTTATTGTTTTATTGTTAATAGACTATTTTTGCGTAAATAAATAGATAAATTAAATTATTTAAAAATATATACGTACATGTGTTTCTTGACGAAAATTGGTCCGTTTGTTTATTTATTTGCACACTTACAAACTAATATATTTCAGATTTTATTACATACTTATTTTACTAAGACATTATTGACAAATCATAAATAATTTTGATGGAAAAAATAATAAACACGAGAATCGGGTATGGGTACCACCGCCCCGGGAACCAATTATTAGATAACCAACACGTCTGCCATAGGTCATCCCAAGTGGTTCGTAACATTTGGTGACTAGCAGGGGTGCCTAGGTTTAAGGGGGTGAGGTTTGTTTAGGTCTTGGCAGCGGATGCGTCTGCCCACCAGCTGCATGGCAGGTCGGATCTGGAAAAGTTAAGGGAGTCCCTTTGACTTCTCCAGCCTTACTCTCTCGGAACATCGCCTTGCACCGCAGTGGGAGGGATGGATTCATACATCCGCACTCCTGGACACGCTGACCCCCAGATTTCTACTCACCCCTAATATCCCTTTCCTTCTCCGAATTTCCTCTTCTTCCTTTCCCTAAAACGACCCTCCACACAGCATTCCCAAAGAAGAGATAAGCAGTGTGTCGAGCGAGTGTAAAAAAACGGTCTCTCCCGATCCGGCCTTCCATGTAGTTGGTGGATGTACCTTCCAAATTACTGATACCACCTATTGACGGCCGGCGTGGTCAAGGGGTAAGGCTCTTGACTAGCAATCTGAAGGTCGTGGGATCGAATCCCGGCATAGGCAAATAAATTTTATTTGACTAATTTGGGTTATTTCACAATTATTTAATTTAAAAATAATATATTTGCGTCACGTTTTAGAGTAAAAGATACTTTCAGTATCGCCCTGGTGTAAGACCACCATTCAGAATTGAAACGTTGTTTATTGACCAGATCTGAATAGCCAGGTAATTCCTCGCCTTCCTCTTCCCCCACCACCTTCAGCCTCGCAATATACCCCATAGTCACGTCATAGTCTCACTGGCTCCAGTAGGAGCATTTGGGTCTCTTGTGCGGTATTCAGATAAATATAAAATAAAAAATTGTGCATACGAATAAATATTTCAAAATGAGACATTTTTTACAATCCAACTGAATATTACACTTTTTTCATAAATATACCGCACAAGAGTCCCAACTGCTCCTGTCTGGAGCCAGTGGGACTATGGCATCCCCAATTGGGGTATATTGTAAGACTGAAGGTAGTGGGGAGGGTAAAAATATAGGGAAGAGGAAGGTGGGGAAGTACCTGGCTATTCAGATCTGGTCACCAAACACGGCTAAAGACATTTCAAGCAACGTTTCAAATCTTAATGGTGGTCTTACACCAGGGCGATACTGAGATATCTTTCGCTCTAATGGCCGTAAAATAAAATTAAAAAACAAAAAACCAAAATATTAAAAAGAATATAACAAATTGTTTATTCATGTAGGTATCTACTTAATACCTACTGTGTTTACGCATTTCACTTGTATCTATTTATGTTTATGCACTTCAATATACAAATTACAAATAACTACTACTAATTAAAATTCTGGAAGCGAGAATAGTAATATAAAGTAGTAATAGTAGCGGGTAGCCCTAGCTCGCGTGAACAAAACCCTCAAAACTCGGATTGCCGCGGAACGAAATTTAGTTCTGAAAACGCCCGCTCGCGAGCCCTGATGTGTTAGCGCTAGTGTCGGAATCGAAGTTGTCATGTGCTGGTTATTCACTCTTAATGACTCTAATCTCGTGTGTTGTATTTTGCAGGAACTGGGAGACATAAAACAGTCCGGCCTGAAATCCTTTAGAGACATTCAAGTGGACGAGACAAATATTCTCACTTGGCAAGGACTCATAGTACCAGTAAGTATATTTCCTTTAACTACAACCTACCCATACCTTAGGGGGGGAATTAAGTTACCCCAAACTGGTCCTTTAGAAATCAAAAATTGCTACAGATTTATAAACTGGACAAGTGCCCCAAAGAGTATTAAAAAATTCTTTTTTTTCTATATGGTATCCAAAAAATTGACATTAGTGACACTCCCAATTCCATAGATAAATTTGTGTATCCTGTAATGTTCGAGACAAAATTCCCAAAGAAATGTACATCATTTATTGTTTGATTAAAAAAAAAATTTGAAGTGAAAACTTCTTTATGTTATCTTCTTCGTTGTGATTTGAAACTCGATGAAACGAAAAAGACAAGCACATACATCTATAGGATTTATCCTGCAAGAGAATGAGATAGAATGATTGGTCTCCTCTGTGTGCGGTGCTTTTCTGCCTCCCTTCTCTTGTCTCCTTTATTTTTCTGAAGGTCTCACTTCTACCGCTTGTGAACTGCACATTTGTAATTTTTTTTTTTGTGTGTTTGGCACTAATTATTCTAATTCTCATAATAATAACTCAATAATTGCTTGCAGGACAACCCTCCATACAACAAAGGCGCCTTCCGCATTGAGATCAACTTTCCGGCCGAGTACCCTTTCAAGCCGCCCAAGATTAGCTTTAAGACCAAGATATACCACCCCAACATTGACGAGAAGGGCCAGGTGTGCCTGCCCATCATCAGCGCGGAGAACTGGAAGCCTGCCACTAAGACTGACCAAGGTTTGCACCATCTTCTTGCCGAGTCATCTCCTCTCCAATTGCCCTGATGAACTCACAGTCCTGTGTTGTGTTGAGTTCTGCGGACATCCAAATTCCAACTCATAAGTTCCTCTGTTTCGCTTGCTTTCCACTTTTTCAGAGACCATTTGCTCCAATTGACTCATTAAAGCACCAGCCACAACACAGCGTTAAAAGTACGAGCGCTTATCTGTTGAACCGCGAGCGCTTATGTGTTGTGCCGTCACACGAAGCTATTATATATTTTTTCCTATGGCAGGAGAGGGGGGTGAGATGAATTAGAGAGCTGCAACAAAATGCCATTTCTTTGTACTGAATCTGCCAACTTGACAGCTGTCATCCGCCCGTTTAGGCAGCTCCGTAATTAAAGTTACCCCATCTCCTGTTAACGGCGGAAAGTGGGTCGCATAACCTAGCCTGGAACAATGACCTCTCCTTTCCTCTTTTTATATGAGTATATTTCTCTAATGTTCCAGGCTGGTATGCTTACTTACTATTGGATAACCATCACCCCTGCCGTAGGTCACTTTTGCCCCCTTTACCACAGTAAAATTATCCAGCGCCGCCCCTGTACACATTTTAGTAAGAAGTCCATTTACGCAATGGATTTCCTAATACAAATAAAAAATGATGAGAAGTATAAATAAAACACATTCTTATTACATTGACATTGGGTATTAAACCTCAGTTAAAATTTTTGTGGAATGAGCTTATTTTCTATATTGACACAATGCCCACTCAAACTTTTGCAGCGCCCCCTAAATGCTAAAAATTTAAAAACGCCCCCCCAGACCTCCAAAACGCCCACAGGGGGGCGCTGGCGCCCCCGTTAAGAATCACTGGTCTAGATCTTGGTAGCGGATGCATTTGCCCACCTAACGCCTGCCATGATCGGGAAAGACTGGTTGTAGGAGACCTTTTGACCTCTCCAGCCGGATTCTCTCGACCCATTGCCTTGCACCGCAGTGGGAGGAATGGATTCATACGTCCGTCACTCTTGGACACACTGACCCCAAGATTCCTGGCCCAACAATATTTGGAGAAATCTTAAATATATTTTTAACAGCTAAACTTGCATTACGATTTAACTATTTATTTTGCCAAAAAGAGTCTATTTCTAATATTTATTTTGTGATATTTTGCGGGGTAAGGTCTTGACGCTCAGCGTAAATATAAACCTGCTCTCGCTCCCGGCACGGACATTACACAATGTGGGCGGGAGGGAATCGTACCACGCTAAGCGGTCTACGAGTAAAGGGAAATAGAAGACGAAGATTGCCGTAGATAAAAACATCATCCTCTTCGATTTCCCCAATAACGCGTCCAGTACACTCAGCATCCTCAAAGATGACATAGGTCCCGAGGGAAATTTGTTTTCCTTAGGGCCTACTGTGTGGAGCAAATAAATAAAATTTACAAAAGACATTTTTAGGGTTCGTTGACAAACAGTACAGTGGCAAAACAGAACATTGAAATAAAAAACAAGCAAACAACACACGTAACCTACATGTTCTGTGTTATCCGGTTGCCAGTTCTGAGTATCTTGGAATTGTGGTAGAAGGAGAAAGGGAAGTGGAAGGTTAAGAAGTGCGAGGCTATTCAGATCTGGTCACTTTCTTCTTACCCTGGTAAGGTTGGAAAAGGTGGCATGATACCTAAGTACTCTAAAGAGACTGAGGTTCTTCTTTAGCCATTCAATGGTATCCTGCATTGTTACATGGACAGTCTTCTAAAATGTGCTCTGTGGGTAAATCTGTACACCTAGTCACTAAACAAAGCTAAAGCCATTTCAATAAACTTTACCATTCTGAATGGTGGTCTTTCACCAGGATGATACCAAGAGTTTCTTTCACTGTAAAGCAAGGTTGAAGTATACCTTCATTAGAAAAATTTATTTGCGATGAGTTTTTTTCTTCTATTTGTGATTTAATAAAAAATATCAAATTATTAATTACTATTTGATCACACCGAGATTTAAAACCACAACCTCTGGTTCCAGAGGCAAAGAGCTTACCTCTCTGCTACGGAGATCATCATTTTCACCTTTTATAAATGATAATTCACTCATTTCTAATTACTAGCCTCATCTAAATGCACAATACTCCCTTGTTCAAAATCACTACGATGTATGTGCAAAAACTCCTTTATTCAAAATCACTATGTATGATGTACGAGCAAAAACTCCTTTGTTCAAAATCACTGCAATGTATGTGCAAAACTCCTTTGTTCAAAATCTCTATGATGCACAAGCAAAAACTCCTTTGTTCAAAATCACTACAATGTATGTGCAAAACTCCTTTGTTCAAAATCGCTACGATGTATGTGCAAAAACTCCTTTATTAAAAATCACTATGATGTACAAGTAAAAACTCATTTGTTCAAAATCACTACAATGTATGTGCAAAACTCCTTTGTTCAAAATCACTACGATGTAAATGCAAAAACTCCTTTGTTCAAAATCACTGCGATGTATGTGCAAAAACTTATGAATATTGTTTTGTTTGCAGTTATTCAAGCGCTGGTTGCCCTCGTAAACGACCCTGAACCGGAGCACCCCCTCCGCGCAGACATAGCTGAAGAATACCAGAAGGACCGCAAAAAGTTCACAAAGAATGCCGAGGAGTTTACTAAGAAAAATAGCGAGAAGAGGCCCACAGATTAAAACTACTAGCCCCCTCCTAGCCCCACATTATGCATATAAAATTCAAATCCAAAGCTAACTAATTCTCCCTTGCACGGAGCTTATCTATATTCTTTATCTATTGTCTATGTTCAGATCTGATCTATATTTGTCATCCGTGGTCTTTTCTCAGATCCGAACTATATTATTTTTCTATGGATTTTTTTTATTCGAAATGATTCGGCTGTCATTTTTTGCAGTAATATTGATATTTTTTTTCAGCAACAGCATTTCGCATTGTGATGCAAATTTGCTAAATGTTGTTGATTAATTGAATAAAATATTTACAGTTTTGTTTTTTTTTGATGAAATGACACTGCACCATGTTGCAATTGCCTACTTTATCATTTTTATCACATTTTTCCAAGTGTGATATAATTGTAAGTCGGCCAATGGAATATTTATTTAATAATTATTCCAAGTATGCCTAATAATATTATTGCAAAAAGTACTTTGAATCTTGAGAATCCCTGAATTTCACCAGTTCTGTATAAAAATTGTCCATTTTACTTTCAATAAGGAACTTTTAACACCACGATGAATAAACTCTAGTATGTGCCGACTAATTATTATAACCCAGTCTTTTTCTTATTACACACGTACTTCATTATGGGGCTACCATTTTTAAATTATTTGCTTTATACTTCAAGTCTATATCATATTTTGAGGTTAAAAGAGATATTATACAGTATTATTTTCAATTTGATTACTTACAAGTGAAGGGCTCATCGAGTCTATTTTATATTGATGGATTACACAATTTTTTGTGTAGATCCACCATCATTTGTTTTATGCAAAAAAAATTACCACATCCATGTTCCACTGAAAACTTTATTTTTGTTTCTTAGCTTTTTAATACTTAAATATCCAATAAATTCCGTAGACTTGTTAGAAATTAAATAAGGTCAGCACGGTTTAGTGTCTAGAATTTGTTTTATCTGTGGAATAAGCGTTTTTTTACCAAGTACTTTATCACGAATTCCGTTTTTTAAATGGAACTCGTAGTTTTACCTCGATTATTTAAATTTCAAGCCAGCTTTTTGCTACTTTTGTGTAAAAAAAAGGCAAAAAATGTATTGGACGCAATTGTTTTTAGTTGATTCGTATTTAAGGTTTTTTAAGCAATTAGGCAAAATTGTTACAAAATGTTTTTGCTTTGCACTCGAGAAAATAGCCTCGTCCTACCACCACAGAGTTCAGTTGGCCTCATTTTAAAACACACAACCTATTTGTGAACTAACAAAACGTAAATACATAGTTTGTGTTTCTGTTTTTGAAACGGCATAGAGTCCCAGTGGAAAGACTAATGGTGAATTGGGTGACTACTTTGCTGCAAATAGGAATAATCTGTGATCTCTTGTACTATCTTAATTTGGGATGCTTAGTTGACTATTTAATGTTTATATTATAATACCTACACCGGGAGTTAATGTTTAAATCAAGTTACTATAATAAAACTGTTTTTAAATGGAAAATATATGTTTTATTTATGGTTTGTAATTTTGTTAAGCCTCGATGACATTGAGCGAGTTTACAAACCACTATCTGGGAAATTCGCTATCTGTTAGTAAACTCACTCAGTGTAATCGTATTACTATCTAACTAGCAGATTGTGGACAATCTACGAAAAAAGTTGAAAGGTGGTCAACTTTACTCAAGATGGCGGCCTACTAACAGCTGATTTCGTAATTGTCAGGATTAGTTCGCGCGGGTGCCGTTATTCTCGCTACTGGTAGTGTGTGGCGCTAGCTGCGAATTGGTTCGCGTGGGAGTCATTATTTTAGCTGCTACTGTCGCTACTGAGCGAGTAGACAGTTTTGTGTGTCATCAAGACAATCTCACTCGCCGATTCGACCGCTTTTAAATTTACCGGCTAGTAGCTTGTAAACTCGCTCAATGTAATCGAGGCTTTAGGGAATGGTAGGGTCCTTTCTTCAATTTAAAACACTGACAAGTTTCACTGAGTTAATTTATTTACAGACTTTCAGGTTAAAAACATAATTCAATTGGCTTAGCAGGACTTGTTTGTGATTTGTAATAACTATTCTTACAATAATAAATAATAAAAAAAACACTTGGACATGCAACAATTATTGTACAGCTTGTATAACTACATCCAGGGTCGATTCCCCGTTCTTTAATTAAATGCTAAACAAGCCTTGTTTATTGTTCTACGATAAGCGATAAAAGAGATGCCGAAAATACAAGAAACCGGCTTTTTATATCAAAAACTCTATCTGATAGAACTGAGACTAGCACCATTTGGATGCACAACAGAAACCTGTATTATCGACATACAACCTGTCCGCAAGTAAACAAGATAAAAACCTGCAGGGGGCGGTGACTGCACTAATTCAAATTCTACTATCATACACATCTAGATTTACAGATATCGATTAATCTATTTATTGTGTTTTAGCATAGAAAGTGCATAACAAGGTTAGCTCATAGAGGGGGTATAGCGGTGATTGGCTAAAAATTCGTGACTTAGCTTGCAGGTCATGTTCCACTGGAAGATTTGAATTAACTGCAATACGAGTGGAAGTCTTTTACTTATAGCTTCTAGCTACGTCACATTTTCGAAATTGGCTCGACAATTTTTTTTTTTAAAAGGCCCGTATGAGCTAACCTTATTACGCATTTTCTTCGAAGTCCAGACAACAAAGACCAAATAGCGGAAATAATTCATGTAGATGCCAATTTTGGCACAGTTGAACGAGAAGGTGCCCTTAACAACATACTAAAAGTACTGAGGGGTGGGGGTGGAATTTTTTGTGGAAAGGAATTTTCTTTTACAAAAACCAAAAGTATTATACATTTATATTTGATATCAACAGCACAAAACGAGCGTAGCAGAAGCGAAGAGGGCTCACAAAAACTTCTGTTGACATCAACTTTCACAACCATCACAGTTCATCAAGAGCATTTTGCTAATGAAAGGAACAAAACAAGGCTGATTCACTTGCTAAAACAACTGTTGCTACAGGGGATGCTATTGTGAGGTGCAGGTTGGATAAAGCTGCTGTACATCCAACTGTAGCAATAGTTTGGGAGGATGTGGGCTTGATAGTTCTCCTCATTGGATTGGCACCACCACCAATCAATATGTACGTAGTAGGCCGTGAGAATGTGAAGACCAAGTTGTTTTCAGTGCGACAACTTCAATAGCTTCCAATCGACAAAATGATTCTCCTTCTCCATAGCTTTTCCGGAAGCGACACCAGCTCGGCGATACATGGAAAGAGTAAAGTGGGAATCGCTAATCGCTATCCTCACCCAAGACATTTCAGCAATATTCACAGATCCCTCAGCATCACCTGAGGATATTGAACAGGCAGGCGAGATTTTTTTTTTGGCTGTATACATATAAAGTGTCTTCTCATCAAGACAACCTGAACGAACATCGGTACTAGGCATTTTTGAAAGCGTCAACGAAACCCAAATCAGACATGGCCACACTTCCTCCCACCAGAGGAGCTTCAAAGCAACATTCGCTCAGAGTAAATCTACAGGTAAATCCATTTACATAGTATTAAACACTGCTTTCTTTAAATTACAAATATTAATTCGTGATGAATACTTAGTTTCCCTGCTTTTCGGCAACCAGCCATGCGCAGCGCACCCATACCCAGTCGTGCATCTTTCTTACACTGTTATGCAATTACTGTATCGAACCGCCTCATTACTGATTTATAGGCAAATTAATAATGAATAACAACACAATGTTCAATTTGAATACTTACGAAACCAACTTTATACACAAGCCTCCCCAGCTAGCTCGATCGGCAGGGTCTCGTGTTCACAGTTCGTTCACAGACTCGATTCAAGACAACTATCGTGGTCATTGATAGAATAAATGTAAGCAAGGTTATAATAAATTAAAAGATCTCTTGTCGTTTTTAAATAACTTGCAAATTTATTTATGACTTGACGCTACTAGGAAAAGCCTTTTATCCCAATATGAACTTTGTAATTTACAGAATCTAAAATATAATAAAAGGGATGATCGGATAATGTATAATTATATAGGTGAATTATATAGGATGGAATTATAAGGGATGATTGGATAAATATTTACGGTGCTCCAGATTTTATGTCCGGGTTGAATCTTTCCCAAATGAAAGACTAAACCCTTCCACACACTTTTCCACAAATGAATATCTAGTAAATTAACGCAATGTAAGTGCACTATATAAGAATAAAACAATACAAGAACAATACGTCAATCCACCAGAAACATAATGGGAAAATATTTCACCGACTCCAGATATTTTCATATCAGAGGGTTCGGCTCTGATGAAATCCTAACTGGTCCGATAAATCCTACTGATCCCTCAATATAAATATTTAAAAAATCTTTCGTAATCCTACATGTATTTAAAATGACTGACTTTTGCATTTTTATGTACAAATTTTTTGACAAATCTAATACGCCTAAATTTTGAATGAGAGAGCTAGGTATAATGCCAGTAGCCGAAATAACAAATGGTAATATTTTTATAGTCTGAGAATGCCAAATTCTTTTAATTTCATTTCCTAAATCTGTATATTTTCTTATTTTTTTCAGAAACAGTTTTCTGAATATTACAAGAATTTGGAATAGCGACATCAATGATATAAGTTATTTTCTTAATTTTGTCATGTAAAACTATATCGGGTCTATTATGACTAATTGTTCTGTCTGTCAGAATAGTTTTATCATAATAAATTTTATAAAATTCATTTTCTAAAAATGAATTTGGTTCATATTCATAATATGGTACATTACGGCAGTCAATCAAGTTATGTTTAATTACCAAACTTTGGTGAATTATTTTTAAAACTTGATTGTGCCTAAATGTATACTCGGACGGCGCTATACAGAACATCCCGATATAATATGTTCTATAGTTTCCGGAAAAGCCAAACATTTTCTACATAAATCATCAATTTGATTTGCATCTTTGATGATATGCTTCCTATAATTTTTAGTATTAATGACTCTATCTTGTATGGCAAGCATAAAGCCTTCTATTTCTGCGCTCAACTCTCCAATACTCAACCATTTGTTATTTTATATATATAATATATTTTATATATAAAATAATATTATATTATATTTTTATTTTATTTTATATTTTATTTTTATTAATCATTAACGCCCTTATGGGCTTTTACATACATTTACATTTTTTTATATATTTTAGTGCATACAGGTGTGTTCAGATGACAAAGAAAACATAATAGGTTTTAGACATGGATATAGAACCAGAAGAGGCGTGTAGGGCTCTCCCAGCCTCCGGCTGCCTGCCCTTCCCCTCCCACCGAAATCTGGGCCAGTGAAGGCACGTTGGTGTTGCTAAAATTATTTCATGACACATCCCCAAAAACACCAGGAAAAAACTGCCGTCGTAACGAAGGTTTTTTGACTTTAAACCCTTTAAGGAATTCCCTCCACAAATTTTACAAAAAAAAAAAACATCGTTCGCATAGAGATTCGGCACTAAAAACCTAGGCAAAAAGTTGTACAGTTTACATACATACAATAAGTTATAAAGTTTACATAAAATAACAAAAAAAACAGCAAAATCAACACGTCGAAGCGGCCTGTCATGAACATCTTTAAACGCAGCTTTCTAGGCAGCGCAAGTCAGTGAGTAGTGTCCATCGCGTCTAGAGTAACATTCACGATCCTTACGAATCAGCAGCAGAGAAGTCAACATGAAAGCAAAATAACAACATTTTTAGAAAAGGACAAACATTTAGGCATGTGCACATAGAGTAAACAAAACTATCTAAATGGTAAATGTATTTGCAACAAGAGATTAAAACGTAGGGGAACTCCACATTAGATATCGTTATGTATGTATTGACGTACATCGTAGAACACACCAACTACTAGTGTTACATTGGTACATGAAGAAAAGGGTAATTGTAACGATAATGAAAAGTACTATTTTTTTTTAACTTAATAAACAATAATAACTAAGGTACGCTTCATACGTCATTATATATGTCTGGCCGTGTTGTAGGTAGCTTGTTTTCAAGCTAATGGGTCCCTTCCCGCTCAGCAAATGCTGCTCTCAGCTTGTTATCCTAAAACCAAAAGAAAACTGAATTCTAAAAACTACATTGATAGTTCAATACCTATATCTATTTTAATGGTGAAAAATTGTATATATTTCAGATTTCATGAGAAGTATCAGTTTCAGGGGATAATTGGATGTATCGACGGAACACATATAGCTATAATAAAGCCGAAAGTCCATGAAGAGATATTTTTCAACAGAAAAGTTTACCACTCAATGAATGGTCTCACGGTAAATAAATATTTTATTTATTGAAATATTTACAAATAAGTTGATCATATTATATAGCTATAATGTAATATATCGTACGTATACATTTTCCTCCCGAAGATCTGCGACTCCAATTTAAATATAATAGCTATATGTGCGAGGTACGGAGGTGCATCCCACGATGCCCATGTATGGCAAATGATGGCCATCAAACCACCCTTGGAAGAAGCAAATAATCGAGAAACTTTCTGGCTTTTAGGTAAACTTCTTTTATGTTTTTAGTGATTTGTTGCAATGTTTATTGTAATTATTTATTGTAATCTGAATGACGCCACTGGGATTGTTCTTTTGTCTCTGGTGCAGAACCTTGGAGACCTTATTTTACAGACAACCCTCGTAGTTACAATACAAAAAGTTAAACTAAAATTTAAATGTGTGTATTATGTACATATAATATTGTATTTCAGGGGATTCAGTATTTCCGCTTAGGCCATATATGATGACTCCCATTTTAAATGCGGTACCAGGATCACCGGAGAAAAAATTACACAAAAATGCATAGAAAGCTGTTTTGGAATTTTAAAAGCAAGATGGCGCTGTCTCCTAAGACATCGTGTTTTACATTATACGCCAGAAATAGCAGTGAAGATAATCAATGCATGTGCTGTTCTTCACAATATTGCCATTGAAGCGCACATGCCAGAACCAGAGGATTTGATTATTGAAGATGATATTAGAGAAGTGGTTAATATTGGCGATCAACCCAACGTCAGATAACTCAACGTCAGCTTGTTGAGACTCTCAATCACAAAAATATAATTATTTATAACCATCTCCCTAAAATCATCTTCAATACTCACATCCTCTGCTCTGGTTCTGGCATTTGAACTTCAATTATCTGCTTTTGCTACTATGTTTACTTACCACAATAAATTATAATCTTTTGAGGTTTCTGACTGAAAATATTGTAATTTTTGTAATATATATGTCGCCATTATAATATCTAATAGTTATTTTTTTTTCTTTTTGTTTCTATGCTTGTATAGTTTAGCAAACAAATGTACCAATAATACTGACATTTTTAATGTAACAAATTAGATGTTTAAAACATACTAAAAACAATATTTTTACGTGAAGATATCATTCTTAGATAATTTACATAAAAACAATATAACCTTATACGAAGCAACACAAACGATACACAATCTCTCTCTGGTTTCAATCCTGGGATTGGTTTGCAGCAATTTCCTTTAATTTTCTTTTCCATTCTTCCCTGTCTTGTGCGGCTCTTTTGAATTCTGCATATGATGAGCAGCGCACGTCCACCAGCAGGTCGTCCAGGTACTCTCGGCGTGGGCGTCCCCTAGAGTTTGTCCCCTCGGTCATACCCTCCATTACGGTATGCAAGAGACCTTCTTGTCGTATAACATGTCCGATCCATCTTGCACGCCTTTCGGACAAGGTCCTGAGCAGGTGCCTTCCTCCTTCGATACTTTGGAGAACCTCCTCATTTGTAATATGGTCTCTCCAGGAAATTCCTAATAATCTTCTATAGGACCACATCTCAAAAGCCTCTAGTCTCCGTTTATCTCTTTCGGATAGGCACCATGTTTCGCAGCCGTACATCAAGATACTCCACACATAGGTCTTGATGAGGAGTATTCGCAGTTTTAGGTCTATATTATTTGATTCAATTACTTTCGACCTTTTATTGAATGCAAGCCTAGCCTGGTGTATACGGCTGTCGACCTCGCTCTTAGACCGACCGTCCCATGTTATTTTGCTCCCGAGGTAGACAAACTCTTTGGTGTTCTTTAGTGGAACTCCTGCCATCTCTACTCTCATCTGGTGTTGCGTTCGGCCTACAGTCAGCAGCTTTGTTTTGTCTTTATTTATCTTCATGTTGTAGTTGTTTTGAAGAATGCTTTGCATGGTTGTTAAGGCCTCTTGCAGTTCTTCTTCGCTTTCAGCAACCAAAGCAATATCGTCAGCAAACCTTATCATATCCACCTTTTGCCCGTGTATCTTTACACCTTTTCTGTGACTCATTCTCTCTCTCAAGTCGTCAATTGCACTCTGTATATAAACGTTAAAAAGAACAGGTGACAGAGAGCATCCCTGTCTCACCCCTTGTCTTATACTGGCTTCTTTTGTATCATTGTCACATCTAATTATAGCGGCCTCATTCTTGTATAGCGCCTGGATTATTCGTCTATCTCTATATTTGATATCAATTCTCTTCAGAATCTCGAAGAGTCTTTTCCATTCTACTTTGTCGAAAGCCTTCTCCAGGTCTATGAATGCGATGAATGTGTTTTGGTTTCTTTTTATTCTTTTTTCTAGTAGTATTCGTAGCGACAATATTGCTTCTCTGGTTCCTACACCTCTTCTAAAGCCATACTGGTCTCCGGAAAGGACGTTCTCTACTTTTGGTTCGATTCTTTTTAGAATGATATTAGTCAATATTTTTGAGGCATGGGATATTAGGCTAAGAGTTCTGTGTTGTTCACATTTCGTCGTGCCTGCCTTCTTTGGTAATGCGACAATTAGGCATTTCTCGAAATCCTCCGGTATCTCTCCAGTCTTATACATTGTCTGTATCATTTTAAACAGGGCATCTGTAGTTCCTTTTCCTGCTGGCTTAATGAGTTCAGCCGGAACGTCATCGATTCCGGGTGCTTTCCCGTTTTTGAGGTTTTTCAGTGCGAGGTCAAACTCTTCTCTAGTGATTGGATCTCCCAAATCATCTGCGTCTACCTCATTTTCTCTTTCTATCAATGTTTCGTTGTCAGTATTTGCCTTTCCATTGTACAGCATTTCTAGATATCTTTTCCATCTCTCTCCTATTTGGTCATTTTCGAAAAGTATTTTGCCGTCTTCTCCTTCTATTGCCTTACCCTTTCCAACTCTCATCCCAAAGAAGTCTTTTACCGCAGCGTGAGCTCTTTCTACATTTCCTCTCTTGAGGTCGTCGTTTATCTCATCGCATTTATTCTGGTAGAATGTTTCTTTGGCTATTCTTGACTCTCTATTTATTTTGTTTCTTAGCACTTTGTATTTCTTTTGTGATTCAGCTCTTTTATCATTTTTGAGCTCTCTTCTATCCTTTATCATATTTAGGATCTCATCGGTTATCCATTCCTTCCTTGCTTGGGGTTTTTCCTTGCCTATAGTTTCCTCTGCCGTAGTTATAATCTTCGTCTTTATCACTTTCCAGATCGCATGCACGTTCTCCTCTTCCATTAGGTTGCACTCTTTCGTCTTTTCCCTAAAACTGTCGCTGATCTCTTTTATCTTTAATACTTTTGTATCCCATTTGAAATTATTTCTCTTTTTTAATTTTTTCAGTTTTAGAAGACTTTTGGCCATTACCATATTATGGTCACAATCTATATCTGGGCCGGAATAGCTTCTACAGTCTTTTATTTGGTTTTTAAATCTATGTCTAACCATTATATAGTCTATTTGCAGTCTTTGTCTGTCTCCAGGGGATTTCCAGGTGTATCGCTGTCTTGGGTGGTGTTGGAAACAAGTGTTTGCTATCACTAGTTTGTGTTTTTCGCAGAATTCTGTCAGTCTGTTTCCTCTGTCGTTTCTTGCACCCAGCCCAAAGGGCCCAATGCAAGTTCCTTCACGTCCTTCTCCTACAACAGCATTCCAATCTCCTAGGAGAATCAGATTTTCACCTGCTTTTATCTCAAATATAAGTTTATCTAGCGAACTGTATACCTCCTCCACTTCTTCTTCGCTGTGACTAGATGTTGGCATATATACTTGAATAATTACAGTGTCTACAGGCTTAGTTTCTATTTTGACTAGAATAATTCTTCCGCTATATTGCACGTATCCCTTAACCCGTCTTCCCCACTCCTTGCACAGCACAACGCCTACTCCTCCTTGGCCAGGTTTATCCTTTATGCATCCTGTGTGGATGATTCTGTAGTCGCCACTCCAGAAGTCTCCACAATTGGGCCATCTCATCTCTGCTATACCTAGGGCATTCAAATTTACGTTTTGCATTTCAGCTTTCAGATTATCCAGTTTGCTGTTTTGCAGTAATGTACGGACATTCCACGTTGCCCATCTCGCTATTTGGTTTTTTGTATTTGATTTTGGTTTCGCTATTGACTTTGTGTTTCTAGCATCTCGAGCAGTCCCCACCCGGAGATCCGAACGGGGGACTATTTTACCTCCGGAGAATTTTACTTGAGATTGGGTATTCATGTTTTGCTGGTTCTTGGGATGCCACTTGGACCTTTAATGTGGTAGTTTCCCGTTTCTTTCCACATCCTATGCCGTTGACCTCGAAGGTTCTTCCGCCTTTGGAGATTATTTACTTCTCCAGGACAAGAGGGTGCCCTAGACAACAGACGCCTGGTAGGTGAAAGTTGGTGGTTAGCTTATTCCGGCCAACGCTCGGTCCCTGTCTATATTTGCCGACACGAGGTCGTTGCTCACTCCCCACCACGAGAAGGAAATAGATCAGGATTTTCCTTTCCTCAAACCTGAGACCAGAAGGCATTTCTCAGAGTTCTCCGGTACTTTCGGGGAGATACACAATACCCGAGCCAAAAACAAAGAACTTCTCCAAACTCCCTTTTCTAAAACCACCTTTGGACAAAGACACTTTAAATACATAGCTTGCAAACTACACAATACACTACCAGCTACGATTAGACAAATCGAATCAATGACCAAATTCAAACAATTTTTTTTTTTTTTTTTTCAAGACTTGTTTTTACATTAAAAAAATGATAACATATGCAAGGTTACACAACTTTTTTTTTTTAATTCTACTACTCCATAAATTGAGCTCTAGGAGCTCGTGTTTATGGGAGGAGTATAATATATAGAATATAATATAATATAATATATAGAATACACACTAGGGTGGAGTACGGATGTATGAAAAAAAATAATTTTTAAGATTCAGAGTTCTAAGAGGGGGGGAATTGTGCCTTATGTTAAAGTAAAAATATGTGGGATTTTTCATTTCATTTGATTAAGATCTTCTGTCTCCGCAGTGACTCCAAAAATGGAAAATTAGGCTAAAAAAGTTTAAGGTTTATAAGGCGATACATTGTGATTAATTTAGTGGTAAGAAGGTGTTAAATGATAAACAATATATAATTAAGATATTTATTAAGGCATCGCCGTAAAAAAAGAAGAAATTTGGAACAAACTTATACATTTATTACTTAGGTTTAAAATCCTTTTTAGTTTCAAATTTAGGCATTTGCTTTCGCGATTCCAGCTTGACATTTATTGCACCTAATCGTGACTCTCTTGTGCACTGAGAAGTGGAAGCCTCTGTTGTATTCTTTACAGCTCTTTCAACAGCTTGAGTATGGCAGGGAAGCCTTATAAACAATAGTTCGCTTTCACCACCAGATTCCACAACATTCTGAATTTCCTGGTCCGATAAGTTTTTCAAAATCGGTGGTTCGGTTAAGTTTTCCTGCCAATTTATTAAATCAATATATGTAGAAGCATTAAAATCTATCAATGGCACTTGAAACAGTCTAGGTGTTGGAGGTTGAGTAGTACTGCGTGCCTTTAGTATGCGGCGGGCTGCCAGCTCTCTAACATGTTTTTTTTCATCTATTATCATCGCAAGAAGAATCCCTTCAGGATGCGCAAAGTAGCCGTTTCTTTGGATAACAGGATCTATAATTTTTTTTAGAGTTTCTGGCAGGTATCTGGAGGCCTTAATAATATTGAACAGATGACGCGTGCCATCTTTGCATGATGGTTTATTTTTAATTGAGAACCAAGACGGTGCGTAAACTTTGACCACAAAAGTAGCCAGAGTTTTCAAATTTTCAGATGGTTCTTCAGTTGATACATACAAACGTAGTATTCGATTAGCACGCGTGATCCAACGGGCATGTGACAATTTTCCTGGAGATTTATTGCCTAGGTCTTCTGGAAATTCACCTGAAACTACCGCTGAGACAATTTTATACAAGTAATGTTGATCTGAACTCAGATCTTTGGCCATTTTTGGTAGCATTTGACCTTCGATGCGTTCAAATTTTTTAACAGGCAGCTTTTCGCAGGTTTCCAGTGATTTTCCCAGTGGACCAATATAAGATTTAGGTCCCGAAGTACACCCATCGAGATGAAGAAACAGATGTCTCAATGGCAGTTCGTTCATGTGGAGCAAACAAATTATCCACTGAAGTGGTTTTTGTAACCTTTTCTCAAGCAGTCTTATAATTCCAGCATACTTTCCAGTGTTAACATTCGTACCATCACAACCAATTGCCATAATTCTATCTTGGGAAACTTCTTTATGTAACAGAAACCCTGTTATCGCGGTTTCTATTCCTTTTGCTGTACCAACATCAGGTACCACGTATCCCATGTAAATGGATCCCGGCTCTTGAATCAGTGAGATATGTTCCTCCACAACCATAGTCCTGTAGCATTTACCGCCTTTTTTAACAATTTTCAAAGTTTTGTCTTTTTTCCCGTCAAAGTATAATGCCAAGAGCTCTGCAATTGTTGCATTTTCCATTATTTTTTCTCTGGTTTTAGTTCTCTCTCTTCGTAACTTGTGCCGATCAATGACTTCAACATCAGACCCAATGTCGAACAAAACAGATGATGCTATTGCTGCTGCTGCTCTATCAGACACTCCATACCTATCACATGTCTTCGATAACGTAGGAAAATTAAGTGTCTTTTTTTTTATTTTCTTCTCAATAACGCCTTTTAGCATGGAGCATTCTGATTTTTCTGACTCTGATGATGTCGCTGAAGAAACACTAACATTTAAATCAGCTAACGTTGAAGTGCTTAAAGATGTGTTTCGGCGATTCTCTCGTTCATGGTTCCTTTTTAGAGTCTTTTGCAACTTCTTTGTAGCAGTTACGTCGATTCCGCAGATAACCATTACCCGAGACGTTCTTTGATCGGTCAAAAAAGTTTGCTCTTGTTTAGGAACCTTTTTATCCTTAGGACATATACATTGAGCGAATGCTTTGCACTTGCATGCTGAAATATCAAAAAGTATCTTACTGCTTTGCTGAAAACTATTTAACTTGTCCGGAGAGAGCCTCTTGATAGACTTAAGTAGATTTTTACACTTTAAATGATATGCTTTCAACATTTGAACGATCCTTGTTCGCGTCACTGTTGGAATAGATGCAGTTTGCCATATATTTTCAATTCTCGACACTACTATATCTGCTATCTCGCCGAAAATTGGTTCTTTGGCAGTTTCTGATTGCAATTTCAGTTGATGTCTCGTCCACTCATAGTATTTCACTACATCTTCGTAAGTAGGTAGAACGTTCTCTTTCATCTCACAAACATCACCAAATAGAGGACATTTGAATACACTCCGAGTTCTTTGCATTTGCATAGTTGCCACAAAAGAATATTAAACGTATTTTTTACGACAAACGAGCGAGCGACTGATCCGAGCCACGTACAATAGAGCACTGACGACTGAGTGACGACGCGCGACGCGACAACTGCAAGCAAGCTAAGTATCACCTCCCGCGCTTCCCCTCTCCCCTTATTTAAATTATAAAACACAAATTCGAATTTCTTTTTATTTTGTGTCAAATCTATATTGTACCAAGTAAACTTTCTTGATAAAAATTAGTATGTTTATTAATCGAGTCGGATTAAACGTCAGGCGAGTTTGCCACTTTTAAAATTGGATTTAATATCGAAAAATTCGAAGAAATCGTTAAAGAGGAAATATGGCCACCGGGTATAATAGTACGAAATTTTATTTTTAAAAAACCGATCTCTACGCTGAACACAGAAAATAAGACTTCTAGAAATGGATCCACATAAAAATAAAAACTGTCTACGGATCTTATCTCAAAACTGTAGGTCGATTCGACGGACAAAACATTTTGTAAAAGATTTATGTGAAACAAATGACATAATACTGCTCCAGGAAACATGGACTCTACCAACTGAAATAAATATATTCTCAAAAATTCATCCCCAATTTTCAGGATATGGAACTTCAGCCGTAAATTTAGCTGATGGCCCTCTAATTGGACGACCTTATGGTGGAGTTGCCATCTTATGGCGGGATTCACTTTCAGTCGACATTGTGGAATGCTTTGAACCAAGAATAGCGGCAATACAAGTAACTGTAAACAGTGGGAAAATATTCATTTTTTCAATTTATATGCCGACAAATAAACCAGAAAATCTTGAGGAATTTACAAACTGCATGGGTAAGGTAAACGCAATAATCAATGAAAGGAACTCGTCCAGTGCGATTATCTTTGGCGATTTTAATGCAGATCCCAAAAGTCTGTTCGGCCGAGAACTAGAAAAGTTCTGCGAAGAGTTTAAGTACGTTTGCGCCGATACAAAGCTGATGAACTGTGATACTTTTACGTATGTGAGTGATGCCCATAGCACCACAAGTTGGTTAGATCACTGCGTCGTCACAAAAGCACTGGAAAATGCTATAAGTAGCGTAAATGTACTATATGATGCGGTGTGGTCCGATCACTTGCCAATGATTATAAATCTAAACCTTCAATTTTTACCAGCCTTTGTGGAATCGTGTAATGATAATATAATTGATCCTTCTAGATGGAATCCGAAATCTAATGTTGATATAATGAGATACACTGAAGCTATCAATAACAAACTTCTAAACATCATTCAAGATTTCTCCCAATTAGAACTTGATAAAAAATCAACCGATGAAACACACAAAAATCAAATAAATTCCCTATATAAAAATGTTGTAGACGCACTGCGAAATGCTGCCTCCACCACATTCAATAACCCAAATCGAAAAAATAGAAACATTCCGGGATGGAATCATATGGTTGCAGCCAAATACGCAGAATCCAGACGCGCCTTTCTTTCATGGCTCGAAGCCGGAAAACCGCTCTCAGGGCCGGTTGCCGAAGACAGGAAGAAATACCGAACGATTTTCAAAGTAGCTCTGAAAAAATGTCAACAGACAGAAATACAAAAGCGAATGGATGGTATTGCCACCTCACTAATAAATAAAGATTTTCATAAATTTTGGCAAAAAACATCTTCAGAATTGAAAACGAATATGAAAACTCCTCTCTGTGTTAATGGAGTAAGAGGAAAGGAAAATATCGCCAATGAATTTCGTAATTTCCTCTCTATGGCGGGTGAAGAAGCGGCAGAAAAATCTCTGGATATAAATTTTTGCTTGAAAACTGAATGTAGTACCACCGCTATCAGTATTACTCCGTGTATGGTTGAAAAAGCTTTAAGAGAAATGGCAGCAGGAAAAGCCACAGGACATGACTCAATAGCTCTTGAACACATTAAGTATGCTGGACCAGCGATTCATTTCATCCTAGCAAAACTATTCTCAAATATTTTGCGTTACAGGCACATCCCGAATGAAATGACAAAAACAGTAATTATTCCCATAATTAAATCAACAAATCTTGATCCATCCGTGATCAATAACTACCGACCAATTTCACTCTCAACCGCCGTGGCGAGATTATTTGAAAAAATTTTATCCGTTGTTGTAACAGACCATCTAAAAACAGAAGATAACCAGTTCGGATTCAAACCTGCACTGTCAACATCTATGGCAATATATTCCCTAAAAGAAACCATCAGCTATTATAAACTAAGGAAAACGCCAATCTATACCTGCTTTCTAGATCTAAGCAAGGCGTTTGACCGTGTACGTCATAATAAACTGTGGGAAAAACTAAGGAAAAGAGCAGTTCCGGAAGATGTAATAGCGATTCTTTCAATTTGGCACACGCAACAAGAAAATATTGTGAAATGGTCTGGGGAGCTGTCTAATCCATTCTATTTAAAAAGTGGCGTAAGGCAAGGAGGAAGCATGTCTCCAGTTCTGTTCAATCTGTATACCGATGATCTTATTAAAAAACTTAATGCCACGAAAATAGGATGCCATATACATGGAGTATGTGTGAACAACATTAATTACGCAGATGACATGGTTCTTCTTGCACCGTCACTAAGCGCATTACAGAAGTTACTAAGAATTTGTGAAAACTTTGCAAAAAACCATAACCTGTTATATAATACTACCAAGTCAGTAGTTATGGTTTTTAAAAACAAAAACGAAACCATTCAAACACCCTCAGTATGGTTAGATGACAGGAAAATGAATGTTTATCACAGCGTTAAGTACCTGGGACACATCATCACAGACGACCTTAAGGATATCGAGGATATGGAAAGGCAGAGAAGAGCGATATCTGTTAGAGCGGGTATGCTGTCAAGACGTTTTTACCTATGCAGCCCAAAAGTAAAAAGAATATTGTTCAACGCTTTCTGTACCTCGCTGTATACATCAGAACTGTGGGTTGACTACACTGCATCCCAATGGAACAAGTTAAAGGTTGCTTACAACAACGCATACCGTCAACTTTTCCGCCTACCGAGATACTGCAGTGCTACGGAAATGTTCCTGGAGGGACGAGTGCACACTTTCCGAGCACTTCTCCGCCACCGCATGGGAAGTTTATGGCGCAGACTACGCCAATCGAAGAATGCAATCATCACCGCCATGACTACCTGGTTGGAGTCCCCCCTGATGGGCCTCTGGAGACGGGAGACGATAAAATACCCTCCGTAAACAGCTGCATGAATTAATTTTACTGTTTATTATTATTTTTCTCATGTTGTTCATGCTTATTCGTTTTTTTTTTTTTTTTTTTTAAATTTATTTATATGTTGTTATTTACTTTATTTTTAACATTAACCCATTTTTTGTTTCAAAATATGGAATGTATTGCATTGCACTACCCCTGCATACATTCTGGAATAAACTTTTATTATTATTATTATTATTATTATTAAAAAATATCGTACATAAACATGACTTCCAATTAGAGTGTAAAACCTACTATTTTCATAAATTCAATGCCATTGCGGAGGCAGTTACCCTAAGCAAAATCGAATAATATTTTACATGGCTTAAATTAAACCTAAAAGGCACCAAATTTTAACTGTTACATTACCGGCCAGTGAAAAAAAAAAATTCACTCCGGCCTAATACACACGCAAAAAATAAAATAATAATAATGTTCTAATTAAATGTTTAAACAAAATTTAAAATTAAAATCGGTGCTTAGCAATGCTATAAAGACATTCGCATTTCATTAGCTCTCTGATTTTTCATTATATCAGATAGAAAAGAATTAGTTTTGATCCCAAAAAATATAAATATTTGAAAATAAGTATATTAGATTACGTAATAAATAAACAATTATAAAGAAATGGATTATATTTTTTAAATATTTATATTGAGGGATCAGTGGGATTTATCGGACCAGTTAGGATTTCATCAGAGCCGAACCCTCTGATATGAAAATATCTGGAGTCGGTGAAATATTTTCCCATTATGTTTCTGGTGGATTGACGTATTGTTCTTGTATTGTTTTGTATTATACTTATATAGTGCACTTACATTGCGTGAATTTACTACTGTAAAATAGGTCCGGGTCTAAGTGCACGCTGATGAGGATGTATGATGCGTAAAATAATAAAAGCTGGCCTCCTGCACCCAGTGTCTGATGAGTAAGGGACACTGGATGTGCCTATTCCTCTGCCTGAGCCTGGCGCCTTGCGGTGTCCTGGAGTAGGGCCGGCTTGTCTGGAGGAGGTAGGCACCAGGACGGAAGACAGGCAGAAGTCGGCGGGAGGCAGCTGGTGTTGAAGAAAATACTTCTTAAGTAACAAGTAGTAAAACAAGTTTTGAAGAGTCGAAGTGAACTGATTTATTTGAAAATTTGCATCGTATATAAGGGGTACTTGTACCCGACAGCGTTCGGACAGTGTTTTTACAAAAAAGTGGAGGGGTTTTTGTCCTCAGACCAAATGGTATAAATAGGGCGGCCATTATGTGGGCACCCTATTTTGCCGGTGTCACCGTTGAAGGCGGTCGCTTAAAATGTGTTTTTTATAATAATTCTACAGAGTTAATTGTGTACATATGTGTTCGTTATTATACAGTAATCATGAAATAAACCAATTGTCTATTGCTAGATTTTTAGTTAGAGACGTTTAGCTCATTTTTGAGCTAAATCGCATAAAATATAAATTGATTTGCCGTTTGGCTGAATATCTGGTTATTTACAGTTTTTATTTATTTATTTATTTTTATTTATTTATTTGTTTGTTTTTGTTACAAAGAATACATCAGATTGTATTCTTGTAACAATTTTGTTACAAGAATACAAAGAAGCGTTGACTGTCCAACTAGGATTCTCCCGTTCTAGGACAGTCAATGTTATTTTTACGAGGTCCCCCGTAAGATGTGTTAATGAAACCTGTTTGTTTCACCATCTTACGGGGCACCTGGATTTTTAAAATCGGAAAAACGTATTTTTACCGAAATTTTTCTAAGTGTTTTTTGAGGGTCATTTATTGCCCTAGTTTGAGTAATTTAAGGGCTAGAGACTCAGGCTCTCTTTCCCTCGATGCCTTGTAGGACTGCGGAATGAAATTTCTTAGTTTCATTATCCTACAAGGATCGTAACTAAAAATAATTAACAATATGTCAAAAAAAAAGGAAACATAAAAAATACAAGTGAAATGATAAGTTGAAAAATGTCCCTGGTGGCAACCTGAGCATGATAGCGTTTATTTGTTGCACCGGGGGCATTGTACATATAAAAATGAAAGTATTTTATTAAAACAATATTACAATTAGAATAACTTTTAAATCCTAATTGGAAAACAAACATAAAAATATTTTCAACGAAAAAGATCGCTGGCGGTACGGTACTAACGAGTTCAGTGGCCAAGCGGGATTTCTGGTTTTCGAGCGAAATCCCGAAAAATGACCACTGAACTGTAGAGGATACCTCCAAGGATGTTTTTCGTTGAAAGAACATACGAGGATATGTAACACGTCCGTTACACTCCCCCCGTGCAGCTTGGCTGCACTAGTCTTCACGACGTGTTTGAGTAGGAGAAGCTGCATCGGTGGGCGGGGCCGGCAGGATTACAGCGAGCTTCACGGCAGGTCGTACGTAGACTCCGGTGCTCGTCTGGATTCGGGCGGTCCTTACTTGGCCGTCTGCAGCAGGGGTGGTGTCGAGGACTCGGCCGCGAGGCCAGCTGTTGCGGGGCATCGCAGGGTCCATGATGACCACCAGGTCGTCTTTCTTTATGGGATTGACGGTCTGGTGCCATTTTTGTCGGGTAGCCAAGGTGGGGAGGTATTCGCGGAGCCACCGCCTCCAGAACATGTCTGCCAGCTGCTGACTGATGCGCCACTGGCGGCGGAGACATACCTCCTCCTCTTGTTTGCCGTATAATGACAACTGGGGCCGGTTGCCTGCTGCTCCCAATAGAAAGTGGTTGGGAGTGAGGGGCTCCTCGTCTCTCGGGTCTGCAGAGACGTGTGTAAGAGGACGGTTGTTGACGGTCCACTCAGCCTCGGCCAGTGCTGTTCGCAGGGTCTCTTCTCTTGGGGCCCTCTCCTTCAGGATGGCTCGCAGGGCGTGCTTGACTGAGCGCACCAGGCGTTCCCATGCTCCCCCCATATGAGGAGACATTGGTGGAATAAATTTCCATTCCATTCCTTTTGAAGTTAGATGATCCCTCATCCGGGCGTCATCTTTGAGCGAGTTCAGGGCGTCCTTCAGTTCATTGTCTGCTCCGTGGAAGTTGGTCCCATTGTCTGAGTAAATTGTCTTTGGTTGACCTCGGCGCGCCGTCATGCGTTGTAGGGCCATGATGGCTGAGTCGGCAGACAGGGAAGTAGCCAGCTCGAGGTGAATAGCACGTGTGGACAGACAGGTGAAGAGGGCTCCGTACCGCTTCTCCCGACGTCTGCCGACGGTGATGTCCATGGGCCCGAAATAGTCCAACCCGCAGTTTGTAAAGGGGGGAACATGGTGGGCGAGCCGTGATGGTGGCAAGGGTCCCATCAGTGGTGGAGCCGGCTTGCTTCTGCGCATCTTGCAGGTGGGGCAGTTGTGGGCGAGTCTGCGGATGTTTGTGCGCAGTCGCAGCACAAAGTAGCTGCCCCGTACCTCTGCCATTGTCCTCTCTGTACTTGGGTGGTCAGCCTTCTGGTGATGATGGTTCACTAGGAGCCGTGTGTAGGCGTGGTCTCCATCCAAGATTATGGGTATCCGCACATCTCGGGAGACTCTGCTGGTGGTCCGTATTCTTGAGTCCATCCTCAGCAGGCCATCGGGTCCTAGGAAGGGGTTCAGTGTTTTGAGCCGGCTGCCATTTGGTAAGGGAGCTCCTTGACGAAGAGCATTCAAATCGGTACCGAATGCATCTTCTTGGGCTGCTTTCACCCATCGGATCTCTGCTTCACGGGTCTCCTCGAGCTGCAGGTATCCGTCCAGGGGCTTGTGGGGTCCCACACGGCATCGGTTTATGAAGCGGTGGACCCAGGCGGTGGCCCTGATGAGGCGGGGCCAAGAGGAGAAGCGGTTGATCTCTGGTAGAGCGTCTGACATAGTTGAGGTGAGCCCGACATATTGGGCCTTCACTTCAAGGACGCTGTCATCCGGCCGGTGCAGTTTGGACCTTTCGCGCGGCCATTCTGCCTCGGCCAAGGTGAGGAAGGCTGGGCCACTGAACCAATGTCCTGCAGGTGATAGATCGGGAGTCTCGATGTCTCGGGTGCCAATGTCGGCAGGGTTCAGCTTTGTGGGAACCCATCTCCAGTCTTCAATGCGGGAGAGCTCATCTATCTCGCCAAGCCGGTTAGCCACGAAGGTTGAGTAGGTACGTGGGTCTGTGCGTAGCCAGCACAACACCGTCGTAGAGTCTGTCCAGAACACTGTTCGCGCAATGTTGCTGCGACATTCTTTTTTCAGTGTTGCTGCTAGTCTGGCCGCCATTAAAGCTGATTGGAGCTCGAGGCGGGGTATGGAGAGTGGCTTCAGGGGGGCCACCTTACACTTGCTGGCCAAGAAGGTAGCTGTGATTTCTCCATTGATGTCTTCTGTGTGATAGGCGACCGTGCAGCATGCCTGTTCGGAAGCGTCACAGAACAGATGGAGTGTGACGTTGCTTTGTTTACTTTTTAAACAACTTCTAGGTATGGCAACTCCACAGCTTTGGAGGAGTCCCAGCCAGTCCAGCCATCTCTCATTGTGATCGGGTTTGATGATCTCGTCCCATCCAGTGTTTGATCTCCAGACGTCTTGCAGCAGCATTTTTGATCTGACTGTGAGGCATGCAACGAACCCCACAGGATCAAAAATTTTCATAACAATGCTGAGCAGCTGACGTTTCGTAGGTCTGTTGATCAGTTCAGGTTCTGCGGCGTCTCTGAAGGCGTACAGAAAGCAGTCGGTCACTGGATCCCATAGCAGGCCGAGGATTCTTTCAGTCTCTGCTTCACCGCTGCTGATGCGTATGGCTGATCTGGCGCGGTCTTCAGGCGGGATGGTGGCCATGACCGCTGGATTATTAGAGGCCCAGTTTGTGAGATGGAAACCTCCTGATGATAGAACTGCGGCCACGTCTTTTACAAGGCCAGTGGCTTCACTGATGGAGTCCACCGCGTCCAGATAGTCATCCATATAAAATTTTGTTTGGATAGCGTCTGCAGCAGCCGGGAAGCTCTCAACATTTTGTAGTGCCACTCGGTTTCGCACATATTGGGCGCTGCTAGGAGAACAGGTAGCGCCGAACATCATCGAGGTCATCATGTAGGTATGAGGCTCTTCTTGAAGTGTTGGTCGCCACAGGAACAGTTGTGACAGCTGGTCCTCTGCTTTGATTTTTACTTGTAAAAACATCTCTTTTATGTCGGCGGCGAGGGCTATTTTCCCTTCTCGAAACCGGAGAATGTTCCCAAGGAGTGACGTCAGTAGATCAGGTCCCGTCAGTAGTTGATCATTGAGGGAGGTCCCTCTGCAGCGGCTGGCGGCGTCAAATACGACACGGATCTTTCCTGGCTTATTGGGGTTCACCACGGCGAAGTGGGGCAGATACCACTTGCGGGCGGAGTGCTTTGCCGCCTCTCGTGCTGTGAGCTCCCGTGCGTGGCCTTGCGTGATGAGCCGGTTGATTTTTTCTTTGTACGCCACTGCCAGGTCCTCTTCCTTCAATAATTTCCTTTCCAGGGACCACAATCTTTTGAGCGCACATTTTTTGTTGTCGGGCAGCGTGATATTTTCGTTTTTCCAAAGCAGGCCAGTCTGCCATCTGCCGGACGTCATTTGACAGGTGGTGTCCTCCATCAGCTGGTTGGCACGTACCACATGTGCGGTCACCCGGGAGGCTGATGTGATCCCCAAGGAGTCGACTGCGAAGTTTGTTCGTATCAAGTCGCTCAGCAGGTCATCTTTGTGATTTTCAGCGTGCAGGGCCAGAGTGGTGACCGAGTCTTCACTGGTGGGAGTCCCTCCTCCATGGGTAATCCACCCCAGGGCAGTCCGTGACAATATTCGCGTAGAGTCACGGGCTTCATGCACTTCCCTCGAGACAATGAGGTGAGCATTGTCCTGCCCGATGAGAAGTGTGGGTGTGACGTACCCGCCAGGAACCCTTTGTTCTGGGAGGCTGAGGCCCTTCACGGTGCTCGCTTTGATGTGGTAGCTGGTGCCTATCCCGGCGCCGCGCAGTGTGACCTGCACGCGGCGTGATGCTTGATCTGAGGAGCACATGCCTTTTGCCCCGTGGAGCCGTAGTCCTTGGACGGGTCCGGTAGCGCCAATTTTTTCTGCTGTGGCGGCGTCAATCAGTGTGATCGTTGATCCCTCATCCAGCAGCGCGAATGCGGAGATCGGCTGCGTGGGGCCCGTCAGCACTACTGGCACCACTTTTAGCACGGCGCCGTCGGCCTGGCGTCACATGTGGTGGACATCAGCTGTTGTGGTGTTTTTTACGAACGATGGGTCGTGCAGTAACTTGTGGTGTGGAGCGCGACAGTCTCCAACACCGCACCAGTCCCGGGATTTGCATTGTTTGGGCCAGTGTTTGCCATCTAAACATATACGGCACAATCCAGAACTTTTAACTGTCTCAAAGCGAAGTTTTACGTCCTTCGCTGCGAACTCACGACATTCACGGAGGCAGTGGCCCCTTTCACCGCACTGTACGCACCCTTCACGATTGTTAAAGTCACAGTGGGGTGTCACATTATCACTTCGATTTGTGTTTCGCGTACTTTCGTTTTTTCGCGAACGGTCATACTTTCGCGCACTTTCGTTTTGTACTTTTCGCGAACTTTCGTTTTGTATTTTCCGCGAACTGTCATTTTGTGGTGACTTACGACTCGTTTCACTATTTCGCGGCCCGAATTGTTCCGAGGTAGCAAAGGTTTGCTCGCGACGTGGTCTAGACCTCGCGGGGTCGACCATTCCCGATTTGGAGATGGCGTTCGCGACGGTTTTCAGGAAGGCGGCAAACTGGCAGATGGTGGCAGGCACTTCGTAATGCCGCACTTCCATCAGCCACGCCAACCGCATCGTGCATGGCATCTTCCCCGCGATGTCGCTGAGGAGCGCCGGGTTGGTGAGATATCCCTCATTGTTTAGGGAGCGGAGTGAAGCCACCAGGTTTTGCACAGTCCCCGAGAAGTCTGCTATGTCTTCTAGTGATGCTTCTGCCGTCATGTGTGGAAGCTTCTTGGCTTTGTCCAACATCAGGGCAGCCAGTGAATTCGTCCCTCCGTAGCGCTGCTCCAGCACGGCCAGTATCTCTGGCACTTGGGTAGGGTCCATCAGGAGGGGGCCCACAGCTTCGCGGGCCTTTCCCTTGAGGGCTCGCTGAAGTCGGATGAGGTTCTCGCTGCTGGTCATCCGGCAGGTTGAGGTTGACTGGGTGAACTGTGCCCTCCAGGTGGGCCACTCCAGCGGGTCACCAGAGAAGGTGGGCAGATCCTTGGCCATTGACTGCCTGGCGATGAGTGCTGCCATCCGGGGGTCATCCTCAATTGTGGGATGAGGGCTGTCCTGAGCCCTTGAAGCTCTTATGGCCTCCGTGAGCGCTGCCATCCGGGGGTCATCCTCAATTGTGGGATGAGGGCTGTCCTGAGCCCTTGAAGCTCTTATGGCCTCCGTGAGCGCGCAGGTGAACTGAGCAATCGGGTTATCCGCTTGGTGGATCCAGGCGCTGGTGTGGCGGGCCGTCTCGTCCGCACTTGGTTGTGGAGGAAACATCGGCAGGCCGGAGCTCGGGCTGGAAGCGGGCAGATGCTGGTCATCAGGTTGTGCTGGCGCTCGGTACTCCTGTTCGCGCAGTGGTACCGGCGGCACATGTGTAGATGGCCCAGGATGTGTCCACTGCGAGTATGAGGCTGGATCCCCGTGATTGTAGTAAGGGGGTGGTGGCACAGGGGCTGCTGGCCCTGGCTGTGCTGATGATGCATAGGGTCCGACAGGCTTCTCCGGTACGGCTTCTCGTTGCCTCTGGTTGAGCAGAGGTACGGGCGGTACGGGGCCGGAAGGTCCAGGCTGCATCCATCCAAGGCTCCCATCATAGTGAGGGGGCTGCGGCGCGGGGCCTCCAGGCCCTGGCTGCGCCAGTGATGCGTACCTCTGGTCTACCAGAGGCACAGGTCCGACGGGCATCTCTCGTACGGCTTCTCGTTGCCTTGTATTGTGCAGAGGCAAGGGCGGTACGGGGCCGGAAGGTCCAGGTTGCAGCCATCCAAAGCCCCCATTGTAATGAAGGGGCTGCGGCGCGGGGCCTCCAGGCCCTGGCTGCGCCGGTGATGCGTACCTCTGGTTTACCAGAGGCACAGGTCCAGCGGGCATCTCTCGTACGGCTTCTTGTTGCCTTGCATTGTGCAGAGGCAAGGGTGGTACGGGGCCGGAAGGTCCATGCTGCATCCATCCGGGGCCCCCATCAGAGTGAGGGGGCTGCGGCGCGGGGCCTCCAGGCCCTGGCTGCGCCGGTGAGGGGTGCCTCTGGTCTACCAGAGACACAGGTCCAACGGGCATCTCTCGTACAGCTTCTCGTTGCCTTGTATTGTGCAGAGGCAGGGGCGGTACGGGGCCGGAAGGTCCAGGGTGCATCCATGATGCTTGTGGTTGTCAAGGTTCTCCTTGGTCCGGATGTCCATGGCTGGTTGGCTCCGAAGCAGTACTCGCTGCGATGAGTTGTGCCAGCCCTGCGGCACCGGGTTGTGCCAGCCCTGCAGCACTGGTTTGTGCCAGCCCTGCGGCGCCGGGTTGTGTGGGCCCTGTCGCATCTGGTGCAGGCCCTGCACGGGTTTGTGGTTGAAGGGCTGCCATCAGCCGTTCAATCTGCTTGTTTTGGTGGCGAAGCTGTCGTCGCAGTTGGCGCACCGTATCCTCGGTAGATGTAGAGGGCGGTGGCTCGTCATCGCTGTCTGCGGAGCCTGTCTCAGGAGTAGTGCTGGGCGAGGGCCGGGGCGTGGCATCAGATATGTCATCAGGCATGTCCAGGACTTCAGGACCAGCGTCCGGGGCAGTAGGTAGCTCAGCAGCAGGGGGTGGAGGCGACCCATCTTCTTGGGCCGTCTTCTTGGATCTCAGCGAGGGTGGAGACATCATGGCGAGGACTGTAGATCCGGCTCGAAGGACCACTTGTAACAGACGTGACGCCTTTACAAGAACTGTAAAATAGGTCCGGGTCTAAGTGCACGCTGATGAGGATGTATGATGCGTAAAATAATAAAAGCTGGCCTCCTGCACCCAGTGTCTGATGGGTAAGGGACACTGGATGTGCCTATTCCTCTGCCTGAGCCTGGCGCCTTGCGGTGTCCTGGAGTAGGGCCGGCTTGTCTGGAGGAGGTAGGCACCAGGACGGAAGACAGGCAGAAGTCGGCGGGAGGCAGCTGGTGTTGAAGAAAATACTTCTTAAGTAACAAGTAGTAAAACAAGTTTTGAAGAGTCGAAGTGAACTGATTTATTTGAAAATTTGCATCGTATATAAGGGGTACTTGTACCCGACAGCGTTCGGACAGTGTTTTTACAAAAAAGTGGAGGGGTTTTTGTCCTCAGACCAAATGGTATAAATAGGGCGGCCATTATGTGGGCACCCTATTTTGCCGGTGTCACCGTTGAAGGCGGTCGCTTAAAATGTGTTTTTTATTATAATTCTACAGAGTTAATTGTGTACATATGTGTTCGTTATTATACAGTAATCATGAAATAAACCAATTGTCTATTGCTAGATTTTTAGTTAGAGACGTTTAGCTCATTTTTGAGCTAAATCGCATAAAATATAAATTGATTTGCCGTTTGGCTGAATATCTGGTTATTTACAGTTACAATGTTATTTTTACGAGGTCCCCCGTAAGATGTGTTAATGAAACCTGTTTGTTTCACCATCTTACGGGGCACCTGGATTTTTAAAATCGGAAAAACGTATTTTTACCGAAATTTTTCTAAGTGTTTTTTGAGGGTCATTTATTGCCCTAGTTTGAGTAATTTAAGGGCTAGAGACTCAGGCTCTCTTTCCCTCGATGCCTTGTAGGACTGCGGAATGAAATTTCTTAGTTTCATTATCCTACAAGGATCGTAACTAAAAATAATTAACAATATGTCAAAAAAAAAGGAAACATAAAAAATACAAGTGAAATGATAAGTTGAAAAATGTCCCTGGTGGCAACCTGAGCATGATAGCGTGTATTTGTTGCACCGGGGGCATTGTACATATAAAAATGAAAGTATTTTATTAAAACAATATTACAATTAGAATAACTTTTAAATCCTAATTGGAAAACAAACATAAAAATATTTTCAACGAAAAAGATCGCTGGCGGTACGGTACTAACGAGTTCAGTGGCCAAGCGGGATTTCTGGTTTTCGAGCGAAATCCCGAAAAATGACCACTGAACTGTAGAGGATACCTCCAAGGATGTTTTTCGTTGAAAGAACATACGAGGATATGTAACACGTCCGTTACAACTAGATATTCATTTGTGGAAAAGTGTGTGGAAGGGTTTAGTCTTTCATTTGGGAAAGATTCAACCCGGACATAAAATCTGGAGCACCGTAAAAATAAGTATTGGTCGTCACACTATTGCAAACATCTGTAATATAAATTACAAATAGACAGAAATATCAATTTTTTATACCCATATAAAACATTAAAAAAATAAAATCCTATATAATCTAACTCCAAAAATAAATTTGACAGGATTAACTTACTGTATCTCCTCCTTCATTTATAAGATAACTCTCTATGAGATTTACCCACACCTTCAATCATCTTTATGTTTAATTGTATTCAAATTTATATCCATCTAACCTTCAATATTCTTATATACTCTGATATATGTTTTAATTTATTCAAATTACCATGTTTTTAACCTTAAATATTCTTATGATATTCTTATATACTCTGATATATGTTTTAATTGTATTTAAATTACCATGTTTTTAACCTTAAATATTCTTATGATATTCTGAAATACTCTTATATACGATATTCATTTATGTACCTTTACGCCTGTCTCAACACAGATATACCCTAGCGAGACAGGCATCGAATAATATAATGTAAACATCCCTTATATAGATCAATAAATAAATTCTAATGCATAATTTCAGTGTATTGTCATTTTAATTTTATCCTATCGTAAAATACTGAAATATAAGAAATTTTTTGCAATCCAATTAAAAGCCTCATTGTCGAATAAAAATAAAAATATACTTACATTTCCGTTTCAACAGCTCTTCAATTCTATCCATCACAGACAAAAACTTATTTTTAAAGAGTTTGTCTTCCTCATTTTTCTCCACTTTGAGCTGAAGCTCCTTCTCTTTAAGAAGAAGCTCCTTTTTTCTGATAGCAAGCTTCTTTTGCTCGACAATCAGGAACCTATCATCGAGAGAGCTGGCTCTATCCTTAACTGAAAGTGAAATATTTTTATGTGATTTTTTTAATAAATATATTTGTTACATGCGATTATTACTCTTTTCATGGCATCATTCCCCCATACACACTAAGATATTTCAGTGTAAGTACTTACACAGTCCAGACGGCTCAGGCGTTACCGGGTGAATCTCCACTGACTGAGGTGTTGTGCAGCGAACCTCGGTGGCTTTTTTCTTAACTGAAAGTGAAATACTTTAATGTGATTTTTAATAATATATTTTTTGAGAAATCTAGGGAGCGTTGAGATGGTATAGTGTTGCGTGGGCAGGTAAAAAAAATGGTTTAAAAAATCCAGTACCCATCCCATCCCATTATGTCCACCCCCGTTGTGTTGAATATAATTGTGACAATAGCTGTTTCAGAATAGATGGTAAGTAAAAACAGTAGGGGGGCGCTAGAAAAAAACATATTCTCAAAATGTGGGCAAAATAAGGTTGAGAACCTATGGTATGGACAAATAATTAAACCCTTGATGCTTTTGATTGAAAATATTATTTCTGAGTGAGACCACCATTCAGAATTGAAACTAGATCTGAATAGCCAGATAGATTTTCTACATTTCCTTCCCCTCAACATCACAACATACCAAAATTGGGAATGCCATAGTCTCACTGGCTACATATGGTTTGGAGCCGTTGGGTCTCTTATTCGGACAAAAAAATTATATTACTTATATTGCCTAACATACAATCAAATTATCTACTTATATTATATTACAACACTTTACCCAGTCTCGCAGAAACTGCGTCCCGGCCGCAACTCGACACAAAGCCGAGCTCACACATGTCTGCACACATCTGCGTCTCAGTGCATGTTGCTCCGTACCTAAACTTCCATACAATAACTACGCTGCGCTGAACATGCTGCACGACCGATGTCTTAATGTATGCCCACACTTACTCGTTTCATGGCATCATTCCCCTATACACACCAAGATATTCCAGTGTAAGTACTTACACAGTCCTCTATCGCAGGTGGGTGTGGCCATTCTCTTAATACCAGATGGCCCAGGTGTTACCGGGGGAATCTCAACTGGCTCAGGTGTGGCACAGCGAACCTCAGCATTTTCCAAGGTTTCTATCTGCAAACAAGTAACAAATTGCCTATTAGGTTTTCACCATCCATAATAAAATATATTTGTGCATGAATATGATCTGAAACATACAATCTCAGTCTCAGTCTCCCCTCCAGGTAATCCGTCAATGAGACCTCTCCCAATTATGGCTATCACTTTATCCTCTAGTGGGGTAAGAGGTGGAACTGTACAAGTTCCACCCCCAGTTTTCCCCATCTCCACTCGAAGCTTGGATGCGTTTCTCTTCGTATTCGTCTTGAGGTCCCTCCATGTCTGAAACAATTGATAAATGGTCAAACTACTATTCAGACACCGGTGAAATAAATTATTTAGAGTAACGTATCTGTTTGTTTCATTATTATAATATGTACAAACATGCTGCCACTTGTCCCAAGACTTGCAGCATACAAACCCGAGGGAGTTAAGAAAGAGAAATGGCGCAAGACGCCAACTGCAGTGACAGTTCAAACAACCAATCAGGGAACGAATTGATGACGCCAAAACAAGGAAAAGGAAGTCAGATTAGACCACTAAGACAAGAACAGACATGTCATCTCTCACATATATAAATATGTTCTGGATGAGGAAGGCCACATAATAAGAGTTTTAATGGTAGGTAAAACTCCATCATTATTATAATATGTACAAACATGCTGCCACTTGTCCCAAGACTTGCAGCATCCAAACCCGAGGGAGTTAAGCCTCTCAGCCAAATCGGTCCACTCTCTTTGATTGTGGATGCGTCCATCCATCCCCTCAAACCTTCCCGAAGCCATTGCCGGCCTGTCACCGAGCCAGTCCACCAAGTAGTCCATCTGCGCGCTTGACGCACTTTTTTTAATGGTCTGTAAAATAATTATTATTACACATTAAATAACTATGAATGTAGTCAATTATCAACATGCAAATGAGGTTAGTGATAAACGGTGACCGGACAAGTCGGAATGAAACCAACTCAGAAGCACCTCAGAAAGGTCATAAGAGTGATAATAAAAAAATATAAAAAAACATTGGTTGAATAGGTTAGGGTTTCAATGACCTTTCTGAGTTGGTTCTGAGCTTTGATTATATAATTTCTAGATAGAGCGCTTGAGCGACGAAACGCCAAAAAATATATCAGTGAACTGTTCACTGATAAGCTCGTCCTATCCGCTCAGTGGCGACACTATCGTTGTGCGGTAAACACGTGTTGTGTGTCATTTGAAAATGACGATTTACGCTATAATAGTGTGCAGGAATTACAAAGGACGATTGAAAACAACTAAAAATGTTACCTATAATCGGTAAGCTACCTTTTAATAACCATTTAGTCAAAGAAACAATTCAGTTTTAATAGTGTAATTTGGTCTGACAGTTTGGTCTTAGGACAACGCTATTTGACACCATGTTTACAGGGTTGCCTGTTCTTCAAATAAAATTTTCCCATGAGTGCGTTGTTAATTTTAAAATAGGTTTAAAATAATTACCCAAAAGTACATTATATATAATAATATTGTAAATGTGAAAGTTTGCCTTTATGTTTAAGTGTTTGTAAATTCTTCGCGTTGACACTATATTTAAAAAAGTTATGAATACGAAATTTATCTATTAAAATTACAAAAAATGTGACAGGTTTGTTTGGTGAACTTTTAATTTTATTCATACATATTTTACAGAATACCTAATGATACTATATTACGAAGTAAGTGGATAGAAATAATAAGAAAAAGCCGCGGAGCTGGCAATCAGCTAAAACAACTGTTATTTGCTCTGATCAAAACAACTGTTTAACTTAATTTTTTTTAATGTATTTTGTCTTTATTATATAACTAAATAAAACCGTTTCTAATGCTTTTCGTTGTCTTTATTTGTTAAAAATAATCACATATAAATAAATCTCTTTTAACAATGATTTTCTTTTCATTTATATCATTATATTTAGAAAACTATCTTACGCAAATGTATTCAAAATTAAACAAATTATTGGTTCCGCAAAATCGAAACATATTTTTACCCACTTTTATGGGAAATACTCGGGAGCTGGTATCACTCAGCGACGTAATGCGCCTGTAAAACTATAGAAGTTATGCATAGTTGTGTGCGTATCACACACACTAGTGTTTTAAATCTGGCCTGTTGTTTTTGTCGGAATTACAGCGCAACACTCTATCTAGACATTATATAATCAAAGGTTCTGAGTTATTATGAGTTGGTTTCATTCTAAGTTGACATGGAACCGTGATAAACATACAACATATTTGTGAAAACGCCGCACAGATTATGGAAATCACACTTCATTTCAACAACTACTACAAGAAAACAACTATTTACGTACCTACACAAAATAGGTTATTAGATGGTTATTAGGTTCCTAGATTAGGTAAATTAAGTAATTCATGCGAATTTAGTTTGAAACGAAACTTCGCAAATGTCAAAAGGTCAATTTTTAACTTTGAATGAAAATCGTATTTTTAATGCAAATCTTTCCGTTTATCACGACTGAAACCGATGATTCTTGTGGTAATTGTGTTTTAAAGTAGTTTTGTTTCAAAATGTATGCATATTTAAAGTATAGCGGCATATGGCGGTGTTTTCACAGTTTAGTTCGTTGCGATCAAAGTGAATTTGAGGTTATAATGTCCTTTTATATTAATTAATTTTTGGAAAGCTCACGATATCTTACAAAAACAAATACAAAACAAAAGTAATAAATAATCTGTAACTTACGGTCATCGTTGTTTCTTTTAAAATAGTTACCTAAGGTACCTAAACTTGAAACATAAATAATATACTTGAAACTTCAAAAGCAAAAACCGTTGAGCATCCGTTGAGTTATGAGTTTGTGACAATCTTGATCTGTCACATCTGTCAGAAATAATTCATAGACAATTTACATTTTTGCATAGAGTTTCACGTTGCCCGACGTTAACGAAAGTTACTGACTACTTATTTTATGAAAAATTGTGGGAAATAATTGACAAATACTTTAAAAAATATGGTACTAAAACAAAAAATCAATATCCTGTATGGTTTAATCAGCAATTGATTGCTCTTCTTAAGAAAAAAAAACAAAGTTAGACTTAAGGTAAAAAAACATGGTTACGAGTCAGATTATAGGGAATTCTCTTATTTAAGGAAATTTACAAAAAAAATACAAAGCGAATGTTATAAATCATATATCAACTCTGTCGAAAGTGGTCTGCAAGATAACATAAAGTTATTCTGGTCATACTCAAAATCATTACGAAAAACTAATTGTATACCTAAAGTAATGCATCTTGACGATATTTCCGCAAATGACGGTGAAAATATAGCAAACATATTCTCTAAATATTTTTCATCTGTTTATACCAAGTCGGAATCATCTACTAATGATTCAATGTCAAACATAACTGAACACAATCAAAATATGGGTAAAATACATATTAGTGCAGATGAAATAAAATATTTTTTGAGTAAAATAGATCCCAATAAAGGCCCAGGACCTGATAATATTCCTCCTTTCTTTGTTAGTTGCTGTGCAGACTCTTTATGTTTACCGCTTTTTATCATTTTTAATGCATCCCTTACCACGGGAACTTTTCCCGATCTGTGGAAAAAAGCACATGTGGTACCAGTATTAAAATCGGGAGACCAATCTTTAATAAAAAATTATAGGCCAATCAGTATACTATCCTGTTTTGCTAAGGTTTTTGAATCTCTGATATATAAAAATATTTTTTCACATTTTAAGCCCCTTCTCTGCACTAGACAACATGGGTTTGTTCCTCAAAGATCGATCAACTCAAATCTTTTGGAATTTTGTAATTATGTTTGTAATTCTTTTAATGATAGATTACAAGTAGAAACAATTTATACTGATTTCCAAAAAGCTTTTGATAAAGTTAACCACTCCATCTTACTAAAAAAACTTGAACAAATTGGAATACATGGAGACCTATTACGCTGGGTGAAATCATATTTGTATAACAGAACTCAATTAGTTCTTATTAATGGATACAAATCATCCCCTATAGTTGTAACTTCTGGTGTACCACAGGGTTCAAATCTTGGCCCCTTGCTTTTTCTTATATTCATAAATGACCTTGGCTCGAAATTAAACTGTGATTATGCTTTTTTCGCCGATGATCTTAAATTTTTTCGTAAGATTAAGTCTGTTTCCGATCATCAGCTGCTTCAAAATGACCTCGACACACTCAATAACTGGTGTACTGTCAATGATATGCACTTAAATGTTGAAAAATGTTACATTTTAAACTTTACTAGAAATAGAATTATAAAGGATTTTTCTTATGTTATTAATAATATTATTCTCAAAAAAGTTTCTTCAATAAGGGATCTAGGAATCACTCTTGATTCTAAATTCATATTTGATGTACATATTAACAACATTAACTGCAAATCATTAAAAATGATGGGATTTATTCACAGAATATGTAAACCTTTCAAAGATCCACGATCAATTCTAACTCTTTACAATGCCTTAATTAGAAGTAAACTTGAATATGGAAGCACTATTTGGAATCCACATTACTGCAAATATGAAAACATTGTAGAATCAGTTCAAAAAAATTTACTAAGAATGTTATCCTTCAAATGTGGACTACACGACCATCTCAGATCATACGATGTACGTCGTGATTACTTCAAGATTGATACACTTAAAACTAGAAGGCAATTGACTGATCTAATATGTTTACATAAAATTATTCACGGCCATCTTGATACTAAATTATGTCTTAACAGTATTAAAATTAATGTCCCCAATTCCCATTGTTTAAGACGCCATAACATTTTTCATATTAATATATTTAAAAATAATATCGCCTACTTCAGCCCTCTGACCCAGATGTGTCGACTGTATAACAAGATAGAGTGCGCTGATGTGGATATTTTCATTGATAATTTGTACAGTTTTAAAAAAAAGTTCTAGCGCTGTTAAAAAGTACTAACTAATTATATTGTGTGAATTGTCCCTCTATGCATGCTTGCGTATTTCATATGTCTTTTACCACTCATTGTAATGTGTTACTTGAGTGACCTTGTATATAATTCTGTATTTTAATTTGTGATGTTTTTGTTTTTCTAATTGTATTTATTTGTATTTAATTGTACGTAATTGTAGATTTTTATAATTGTATAATAACTGAGTTTTATAAGTGGATTGTTCTCATGTAAATGTAAACATCTGTAAAACCCAGTATAAATAAATAAATAAATAAATAAACTACCATTTTTAGCCAGTTGCGACAACTTTGCTCAAACCACCAAGTTAAGCTAACAGGCTGTTAGTAAAACGTAAAAGATAGGGACTAGGACTGGTATGGGAAAACATTTGATGTACCTTTAGGTATATTAATGCCAAAAATTTACAGAATTGAAAAAGATGTCCGATCTTTTCCCAGCTGGCTTAACTAGCGTGAATAAGGCGGTAAACCCAAGGGGGTCTTAAAATATTTAGGTAGGAAGTCGTCATAATTTTAGAAATAAGAAATAATATAACAATAAAATTTGTAACTAGCGGCTAAAGCGAAAGAAGCATAATAAAAATTGGAAAACCAGGATGTTTTCGGCAATGGCAAACGAACAAATGCGACCCAACATTGCCTGGCTAATAAAACCTCAAACCATTGCGAGGCCGGACAAACCCAACATCGACGAGCCGATCGAGGGGCAATAAATCCTTTTCGTTTGACAATGACTGCCGCCGCCGATGGAAATAGTTCTGAAGGTCTACGCCAGGGCCCAAGGAGGAAGAAGGAGGAGTTTTTCACCACCAAGAGCAGTCACCATTTGCCCCGGCCAGGGAGCAGTCACCGCTCACCGTCCGACAGTGTATCATCCAGAACGATCAGTTACACGCGGAGACTCCATCATCAGCAACCAAAGGGAAGTGACTGAACATTTTATTCGTTTTTACCGCCAAAGTGATTAAACTCTGAACAATTACATAAAGACTTTTACCGTAGAATTAAGCAAAAAGACAATCTAATTTTAAGATTAATTAATTAAGTACCTAGTTATGAAACTAATATTAGAATAACAATTAACACCTGATTTTTTGTATTAATAGAATAAATATGTCATGTCTGAAATCGATAGCTTTTTAATTTGTTCCTCCTTAAATTTAGGTTTGTAGTTTAAGTTTGAACCCCGCCACACACGAGGGCGTATCACATTAGCAAAACGATATTTTTTTCATCCCGTAATCTTTTGCATTTTTTGATAATACCGTTCATTGTTTATGGTATAAATACATAGTTATTACCATAGATATACAGTTATGGTTATTGGTTATGACAAATCTATGGTCGTTGACGTTGACAGTTGATATTTGAATTTTATTTTGAGGTTATGTGATTATTGTGATTGTGATTTTGTTATAGTGACAGGAGTAGTTGTTGCATCTTGCAATTCACAAATTTAATGAAAGTTTCTTTACTTTACGTTCACTAAAATAATAAGCGGAATGTCATCGAAGAAGAAAGATTGTCTTGATTATGACTTAGATCGCCTCACGAAGGAATTGAGGGAAGTTTTACAAGTCAAATATAGCGACCCGAATGGACCAACATATCAAAGTTTGTTTACCTGTTTTTTGTGCAATAATACAGTATAATAGAATAATAGTATCTAATGAGGTATGGAATTCCGATTATTATTATCCTGTTCGAGGTAATTACTATAAAAGACAACTATTTGCATTCGGGGGGAATGGAAAATAAAAAAGCGCGCGTCTTTTAAACGTAAATACATTTTTGATGAAAAACTTGCCTAAAAACCTATTTTTAAATACATTTACTTGAATTTCGATATTTTTTTCATGAATTAATTAATTCAAATATTGGAAGTGGAGATAACCCACTTCCCGACATCCAATTGAGCTGAATCTCGGCAGATAGACTCGTTGTCGATGACAATGCATTCTATCAACTTTTGGTGGCGTTCACGCACATACGCACTTCTCTGAAATTGGATGAAATGGCGCTAATAGGTCGTGCCATTCGATGCACAGGACTGTGGTGGAAAGTCGAAATTGTTTCAGTACATAATAAAAATAGACATATATTATAGTCCAAAAAACTTTGTTTTTGAAGTGAAAACGGTAATTATCGGTTCGGACTGGCCACGCTTATTACGAATAATTTTTAGAAAAAAACTTTAGATTTGCCTTAATTACTATAAAAGGAAACTTTTTGAAACTTTTTCCAAATGAAAATAGTTGTTTTTTTATAGTAAGTACCTAAGTGAAACCTAAAAAATGAAGTGGCCAGACTGGCCAGTGATCCTAAAAGATTACCCTTCTTTCTTTGCTTGTCGTAAGACAATCGTCTCATAATCAATTGATTAAGTTCTCATTATGTTAAAATGTTTTCAACTCTATGGACAGTTGATCCCGTTGTAGAATGTAGATGTACAATGTGATGCAGTGGCGGCACGTGCACATTTTTGGTGGTGGGGACCGTCATTTTTTGTGTAGATACCTTCATGTTTTTTTATGTTGTTTTTGTTTTACCAAAAAAAATTGAGTTTTTTAATTTGTCATGTGCTCCTACGAATTTTCGTGTTTTGTCAAACTTTCTGATAAATGTTTAAAATCTAACACACGAGGAAAGATTTGTTTGTTTGTGTGTTTGTTTGTTTGCATCGAATAGGCTCCGAAACTACCGAACCGATTTGAAAAATTCTTTCGCTGTTGGGAAGCTACACTATCCCTGGGTGACATAGGCTATATTATATTTTTTTTAAAAATAGGCATCCTTACTAAAACTTCAATAATGTAACCCAGGGTGTAAAAAAATGACCTAAAATATTCTTTAAATCGCGTGCGCTGCGAAAACTGATGATAGAATAAAATAATGTACTACGACTTTATAGAACACATCATTATTTACAAAAAAGGTCCCGACAGCATATGTCTAACTATTATGGTTATGCCACAATAAGTATTCTTTTATTTTAAATTTTTAATTTAAATGTCGCCGCTTGAAAAGGCTCTTTATTTGTATCTTGGTTTTAATCCTTATCAAATTAAATTACTTCATATTCAAGACAGCTTCAATACCTTTATTTAACTTTTTGAATTTTTCAATTCGGATATTTAATTAGAAAGATATCACGAGTTTAAAATTGTTAGTTGTAAGCATGGCCACGAGGAGTAAATTCTACGGATGGAAGAACATGCAAATTGCCAATCGGGTAGCTCAATTCGGCACAAACACGATTCTCCTTTCCTCAAGGCGAGTGCCTGTGGTTCGCTGTCTTTCTCTCTCTGCTCTCCCACAATCGCCGAGCCTCTCTCCTCAATCAAAACACATGTTTCATAGCACAAATAGTTTTATTCACTGAGAATACAATAGTTAACACGGTAATTGCCAGCCTCAGCTCAAGGTAACAGGGGATTTACTTTAGGCTACCTAAAACTTGTCTAATTGCGGAAGGCTCTCTCTCTCTCTATACGTTCTTTATAGGGGCGATGAAGTTAAAATGCACACAGGGTAAGATTCAGCATGGTACTTACAGCTAGCTCCAGTTTGGTACGTCGGGGAAAGTTAATATTTCGAACTCGGGAGAATTTGCCTCTCCGGCGCGTTATTCACGACGCGAGATGTTGCAAGCTGGCCGGGCGGGGATCTACTGCTGACTGCGGTGCTTGGCGGCCGGCCTCTCGTACGGAAGGCAGAGGGCGTTGCGGCAAGTTTGTGCTGGGACCCGATTCACTTATTTCCCGCGCGACAGAAATAAAGGAACCTATTCTTATAACTTTGCAACGTAACACTTCCCCCCTCGCCGCAATAAAAGCGACGTGGCAATGGAGCTGTAGGGCTAATGAATCCTCTTACCCTTACAGCACTTGTGCAAAAAAAACATTTAAAAGAAAAAGGAGAGAGAGAGAAAAAGTTGCTAGCTGAAGAATAGTTATAGTCCAAAACAAAAGAGATAATACATGGTAAAACAAAGAATTATCTATAAATGTACATGAAAGGGCAGTGACATACATAAATACAGTTGCGAAGAACAAGGACCTGTTGGAAAAAAGGTACAAGGGTTATGCAGTGATAGAAAAAAAAAAACTCTAAAATTGTATCATTGGTCTGTGAGCTATTGTTTGCGGAACGTGGTTTGCGTAGGATGTCTGGGATGGTTGAACGTTTCACTGAAGTTACAAGGTTACTCTGTCACAGTAACCTGGCCCGTTTGAGATTACACTCAAGGAACACTAGGGCCTTAAAGAAAACACGAAGAAGAGAACACAGGATGAGGCTTCTTGGTTGTGGAGAGAGTTCTACCTGTCACAGAGGTCAAAAAGGGTAGCTGCATCCGGATCCTGTGGGTGAGCTGGTACGAAACCATTGAGGTACTGGAGAGTGGAATCGTAATTGGTGGTTGGTCCTTTATAGAGGTGGTGGTTTGCATAGATAACAGCCGTTGTTATTTGGTGGTTGGTACACTGGTTTTTGTACGCAGTGGGATTGTTGTGTGAACAATCTTTGGTATTGTTATTTGCGCAAGGGCACAGGAGCATTTGCATGATGTAGCAGGAACATTTGCACAATGGCAACAGACATTTGCACAGTGGCAACAGGAACATTTGCACAATGGCAATAGGAACATTTGCACAATGGCAACAAAGCATTTGCACAATGGCAACAGGAACATTTGCGTGATGTAGCAGGAACATTTGCACAATGGCAACAGGAACATTTGCATGATGTAGCAGGGCATTTGCACAGTGGCAACAGGAACGTTTGCATGATGTAGCAGAAACATTTGCACAGTGGCAACAGGAACGTTTGCATGATGTAGCAGAAACATTTGCACAGTGGCAACAGGAACGTTTGCATGATGTAGCAGAAACATTTGCACAGTGGCAACAGGAACATTTGCATGGTGTAGCAGAAACATTTGCACAGTGGCAACAGGAACGTTTGCATGATGTAGCAGAAACAGGAACCAACCTAGAGCTGGCATGCTCGGGTTAGTTTGAGCGTCGGTTTTCTGTGATGATACAATTCGCAACTACACGCACGACTCACACTAGGTTATGTTAGATGCGGTCGGGTGCTTTTGGTACGCAGGGGTTGAAGGCATGGGACCTCCGTGACGGTAGCGAAGGCAGCATGAAGAGGGCGCAGGTGTAGGTAGGTTGAAGAGCTGCTGGTCTTCTTATTAATCCGGCAAAAAAATTATTATTAGAACAAAATTCTTGAAGTTTACCTGCCTAGTAGACCAATGATGAAAAGGTTTGGAGAGAAACAAGGTGTGCATGTTGAGAAAGGTTGGATTTGTTTGACGTATAGAGAGAGACGGAGAGAGTTAACTAAATGCAACTAATGACTTATACATATTACAAGGGTACGTATTCTAGGAAGGTTCTGTATAACCCATTCAGTTTTTTTTTTTTTTTTTTTTTACTAAATACATTTCCGAGAATACGTGGGTGAGGGTTTGTACGTATAACAAAATACCCTGTTCGAAAGAAGCTGGTCTTCCATGACCTATGCTCACGTCTATACGGTAGCATTTTTTCTACTTTCGAAGAACAAAACATTGAGTACAATTAAGTTATGACAAGTGGGAAGGGAGTAGGAAGTTGAAAGGATCCGTGTATGAAGATTGTCCCATTTGACAAACGAAACGCCAAGTGCATAACGCATATATCCCCATTCACGGATAATGGTACATTACAATAATTTTTGGTAGTGTAGGACAAGGAAAATACACTGGCATAAAAGAGTCTAATCCTCTACGTGTATTGGGTAGAAGATTAGGGGTCGTTTTATTCTCCTACTTGTTTGCGAGAAATGACAGACCCTTGCTCAAATCTCACAAACCTGGGGATTTTTCTTTGTTCGTCTCCCAGACAACGAGTTAGGTGTTTTTTTGTGTCCATCAACTTAACTCCCACGACACGATGCCCCATAATCATGAGTGAAGCGTATGATTAGTCCTTTTGAGATAGTAGATAGTTCCTGGGTTCTTGTGACAGGAAGTCCACGGGCATTGTTAATGAGTAAAAGGGGGTGTGGACTACATTGCGTAGTTCACACACAAAGGTTTGATATTATTTCGTTCGCACGATTCATGGTGAGTATTTTAACGTCTTCACGTATAGCGTACAAGATGTGAAATCCAAAGATTTACAAGTAAGTTTTATAACGTCTTCACGGATAACAATGAACGAATTACAATTGGGTTGCCCAGTATTGAAAGGAGGTACAAAAGACTAGGTATTTATGACATTTCTGACAAAAACCATAGAGTAATTATAACGGACTCCCCGTATCGCATTTAGTAGATATTCTGAGATTCCCATCTATGACGGCAGATTTTATAAGGTTCTCACCTATGATGGCAACAAAAGGTTAACGTTCATATAAAGGTACCTATTCAATACAGACGGCGAGACATACTGATGTACTTAATACAACAATACCGTAGCATAATAAATCCATATTAGCGTACGTCAAAGACTTGCACAAAGGCAAAAACATATTTGAAGATCTGGCCAAGATTTTATACTTCAACAATTAAAGGACAAAAAATTCTGGCGTGCTGATGAAATGTGAATTTCATCTAAGCGTACCGCAAAAGAGATCTTTTGTGGTACAAACCCTTTTGGTTACGCACACAGTATAGTACAATGATGGTACAACTTTTAGTTGTGCTTACACGTACGATGGTAGCAACAATACAAGACATGCGCTTATCGCTTTTTAAAATTGTCTCTTGACAAGGAAAATTATTTACAACTGTCCGACTTGAGTGTTTAAGACCATCTGGGTTTTACTTACTTAAACAGACTGTGACGAACACACTTTGGTGTTACAAAAATTACAATAATGGAATGGGCTATTCACAGGGTGGTTCACTTGGAGACCTGGCTTCTTGTTGGGACCTCGTACTTTGTACGTGATAAGTCATAACAAGACAACCCAAGATTTCAGTTTGAGCAGTTGAGACCAAGGGTAGCTCAATGTTGCTGAAATGTTGTACAAAATTTATTGTTAATGAAGAGACAAGTCGAAGTTGTCTCTTTTATAACGATACTTTCCAGAATATGGTGTGTCATATCCAGTTCTGGAGAAAACTAGAGCAATTGGGGTTTTTTTTTTATTGAGCGCCATTCTATTTTCTTAAAAAAACAGAAAAAAAAACTTAGAACGGGTAGCAAACGTCTGATACGCCGTGGGTTTACACAGGTTTGCTTACTTAATTTAACTAAATATAACATTAGGGTTAGATGCACTTTGGCAAGGACCCGACATTTAATGTACACAAAAGATTTTTCTAAAATTAAGACGGGGTGACGAGGCATGACACGATGAGGTGAAAATATGATGCTGCAAGTTGTGACGATGCACAAAGCCTTGGCCACGTAGTCTCCGACTACTTGCAGTAAGCCACAGGGAATTCCTTTCTCCGAAGTGATCAATTTCAGGTAGAGGTGTGCATGCTTAGAAAAGACGATGTTTCCAAGGTTTGACACCTGGGGCAGCAATTAGAGGCGAATGATTGATGATGACGAGATATTTATACAAAAAAAAAAAAAAAAACAAATGAAACAAAACAACAAAGGGAGAATTATATTTTTCCCCCGAATTTGGCTACAGTTGACACTACTGTGCCAAAGCTAGAAAGGTTTTTTTCGTTCTAGTGTCCTGATGAGTGACAATCGTATGCGAGAGGCCGCTCATTAGTGACGAACAAAAAGGGTTGAAATTGCAACCTCCTGATGTATTTTCTATTGTAGAAAGAAGCATATTGAGTAAGGTATTTTTTGGATTTATTCCTGGGAGAAATATTTCTATTTCTCAGGGCCTGTAGTAGTTCTTCCTTTCTTGACGTAGAAATGTGGGGAATTATACCCAGCGTGACTTGAGGGACTTCCATAGTGTATAGGGTCGTGTCAGTGTGACCTTACGTTGGAAAAAGTGAGAACTAGACTCTTCATCCGCAATTGGAAAGAAATTTTGCCAGGGATTGACCACTGGGGACGTATTTCTAAGTGTTTGGATTATTTGAAAATTTGGGCAGGGGTTTGCCTTAGATAATGTGTTTTTAAAAAAAAATCCAGGTGTTTTGGAAAAAAGGTTCGAAAATTTTCGAAATCCGAAGATGAGAAATAATCGGACAAGGGTTCACCTTAGGGGAACACGTTTTCAAGAAAAAATCCTGTTGTTTTCGAAAAAAGGTTGCAAATTTGCAAAGTCCGAAGATAAGAAATAATCGGAGAAGGGTTCACCTTAGGGGAACACGTTTTCAAGAAAAAATCCCGTTGTTTTCGAAAAAAAGGTGAAAAATTTGCTAAGTCAGAAGATGAAAAATAATCGGACAAGGGTTCACCTTAGGGGGACACGTTTTCAAGAAAAAATCCCGTTGTTTTCGAAAAAAGGTTGCAAATTTGCAAAGTCCGAAGATAAGAAATAATCGGACAAGGGTTCACCTTAAGGGAACACGTTTTTAAGAAAAAATCCCGTTGTTTTCGAAAAAATGTTGAAAATTTGCAAAGTCCGATGATAAAAAATAATCGGACAAGGGTTCACCTTAAGGGAACACGTTTTCAAGAAAAAATCCTGTTGTTTTTGAAAAAAGGTAGTAAATTTGCAAAGTCCGAAGATAAGAAATAATCGGACAAAGGTTCACCTTAGGGGAACACGTTTTTCAGAAAAAATCCCGTTGTTTTCGAAAAAAGGTTGCAAATTTGCAAAATCCGAAGATGAAAAATAATCGGACAGGGGTTCGCCTTAAGGGAACACGTTTTTAAGAAAAAATCCTGTTGTTTTCGAAAAAGGTTGAAAATTTGCGAAGTCCGAAGATAAAAAATAATCGGACAAGGGCTCACCTTAGGGGAACACGTTTTTCAGAAAAAATCCCGTTGTTTTCGAAAAAAGGTTGAAAATTTGCGAAGTCCGAAGATAAAAAATAATCGGACAAGGGTTCACCTTAGGGGAACATGTTTTAAATTTTTCTTATAGCTTTCCGAAGGGGGAATTCTTCAGAAAACAGAAAGAAATATGTTTCTTTTTATACAAGCTTTCGTGGAAGTATTTGTTTGAGGATTCAACAATGTCTTGGGGCATGGTTTTATTTACGTGACTATTTATAGTCTGATTTTAGGCAGCACCAGTTTTCTGGTATTTACACGCGAATTTCCTTTCGTTTTGACAAGGTAGGATGTAATGTCACCTGTCAAGAAATTCACGTCAACGCGAATTAGGTATTTTTTGCATCGGTCGAATGTGGTTCAGCATTACCCGGTTTCAGCAAACGGCAGGAGTCAAAAATACCAAAATTGTCAAATGACAGAAGGAAGTTATTCCACTTGTTCCCTAGGCGTCAGCAAATGTCTATAATTATGGACCAGCATGCTGCAGTATAATATTTTAGCACTTTCGGGACCAAGCGGATAATTGGTTTATCATGTACAGGATTTTAATTGTTGAATAACTTTTTTTTTAAATTTGTGTTCATTTCCACTATTCACTTGTATTTGAAAATCGCAAATTTAATCGGCCGACACTTTGTAATCACTGTATTATTCGCGGCGACAACTTTCTTGATTGGGCACCTTGCGTTGGAATACCGGTAATAATGTTTTGTCATGTGACAACTCGTAAATGATGAAATCGGGCCTGTAATAATTTAAATTATGATACGCAGTTACGTTCGCGACGGGATACTTGTTGGATGTGCTAGACAAATTGGGAATAAACAAGACAAAACATAATAACATTATAAAGTTTACAATTGTTGATTGAGGAACGAGACTGCGAGATCGTGGAGAGGAAAAAAAAATTAGGCCCCACGCCTAAGCGCCAGTGTAAGCATGGCCACGAGGAGTAAATTCTACGGATGGAAGAACATGCAAATTGCCAATCGGGTAGCTCAATTCGGCACAAACACGATTCTCCTTACCTCAAGGCGAGTGCCTGTGGTTCGCTGTCTTTCTCTCTCTGCTCTCCCACAATCGCCGAGCCTCTCTCCTCAATCAAAACACATGTTTCATAGCACAAATAGTTTTATTCACTGAGAATACAATAGTTAACACGGTAATTGCCAGCCTCAGCTCAAGGTAACAGGGGATTTACTTTAGGCTACCTAAAACTTGTCTAATTGCGGAAGGCTCTCTCTCTCTCTATACGTTCTTTATAGGGGCGATGAAGTTAAAATGCACACAGGGTAAGATTCAGCATGGTACTTACAGCTAGCTCCAGTTTGGTACGTCGGGGAAAGTTAATATTTCGAACTCGGGAGAATTTGCCTCTCCGGCGCGTTATTCACGACGCGAGATGTTGCAAGCTGGCCGGGCGGGGATCTACTGCTGACTGCGGTGCTTGGCGGCCGGCCTCTCGTACGGAAGGCAGAGGGCGTTGCGGCAAGTTTGTGCTGGGACCCGATTCACTTATTTCCCGCGCGACAGAAATAAAGGAACCTATTCTTATAACTTTGCAACGTAACATAGTATTAGAAAAAAGTTTCGGCTACGGGCCGGGCGGGAGTGGAGTCAAGAAATGCAGTGCCAGGGGGGTTGGCGGGACGGGGGAGCGGGAGGCGGTGGCGGGGAAGGTGGAAGTGGAACGCTGGAGGGGAACGCACGGGAAAGGACATGTAAGGAGAAACATTTTATTTATTTGAATATGGCATATATTATAAAGGAAAGTCCAAAAAAACGTGCAGCTCGCAAAAACTCAGAAACGAGTCCCGGTTCGATCAAGGAAGTTATATGGTGTGGTAGATCTCTATTCCCCCTAGGGAATAAGGGTATCCGTTTTTACTTAAAGGGCGTGCTTTTAAAGATATAAGGGCTGAAAGTTTCGCCCTCTTGAAATTTCTAGAACAGTCTTCCGGAAAGTTCTAGGTTTTATAGAGCTGTAGAAAGTTGTGGAAGGGGTGGAGGAGTATGTAGTGGAATGATCAGGAATAGGGAATCGGGAACATCATTGTGCAACATTAAAGAAAAATATATTATTGTCCTGAGCGAAGCCGGGTAACCCAGCTAGTACATATACATATAAGATTAAAATTAGTTTTAAATCTTATACCCAGATTGATTACATCCTGTATCACCACCAAAAAGTATACTGGGAATATCAGTTAAAAATCGACTTCATTAATTCTTTTTAATAGATTTTTTATTTCTTACAAAAATTATAATAAAAGTACATAAAGTAAAATAGATCAGAGGATAAATCACGCACCTACCAGAAACACTAACTAGGTATCTACACACATGAATATTGAGTTTAATAAAAATAACACAGGTAATTCCGTTTAAATTACCTTTGATGTGTATTTACCGCGAGAACTGTGCTATAGAAATAATCCAACCATCGATAACAAAATTACTATTTAATAAACGTCAAATACTTTTTAGGGTGAATTGCCTTAAACAAAAAAAAAAACAAAAACGTCAAATATGATTATAAAACGCCTAACGTGAATTCCGGCCCGTGCATAACTGATCTACTTCAATTTGAACTAAACACAATCTTGACAGGGGGATTCTGGAGTCTGTCCCCACGATTATGGTATAGATAGTTCAAATGCGCAAAGCGCGGATCCTTAAAATATCACACAAAAATATTCAGCGCGAACAAAAATTCCATTTAAATCGCCGTGTTGTCCCCTAACTGCGCAGAACTCAGTGCGCACAGTCAAGCGGGCGTTAGTATATCTAGTATCTATGCGCCGAGTGTTGAGTCCAGTCCGAAGTGGCCGGTCGTGTCGCGTTAGTAATTAGTATTAGTATGCTATAGGAAGAAAGGAGATCGGTCGCATGCTCGTTCGTAGGAACTTCTCAAATTTCGAGCCTAAAAATTAACCAAATTAATTTTTTAGATTATAATTCTGCAACTGTTAATTACTTTTGTGTTGAGAACGCGTTAATTATTTTTTGTGAACACAAAGAATTGTCAATTTTTTCAAGGCATCTTTCTGGAATAACTGGTGGGGACTGTCCCCTTGGTCCCCTTGTGAAGAACCGCCACTGATGTGATGTAATCCCGATGTAGAATGCCATTCCTTATCCCATTTCTGTACTTGCAAAATTGTCTCTCTGTAAATGTGGATAACAAATTTAATATTCTGATGAATGAATTTAATATTCTTAAATTTAATGACTTCATTCTTCGAAATTCTAGAGGTTTTAGGAATATTTCAACTTTAAAACTTTTGTATACATCCTTAGTACGTAGTCAAGTCGAATATAACTCCTCGATTTGGTCCCCCCATTTTAAAATACATTCAGATACAATCGAAAAAATTCAACACAAATTCCTAAGACACATAAATTTTAAACTCGGTATTCCCATTGAAAACATAAACTATAATTACTTGATGAAGAATTGAATTTAATAAAACTCTCAGATCGAAGAATTTTATCTGATTTAATATTTATGTTCAAAATTGTAAATGGTAGAATAGACAGTCCTGATTTAACTAAGCTCGTCGACTTTCATGTACCCACTAGAGCAACTCGCTCCAAAATCCTATTTAAATGTAACAACACCAGGACTGAGTACATGAAAAACTCGCTTGTACCTAGGTTACATGAAGTTGATAATAGATACGCAGATGTGGCGGATCTATTTAACTGCACGAAGCTAGGTACAAGAAGGCTATTCTATCAAATATTTTCAATCAATAAGTATAAATTTTATTTTACACTAGTATTATATGTAATTGTAGCTCCTTGTGTCACTTCTCAACCAAATGCCACAACTAACTTATTCTCTCTCTTTTATTATATCTTATGTACAACTATGATATTGTGACATGTAATCTGTATTTACGGTATATTTATACCGTTAATGTTAATAAATAAATAAATTATATTACATTACTTTTTGTCTCACAGGAAGGAATCCCTGTGTCTTGGAAGACTTTATTTATCCATTTGTTATGACTGTAGGTTTGAGGAAACTCCATGGTAAGTGTCTGCTGGCAGCGCACCGGGAGTATGAGGCCGCCTTCAGCCTGGTGGAGTCCCTGGGCCCCTCCATCAGGACCATGGCCACCTACCGGGCCGAGCGGAAACTGTGCCAAAGTAAAAACTGTTACTTCTTTTTATTTATTGTTGATAAGGAGAGATCATTTTTATTTGATTAATTTGTGTTATTTCATAATTTCTTTACTTAAAATAACAAATGGGCATTTTCGCCAAAGTTTGTACATTGCTTTAACAAGTCCCACATTTTTATTGGGTTTTTCATAGTTATGTGTTATAGAATGTTGGTCAACTATGGTCTATTACGTGTGGACTATACATAAGATCTAATAAACTTTTTTCTATACTTTTTGTTTAACCTTTAGGAGAGTATGGACGCACACAATGCGGCGGTGATTGTAAAAATCATCTAATTAATCATATTATTATTGATTTTTTAAATGTGTACGCACAAGAGTCGCAAATGCTCCCATCTGAAGCCAGTAGGACTATGGGATCCCCAATACTGAGAGTATCTTCCTCTCTAAATATACCATTCATTATTTTTAATTAACTAATATTAATAAATGTATTTGCGCACGCACGATTCGATCCCGCGACCTTCGACTTGCTAGTTGAGAGCCTTACCCCTCAACCACGGAGGCTGCCAAATAATAGGCCGTTAAGAGTTTTCAAGGGTTGCCATAGGGTGTTTGATTGTTGGCTCAACATGGCCTAACATGGCTCCCCAGGCATCTGAGCCTTCTTCTCATCAAGGTGGGACATTGGCACCATAGACAAACCGGTGTTTCTTCATCCTCTTAACATTTTCCCACAGTGAAGCTAATGGTGCTTTTAACTACCAACAACAACTGTATCATTCAACCACTGTCTTACCTAGGATGGCAATATTTTGTCAATTAATAGTCCTACAATTTCCTCAGTGACTTTCTATACAATATGCACTCTAATAATAATAAACTGTTTCAGGTGACCCCAAGAAGAAACTGGAATTATTTTTATCCCAAACCAAAGGAAAGATACCATACAATAAAAAAGAAGAAGCTCTTAAGTAAGAAATACTTCTTATAGAAGCATACAATTTATAAATTCGTTTTCAATCCTTAATGCTAGTCTCACACAAGCGCTATACTCTCATACGGTATTTGAGCATGATCTATATGGTCATGTGCCCATAGAGTCATCTCACACAGATTGGTTGATTGACACTGAGATAATAAATTATTTTCTACTGATTAGTTTACTGCCCCGATGGTAGATACTGCAAACGTTTTCTCAAAAAGAATACATTTCCTAGAAATAATGGAGACATTCTGAGGGTAGTAACACTGAAGATATTTGTGTAAAGTATTAATGACCAGCAGACCCGGCCACACGTTGCTGTGGCTAACGAAACACAACGCCATTACCCAACCTTTATAAAATTCATTTCAATTCAATTCGCTGTCTGAATTGAATTTCTCGGCTTTTCTCTACTATAATAAACATTTATTATACATATAAACCTTCCTATTGAATCACTCTATCTATTGGTGAAAACCGCATGAAAATCCGTTGTATAGTTTAAAAGATCTAAGCGCACATACATTTTGAGCGACTCCATTTTACACTATGTAATGATGATTGGAAATTAATCTCATTTTCCAGCGATGATTCAGATGGTTTACTAGACTATCTACAAAGCTCCAACGATAAATTGATGGAGAGAATGAGTAAGGAAAGAGCCAAAGAAGAAATTAAAGATGAGACCGCTCCTCATGAAGGATACTTGGACAAGAATTATGTGAAGCACGTCAATGATGATGAGGAATTGCCAAGAATGAGGGAAAAGCTGAATGAACTGCCGGACGGTAAGATAGTTATTATTCAATTATTTATTTTTATAATGTTTTTCTTTTTTTTTTATCTTTTAAAAAGAAAGACAAACATTCCCAGGTTACGAATAACCCAACAATATTTGAAAATCTCCTACTACCACCACAGAAAGCCGAAAGTGTTGCTTGTGTTGTGATGGAGGACTTAGCCAGCCGAGGAATCGAACACGCGACGCCCGGGTGGGACCCAAGCGCTATGCCCACTCAACCACTGACCGGTCATGTTCAATTTCAAAGCTGCATGTCATGTTGCTGCTGGACTGTTGAAACCTCCAACGTGAAGAAATTGAAATAAGGGCAAGCGTAATTAATTGAAGGGGGGATTCATTACCAACTGATAAAAAGTATATTATTTATGCATATGTATGCAATGACGTTATATTATAAATAGACTCGCCATAGTCTCACATACTCACAATATAATGTGGAAAGCAAGCAACACTCTTTTGTTTTCAGCGGTTTTCAGTATAGTTTCTAAATTCAAAAGTTCATTCCTGTGTGATAAAGACAGACAATCAAATAATGTACGTGAGTGAATGTCATAGATTCATGTTAGGGCGGCTTATTAGTTTCTTCGCCGAATACTACTGTCACATCACGGGTGTGACCTATGGGTTTGACTGAGATAACAAGATACTCTTATTCGGTTACACAATATGACAGGGAAGGGTAAAGGCGGGTAAAACGTGACACACGGGCAAATATTTTTATATTTATTATATGAGTTTTCATTAGTAATACAATATTAGTACTATTATAGTAGTATTTTTAAGTACATATTTTATTATACAGTACAGGTTATAGGTTCAAATGATTATACAAATCTATACAGATTAATAACACCTAGGACCGTTACTATTTACAATTTTCATCAACGACATTATTAAATTAATGAACGCGTTACCCTTTGTACGTTTTACCCCATCTTTCCCAATGGAATAAAACGAATGCGGGACGCTGTGTGAACCGACTTACTGTTAGTAGGTTGTCCCTGTTATGCTTATGTCACTTTGTGATGCAATTTTCGCTGTCTCCTTTTCGACTATTTGCCGTTTAATTGAAGCATTTTCTCATCACGCAGGAGCGCTTTGCAATACAATTTACTTACTGGTAAGACACGACCTCACTCGACGCATAGCAGTTTAGTACTAAAGTACTAGGAATAGAGACAGCTACAATCGTATTGTGTTTGGCTTCCCACTTTGAGATTTCTACCCCGCGTCCAGTATTAATGTCTTTTTATGTATGCAATATTATTTATGCTTACTCGTTAATACGGAATATTTTTTATTCAAACAGTTAGATTTAGCTTTATTATTACGAAAAGTGAGTATTTATGTCGGGAGTATTTATGTGAGACAAAAAACATGCAAAAAATATGCATTTAGCATTTTAATTTTGTTTAAATTAATTCACTTACGCGGTAATGCCATTTTATATTTAGACAAACAATCCAATGCTGCCAATTATAGAAAAAATATTATTGCCATATAAAACAAAGTGAATGCATTATTGACAAGTTTGTACCTGTATATATAACAGCAGAACATGGAAAGAAATGTATTAGAATAATTATGCATACCCGCTAGACAAACCCTGCTTTGCCAAACAAACCATTCAAAACCTGGGATGTTTTTTTAAATTATGATGACATGCAGCTTTCGTAGTTTGAATCTCAACGCAATAATTCGAAGTAGGTACTTTTTTGGTTTTATTTTGACGAGAATTTATTTTATAAGATTGGTACTTCCTACAAATGTCATATTTGATTATCTATTAGTTAAAAAAGGAATATTCCGTATTATCCGTGCATCAAACTTCGACAACACGAACGTTCCGTATTATCCGTGAGGTGGACTCTATGCATATTTACCAAAGTATTTATTGAATTACGGCATGAAAAGTAAGTTGACTGTGGACAGTGGCAATTCAATACAATTTTGAAAAGTGATATGAAGTCATTTACCTGTCGAAAGTCGAAGTAGGAAAACATTATTAAAGTGCTCCCAACTGTCAATTGAGAGTTTTCAGAATTCGCAAATTACCTTGGTGACTTTTGTTCAAATATCTAATTAGACTTTAATGAAGAAGGTTTTAATATTTTTTGCGCTCATTTTCTGTTTCCCAGATAATTTATCTTCTTATTTACTTCATGTTCCCCAAAATATCTAACTTTATAAAAAGTTTCCCCGGAATATCTAGCTGAAAAAAAAATATTTTAACAAAAAAAAAATCACTTTTCGGAGAAAACTGTAAAATTTTTTTTTTTTATAAACTGGTTTTATTATATCTACAAATACCTGAATAGGTATATATCCTATACGAAAAAATCAGAGCGTGTTCACACACAGCTATAATATGCGTCGGATGGCGTATTTCAGCACATCGCTTGCCATATATTCCAATTTGGAATGTACGGCGAGCGATATGCCGAAATATGCCATCCCACGAATATTATAGCTGTGTGTGAACACGCTCTCAATCAAAAGGTGTTTTCAAAGAAATAATGACTACTTTGAAAACTCAAATATATTCATTTTTGCGTCGCTGCGTTACCTAAAGGAATTTTGACATTCATAGACAAATTATTTCGTAAGCCATCATAGAGGCTACATTCATGAAATAAACAGTGACCTTAGCGCAAGCGATTCTGATTTTGCCTTTATAAATTTTTTTGAAGCATAAGGGTTAAAATTCCATGGCAAAAAGCTCCAGCATGGATGGTACTAGAGCTCTCACATGTGCGCAAGGACCAAACACGGTCGTAAAAAGTGGAGCCCACATTGGCTCGTCCACTTGTTAAAAACATATATAAACCTACCCTAATGTAATCCAGTTTTTTCATAATTTATGACTTTATATCACTTTTCAAAAGTGTGTTGAATTGCCACTGTGCCCGGTTATCATTTAGTTTGTATGTTCCGATGAGTGAAAAATTATTTATTGAAAAAAATTTTTTTTTTCAGCATGGACGATAATACAGCTCACAGCGGGATACGAACCCAGCGAGCAGTGGCAAAATCAGAAATATATCCGCTCCGCTGTAAAAGAGTATTACCTGACGGTGCTCAAGAATGGATTCTTGACCTCGCAAAAGCAGGATCCCTTTACCATCAAAATTACTCCGGAGAAAGTTAAATGTAAGTCCTAAGTTTTATATCTGGAATTTTTAAATTTTATGAAATTTTTGATAGTTAAATGAAAAAATATTGATTTATGGAAAAATGGCGTTATTTTTTTCTTTTACATTTTTTGTACTGAAACTTTTACATTACGCTGTTTGTCCGCATAAGAGCTCAATTAATGCTGATATCCCACATGATCTCTTTTGAATCCACTGTTATTTTTTGTATTAATTTTTGAAGTAAAACTTCTTTACGCAAGCTCGACACTTGGGGGTAAACTGGTGAATGCATTACGAAAAGTGGTGATTGTTACGAAAAGTGTGATGCGTTACGAAAAGTGTGATGCGTTACGAAAAGTGTGATGCGAACGGTAATCGATGCGAACAATGATCAATGTCATTAAAAAATGAAACGGAGCATGCAAAAAGAAACGGGGCAACTTTTGCCCAGCGAAAAAAAGACGCATGAGTGCGTACTACTGTGTGAAACTCAACAAACTATATTTCCTGGAATGTCAATGTCAATATCACCCCAATGTTATATGTTCTTTTATAAGTAAGTGAAGTTTTACTTCAGTCGTGGGGTTTAAAGCACACTCGGTTTTTTGTTGTATTTTCTTTATTATACTGTTTTAATTTCATTAAATTAAAATAACTAAAGTTATTAAAGTATTTCTTTTACATCTTTCTGTCGTGATGTTTCAGTAATTAATAAATAATAATTGCGACTTATTTTCAAGATGGAGAACGTCCCCTGTTTGAGGAACTACATTCAACATTGGAGGAGAATTTAATTGTTATCGAAAATAATGTCCGTCTTACCGATAATTGCATTAAGAAATATTGGGAGAAGAGAGCTGATTGTGATTTGAGAATGAAGGTAATTTTTTGAAATATTTTATAACTACAACCGTGAGATTGATATGATAAAATCAATCCTTTATTTGATGACATTTCTCTTGATAAATGTAGTTTCCTTATAAACTGATGATTTTTTTTCAGGGAATTATTAGCACAATGGACAAGAAATGGCTCGGCGCCTGGAGATCTTTATTTGCAGGAAATATTTTATCCAAAGTTTTGAATGAGAAAGTAAAACAATATGTTGATCAAGCTTGCATCAAAATCAAGTAAGCAGCTGCAATAATTTTATTATTATTAAAAGCAGAATGTTCGAGGGGAGGGTAAGTAAAAAAGTAATGCCTCCTATTTCTTTTCAATTTTCAAGAAATAAAAAATGCAATTATATAGATAGAAAACCACACTATTGACGATTCATTTGTCACTTCTCATAATCTCCATCTGTTTCCAAAGTTTTGGTCCATCTTTTAACAAGGGCATGTATCCCAGAGTGGTAAAAAGCATGGTCCTGCTTTCTAAGGCCATCCGCCATAGGTTTTGTAGGGCGAAATACGTGCTTTAAGCTTATTAAGGGTTGTGACTTATTGGACAGGATTTATTGTGCGCCCCTGCTCCAAAAAATCAACCATAATAAAACTCTCTTCATCTCTGAATACTGTCCCCATAACTTTCCCTACCGATCTCACAGTTTGGAATTTTTTATCCTCGGTGAGTTTTTGTGAGGTTCCATGAAACCCATGTTTCGTCTCCGGTAACAATTTTTATGCAGTTGCACCACCGTACATATTTTTCAATCTTTCATGAATGCGAATGGGCGTTTCACCTTCTGCATTAAAGAATTCAATCACAGAACGCTGGCTAATACAAATATTGATATCGGCCATTTTGACTGTTGTGCTGCCACCTGTTGACGCAGAAAGTTACTATTGCCGTAGATTGTAGATGAAGGATTGACGGATAGCGCCAAATTCATTTTTTTCATATAACTAACTTTATTTAATGGAAAAAAATAGGAGGCATTAGTTTTTGACTGACCCTAATATTTTGTGTCAAGTACCACCGTTAATAAACATTGAAATCTAACACATTTTTATTTTGTATTTAAATTTAGAATTTCACTGTCGCCAATGCAGAAAGTTCTTCTATACAGTCTTGCCAGTGCGTCGCATTACACTAGTCCCAGCGAAGTATCTTTATTGATACGCAAAATATACATGGAGTATTCCGAGTCTGCCGACATTTTGAAGCCTTGCAAAATGTGTAGAGAAACAAAAAAAATAACAAACCTATGCATAAAATGCGAACAAGTTTCAATTGCGTCGGCGGAAGAATTCAAATTGTTCCGGAAAACTTTTATCGATGTCATAGAGAAAGTGAAGTATGACGATACTATGAAGGATTTGAAATATGCAAAAAGGGGGCCTGTTATTCTTTTTATTGATGAGGTAATTTTTTTTGGTACTTACTCTTTGTATTAGAAAAAAAATTCAATAATTTAATCACTGATATTACCACCCCTGGAAATAACAAGGTTTCATCAATGACGTTATATAAATAGAATCGCCATAGTCTCACATACTCACAAAATAATGTGGCAAGCAAGCAACACTCTTTTGTTTTCAGTGGTTTTCAGTAATTTCTTAATTCAAAAATTATTCATGGATTAAAAAGATATGCTACTTCCACACCGAAGCCAAACTTCCAACTCGAACTTCCAACGCACGAACTACCTATTCTACACAATCGTCCGAAAGTTTGAAGTTGGCCTCAGTGTAGCCGTACCATAAGACAATCAAAGAATGTGTGTTTTTTCTCTAATGACGCATAAAATTGTCGGATAGGAAACATGAAAATTAATTGTATTGCTTATAATAATCGATAATAATAAGTAATTTGTGTGTACATATAAATGAAATGTTATTTCTTCACTTTTACAACTGTTTGCCGTGTAATGGAAACATTTTCTCATCACACAGGAGGGCATTTTGGCACTTTTTTAATGCAATTTTCCTACTGGTAAGACACGACCTTACTCGACGAGTGACAGTTTAGTACTAAAGTACTAGAAATCGAGACTAGTGCAATTGTCTTGCTTTTGGCTTCCCACTTTGAGATTTCTACCCCGTGTCTAAAGTATATAACGTCATTGGGTTTCATCTATCATGCGATAATGGACTTTAAAGTTTATTATCCCATAGAATTGCCGTGTCAGATGGAATCTTGCAAGAGGTGATGAGTTAAGTCGAGTAATTTAAATTTCACACATTGAATTTATGTACATATTACAATGTATAGAGTCCTATAATTTCAATACTCGTTACATTCGATTTTTTGACAAAATGATCTGAATATGACATCTTGTTCACATTTTTACGAGGAACAAGATGAACCTAAAATTGAGTTTCAAACCTCCCTTATCACGACCATTGTTAAAACTGCGAGTGAGAAACAAAACCCGCTATATCATTCAAGAAGTTACTATCAAAACCCGCTATATCGGAATTCAACCAATCACGAGCAGTTATTTTGCCAAGATGGCGGGTTTAGAAACTCACTCGTCAGGTCAGTTGAATTTTAAAAGCCGCTTATCGTGAGTAAATCACGAGGTGAGTATCAGAATCCGCTTTATTCATTTTATTTATCGAAACTACTTAAATTCTGCTAGACATACATAAAAAAAATTAACACTTTTCGAAATTATATTACTCCATTTCATTATTCAAAAAAATTGAAAAGCAATTATTTACTTACGCTAGAAATGTGACAGTCTTTTGCGGTTTTCTCCAAAATCAATGAAAGTTGATATAGCGTTTATAAAAATTGAACGACTCATATATATGTAGTACAATCTGTGCACCACGTCTCGTAGTGGAAGATGGTCTCAGTATAGCCCTGGTTAAAGTTCACCATTCCGAATCGAAACGTTGCATGAAATAGCTTTACCTAAGTTTACGGACCAGATCTGATTACCAACCTCGTCCCCTTCTCACTCCATCCCCTACTTTATTCGACTTTACAGTGTTACATAATTTAAAAAATTAATATATTACTTATTTATTTAGAAATTAGATACATTCCCCTGGGAAGTTTTGCCGGTACTTTACAACCACCCTGTGACGCGAATGGAGTGCCTGAGCTTCACGTACGCCCTGTACAAGACCCACCAGAAAGACATTGTGAATGGGCAGTACCTGCTGAAACCGGCTAAGGGGAGGTACCTGATCAATCCAGGTATTGTAGTGCTAGTTCACTGATTGAATTCAGTCATTTTTACACGCACTAATCGTTTATAAGGGCGGCAGCTTTAATTTTGTTCGCTCTTACAAGCATGTGTGCATTACTTTTCAACCTACCCTCGTAGTAAGGCTGTACGTAGTATTTTTTTTGTCATCAATTGGAACACATGCATTTTTTTTACACCAGCCGCTTCAAATAATAGTCCCCGTTAACTGCCAATTCTCTGCCCGTCAGTGTTTGGTCAAATTTCTAAGTTGGGTTCTTTGATCAGCTGTTTAGCATGAACATTTAACCTAGGCTGACTTAAGCCGCAAATCGGCGGTTAACGGAAACGATTTAAATTTTTAAAATTAAATTTGTAATCATAATTGTTTGGTTCTTGCACAGAAGTCAGAAGTCATTGAATAAAAGAAAATCGAATTCTGATACTTGAAATCAAAAATAATCCATCTTTCTTATCATTTATGTACGAGTATACTATTAACTATAAAAACTTGTGATAATTTTACCTTTCAAGGCGGGGACTTGAATAGAATGGAGAAGAGGATGAGCGCCTTCATCGAGTACTGGTGCCCTGAGTGGGAGGGAGACAGAAACACTCAGCCGCCTCCCGACTTGTTCCACAGATACCTGCAGGACTCGGATATCTTTCTGTGAGAACATTATTTCTTTTATTACTTTCTGATTCAATAATGCTTGCATCTCCACATAGATGTCAATGGCAGACGACGTGGCTTGAACAAATGCTCAGGATGGCAGTAGAGTGACTTTACAAGATACTGATAGCAATTCTAAACGGAAGATGTTCGGTTTGCCGCCACTGACTTAGTTGGCGAAAGTAGTTGCAGAGGTTTTGTGAGGAGAGACTGGACTTGCATGGGCTGAGTGCAGGATAGGAGGAAATTTGGAGCGAATGATGAAATGAGCACTCACCTACGGTGCCATTTTACTGGGAAGCCAAGTTAAACGGAAACACCCAATGATAAACCTGGTGAACTTAAAAAACCAATGTTCCCAACTTTTCGTTTGAATAATCTGATGCGTGGATCACACGGACCGAGTAGATGGGCGAGATAGTGCTCTGGGCCGAGTTCTCGGTACGTGTAAATACATCACCGAGTAAAAGGGCGAGACAGTCTTTCGGACCCTGTTTTACTTACTAGGCCGAGTGCCCATCCCCGCACTGACTCGCTTGCCCACTCGGCTAGTATAAACATGCACTCGGTGCGTACTCGCCACACTGACGTCACTCTCAGCACTTTTGTTAACAATCTTTTTGCGATCCATTGTCTCGCTAGTTTGCAGTGTCGAAACTAAACTAACTCGGTGGCGAGTTAAAAAATACGTGTAAGCACCTACTCATTCACCCAACTCTCTCGGCCTAGTATCATTTTACTGTCTCGGCAATCTACTCGGTGCGTGTGATGTGTGGTTTGTTTAGTAAAGCTCGATTCACCTGTTTCCAAACATTTTTATGGTTGATTATCTTGAGTGGCTCTGCCCACTTTCATAGATAGTAAAATGACATCAAAGCAAAAATTTTCAATGTTAATCATTCAGGCGATAGGAATTTCTGAATGTTCGGTTTTTGATTCGGCCATTCCATTTAATAAATATAAATACATACCTCCAAATATTAATACGGAAACATATGAACTGCTTACTACGGTTTAACCCGTCTGCTTGTTTAGGAATAAATTCATCCCAAAACACGTAATCGCATTATACTTTCATAAGACCAAAAACGTCCCAGAGCGACCTTAAATTTCGCTCTCTCGCATCTCTCTTCCTCTCATGCAAACATATGTATTTTTCTTTTAACCAGAAAGAGAACGAAATAATGCTTCTTATTGTCTTTGAAATATGAAAGCTATCTTGCATAGATATTTTACAATCTCGATCCAAAGTGACGGTTTGACAAAACCGAGGCTTCCGGATTGTGAGGTGCGAATATATTGAACCAAGCAGACGGGTTAAAACTAATGAATTCACCCAGATTTCACTGTTTATCCCATGTTTTTCGGTTTTATAAAGTTATTTCTGCCTCGCAAACGGAGAGGTTCTGAATTAAATATCAGTCACGTCCAAATCTATTTTCCATAATATTGTTTCAATAATGAATATGTGTGTTTTGTTTTTTTTCAGTTACTGCGGCCACAATGACGGCTCGCAGTACATCGGAGGAGGGGCGGAGCGCTTGGAGAGGGCCCGAGCAGTGACCACCCTGAGCGGCTGCGGCAGTGTGAGACTGCGGCCCCCGGGCACCCGGCTGCTTCCCCTACCCGTGCACTCCAACTACCACATAGCCACCTGGTGAGATCCATTAATCACAAAAATAGCTTGAAATCCTAAAATTTATACTACATCACTTTTTATTAAGCCTATATCGTGTTGTTACCCCCATTGAGTATCCAACTGAATGCCCTTTCCTGCATGCCCAGTATCCTACCCACTGGACTGTCGATTACTTCAAATCTGTCTCATCAATCAAATGCAAGTCTTAATAACATGTACTTATACGCAAACCAGCAACATCATATCCTAGAAATAGAAAATGTACAAAAGAGGTTTATGCCTTACCTGTATATGTGAGAAAATACGTACTATCTATTCCTATATCCATCCTGGTTCTTAAGAGGAATGCTCAATTTCAACACCTTATGCTGCATATAAATAGATATATTAACGAAGTTTTGCGGTTGCTTCGTTCCTTTCTCATCATTTGTGGCTCGGCTCGCGGTAATACCTACCCGTTTATACGCAGCATTAAAAGCCCACCAAAAAATATTTTTAGGTAAAAAAGTTTTAAAGTTAATCTCTAGCAGCATTTCTTAAAAATAAAAAAAACACTTCAACACGTGAAACTGTGTTTTTATTACATGTTGTATAAAGACTGTACATTTTATTTTTGGAACATTACTTACTAACAAAAAAGTCATTTTTATGTTGGCAACATCGAATTTCGATAGATCTGCGCATGTGCGTATCTGCCATGTTTTTTTTCACGCGTGTCGAAATTACGGTTTTGATGTGTGATATTTTAATTACCTATATCATTTATCGCCAGATTCCTACCCACCCCTCATACCTTTTTCCTTCCCAGAACTTCCTCTCTTTCCTTTCCCTAAAAGGAGCCTCCACACCACATCTCCAAGGATGATATAGGCCCTGAGGGAATTTTTTTTTCTCAGGGTCCGTGGTCGTGTGGATATAATGTAAAAAAAAAAATTAGGTTGGATTGCATTCTTCTGGAGAGCAGTCTTGAAATTAGATTTTGTTTGGCAATATTTCTGGACTTAGCTAAGGCATTTGACACAGTCTCTCGTCCAATCCTTTTAGCTAAGCTACGGCAAATCGGTATACAAAATAAGGCATTTGAATGGTTCAAATCATACCTAACAGATAGAAAGCAATGTGTTCAGTTACCATCACTGAAATCATCCCGTCCAACCAGAATCAACTTTGGTGTACCACAGGGAAGTGTACTCGGTCCCATACTTTTTCTCATATACATTAATGATTTATGTAGATTACAAATTGATGGTAATATAATCACTTTTGCCGATGATACTGCCCTAGTATTAAAAAGTAAAACATGGGAAGAAACATTTCGTAGAGCGGAAATAATATTGCAAAATATCAAACAGTGGCTGGATGATAATCTACTTACGTTAAACATATCTAAAACGAAATATCTAACATTTAGCCTCAATAACCCAAGTCAACCCTCAATTAATCATGTACTAAAAATACATTCTTGTAAAGATCTCGTTAGATGTATGTGCAATCCACTGGAACGAGTAGATTCCATTAAATACTTGGGGGTTATAATTGATAATAAACTTCGGTGGGAAGACCATGTAATAAATGTCACAAACCGTATACGGAAACTGGCGTATATTTTCAGATCTTTACGAAACATATTAAACAAAAATACACTAAAAACAGTTTACTTTTCTCTATGCCAATCGATTATATCTTACGGCATAATTGTTTGGGGAGGATGCTCTAAAACAATATTGGATCCGTTAATAAAAGCGCAAAAACTGATAATACGTACTATTTACAAAGTACACTACATTCACCCCACGAAGGACTTATTTAGTGACCTCCAAGTGCTTAACATAAAATCCTTGTATGTCAAATACCTAGCTTCATATTTCAAATTTAAATTTTAAAAAAAATGTATTTTTGAATCAAACTACAGTACAAGATATTCCAAACAATCTAACTATATTATTCCAGTTACAAAAACCTCAATGGCCCAGTCACAGTTTAACTTCCTTGCCCCGAAAATCTTTAATAATCTACCAATTGAAATAAAGACGGTAGACCAATATCACACTTTTATGAAAGCGATTAGGGATTTTTTGATGAATGAATGTAACAGTGCCAGTGGCCTGTTTCTCGTTCTCAGATAGAACAACTGTATTTTTTATATGTTATGATATGTATATGTATGTTTATACCTGTACGAGTATGGATATGTGCACGTTTGTATAATATGTATGTGTGCACCGCATTCGTTGTGCTTGCATGCACACATATTGAAAAAAAGTTATGCACGTATGTTATATCTGTATAGATGTGTGCACCTACATACGTATATAGTGTGTGCTTACATGCACACATAATGAAAAAAAAAGTTATGTACATTTTTATGAACTAATGCTAATTTACTTCTTTTCCCATTTCTATTTTCTACTTTTTATTATAATGTTTTCCATTTTTAGCATAATTTATACTAAATTTATATATTTACACTAGACTTCATATTTAACACAAAGTAACAGTACTCCATTGGTCTCCATGAAACAGGCAGCCGCCTAGTATGGTGATCTTATATATCTACTTTATGTAAATGTCTTAATTATGTATCATGTGTTTTATAAATAAATAAATAAAAATAAATATAATTATTTATTGATGTTGTTTCAGTCCCTCGGTAATTGGCATGCTGTGGGAAGTGACTGATCTGGAGGTGGACAAAGTGACCTCCATGCTGCTGGGCCTCTTCCTGCCCGCCCAGGGCCGCCCCCACTGGGGGGATGTCAACAAGGCGCACTGGACGCAGGGGAAGATAGGTGAGATACTACATCTTATAGGGCTGTCACCTTTCCAGGAATGACCGAAAATAGTGAAATTGCTCTTAATATAAAAATACGAAAACTCCAACATCGTAGTAACATCATGTGGAGGGACAAATACAAGATTACGCAACTGATTGTCCAAAACAGATGAAAGACTTAGTAAAGAAAGATGCCACTCCTCATTGAGTTTGAGTAATAGGTGTAATTTCTAGGCTGCAGCCCGCAGAGTGAATATTATCCTGACGGTAACTATCTTCCGATAGGAGAAGATAAATTGACGCGTGAAAAATCACAAACCCACCGTGGATTTTTTTCATAACATTATAGAGAAAAAAACATTTCTCTGAATACAAGTAACTATCCTGGAGAAACTACTTACGATATTATAAATATATAAACAAGATGATACAATTTATAAAATCATAAAACAGTGTCAAATGGCGCGCTGCTTGGTGTTTTAGTTGGCACACTAAAGGTACGTTCACATTGATCAAGTAGTAAGTCAATTAGCGAGTATACTTGCTACTTGACTCGCCGAAAACCGTTCGCATTACTTTCAAGTAGAGTACATTTGTGCCCGCTGCCCATTGCAAGATGACGGCGGATGACAGGTTGCTACAAAGCAAAGTAAATATGCTAATTAAGCTTATTTTAATGTTTATTTTAGAAGAGGTGGAAGAATAAATTAGTGAGATGAAAAGAAATGGACACGAAAAGATATTAATAGCAGCATAAATAAATAATCTTAGGGTAGCATCTTCGCTCCATCGCCATGACATTTCCTTGCGTTTACAAATGAAAATGAACTCTGCTAAAACGGTTGGTTCTCAGTTCGCGCACGTCAGTGCACAACTGCGCAGGGACGCTTGGAGGGGGTCCTTACTCGCCCGAAAAATAGAACAAAATGGATTGAATCTTCTAAAGAGCTGACTTACCCACTCCACTAAAATTACGGTGTTTAGATGCGTTAAGTTACTACTATACTCTCCACTCAACTAGGGTCGTTCACAAGGCTATTGCATTCATCCACACTTTTTTCAAGTGGTTATACTTTTCAAAAGCGGTGTTACATTTTTTGTTCGATTAGTATGAATATAAAGTTGAGTATTTTTATGTCATCTATTATATCGTAGATAGCATAGAATAAAGAATAACAGAGAAGTATCCTGTGGACATGTTTCATGATCCAGAGGTGATGAGGAGGTAAGATTCCATTTTGAGATGTAGCGTCGTGATGATGAATATTTATTTAGTACAGGATTAAATACATTTGTATACGTACTTTATGAAATGTTTTGACTGCCCAACTAGGAGGATTCCCGTTTTAGGATTGAATAATAATTGATATTTGCATCTTCAACAGATGTGACAAACACAGAATCGGAGAAGTTCAAGTGGGAGCCAGACCTCCTCAGAGCCTTGGCCACAGCTCGGAGGTCCAGCTCTTATGTGATGATTGCAGCCAGCATCGTGGCCAGGGGAATACCAGTGCAGATACATCCTGAATACCAACAATAATAAAGAAATGCTGTTGATAGATTTGCTGTAATCTCTCCCCATAGACATTAAAATTGATAGACGAACCCATCAGGGAAACGGTAACAATCTAAGGCAGGGGTCTCCAAACTACAGCCCGCGGGCCAAGTCCGGCCCGCCAGTGTCATCAATCCGGCCCGCGACAGCTAATGACCAGTATCATCAATCAGGCCCGCGACATATAATGGCTTATTGTTGTTGTGATAAGTTGGATAAAAAAAAACAGAATGATAGTAACTAGGTTTTATTTACTTGCTAGGTAAAGCTTAATAGCAGGTAATAATCATGTATTGTTTCATAGTGATTTCACACAAACGAAGTATTGAATTCAGTAAGACTTAAGTTCTTAAACTTTAGGGCGCACAGTTTTTTTTTTTTTGTATAATATCGAACCAACGAGAATATTCGCGGAAAGTAATACTAGCACTAACTGTTAGAGATGGATAGAGGGTACTATTACTAATCACTACCTATTTCCGCCACCACCAGATGTCGTCAAGTGTCGAAGTCGTGAAAATACAGTACAACATCATAGTAATTGAACTAACGAATTTAGCAAGTGTATTTTTTTACATTAACTCCACACAGGAGGCCCTGTGGAAAATATTTTCCCTCAGGGCCTATGTCATCTTAGGGGATGCTGTCTGGAGGGTCTTTGTAATGAATGGAATGATAGGAAGTTCTTGGAAGGAAAAGGTACGAGGGGTGGGTAGGAATCTGGGGGGTTAGTATGTCCAGGAGTGACAAAAGTATGAATCCATCCGTATGAATGATAATGGTAGGAAAATTAAAACGGTTTTGGCCCTAGGAACTTACTTGAGTAATCAGTATGGCCCTAAGGCTGGAAAGTTTGGAGACCCCTGATCTAAGGTATGCGAAGCGGGGAAGGGGCGTTTCTTCTGAGATTTAATCATTTCTATTCTATTTTATCAATAAATTAATCTATAACAGTAAAAAGGCAACTCGCATTGTACGATCACGATTTAGTCCGCGGAAATGAAATCTGCTTACAACCCCTTTTGCAGTGGCGCATAAATTGTTGGCGGCGTTAAAAACTTAATCATAATTCCCAAATCGGGTGAACAAAAGTCCGGGCATGTCTACAAAAGTGTTGTAATTTACCCACCTCACTGATTTTTAGGATCAGCGGTATGGTTTTTTAACTGTTTTTACGAACATTCAGATCCAGCGCAGAAAAGTCCCACAATAGATTGCGCTGCAAAGAAAACTTTGTTTTTCTGATTTCAATGTGCTCTCTTCGATGGCCAACGTATGACTGATGTCATAGTTCATTCAAAGCATTCTCGAACTCTCCTGGTGCCAAAAATATGGTCACGTTGTCTGCCTCCAACTCGTTGAAATGATACCCAGAGTTCATGTTAGGGCAAGTCTTTCAATTTGGTTGTCTATGCCTCTCCCCCTTTCTCGTAAACGAAGCACATACAAATGATTTTCATATTAATGAGGGGGGAGGTTACATTTTTTAATGTGAATATTGCCCAAGAGTCCCAACTTCTCCTAACCATCCGGAGCCAGTGATACTATGGCGCCCCCAATTGGCACAAAATGCCATTGGTGTGAATTTGCTGGAAGGCAAATGTACTCCATGCAAACCAACAAAAGGTAAAAAGCTGTGTTTTTTGCAGTCTTTTGACTGCAAGATATTGTAGGTACATTATTTTTTTTAAATGTTTTCGTAAACCAAAATGTTTGATTCCGGGGTCAATTTTAGATCCACCCACAGATTCGTTCCATTATATTTTGCGAACTCAGAGTGAGTCAAACGCCTTTGGAATTATATTCATTGGATTCGTTCTGGCCGAAACAACACACTTCTAATAAAAGAGTATCTACCGTTCTGGACCGTGCCGTAAATATGTATCTATATTTGTATATTTTAAGGTGCTTTAATTATATGTAGAGTAAAACACAAATAAATAAAATAAAGGTTATTTGCACAAGCCAAGTTTTAAACATGTACAAATTATTTATATATTATTATAGTGGGATATTATAATAAAAAATTGAAATGCATCCATTAGTTTTGTTATAACAATAATTTATTTACAATAACAATGTTACACTTGTGTAAAGAAAAGCTGTAAAAACATTTTTTGATTTTTATCCTTTTATTTTTTACGAAAAGAAAACATTCCCATCAACGAAAAAAGATTTCCATATTCGATACAATAATACCAATCTTATTTGCTAGATATATTTTATTGTTAAATCGACTATGATAAGTTGATAATTATTTTTATACTTAATATTAGTTTTTTATGTGGAAAACGAGTTCTTGCTCCGATTAAATTTTAAAATGTCTGAAAACTATAATGGTCCCTACTTTTAATGATTCGGCAACACTTAATAAAATTTGTAATTAGAATTTTATTTGAAACAAGCTACATTTAACAAAATTATAATTTGTCTCTGGAATTTTTTTTTTTTTCTTAGTTTTAGGCTGTGTGGGTACTTGATTATAAAATTGTAATGGCCTCGCAAATGGAGTAGTTAACTGCCAATTAATTTTAATTATATTTGCAGCTAATGGATATTTTCCCACAAAACTACAGCAAAGATACGGAGTTGTGTGCATTTTGCTGCAGATTATTGTGAAATTATTATGTGGGAAATTAATAGACCATGTCATGTACCTACTGGTGGCATGCCCATTGTAATTAACTTTGGAATAAATTAAGAATCTCGGTGGGATTCATATTAAGTTTGTATATTATTTTGAAATGATGAATGAGATAAAGATATTATACTTTTTGAAAGTGAAGACAAACTTCATCATAAATATTGTAGTTTTTGGAATGCTAAATTCAAATTTGTATTTGTGTTGCCGTAGTCGATGCTCAATTGACTATAAATTAATAAGTCTAATTTTTTTTTAATATTACAAGTTTTAGTAAATAATTAATATTTTATCGACTTTAAAATAATATCTACAAAATTTTCTCTTTTCATGTCAAAAACTTACATAATAGTCGTCAAATGATTTTTTTTTCTGGTGATGCTGTTTTCTTTTTTGGAACATTAAATTAATATTTCCAGTCTTTTGAGACAAAAAATTATAATAATTTGGTTTAATATTCTTTATCCTTACCTAATTTATTGCTGAGAATGTTCATTTCATGTAACATGTGTTAATAAATAATCATTTATGTAATAATTATTGTACAATATTATGCTGTAAGATATATGAATTAATAATATAATCTAAAAAAACAATGACGTTACAATACATATAGATGTGTTGTAGAACTCTCAAATTAATTTTTTTTTTTAAATCCTTTATTTTCAGATATTCAAAGTAAGTTCGTAAAAAATATGATATACTTATATTTCTGAGAAACTCGAAATTTCAGAGTCGATTACTGATATTTGATGTAAATTCGTAAAAATATGACATATATCCGTGTAAATCGAATTTTTTCGGCTGATTATGCTCAGGCCGGCACTTTAAACTCAGATATTCAAAAAAAATACAACATTTTCTTTTTTATATAAATAATTGTTCCAGATTTATGATTTATTTTTGCAAAAATTGATATTTTTTCAAATTACAAAAAATAAGTATTTGTGTACTGAAAAAAAACAAATTTCGAATTAAAAAAACATTGACACCAATTTTTTTTATTATCGTGATTTGGATTAACAGGGTTCTACTGTAGCAGTGCGTAGGTTATCTCTTACATTTTCGTGTAAGCGAGTAAGCGTAACTTTTCATCTTAGTCACAATCATCTTGTGTGTGACAAATGTAGCATTAGCAAATGTAGACTAGAATGTAGCATTTGACGCAACTTTTAAATAAGAAAACGTTGCCAGATCCTGTAGTTTATTTTATACATACACACATATTTTTTTAAAGTCTATCTTTGTAATACATAAACGTCTGAATTAAGAATTTACTGAAAAGTAAGAGTGTTTCTTACTTGCCACATCTTAATTTTGTGAGACAATAACAAGTCTGTATGTATTGTAATGTCATTGTAAAAGAATAATAAAATAAAGAGAAATCGAATATGTATATTATATTTCGTTTTATTTAGGTGTAAAGATTGTGCATTGAAGCAGATTAATAATATGCAAGATGCTTTCTACATCCTAATTTCTAAATGGAAGTTCGATTCGAGGTAGTGTATTGCTAATGTGCAATTAGAAAGATAATTATCAATATTTCCAAAATAATGTGTAATATAAATATATTATGTGACCCGCCATTTTTCTTTGTAAAATCTTATTACTTTATCCTTGAAGATACAATCTTTTGCAAATTAAATAAAAATAAAATATTTTTAATTAATAAAAACGATCAGACTTCTATTAATTTAGCTGAAGACTTTTGATCTCAAATAATCAGATTCAAAGTTTGAAAAAGTTATTAATATGTAACCTTTTTGACTGATATGTAATATTTCATTAAACAACTTGAATCAAAATTGGCTATAGTTATTATTGTACAAGTACCTACTCCATGCCACCAGGATCGCTATTTGACATGGTTCGTGCAAATTGAAAAAATTTACTTTTATGTTGCACCTCACGAGAGCTCCCCTGGTTACACACAGTAGACTATATCACCACCCAGTTGGGCAACATTGAGAGGGAGATAGAAGGGATTAAATGTGGAAGTGAAGACATAATCAATGCCGATAGCTCATTCCACATGCATGCTCTTTTAAATACAAACTAGTCTGAGAAACAGCTCAATCATGTTGCCGACATCAACTCTTTTGCGTGTTACAATCTTAGTTAGCTTTCCAAAATGATTTATAGCAGCCCCTTTATGAATATATTATAACCTCACAAATTTTAAGAAAAGTCGGTGAAATCATTTTAAATTCTTCAGGCTAAAGGATAAGTTGTAATTAATTTACAAATTTGGATTCTATCAGACTTGAATTCATTAGTTCAAGGCTGACGCCGAAGAATGTCAATAAATGATTAGTATTCCGTTAACACTTTCATCCAGTGGCGGCCAGCTCTAAGGTGCGGAGGAGCGCCGCACTCCCAAAATATATCTATTAATTTAAATCTAATCTAATTAATTAATTTAAATCTAAAAAATTTCGAGCGCCAAAAAACATATTTATTTCCGACACGCCTCATCACAGTTCAGTGACTCGGTTATAATGCATGCGTAATATAGGTGCCTACTGGACTGCGCGCCTAACAAAACAGATCGTTGTGTGCCTATATTCAGAGTGGTGGTTCATTTTGCAAAGCGATCACAGGAGTTCTTCTATAATTCTATAATGAGCCAAAATCGTAGGTAGGTTGAATGCTTTGCAAATTTTACGAAATCGCGGGTGACGATCCAAAAATTTCCACCACATCAAAAGGAATGGTTCGTTCTGTAGCATGTTAAACGGGGACACGTTTGTGTCATATTATTATCCATATCGTGTCTTTATTTTAATATCTACTCTTTTTCATGCTATGTTTCACTCAGCATCGACCAACGACAGCATAACAACAAACATTGCGGACATTATTTGTTATGAGTTATGACAGTATATATTTCATTGGAGTTACGGAGCGTAAGGAAGACTTTCGGATGTGTGATAAACTGAACATTTTTTGAACTCGATTTTCGTGCCAATAAGTATCTACATACAATTTTCTTGATAGGAGTCAACTGTTATTGAATTTGAATTTACAATCGCGGCGACTTTACAAATGGTGATGGATCAATATTTATTTTACTAGAACTCTTTTAAAATAATGGAATATGGAATGCTTTTTCAGTGAGTTGTTCCTCACAATCCTTATGACATCTGTTTAGATTGAACGATGTTGTTAAACTTTAAAAGAATTTAATCTATCTTAATAAATATAATTAATTTAGACTCAATGTGTTGCATGCACCCAGAGATAATGGAGGATCGACCTAATTTACAAATAGGTAGGATTTTTTCATAATTGAATTTATTTTAATTAGAGTAGGTAGGTCCAAGATTTATGGGATATCTCTATGGTATGTGTGGGATTGCACTCACCTTCCCACATCTTGAAATAAAGACCATTATTATTATTATTTTAGCGCACCACCTATTTTTATGAACACCAGCCGCCACTGCTTTCATCAGCTGGTTTAATATGCAAATGAATTTTGTTCATCCATTATAAGTTTTACTACAAGAAGTGTCTCATGAAACAGCTGTTTGACCAGCTCTGGGTAAATATTTAAACTATGGGATCACAAATCTATTAGGCGTTTTTGAATTGTAGCGTAAAACATGCAAGATAATTTTTGTTTTGAATGTCAAGTAAATATATCTACATAGTCAAGGCCATAGACAATGCAGTGGCAAAAAGATGCAGAGATATGTAGTACGACGAGACAGCCCATAACGAACTGGCCCGGAATGAAGACCACGGAAAAAGTGCAAGATAGGGATATCTTGTCGCAGTAATGGGGCCTGATAGAACTTAAAAAATGATAAAGGTTTTTGTGATCGTTGCCTAAAGATAATTCAAAATGGAGGACTTCAGTTAAGTTTAAGTAAAAATGATAAAAAGCAAAATAAAATAAATGATTTGTGAACTCATGCTTCTAGTAATAAATAATTGTTTCCATAGATGGAAAACTTTAATGTATTACATATTTGAGCCATATTAGGTATAATATCTATGGTATAAGCGAACTGTTGTGGCTGTTAGACATAAATTACAAAGCCTCGTCCTTCAAAAAATATTATAAATTTTTTTAACACTAAATAAAAAAAATACATTAGTAAATTAAGAGATTTACATACATTATTGGGTTCAAGAACTGTTTTCCATTAGCTTAATATAAGATTTATTAAATTCATTACAAGCTAGTGTTAATTTATTGATCATAATCTATGATTATTATGTTTTGAGTACATTTTTTTCTTCTCTTTATTATTATCAATTTAAAATGAATACAACTATGTATATTATACTATAAGCAAAAGGCTATTGACTAAGGCATTATGTGCTGTACAATTGCTTTATGGTTCTAAAAATCAAAATCAACCAGTTCAATTTATAGAAAAACATTGAATTTTACGTTGGTTTTCAAATGTGTTGAGAGCATTGATATATCAAATGAACTAGCGGTAAATTAATAAATTCCCTCCCATTTGCAATATGTTTAGTGTCCCCTAATTTAGAGATGCTATTCTAGTGTAAATGTAGCACATTTATATCACAATGGCGTGTGTGGTGCAAAATATTGTCAAGTTGGGACACACGCATATACATTGACAACAATGTTACCAGCAGAAAAAATTAAAGGTAGGTACTTGGAGAATAATTTTTCAGTCATTTAATTTAATAGGTACCTACCCACGTCAATTAAATGGTTGCTTAGTGAATGATTTTCATAAGAAAAAAATAATATTGCTGACTTTATTCCACATTACTTCTGAAGTAATTATGATCTGGTGAGAAACCTAATTATTATTTACCCTTTGACTGCATATCCCAACTTAACTCTTTAAGGCTCTGGTAAAAACTAGCTCTTTTACCAGAGACAGTGTATAATACAAATTAATATAGTTCGACATTGAAATCATTGCGAAGCAGACTAATAAATAAAAGCTTTTTACATTTGCTAATGAGTCAAAAATTACTTTCTACGCTTAATTTCATAAAAGTTAACTGATTAACGGATGATGTAAATATGTAATTATTGAGCAAACTTTGAATTCTCTGCATGTTTACTCACTGATAACGGTACTAAGAAAACACACCGAATTAGCCAAATTCATTGCATCTTAAAACTGGAGGCAAAACATTGTTATTTAACATAATTAGTTTTAAACTTCAGAATTGAAATTAATATTGGAAGACCTTGAAGTTTTTTTTTTGAATTAACGCCATTTCAATAAATACATTTCATAAAAAAATTTAAAACATAACATTATAAAGCCTTTTTTTACAAATGATGGCGTTTCTTAAAAATCTATTTTCAAAACATAAATGTGATTCTACAACGCACATTTATTAATACTTGATATATTATTTTTTTATCAGACTGATTCTAAATATTTATATTATAGAATTCAACTACATTTCTACATTGCAATAAATAAGGCCAGAAGTTTTTAGATATTCAGTACTTACTTTCAAATTTAAGGCCATTTATTCCTTTTAAAAAAAAAAAACAACATATTTCCTACAATTTTCTCAGTCGTGGATATGTTAACAGATTCTCCCTACAAATTTCCTTTGGGAAACACAAATTATCATAACCTTTTCGTAATATCGTTCTAGATACCGATGGACACCGGCCAAGACTTCCTCGTCTAAATAGTGGATCAGATAATGTCAAAGAATTATTTATATCTTCCACCTTTGCAAAATGGTCGCTTGAGATTGCAAATGGCGACACTGATCTAAGATTTTCATTACATTAAAGTGCAGTTAATAAGTTATTAAAGATAATTTATTGATGTATATATAATGATTTAGAATTAATTAATGACTGGTCAACCTTGATTGAATGAAATGCTATATAACTTATTATTGTGTGTATGTATTTAACATTATTTTGCTTTGCAGACAAAAGTGCGCCATTTTGATTAATTATAAATGTTTATTATACAAATTAACGCTTATAAGATTTAATTATGCTATTGAATTGGTTTGAAGTTTATATTGAAAAATGAATATTTAAGAGGTTTAGAAAATATATATTTTATGGTTATTGTCAAATACAGAAAGAGATATATTTTATAGCTGCCGGCGTATTCTTAATTAAACACTAAACAATACGTCATCAATACTTGTTTTCATTTAAACTTTAAATTGAAAAAAGCAATAATATTTTTACAATAGTAATGTACAACCTCTATAAATAGAAACACATTGATTCAATTCATCTAAATCCATCTCATGATAACTTTAATACAATTAAAGCGACAGAAATGTAGACACTTTCACAACGTTGAAAAGCGATAGTTTCTAACCTACCAAAGAAACCAATGGGAAATCTTTTCACACAGTAAATAAATAATAATATATTTCAATAAATAAACTACAAGAGTTGGGTTTTATTGCAAGTTATTATTCTAGAATCAACAAAATACTGCCGATTTTTTTTACTGTATTATTTTTTTTTATCACAGCAAAATTTACACAGAACATAGAAAGCTGTAGAAATATTTTTTTCTTGCCTAAATATATAATGTTCCTTTACTAAGATGGTAAGCAATGTTAGGTGACCAAATCTGAATAGCCAGGTACTTCCCCCATCTCCTTCCCTTGCCCACTACCTTCAGCCTCACAACATACCCCGATTGGGGATTAGCTTACAGGGGATTGAACCCGCAACTCTTGGGTGCGAACCGAAAGTTTTAGACCACACTCAGCCACAAATCGGTCAGTCATAAAAGCATGTAGGTACATAAGAATATAACAATAGTTCTTTAATTTTCAATGTTCTGTGGAAAATATTGAATTTAAATAATATTAATAAAGTTTTAATATGAATTCATAATAATTTTATACTTCTTATTACTTGCATATTTATGTAAATACCAATGAACATTCAAATATCAAATAGCATAAATATATATTTTAATCTAAGTAATACTGTAATTTTGAATATCGTCCTTGCACTTGTAAGAACAGCTATGTGATTTTTACCAAATTAAAAAAACATCCCAGTTTTGTATTCAGATGAGTCAGCAAAGAACATTTGAAACGGTTAAAATTATGCACATAGCTGAGATTGGGCCTGATTCCTTAAAATTTGGTGTAAAAAGCGTTTTGCTGAAATCTGGCTGGCAGCCATTTTGTAAGTGCAATGACGATATGTATAATTATTTTATTATTGTGGCAGCACTGAAATAATTTTTTTATGACACAAAGCAAAGGAAAGAAATATCTTGTTCAGAGATATTAGTATAATTTGAACTACAAAACATGATAATGCCCATCCACAACAGTCTATCAAAAACATAGTGTTTCAAAGACATTTTGTCCAAAAGCGACAATGACTCAAAATTTCCAAACAGTTCTAAAGAACAATGTCAGATGTGCAAATCGGTACCTTTTCACCAGAGCTATTTAATTCTAGATGTTTGAAGTTGTGACTACAATTTGTATTGTTTGTGAGAATAAAGAATACTACATTGATTTGAGATTTTGCATATGAACCCTATGTTTATTTCATTGGAAAAATGTTTTATGGTAACTACAAACAGCCTGATGCAAAGTTGCCAATTTGCACATCTGACGTTGTTTATTTAAAATGTCGATTTATTAGTTTAAAAAAAGACTTGGTTCCTAATCAGTTTGAATAACATTACTTTTGAACAAAGGTTTTTTTGGATACTAAGTTTTTGGATAAACAGTCTTGGAACTGAACACAATTTTACTTAGTAAAAGTGTATAGAATACAGTACGATTTGATATTGTAATCTAATCTAGAATTAAGCTAGAGAAGGCCATTGTAAGAAAAAGGTTTGTATAGGTTCAAGGCGTTGATATCACATTGGATAAATACTGAATTCACATTTTACAATACTACTTAATCTAAAAGCACACGGATAAAAGGCAAACTGAATTTTAGAGCATTGAGTATGTTGTGCTCAAAACTTGCTTGGGAAGCATTTATTTTAAATTTAGAAACGGGTTGGTGCAATATTTTATTGCATGTATTTGTTAAAATTTAAATGTTTATATTGCATTGTACTTTTTAATTTAAATACGGGTTGGTGCAAGATTCTATTAGTTATGATACTTAGCTCTCTTTCTATAAAAGTGATACGCTTCTGACGTCGAATGCTTTACCATTCCAATAAAGCTATTGTCTGAATTGAGCAAAGGTTGAACATCTACCGTGAGTTGTGTCTTAAATATTGTATAAATTAAGATCAACTGGTTATATCTAGAATGCTCAGTTAAAAATCACCAGTTAAGGACTCTTCCATTTCTTTGTCGAAGATTTATTTTTATTGCCAGAATTAAAATCCATAGATAATTGAGTGAAATCTTTCGATAGAATAACAAAATGAACTTTACACTTCTTGAAAGAAAAAAACAACTGTTCAACTTCTGTCTAGTCACCCATCGGAAGGGTCAATGCACCATTGTTGGCTTGAGTCAAAAAAGAGTTTTTTTTATGGCAGCAAAGATTTGACACAAATGATTGTCATTGGGAAGGAAACTATTTAATCAAATAGATTGTCAATTTACATGAATTTTCAAACATGTCGTGCGAAACATGTTTATAACACAAAGAAAAAGTGTTGTTCATTAGGAAAAAATTTCATGCAAAACATTTTTTTAAAAAAGGAATGTAATTTATAAGCTCGGTGGTCAGATATCCTGCAAGAAAGCTGTAGGTTTTTAACATTTTAGCAAATTAGATAATTTTTAAAACAGCATTAGATTTGTAATGAGTTTTTAACTATCAATTATTATTATTTTACGGTTTTCTGCAAGGTTTTAAATCGTATAGTGAAGTTTGAAAACACCTAATGCAAATAAGCAATAAATAATGTATGTAGTTTGTAAACAGCTGATTGCATATGAAAGGTCTGTGAGGTTTGTAAACAGTTGACTGTAGATAGTGAACTTATCATGTATTGAAGATAAACAGTACCTAATTAAAGGTAGATATCAAAGAGGTTATCATAGGTAAACATCGTTTGACTGAAGATTAAGAATATTTTATTGCAGATGTAAACATTTAACTATAGTTTTAAGACAAATGGTTATTTAGTAAGTATTAGATTAGAACAGAGATTGCTGACTAGGATCTTAGTTCACGTGTTCAAGAAATGAGCAGAGATTCCAATCATTGTACGAGGCAAACATTTAATCTGCCTATAGCTACTCTACCTCTAATAATAATGTATAAATATAGATTTATAAAAAAAAAATTATACTTAAAATTTCACAAAAAAAAACAAAAATATCTAAATTAATTTTAGTAGCAACGCAAAACATTTAAGGCACAATGTTTACTTTCATGACATTAATTATAAAACTTATCGACTCTTTACTTGAAATATTTAATGTATTAAAAACAGGACTCAACGACACTTTAATGATTATTTCGCTTGTTCAATAAAATTCAGCTCCTAATTATGCGGTGAATTACGGTTGAACAACGTAATATGTACTACAATAGCAGAAATATTTACATTATTGTGTGCGGGCAAAGAATGTACCATTCTTCCCCATGGGGAATGTTTTAAAATTCAATTGAAACTGTTACACCTACATCATGCTTTAGCAGCAATTTATTAATTCATGCAAAATCGAGCATATTCATATAATATAACAGCCGCCTGTTTCAATATCGCATTTCGTTTACCGTTCCCAGTGGAAAATAGAATGCTCGTTTAAAGTTTAATAATAATATAAAAAGCAAAAAAATTCAATAAAAATGTACAAAAGAAATGGCTGTTTACCAAAGTAAACAATGTAAATACTAGAAAGTAAAAAAATCTTATTTGTATTACTTACTGAACATGATTATACCATCACCGCGATGAAAATTACGATATAATTTTAACGTATGGAACGACACATCTTCAACTCTAGGTAGCTTCGACAGTCCAACACCCTTCATAGTAATTTAATGGCACTTGTTGATAAAGGAATCATGTATTATGTTTTGATAGTTTGAACCGGCCGAGGTCGTTTAGCTGCTGGAGAAGCTTCCAGAATTCTCTCCGATGCCTTGTCCTCCTCCCTGAAGTGGATCCTCGTGATGACTATATCTCCCGTACTCAGCGTCTGGGATCCGTTATTCACTTTATCCATAGCGCTGACTTCATCCCTAACGTGATTCTTATCATTGACGCATGCTTTCTCTCTTTCCGACGGAGAACTTTGGTGGTTGGAATTGTTGTGGCATTTGCAGGAGCAGCATGAACTTGCCGACTCCTTCTTGCTCAACTTCTCCGATAGATTGGAAAGATCTTTGGCCTCCAAGAGTGGAAGAGTTTTTTCCATGGTTTGCGAGAAGCGCATGTCAAGTTCGCCGCTAAGGGGCGCCACGGAAGAGAGTATCTCCTCGAGTCTGTTTATCTTAGCAACACGATCCATGGTAGAGTCTGAGAGGATTTCATCCATCAGCTGCATGGATTCTGTGAGACTGGGGGGTTGTGTGGACTGCGGGGAAGAGATGCTATCAGATTGGATAGAATCCAAGCTAGTCATTTCTTTACCATCAGTATCATCCTCTGAATCACTCAAGTCTTTGTCCTGTCCGCTAGATTCTAGTTTCTCCAATTTCTTGCAAATCTTTTGAGACACTTTCAATTTATCTTTTTCCTCCTCGGTTAATTCGATATAACGCAACAGGCGAATCTCTCTGTTGGACAAAACCACATTTTTGCTGCACTGCGACAACTTTTGTCGAAGCTCGTAAACTTCTGTGTTGATTTTGCGCTGACGTTTTCTCATTCTCACTTCTGTGGGCTGAATGTGCATGAAAATCTGTTCACTGCAAACATCTTCAAAGAGTTGTTGGAATTCAACAGCGATAGCGCCGGAGATATATCCAAACAGAGAAGGGTGAATCAAGGAGAGAACGTCGGAAGCAGAGTAGAGAAGCATCTCTTTAGTCAGCGGTCTCCGGGCCCAGTAGCGCTGATCCTTGCGGTACATGTTCTTCAGTTGTTCCTTCATGGGGTTCATGGGGGCATTGTACAACTCACAGAGCGCGTTTAGCGACACATTCTTCACTTTGTAAATGGGGATAGCGTGCACCTGTTGCTGCAGAACCGCGTGGGCGGCCTGCGTATCAAACACTGACTTTAGCATGATGCCATACTGATTATACAAGTTAACAGAGTCATTGCGACAATCGTGAATCACTTTAACAACGTCACTTTCCAACAAGTCTTTTAACCCACCCTCGGTGACCATGTTGGGACACGAGATTAGGTCAAACACAAACGCTTCGTTGTTGAGAGTTCCGATCTGGAACATGGTGATCTGTCCTTTGAGTCCGAGGTTGATGCCCTCGCAATCAAAGGAAATAGCTGCTGGTTTTCCGCCACGCACTTTAGGGCTCATGATCCTATCCACAATGGTGGCACACTCTTTCACGCTTGTGATGACCACGGTGCTTTGAAGTATCCTCTGTCTCCAGGCTTCGCTCAAGTAATGAGAGTTGAGCGAACTCCTGGGAGTCGTTGCAGCCGGTGTCTCTTCGGCAGGTTTCTGAGTAGTGTTCAGTTTGTCCCGCACCATGTTCTCTGCCAAGTTTTTGATCACGATAGAATTGATTCTTTGCTTTAAGGTTTGGTTCACGATGCTCATCTGAGTGCGGGGGGAGTCGGAGGGGCTGAGGACTCGTCCGGCCGGAGTGCGACCACCATCTGAAGTAGTAGGGCTGTTGTCTGTGGAAGAGATTTCTATCGGAGAGCCGTGGTTCAATGACATCGGAGGAGTTAGCGTCGGACTGACACAATTTTTCTGATCCTGCTCAGAGAGGTAGGCATTGGTGAACCTCGGCCGGCTAATTAGAGTCACCAGGTTCGACTGCACGTGAAAACTATCCGAAAACATCTTTAAAAATGTGGTAAGATCATCTGGCGTCTTAAACATTTCGAACCAATACTCCTGAGGAAACTGCGCGATCACAAGATGGAAAAGCTGATCCACCAATACGGGTCCTTTGGCTTCGATGCACTGAGCAAAGTAATCCAATAACTGTTGGGTTTGCTGTGCGTCGATATTGGCATCGGGAAGATTGTGGAACTGCTCCATGTTATGAGATTTCAAGTATTCATCTTGCTTGTCGGACATTAGAACAACATTGTCTTCTATTACTGTAAAAGTGTCGGGATGTTTGAGTAGAAAGTCCTTGAACTCTTTCATCCTCTGCCCGGAGATGTGCCTCACTTGGGGAGACGCCTGACTCCTGTGACCCAGGAGACTCTTGATGGGAACTTCGGTACCCTCGCCGTACTGAACCATCTTCATCGCGAAGTATTGTTTTGCTTCTTCTATGTAATCACTGTTGCCCGCCATTCCGAGACCGGACCCAGTCCGCAGCTGAAATGTGTTCATGTCCACATAGTCCCCGTCGATACTGAATAACGAAGGGTACTGCGCCAGGAACTTCTTCAGGCCCGACTGCGAGCCGCCTGCTATTTGACGCATCTCTTTGGTGAAACCCTTGGCACCGAACTGGCAGGAAAGGTCGTGTAACGTCCGAGGCTCTCCCTTGTCCAGGAGGCGTTCTATGAAGAATAAAAGGGTCAAGTTACGCGTCAGTTCATATTCCATCGACTCCATTTCTCTGCAGCTGGTGCCAATTCGATGTTACACCCCGACTTTCGATATTTGTCTCCTATGCATAAATAAACCAGTCATTAGATTGATAACTTCCTGCTTTTTGCTCAGACAAAATTTCAACGCTATTTCACCATAGATACGCCATAAATGTGACAACTTTTTTTTTTTTCCTCGCGGTATGACGTCGTAGACACCATCGACAAGAATAGAGGAAACAATAAAAGGCTCGACCATAAACAATATAATCATCTTTCAGTACCTACCCAATTTTTTTAGCCTAAAATATTATTTTAAAAATAAAATGGAATGTCATAATAAATGAAAACTCAATAATATGTTTTAATATTTTATTATAAACAGGTAAAAACAGGAAATACAATACAATAATACAAGAAGAAGGAAATACAAGGGCATGTAGAGCGAATGAACGAAGAAAATAGTGTAAGAAGAGTATACGACACATTTGTGAATGGTAAAAGAAGACGGGGACGCCGGAGGAAGTGAATCAGATACTTGAGTCGGGCCATGTCAAAAGTCAGAATAATAGGAATGTATGAGACAATGTATGAATGTGAGTGAGGCAAAGGGTGTGTGCCAAGACCGAGTTGTTTGGCGGTCCGTCCTATTTGCCTACCCCTGCGGAGAAACGGCGTGATGGTTAGTTAGTTAAAAACAGGAAATACAAGAATAACCAACTAACCATCACGTCGTTTCACCACAGGGGTGGAAAGACAGGACGTTCCGCCAAACAACTCGGTCTTGGCACACACTCTTTGCCTCATTTACAAATCGACACATACATACTATTCTGACTCTTGACGTGGCCCGAGGCAATATCTGATTCACTTGATCGTGTCAGGTCTTCCTCTGGCATCCCTGAGTTCATCTACCACTCACATCTGCGTCATATTACTTACATTCCATGCTTCGTTCATTAGCTCTACATACCCATATACATATCTGGGGGTCCCTTTCTTAATCTTACTCATTACGATTAGCCTCGCATTCTTTGCGAATCTCCACATTTCTCACATGATCATAAATAATAATATTTTAATGATCTGCATAGCGCCAGTTTTGTAAAAAAATCACCTCAAAGGCGCTCTGCACAAACTTATAAATAAAGTAGAAAACCACTTTAACTTATAGCAAAAAATTTCATCCACCGGTTCAGCGATCACTGATATGAAACTATACTCGTACATTCGTTTTGACCAATAAACGCTATGCTGCGTAAAATATACACATATAGCTTTCATTATACTCAGTACAGGCAGAAAGGGACTATACAAGATTTTATCACACATACGCCTCGGGGATCTCATTTCTACAGCATTCAGTCTACTTTCATCTTTCCTCTGCCAGTTCCTCACTGCCATACATCAGGTACAGTACTGACTTCACTTCTTTGGACTTTTCAGTTTTTTTGTTAGCGCCAACGCCATTCAATCCTCCATTAATAGTTACCCGCATTTACCCTTCTTTCAATAACTCTATCAACCTTCCCATATCTTGTAAACATACTTCCCATGATATACAAAGTCATTCACCCGCTCAAGCATTCATCATTCACAACTGTATTACAAACTGTTTTTGTACTCTCTCTACTGACAAAAATATAAAGTACAAATAGAAAAGGCGTACTGTCGTTCTTGTCGAGTTCTGGTGGAGACTCTTCCTTCTTGTGTTCTCTCAAGGACAGCGGTGCCAGGAAGTGGTGGAATAAGTCAGCCCCCAATCTCCCGGTATGACACCACAACGTTACTGAAGGAAATGAGTGTACTCCAGCATTTGTAGTCTCCGCCAGCCTGCCAGCTGTAGGGGTAGAAAGTAGGCAGCCTGACACTATATCCGTCACTTTGGTGTTTCGAGCTGAAAGTATTAGAAAAACTCGTGAGATACATAAAGACAGACAGATCAAAACAAAACATTATAAATACGTGAAAACAAGATTAAATTAATGTACCTATGACACTATGAAGTGATTGTAATTATTCGCTAAAATAGCCGTACGAAATGAGCTTAAAATTCCATATAAATAATCAACATAAATATTTGTACCTGGAGGTTATGAATTCACGAAGATTATGCATTCAATCGCAATGTGCCATTTCACGATAGTATTATCCAAAAACACATGCACGAGTTCTCAAAATCGGGTAAACAATGTATTCAAGTCTGCTAATTCCACACCACGCTGATATTTACATGTTTAAAGTTTTAGATTGCGCTCGGGTAAATAAAGCGTGACATTTTTAAGAGCGACCATTTTGGATTATACTGGATTATACATTATACACTGATACACATACACATTACACATACGCATAGCTGTCAAGCTTTCCATTGGTCCTCGCGGTATGACGTCACGCAGTCACAGAAATTTACCATTTTTGAACTCGGTTGAAGAAATGAAGCGGAGTTATACCCCCCTGCTCCTATGTGTCAAAGAATCCCATTGGGACATCTGACAGAATAATAGACAATGTACACATTCCATAAATAACTTTTGGTGACGCAACAAAATGTACCAAATAATTTGACGCTAGGTAGGATTCATGAGTAAAATAACTCGCTGGTTTCAAGATCAAGTCACGGAATTTTAATTATGCAAATGATCGCATTCTTTCCTATTCATATACAATGAAAGATTTTTAGTTGTACTATTGAATTCCTATCAGTACCTATGCCGTGAGGTAAAACAAATTGAGGGAAGAAAGATTGAGAGGTACCTAGCTGGGTAAAACTAGTTATAAATTATAAAATATTCACAAGTTATGAGTGGATACAACAATATCTTTCCTGTGTTTGTATACGAATAACCTGAATATAGGGGTTCGAACTCGTGACCTCTCCCTTTCAGCCAAAAGCCCATTGTAAATTGTAACGCAAACGCAATTTGTCAAAGAGTATACATTTTCATCAGTTTTTCGATGAAAGCCGTGCAAATAAATGTTCATCCCTTTCAGTGTTCTTACGACTACCACCACTCATTTTTTAAAGTAAAAATATTATAGTAAGAGCAGTACCAGAAAATGTCAATATTCATAATAACACGAAGAACTAAAAATCATGACTCTAAAACTAAAGTAATTTTTTTTAGCAGAACCAAAGAATGATAAATGTTTGAAAAATACTTATTTATGGTAAATATTCCACTAACCGCCGCACTTTTATTAGGCATAGATTTGGGGAATTACACTACATTTCAACTTAATTACTATCAGAAACAAGTAATTACGTTTGCATAGATGGTAAAAGATGCATCAAAATTCAATTTTTATTCAATCAAAATTCAAAATTTCCCCTATAAAACTATTCCTTTGCCACTATATATATTTTGTATGCGTTGACACTTGCGAGAGTTTTGTTTCAACTAAATATGCATGAATTAATTATTTTATCCAACCTAAGAACCTAATAACTTATTTCGTGCATGTAAATATTGTTTCATTAATTTGTGCGTAAGCCGCCGCATTTTTAAGCACGGATTATGGAAATCACACTTCATTTCAATAATTAACACAAGAAACAACTATTTACCTTCACAAAATAGGTTGTTAGGTTCTTAGTTTAGGTAAATTAAGTAATTCATGCGTATTTAGTTTGAAACAAAACTTCGCAAAAGTCAAATCCATACAAAACAAAAATGGCGGCAACGGAAGTTTTTAACTTTGATTGAATAAAAATCGAATTTTAATGCATATTTTTTCCGTCTATCCGGACTGAAACCGATGTTTCTTTTGGTAATTAAGTTTAAAAACAGTTTACTTCTTAAAATCTATGCTTATTAAAAGTGTAACGGCATGCGGCGGCTTTCGCACAATTTACCATTTTTCCTTATAATTATTGTTTAAAAAAGTGTAATTTTCAAAATCTGTGTGGAATAATTACCCTTGTCACTTACTATTTGTATAAAAAATAAGAATCTGTAAAACCAACCAACCCCAGATTTTCTTTACAATTATTACTAGTACCTACAGCTAAATGATAAATTTCGCCCACTAGCCATACAAATTTAAAGACGACAATACATAATTTTGAAATCAGTATGTGTCATTTGATACGGAAATAACCCCCATTGTTCATAAATGTCATACGCAGTGTTTTTAAAAATAGTGAAGATTCAGTGTCGAAGCTTCGATAACATGTGCATGAGATTTATTTAACAAAAACAATGGGCAACCACCACGGCCATCCTTCCTCGAGTGACGAGAAGTCACAAGCGGGCTCCGGGACCACAACTCCCCGCGGGGGCTCCAGGAAAGGATTGTCAACTTCTTCGTCTGGCGTCGACATCCAAGAGAAGCCAGTCACGCAGCTGATGCCGCTTGACAAACTCGCAAAAGTTAGATTCCTCCTTCAGTTACAATATCTAATGTATTCTTCCTCCATTGCGCAAGGTGACAGAACCTTGAAAGCCTCGAAGGCTGACGTTTATCAAATCCTAACCTTACCTGCGGCACTTGAGTAGAGCGATAAGGGGCTACGTAACTCATTGTTTTATGATTATTAGTTAGTTTTATGGCTAAACTAATATCATTGTAAACTTGTGTCAAAAGATCTGTTTTCAATAGTTGAATGGTAATTATTTTTCTTATGAAGATAATGTTTACATTGGCTGCATATTGTGTTGGTAGCTTTATTCCTATTGAGGTGTTAATTCTCCACATAGGTCACAGAATCCCTGACTTATTTAAATTAAGAACATTGATTCTAACATATCTGAATTGAAATCAAAACAGAAAATGCACATTCATACATTTTTATGTTTCAAATTCATCAACGGTTAAGTAACACTAGAAAATACAATAAAAAAAACAAAATTATACTTTACCTCCATTTTTACTTTATTGGAATATTGCGATTTACACTTCAGTCTCTTAATCTGTTTCTGATGTAATATGTTTTATTTATGTAATAATAACTTGCATTAAAATAAATGCAAATGAATGCACATATTGTCTGAATAATATAATATGCATTGCGTTTAGATGTATGAACTACGCGGCATACAAGTAATGTTGTTAGTGATGCCAATTAAAAGCTGCAGAGATATTTCTGTAATTGCAATTAAAATCTTATGAAAATATTTATAATGTTTTCACCATTATATTTTGTATATATTGTACAATTATTTTATATAGTCACCAAAATAAAATAAAAAATATTTTGTAGGCATTAAATAAAACAAGCAATTAATTTAACATTTTATTCAAGTAACTAAATTACGCATAAAATAAGTGTGGACCTTGTGTCTGCACACTTCAAAACATAGATTCTTTGTGATATATTAGAAGTAGCCCCTCTAAAATCCGGTATTATGTTTAGTCTGTAGTTTAGTCATATTTAGTTTTTATGGCAATCAATGCAGAAAAAGGTATCTCAAAAAAGTATGTAGATCCAAATCGGTGATCGGCCAACTCAGATTGAAACCCAGATTTGTCTTTTTTAGAACCACCTCAGAAAATGATGATAAAAAAATTGAGGCTAAGTTAAGTTAGGATTACCGGCTGTTTGAAGATTATATTTTCATGACCTCTGGGTGGTTTCATTCTGAGTTGGCATGGAACCATGCAAATCGTAGTAACTTCATCAGCGATTGGTAATAACAGTGGATATTCTTTTTCATTGTAAAGACTTCGAAAGCTTTCGTCAGATATTGATTCTATCCTCTTTTTCTTTTAACTTTAACTTTACACTGTTAAGATCACAAGGGAGTCGATTAATTATCCATTGGTTTCCAAATCTTCTTGTTACTACTTGACATTGAAAATAACAATAAAATTCATACATATTTTTATTTTTAACTACTTAAATGAGAAACCTCAAATTGTAATATTTAATTAAATGAAGACAATATTAGCGAAAATTTATTGAAAATCTGAAAACAGAAAAAGAAACAGTCATATATAGGAATCGAACTCAGGACCTTCGCTTTGCTGGGACGCAGCTCTACCAATGAGTTAATGCGTCCCTATCTGATTTAACTGTATAATACTTCGACTAAGGACGTGATGTTTAAAAAATTTTTAAATATTTCAAGTTATTTTTCACATTCTGTGGTTATTTCAGTTTTATGAAGCAACTGGCCTATAATGGTGTAATAACAGAACTTGAACACACAGAACATGAAAATTAACTTCAAATAATTGAAGAATTGTTCAAATTTTTTGAAACAACCTGTCCTAAGAGTCCTAGATGTGTCTTTTTTTTTTGTGTATTTTATTTAGATATAAAATTTGACATCTTATATCTAATGTTTTCTTTTCTATGACTACTACAATATTATTTGCCAAAAATCGTTGCAGTTTCTCGTAGGATAACAATGAACTGTACTGTTGATTCTAACATTATTCGACATATAATCTGGTAACATTTTATTTTTTAACTTATAAATAAAAACTAGGGTATTGAAAACTAATCTTTGCCACACACTTAATATATTGAGTTGGCGTTGCATGGTTTTTATCCTGGTATATCTGCTACAGCACAATATAGACCTCATGCCTCTGTTCTGAATTATTTCCATTCTTTTAATTTGTGTTTTATTGCTCAGAAAGATTACACTTGAGCAATAATTCAGATGGGATGCTACAGTTGTGTTATAGACCAATTTCCTAGTTTTAATGTCTAATTTTCTCTTTATTCTACTTAAGAAATTAATCTTTTTGGCAATTTTTTTAGTTAGCATTTCAAAGTTAGAGTTAAGTTTATTATCGATTATGATTCCCATTTTACGGTGCTCCAGATTTTATGTCCGGGTTAAATCTTTCCCAAATGAAAGACTGAACCCTTCCACACACTTTTCCATAAATGAATATCTAGTAAATTCACGCAATGTAAGTGCACTATATAAGTATAATAAATACAAAACAATACAAGAACAATACGTCAATCCACCAGAAACATAATGGGAAAATATTTCACCGACTCCAGATATTTTCATATCAGAGGGTTCGGCTCTGATGAAATCCTAACTGGTCCGATAAATCCTACTGATCCCTCAATATAAATATTTAAAAAATCTTTCGTAATCCTACATGTATTTAAAATGACCGACTTTTGCATTTTTATGTACAAATTTTTTGACAAATCTAATACGCCTAAATTTTGAATGAGAGAGCTAGGTATAATGCCAGTAGCCGAAATAACAAATGGTAATATTTTTATAGTCTGAGAATGCCAAATTCTTTTAATCTCATTTCCTAAATCTGTATATTTTCTTATTTTTTCAGAAACAGTTTTCTGAATATTACAAGAATTTGGAATAGCGACATCAATGATATAAGTTATTTTTTAATTTTGTCATGCAAAACTATATCGGATCTATTATGACTAATTGTTCTGTCTGTTAGAATAGTTTTATCATAATAAATTGTTAGGGTCAGAGTCGCCAATAGTCGGCATATTTATTAAAGGGATTTAATTATGGTGAGTGGTCGAAATGGCTTTGCCGGTTAGTACCGGACGCGCCAGGATCTGATCCCGAGGAATCCTCAGCCTCAGACCCGCCAAATCGACCAGCACAGCGGTAGAGTAGAGTTCCCCCTCCCAGAGCGGGGAATTATGTTCTAAGATGTCAGGCATAGGCAGGAATTACCAGGTTTTGTAAATAAAATAAGGTTAATTATAAATGGACTAACCATATAGGTTTATTTAAAATATTGCATGTAATAGTACAGATAGGATAGAACTTACCCCCACAGACCATAACCGAAAACTAAGCTAAAGTAAACTGACTATTAACGCGATCGTTTAGACGATGAGGGATCTTCCCGGTGACTAAGGTTGGTGCAGCGGGCCACGTCCCACGGTGATGCGCGCTGACTATATTGGTGGCAGGAACCCTCTGGCATCTGCAGCATGAGCAAATACTCTGGCGCGAGCAAATAAGGCTACTCCACGTCCCACGGTGGAGTAAGCTGGCGCTGATTGCAAAAGATGGCCTCTGCAGCATGAGCAAATACTCTGGCGCGAGCAAATAAGGCTACTCCACGTCCCACGGTGGAGTAAACTGGCGCTGATTGCAAAAGATGGCCTCTGCAGCATGAGCAAATACTCTGGCGCGAGCAAATAAGGCTATTCCACGTCCCACGGTGGAGTAAGCTGGCGCTGATTGCAAAAGATGGCCTCTGCAGCATGAGCAAATACTCTGGCGCGAGCAAATAAGGCTACTCCACGTCCCACGGTGGAGTAAGCTGGCGCTGATTGTAAAAGATGGCCTCTGCAGCATGAGCAAATACTCTGGCGCGAGCAAATAAGGCTACTCCACGTCCCACGGTGGAGTAAGCTGGCGCTGATTGTAAAAGATGGCCTCTGCAGCATGAGCAAATACTCTGGCGCGAGCAAATAAGGCTACTCCACGTCCCACGGTGGAGTAAGCTGGCGCTGATTGCAAAAGATGAGTCACGCACGTGTATGGTGAATTGATACACCAGGAGATTTCCTGACGGAGATCGGGTAGAACATTATATTGGCCGGAAATCATACTAGCCCACGGTGTTTCTGGGACTAAAGGCAGGGGCGTTTACTGTCCAGATTGAACTTTCCTATTCCTAATCGAAATACAATTCGGCCATGTGTGAACACAACACTTTTTCCGGAGCGCGACTAGCGGGGTCGAAACCATAACGGGAACTCAAATAACCTTGTAACGGCACTATAATAACCGCCCGAACTTTACGGGAACTTCTCGAATCTATGATTTGGCACCGATGCACTTCATATTCCCCGATTATCTCCTATCCCCCGACTCGACCTCCGGCGGGCGGAAGCCCGCCGGGAAGTGCCACCATCCCATTTCCGCTCCTCTCTGGTGTTGCCAGGATGAAAAACAATAGACAATGCTAAGGTGCCGCCTCATAGACTCCAGTACTAACTTAAAACGACAATTAACCTATGTTATATACATAACAAAATTTTATAAAATTCATTTTCTAAAAATGAATTTGGTTCATATTCATAATATGGTACATTACGGCAGTCAATCAAGTTATGTTTAATTACCAAACTTTGGTGAATTATTTTTAAAACTTGATTGTGCCTAAATGTATACTCGGACGGCGCTAATACAGAACATCCCGATATAATATGTTCTATAGTTTCCGGAAAAGCCAAACATTTTCTACATAAATCATCAATTTGATTTGCATCTTTGATGATATGCTTCCTATAATTTTTAGTATTAATGACTCTATCTTGAATAGCAAGCATAAAGCCTTCTATTTCTGCGCTCAACTCTCCAATACTCAACCATTTGTTTGACGAAAATTTGTCAACATATGTTTGGTTGAGATAGTTGAAGTGTTTTGCGTGAAGAATTTTATTTGACCAGGAATCAAATAATTCCTGGTTGGTATTTATAAGAATGCTGGCATTCTCGTCGTATAAATTTAATTTAATTTAATTTCTTCTACCTCTTCAATATTTTGATTATCTATATTTAGGGTAATAAGTTCATTTTGTTTTTTCATTAATACCATGAATTTACTTTTAGTTACATTTAATTTGAGTTTATTTATGCTTAACCATTTAGATATTTCATTAAGTTCACTTTGTATTTTTGACAATGCATCTTCAATATTATTTGCTATAATATATAATAGTGTGTCATCAGCAAACAGTTTGATGGAACAGTACTTTAGGCACTTCACTATATCATTAATATATATAATAAAAAGTAGTGGTCCCAAGACCGATCCTTGAGGAACTCCAAGGTTTACTTGTTGCTCTTCAGAGATAGCATCTCCAAATTTGTTTCTTTGTTTTCTGTTTTTTAGGTAATCAGTAAACCACTGCAATTCTTTACCATGAATTCCCATGTCTTTCAATTTCATTATTAGTCTTTCTCTGTCTGTCGTTTCAAAAGCACGTCTAAAGTCTAAGAATACTGCTATGATGATTTTCTTCTGATCCATACTTTTTTTTTTATTTTTTTTTTATTTAATATAAAACATGGGTTACATTTTAATTATACATATTTTACAAAATATCATATTCAAGGTCATGATTGGTCATGTATACCTTATCAGAAAAGAGGAGCTCTTGTGCCTGATAAGGGAGCCACAGTTCTTACTTAGGTTACATTTTATAATATATTTTGTATAAAATATTTATTTTTTAATGTAAGTTTTTTTGAAAAATTGTTTAATTTTATTTATTTGTTCTGATTGGTTCGAAATACAGCGCAATTCAGAAGGAAGATTATTGTAGTTTTTTATAGCTTGGTAAATATAATGGTTGTGCATTTGTGTTGTTTTAAAATTTGGTGTAATAAATTGATTTCCATTTCTCATTAATGTGTAAAATTCTTCATATTCTTTATTATTTTTTTCTTTACACATTTTAATAATAGAAGCTTGCTTAAATATGTCATCGACATTTGGTACTGGAAATAATTTAAATAGTGATTCTGTTGAGAAGGTAGGTTTTTTTTTTAAGGATTACTTTAATGATGGTTCTTTGTGAAACTTTTACTGAGCTTAGATTGTTTTTGTAAGAACCTCCCCAACCTAAAATTCCGTAGATAAGCAAAGAGTGAACAAGGGCATAGTACACATTTTTGATTATTTTTACATTACTATACATACTTGTTTTCCATTCATTTATCTAAATCCAGATTGTTGTTTTACAAGAATGTTATTTTTTTCAATAAAATTGTTTATCTGTTCTTTAACTATCGATTCTAGTAATTGTTCATATTTAGGTAATCCATTTATTGGTCTGAAGTCTTCGAAATTTTTAGCATTTATTATTTTGGGCAATGGTGTTATTATGGAAGTTTTCCATGACTGTGGAAAAATTCCCTCTAACAGAGCAACTGTTACTGTCTGTATCTTATATATTTTCAGATTTTTTATTGAGTATTGCTAATTTTTGTCTTCTTTTAATTAAAAATTAATAAAGTTCGATTAATAAAATAATAATAATACTATTTAGATGACTTGTCTAGTACCGTTTTTGCGAAAAATCATCTCAAGGGCGCTGTAAAACATTGTCTTGTTGACTTTTTGGCAATCTCGTGGCTGTGGATCGCTGCTCTAAGTATCACTCTAGTGAAAGTTTAAAATAACTATGAGAATAATTTTTTTGCTTGAAATAGCCTTAGCAGTGTTTGATCTGAATAGCCAGGTACTTACCTACCTTCCTTTTCTTTATCTCCTTCCCCTCCTCACTCCCTTCACCCTCACAATATACCCCAATTAGAGATGCTATAGTCCCACTGACTGGCTAGTTGTGACACTTTTGTGCAGTATTCACATAAAAAAAAGATATCTAAAGGATCTTTTAAAACTTCGATTCTGAGTAATAGTCTATGAATGATATTGAGTGTTTCTTCCACTTTGGAATAAGGTGTAATTTATTTATCCCACTATAAATTAACTTCCTAACCTTCCTCTCACCCATCTCTTTCCTTACTCAACTTCATTCAGCTACGACATGTCCTATTTGAGGATGCCATATATAGTTCCACTGGCTCCAGAAAGTTGGAATTTTTGAATGGCTCTTTATTCACATGAAAAATATTTTTTTACACAAGCTGTGATTTGAACCCCTGAAACCTGGGTGCAAAGCCAAATTAAAAATAAATATTTACCGAAAAAATAAAAATTTACCGATCTGGCAGATCTCTCAGCTCTCTAATTAATTGCACAGTTGCTAAATTCATTTTTGTAAATATTTTTTTATATAAATTAAATTAGGTAATTGACCAGGGATTAAAATGTCAATAAAGATTGAATGATAAAGCGCCTGATTGATAAATCATTTTACAACAGACATGCCTGTCAATATTTTTAGTATTTTTATCAAATATTTTCTGCATTCTTCAGAGTAACTTAAATATTTTTCTTATATTATTTCCTGTTATCAATAAATTGAAATAGAATAATAATAATACTAAAATATCACCTCACAGCCACTTGTTTGTTATAAATACCTTACGGTGCATAACTCTTACCTATATATTGAAGATAAAACTGCAAGTTTCTTCATGGTTGTATAGGCATGCTGATTATCGCATTGTGCATACCCCTAACCTAAAGTTCATTTTTTAATCATTAGTATTTTGCATTTGTATCCCTACACCTCATGTATCTATCAAAATGTGTTTTAAAAAAGAAAAATGATTTGAATACCGCACAGGAGTCTCAACTGTCTAGAGCCAGAAGGAACATGGCTTCCCTAATTTTTTATTTTAAAGTAGCTCCACGAAGGAGGCCCTGAAGAAAATAACTTTCCTGAGAGCTTGTATCATCTTAGGGTATGTGGTATTTTTAATGAACGGAAGGAGAGGATGTTCTGGGAAGGAAAAAGGTATTAGGGGTGTACAGTAATCTGGGGTTCAGTGTGTCCAGGAGTGACAGACTTATGAATCCATCAAGGCGATGGGTCGAGAGTCCGGCCGGAGAGGTCAAAAGGTCTCCCTCAACCAGTCTCTCGATCTGGCCTGCCACGCTGTAGGTGGGCACGAACACCCGCCGCCAGGACCTAGTTAAACCTCACCCTATGAATCCGGGTACCCCTGCTCAGTCACCAAACGTAGCGAACCACTTGGGATGACCTATGGCAGAGGTGTTGGTTATCCAATTAATGGTTGCCTGGGCGGCGCTACCCTTACCCGCCTATGTATGTTGTGAGGCTGAAATAGATGGGGAAGGGTAAGTTGAGAGTTACCTGGCTATTCATATATGGTCATCAAACATGGTTAAAGTAATTTTAAGCAATGTTTCAGTTCTGAATGGTGGTCTTTTACCAGCATAACAAACTGAGAATTTATTTGCTAATGTGATGGATAGTGTAGAAGCTACTTTCGATGCGGGAGTATAGAAACTATTTAATTCCTGGTAAATTCCTATTCAAATTTCGAGTTAGTAATGTGCGGTCTAGCTCGAAAATCTGTGTTTTCTCCCTCATCACAGCATCTTATCGCTAATACTGTAAGCACCTCTTCCTCATCAGAACTCATTGTGACATTTTTTAACATCTGCGTAATTATTTACGTAGACGTAAAGCGTATTTACGTCTAAACCACAGACCACTACATAAAATGTGTGTGTCATGAGGTATCGTTTCTCTACCCTTGAAAAGACTGGTTAGTTTTTGTAAGCTAACTAATATCATTGACATGTGTATCTTAACTTCTCTTTTAGAAATCTTTATCTTTAGAAATTGTTGTGGTGATAAAATAAATAATATTTGTATGAATGCGGAAATTAACAGTTGTTTTCTTTATAGATTTTGGTTAAGAAAACGCACGAAGAAGATGGACTCAACGGTATCACGGAGAAATGTTTCACGGTAAGAATTTAATTTAATTTTAATAATTTAATTAATTAATTAAATTTTATTTTGCTACCCCTGTTTCGACCGTCAATACACTTTTTTCTTATTGAAAATTTTGTGTTACACCTCACAAGAGCACCCCTGTTTGTGCAATGTAAAGACAGGAGTACTGTATCGCCACCCGGTTGAGCAGCATTGTGAGGCGGGTAAGGTAGGGGCAGTAGGAAGAGATTTATTAATTTAATAAATGAAGGCCTGGATTATACGATGGAGGAATAACAGATGTCGGTAGCTTGTTTCACATGCAAGCCGACATGACAACAAAAATATGACGCGATGTCTTTAGTGTCCGACTGAACTTTCGGTTTCGATTTCGGCCTAGTTTCGGCCAAAAAACGAGTTTCGGCTTAGTTTCGGTTTCGGCCGCCATCCAGCCGAAACTACGGCCGAAACTGAAACTGAATTCGGGAGATTTCGTCCTGCGATCGGACATGTTCGGTGCACTGAACTGCGAGCCACGAAGTATCATTTTGATGCATCCGCGCTCATAGCAGGACTTGATTCGTGTGAAAACTCTGTTTATTTTCATGTATAACTTGCATTAAACGTATTTTTTTTATTGTAGGTAGGTAGGTAATTAATTTTAATTATATTGTAGTTTATTAAAAGAGTGTCATACAATATGACCAAAGTTTAAAAGAAATTATTTTGGTCTTAAGATGAAAGCTCTTCATTTAGTTTGAGAGAAAATGCTTTTTTTTCATACATTAAGTGTTATTTGCTTTAAAAATATTTTGTTATTAGGTAGGTAGGTACTTTTGAATTTTAATTATATTATTGTTGTTCATTAAAAAGAGTATAATTTGCATTAAAAATATTTTGTTATTGTGTAGGTAGGTAGGTACTTTTTAATTTTAATTATATTGTACAGTTTGGCAAGAAAGTGTAGAAAATAAATGATGGCGCCACGATCGTTTTTTAGGTTTTAAATGGCAACACCAAGATGGCTCATAAGACAATGAATATAAGTTTTAAATGTTCAAAATGCATATTTCATAATGTATTTGTATTCTCAAAAATTTTGCAAAAAAACTATAATTTAATCGAAGTAAAATTACAATTTACTATAAATAAAATAACACAAAACAAATTATAAGTGGGCTTGTATTTCGTTATAAGGTAATAATAATAATATTAATATAGGATGGGGCGGTATATATACAAATCAAAAACAAACAATTTTCATAGGTATCACAAAAATTAATTATAAAAACAACAACCTTACTCATATTCGTCAGAACTTTTATTCAAACAAATTAATGTCAGAAATTTAAGTGCATTATACTTTTATCATGCAACGTTAAAAAATTTATAAAGATAATATTCAAAATATAGTTGAACCCTTTAAAAATAACAGAAATCTTAGGCAAACCTCAATACTTCCTACTCCGAAATGTAAAAAAAACAAAAGGACAGTTAAATCATAAATATCTCGGAGTTAATTTTTTTAATTCACTACCTGAAAAAATCAGAAACAGGAACAGTAATTTAAAAAGATTTAAAACTCAGCTTAAAAATTACAACGAAAATTTGTACTGAACAAAAAAAAAATTAAACCAATATAATAACCCCCTTCCCCCCCCCCATATACACGAGTCCTACTTATTTATGGGGGTAAATCATCCGTCCGTGCCATTCGTCAAAAAAATCATTTTTTTACTTAGGTAGTACGTAAAGAAGTCCCAACTTTAAGAACTTTACTAACCGTACTCAAAGAAGACATTGGATTTGATGGTAGCCGGGAAAATTTACGAAAAATTCCATTGGCTTTGTTTATAAAAAAGTGCAAAACAAACAGAACTGCACTTATTGAAAAAAACAAAGATAGCGGCTAAAAGAGAGCATTACTTAAAAATTAACATGGATATCCGAAATTTACTAGAAGAACTGCAAAAAAATATAATTAACTTAAATGAAAGTTATATCCATTCATCCTACAAGCTAAAGATATGCTGGCAATCTATATATGTGACTGGAGTTCAGCTCGATATTTCAAAAGGTAAGCGCTGGATCATGGTTCACGCTGAAAGCCAAATGGGTTTTTTCCCTCATGCTTTTTTCCTTGACGATTCATCTTACCGTTGATTCAGATTTACCTGTGTGTGGAAAATATCATTAAAATTATTATTCTATAGAAGGGAGTTTAAAAAAACACACTAGATAATATTCATTTAGAAAGAAAGACTGAGAAAACTAAGAAAAAAGTAACTTTTCTATGAGTTTAAAGAAGTTGCATATTATTATTATTTTTTTTGTTAGTTGAGTTATTGCCTTTTTCTTGTGGCCTAATATTAACTGTCAAATGTAAATGTCAAATTCGGATTTTTAAACATAACCTCAAATCAGATTGTAATGGTTATAATCGCTCGAAAATTGGCATAAATCTTGTAATACTAATGAAATTCATTAAAAAACGATACTACGTACCAGTCATTTCTGTAGTTCGTTTGTAAAGATCTTACGAATTAGGCATAGGAGCTTCTTCGCGCGATAATCGGCTAGGCAGCGTTGAAAACCCAGTATATAACTTCTCTTGCACCACTACGTATTGGTTTGTTCATTTTTATTCAATTCAAACAATGCACAGGCAAACAATAAAAAAACAAACATTAAACGAGTGATTTTCAGCGTTTTCTACACTTTTTAAGTCAGTAAAGCCAAGAGCCATACGAAATGTCATTGAAAAAACTAGTATTTCGGTGTTACCATAGTAATGGAAAAATTTAGTTCCAAAATAATAAATTTCTAGACTTAATTGCCAAACAATAGTTCATTTAAACGAGTGCCATACAATATGACCAAAGTTTAGAAGAAATTATTTGGTTATGTGGATACAAAGTGTACAAATTTTATAAGAAACCAGCTGGGTTACCCGGCTTCGCTCAGGACAACATTCGAGAGTGTTCTGGAATGTTGCACAATGATGTTCCCAATTCCCTATTCCTGAAAATACCACAATTTTCCAGAATTTTCCGAGAACGTTAACGAAAGAACCTTATAGAACCTTCCGGCAACTTCTAGACTCGCTGACATACTCCTCCACTCCTTCCAGAACTTTCCAGAGTTTTATCGAATCTTCTAGAAGTGTCCGGAAATTTTTAGTCTTCTTGAAATTTCTAGAGTCTTCTTAGAACTTTTAGCCCTTATATCTTCAAAAGCACACCCTTTAGGTAAAAATGGGTAACCTTATTCCCTAGGGGGATAGAGATCTATTACACCATATAACTCCCTTGATCGTACCGGGACTCGTTTCTGAGTTTTTGTGGTCCGTACGTTTTTTTAACTTTATTTTATAATATATATTGATTATGTTGTTCTTAAGATGAAAGAGTATTTTTTGTTTAGTGTACCTAAACAAATTAATTAGGTTTAAAAAAAGTAATTTTGTTATTTGAAATAAGGAGTGTATAAGGAGTTTGAGAATAATTATGTAATGTTTATTTTTATTTCAAATATCAGAGACTAAATGATTAAAATATGATTTAAAAATAAGGGCTGAGTGATTATGATTGACTATTTTTTCCCCCGAAGACATGACCTTATATGGAAGTTTCTGTTTCGGTTTCGGCCGAACCAAAGAGTTTTGGTCGGATCCTAGATGTCTTACTTTTAACAGTTAACCTAATCTACTGTCGACTGTCACAAATTTATGTTAATTTTTATTTTTTATATGAATACCTCACAAGAGTCCCAGCTTCTCCCGTATGAAGCCGTTGGGACAATGGCATCCCCAATTGGAGTATGTTGTGAGCCTGAAGATACTGGGGAGGGGAAGAAGATGGGGAAGTACCTGGCTATTCCGATCTGGTCACCAAACACATTTCAAGCAACATTTCAATTCTGAATGGTGGTCTTACACCAAGGCAATACTGAGAGTATCTTCCGATTTGGAACGTGCCACAAATATACCATATATTATTTAAAATGAATTAATTGTGAAATAACACAAAAAATTTATTAGATCCCACGACCTTCGGATTGCAAGTCAACAGTCTTACCCCTCAACAACGCCGGCTATGTGATACATCGTCGGCTATCCCCTTATGGGGAAAAGCTCCCCGTATGGGGATGTTGCATCCATGAAGTCTCACTAAAGTACCACATACATTGTGTGAAAACATGTCTCATGGTGGAGTAGATTCCTCGTCTGATTCAGTATCATCTGATGATGATGACGAATTCCTCGTCTGTTTCAGTATCATCTGTTCCCCAAGTACCCGGAGCTGGGCGAGCGGCTGTTTCACTACCTGCTGATGCAGTCCAAGCCCAAGCACCAGCACATCAGCGCCACCAGCTTCAAGCAGCAGGCCGAGCGCTTCCTCAGCATTTTGGATGACCGGGCCATCCTAGAGGTCTATGTCAAGTGAGTTATCTACAATATCTTGTATTATTAATGTGATATCCCAGTAACTTAATCCGTCTGCTTGGTTCAATATATTCGCACCTCACAATCCGGAAGCCTCGGTTTCGCGCTAAACCGGTCAAACTGTCACTTTGGATCGAGATTGTAAAATATCTATGCAAGATAGCTTTCATATTTTAAAGACAATAAGAAGCATTATTTCGTTCTCTTTCTGATTACAAAAAAATACATATGTTTGCATGAGAGGAAGAGAGATATATGTATAGCTTTTAAAATGTAAGGTCGCCTGGGACGTTTTTGGTCTTATGAAAGTACAACGCGATTACGTGTTTTGGAATGTATTTATTCCTAAACAAGCAGACGGGTTAAGAGGTTACTCATAGATGGCACTGGTAACAAATAAAATCTTTATATTGCTGGAACGAAACTAGACAAAGTATTTTATACATATTTGGGTTACAATTTAAATGAAATATGGGATCATTCGGTTGAAATCAAATGCAGCATTGAGCAAGCTCGTGCAACGTTTATCCGCATGAAAAAGATGTTCTGAAGTCATAATTTCAACCTTGGATTACTAACGCGAATGGTCAGATGCTACGTGTTTTCGGTATTATTTTATGGAATGGAAGCATGGACTCTTACTGAAGAACTAATTAGGCGACTTGAGGCATTACTCAAAATAAGCTGGATGGACAGATTTACAAATGAAGATGTTATGGTTTGGATGAATAAAGAAAAAGAAGTTATTAAAACAATAAAAATCTGTAAACTTCAATATCTAGGACTTGTGATGAAACATCCAGAGAAGTACGAGATCTTGCATCTCATAATGCAGGGATAGATTGTCGAAAGTCGGGGCCCTGGAAGATGGAGAACATCATGGCTGAAAAACCTGAGACAGTGGTTTGGCCAGTAAACAATGTCAGCATAGCCAACATGATAGCATTGTCCGTTGAAGGGAGAGAGCACGAGAAGAAGAATCTAAATTTATTTTGACTGAAACTGAATTAATTTTTGTGTGAACTTGTCCTGAATTTATGAATGTAGTAAAAATTCCATTGGTTTTTGTTTCGTAATTATGTATTTAATATAATATTATTTTTTAATATTAAACAAATTAAATTAATTTAAAAACCATATGATGGCAATGCATTTATGTAAAAATTAACATTTTGTCGAGAGGCATAAATTATGACAGACAGAGGGAAGGCCTTGAGGTAATTTTTCACAGAAACGGCGCTATACAAATCATCCAAATATTATTATTATTAAGGCTTTCTAACATAGCGGCCCTAAATTGCGGCGTCTCGGAGGGAATGGGTTAACAAAGCTAATAATTTTCTGAGTACCAAGTATGGAATAAATAAAAACATCAACAAAATTGAATTTATTTCCAAGCCTATGCAGCCTTTGGACTGGGGAATTAATCAAACAGACAAAGAACAACTCTGAAAGCTTTGTTGAAAAGAGTTGTTATTTGTCTATTTCATTAATTCCGCAGTCCAAAGGCTGCATTGGCTTATAAATAAATTCAATTCCGTTGATATTTTCATTTATTCCATACTTAAATTTTAATCAGAAATTTCCAACATTTCCTCTCGCTAACATTATTTTACAAAAATAACTTTCTTTTTATTTTAATATTTAACATGTACCTAACGTTTTCTTTTTATATTGATTTTTGCTGTTTACGATAGGGAGGTATCGAAACCCTTTTTTTTCTCTTCTCTTTTGTATTTGTTGTACTGAGTATTACGTTGATCGTTATTATGAGGCGCATTATGATAGGATTCTAACTTCGCCTTACCATGTTTTAAGGTTTCAAAGTTTGCAAAGGCGAATTTTCGTAATCTATTAAATTTAACAATGCTAGTTAAAGTATTTTAATGGAATATATTTAAATAGGACGTGTCCCTAGCTTTGAATTGCATTAGGGATATGTAATTAAGACTTTGTGAAATGAATTATTATGCCCCAGCTGGTTACATGTGGTTCTATTTGCAATTTTAGGTGTGTTCTAAAATAGTAAGTTTACGTCCTATTTTAATATTTTCATTTAAAATATATTCCCTTAACCACTCTGATACGTAAGCGTATATGTACGATAATATAACGATAGCAGACAAGTACAATAAGCCTGTTTTCACGTCAACGCGTGTGTTTCCACAGAAATCGTTATAACTCCGTTATTGTTCTAGTGACATCCCTAAAACAAAAAGTAGAAGGTCCATAATAAATCAAGCTGCACATCTCTATTCAAGATGTCTATAGAAATACATAAAAAGACCTATTCTCTCAGATACATGGTAGATACAGATTTTACCCGCCAAATCGCCTATGCGCCGTTAGACATTGTTATTTTTTTATTAAATATTCTTGTATGAAATGATAAAAAAGTGAGGTGGCTAAATTGTTTATTATACATTTATACTATAAAATAAGTATTGTTTTTTTTTTTTTTTTACATAATCCGTGATTTTAGTACTGTTTTCACATAAAAACATCATGTGAGTCATTTTAACATTTTTTTATGTCAGCATTCGAAATGTTACTATTTATTTGTAATATAACAATTTGAAAGCTTATTTCATAACCTTTCAAAAACAGTTTTTAGTATTCGGCTACGTTCAGAAATGTTTCATTTATAGAGCTTTAATTTTGAAGCGGAAATAACACAAAGTTTTTGTAAATCTGACATTTCATTTAAGATGGAAAACTTGCATATTTGTGATAGATGGGAGCGGTTAACACCCTGTATAAATATAATATTATTTCTCTAATTATATTATGTTACATAATTTTAATGTACTAATGTAATTTATTAAGACTTGCTTTATGTAAAAGTCTTAAAAGTGTAAAAAAAAAAAATAGGTATGCATTATATTCCGATTTGAACCTGCAGATATATTCATTGACTAATGTTTGTGTTTCCAGGATGTTCTGTGAGGAGGAGCATGAGGGTATGATGGAGACGAAGGGAATGGAGACCATGTTGATGACCTGCTACAAGCTGTCCATGGACCACTACTCCGAGGGGCCGCAGATGTGTCTTAATGTAAGTAAGGAACCCTACCTCTCTTTACCTAATTAAGGACATCATTTTTAATAGATGAAAATACGTTTTATTCTAATTTTATAGATGAAAATACACTTTATTTTGTTTTTGTGGATGGAAATACATTTTATTCTAATTTTATAGATAAAAATACACTTTTTTCTATTTTTGTAGATGAAAATACATTTTATTCTAATTTTATAGATGAAAACATATTTTATTCCATTTTTAGAAATGAAAATACATTTAATCTATTTTTATGGACGAAAATACATTTTATTTTATTTTTGTAGATGAAAATAAGTTTTATTCTATTTTTTGAATGATTATGGTGTTCAATTAGCTAGTTCCACAAGATAACTGGTTTTAATGTGATTAACAATACACATACATGTGTGACAGCTCATATATTAAGGTTTTTAACCAGCGATTCCTCAGCACATTTGGAGTAAAAACCGTTTTAAGTTTTTCAAATGTTGTTTCATAGAATTATTTAAAAAATTTCAGGAGCGTTTATGATAAACTTTTAAGTGCGAATACACAATGGCCTCCGTGGTCGAGGGGTAAGGCTCTCGACTAGCAATCTGGAGATCGCAGGTTCAAATACCGGCATGTGCAAGGAAATTTTATTTTGATTAATTTGTGTTATTTCACAATTTATTCATATTATAGTATAATTGCGGCACGTTCCAAAGTGGACTCTAATACTCTTGTATTAGGACATAGATAACTATGTACCTATTTGAAATTCCGCAATAAACTTAACAAAATAAAGAAAGCCTGGTGCTCTCTATTACTAATCACCCTTTTAAATTCTACTCAAGTATTATCTTAACTTTAACCCTTTGAATAATAAGAAAATAATATCCATTAACTTTTGCCAGTGTTGGCGTGCAAAATTCCCGATTCTTCCCATATATTGTAAACGTACCTTTATATTGGTTATTTTTTATTCCTTTGAAAAAACAAATATTGTTCAATAATCTAGATAAAATAGTCTTTTCGATGTGTATATTAGAAATTAATAATTTTTTTTCTAAATATTTAAATTTTGATAATTTAAATGTAAATTGGCTTAAAAAATACATACCTGCGGATTCCTTGAAAAAGTACGTAGAATAAAAGAAACTTAAAATTTTAAATACAGATTCCTTTTCTTAAGAAAATTTGTAATAACAACATTTGTAATAACATTGTCACTTCACTTTTTATCATATTCATAAAATTTTATTTTAAAATTAATGTTAAACTTTGTTGTTTTGGTTGGGGATACAAAAAAATTTATCTTACAGTATGATGATCGGGTTTGTAAAATATCTGAACAACATAGCTTGTATATTCTTGAGGCAATGTGAGAAGCATTATTTCTTTTGCTTTCTAACATAAAAGAAATCACAAATGTTCGCATGACAGGAAGAGAGAAATCTAACTTTTAATAATGCACGGTAGCTCTGGGACAATTTGGGTCTCCTATTATTATAATGGCATATAATGTTTTGGGACAATTTGGGTCTCCTGTGAATAAACGGGTTAATACAAAATGTGATAGCATGAATTTTATGAGTCCGTGTCAGACCGGCAGAAATGTATCCGAAAAAGAGTTAAGGAACCATTCAGTAAGTGGTAATGAATAAAGTGCTAATTAATATTTGCTTTCTTTTTTCGACTTTGGCAAAAAATAAATCCGAAGCAAAACTTTCTATTACCAGCGTAGTGATTCACTTTCACCTCACCTGAATTCCTTTTGGTTTGTTACCCATCAATGTACTGTTTTTCTCTTATTCGCCCCACGCTGAAATAAATGCTGTGTCATCTTACTCCACTGAAGAGGAAAACCTATAGAAGTGTGTTTATTGACAAAAAGTCTTGTGTAAATCAGCGATAGTCTTTTGATTAGATCACACTTCTAGGGATCATTATTTTTCTCGTTCCCACTTTTAACCACTCCAATCTATCGTGAATATGCTCTTTTTACGTCTTAAACGAAATGTCAGATTTACGAAAAGTTTGTGTTATTTCCGCTTCACAATTAAAGCTCTATAAATGAAACTTTTCTGAACGTAGCCGAATACTAAAAACTGTTTTTGAAAGGTTACGAAATAAGCTTTCTAATTGTTATATTACAAATAAATATTAACATTTGTAAATATTAAAATTTAGAATGCAAACATAAAAAAAATGTAAAAGTGACTCACGTGATGTTTTTATGTGAAAACGGTACTAAAATCACGGATAATGTAAAAAAACAATACTTATTATAATATGTACAATAAACAATTTCGTCACCTCACTTTTTATCATTTCATACAAGAATATTTAATAAAAATTAACAATGTCTAGCGGCCCATAGGCAATTTGGCAGGGAAAATATATATCAACCGTGTATCTGACAGAATAGGTCTTTGTATGTATTTCTATGGACAACTTGAATAGTGATGGGTAGCTTGATTTATTTTTGAGCTTCTACTTTTTGTTTTAGGGATGTCACTAGCACAATAACGGAGTTATAACGATTTCTGTGGAAACATACGCGTTGACTTGAAAACACGCTTATTGTACTTGACTGCTATATTGTCATAGTAATGTGTATATCTGCTTATGTTGTTAGTTGGTTAATCAAGTGTAGAGCTGGTGCAAATTCGCGACCGTGACCAATCTTGGTATGAGACTCGCAGTCTAGGTAGAAGAAATCGAGAACGGTTCGCGGCAACCTTTTTTTTCAAGAGTCCCAAGTGCTCCCAACTGTCTGGAGCCAGTAAGACTATGGCATACCCAATTGGGGAATATTGTGAGGCTGAAGGTAGTGGGGAGGGTAAAGAGTTGGTAGAGGAAGGTGGGGAAGTACCTTGCTATTCAGATCTGGTCACCCAACATGGATAAAGCCATTGTAATTGGGGAGGTGGGTATGGGTACCGCCGCCCTGGGAACCATTTATAGGATGACCAACACCTCTGTCTTGGGTCACCCCTCAAGTGACTACGTTTGGTGACTTAGCAGGGGTTCATGGGGTGAGGTTTGTCCGAGTCTAGGCGGTGGTTGCGTCTGCCCACCAGCTGCATGGCAGGCCGGATCGGAAGAGAATGCTTGAAGGAGACTCTCTGACTTCTCCAGCCGTACTCTTTCGGAACATCGCCTTGCACCGTAGTGGGAGGGATGGATTCATACGTTTGTCATGTCCCTCTGACCCCCAGATTCCTACCCACCCTTCATACGCTCTTCCTTCCCAGATCTTCCTTTCCTAAAAAAACCCTCCACACAGCATCTCTAAAGATGACATAGGCCCTGAGGGGAATTATTTTCCTCACGTCCTCCTGTGTGGAGCTAATGTAAAACAACATTTAATGTAAAAATTCAAGCAACATTTTAATTCTGAATGGTGGTTTTACAACAGAGCCGTACTAAGAGTGTCTTCCACTCTGGAACATGCAATATACTATTTTAAATGAATATGTTGTGAAATAACACAAATATTACTTACTTGTGCCCGTCAGGATTTGAGCGCACGACCTACGGATTGCTAGTCGAGAGCCTTCCCCTCGACCATGGAGGCCTGTGTTGGAAAGAAGTGTTCACCTAACAATAAGCCCATCATTATTATTTTATTAACATGTGCAAAGCGTAGCCATGTTTGCAATCTGTGCTGTGTACAATTAAATTAAAATCTAAAACAACTTACTTACCTATATTTTTAAAGTTTTCAGCTCTAGCAAACAGGGGGCGCCACCTTTCGTAGTTTATTAGTAAGAGTGTTTTTATCTTTCAGATCCACAAAACTCTGAGGACTGTGGTGGAGTCTTGCTTTCACACCAAACAGGTGCTCAGTGCTGGCTACATATCCCGTTGGCTGGACGAAAACTGCCATAGACTTGTGCTGCCTATGCACAGGTTGGTATTTATGGTAATCTGTTGTTGAACCACTTACCTTCGTACACGGAGATACTTGCAAGCAATGTGTCTGTGACTCAACAACAAGTAGCCTGCTTATATACCACTCTTTAATACTGGTTTCCGCATGCAGCACTATCCAAAATATACTGAACTTGATCATATTTTCACGTCTTCTTCTTCTTTTTGTGCCCTGTCCGTTCAACGGACGTTGGCTATTATGTTGGCTATGCGGACTTTGTTTACTGCGGCCCGGAACAGCTCTACAGTAGACTGGCCAAACCACTGTCTCAGGTTTTTCAGCCATGAGGTTCTCCTTCTTCCAGGGCCGCATCTTCCGGTAATCTTTCCCTGCATTATGAGATGCAAGATCTCGTACTTCTCTGGATGTCTCATCACATGTCCAAGATGTTGAAGTTTCCGGATTTTTATTGTTTTAATAACATGAGCATGTATTTTTTATTTATTTATATTCAGTTCTAACCCAAAATTCTCACAAGTCTTCACTACTTGATTCAGCAGAAGTTGTAGATCCTCAATGTTACTTGTTAGAAGTACCGTATCATCTGCATAACGCAGGTTGTTCAGAATCTTCCCATTTATAACAAGTCCTTGATTCATAAATAATCGTGGTAAATATAATCGCGGCAATAGCTGTTTCAGATTCGTGACATACGGTAAGTAAAAAAAATTGGGGGCGCTAGACTCGAGCCACCACTGGTTGTGTCTGCCTCACAATATCTTGATAAGAAATATGATCTAAGTGGTGTTAGAAAGAGAAAACACTACACTTTATATTCAAATCTAAAAGTTAACCACAAAATACTGTAAATAAAATGTTTTCTTTACGAAACCAAAGTTTGCAACCGCAATTTAAAAAAAACTTCAGAAACTTTGCAAATTTTTTATTAATTATTTTTGAAATGACTGATTTGAATAAAATGAGTTTACGATTTCTATGAGATCTATACAAAGACATTAATACTGGACGCGGGGTAGAAATCTCAAAGTGGGAAGCTAAACACAATACGATTGTAGCTGTCTCTATTCCTAGTACTTTAGTACTAAACTGCTACGCGTCGAGTGAGGTCGTGTCTTACCAGTAAGTAAATTGTATTGCAAAGCGCCAAAATGCCCTCCTGTGTGATGAGAAAATGCTTAAATTACACGGCAAATAGTCGTAAAGGCAAAGGAATAGCACTTCATTTCTAAGTACACGCAAATTACTTATTATTATCAATTTTTATAATTATTACAATTCATTTTCATGTTTCCCGCCCGCAATAATATATGAGTAAAGGAGACAGCGAACGCTGCATCACAAAGTGACATATGCATAACAAGGAAAACCTACTAACAGTAGGTCGGTTCACACAGCGTCCCACATTCGTTTTATTCCATTGGGAAAGATGGGGTAAAACGTACAAAGGGTAACGCGTTCATTAATTTAATAATGTCGTTGATGAAAATTGTAAATAGTAACGGTCCTAGGTGTTATTAATCTGTATAGATTTGTATAATCGTTTGAACCTATAACCTGTACTGTATAATAAAATATGTACTTAAAAATACTACTATAATAGTACCAATATTGTATTACTAATGAAAACTCATATAATAAATATAAAAATATTTGCCCGTGTGTCACGTTTTACCCGCCTTTACCCTTCCCTGTCATATTGTGTAACCGAATAAGAGTATCTTGTTATCTCAGTCACACCCGTGATGTGACAGTAGTATTCGGCGAAGAAACTAATAAGCTATGAATCTATGTCATTCACTCCCATACATTCTTTGATTGTCTGTCTTTATCACACAGGAATGAACTTTTGAATTTAGAAATTATACTGAAAACCGCTGAAAACAAAAGAGTGTTGCTTGCTTTCCACATTATATTGTGAGTATGTGAGACTATGGCGAGTCTATTTATAATATAACGTCATTGGATCTATATGAGTTGTTTTGAAAAGCAAACAAATTAGCCTCTGGGGTTCATATAAATCATTCTTCCAGATACTGCGTCCACATCTTGTCCACGGCGTGGCGCCACGTGGGCAACACGTCCAACGACAACAGTGCGGGGCTGGAGCTGGCAACACCCGTGCTGGAAGCACCTCCGCCCATAGCGCAGAAAGCGCCCTCCGCCCCTCTCATGCCCGTCTCCCGCGCCTGGCTGCTGGCCGGCTCGCTGCCCGCCCTCTATGCCCAGCCGCACAATGCCAGCAGTCCGGCTAGTTCAGGTACCAATCCAATCAGCTAACCCCGCCAACAGAATGATACTTTTATAGAGACCATTTTTCACTCACAAAATTTCCACAGTTAGAAATGTTTTAGATATCTAACGCCAAATACTCTAGAACTGTGGTCCCCAATCTTTTTATCGTCGCGGACCGGTCAACCTTTCATAATTTTACTGTTTGATTGATTGTTTGTATTTTAGATAGTTTCGATATTGCACATTATTATGTCAACTAAAATGTATAACTTCATAACTATCAAAACTATTTTATTATTTCGATACATTTATTTTGATATATTATACCTACATTCGTCCGCACCTAGAACACGCCTCACAAATTTGGAATCCAAGATATATAATATATGTTCATAGAATAGAAGGTGTTCAGGAAAAATTTCTCTCCTACATAAATTTTCGGTTGTTTTATGCATTCCAATCAAATGAAGATATAAGTCAATTCTTTAAAATCCCGAAATTAAATTGTAGAAGAATTATTTCTGATCAATTGTTATTGTACAAAATCCTAAATAATACGCTACCTTCCCCGTATCTTTTACAAAAAATAGATATTAGAGTTCCTGGTCGTAATAGTAGAAACGTATCCCTTTTTTATAACAGCCTCTCCAATACCAACTACTTACAAAATGAATTCATACATCGAGCCTGCCATTATCATAACGCACACCTCATATATATAGACATCTTCAATATAACTTTCAACAAATTCAAATTATTAGATAAATGTAATGCATCATAACACACCCCTTAACATCCATATTTATATTTATTATATTATTAATCAGATTTCTTTTCCTAATTTGCAATATATTTACATATTCCCTGATTACATATATATCATCCTTATCCCTTTAAAAAATTGACATTTTTTTCGGTTGATCAAAATATTTTCGCTTTACAATAAAATGCAAATACATATTTGGAATATTTCTGACCATATTCAAAAACTAAAAACTGTTGAAAGGTGATGAAATACGCTTTCAAATTATGTAATTCAAAATAAACATATATTTTTTTAATTATAAAATTTTTGCACACAAACATAAAAAAGTTTTAAAAATGGCTCATCTTACGTTTTTTTTAATTAAAGTTACAGATAATAAAATAACATAAAAACACATACATATTTTATTAGACAAACGTATAACAAACACATATTGTTATCTCACTTTTTGTCGCTCTATGTAAAAATAATTTATAAAAAATTCCCGAAGTTTAAAATTTTTTTTTCAATTTGCGATTCAAAACTTTGTATACATAAAAGTGTACATTTTACTTTTTTGGTGGCTCTTTTTTAGATTGGATTATAAAGCGTGGTGTTTTCCCTTTCTAACACCGTTTAGAACATATTTCTCACTATGATAATAAGGGAGTTACAGCGTTTTATACGAGACTTATGTGCGTTGGGACAAATATGATCTCCTGCCATTCTAAGGGTTATACTACCAACAAGATCATAAGCTTACCCTTTGTTTATTTATTTATTAATTTTCAGGAAATCGACCGTTTACATTTATTTCAGTTTGTACATAATATTAAATAGCCAAAATAAAACCAATTATGGATTTCCTCCTTGTGACTTTACTTGTACTGAGACAGCATAATAAGAATGTAAATTAATTTTATAAAAAAGCAATATGAATTTATTGTGTTTTTCTATATTCTTATCATGCATATTTAAGTATTTAGCTTCTCCTAACTATTTTTTTCTTTATGTTTTATTTTAACTTCTCTTAACTATTTTTTTTTCTTAGTTTTTATTTATGTTTTTCTTATCAAGCTACTAAAAAAAAAAATTTTCAGCGAAAACATGTTTTTATGCTTACTGTTTTATTTTAGCACTCTTTCTTTTTTATGTATCTTTGTAAAGCTGTTTGTTTTCCAAAGGTATTATTATTATTACTATTATTATAAATATAAAACTACACATCGCCTCGAAAATGTAAATATCTCTTAAAATATAGTACATAATTATAGGATTCAGATTTTGGTTAATCCTGCATTATACATTTACAAATTTATTAAAATAATTTTAAACATAACTCTTTGGTTGCAATAGAAGTATATTATTGAAAAACAGGAATAAATTCACCAATTCAATGAAACGCGTTTAGTATTTATGTCACGTTTTCTCAATAAAACAATTGCACTTGCATTTGGGCAAGCAGAATATAAGAGTGGTGACTCACGTCTTTGCGTCTCACTCGAACTCTTTACGTTATACATGCGAGTGCACAAGATGGAAGCCCAGTCATATTTTTTACTTCAAAGGTATTGTGTCATCAGCATCTTGGCGTGAAGGGATTCTGAACTGGATAATTATTTTTTGTTGATAAATATTTAATTTTTTATTGGTCGATTTTTTTACTTATTTTGATTTTTAAGCAGGGCCTTAGGCGACCCGCTTGACCGGTACTGGTCTGCGGACTGGGGGTTGGGGACCACTGCCCTAGAATATTAATATTACACCCAATTCTGCCAAAATATTGGCAGTATTTACTTGTATCGGCTGGCAACTCTGGCCCAACAACAATAGAGCAAATAATTGAATTTATAGAGTGTTGGGTGGCTATGGAAGGTTGCTTGAATACTACTACTTTCTATACATAAATAACAGCAAACCAATTAAGAGGCATTTTAAAACTATGAACCTAAACTAAAAAATAACTGATTTTTTAAAACAGTTACATGTATCAGATTACATTTTATTATTACTCCTGGAATATGCTTTCCAAATATGGAGTCCTTACTTCGCAAAGGATATAAATCTGATAAGGGTACAAAGACGTTTCACTAAAATACCAAGAGCTTTTGAAGATCGGCGATATGAAGATAGACTCAAGGAACTAAGATTACCAATCTTAAAAGAAAGAAAAGAAAGAGGTGACTTGATCAAGACTTTCAAAATTTTATCTGGACACTACAGTTGCCCTGGTATCCAAGGAATCTTCACTACTAATAAAAATATAATTCTCCGTGGAGAAAAATTATCAAAACGCCTTTTGCATCTAATCTCAGAAAACACTTCCTTGCAAATAAAGTGGTGGATGCTTGGAACAAACTTCCACAACATGTCGTCGATGCAACTAATATAAACCAATTCAAAGCTCTATTAGATTCACATTTGGAGAGAAGAAAGGACTAACTTAGTTAAAAATTAAAACTACTCATTTACTGTCAAACTATTGTGAAATCAGATATGAGCGCGTCAGCAGAATGCTGTCTGCTCAGGGTAAATTTATTTATCATTAATTTAATCTTTCCAGGTGTGAATCTGGCATCTGCCCAGTTCCTAACTCGCCTAGTCTGCCTGCTACCCTCGCACTGGACCCTACTGTACAGCTCTCGGGAGCACGGACTGGGAGCCAATAGGTTCCTGCATCATGTTTTAGCCTACCGAGGGGCCACACTCCTGCTGCTGAAGGGGGGCGGTGTCACCTTGTGTCTGGCGGCCCCCTCGGAGTGGCGGGAGTCCCATCTATACCAGGGCGGGCAGCATTGCGCCCTGTTCCAGCTGGAGCCTAAGTAAGTACCTACACATTTATTGATATTTCAATCCACCAAAAAAAAGGAAACCAAGAGAATCATAAATAGGTCGAAATTCGAGCATGACCTGCAGATGTTTGGGGGCGGTGCCTGGAACGTTTCGGTGAGACCCAAACGGTTGCACTGGACATTTCCAAGGCTTTTGACCGGGTTTGGCACCGAGGACTCGTCAACAAACTGCCATCTTACGGACTTCCCGCATCCTTGTGTACGTGGATTGCTGACTTTTTGAGAGAAAGGTCAATTTAGACGGTTGCTGATGGTTTCACCTCTTCTTCGCACTCGATAAATGCTGGCGTCCCACAGGGATCGGTTCTGTCACCGACTTTGTTTTTGTTGCACATCAATGACCTTTTGACATGTGCACCAATTCGTTGTTACGCGGATGACAGTACAGTCCACGATGGCTTTTTGTTTGACAAGCCCCCTAAGGGCTGACAAATACAAACAGCTCTGAGGTCTTTGAAGCAAAGAATGGACGGTTACCTCCAGAGTGTTTTCTCTTGAGGTAATAATAATTTCATTGAATTTAATGTTTCAAAAACCCAATCATGTCTGATTACGTGTAAAAGGGATCGAAATGAAAATCTAGTCTCCTTCAACGGAAGCAATCTTCCGACCAGGCCCTCCATTAATATGCTTGGTGTAACTCTAAGTAACCAGAGTTTCAAATCACAACGGTGCTAAAGAAGTTTTCACTTCAAAAGTGGCTTTGGGCCTAGCACTTCGATAACGATTAAGATCTTCAAAATGCTGTGACAGTTGGCTGCCAGGCGGCGAAGTTTCATGAAATTTGCAAATTGATGAAACCTCATGACAAGTGCTAGTAAAATATATGTCCGTGCAGGTTTTTATTTTTAACCAAACGGTGGTTACTTTCCGAACAGCCCTTTGTTGCATCTGAAACTGCTTACGAATTACATCTTCAGATGCACTTGGAAATGGACTGTAAAGACTGGACAATAAGACGAAACGAAATGGTGTTTGCTGGAATTGGGTGATAATATGTGTAGGGAAAAATAATGGATACAAGGAAGAAGGACAACCAATCACTTACCTATGTGAAGGTGAACAACACAATTACAAATATATTTTTTTTAGTTCCACCGCGGTACCTCGAGGTAATTATCGCTATAAAAACACCAATAAGTATGAAACGATCTTGATAAGGTCAAAAACCTTCTTTTAGTTCATAAACGAGATTATGAACACAAACAACACCAACAAAACTGCTTCCAATGTAGTCCCAAATCTTCTTCTGTTTTTTCAGAAACAAAAGCACTTGAATTCACTCTTGTCATTGTTCCAATTTCAAATGCTTTTCCAGCAAGGTGATGTGGTTAGGGAGGGTAGGTACTGGATGACATCTTGGTAGGAACTGTGCATATCATCATTTCAAAACCAAACACCTTCTATAATGGATCTTAAAATATATATATGGTTAGAGAAGTATTTTGCATCCAAATAAATTAATTTGAAAAATATTATTCTTAAAAATGTTGATATTTATAACCACTGGAGCGATCACGAGAAATAAATAAATTTGCCTCGATTGCTCGCGATTTCCCAGAAGATCATTTTTAAAAAATTTCGACAACATTAAAAAAAACATACCTTTGAATTTTAACACGGAGACCTAAAAACTTATTACAGTGCTATATAGCCAATGAATTAACCTTTATTTTACCGTTTATCTCATATTTGTAGGATTTATAAAAAAAATATTAAAAAATTGTAAAATTTATAACCTCGCGAATCCTGCATGTTTACTATGAAACTGCCGTGAGGGGGGGTACTTATTCGAGTCAACATAGAATATTTTCGATTTCTGTATGTTGTTTGTGCTATACTTGATAATGAAAAGTGCATATCTATGGAAAAAAGGACATAATTTTAACCGGAAATAGCTGATCAAAAATTCGACATGAAAAAAATATTTTAAATAATTACAATAAATGTTTTACGAATGGTAGGAAAATGTAGTCCAATTTTGGACCGCTATCAATCGCAGAAAAATAAAAGTGGTCCATTTTTTGTCCATAATCGCTTCAGTGGATAAGCTGAAAGAGACCAAAAGGGTTAAGAGTATATTACCAGAGAAACCAGAAATATGTCATTTTTAAATCAGTGTTTAGACGTATTGACTCGTTTCCACAAGAAATTATAAATTGATTATAATAATTGATAAATTATAAATCGAAAGATTGTTCTTTTATCTTGTAAACGTATGTTTTATTTTGAGAAAAAATGTTTATTTTAAGTATAATAAGGTTTATACCATAGGTCGTTGGCAGATTTGTTATATTTTCAAAAAAGTACATGTATTATACAACACCCATTTCAAATCATATAATCATGCAGTAAAATAAATCAATACATTATCTTATTAGATAACCAACACGTCTGCTGTAGGTCCCAAGTGGTTCGCCACGTTTGGTGACTAGCAGGGGTGCCTGGGTTCGTGGGGGTGAGGTTTGTTCAGGTCTTGGCGGCGGATGCGTCTGCCCACCAGCTGCATGGCAGGTGGGATCTAGAGAAAGTGGTTGAACCCTTTTCCTTCTCCGAAGTTCCTCTCCTTCCTTTCCCTAAAACGACCCTCCACACAGCATTCCCAAAGTAGAGATAGGCAGTGTGTCGAGCGATTGTAAAAAAAACGGTCTCTCTTGATCCGACCTTCCACGTAGTTGGTGGGCAGACGCAACTGCCGCGCCGGCGAGATCCTGACAAACCTCGCCCATGAACCCGGGCTCCCCTGCTAAGTCACTTATATTCACTAAATCACTAAATTACTGATACTACCTATTGACGGCCGGCGTGGTCAAGGGGTAAGGCTCTTGACTCGCAATCCGAAGGTCGTGGGATCGAATCCCGGCGTCGGCAAATAAATTTTATTTTAATAATTTGAGTTATTTCACAATTATTTAAATTAAAAATAATATATTTGCGTCACGTTCCAGAGTGGAAGATAGTTTCAGTATCACCCTGGGTGGTGTAAGACCACCATTCAGAATTGAAACTTGCTAGAAATGGCTATGGCCGTGTTTAGTGACCAGATCTGAATAGCCAGGTAATTCCTCGCCTTCCTCTTCCCCATCTCCTTCCCCTCCCCACCACCTTCAGCCTCATAATATACCCCATAGTCACGTCATAGTTTCGCCGGCTCCAGACGGGAGCATTTGGGTCTCTTGTGCGGTATTCACATACATATAAAATAAAAAATTATGCATTCGAATAAATATTTCAAAATGATACAATTTTTACAATCCAACTGAATATTACTCCTTTTTTTCATTAATACCGCACAAGAGTCCCAACTGCTCCCGTCTGGAGCCAGTGGGACAATGGCATCCCCAATTGGGGTATGTTGTAAGACTGAAGGTAGTGGGGAGGGGAAGGATATAAGGAAGAGGAAGGTGGGGAAGTACCTGGCTATTCAGATCTGGTCACTAAATACGGCTAAAGTCATTTCAAGCAATGTTTCAATTCTTAATGGTGGTCTTACATCAGGGCGATACTGAGATATCTTTCACTCTAATGGCCGTAAAATACAATTAAAAACAAAATATTAGAAAGAATATTATAACAAATTGTTTATTCATGTAGGTATCTACTTAATACCTACTGGGTTTACGCATTTTACTTGTATCTATTTATGTTTGTGCACTTCGATATACAAATTACAAATAACTACTACTAATTATAATTCTGGAAGCGAAATTTAACATCTTCATCTGACCCATACTGTAGCGTCTATAGTCCTAGCTGTGCGTGAGCTAGGAGATACTCGAAACCAAGCTTGGAGCGGAACGAAATCTAGTTCTAAAAACGCCCGCTAGCGAGTTCTGATTTGTGGAGCGCTGACGTCGGAATCTGAATTTAAATTTGCTGGTTATTATATGCTCTTAACTTCACATATGATGCCCTGAGATGCGGTTTGGCGATTCTTTAGACAATTCTTATTTTAACACTGAATTTTCTTCCAGGTTCTATTTGCTGGAGTCCGCCCCCAAGATGCTGTACCTCAACACCTCCATCCGCGGCTACCCCAAGGGGCTGCGGGCCGGTTCTGACCCCAGGAAACACCTGGTGGCCATCGATGAGGGCTTTGAGAACTTTGAGTTCACCGGGATATCTTACCCCCTGGATGCCATGGAAGTAAGTACCTAACACACTTATTATTTACAAGTATTGAGAATGATTTAATGATGAAAGTAATCAAGTCCAAAGTCACAGTATTTGAAAGAAGGACCACGAAAACGCTGTGAAATATATTTGTGTGAAATGAATACTGGATGAGTTTGTGTATGCATTTGTCAAATATGTTCACGGTAGATGGAAAGGCTTTTATGGACTTTGGAAGAAGGAGGAAATGCAGGAAGCTCCGTTAACCTCTCATATGTCTTTGCTTTTAAATGCGATTTTAACCCTTATGTGTGTAAAGAAACTGTATGAAGAACTAGGTTAGAATCCCTTGCGCCAATACCAATCTAAAATACCATCCAAGATTTCACAGGTTAATGAAGGACTGAATACGTAGATGATCTTCCACAAAGTTGTGATTATGTAGGAACCTCCCCCTTCCTCATTCTAATTTAATTAATAAGACTCGACACACATCCTGCTGTCACACTTCGTGGTATTATTAGTATTATTATTATAACATCTGTATGTTTACAAATTAAAGATGTTCTTTCTTTCCAAGGTTTGGGGATGCGGAGACCAGGCAAGCCGAGAGACACAGCTGGACATAAAGAAATGGCAGGTCAGAGAGGCGGAGAGACAGCGCCAGGTCAAATTATCCGCCGCCGATTGGATTGACCATCCTGACAGATATCTGCTAGAGCTGGCAGGCCGGCCCCAGTATAACAGCACGGCCAGCTAGTCGACAATTTCAACAGTTCAACATTCAACACATCCTCTGACCCGATCGATCGGTTGACTGGGCAGTACCAACCTTAGAAGATAGAGGGTGATACCAATTTTTGAAATAATGATTAATACCATTTTTTTAGTAAGTACTTATTAGTTTAGTACTTAATTTTGAAGCTTTTTTAAGCGTACACGTATTCTTGAAAGAACATTATATTTTATCAGTAGACATTAGACAACATGCATTTGTATTATGTATACATATTTAAACTTCTTTGTTTAAAAACCTTGTTTTTTTGGTTAGTGCTTATTTTTCAAATATTTTATTCTTCAAATATGAGTTGTTAAAAGCAGAGATTGCCGATATTCCTTTCCCGCTTACTCTTTCCCGATGACTTTGCTGTTATTTGATCTTCTGATACTTGAGAAATGTGGGTGAGGTCTGGCATCATGAAATTTAAATAGCCTTTTCCGTCTTGCATATCTAAGTAAACTAAACTATTGCTTGTAACGTCATTTCCATCATGAGCTGGTGCTATGAAATATCCATTTAACAGTCTATGAATTAAAATTGGAAACGACTTATTTTTTCTGCTTACTGCGGCTTAAAGCAGATGAATCTATCTAGATTTCACCGTTCATTCCATATTTTTTCACTCATGTGATAGCTTCCCAAATTTGGGTATCTATCACTCGAGGGGTTAATAATGAAAATATTTAATTGATGAAAACGGTTGAAATGGCATTATATTTAAAACTTTACTGATAGGAATTGTTCTTTCTCTAATACAATTGTGCATTTATGTGTATTTTACAGTGATCATAATGGAAAGGCCTTTGTATTTACAAATGTTAACTTGGATTAGAGATTAATAATGATTATATTTTATAATATTATTATGTAGGGTGAACACCAGTGAAAATATAGCATTTAAGCTTGTTGAAAATGTTTTCAGAATCTTAAAATTTTTAAACATAATCTATCTCACTTTTTACACAGTGTATGTGTTTTGTAGTGTGTTTCCATGGATCACATATGCGACAGTCGTGTAAATCACTTTAAAATTATTTACAATATCTGTCAATGACGTTATATATTTCATCTAGACTCGCCACTGTCTCACAAACTCAACATAGACATTCAAAGAATGTGAGTGTATGAACGATAAAGTAGGACCGGGCAACGTTTTCATTTGTGCCGAATACTAAATTCTACATCACGGGTGTGACTGAGATGCCAAGATACGCTTACTCGCATACATATAAAGAAAAAATACAATATTTATAATAAATCTTCTTCACACGTATAAAGAAAATGAAACGCAATTCCTGTAAGTAAGTGGAAAAGTAAGAAAAACACAAAAATTATAAATCCTTACACAACGCCATCTCTGATACTGACAATAACAAAACACGGACAGTTGCGCATCGATAATTGCTTCATTGTGTAATTTTTAACTTAATAAAAAAACTGAATATTAAGTTAACCCAACAGTTATTGATTCTGAGGCGGTACAAAGTTTTCCGGGTCAGCTAGTATTATATATAACGTCGTTGGTATCTGTATGTTAATTCAGAAAAATGTTTTATTGAAATAACTGTCAAACTGCAGAGAGCGAAACATGCAAGTTTCCAAATTATTTATAGCTTGACATGCTAACCTTTGCAGCTAGCCATAGGAGGAACTAATGAACGAATGAACTATTTTTTAAATCTGTTATTGTTGTATCCACAAAATCCACACTAGTGGTACCATCGAATGCAAAGTTAACTTTGTCAAGGCTGTTTCTATTTAAATTGTAAAGAAAAACATTTTTTATACATGTATGTATGTATAGACTTTTGTAAGAATTTGGTGTCTTAATGTTTCAGCAAAACTATAAGCTTCTAATGGCAACGTGTTGAAAAGAAAGACAATTTTTTTTTTTAACTAAGCTGTAATATTTGTGTCTGTGGTCTATGCGATGTTCTATGGATAAAATGCGTTATAATGGTAACATATTGAAAAGAAAGACATTTTTTTTTATCTAAACTGTAATATTTGTATCTGTGGTCTATGTGATGTTCAATGGAAAAAATGCTTTATAATGGAAATATATTGAAAAGAAAGACATTTTTTTAATCTAAGATGTAATAATTGAGTCTGTGGTCTATGCGATGTTCTATGAAAAAAATGCTTTATAATGGCAACATTATAAAAATAATTTTATTAAAATGGCAACATTATAAAAATAAATTTATTAAAATGGCTTAAGTTTATCTTAGCTGTTGGCATTTTATTTGTATTTTGAGATTATGCTACAATGTCTCATTTAAGATTTGTGCTTTTTTCTGAACATTTAACATTGGACTGATTTGTGGCCTAATGGTAATCGCGGGTTCAATCCTCTGCAAGCACAAGTCATCCATTATTACACAAAACTTTCCACTTATAATAATAGTAGTAGGGAGAATTCATATATTATTAGGTTATAGGTTATCCGTAACCTGTGAATGTTTATTTTTCTTTTTTTAAATTGTGCCACCCGCCTTTAAAATATTTCTTAACCTTTTCACCGTGTTCCTTTGGTTTATGGGATAAAGATTGTACATGGAACTTTATGGCATTCATACATTTTCTATGAAAATTAACGCACATAGCTAAGAGATCATACCGGCGAAGAGGTTAAAATCATCCATCATCACATACTAATTTGACGGCCTCTGTGGTCGAGGGGCATGACTCTCGACTAGCGATCCGGAGGTCGCAGGTTCAAATCCCGGCGTGCGCAAGTAAATTATATTTGATTGATTTGTGTTTTCACAATTTAATCATTTGAAATAATATAAGGTATATTAGCTACATGTTCCAGAGTGGAAGATACTCTCAGTATCACCATTGTGTAAGACCACCATTCAGAATTGAAAAATTGTTTGAAATGGCTTTAACCTCTTCAAAAATCTTTTTTTTTTAAATGCGATTTTAACCCTTATGTATAAAGAAACTGTATGAATGACAAGGTCAGAATCGCTTGCACCAATATCAAATCTAGGAGCTAGGTACTATATGATTATTGTAGCTAAGCCTCTGAATTATTTTAAAAGAATTTTCTATGAAATTTGCTGGCATTTTTTCGAAATACCATCCAACGTTAATGACGTGAATAGCCAGGCACTTCCTCACCTTCCTCTTCCTCCCATCCTTCCCCTCCCCACTTACCTACAGACTCATAACATAGCCCAATTGGGGATGCAAAAGTCTCACTGGCTCCAAGTGGTTGGGACTCTGCAGTATTCACGTAAAAAAAAAAATATATTCATAAATCTTACATTATGTCCAAGTCTAGATTGTACTTAATTGTTACGAAAAAAATTTTCAACAAATTTTAAAAGGGCTGGTCCCATTTTAAGAAAACAAAATGACCCATTGAATTTGCTCAAATCACTTGGAAGATACTAAAATTTATTGAAATATAATTTTTGCTTTTTTGCCGCATTTGCACGGCCATTAGGTTAAACTTGCCTTAAATTGTTTCACTATTAAGTAATTACTTTTATTATTACGCTGTAGTGAAAATGCAATGTAAAGCTATTGCGTTAACTTGCTACTTATTTGTGTGCTGGACACTGCTCTGTGTAATATTGATGCCTGATATAAATTGTTATTAATGGTGCATGTACTTTCTAGTATTATTTAAAAAAATTATAATTGTATATGTATTATGAAAATTTCATATTTCAGATTAACTTTTGCTTATCATCCATTTTTATAAATGTCAACTTAGACAATCGACTTCAGACAATCGTCAGAATTGAAAATATTAATTCTCTCCTTTGTATATCTTGCCTAAGATCCTATCTAAGAAATTGAATAAGCACATTGTTTGATGTTGTGAATACATGCAGACCTATATGACTATTACGTAGAAAATAGAAATAAGGGAGATGTGGCCCATGAACTATTATTAGTATGAAATTGAGCACGTCACCAACATCGTTCACTCATAAAACTGTGCCTGATCTTTGTTCCTACCTGTACACCGGACTCTTAACTTTTATTGGCTCCATCGCTCAGATAGTTCGGTCGGTTTGGTCTTAGTTTCGTAACAGTCAGCGTGCTTCCTTGCCATATGTCTCTTTGTTTCTATTATCTATGGACTGGACCCGTCACTGCTGAAAATGTTCTGTTTTTACCCTCGTCCTCCGGACTTTATGTGTTAAAGAACTTTTTACATTGCAATCCAATTTTGTTTTCTGAATAAATTTTAATTTCTAATTTTTGCATCTTACGAGGTGTGAATTTTTCTGGGTAAGTAATTTTTCTAGGTAGCGAAGTTATTACTTGTTGTAGAAATGCATAATAAATTTATAGGAATATGCAGCAATTTTTATAGATTTATAAACGCATTGTATCTGATAATCAATATATATTACAAAAGAAAGTGTATATGTGCGTGCCGCTAAAACTAAGAAACGAGTCCTGGTACGATCAAGGGAGTTATATGGTGTGGTGGCCCTATATTCCCATCCATGAAGAAGGTTCCCGTTTTTACCTGAACTTTTTAAGATAAAAGGGCTGGATGTTTCGCCCTTTAGAACATTCGAGAGCATTCCACAACATTCTGGAATGTTCGAGATTAGTCTGGAATGATCCCAGATCGTTTTGGAACATTTGAAGCCTTTTTTGTATTGGGGAGTTCCCATTGGTAGGGGTATATAAAGCTAGATCCGTCGTGGGGTCGAACGTCAGTTCAATCTCAAATTAACTCCCCGAGCGAAGCCGTGTACACCAGATTACCATTTTTTTGTTTTTGATCCAACCAGTGCAAAAAAAGTAAAAAGAGCCAATTCACACATATTTCTAACAAATCTTGCGTATTCACCTGTATGTATTACAATACTGGCCTTTTTAACACATATAATCCGTTTCAAAACATTTCATCGAGAACGTATATGCTGTTACGCTCGTCCGGGGAGAGCCACCGGTGGATCGCAAACGCGACGACAGTCGGAGAAACGAAGGGCAGGTCAGTTTAAATAGAAATATTACATTTTTCTGATTGCAGTAAGTAAATTAATTTGAATGAACTGATAAATATGTAATGAATAGTAGAACCTAAATTAGTATTCTAGAAAGATTGTGGGTTAATAAGCTAAATGGAATGAAATGATTTTTTGCCATTTACAACAATTATTTGTGATTCATTAACTTTAATTTTATTTTATTGAAAGAAATCTTTAGTCACTTTTTAGAGAAAAAATTACTGCCACATTTTCCTGAAAAGTTTTAAAAAGATTTTTCCATCAGTTAAAAAAATGTGTGCATACAAATTTATTGTTTCTGTAGTTGATTGTGTAAGAAAATCTTTAAAAAAGAACTTTATGATCGATTTAGTTCTATTTTGTCTTTTAAATACTCAAATGAATGGTTTAGTTTTAAATTTTGGTGTAATGGGCATTGTGAAATGTTCTGAATTGCATAAATTAATTATTGTGCTTAGTTCACATTTAAGACTTTAATCTTTAAAAAAAAATAGTCTGCTTTATTTGATTTTATCAATTTTAAAATGCATTCAATGGTGAATATTATGTAACTGCAATGTGTTTATTTTTTAATTGCTATAGGTGAATCACTTAAAATCGTTACTCGGTGTACGATGGATTGAAATCAACGAAGGGCCTTATGGAAGCAATAGGCCCCAAAGGGATAAAAATTATGATTAAAAATGTAATAGTCAATTTTTCTTTTGTTTGCTATTTAAATTATTTATTTATTTTTTTAGAATGGTGATGGTTTTGCTAAGTATGGGTTATTTTGCAGAATTTGAACAATTTATAAAATTTCAAAGTTTACCCAAGTTCTGTAAATCTAAACATCGTGAACCAACCGGCTTATAATAAAATAATAGCAGAAGTTGAATAGAACTTTCACATAATATGAATTTTAACTTTAAAATTTGATGAATCATCTGTTCATCAATCGTCTGTGAAATAACCCGTTCTAAATGTTTTAATATTATTCATACTTACAGTTGTCTTATTTCATTGAGGTTTTGTTAATCACAATAACTATGTATGTAAGGCTGCGTATACATATGCGAGCCGAACCATAAATTATGGGAAAGGAACGAAGCAACCGTAAAAGGCGCGAAACGCCGCTTGCATTTGCTTCGTCCCTTGGCTCGAGCTTATGTTCCCAAATGTATATGCAGTAAAAAGAATGCAAGGCTTAATTTTTCATTTCTTACATTAAACGATGCACCCACCATTAGCTTGTTTTTCTTAATCAAATACTTAATTAAATTATATTGTTTGAATACTTTGTACAATATTATGAAGTGTTACCATTATGTAAATTATTTATTTACCCATTGTATTGTATCATAAATTGTGCTTTTTTAAAAACCTATACTTAATTGCCAATTGAAACTTAAACTGAGACTTGTGAAAAAAAAAACTTATTTTATCTTATAAATGGCACATTTTTCTGCAAACTATCAACAAAAAAATTGCATTTGAGTTAATTCACAAAATCTTAAGTGACCTTTTTTCTTCTATTAAATTGTTACGGGGGCTATTCTTTCCTCGTCAAACTGAAATTGGTCATTCCCTAAATTTAAGTGAAAAAAAATTTGAAAAGCAGAAAATTGCTCTGGCGAAGATCCGTTTTACATAAACAAACAGCATGTACATACAGCCAAGTACATATATTCTAGAAATTTTTTCAGTTGGTACTAAATTTTTTCATAACTATGGCAACACCGAGCTACTCACTTTATCTTTGAAATTTGTTCTTTGCATTGAAGTTCATCTGTTCGTTTTAAAAAAACTAGGAAAAACAACATATCATTTTTAATTTATGTATAATTTTGATCTGTGAATCCGGTTTTGTTTTATTTTCATCTAACATCTAATAAATAGCTATTTGGATACATGAATTTTACTTGCATTCATTTTCCTGTGAGCCATCTTGGTGTTGCCATTTTAAAGCTTTTAAGCGATCATACATTTTTGTCTACTATTAAATCTCAGACTGTATTACACATGTATCGTTTTTAAAGTGAAAACTTTTTTAGCACCGTTAGGATTTGAAACTCGATGAAACAAAAAATAGCTACACTAAAAAGAGACAAACACACCCATCCACATGATTTAGCCTGCAAGAGAATGAGATAGTATGATCTCTCTCCTCTTTGTGCGGTGCTTCGAATCGTCCCCACTTTTGTCTACTTTAGTTTCTGAAGGTTTCTCTTCTACCGCGTGTGAATTGCACATTCTGATTTTTTTTTGTATACACTGTTGTTTGTTAAAATGAATAAATGAATTTGAAAAAGGTGTTTTGCTTATTTAAACATCATACCACCAGGAGCTGGCTCGTTAAAATAAAAATTAAAGTTGCTTACACTTTAAGACGGTCATCAATGCCATTACGAACCTATGGAAATGTAGAGATTTTAAGGTAGTAAGGAAATCCGATGAAAAATAGCTCGATTTGGAAGGCGGGTATGGGTATCGCCGCCACAGGAATCATTTATTGGATAACAGGTCACCCCGAGTGGTTTGCTACATTTGTGACTTAGAAGGGGTGCTCGGGTTCATGAGGTGAGGTTATTCCATGTCTTGGAGACAAATGCGTCTGCATAGCAGACCGGATCAGGAGAGACTGGTTGAGGGAGATCTTTTAATCTCTCCAGCAGGACTCTCGGAACATCGCCTTGCACCGCAGTGGTAGGGTTGGGTTCATAAGACCATTACTCTTGGACACTTAGATTCCTACCCACCCTTCTTACCTCTAGTCTCTGGGCGCATAATACCTCCAATGTGAAAAAAAAATTATGGCAGAAAAAAAAAAATTTGATGCAGGAAAATGAAAGTGTACCTCCAAACAATATTAACACACATCGGGTGGGAAGGGTATAGCTCTACCTTTGACGCTGGTCCTATTTGAATGTCTGGAAAGCATTGTGGGTCCCAACTGTATGTACAGTCCCTGGCCAAATTATTAGACACACTGTATTTTTTTTTGTAATTTTATGTTTCTATGCAATAATGGTATATTTAAACTACAATATTATTGATTTTTATTTTAAAAAATTGTTGTAGACTACATATTTGTATTTATTTTTAACATATGGCAACACTGTATTGACAAAGTGATACATGAACGTAAACAAGTACAAACCTGTGTCTGTCGCGATCGGAATCGAGTCAGGTACGGACGAGTTTCTGTGGCTCTATGGACTGTGGTTGTTTGTTTAACAGTTTTATACTACTCAGTTATTAGTTTATTTTGTATGCAGTGTTTTAAAAAAGTAATTGTACTATTTTCATTATGGGTAGAAAAGGCGATCTTTCACAATTTTCACTTTTCTTTAAAACTCAATAAACTTATGCTTTTCTAAATTAATGCTGTTTTATTTATGTCTAATAAATCGGTAATTGATTGGATAAAATAACAAAAAAAAAAACAAACAAATCAATCTAAAATAATAAAACAGTACAATATCACCCGGTAATTAATATTTTACATGAAATCTTGCAGTGCGTCTAATAATTTGGCCAGGGACTGTATATGCAAAAAACATATAAATATTTAAATACATATGTACATGTGATTCCAGATGGGGAAATCTTCTTATCTCGTCTTTGTGTGGAATATTTTATTAAAAGGAAACGTACACTTTGGCACTGGAGGTGTGTGGAAAGTGATAAAAATGTACATTTTTTCACATAAATCACCACAAAATGGCCCAACACTTCTGTTTATGTCTAGTACTTTTACAAATTATGAAAAAAAAATTTATAGTTGAGGTGTGACAAGTAGGTACTAAATAAAAAAAATTATTAAAAAATTTACATATTATTTTCAAAGATATATCAATTTAAATTCAACAGGTTCCTTATTTTCGCCCGCCTAAAGAGTGTTAACAGACTAACCTTCCACAGTCACCAAGTAATATATAAATTCAATTATTTGCCGCCATTGTCTATAACATTGATTTTCAAAGTGGGGGGCGCGAAGATATGTGGAGGGGGGCGCGGGCCCGGGCGGCGGTCATCACTCCGCTCTTCATTCCGAATCTTGTCAAAAACACGCAAGCTCATCCGTTGCATTGACTCTTCTTATAACAAGTGTGTAAAAGAAATATTTTTATAATAAAACATCTAAAAATGTATTTTTGGGCTGTATTACCTACCCTTATTTTATTTTACAATTGCTTGGCGAGCCCACTTGCTGTTACTTGCTGGGCCCTGGGCCGAGGGGAGGCGTGGGCATATTCATTTTAAGCAGTAGGGAGGCGTGATACTTATAAGTTTGGGAACCCCTGGTCTATAAGGAATGTCAACACGCTACACTAGCGCAAAATAAGTGAACTCAGATTTAAGTGATTATTTTATTTACTGAAAACTTATAAAATATACATATAAAATCATAGATAATAGAAGAGGGAGATATGGCATGAAAGCATACCGACTGTTGCCGAGCTCAAGCTAAACTGCATCAACTATTAAATAGGTTACGTAATGAAAGTTATGTTTGGATTGTAGGTGAAAACTAAGGAGGTGCACAAATGAGAGCAAGCATTATGAGTGATGATGTTACACTTTTGTGGGCACAATTTCATCGGATATGGCCCATCTCCCTGTTCTTTTATCCATGTAAAGTTTAACATGAAAAAATTAAAACAAACTGACAGATGTCCCTGAGGTGACATATTATAGTACTAAACAGCACTACACATAACATAAAATAATCAAAGATTTATAAAATTTGTATCAAAAATATAATTATTATATAATATTTCAATGTAATAATATATAAATTCACTAAAAAAACATTTAATATTCTCTTTGGACCCTTTGACATAAAACAAATCACTTACGTAAGCGACTTATAGGAAAAAACTTAAGTATATAAAGGCACCCAAACTTAAGTTGAATAAAGAACAAGAAATGCCATGTGGGCGTGTTTTGTGATCCAAAAGTTAGATCATTCTTCGCTTAGCGAATGATGGCGATATTCAATGTCAGGCGAGTATAAGAGAGACAGAGAGCGTGCCAAACAGGCTAGTACCAAAAGGTACTAAATCAGTGGCGACACTGCTTTCCATTAAAACGAATATGAAAGGCATTCCTTCTTTTTTCTATGGTTTTTACTTTACCTAATTTAATTATGGCAATAAAATCCCTACCTTATTAAAAAATAACTCTTTGAGGATAATATATTTATAATGAAATTACTTTGTAAAACGCCCTTGAGGTAAAACACTAAACGATAATAAAAAACATATTCTCAATAAAAAACCTAATACATAAATGTCTTATTAATAATCATTTAAATGCAATATCAAAATTACGACACTAAGTATAAAATAAACTACACATACAGATACAGTGGCGTAGGTAGCATGGGTGGCATCCGGGGCGAATAACGTGGTGTCCCCCCCCCCCCCCCCCCCCTCCATTAAAGTTAAAAACGAAAATTTTGACTTCATAAAAAATTGGTCCGTCCTGGGGGGTTGGCGAGGTGGCTAGAGACTCTTGACTCTGGTGCTCTTGGGGGTGACAATCAGTCCGGTGCCACCCCCCATCGGGTGACGCCCGGGGCGGGCCACCCCCCTCGCTACGACTCTGCATAGATAACAATGATTGGAAAACAGTATTATATAAAGCTTAACACACAACATTAACATTTGCTGTGACCTTTTATACTTGTGAAAAAATGATTAATATTACATACTTGGATAACTTTGAATTTGCAAAAGTAACATAAATTATAACACATTAGCTGTGACCTGTGTCCCTACACTTGTAAAAAAAAGATTAATATTACTTGAATAACTTTGCTTTTGCAAAAATAACACAAATTTTAACACATTAGCTGTGACCCTACACTTGTGAAAAAATGACTAATATTACTTGGATTTGCAAAAAAAACATAAATTATAACACATTAGCTGTGGACCTGTCCTACACTTGTGAAAAAAAGTTTAATATTACTTGAATAACTTTGCGTTTGCAAAAATAACATAAATTATAACACATTACTTGTGACCCCACACTTGTGAAAAAATGACTAATATTACTTGGATAACTTTGAATTTGCAAAAATAACATAAATTATAACACATAAAAGCTGTGGACCTGCATCCTACACTTGTGAAAAAAAGATTAATATTACTTGAATAACTTTGCGTTTGCGAAAATAACATAAATTATAACACATTACTTGTGACCCTGCACTTGTGAAAAAATGATTAATATTACTTGGATAACATTGAATTTGCAAAAATAACAAAATTATAATACATTAGCTGTGACCCTATACTTGTGATAAAAATAACAAATACATATTACTCAGGATCACTTTGTATGTGCAATATAACATACATTACAACACATTCAGTATAACAATTATAAAGTATAACACATTCACTGTTACCTTATACTTGTGAAAAAATTACTAATATTATTCGCTGTGACCTTTTATATTTGTGAAAAAATTCTAACTCTATTCTAATAAATTAAAACATATTCAGTTTAACGATTATATAGTATGTATAACACATTCGCTGTGACCATACGGTGAAAATATATAAACATAGTTGTGAAAAAATGACTAATATTACTCAGGATCACTTTGCATGTGCAATATTACATATTATGTAAGTATAATATAACATATATGCTAAGTAGGTATAACACATATGCTGTTACCTTATTCTGTGAAAGAATGGTTAATATTATTTGGGAAAATATGTGCAATATAAAATTTAAAGTATAAAAATTTTTGAAGCGACATTATAACGGACTATAAAAAAATGACTGCTTGGATACACCACACATTGCCACTATAAAACCACCCACTTGCAACATGATGCCAGTGACATAAGCACAATCCTACTGTAGATTAATCCAGGGGTTTTAAAAGCCCGGCAAGGAGTCTGGCAGTGGCGGTGTGACGATGAACTGCGGCCAGCTGCAGGGGAGTTCTGTGTTCTGTGTCCCTCGAGTTCACCACCGCCGCTAAATGCCTCTCGTCTCCCTGAGGAAGCTCAGTGCCGCCACGCTCCGCCATCTCAAACACTTTCTCGGCTAAACGCAGCAGTTGGGTTACAGAGGGACTGCTCGAACATTGCAGAGGTGTGCGATTGGCGCTTCTGTCTCGAATGTTGTAGCACGCACCGTGGGCCAACAGGCAACTCACAATATCAGTGGACCCCTTCTTAGCGGCAACGTGCAGAGCAGTGGAACCTCCCACTACAGTTTTAGCATTGACAAAGCTACGGTAAGCGTTCGGTTTGGTCCTCTTTACGTTCTGCAATAAGAGGCGGACTGTTTTTCCGCATGTTCTGGACGCGGCGAGATGCAGGGGGGTGTTTCCCTTCTGCGACACGGCAGTAGCATTAGCTCCACTATCCAGCAACAGTTCAACAACCTCCATTGTGGTGGAAAAGTGCAGCGCCGTTCTTCCCTCGCCATCCGCAGCGTTTACATCCGATCCATTCTCTAACAAGCTACGAACCGCTCCACTATCCCCTTCGCTGGCTGCATTTAGCAAATAAATATCACAAGGGGTAATATAGCCAGCATCAACATCAAGTTTTGATTTTGTGTATTTATCCAAGTTATCTAGAAGTCCATCAATCTTTTGGAAAGTTGGGTGGTCAGGGCCGAAGGTGGCATTCCTCGCATTTAATCCTGCCTTGTGAACTTTCAGGGAATCATGGAAATTTTTCTGTTGGAGATATAGACATTTCATAAGACTTTGAGTATAAACTGTGTCACTGTGATAGAGTCCCAACACATTCTTCTGAATAGCTAACGTTTCCTGAAAGATTTGCAAAGCTTCGTCAAGTTTATTTTGACTCATAAGAACATTTGCCATATTGTGCCTGGCTCTGAGAGTCTCCGAGTGATTCAGTCCTAGAATCTTTTTTCTAATTTCGTAAACGGTTTGATACAAAGCAAAGGCTTCTTGGGTCTTCCCCTGATCACACAACACTATGGCAATATTATTCTGAAGATGCAGAGTGTTAGGGTGATGGGCGCCTAATGTGTTTTTAAGTCTTTTGTAAAGTTGATTGTTCAATCGCAAGGCCTCTTCGTACTTACCTAGGGCGTGAAGCACAAGCCCTGCGTGGGTTTTAGTTTGCAAAAGTTCCTCATGCCCCTCGCCCAGAATTTCCTGCTGCCTCAGCAAAACTTCCTGGAATATATCCCATGACTCTTCGTTCCTACCGAGCCGGTGAAATAATAAAGCCAAGCTACTCCTAGTCTTCAGGGAGTCTGGGTGGTGAGGACCTAACGCTTCCACTCTCTTCCTATAGATATCTTCCAACATAGGCAAGGCTTCAAAATATTTGGACTGTTTGTACAATGCTAACATTATTTTATATTGGATGTCCAGCGTTCCCGGATTATCCTCACCTAATATTTCGATTCTCTCATTAAGCAGCTGTTTTAAAATATCTATGGCTTCTGTGAATCTTTCTACCATAAACATTGAATCAACCTTGGATAAGATGTGAGGAACATTGACCTGTGAAACCTGCTTCAACTCTTCTATGTCAGGGAAGCCATTTTTCATAGCAAGAACCACAAGCGTGTTGCCATCGGTGTCACGAGCTTTCATCACAGCCTTTATGATTTCTACATTCTTTATTTTGGTTATATCATTAACTACTCTAACATTGCGGGTTCGTACTTTCCTAAAACAGAGTTCAATCATTTGCAGTAAAGATTTGATGTCTTTTTGTGTAGCAAAATCCAACGGAGTCTTCATATTGTCAGCCTTGTGGTTGTGTTCTGCGCCATTTTTCAACAAAGTTTCAACTATTCCCTGATGAGAGTATTTGGATGCATAATGTAGAGGAGCATTGCCACCCTTTCCAACAGCACTGGCATTGGCTTTGATCTTTAACAAAATGTCACACACCTCCTGAAAGCCCTTCCAGGAGGCGATGTGTAAAAGTGTTGCATTATCGGAATTCTTCGCATTTACATATTTTGCCAAGTCTTTAACCAAAATGCCAACCATCAAAATATCATTTCTTTTGACGGCCATAAATAGTTTTTCAACAGACTCTAACAATTCTTTAATATCTCGACTTTTAGTCACAACTGCAGGGGTTCTACCCAAGTGGTCCATGGCATCATATACTGCACCGCTATGTAAGAACAACTTAACCAGCTCTGTGTGTCCTTGTTGGGCAGATAAGTGAATAGGCAAGCAACCATTTAAATCAATGGAATTAATATCGACATGTTTATCCATCAAGTATTGAGCCACAGCTACATGCCCTCCTTCCGCGGCATAATGCATCAGGGTCCCGCCAGCGGATCCCGGATCATCAATACTCATCCCGAGCTCTAGGAAGAAAGTTAAGATGTGAGGATGGCCCTCTCTAGCGGCTATGTGGATCGGTTTAGAGCCTAGTCTGTTTCTAGCATTTATGTCTGCTCTTCGGTCTACCAAGAGTTTTGTTACTTCGAGACTACCTGCTTGAGCCGAGATGTGCAGTAATGTCCAGTCATCATTGCCTCTATCGTTGATCCTAGCACCTACTTGTTGCAACAGTGTTAAGGTATTTGGCATTTGGGCATTAGCAACTGCCAGTTCTAACGGTGTTCTATTCTTCAAATCTCTGATGTTGGAGTCTGCTCCCCAGTGGAGTAATCTTTTCGTAATATCTGGCTTGTTCATGAAGACTGCTTTATAGAGCGGTGATAGATTAGGATCTGCGGGATTGACATTGGCTCCATTTTCTAGCAAGACTTCGATAAACTCCGTATGTCCTAATGATATTGCTATCGATAAAGGCGAAGCGTCTTGTACGCAATCTGCAACTTTAATACCTCTCTTTATCAGCGCTCTGGCTACCAATGCATCACCACTTACAGCTGCCATATGTAAGAGGTTTGATCCGTCTTGATCTTTAATATTAATATCAACATTTTTATTCTTTAACAAAGTTTCAACCACAGGTCTATGCCCTGCTTTAATTGCAGATAACAGAAGTTTGCCTCCGCCAAAATTAACATCTGCTCCTTTGGCAATCAAAATGTTCAACAGGTCTTTATTGTTATTCTCAGCTGCGCAGCATAGTGCAGAAGAACCTGTAGCGTCCATGTGGTTAACATCCGCTCCATACTTTAACAAGATCTCAACGACTGCCTTGTGGTTTCCACTGGCAGCCTGATGCAACGCGGTGGCACCACTTTTGGCCTGGGCATTAACATCAGCTCTTCCGTGAAGCAATGCTTCTACCACTGAACTGTTTCCAGCAAACGACGCAATATGCAACGCTGTGCTAGAACATTCTCCTTTCTCATTAACATCGGCTCCATACTTTAGCAGCATTTGAATAGTTTTCTCATTGCAAGTTTTAGTAGCAGCTTCGTGGATTGGTGTACGGTTATTATTATTTTTACAGTTTACATTAGCATCTTTTTTGATCAAAGCCTCTGAAATAGCTTCATGACCATTTCCAGCACTGAGATGTAGAGCAGTGAAACCTTCTTTGTCAAGAGAATGTACACTAGCTCCTGCAGCTAGCAAAACGTCTACTACTTGCTGGTGACCTGTTCGCGCAGCCAGGTGCAATGGTGTCGCTTTGTATCTATCTTGGGCATGGATATCGATCCCCTTTTGGATTAAAGTCTCCACAACAGAAGTATGACCATTCTCAGCAGCAATGTGTAATGGCGTTGAGCCGGTGATATCTCTGCTATGCGCCAGAGCACCATTCTGCAACAGGAGGTCCACTATATCCACATATCCACCCTTGGCTGCAAAGTGAAGCGGGGTTAAGCCGTCATTCCTCCTAGCATTGACATTGGCATTGCGTTGCAACAGTAGACCAACGATGAATGCATTGCCATTCGACACAGCTGTATGGAAAGGGGTATGATTGTATGCCACATCTCCGTTATTCACAAAAGCACCTTTTTCCAAGAGGATCTTAACAGTCTGTTTGTGGTTATTTTCCACTGCGAAATGTAATGGGTACTGACCCTGGGGCTCCTTGAGGTTCACGTGAGCCCCTTTATCTAGCAGAGCTTTCACAACCTCCTGGTGACCATTGAATGCTGCCAGATGCAATGGAAAGGCGCCTAAATTAGTCTTAGCATTGACGTCAGCGTCATGTAGCAGCAAGTACTGTACTATCTCTACATGTCCGAATTCTGCGGCTGTGTGAAGGGAGGTAAAGCCCCCAATAACAGTATTTTCATCCACAGTAGCATCTTTCTCCAAAAGAATTTTAACCACATCTAAGTAATTGTTCATCACGGCATAATGCAAAGGAGAATTTCCCGCGATATCTTTGTCAGTAGTTTTAGCTCCTAGTGAAACTAATGCCATGACAGTTTTCTTGTGGCCATTGTGGGACGCCAGGTGTAATGGTGTCTTTCCAGCATTATCCACTGGATTAATTGCGTTTTCCATTTCTGCCACTAAGAATTTCACAATGACGTCTCTTCCAAAAGTTGCGGCAATGTGCAAGGCAGTTTGACCATTGACATCTCTCACTTCAGTGCTAAACATTTCCTGTTTGGTCAAGAATTTGATAGTTTCAACATTAGATCCTCGAGCAGCATAATGTAGCGTAGATGACAGATCTTCCTTTCTTGAAAATATATCAGCTCCTCCCGCAATTCCTAATGTAAATTTGTCAAAGTTTCCGTCAAGAAGAGACTTCCACATTTCCTTCTGTTTGTCAAGAATAGATAAGCCCCGCTTGTATCTCTGTCTCAGAAGTTTGACATTGTGTATGAAAAGGTTTCCTATATTACGGTTCAGTAAAAGATCTTTGGTTTCAGTAAGTTTTATGGCATTGAGCAGCACAGCGGACCAAGCATCAGTCGGCAAAATGTCTACCAAGGCGTTCCCGTGAGCTAAGTGGTTGCGTAAGCATTTGCCACTCAACAGGGGCATGTCCCCATCTAGATAAAGCACATTGTTGGGAACACACTTTGAGCTATCTAATAGGGACATTATATCCAGCACAAGGGCTTCTATCATCAATCTACTTCTAGTCTCATCTTTATAGAGTGTTGAAAGATGCTCATATAATTGGCCACACATTCTATCAGTTTCCACGGTCTTCCCCAGTTCAGTTAATTTCTGATTCAGTTGTTTACTAGTTATCTCCCTGCTGTTTTTGACACTCTTACACTTTTCCCGTCCATTACTAATTAATAATTGTCTACCATATTCGTCAATACGTTTAATACTACCTTCATCAATTGATCCAGCGTAATAAATTATAGCTATCGCAAGTTTTATTTCGTTAGCTATCTCCGGTTTAATTCTCGTAGATACACTGTTATAAAATTTTGTCAACAGGCTACCTAGCAAAACATGTCGTCCATTTTCTGTAGGTTTTTCATGAGACGACAGGTTTATTAAGGCTCTATTAGCTACAAACTTCATGGCCCTTAGTATGCATCCCTTTCTTTCTTTACTGATGTCGTGAAAGGTTAAAGACAAATTAACTATTCCCTCTATACAAGAATAGTCTTCCACTGTCAATTGATGTTGTAATTTTGACTTTTTGAGGACATCTTTTATTTCAGCAAACAGTTTCTTCTCATATGGAGTTTGATCTACAATTTTTCTGAAAATTTCTTCAATAAAATCTTCAATCTTTCGATGGCCTTTTGTAACAGTATCCATTTCTTGGTCATCCACAATGGAAATATCATGAAAGATATTTGCAATTTCAAGCAATTCATCTACACTATCACTATTGATGAACGTGGTCAGCATATACCTTATTTTTTTCACTTTGCTGGAGTATGTTATTTCAGTAATGACAGATGCAATCTTTTTAATGTCATTTTGAATATTAGAATATAGTACAGGGTCTTCTAACTCTGTGTGTGGATGAGATAGAGAGAGGCGCAAGTCTTGCAGAACTTTTCTGGTTTCTTTGGGAGCAGAGAGGAGGAGAAGTTCACTCACGGCTGGAGAGAGCTTGGGGCTGCCCAGGGTGTTTTTCAGATGCTCTCCCGTCACCTGGAGGGCTCTCTTGATAGTCAACTGGCCGAGTCTAGTAGCAGGATCTGCCAGCAAGGCCGTTTTTAGGTATGTCTTTATCACGTGGAGTGAGGAAACATCTCTCACCTCCTTATAGTCAGCGTACAAGTGTGGGTATCTGCTGCTGATGGCGGCGATAACGTCCTCGCGCCCAAACGTCACCGGTTTCTGAAGTTTCCAGATATCTGTAGACACAATGTGTTCCTCCAACTCTTGCAGGGCAGAGCCAAACTTGTTCAATTCCTTCAATAATCTCTCCTTCCTCAGTACGGATAGATAGAATAAATTCAATTCTTGGCGCTGAATGTGGGAGGATACGAAGCTCACCAAGCAGAACTCTATTTCTTCCCAGGGCAGAATATTGTAGGTGGACTTCAATTGATGCTTCAGTATGTGGATATTCTGAGCTATGAACTTGGCCGTGTATAAAAAGTAACTGTCCACTTCTGTATAAGTATTGATATGCGCAATATTTTCCACCAGCAGTTGGATGCGTTCTTGGATATTAGCTGTGGAAGTGGCAGGAAGCGCTCCGTCCCCCTTAGAGAAGAAACGAAGATCGAGCAACTTGTAGCGCACCAATAGATGCATTTCCTCCGACACGAGGACATTGCTTAACAGTAGTTCCTCGTAAGACTTTGAAATGAGTCGCTCCGATAGTTCGGGGGTAACTGACCCGAGGAGTATGAGGAAGAGCTCCACATTGCTGGAGCGGATGGCGTAATAAAATGCGTCGTGGCCTTCATCTTCCTGCTCCACTGAACATCGGCGGAGTACAACTGCCGCATCCGAGGTGTCCTTCAGTAACAGCTTCAATAAGTCAGCACTGTTGTGCTTGCAAGCCAAGGTGATGAAGGGGAAGGAGGGAGAGTCCATCCCCCGGAGCCGTCTTAGGTCTGCGAGGGACCGGCAGGCCAGGAGAGCCGACAGTTGACTCGTCTTATCTGCTTCCATTGTAAGGAACACTTCAACACAATCACACTAATATATTCTGCCACCAACCATCACTTCACACAATGCAATGTCACACCAGTCACCATCGACCATGTGAGAAGTTAAATCAGTCCACATCCGAACGATCGAACGATGAATGCAGATGAATGCATGAAAAATGTCACACTTCTTATTCTAATTGCTTCCAATGACATTATTTCTGTTATTAGCCATATAGCCATATACGAAAGGATAACAATATTATTTCGATAAGATTAGACTAATTTTTAAGATTGTGTGAACAATGCAACAATTGATTTTAAAATCGAACCGAAAAAACTGACCGACATCAAAACCAAAGTTTTGTTTTGTTTAGTTTTCATTTTTCATAGGTTGGTGGACAGCGGCGGGCGTCAAAACGCAAGATCCCCAAACTGTTTTAGCTAATTAAGTTATATATTATAATCTATAGACGCGACATAGAAATCCCAAAAAAGGTAAGCCAAAACCAAGGCAATTGTATTTGTCTTCGATTTCATAGTTTTAGTAAGTACTTAGTATTGCTTAGTACTTGTTAGTACTTAACTGCCGCTGGTCCACGCTGGTCGCGTAAGGTCGTGTCCTTCTAAGAAGTAAGAGCCAAAATGCTCTCTCAAGTGATGAGAAAATGTTTCCATTACACGGCAAACACTAGTAAAGCCAAGGAATAATATTTCATTCGTAAATACCTACACGTAAATTATTTATTATTATAAAAGACACAATTATTTAGATAGTTTCCGGAGTTTTTTAGCGCCATTAAATAATGTGAGTTAGCAAACAATCTCATCATATTATAAATTAAAGTCCTCCGCCGTGTCCGTCTGTTCGCGATAAATTCAAAAACTACCGAACGAATTTTCACCAATAGATTCATGAGGAAGGTTTAGGTATGTAATTTGTCAAGGTTTTGTGTAAATTGGTTGCAATATAATATATAAAATAAATAAATAAATTTGATTTGTAAGCAAATCTACAGTTTTATGCCGAGGTTGGTGAAATTTTGCACATGTGACCTTCAAAACAAGAGGAAGGTCTCCATTTGATTTCGAAAACTCTGTGTAAAGCCCGGACATCGCCGGGACTTAAGCTAGTTATTAAGTATAAGAAGGACAACCTGTGACAGTAAGGTCATCTCATATAGAATTCCGTATTCGTCTTAGTGTAAGCGAGTAAGCGTATCTTGGCATTACAGTCACACCCGTGATGTAGAATAAGGTATTCAGCGGAAATACGCAAACGCCGCCGGTCCTATATCTATTTCGTTCATACGTATTTTATATACATACTAGCAGACCCGGACATAAGTTGCTGTGGCTTACGAAACCTTTATAACCAACAATCAAATTCACACCACGCTGCCCTCAGCCCGCCGCCGCTTGGCCGCATATTATGTATTTCAACCAATTTACACAAAACCTTGACAAATTATATACCTGAGAACCTTTCTCATGAATCACTCTATCTATTGTTGAAAATCGCATGAAAATCCGTTGCGTAGTTTAAAAGATCTAAGCGCACATACAGCGTAAGCGACTTCATTTTATACTTGCAATATGTATTACCTATATCATACGTGAATAACTTTTGAATTAAGAATTTACTGAAAACACAAGAGTGTTTGTTACTAATAATTGCCATATTCCATCTTAGTTCCAAACAGTTACCTTGCTTTAGCGAACTTTATTTTTCGGCGCAGGGTTTTTCAGCACTAGGTTTATGTGATTACCAGCTCCATGAGAGAGCCGCCTTGATAATAATAACATCCGACAATTCAATTTCATGGTCACCTCTGGGCTGGAGACTATTGTCTGATAATATCTCAGATAGGCGTATGTAAAATATAGAGTCTGTACAATGTACGAAAGAAATTAGAAAGACACAGGTGACACTGACAAGCAAGGAATATTTCAGGGGAATCCCCACCGAGCAATAGTTAGATCTAGGAACGAAAATAAAACAACAGAATTTTTGGGCAAACCCCGACCGACAATGTTCATGTGGCAATATTCTACCATCGCAAGTTTTTTTTCACGGTCGGGTGTCACCCCCTCCCTCCCCCTTTAGCTACGCCACTGGAGATGGCTGCATTATTTTCTTCCTCACTGTAACCGGACTTATTCAAGACTCGCACCGACAAATCCTTATATAATACACCTTCCTTAACCTGTCTTATGATGTCACTCACCACGTCGGGTGGTGATGTTATAATAATTATAGTTGTCTAGTTTTACACTGTGCGGCCCTGGGAAAACATCACAAAAATACAAAAACACATAAGAAAAAGGTATTAGCGCTGAGTAGGAATCTGGGGTCAATGTGTCCAGGAGTGATGGATGTATGAAACCATTCCCTCCCACTGCGGTGCAAGGTGATGGGTCGATAAAGTTCGGCTAGAGGTTAAAAATGTCTCCCTCAACCAGTCTCTCCCGATTCGGCCCGCCATTCAGTAGGTTGGCAAACGCGCGCCGCCAAGACCTAGAAAAATTTCACCCCTGTGCACCCCTTCTAAGTCACCAAATGTAAGTAAAAGCGAACCACTTGGGGCATCCTATGGCAGGGGTGTTGGTTTTTCAATAAAAATCCGGGGAAGGAGGTACCCGTACCCGCCCCCCCAAATAAAAATGTATGTCTATATTAGATCACACGAAGTACCACTATTTTAATTTTATAAATAATATTATTTTTTTGACATAACAGTTTGAGGATCGTACTACCTCGGGAGTCCCCGTTTACTGGGATAAAACATGTTTATGGTTTCTGTTGGCTGGGCTGTTCGAATCAAATGTCATACGCATTTACGCATATTTATACGCGCGTAGACAACTACGAACTACTAAGAACTTTTTGTATATTTTGATACCGATTGGGTCTTTATCCTTTTAAAATAATACTACTGTATTTTTTATGGAAATATAAATACTTTTATAAACAGAACTGGGTTATTTTATCATATTACCTCATTTCCCTAATGTTAATTAATATATAATAGCAAATAGCTCAAGAGAGAGATAAATGGAATTCTTTAGAGGAGGCCTTCACCTTCGCCTGAGAGAGGGGTTCTTGCTTATGAATAATTTAAGATATCTATGTAACTTTTTCAACAAAATTGTAAATAACATTAATTATACTTTTTTTATATCTCGGTAACTTACCTATTTGCAAGAAATAAAAGGCTTTTTATTTATTTATTTATTTTTATTAATTAATATATTACAGTAATAAGCATTATTCTAAGTAATTTAAGCTATCAAAATCGACAATTCTATATTTGGGTATGTCATACCCACCTCACAGCTGGTGTAACAATTTTTCACCTCACTTAAGCCGGGTTAATATCTAATATGACCCTTATACTATATGTATTTTCATTTTTGAAATTCCGTTTTCCGAATACTAATTTTGACCTTCATAGACAATAAATTTGGTGAGCTGTCATAGAGACTACATTTAAAAGTAGAATCGACAAGCGATTCTGATTTTGTCCTCTAGGCAGTGGCGGACTAAGCCCGTCAGAGGCCCGGGGCGGCAAAGCTGAATGAGCCCCCCCCCCCCTAGTATAAAAAGTTGATGTAATTTTACATGATTTTTATTCAGTTCACACGGGCCTCTGGTCCTGGGGAGCCTCACTGTTCATTTTATAAAAAAATGCATTTGTTAATAATGCTACCACGTATTTTAAGGAAATTCTAAAAAAAATCAAGAAAGTTTTAAACAGTTTGAATGTTGAATTAACCTTCAGAAAAAACTTTGAACGCATTTTTCGCGAAATAACACAACGTATTATAAAAACTATACATCCAATTTGCATGCACCAAACTTTTTTTTTGTTTTTTTTTTTTTTTTAATTGTACAACAGATTATTATCCAATTACCGTACAATTTTCTCATTTTGACAGTCTTAACACCTAGGAAGATAATTATTATACAAAAAAATCTTGAGGCTATCTAAAGAAGAGTTATATATATCTAGCGTTTCCGAAATTTCGTTCAACAGCACCATTCCTCTTGTCATGCTATGCTGTGCTAGAACATCTGTTCTACCGTATGGTACCTTGAACAAGTCGTCAGTGTTGCCAACCCGTTTTTTGAAAAAGACGTAGATCGGACTAGATAATTACGTAGAATCGTATAATTTGGATTATGAAAAGTTAGTAGATCTACGTACTTTTTTTCTGAGTGAAATATAGAAGTTAGGGTAGGTGAACGTAATTAGTTATTTCTTGTGGTAATTTAGTTGAAATGTATCTATTATTTTTAATGCATTTTTTGCAAATTTTAATTTTTTTTATGTTTTATCTATCATAGGTTCTCAACCTTGCCTCTCACTCTTGGTTCGCAATTTTGCCCACCGCCCACATTGAGATTTTTTTAGAGACCCCCTTTTTTCTTATGGGGGGGGGGGGATTAATGGATTTAATTTTCTTCCACTTCCTCAACTACCGAAACATGTGAATTTTTGCACACGTGATAAAAATGATTACAATACATAAAATAAAAAAAATTAACCAATATTAAAGTTTATTTTGCTTTATTAGTACGTGATGATCGTGTTTTTTTTTCTTTTTTGACTATATTTTTTACCTGCCCTCGCCATCACTGTGCCACCTCAACGCCCTCTCTTTGGGTCTTCTACTGCCCCCTGAAAATCTCAAACGTCCACAAGGGGGCGTTATTTATTGCCCACGTTGAGAACATAAGGTTTAAATGAAACGAAATATAGTTTTGGTAATTATGCAAATGTGGGGTAGTAGGCAATATTTAGGGAAAAAAATATGAAAATGGAGTTAACAGTTAAGGTCAAATACTAGCAAAAAATAACTTAGCGATGCCTTTGTCTGAAATTGTGTATTTTACCGGGAAGTAGAATATTACAACTCCAATAAAAAAAAATTAATGGTAATAGTTCGAAATTTTCCTAGATTTGTGCTGATTTTGACTAGACCTAGACTTTTGCCTAAAACACATTTTTCTCCCTTAGATCTAGGGTAATTTCCCTAGACGTCCCAACCCCGGCGCGGACTCTAGTATGAAACGGAACGTTTGTTGGAGTCCGCGCCACATACTTTGCCCCGCAGACGGGGGCGCCACCGTGAAGTAACGGAAAATATGCTTCTTCAGCCTAATAAGTTATGTTATTTTGCAAACTTGTACAATTTAACAAAAAATACGTAGATTCTGGACTGAAGTTAGTAGATGTTCAGGAAGGACCTAAAATACGTAGATCTACGTAAAAAGACGTAGAGTTGGCAACGCTGCAAGTCGTGTCGCCGACTACGGCTGAAATTTTCAGGCACGTATAAGCCATAACATTCCAAGAGGAATGGGCTGTCAATACGGTTATGGATTATGTTATAACCAAGAACTGCAAGGCGCCGCATCCGCACTCAAAAACAAGAAGATGGAGAGATATGTAATTACGAATGTGAGAGGAGCACGCTAATATTTAAGCAATAAAATCGATGCGAAAATTGTTAAAATGTTTAATAAAACACGACTCATTCAAAATAGAGCAAAAATCTCGTGAAGTAATCTCTTAAGTATCATTTAAAGAAACATTGTGAATTTTTTCACAACTATAACTTGCAAAATAACTGAAAAAAAGTGTTTATAATAATTTTCGGAGCAAATATTGCGATTTTTTTCTATCGAGGGAATTTCACATAATTTGCGTTTCGGCGTGGAACGCGTCTAGATATTAACTTCAAAAATAACATTTTTTTAAGAGCTTAAAAACTTCAAATGTTTAAGGGGAATATGGAAGAAATCGGTAGAAATTTGGGTAGCGGCGCGCGGCTTGTTTAGGATTTGATCAAGGAAACATGTAGGCGCGCGTTTAGAGGCCCCCGTGGACATTTAATTTTAAAAATTGTTAATTACTGGTTCAGGCTGTGTTTATTTATTCCTATTTTATCTGTATGGGATGGATGTTTGTATGGGACCTCCCAAAGTCCCAACTCCAAAACAGAAGTAACAGTAAAGAAGAAGATTGAGTTGAGAAATATGTAATCACGAATGTTGGAGAGAGTTCGCTAATATTTAAGATGATAAAAATTGAAGCGAAAATTGTGTTAATAAAACACGACTCGTTTAAAATAGAGAAAAAAGCTCTTGGGGGCTATCTAAAACAGCCTTTAATGAAACACTGTGAATTTTTCCATACATATAATTTGTAAAATAACTGAATCAGACGTATTTATAATAATTTTCGGAGCATACTTTGCGATTTTTTTGTATCAAGGGAATTTCATATAATTTGCGTTTCGGCGTGGGGAATGTACAGATATTATCTTCCAAAATAACATATATTTTTTAAGAGGTTAAAAACGTCAAATGTTTAAGGGGAATATGTAAGAAATCGGTAGAATTTTGGGTAGCGGCGCGCGTCTTGTTTAGGATTTGATCAAGAAAGCATGGGGCGCGCGTTTGGTGGCCCCCGGGGACATTTATTTTTAAAAATTGTAAATGACCGGTTCAGGGTTATTTATTCCAATTTTATCTGTAGGGACGATGTTTGTATGGGACCTCCCAAAGTCCCAACTCCAAAACACCTCGTATATAGGTAAATACTGGGCATATTTTGAAGGCACTAACTCGCAAAAAAAATTGTCACTTTTTTATTTTATTTTCTAAAATATGCATTTGTTAATACTGCTTTCACCAAATATTGTAAGGAAATTCGTAAAATTGACGGAGATACAGCATCTTATATGAAACCGTTTAAAACAGTTTGTGTGTTGAATTATCCTTCAGCAAAACATTGAACGCGTTTTTCATACTGGTTGACGACGCATTAGAAAAACTATACATCTGATTTGCATGCACCATACACCAAGTCTTAATTAAGCTGTTCGAAAATCCAGTCACTGTAGCCGGGGCCGTATTATTCATAAGACGTATAGACAACTAGGGGGGCCCGCATTGGGTAGGGGCCCCTAGGGTAAAGGGGTCCCAAGACGTGCATTGCCTAGGGGCCCCGACATGTTTAAGTCGGCCCTGGCAGAGCCCTATTGTCTATAAGGCAGTGTAGGCCACTGCCTAGGGGCACCGCATCGGGTAGGGGGGCCTGGGGTACAGGGGCCCCGAGACGTGCATTGCCTAGGGGCCCCAGCATGTTTAAGCCAGCCTTGGCAGGGCCTTATTGTCCATAAGGCAGTGTAGGCCTCTGTCTAGGGGCCCCTAGGGTAAAGAGGCCTAGAGGCGTGCGTTACCTAGGGGCCCCGACATCTTTAATCCGGCTCTGACTATGACTCTACGTAGGGATTGTTTTATAAATGGCCCCCTTCCATGTTTTTATGAACGATGAAAATTTACAATTAAAAATCGAAAATAAAATTCATTATATTCCGTATTATCCATAAGACCTATAGGCAACTGCCTAAGGGGCCCCGCATTGGGTAGGGGCCAGGGTAGGGGCCCCTAGGGCAAGGAACCCTATGACGTGCATTGCCTAGGGGCCCCGATATGTTAAAGCTGGCCCTGGCAGTGCCCTATTGTCCATAAGGCAGTGCAGGCAACTACCTAGGGGCCCCCCATCGGGTAGGGGCCCCGAGACGTGCATTGCCTAGGGAACCCGACATGTTTAATCCGGCCCTGACTATGACTCTATGACGTAGGGATTGCCATTCCTTTTTTTTATGAGCGATGAAAATTTCCCATAAAAAATCGAAAATAAAATTCATTCAAAAATAAAATGAATTCAAAGTTTTGCTGAAGGATAATTCAACATACAAACTGTTTCAAATGGTTTCACATAAAATGTTGTATCTCTGTCAGTTTTTCGAATTCATTTTAAAAAAAATTTGGTGAGAGCATTCTTAACAAGTGCATGAATCACAAAATGAAATAATTTTTTTTTTTACAGTGGTGCCTTAAAGCCTTGTTTAGAATTTGATCAAGGGAACGTGGAAGCGTTTGGGGGCCCCCCAGGACCGGGTGCCCGGGGCGGGCCGCCCCCCCCTTAGTCCGCCACTGCCTCTAGGTATACAGTTTTCAAAGCATAATGTCTCCAGGACCCCTGCTACTATTGATCGATAAGGATTAAATTGAAAGCTTTCGATAACTTCTCATCATTCCCTAGCATGTCTGCAGATCGCCAACGAACAAGTAACAGTTCACAATGACTAAGTGTTCTTAATATATTCAACGTCAACTGTTTTTTGTACGTTAGCGAGCTGCAGTCATGCCAGAGGACGGTGAGAAGTTACCGAAAATTATCGATATAATCCTTGTTGACCGACTGTGCTAGGGGTCCAGAGCACCATCAGCAAGTTCAGTCATTCAAAAAAAGTTCTCTGGAGCACGACTCGTTAAAGTACCCAAGAACTTACAAATTTTATGATTTCAGAGAAAATTTTGGTTTTTATCTATTATATGAGAATATTATAAACATAAAGAGATGAATAAAACTCTGGGCACTTTTAAACAGTCGTGTATTCACTTTTAAACAACAAGAGCTCTCAATACTCTCAATAGTTAAAGATGGATTCCCGTGTGATGCATCTGGCTTGCGTTGTTGAGCGAGAAGAGGGCGGAAGCAACAGATGGGGTAGCTAGCTACCCTTCCTGGCCGGTCCCATGTTGCCACCCGCAGGATAATCCCTATCCCATTCCTGCCAACCGATGAAGTGTGTCCGGGGTTGGTTGTTAGGTTTACAATATATTAGAAACATACATATTGGGCGTGTGGTCTTACTACTAGTGTTCTTATTTATGAAAATTATTTTTACTATCAAAGTACAAAACATTAATTAAAGAATAATTTTATTTGCTATTATTATGTATAACATTTGTACTTACCCATATTATAATATTTACACCAGTGGCGGTTCGTGACATTTCGGTGAGCTAGAGTGCTAAGATTGAAAATTACGATATTATAGATGTTGATGTAGCTGAAAATGAATAAAAAAATTTTTTTTTCAAAATTATAATTTTTTGTCTGAAGATTTTTTATTTTGGGGAGTCTGTATTTTCAACCACAACATAAATAATGTCCAGTCTCAGCACTCTAGCTCACGAAAAGTCTAGAACCGACCCTTATGTACACCCTATTATTCTTATACATTGTGTCTGGAAACTCGTGGAATCGGGAAATTGGTGGAGCGATCAGATTCGAAAGTTAGGATTTTTTAGATCAAATTTGGAGAAGTTTTTTAAAAAATCGATTCTCCATTTTCATACTTTTGGAAAGGAGATTGTGTATGTGTATGCATTTTGAAATAGTGGTATATACTCTTAGTATCGTCCTGGTGAAAGACCACCGTTCAGAATCGAAAAGTTATTTAAAATTATTAAAGCGGTGCTTTGTGACCAGACCTAAATAGCCAGGTACTACCCCACACCATCCTCTTCCAAATCTTTTCCCCCTCCCCACTACCTTCAGCCTCACAAATTACTCCAATTGGGAATGCAATAGTCTCACTGGCTCCAGAGGGATGGGATCAGTTGGGAATCTTGTGCGGTCTCCACTTAAAAAAATTAAAAAAAGGTTTTTGTTGTGAAGATGTACATTTTATTTAGTAGGCGAAACAAATAGTTTTAGTAATACATACATAATACAACAATTATTTTTCAAAAGGTACAATTATACCTAACTACATATTTGCTAGGTACTGAAAATAAACAAATAAAAATCACTTAACCTCTGAACCAAAAGTTTTGCCAGGCTCCAGTTGATACTATTGTTGTGATATCTCTTACTTGTTTTTTGCAAAATTATGTTTTTGTAAATTGTACCTTTTTTATTATTTTATATGAATATTTTATAATTGATTAATATTATAGTATTTGAATATAATGTGACAAATATGGCACTAGTATAATACTATGTAATATAATGTGACAAATATAGCACTAGTATAATACTATGTAATGTATACAATAACATTTAGTGCAAATTAGAAAAACGCTAATACAAAGACTAAAATTGAATAATATTAATTGAAATAAAACAATATATTTTTGTTTAAATACAAACCGGTTTCGCTTAACATTAGTATCTTAAGGGTATAAAATTAAACTGATAAAAATGTGTTTTTTAATATTACCCAAAACAATGCATTTTTAGTGATGTTTTATTTTTTATTTTATTTTTCATCATATTTTTAAAATAAATGTAGTAAATTTTTTTTTTGATGTTTTTCATTTAGGTACTCCCAAATAATTGCTAAGTTGCCTATATTGCTAAGTTGCCTAATATTGCTAAGTTGCCTAATATTGCTAAGTTGCCTAATATTGCTAAGTTGCCTAATATTGCCAAGTTGCCTAATCATGAAACACTAACATCTTTAATGGCCTATATCTTATAATTTAAAGCAAAAATATATAAAGTAGCTCACATACATATTAGATATTTGATACATCTTTTGATTACGAAAATAATTTTTAAGTTTGGTTAAGTATTCTGATCTCAAATACAAAATTAAGATTTGCAGAAACGAGCCGCACAAACATTAAACTTAATATGACAAACCACAAAGTGATTGATTCCTACCAAAATATGAATAATATTAATATAAGCCCTAAATAATAAGTAAAATAAAGTATAATGCAGAAAAGCAAGTCCCATGCGTACACGCTTACAATATTAATTTAAAATAGATTTAAGATTTAAAAAAATTATAAAAGTCACCAATAAAAAAAAGAATTTAAATAATAAGTACAGTACTCATAATTTTTTTTAATGTGGTACTGAGCTTGATATGATCCATTATCGCGCATGTACAGCCACTTTGCTGACTTTACAATGACCATAAGTGAAAGAGAAAGATGCGTAAAATATATGTGCGACAGAGAAAAGCGTGGATGGGGAGAAAAATAGGAAAATTCAATTGCGCATTTTGTATCGCCGCACTTCATAATCTACATTTTAGAGCTACCAGAAATTTGAAAGTTAAAATATGCAACATAAACTTTAAAATACAGTTTCAAAGTTTATTATCAGAAATTTAAATGTTTTATCTACTTGTAAGCGTATCTATTATGATAGAGAAAAAAAATTAAGCATTCAAATAAAATTGTGTTGCTCACCATCAAATTTAGATATCTCAAAACTTGTGGATGAGAGTTGGTGAATGTTGCCTGAACGGCGATGATATTACATGTCACTTTTTAATGTATATATTTTAGTAATTCATTGACTTCATCAATTTAAATTTTACATCACAAAATATAATTGAATCAATGCATTGTAATGGCAGGTTGGTGAGGGACAGATGGTAGGTTTCCACGGAAAAAGGACAGCAAATAATAACCGAGATCAGCTATAAAAGCCAGTCCTCGCTCTATCAGATATAAGAACCAGGTAGAAAAAAATCTTTTTATGTCAATCAAAACATTCACCAAGTGACAAATGGTTTTTAAAATCCACTTACTTGCGTTGCCCAAACGTACCAAAGTTTGCCTTTGTGGCGCTTCTCTCATTAAAGAATTGATATCCCAAATCGCCTTTTCAATCATTTTTATAGCATGAGAGCCCCGGATTTTCTGATTATAATGAGCAACAATGATTTCAATCTGTTTCCCAATTTGGTGACCAAAATGGTTGATCATATTCGGTCCGAGTGTATAATTTAACACCTTTTTGGGAAAAGCAATTAGAGTACTTGGGCTAAAATTGAAGTCAGAGCATAATTTTTTTATCATGTCGTAACATCCTGGAGAATCAAAAACCCTGACCTCAGCTTCCAATGTATCCTTATGATGCGCAATAATGAATTCTGTTCCATTATTTGACAGATAAAGACGCATTACTGTGAGACATGTAACTTGCGCAAGCCAGCCTCCAAACGAGTGGCCGGTGAAGGTCAAATTAAAAATGGTGTTTTTTTTGCGCAATTTACATAATTCTTTACGTATCGTGTCCACAAATGTTATTGCCGAACTTACTTGGGGTGCATATTTTGAAGTTATAACTCCATCAATACAATTTCGGATACTTCCCGCGTGGTAATACGTTCCACGGTGCGCAATGACAATCTGGCGTGTTGAATAATTAACAAAAGCAACCCCATAGTAACCATTATCCGGGTCGTCGTTGACGGCAGTTGTCAACTCGATCCAATTTGGTGGGAGAGTGACAGCGTACTTATTTTTTGGGACATTGTTAGTATCCCTGCCTTGATAGTCGTCCACGTCCACAGTTTCCATATAGACATAACGGGAAAGAGTTGCCAGGATTTCGCTTGGAGGACCTTCCAGAGTTGGCTCGCCTGCAAAATACCTCCACAGGCGAGTGAAAAAGCCCGGAGCAACTTCACGAAGATCATTTCCAAAGACGGCATTGCTCAATGTTAATGATCTATCGTACGGTATTTTTACACTGGAACCTGAAACACAAATAATAAATATTTAAAAAGTTACAATTGTCACAAATTAATTTATAGACCCCGATTTGCTTAAAAATATCACCCTTGTCCTTGTTATTTTTAATACATACTTTTTTAAATTTTAGAAGGTATTGTAGAAGGAAAAATTTACAATTCTACTAAGCACGTCGTGAAAGTGGATAGAAGTTTTATGTATAACTATGTAAATTACAAAATTACAAATTTAAGTTTTGTATTAAGGGCCGCGCAGCTGTTCCTCCTAATAATCAATTAAATATCGACGCTAGAAAACAAAAATGGCTAAAGCGCCATACAGCTGTGTCAGTAAAGACGAACCTTCAAAATACATAAGTCATATTGTTTATTTGTCATTGTGTTCTTCAAATCAAGTTTTCTAGAGCAGTGTTCTGCAAAGTGTGGACATTAGTTGGTGTGCCTCACTGCAGGCAAGATAAAATATGAGACCCAGGATTTTGATTTTGCTTCTCTGATTTGAAAAGGAAGAATGGGTAGCAAAACTTGCATATATAGTGGACATATACGCTCATTTAAATGAACTTAACAAAAAAATGCTAGGCAGGAATTCTAATATTTTAACGTCATCTGACAAGATTGAAATCTTTTGCTCTAAGTTGGTGTTATAGATCAGCCACGATACCAATGGCATTAATGAAGTGTTCCCAAATGTAATGACTGCCGATTCAGAAAAAAAAAGTGCAGGCTTTGATGGTGAAAAGTGGGAGCTATTAGAGGAAAAAATGAACTTATATTTTCCTAAGTGTGATCTGCAACCTATGGACTGAGTATGAAATCCATTCTCAAATAGCATTTCCCATGGACTTCTTTTTCCCTTCCACTTACCGATAAACGAGCAGGAAGAATTCACAGAGCTAAAAACTGATCGGATATTAAAACTAACATTTTCCAAAACAGAGCTAGCACATTTTTGGCTGCATATAAAAAAAAAATAAGTATTCATTGCTTTCAAAGCGTGCAGTTGCAATTCTCTTACCATTTGCCACGACCTACTTATGCGAATTGAGGTTTTAATTAATACTAAAACTATGATTAGGCGATCCACTAGTACAGGAAAAAATCGAAATCGGAATTCACGCCCTTTTATGGGAGGAGTTTAAAAATATTTGAGAAAAAGCTTTTGGAAAGGTTGGAAAAGACATTTGAGTTTTTTTTTTACCTACATATTGATTTCGTAAAGGCCTGTAAAAAACATTAATTCCTTTTTTATGCATTATTTATTGTAATAAAATGGATTTCACGAAAACAAGCGGCGCGGAGCGTAACACATCGTTTCTTCGCTCCGTCCGGAGAAGTAGTGACCGAAAATAGGGGCCGCTGCCAGTCGTTCTTCGGTGGACGGTATAAGGTTCACTTCGATGTTACAAAATTCGTCGACAGCCGTATTGTCGCCGTGATGTCAAAAATACCAACGCGAAAATGCATATTATATTAATTTTATTTTGTCAAGTTCGGGGGTAAATATCAATTTTTTTTGCGATAATTATATAAGAAATTGAATTTGCCACATTATGCAATAAAACCATGTCCGAAAAAGTGTTTATAAGTAGGAGAGTTTGCACTTGAAAATGTTTTTTATAGACCTAATACTTTATTTTTTTCTAAGATTATTAAAAGACTTAGTGAATGTCTGAGGACAATTGACGAAGAGATAAGAGCGCATTATCAACGATTGCTCCAAATTTTGATCTCCTGTGCTCAGTTAAGCAGGCTCACATTTCTCAACATATTTTCATATTATATTGATTTCAATAAATATTATTAAATATCATATAAATCATATTAGAATAAGTTAACAATAATAATCTAAACGAAAATATGAAAGAGAACAAGACACAGAAAAACAGAAAAAGACAATGGTCGCAACTGGGACAACAACTGTCGCAATTATTGTCTTTTTCTGTGTCTTGTTCTCTTTCATATTTTCGTTTAGATTATTATTGTTAACTTATTCTAATATGATATATTCCCTGATGGGAATAACCTTAAAAAAAATATAAAAAAAGAAAGTTTTTCTTATAAAAAATAAAAAAATTAAATATTATTAAACTATTAAATAATTAATATTAAATATATACTGGTTTTTCCTTTGGTGTACCTCTAAAATTTCTTGATTTGGTTGGTGTACCTTGAACACAAAAAGTTTGTGGAATACTGTTCTAGAGTTTCCCACATGTTCTGAGAAGTTTTCCATTTTTCCTTCCCAGGGTTGACATTATTAAGAGCGAATAACCAGCAAATTTAAATTCAGATTCCGACGTCAGCGCTACACACTCGCTAGCGGGCATTTTTAGAACTAGAGTTCGATCCGCTCCAAGCTTGGTTTCGAGATATACTAGCTCACGCGCTAGGACTGTATAGACGCTACAGTATGGGTCAGATGAAGATGTTAAATTCTCGCTTCCAGAATTTTGATGAGTAGTAGTTATTTGTAATTTGTATATCGAAGTGCATAAACATAAATAGTTACAAGTAAAATGCGTAAACCCAGTAGGTATTAAGTAGATACATACATGAATAAACAATTTGTTATATTCTTTTAATATTTTGTTTTTAATTGTATTTTACGGCCATTAGATATCTCAGTATCGCACTGATGTAAGACCACCATTAAGAATTGAAACGTTGCTTGAAATGGCTTTAGCCGTGTTTAGTGAACAGATCTGAATAGCCAGGTACTTCCCCACCTTCCTCTTCCCTATATCCTTCCCCTCCCCACTACATTCAGCCTTACAACATACCCCAATTAGGGATGCCATAGTCCCATTGGCCCCAGACGGGAGCAGTTGGGACTCTTGTACGGTATTAATGAAAAAAAAATAGTAATATTCAGTTGGATTGTAAAAAATTACTCATTTTAAAATATTTATTCGTGTGCATATTTGTTTATTTTATATTCATGTGAATACCGCACAAGAGACCCAAATGCTCCCGTCTGGAGCCGGTGAGACTATGACGTGACTATGGGGTATATTATGAGGCTGAAGGTGGTGGGGAGGGGAAGGAGATGGGGAAGAGGAAGGCGAGGAATTACCTGGCTATTCAGATCTGGTCACTAAACACGGTCATAGCCATTTCTAGCAAGTTTCAATTCTGAATGGTGGTCTTACACCACCCAGGGTGATACTGAAAGTATCTTCCACTCTGGAACGTGACGCAAATATATTATTTTTAATTTAAATAATTGTAAAATAACCCAAATTATTCAAATAAAATTAATTTGCCTACGCCGGGATTCGATCCCACGACCTTCGGATTGTGAGTCAAGAGCCTTACCCCTTGACCACGCCGGCCGTCAATAGGTAGTATCAGTAATTTGGAAGGCGGGTATGGGTACCGCCGCCCCGGGAACCATGTATTGGATTATCAACACCTCTGCCATAGGTCTCCCCAAGTGACTTAGCAGGGGAGCTCGGGTTCATGGGGCGAGGTTCGTCTACGTGGAAGTTCGGATCAGGAGAGACCGTTTTTTTACAATCGCTCGACACACTGCCTATCTCTACTTTGGGAATGCTGTGTGGAGGCTCGTTTTAGGGAAAGGAAGGAGAGGAACTTCGGAGAATGAAAAGGGTATTAGGGGTGGGTAGAAATCTGGGGGGTCAGCGTGTCCAGGAGTGCGGATGTATGGGGCCATCCCTCCCACTGCGGTGCAAGGCGATGTTCCGAGATGGTAAGGCTGGAGAAGTCAAAGGGACTCCCTCAACCACTTTTTCTAGATCCGACCTGCCATGCAGCTGGTGGGCAGACGCATCCACCGCCAAGACCTGAACAAACCTCACCCCCACGAACCAAACGTTGCAAACCACTTGGGATGACCTACGGCAGACGTGTTGGTTATCTAATAAATGGTTCTCGGGGCAGTGGTACCCATACCCGATTCTCGTGTTTGTTATTTTTGTAATACGAAAAATGGATATAAAAAAGGCCTACCCTCCCACCCCCTCTCAACCCCCCCCTCCCTAAACCCCCCTCCCCTCACCCCCCACCTCTAACACCTCTCCACCCCCCGGCTCCTTTACCCCCCCCCCCCCTCAGCCGCCCCTTTCATCTCATCTCAACTCTCCTCCAACCTCTCTCCCTTGGGAGCTGTTGGACTCTTATGCGGTATTACATAACAATATTTTTTTGGAGCATTTGGGACTCTCGTGCGGTATTCACATAACAATAATTTACAATATATATATATATTTTTAATTTAGTCTGCTTTAGAGTCAAACACGACTGAAGTAAAACTTAACAAACTTATAACAATAAATTTTAAAAAAAAACGTGCTTCTCAAACGGACAGCTGTATGCGACCTGCGGACGTGTCGGACGAAAACACAAAAATTTATGTGAACCTATTCAAAAGCACTTCAACAAACAGAATTAAAGCGCACAAACCCTTTCTTTCTTTGAGTGGCCTGGCAACGCCCGCCGGGTGTCCGCTATATATAATGTTATATAGTGCAGGCGCTTGCATTATAATGCAGTTTTCCGGGACTTGGGATGGAACCATTACAGTTTAGTTGACCCCGAGGTTATAGTGGCCTTGCAACGCATGCCGGGTACCCGCTGTATTTAATGTTATATAGTGCAGGCGCTTGCAATATATTGTAGTTTCCCGGGTCTTGGGATGGAACCGTTACAGTTTAGTTAACCCCGAGGTTACATTGGTCTTGCAACGCATGCCGGGTACCCGTTGTATATAATGTTATATAGTGCAGGCGCTTGCAATATAATGTAGTTTCTTGGGACTTGGGGTGGAACCATTGCAGTTTAGTTAACCCCGAGGTTACATTGGTCTTGCAACGCATGCCGGGTACCCACTGTATATAATTTATTTATTTATTTACGGAAAAATAGTCCATTAACAATAATACGAATAACATGCGTTCGTTAAGGCCCGACCCGCCTAGCAATCGATCACCGTTCGCATCGATTACCGTTCGCAGGACATTTTTCGTAACAATCATCACTTTTCGTAACGCATTTACCAGCTTACCCCCCATGTGTCGAGCGTGCGCAAAGAAGTTTTACTTCAAAAAAATTATTTTGAAGCTGTTGGGACTCTTGTGCGGTATTCACATAAGAATAATTTACAATAAAAAAAAATTTCAAAATTTTCATAAAAATATTCAATGAACATGAATTTTTGCGTTCGGTAAACCCTGTAGTTTTTACAAACACGAAACAATGAAATCGTATTATTTGTTTCGTTTTAAATTCGTCATTTCCAAATATTACGATACAGAGCGCCGCGGAGACAACCGCCGGCTGCCACGTTTGCGGGCAGAGTGAATTCTCAATTCTCGAGTCGTCGAGCTATAAGAAAAATGGTAAAACGCGAGCTGTAAATTAATTAATATTAATTACTTCTTATGATTATTTTTCGATCAAAATTTTTATGACTTGTCAATAATGTCTAAGCAAAATAAGTATTTAAAAAAATCTTGAAATATATTAGTTTGGAAGTACGCAAATAAATACACAAACTGGCCAATTTACGTCAAGAAACACATGTACGTATATATTTTTTAATGATTTTATTTAAACTAAAATTAAAATTCTAAAACATACGTTTACCAGATAATGTATGGATTTATTTAACTGCATGATTATATGATTTGAAATTGGTGTTGTATAATACATGTACTTTTTTGAAAATATAACAAATCTGCCAACGAACTATGGTATAACCTTATTATACTTAAAATAAACATTTTTTTTCAAAATTTAATCGATAACTTTACTAGATAAAAGAACAATCTTTCAAAATCAATTTATAATTTTTTGTGGAAACGAGTCAATAAGTCTAAACACTGATTTAAAAATGACATATTTCTGGTTTCTCTGGTAATGTCCTCTTAATAACAATTTTTTTCTTAAATTTATTTTCACACCCAATACCCATAATCATTATTTTTTTGTTATTTTAGTTACATTAGTCCTTGATTCTGTTGTTTTAGTTTGTAAAAGTTCTTGTTATACAAGGTGCGGCAAAACGAATGGTGCAGTTTTGAAAGGCCGGTGCATCCTGTGTGGTAGGAGTAGAAACCTGGGAGTGGTCTCATTGTGTCGGGAAGGTAATGCCGTTTTTAGTCGTTGCCATGGTTTGGTTTGGATAATACCGGGGCTTTGCCGTCCGCGCATATATTGAAAATGGCGAAGTGACGAGGCCCACTTCCATCTCTGTGGAGTGGTGAATAAACCAAATTTTCGGTACTGGGCTGAAAATAACCCAAGAAAACTTCACGAGAGACCTCTTCTCTCCCCAAAAGTGACCGAGTGGTGTGCGATTTCTAAAATTGGGCCATATTTTTTCGAGGAGAATGGATGAACCGTGACTGTCAACGCTCAAGGTTATGTTTCCATGTTAGAAATTTTTTTTTGAACTTTAATTGGAAGAACTAACGGAGGAAACAGATCTGGAAGAAGTCTGGTTTCAATAGGACGGTACTGCGGCCCATACTGCTCGAGTTTCAATGACGAAACTGCGACAGATGTTCCCTCTGAGGGGTGGCCCGAGCGCTCATCTGATTTAAGCATTTGCGACTTCTTCCTTTGGGGATATCTGAAAAAAAAAACAAGTTTTCAAACATCGGCCTCACACCTTGGAAGAACTCAAGGATCGAATTCTGGAGGAAATAGCCGCTATGCCCATCGAGATGTGCCAAAATGCAGTCGAAAACTTTAGAAATCGCCTTAATCAATGTATCGCTGGTGGGGGCCATCATCTTTCTGATTTCATCTTCAGGACTTGATGCATAAAACGGCATGACGTACCGAATAAAATAAAATAAACCACATTTCTGTATGTGGCGCCATTTTTTTAATAGCCTTTCAAAACTGCACTGTCTGATCTAACGCACCCTATACAAATACAAGAATTAATTTTTCAAAAGAAGCAAACACATTGTGACTTGACATTTTAAATCAATAAAAAGAGAATACTTTGTTTTAAGTCACTTTATTGATATTTTATAGTCTACCGGTTTCGATACCTCCGTACCATCATCAAGACTGTTATAAAAATACTAACAAATACAGAAGAATCTGCGTATATATGCTATTTCTTATAGTATATTAGAGTGGGACAGTGCGTCAGTTGTGTATTCTTTAATAATTTCACTTATTTTAATATATGGGGTGTTAAGGAACGTTACTTGACTTGCTTTAACCAGTGATACCTGACATTATTTGGAGTAAGATATGTTAATGAAATTTTGGTCTCTGGTGACATTTTTGATGTTTTTTTCAACTTAACCACTTGGACCCATAAGCTTGTTTTAACGACAATATTACATTGCCAGACATATGTGAGACGTATGAGGCATATCTGACTAATTAAATCATCAATAATTAAAAAATCAGTACTTACCGGAAAGTTAGGGTATGGGTGAGGGTTGGGTGGTTACTTGGCTGAGTGACCAGCGATGAAACGTGGAAGATTTTTGTTTGGTTTTGAAAAAAAAAAATCACTGGTAAAATTTTGTAAACATTTTTTACTCCAAATAATGTCAAGGATCATAAAGTAAATCAAGTACGTTCCTTAACAGGCCTTTATGACCATTCATTTTAAGTTTTTTGCTTTTAATATAGACATCCACACTGGAAAGGATAAATGGTCAAAGCGCCACTTTGCTAACTTTGCAGGAAAACTGTTTGAAAGTAAAAAAAATTTAACTTTAAAAAAGGTTTCTCCGATTTTGTTTCCGCTTGAAGATTATAAATGTATTTGTCAATATAATGTCAAGGATCATAAAGTAAATCAAGTACGTTCCTTAACAGGCCTTTATGACCATTCATTTTAAGTTTTTTGCTTTTAATATAGACATCCACACTGGAAAGGATAAATGGTCAAAGCGCCACTTTGCTAACTTTGCAGGAAAACTGTTTGAAAGTAAAAAAAATTTAACTTTAAAAAAGGTTTCTCCGATTTTGTTTCCGCTTGAAGATTATAAATGTATTTGTCAAACCTAATCAATTATTATACATAAAATCTGAATAATAATAATTCCAAAGATAAGTGGCGCTTTAGTCAAAAGTGCCTTTAAAAGGAAAAATAAATAAAGTGGGGTTGATGTTATATTCATGTGTGCATGAATAAGTAAACATTTTCTAATGTACATAAATAAGAGACGAATAATAACGACGTAATGGTTAGTTTATTGTAGGATTTGTGAATCATTGCCTTTAAAAAAAAAAACATTTTCAATTTCATAGATATAGATGATCAGAAATTTACCTTTCGAATGCACACTATTAAACTTGAAAAATGACACCAAAAATTTTTACAAAAGAAATGCATATTTTTAATAAAAAAAAATTAATAGAATAATTTTGGTACCTAACTTATCGTTCGTCTGTATCGTTCCGATACGAATTGTTCTGAATACCTATTAATAATATGGATATCTGAATATCAATTCCAATTTTCATCAAAACTCAGAGCAAATCCCAGTTCTAGAGTTCATTGAATGAGAATTACAGATACAGAGTCGCAGGTTGAAGAGTAACAGCTTGTGCCTGTTCCAGTGTAAATAATTTTTTTCAATTGGGCTAATTATTTTAATTTAGTAGTGATAATCCTTATCTCCTCTGGTGACTTGAACAAAGGATATTATTTTTAAATGTTAGATAAGCCGAAAATCTAAAAAACTTGACTAATTACTTGCATATGTCTCATATTTTAAGATGCGAGATAAGAATTAATAGTGTGATTTGATAATGGCATTATATTTTCAGTATACAGATAATTTTTATCTTGTTATCTCTAACACAAAACATATTTTACTCAGGATGTCTAATATAATTATCGAAGCCTGGAGACCAGGCATAATGCAGGACTCATGGTATTTGAATTAAAGTTACTAAAAAACCTTATCGATTGTCCATATCTCCCTTAATGCTGAGGCTTATTCACTCCTGATAAATAATACTGTCGAACTGGAAGCCATGCCCTATTCTACATACCGCAGGGTCGGACAGATGTCATGGCTCAACATAGCATGACGAAGAGGTATGCCATTGCTTAATGCTCTACCAGCAGATATAGATAATATCACTATACCATGTTTAAAAAAAATTATGTACATGTATTGTTAGTTGTAAGAAAATTGTACCATAATTGGACTTAGGTACCTGTCGTACAAAAATAAATTAATAAAATATTAGGTATAAAGCATCATTTTACATCACCTTATATTGGCATGTTGTTTTAAATAAACTAGAATTCAATATCAACGCATTTAAAAAAATACCTGTTTACATTTTTCTAAAATCTAACTTTTTTCAATTATTTTTTCACCACAATTCCTGACAATTTGCAATTTCCCCTGACAGACAGCTAAAATTCCGGACATGTCAGGAAAATTCCTGTCATCTGGTAAGCATAGGACAACCGAATCAGGTATGGTCACAATTCTCAGCAATGGGGAACCGACTCAAGAAGAAATATACGTACAATAAAAGTGGTTTCCCTAAAGAATGGGTCGGCAACCTGCGGCCCGCGAGGCGTCTTGGTGTGGCCTGCAAGATTCTCGCCGTAACGCACGATATCATACACAACGGAGTGAAAGGGAGCGACAAAAGGAGTGAAGGGATAGCGAAGGGGAGGCGATTTGCAAATCAACGTGATAGGTTTGCAAAGTGATACCACACTTAAAATGGTTTTTAAAGTAAAAAATTGGTGACTTACTATGGGGGTTTGCCTTCTGAAAACTACAAGGAGTTAAAATGGTTTGCTGAGCAAATAATTACTATGGTTGGTAGTACATACATTAATTTTTGAGCAAGCTTTTTCAATTCTGAATTATCGAGAAAACAAACACTGTTCTCGGTTATCGGGTTCACATTTAGACGCAAATACTACGCAACTCTACTTCAAAAATGCAAGCAAATATAAGAAAACTTGCAAGTCAAATACAACCACCAAAGTCTCATTGATTTTATTAACTACAATAAATGTCGTAAAAATATAAAATAGGCGTTTTATTTTTAAAACTTAAATATTTGTACACAAATATTGTATTTTTTTTTACAATAGCTCCACTCTACACAAGAGGCCCTGACTAAAATAATTTCCCTCAGGGCCTATGTCATCTTAGGGGTTGCCGTGTGGAAGGTCTTTTTAAGAAAGGGAAGGAAGGGAAAGATAGGAAGTTCTGGGAAGGAAAAAGGTATGACGGGTGGATAGGAATCTGGGTGTCAGTGTGTCCAGGAGTGAAGGACATATGAATCAATCCTTTTAACTACAGTGCAAGGCGATGAGTCGAGAGAGTCCGGCTGGAAAGGTCAAAAGGCCTACATCAACCAGTCTCTCTCTCGATCCGGCCCGCCACGCAGCAGGTGGGCAGACGCATCCGCCGCCAAGACCTGGACATACTTCACATCATGAACCCGGGCACCCCTGCTAAGTCACCAAATATCAGGAATACTGAAATGAAATGTGACCCAGGTGCGGCCCGCACTAATTCCCACATAACCCGAAATACAACAATAACATTCAATGACAGCTGTCGTGTTTTTAGTTCTCTCTAGAAATTTCGCAAAATAAAACAAAAGTTTTAGCTAAAACCTAAATATATATAATTTAATAAGTTTATAATAGTGGAGTGTTATGATATCAGTTATATTAGCTAATATTAAGTGTCAATATGACTACAAGGCCTACTGCAAAGACTGCACTAAATAATACTGACACACAACTCCTCCAACTCCTTGACAAAAAGTTTGAAGAATTTAAGGTGCAATTTCTGGAAATCAACAACCTTGAAAAAAGCCTGGAACAAAATGCCGTAATTCAAAGTGAATTTAACGAATTACAAAAACAATTGGACGATAACGAACAACACGCACGCATTAATAACATAGAGATAATTGGAATACCAGAAAAAAAAACAAGAAAACCTGACAGAGATTATTAAAAATATCTATTCAGAATTAAAAATAGTAAGTCCTGAAGAAATTGAATACGTCACTTAAGTAACCCCTAAGGAGAAGATTGAGGGAAGACCGCGAAATATTATCGTTAAACTGAAGTCCAGAAAACAAAAAGATGACATCATGGCAGCAATCCGGACAAGACGGGGCCTAACAGCAGATATTAATTTGAATGGAAAAAATTGGATCTATATTAATGAACATTTAACTCATAAAAACAAAGTACGCGGCACGAATGTATGATTTAAAACTCCGCTCAACGTTTTAAAACTTCGGCGGCTTTCGCTCGGTGGTTTGGCAGCCTGCCGCAACGCCATACATTAGTCAATCAGTCAGCTCAGTTTAGGATTTTTAAAAATGAAAACAGAAACATTTAACTGTCAATATAGGTTCGCTTTTCTCAAGAGCTACTAAAGCACAGGAAACAGCTCTGGAAGCATCATACAGTGTAAGTTATCGCATCGCTAAATCAGGTAAAAATCATACAATTGCAAAGGATTTAATTATAAATACTCTTCAATAATTATAAAAGACATTGTCCGATGCATGCTCGGCCACGAAATATTAAAGAAAATAACAAACACGCCGCTGTTAGATAGGACTATTTCCCAGCGAATTCAGGAAATATCTCAAGATGTCGAGATGTCAGTTGTAGGCAGAGTAAAAAAGGGTAAATATTTTTCTGTGCAAGCAGACGAAATTACAGACATTTCAAATCAGACCGAAATTATTGTTTTTATTCGCCATATTCATCGTATTGTAATTTGGGGAAGGTTGGGGGGGGGGGGGGAGGGTGACACCCATGCAAGTTAAGCCACTAGTTACGGGGTACAACAAATTTGTAGTAAGGGTCAAGGGGTACGCAGGCTCAAAAAGGAAAGCCGCTGCCCTAAGCAATGGAGATAAATTTCAAATGTTCACAAAAATACGGAAATCAAGTCTTGATTTCCCCTTGTTTTATTTCTATCTTGCAACTATGAACCATATTGTATCAGCATACCATATAAAATCAGGTTCATATGCTATTTAAAAAATATATAACTTCTACTTACTCATTTTTTGGGATTGGTTTATTTATCTTTGAAGATCCAATGACCGATGAACTGACGAAACTTTTAAGGTCGGGCGGGGCGGGACCTAGTCAGTAATCACTGTCGTCTTCTGTCGTCTGCTGCTGCTGCCGTCTGCTGTCGTCTGTCGTCAGTCGTCAGTCGTCACTGAAGAGAAGATTACTGCATAAATATACTAACCCCGATTACTGATTACCATCTGATAACAATTGCCGGTTTCCGTTTTCTGGGATTCCCGGTGCGCTTGTGTAGATAAAATAATTAGATTGATAACTTCGTGCTTTTTGTATGGATTAAATGTCAACGCTAACCTAGATTTGGCGACTTTTATTTCGATGTGGGTTTACGACGTCACAAATATATAGTCCGGGAGCCTGGCTACGCAAACCCTACGTCATCGAGTACACGGAATAATTCTTTGTAATGATAATGGACATTTAGTAAGCCTTAAAAAAGATGTTCTGCCGGTGCGCCACTTGGCAGGTTCAAGTACACGAACGAGAATGGTTTCATATGATAAAGGTCGATTAGTAGATGAGAAAAAAGCAGGTCTGCCAATCGGCAGCCTGGCACGTTCGCAGGCAGCCGGTGTTAAAATGGTATAAAAATTAGTAAATTTTACGTCATCGAGTACACGAATGAAACTAACGAATAACTGTAGTCTAGATCAGGGGTCTCCAAACTTTTCAGCCTTAGGGCCATACTGATTACTCCAGTAAGTTCCTAGGGCCAAAACCGTTCTAATTTTCCCGCCATTATCATTCATTGTTCATGGGGTGAGGTTTGTCTAGGTCTTGGCTGCGGGTGCGTCTGCCCACCTGGTGCGTGGCGGGCTGGATCAATAGAGACTGGGTGAGGGAGGCCTTTTGACCTTTCCAGCCGGACTATCTCGACCCATCGCCTTGCACCATAGTTAGAGAGATGGATTCAGTACCGGATTATCCCTAAGGCAGAGTAGGCAACTGCCTAGGGGCCCCGCATCGGCTAGGGGCCCCGCGCCCCAAGAAAAAATAACTTGCGTCAATGGTTCGACTCACAATAAGTGAGCAACTCCGGCAGCCATTTTGGAAAAAGTCAGCTTTCAAGATGTTTTAAATATTTTATTTTTTTATTACCAACATTTATAGGTTAATAACATTACATGCATTAAAGAAAATCACAAATTATAATAATTAGGTTATAACCCAATAACTGTTCACATCACACACAAATAATAAATTAAAAGTCAATAATTAAAACAAATATGTTAACATAGTTATATTTTACTTCGTATCAATGGGGATATGATTATAGGTGCCGTGTGTGGTTTATATTGGAAATTGTTTTTATTTTTTGCTTTTATGTCTAATGTTTAAAATATAAATGTTGTACAAGTGTGCATTACCTATCGGCTTGCTAAAATTCTTTCTTTCTCTTCATACCAAGGTTATGTGCAAGAGATCACTTTAGTGATAAGACCGCTCATTGTACTATTGTATTCGTTTCATTTTTTTATTGAATGGGGGTGAAGGCATACCTTCGAAATGTAGTAAAAAAACAGATTAATTATGAATAAAATTACGTAGTGGTAGAAAAAAAAATAATTTGGAAGTTAGAAAAGGGTAAAGTGCAGTGGTGGACCAAGCCCGTCAGAGGTCCGAGCGGAAAAGCTGAATGACCCCCTCCCCCCCCCCCCTACTTTAATAAGTTGATGTAATTTTACAAGCTTTTTATTCAGTTCATACGGGCCTCTGAGTCTGGCGGGCCTCCAAACGCCTTCCTTTGATCAAATCCTAATCAAGGCTTTAAGGCACCAGGCCACTGTAAAAAAATGTCATTTTTTTAAATAAATTTTCTGAAGATGCATTTGTTAATAATGCTCTCACCAAATGTTTTAAGGAAATTCGTAAAATTGACGGAGATACCTACAGCATTATGAAACCATTTTAAACACTTCTTCAAACTTTGCAAAAATACTTTGTGGCATTATTTATTATTTAATTAATAACAGATCACTTTATATAAATATTATATATTGATATATTCCATTTTAAACAGTTTATATGTTGAATTAACGTCCAGCAAAACTTTGAACGCGTTTTTCTCAAAAATGCTTTTTTCAACACGGTTGACAACATATTAGAAAAACTATACATCCGATTTGCATGCACTAAGTCTTAAACTGTTAGTAAATTCAGTCAGTATGGCACCACTTAGGAATTTTTTTCATAAAGGGCCCCCTTCTATTTTTTTTATTAACAATGAAAATTTCCCATAAAAAATCGAAATTAAAATTCGTTGGTTAGCCATTATTCCTTATTTTTAAACAAAATTCACCTACGTGGTGAAATAGACACTAGATTTTCCAACACTTTAAGACTTGCAAATCGGATGTATAGAGGTTAAAAATGTGTTAACAAAGTTTAGAGAAAAACACATTCAAAGTTTTGCTGAAGGATAATTCAACATACAAACTGGCCTCTGAAGAACCTACGGTAGTAGCGAAACCCGGTAATAAAAGTGGTGTTTAATAAGTTATTGTTTCACATAAAATGCTGTAACTCCGTCAATTTTTCGAATATATTTAAAAAATTTGGTGAGAGCATTTTAGACAAATGCATCTTTCAGAAAATGAAATAAAAAAATAAAATTACAAAAAAAAATTTTTTACAGAGTCCGCCTTAAGTGGGAATCACCAGACAAAACTGGAAATATGTCGTTCTTAAATCAAATTTTAGACGTATTGACTCTTTTTCACCACAAAATTATAATTTTTTCATAGGAAGCAATTACTTTGTGGTTAGACATTATATTATAAAAATAAATAAAACACAAACACTTTGTATTTAACCACGAATTTATTATTGCATATATCGACCGGTTTCACTTCGACCAAGCTTCTTCAGGATATAAATAATAACTAAATGCTAAGACAGAGTTATGGCTAATATATAAGAGTGACAGAGGGAGAAAGAACAAAATTAGAGGGAGACAAAGTATTTGACATAGGTAAAGTGGATAATCAAGCAGTGGGAGGGAGACAACAATACAATAATCAATTACTGGGAGGGAAACATCAATACACATCATAATCACAAGTAAATGAACAAACAACGGTTAACTGTAATCTATGAGATATTAAAAAGTTTGTTGTATTTTACATTAACTAAAGGACAATATTTCGATATATGATAATATTAATAATGAATCACGCTACAACACATAAATAATATCATGGGTTAGGATGGATTGCGGTAAATAAGTTAAAAATAGGACTATAGGGTGTATTTTTTTGATTTGATAAGTTCATTTGATTATTAAGTAAGTATTCTGACATATTTGTATTTAAAGATTTCCTAATTTCTAAAGCTTCTAAGTTATCTAGTTTTATACCTATACTATTTTTATGTAAGATGTGAGTTCCTGAAATTTTATTAAATGTGTGATCTGTTGAGATCAAGTGGTTTGCGAGCTCAGAGAAACCTTTTCCATTTAAGCAGCGTAAATGTTCTTTTACTCTAATGTTGACATTACGTGCTGTTTTGCCAATATAGAACGCAGGACAATCACTGCAGCTAAGTTTATAAATACCGGAGAAGCTTAACTTATCTTCTTTGTCCTTAGTATTAATTAACAATTTGGCGAGGTTATTATTTGTGTAGAAAGCCGGTTTTATATCGAAAGGAAGGTTCTTAACACTTAGGTTAGAAAAGTTATTTATAAATAAAATCCTACGCCAATGGTAATTTAGTGTATCGTTATTGTTATCCGGGGTGCTTTTATACAGGAATTTATTTGTAGCTATTTGTTTTAGTTTTTTATTAAGTATTTTATTAACTAAATCCGGATCATAGCCATTGTTTATCGCTATTTGCTGAATAAGAGATAATTCTTTTGAAAAATTACTGTCAGTCAATGGCACAGAAACTAATCTGTAAACCATTGAATGAAAAGCCGAGTGTTTGTGGGAGATTGGATGATTGGATGTGTTGTGGATGGTTATGTCTGTGTATGTTGGTTTGCGGTATATGTTGAAATCAAGTCTATTATTTAACAAAGTGATTGTAAGGTCCAGAAAATTTAAAGAAGCATTAATACCTATTTCTAAGGTGAATTGTATTTGAGTGTGAAATGAATTTAAAAGCTGGAGGAAGGAATTTAATTGTCGATCCGTACCTGACCAAATGCAAAGCACATCGTCTACGTATCTTTTCCATACTAGCACGTTTTTGAGGAGAGGGGATTTGCAAGAAAAAATGTTATTTTCTAGGTTATCCATAAATATATCAGCTACCAACGGTGACGTTGGAGACCCCATCGGCAATCCCATAGTTTGTTCATAGATGATGTTGTTGAATTAAAAATAATTTTGGTTTAAGCAGACATTAAACAGACGAGAGAGATCATTAGAAAAATCTTTTGGCAATTTAGAATTATTTGGTAAATTACTAATAAGAGATTTGCTTTCATTTACTGGGATGTTCGGGAACAAGTTGATAACATCAAATGATATTAGTTTACTGTTAGTAGGAATAACCAGGTCTTTCAACTCATTGATTAGGTCTAATGAGTTTCTAATCGTGTATTTGGGGGAAAACACTTTGGAATTATTAAAGACATTAGTGACAAAGGAAGCTAATTTAAAATTTGGTGACTCACAACATGCAACAACGGGTCTAATGGGGGAACTACGTTTATGGATTTTTAGAACTCCATATAGCTTGGGGATTTTTGGGTTTTTTGTCAAAAATTTTACTTTATTATATGAGTCATCTATAAAAATTGGAGTTTTACATGAATTTAAGGCATTTTTTACATTATTTAGATATTTATTTGTTGGGTCTTGTGATAAGATCTTAAAATTATCATTATTAATGAAATCATCCATTTTTGAATGATACTTAGATAGGTCATTAGCTGTCGCTGGCCGGATTGATGACATTAGCGGGCCGGACCTGGCCCGCGGGCCGTAGTTTGGAGACCCTTGGTCTAGATCATGGGTGGCCAACCTTTTCAACAGCTGGGCCTCAACAAATGAGATTCCCTAACGGGCTGCACAACAAAATTTCTTTTATTATTCAAAGCAAACAAGAAATATATTGTTTTTTTAAGAAGATGTAACAAAAATGAGAATCAAACATATTTATTTGATTAGAGTTAGGCAATACAAAAAAATAATAATAAAAATAAACAAAATATAATGAATTTTAGTAGGGCATCTTATTTTGTTTGTCAGAACTAAGTGCATCAATGTTGATAACGATTGATGTTGTTGCTATGCGCAAATAGTTTTCCAAATGCTCATCAGTGATTCGTTCGACTAAAAAGCTGTCCACGCGTTTAGCAAATAGCGAAATCATCGATAGAGCCTGTTTGTAAAATGCAGGATATTTCTCCTTGTCCAAATGTATTTGTAAAACTCTTTCAAACCAACCTGATTGAATTTCTCCTTTAAGGCTCCGTTACTGGCCCCAAAAAGAATAAGATGGAGAGATATGATATTACGAATGTTAGAAGAGCGCGCTAACATTAACAGCGATAAAATTGATGCAAAATCATGAAAATCTTTAATAAAACATGACTAGTTGAAAATAGAGCAAAAATCTCGTGATAATTGTCTTTAGTTTTATTTAAAGAAACACTGTGAATTTTTTCATACATATAACTTGTAAAATAACTGAAACAAATGTGTTTATAATAATTTTTGGAGCATACTTTGCGATTTTTTTCTATCGAGGGAATTTTATATAATTTACGTTTCGGCGCGGCGAATGTCTAGATATTATCTTCGAGAATACCATATATTTAATTTTAATATAATAATTTTGATAATGTCCCTCTCCAAATCGTGAAGCAAATTAAATTTCTTGGGCTACTTTTGGATCATAAACTATTCTGGCTCCCTCATATTCAAAACATTTCGTCTAATTGTGAAAAGCGGCGAGCTGTTTCGAGAATGTGGTGGGGATCTCATCCGACTACTCTTAAATTAATGTATAGTGCCCTAGTGCGAAGCCATTTGGATTATGGTACATTTCTTTTCGACCCTCTTCCTAAATATTTGGATAAAAAACTTGAAAGAACTTAATCCAAAGCTCTCAGAATAATTAATGGAGCGATGAAATCTTCTCCAATTAATTCTATTCAGGTAGAATGTGTTGATCCTCCCTTAATTTTGAGAAGAGAATTTATGGCTGATAAATATATTCTGAAATCTTTTTCTATATCGTGTCATCCTTTAGAACAAAGCCTTGATAATTTAAATAACAATAATTTAAACAACGACAAAAGATTGACAGATGAAAATCGATTTCCTCTCCTTCTAAAAACGAGAAAGATTCTATCCTTCCTATTTTCACTATCCCATTTGATGCTATCAATTTTATCCCCAACATAATAACTTCAGACTTTCGGACTAACATTTCAACCTCATCTAATCAAAATGTCGAGGAAAATTTTAAATACATTATTTCATCCAAGTTTCCTGGATTTTCACTCATTTATACAGATGGTTCTAAGTCGGAAAAGAAAAATTGTGGAGCTGCGGTGCATATTCTCGAATTCAATTTAGATGTGTCTTATAAATTGCCTAAAGAAATTTCTATATTTACTGCAGAATGCTTCGCAATTGAACAGGCTTTAATTCAAATCCCGCTTCTCAATATTCGTCGAGCCTTACTGTGCACTGATTCTCTAAGCGTAGTACTGAAAATTTCTTCAAATATCATTAATTATTCAGAAGACTACATTATCTGTAATATCAAAAATACCCTCAAATCATTAAATGTGAGGGAGCGGGCAGCGATCGGCAGAGACGAGGGACGATTGAAATGAAAAGGTGTCAGTCGATGTATTGAGTCAGTCTTTATTGCTGCTATGTAGCGATGGTAAATTTAGTGAAGTAACAGGGTAGACAGGAGCGATAATGATGAGGCTCGTAGGTGTTGCAGTGATGAAGGTCGTCGGTGATGCGTGGTGGAGCAGACCACGGGTCTGTATGTCGCCAGCATGTTGTTCCGCACCGTGGTGGTGGAGAAGACCTTGACGTCCAGGATGGATGCTCGACGCGGTGTCGCGGAGATGGCTGCGGTGAACCTGAGGAGTTGCTGCGCACGTGACAAGAAGGCCCGCCGTGGGACTTGTCGTGGGCAATTGAGTCTCTTGAGAGATGTTGCGTCCTCGAAGGTTGATGATGCACCGGCACAGTCGGCAGTGAGTCGCCGAGAGTCTGACCGGTACCGCACTGGAACTTTATCACTGGATGCACTGTCTATGTATTGGTGATGTTACTGATACTAGATACTGGAACTGACTGACTGACTAGCGCGGTGTCGCAGCGCTTTATATAGCCGACCGTGTGAGTACCCGGAACGCCAAGTGATATTGAGCGCCCGCGCAAAGCGGAGAAGCCTCTGGAACATTCCGCGGCCGTAAGAATGTGACGGCTGTGAGTCGAGGCCTTTCGATGCGCTTCCCGAAATATGTAGCCGTACACTACAACTGTAGGTAGATTGTACCTTTCGAGAATATGCTGGCTGTATCAGTGGCGGCGCAAGGATTGTGGCAAAAGGGGGCGACTGTTCTGTTCTGGTCGCCACAAATGAATTAAATTTCGAGACAATATTGGTTTTGGTTCCTGGTCATTTAGGAATTGAAGGTAACGAGAAAGCCGATTCCCTCGCTAAACTTGGAGCAATTTCTGGCTCTATTCCTTTAGATTTTAGAATTCCGTTATCTGACGTCATCCCTATTCTTAAATCTAACATGATTCGCTCCTGGGGAAGAAAATTGGGCTGATACGAAAACCCGAACTGGTGCTTTTTATGCTGGATTCCAAAATAATATTCCAAGTAAACCTTGGTTCCACGGCAAAAACAAATCCAAAAGATTTATTTCCTGTATCTCGAGAACGAGAATCTGTCACTGCTCTATTGCATCCCATTTCCACTCCACTATGTCAGTGTGGTGTGGAAAATGAGACTCTTGACCATGTATTCTATAATTGTAAAAATCATTCGTACTTCAAAGTCATTTAACGTTTACTTATTAAAATCATCCACGAATCTCCCCTTAGTATTCCATATTTGCTTTCTCTTAATAATTCTCGCGTTTTTTCCATTCTATACATATAAGTTCATAGACTTAAATGACTTCAATATTTGAGATTTCCCATGTCATTACAGATTTTTCATTAAAAAAATATCATCTCCCAACGGCACATAGCACTCTTCTTAGGGTGAATTGCCTTAAACAAAAAAAAATTCCATAAAAAATCGAAAATACACACAGGCGGATGTATAGTTTTTTTTAATATGTTGTCAACCAGGTTAAAAAACGAGTTAAAAAGTTTCGAGAAAAACGCATTCAAAGTTTTGCTGAAGGATAATTCAACATACACAATGTTTCAAACGAATTCACATAAAATGCGGTAAACACATTTGGTTAGAAAATTGTTAACTTTAGAAAATGAAATATAAAAAAAATTACAACCATTTTTTGTACAGTGTCCTTTTAGAATTTTATCAAGGAAACATGGAGGCGTTTGGAGACCCTCGGGGACCAGAGGCCGCCCCTCCCCCCCCCCCCCCCCGTTAGTCCGCCACTGAATCTTTTTAATTACGTACCTATTTTATTACTATCTATGTTGTCTTTATCTGTAATGATAAGATAACCTTTAGCAAAGGCCTAAGATAGTAAAAAAAATACGAAGTGCAATACACAAGTGAAACTGTAACTAAAACTGTACAGACATTAAAAAGATGAGTAGTAGTATTAATTTTATTTTAAAATTACCGGTTCAGGCTGTATTAATTTATTCCTATTTTATCTGTATGGGATGATATTTGTATGGGACCTCCCAACTCAAAACCATCTCTTAGATAGGTACTCATATTTTAAAGGCACCAGGACAATAAAAAATGTCACTTTTTCTATTTCTTTTTCTAAAAGATGCATTTGTTAATAATGTTTTTACCAAATGTTGTAAGGAAATTCGTAAAATGTCGGAGATACAGCATCTTATATGAAACCGTTTTAAATAGTTTGTGTGCTGAATTATCATCCTTCAGCAAAACTTTGAACGCCTTTATTGAGTAGGCCACTACTTTCGAAAATCCAGTCACTATAGCCAGGGCCGTATTATCCATTAGACGTTTAGGCAACTGCCTAGGTGCCCTGCACCGGGTAGGGGCCCCTAGGGTAAAGGGGCCCCAAGAAGTGCATTGCCTACGGGCCCCGACATGTTTAAGCAGGCCCTGGCAGGGCCGTACTGTCCATAAGGCAGTGTAGGCCACTGCCTTTGAAAATCCAGCCACTACGGCCAGGGCCTTATTATCCATAAGAAGTGTAGGCAACTGCCTAGGGGCCCCGACACGCTTAAGCCGGCCCTGGCAGGGCCGTATTGTGCACAAAGCAGTGCAGGCCACTGCCTAGAGGCCCGCATCGGCTAGGGGCCCCTATGGTTAAGGGGCCTCGACATGTTTAATCTGGCTCTGACTATGACACAACGTAGGGATTGTTTTATAAAGGGCCCCTTTCCATTTTATTTTATTTTTATGAAGGATGATAATTTACTACCAAAAATGGAAAATCAAATTCGCTGGTCCGCCATTTTTATTTTTTTTTAGATATCGAAATTCCCCTACATGGTGCCATAGACACTGGATTTTCGAACAGTTTAAGAATTGGTGAATGCAAATTGAATGTATAGATTGTTTAATATGTTTTCACGTGTTAAAAAAGTATCGAGAAAAACGCATTCAAAGAGCATTAGATCCATTAATACAAAATAAAGGCCCAAAAATTGATAATACGGACTATTTACAAAATACATTATATACACCCCACGAAAGACCTATTTAAAGACTTCAAAGTTCTTAACAAATAATCCATATATGTAAAAAATATTACCTATCTCTTATTTTAAATTCAAATTAACAAAAAAAAATATAAATTCAAAATACAACACAAGATATTCAAACCAATCGAATTATATTATTCCAACAACAAAAACTTCAATGGCACAGTCCCAGTTTAACTTTCTTGCACCTACATTTTTTAATAACTTATCAATTGAAATAAAGTCTAAAGCCAAATATCTCACTTTCAGAAAAGCGCTTACTGACCTTCTAATGAGTGACTACGACAGTGTTTACAACTTATTTCACATACTCAGAGAGATATACAAATTTTCAACATCATTACATACTAGTACCTATCTAGTATCATATGTTTATAGGTTTATTTTATTTACATGTTTACGCACTTCTTTTTCTATTTTTTTATTACAACTTTACCAATTTTACCATATGTTTACACTAGACTACACTCAAAGTAACTATCCTTAATTAATCACCATGAAACAGGCAGCCGCCTAGTATGGTGATTTAATAAATCTTATCCATGTGAATGTCTAATATATGTAACATGTATTTTATAAATAAATAAAAATAAAGTTTTGCTGAAGGATAATTAAACAAACTGTTTCAAATAGTTTATATAAAATGTTGTATCTCCGGAAATTTTTCGATTTCTTTAAAAAAAATTGGTGATAGCATTCCAAGTGCATCTTTCAAAAAATGGAATAAAAAAATAATTTTTTTTTTTACAGTGTCCTGGTGCCATAAAGCCTTGCTTAAGATTTGATTTGCCCCCCGCCCCTCCCCCCCCCCTTCCCCCCCCCCCCCCCCCCCCCCCCCCCCCTTAGCCCAGCTGCATCTATCACTTCGGAGCGGACACAAGAACGAAACCTACGAAAAATTGTCTAGATCATCCCATTCATGACGTTCTTTGTCTGCCGACCAGCAGCCTGGCAGTTTTTTGTGTATGCCGCTGGGCACGCGAAACCAACACGAAACGGACGGGGTTCGAAAATTTCCGTCGTTTTTCGAACAAACACAGCTTTTACAGCGGCAGCGCGGTGTTTGGCAAATTTGATCCAATATAAACTGTTAGGCTACGTTCGCACGTAGCCTAAAGTTACTAACTAACTCGGCTTGCTTAGCGCCTAGACCTAGAGCCTAGCGAGTCATCTAGCGAGTAGCTTATTAAAACGAACTAGAGTTTAAGCGACCGTCCGCACTACGCGCTTGACGCCTAGCTACTCTAGATCATAAATGAACTAATGCTCTAGATTGAACAAATTTAGAAAGAACGCTCTAGTTTGGTTTAAAATATAATTCACCTAGAGAACCTATGTTTTTGTGCAAAATTGTCACAACCTGCCCCATAAATATCAATAATATAATTGTTGTGTGCAGTGCGTATATTATGGAATCAGACATCAAAACAATGCGCGCAGAAATTCATTGCGCACCCGAATGACATAAACATGACATAAACAAAAGCAGCCATGACAGTTGGGATGTTGTCAAGGTGTGAAATGCATGTAGTTTGACAATGACTGAGACCTCTAACAATGGTAAATATTGATAAATTATACGTGTTATTCAATGCGGTATTCATGTACTTTTAATTATTGCATTTTATTTTATAATCTGTTAACATTTAGATAAATAACGACCCTAAACACAAAATGTGTGGGCGATCAATCATTAGTCAATCGAGAGCCAATAGAACATTAGAATGTATTTCTTTTAACGTTTGCTCTTAATCATTCATTAGCATACTAGCTTTATGAAATATTATCATCGTGTTACTTTTGTGATTTTTAAAATCAATATTGTTATTTACAGCTTCGAACCCCGAGGAAGGGGGCGGGGTGTGTGCAGGATGTTTGAATCAACTTCTCGAGGAAGATTACGTATCAGCTCTCGGACAGGAGTGGCACATGGAATGCTTCAGGTAACATTATTTTAGGTAAACTTTCCAAATCGCTGGACACAATAGGTGTTCCAAGTATATAAAACCGCATATATTTAAACGAGACACTATCGAACACTTGTTTCCAATGAAAAAGGTAGCTCCAATAATATGGAAGAAAAAAAAGTCGAAGATATTAATATTAATTCTGACATTTGAAATATAAGATTGATAAAAATGACATTGAAGTAAGAGATCTCAGTAGCCAAATTAGTAGAGGCCTTTATCCTGGTAAGATGAGAGGTTCTGTGTTCGACTCCCAATTGCGACTGTTATCTTTTTATTTTCTGTCTTGTTCGTAGTGACAATTCGTTAATGACAAATTCTTAATTTGTTTTTTAGATTCAATTTTTTTAATAAGAACAACTCTCTTTTTTTTCAAGGTTATTCCCATCAATGTAACATATACAGAGTGTAACAGGATGTGTCCGAGGGATTTTAACTGATTTCTGAGCATATATGGATTGAAAAATGTTTCTGTTATTTTGCTGTCCGATGACATTTTTTTCTATTAAAAACATTAAAAATATTTTTCCTCCACACACCGCAACTGACTAGTTAAAATAGTAAGCATGTTTATAACCTAGCGTTGCGTCTCGTTCCAACAGCATTATTACAACACGAAACCGCGCGTATCGCTCAAACACGTCACGACAGGATATATCCCGCATAGCGATGGGAACAGTAGTGCGGTGTAATTGAAAAAAATATTTTTTGTTTTTAATATAAACAAAATATCATCGGACAAATATGCCCAGAAATCGCTGGTTAAAATCCCTTGGGTACGTCCTGTTACACCCTTTATACTTAGTTGAATATTCATTTAGACTTTTATAAAAATGTCAATTTATGTTCCATAAAATTGGTTATATTCATCCGAGACGTTATCTAGGTTACAAACCAGTTCTTAGAACGATTGTTTCCAATGAAAAGGGTGGTTGCCTATGAAATGAAAAAAAAATCGAAAATAATATTGTTAATTCTAAAATTTGAAAATATGAGATTGACAATTATGATGGTTTCTTGGGCGGCAATTGTGGCGCCACGGAAATCGTACTTGTCCCGTAAAAGCGCACGTCCCGTTTGGGCGAGAGGTTCTGGGTTCCAGTTGTCCCAATTGCGACAATTATCTTTTTCTATTTTTCTGTGTCTTGTTCTCTTTCATATTTTCGCTTAGATTATTAGTGCTTTTTTAGATGTTCTGCGTGCGATGGAGCCCTCTCTTCGTGGTACTTTGAAAAGGATGGTCTTCTGTTCTGCCAGGCCGACTACTGGACCAGATACGGAGAGGCGTGCCAACACTGCACACAGGTAACAAAACCAATTGCATTATTTATGTCTTTCTCCGCTTATCGGTTTATACGGAATATTTCTTATTCAAACAGTTAAATTTAGCTTTATTATCACGAAAAGTGAGTATTTATGTTGAGGGAGACCAGTGGCGGTTTTTTCTAAAGTGCGTTTGTGCGGTGAACCCCCATTAAAAAGATGATATTATTATTATAAAACAAGAAACTTGTTTTATAATAATATATATAATATTATTATGAAACAAGTTTGTAATCATTATAAAACAACTTTATAATCACATTATAAATAGGGCTCCATTAAAATCCGTATTTAAAATTCGTGCCGCCACCGGCACCGCGTCGAAATCGGTACCAGTTCCATTTTGTGCTTGATGTTATTGCGCGCAAAGTTCTCTATAGGAAAAAATTCTGGCCCATACAGATCCCTCTGACAGTGATTTGAACGAAACCATGCATTTATTTGCCAAATTCATTCCCGCTTGGTGCGCAGCGATCCCGAGTCATGTGATCACGTGATCTCCGATCTTTCACGAGTAGTACCGATTGAGTTCGTCGCGAGTGACCATTGCCTTTGCACCGGATGAAGCTATAGGTGAAATCTTATGTAGATTAATTTTTACTACGAATTAGTTTACTTAATGAACCTCTCAAAGTATTGTTAGGGTACCCCGATGTCGGCTTCTAAACCAACATCAGCACACCAACACGTCCCTGGCTAGCTCTCAGCGGGACTATGGTACTCTCTATTCAGGGGGGTGGGCAGCTCAAGGCTAGGGAACTTCTCTCCATCCTTCGGTGACCCACGGGATCCTCACTGGTCAACAATCCTCCCGCCGTAGCAGAATAATAACAATGTTAAATCATTTAGACATGTATTGTAAACTCAAACACATACATAGGTTTTTACAGTACAATTCAATTACAAGAAATGCAAATTACACAAACCTAGCTAAAGTGTTTAACTCTCCCTGACTGTCTCTCAAAACGAAACTCTCCGAGTCGTGATTTCCGCGGGGGCCCTACATTTCACTGAATTACGGACAACATTTAAAGAGGAAATCAAGATACAGCTTACATGTAGGTTGGCAGGAACCTCGTCTCATGTGGCAGCTTCATCAGGCACTTTCATAGTCTAAATAGACCGAACTATGGTGCGGCAAAAGGCCAATTATACTCAAAGGTATTTCAATAATACATCGCGGCCCGTTGAATTGGGTCCGCCGGCCACAGTGAGCCGCTAGCGTGCGTTCTCCAAGGCGCTCGGATTTCGTCTGTCGGCGAGCGCAGCGGACTGCGGAGTCGCCGGGCAAGCGGGGAGGTAAGGAGAAACAGGATATGGGGCGGGGAGAGGGTTTGTTGTGTGGACAGCTGCGTTCTCGAAACTACTTTCTTCAAGGGCGTATCGTAACACTTCCCCCCGCGCTTGGAAAAAAAGCGACGTGGCAATGGAGCTGTAGGAAAAAAAATCCTCTTAAACTTCCATTGGGGTTTTTTTGAGAGATTCGTTGCTTGAGAGATGCCTAGCTAGAACATGCAATTTATGTTATAGTTTAGGACACAATGTTTGTAGGGAATGGGTGAGGGGTACATACAATGTTTGGAAAAGAACAGTTTTGGTGAAAGTACATGGTGTGAAACAACATACAAGATTATGCAATTGAAGGATGACAATACATGGTTATGCAATTGAAAATAACAATACATGGTTATGCAATTGAAAAATAACAATTCATGGTTATGCAATTGAAAAATAACAATTCATATTTGTACAATTGAAGAACAAAAAAAACAACAAGAACAAAAATGCCTGTGTGATTCTAAGGTTTCATTGGTCTGGGAGCTAAGTTTGCGAAGCGTGGATTTGTTTGGTTTCGGAGAATTTCGAAGAGGAGGACGTGGTTTCACAGATTCTAAGGATTACATTATCACTGTAATCAGACCCCTTTGAGATAACACTCAAAAGTACACTTGGGCCTTAGAAAACACTTGGTTTTGTCGAAGACGACGAAGTTCACGAAGTGGGGACTGTGGTTGCTGTGCCGCGACTATGGTTACAGAGGTCATTGAAGAGGAGAATCCAGTGTCTGCAGACATGCCAGTACGAATCCTAAGTGTTATTAAGGTAAACACGGATCGTATATAATGGTTATTGAAGCATAATGTAGCTCAACATAACTTGTATTGGTACGCATTCAGCGAATACTGGAAGTCAAGGTAATGATGGTTTACACATGACGATATATGCGTCACTGCATGACAGCGCAAGAGACGACATGGTTGGCATTGATAGCAAGAGTAAGAACAAACCTAGGAGCTAGCGTGCCCAAAAGGTGGTTCAGAGTGTCATAATGTATAGTGGGACAACTCAACTTGCTGTGGCACGACAAAACAACATACATATGGGCGGTATGGTCTGTGCTTTCAGGAACAAATGCGTAGAAAAATGGCAGCAGGAGGGACCTAGTAACCACAGCGCGTGCTGTCAGGAAGTGGAGCTCAGCTTGGCTGTTGGTGATGACATCCGCCTGGGCTTCTTTTTAATCCGGGAGAAATTATTATTAGAGCAAAATTCTTGAAGTTTACCTGCCTAGGGACCAATGAAGAAAAGGTTTGGAGAGAAACAAAATGTGTCCAGATAATGAAATAAACGAAGTTTTAACCACCGACCCAGAGAGTGACGAAGAGAGAGTTTTCTAACTAAATTGTGATTACATGAACATTTTCCTTTACCAGGATGACTTGGCGTTTGCCGAGTGACAATATGTCTTGGTTAAAAAACAACCGGCCTTCCATGGCCTATGTTAACATAAAGGTGGTAACATTTTTTGTAGAATTTCAAAGAACAAGACAAAGAAGTCGTGAATGAGTCACGGTAAAAGCAGAGAAACCAATTCATGAATAAAGGTTGTCAAAAGGAGACAGACGGTACGCCAAGTGCATATCGTACATATCCAATATTCATGAATGTGTTTCGTGAAATTGAGAACGAGAACAAAAGGTGAGACATATGCAGAGAGTGAGGGAGAAAGCCTGCTGATAATTGGTTAATTTACCGATTCGCACTCCCAGTGAGGGCGAATTATGGTTAACAACAGATTTTCCTCTTCATAACATATACCTGAGAACATGATGGTGAGGAGAAAGGAAAGGAAAGGGAAAGGAGTTGAGTGACGAAACTTGCTAGAGACTGGACTAATTTCCACTTCAAACTCCATGTGAGAATGAAACCTGATCAACCAGCAGATTTCCTGACTCTTTACAATTGTTAAAAGGATGAGGAGAAATTTGAATACACATTAACAAAGAGACTAATCTTTTGCGTGTATTGGGCAAAAGATTAGGGGTCATTTTAAAAACTCCTGCGTGATTGTGAGAAAAGACAGACCCTTGCTCCAATTTCACAAACCTGGGGGTTTTCTTATCCGTTCCCCAGACAACGGGTTGGGTGGTTTTGTGCTCAATCGATTAACTCCCACAGCACTATGCCCCATAGTTAGCAGTGAAGCTACAAACTAGTCCTTTTGGGATAGTAGATACTCCTGGGCTTCTTTCCTTTTTGCAAAGAAGTAAAAAAACAGGAGGTCCACGGGCATTGGCGTTGAATGACAACAAAGGGTTGTGGACTACGTTTCGTAGATCGCACACAAAAGGTTTGATATTATTTCGTTCGCACGACTCATGGTAAGTGTTTTAACGTCTCCACGTATAGTGTATAAAAACATGTAAGTACATACAAGATAAAACTCAATTATAGACAGAAGTCAAGAGTTTATACAATGCCTCTTAAAGAAGATGGCAAGGCCGATATTATGTCGTTCGCACGAATCACGGTAAGTGTTTTAACGTCTCCACGTCTCGTGTACAAGGGTTGTACACAATTATACATACAAGTGGTACTCATGACAAATTAATGACACACGACCAGAATACAAAAGCGGTACTCATGACAAATGAATGACACACGACCAAAATAGATTGTACAGAAAGGGTGGTACTCATGACAAATATGTCACACGACCAACTCAATAACATTTAGCTATGAGCAAAAGTGATTATGACGAACTTCTCGTATCGTGGCAGGTATTTTAAGGATCCCTCCTATAACGGTGGATGTTCTAAGGATCTCTCCTATGACGGTGGATTACGTTTAAATACAACACAATAAACGTTAACGATGCTTGATTTTAACACATTTTATAAAGATTCGTTAGATTAACTAACTCCGTAGCCCAAGAGCGTACGACAGAGAAGATAGACAATTTGATGCTACTTCATGTGTTACAAAATACAAGGGTGATGGCAGAGTATAATTCTACTTACACCAAGTATTTAAAACAAAGACAGACCTATAATGGTTTTACATACTGTCTGTTGTGGCAACCTGCAGTGAGGAAGACCAAAGAAAAGGGACCAATTACGGTTTTACATATCCTTTGTGCAGTTACAAACATACCAGGTTATGTGCAATTTGGGTTGCAAATACTTGGTTAAATGAACACCTAAAAGTTGTGAATTCCAAAATCAGGATGACCATAAGGTTTTATTAACCTGTCTCGTAGGGTTGAAACGTGTCATATAAGACATACGTAACGTACAAGCAAAAAACAAAATAACAATAAAGCAGTGGCTTTGTTATAACAACCAAAGACCGGATGATTCGGTTTTACGTACTTTAGTTGAAACGAGCCAAATTGATTTATATACAGGGTTATAAAGACCAAACATTGGTTTTATAAATACAAGTTCCAAAATGGACGTGTCGATATCCAATTTGGGTACAAGAGCATGAATTTGGGTAGGACGCCATCAATTTTTAATTTAAGAGGAAAAAATTGAAAAAAACTTATATACACGAGGGGCGACTATGTAAGTAACCACTGTTTGATTTTCATGCTAGAGATACCTCGGAAGGTTTTACAACTCATGATGAACAAGATAAAAGGAAAAATTGTAAAAATAGTTAACTGGTTCTGAGTCCGAATTTAACACTTTGGAATTTACAAAACCCGACTTCTAGAACGACACGCCGATGGGCAATTGTCAACTACTTTACATGAACAAAATAAACAAATGAGAAAGTTCCTTTCCGCACGACAAAAATGCAACAAAAAAATAAATAAAAAAATTACAAAATTACATGACAAGGCAGGGTATGACATGGCATGAACATTGCGTAGTGTACGTGTTGAGACAATAAATGGGCTCGCGACTTCCCAAACATTGAAACTCGAAAAGTGTCTCCGTTCCAAAGTGATCAGTTTTAGAACAGGTGAAAAAAAATAAAAGAAAAAAAATTGCCGTGAGGGAAAGAAAAAACAGTGCAAAAACAACATTTGAAAGTAACTTCAAGGAGAGTACGCATTAATTTACAAAATAATTTACAACTTGTTTCATTTACGAAACGATGGGCATGTGATTGACACAATACACGCCTGACGTAGTAAGACTTTGTAAGCTTACAAAAAAAGTGATGATACACACTGGATCATTTTATATACAACACAAAATTACAAAAAGGAGAAAAGAAAGGTGACAATTTGCATTGTTGCACCTAATAGTGAGGTATTCTCACAATGGCCATAATGTATGGACGAACAGTAACATTAATGGGTAAAAAGGAGTTAATAATCTCAAACAAAACCGTGGCACAAACTTGAGGCCCGCATGTGAGATTAAAAACATCTTGAACAAATCCTTGTTGAGACGAGGTTTGTTGTATTTCGCAGTATTTGATTCTGCTAAAAGAAACGTTGGTGTCGCTCCGTTTCCTCATAGTTTTTTCGGCGCCTTGCCTCTTAATACACTTTGCTTGCGGGCGGCGCCCAGCTATGAGTTTGCCAATCCTTGTGCACGGCTTTGCAGCCCACGTGTCCCGCCCATGGCCGAGCACGCGGCTGATGTATTTATTGGAACCGGCATACATTGTTATTTTGATTGTTGCAGCGGCTACGGTTGTCAGTGGGACATTTGTTGATAAAATCATCCTTGTTTTCAACGTCGCTTTCTGTGCGCGTTCCATAGTTGACTTTTTGTTGAACGACAGTGCATATGCCTTGCTATGAATCAGGGAGAGTCCTCTATCCCTTAAAGCAGCTTGTAAGTGGGCTTTGGATAAACTATGCACATTGGGAATGGTACCCAAGTTGGATGGTGTAATAGCTTGCTTGTCCTCCATTGCGAGTTTCCTGGGTGGTGAGGAGAAGAAAAAAAATTGGCCAGGGGTTTCCTTTAGAAAGCGCAAAAATTAATTTTTGTGAGGCACTTTTCACTTGGTGATCACTGTTGGCACTTCCAAATGTGTTTTGTATACATGACACCAGAATTCTTGTCAAGGAGAGGCAGACGAGAAAAAATTTTGCGTGGAAAGACCTTAGTGGTAAAGGTTTTTGTATTTCACTGACCACTTTTGAGAAAACTGTGAAATTCACAAGTATTTATTTATTTTAGAAAAATTTTGCCAGGACTGACCTTTAGAAAACAGGTCTTTTATTTTCACAAAACACTTTGCACTGAGAAAGGCACTAAAGTTCACAAAAGGCACTTTTCTGGCAAATAAAGGACAAACTTCCGGATGAAAATGACTGAATATGGGGTTTATTGCATCCAACCATATTAAAATTGTTTTATTTATTCATGGAATCAGTCATTGGCTTTATTATTATTCCACTTTTCACTTATGTAAGGGAAAAAACACAATTCACTTTCACTTATGCTGAAAAAAAACAGTACCTATAATGTACAATGGGGAAAGAAAGTCATTATTTTGTCCATTTGGAGAAACATTAAATTGTACTAATTTGACAGACACAAGTGGGCCAATTGGTATATTGTGCAGAAATAATAAAAATACGTAAGTCCGAAATTTTCATTAAGGAATTCGCAAAATAACTGGGGTTCCAGAATCAATGATTTCCGTTGGTATCCCGGTTCAGTCATAAAAAACGGTTTGGATTTAAAACGCAGCCTAGCAACAGTCGGTTAGGATTCCGGCGGGAACAAGGCATTTGCGCGCAATCCGGAATATCGCGTGAAACAAAGGCCGTTGGATTTGGCGGGTATTGCTGTTGCTAACGCGCCCGCCGCTTGGTGACGCAATTCAGATTCGCGGTCAAAAGCTGGCGTTTCGGGTACTCAAAATGGCCGTTTCACATGCGATTTAATTTCATAATTACAATCAGATCTGTTATGGATCTGATTTACATATTGGTTTCTGTGGTTTTTTCACAGGATTCACTGTAGAATAACAAGGCATAATTAATGTTTTACAAAATAGTTGTTGTGCGGGAAGGATTTTGACAGAGGAAGGTCCCGCAAAGTGACCGGGGTAGAGAAAAAAAATTCCAGGCTTCACGTTGATGCGCCAATTGTTAGGGTACCCCGATGTCGGCTTCTAAACCAACATCAGCACACCAACACGTCCCTGGCTAGCTCTCAGCGGGACTATGGTACTCTCTATTCAGGGGGGTGGGCAGCTCAAGGCTAGGGAACTTCTCTCCATCCTTCGGTGACCCACGGGATCCTCACTGGTCAACAATCCTCCCGCCGTAGCAGAATAATAACAATGTTAAATCATTTAGACATGTATTGTAAACTCAAACACATACATAGGTTTTTACAGTACAATTCAATTACAAGAAATGCAAATTACACAAACCTAGCTAAAGTGTTTAACTCTCCCTGACTGTCTCTCAAAACGAAACTCTCCGAGTCGTGATTTCCGCGGGGGCCCTACATTTCACTGAATTACGGACAACATTTAAAGAGGAAATCAAGATACAGCTTACATGTAGGTTGGCAGGAACCTCGTCTCATGTGGCAGCTTCATCAGGCACTTTCATAGTCTAAATAGACCGAACTATGGTGCGGCAAAAGGCCAATTATACTCAAAGGTATTTCAATAATACATCGCGGCCCGTTGAATTGGGTCCGCCGGCCACAGTGAGCCGCTAGCGTGCGTTCTCCAAGGCGCTCGGATTTCGTCTGTCGGCGAGCGCAGCGGACTGCGGAGTCGCCGGGCAAGCGGGGAGGTAAGGAGAAACAGGATATGGGGCGGGGAGAGGGTTTGTTGTGTGGACAGCTGCGTTCTCGAAACTACTCGCTTCAAGGGCGTATCGTAACAGTATGCTACGGATAAAGTGAAGCATTTACTACCTTTTGAATGGATTGGAAATACAATTAAATTATTATTTACATAACAAAAAATAAAAGCATAAACTATTAAAAAAAATGTTTTTTCACGACTTAAGTAACTATGAAGTAATATGAGAAACATATTTTTTAAAATACCCCTTTATGTCTAAGACTATTTTTGACCTTTTTTAAAATATAACATTTTTTCATTCTCATAAAATTATGCACAAAATAAATAAAAACCACTTTGGCGCTTACTTGCCTCGTGCAAAAAAGACGCTCGATTTAAAATTTTGAAGGTGTGAAAATCAAAATATTTCTAGCGTTTATATTCCTCTTTTTATATATCAACATCGCATTGTCAAGTTGCTAGTTATGTAATTTTGTGTTTAACTTCAGTATTATTTTGGTTATCAAATTGAAAACGGTTGCGTTTATTGGTTGTCGCTAATATTCTGTCATATTTTTTTTACACAATCGCTGAATACAGTGTTGTGTACATAAAAAATAATGCTAATACTTATGAAAAAAGGTTGGAAATTAAAAATAAGAGGCCTCCGCGTCCACTTATATATTCGACGTAATTATTCTTGTTGTAAAAATAATAATAATTAACAATGTGCATTGCTGTAAAAAACATTAAGCAATTTAATTCCTTTAAAAGTAAACTTTGATTAGATATACCTTCTCTTGGATTTCTGAACCCCCTGTTAAAAAGGCCACGAACCGCCACTGAGGGAGACGAAAAAACATGTAGAAAATATGCGAGTTACATTTTAATTTTGTTAAAATTATTCATTTACGCGGTATACAAACTTCGCTACGCCTTTTTTTATTTATCATTTTTATATTACCTAGGATTTAGATCTAAATGATGTTGATATGCAGCTTTCGCAACTTGAACCTCAACCCATAATACTAATAATAATTCGAAGTAGGTAATTTTTTGTTTTTGTTTTGACGAAAATTTATTTTATAAGGTTGGTACTTCTGACAAATATTATTGTATTTTTTGATTGTCTATTAATTAAAAAAGGAATATTCCTTATTATCCGTGTGTATGGAACTTCGACAACACGAACGTACTGTATTATCCTTGAGGTGGGCTTATACATTTTTACCCCAATTGCAATTAGGCCTTTGCAGTACCGTCCATTTCAGCAATATTTGATCCCGCGGAAATGCCGGATTTTTATGTGCGGGACTGATAAAAATACTAAATTTACACCATAAACATGCCATTTCGATTTGCCGTTCTTGTGTAGAGTCTGAAGGTTGCTTCTGCATCTTTTGTGTTATTAAGTCAGCAATACGACACAATTAAGAAAAACTGGCAAAATTCGTCAGATGTTGACCGGTAAATAGACAATACCATACTTGAAAAGTGACATTCCTATTTCTGTCTTTAACTAACCTAATAGTAGTAATATTTGAAAGCAAAATGAATATTTTCTGTCGAAACTGCAATTGCGGTGCTTTGTACCGTGCATAGACATGATTCTTCAACCCTGCAATAGCAGGGCTCCGCTCCCTAGGTGTTATGAAGAAGAGAAAAAACATAAAAAGAAACAAAAAGAAAAAAAAATTAAAACGTAACATAAGATATTGAAAGAGAATAAATTAGTCTAGTCAATTTAGCAAAATTCCTCTTCCTCTAAGGTAGTTTTGAATTTTTGATTTGTTATTTTGCATTACCCAGCAAAAACAGTAAAATTTAGGCACTTGTTTTATGTTTTAAAAAATTAACTCTTGAAAATAGTGTTCAGTATGGTGTTTTTCATTTGGGTGATACTCAAAAAATCTTACACTAAAATGAAAATAATAACCATCATGTCGTCTTTGGGCTTTTAAACCCGCTAAGTGATTAAATTTAATTTTTTTTGAAGAAAAAAGCCAATAACAAAAGTGTGTGTATGAACATAAATGAAGTAAATAGTGTGTTCCAAGACAGAGTTGTGTGGCGGTCCATTCTCTCTGTTTTAAACGATGATTGGTTAGTTAGAAAAAATGGTACGAAGGAAAAAGGAGGGAAAAATGTGCATATTATGAAATGCACAATGCCGGAGGTTTATGTTTCACATTGATTTGTAACACATTGGAGATCTTACAAAGCTGTGTTGACCAATTTGAAGTAAAAATATTATTTTTGAATTGTTTAACAATGGCATTATCTATATAGGGGGCATCCATTAATTGCATGAGCAGTTTTTCTTCCAATCTAGACCCCCCTCTCCCCCTCCGTGAGATAAATTTGGGCCGATTCGTATTTAATAAGATTTTGCTGGACTCCCCCTGTTTGTGCTCACGTAAAATGGATGCCCCCATACATAAAAATCAAAATATGTTTGCTTGGCTGTATATGAGTATATGAGATGTCTACACGATGCTAAACCATTCATCCGATTGCAGTGAAACTTTGGGGATTTGATGTGTGCATGCCCGAGATGGTTTCTATGAGCTCTGGTGTCATGAAATTATGCATTGCTAAACCATTCATCCAATTGCGATGAAACTTTGGGGATTCGATGTGCGCATGCTTGAGATGGTTTCTATGAGCTCTGGTGTCATGAAATTACGCATTGCTAAACCATTCATCCAATTGCGATGAAACTTTGTTGGGTTATTGTGAGCACACCCGCAAAGATTTCTATATATACTGGTTAGTTCTGGCATTTTGAAATTTGTATAAAAAAATTGGAATAGGTGGCAATTGAAAACCGAATGTACCGGGACTGAATGTTTGGAATGCGGGACGAATGGGAAAGGACACGCAGGTAGAAACAATTTCTTTATTAAGTGACATAGCAACAGCATGCCGGGAACTCGCTAGTAAGCAATAAAAGGATGTGATTCATTAAATATCAAGGGACACAATACAAATGTAACTATCGGATGCTTTTGAGATAGCAATATTATTGTTACTAGCGAAAAGGCAGATTAATCATTGTTATTAACCACAATTAATTTATATTATTCATAATTGTTATTTTTGTTTACTATTCTTACCTACTGCTAGGAACCCATTATCACAAAACTAAAATATTCCCTCTCCTTTCCTTTCATGATTATTTAATACAGCAAAGCAACAAAGTTTTTACTTTGTTGCTTTGCTGTATTAAATTAATACTGGCGAGCACCCGGCATGTGTTGCAATGCCGTTGAAAGAAATAAAGTGTTTTTGTTTTATTTTTGTTTCTTTGATTTTGGATACATAATATTTTTTGTTTTTCCATCTGGTGCGTACACAAATAAATCAGAAGGTTGACTGACGTATGAGCAGGCCACATATAGCTATCTGTGTGAGAAGCTATGATTTTTCTTATTTACCTCGTGCTATCGCCTACCGCTACTATGTCTCCTTTGAAATCCCTCGTCTCCCACTTCTCTGTGTGTCTTTTCCCGTGCGTCCCCGATTCCGTCCCCGTTCCTCTCCAGTGACTCCTACCGATTCCGCATTCCCCTTCTCCCCTTCCTCGTCCTCCCTCCCCCAAATCCCCCCTCTCCTTCCCTCCCTGCTGCTAAACTATAAGAAATACACAAATCTTTCAAACAACTCGCACGCCACCTTTTACAAAAACTTTAAAGAAATGCCAGACCTCACAAATATATATTGAAATCTTCGCGGGTATGCATCATCTAGATTACCAAAGTTTCATTGCAATTGAACGAATGGTATAGGGAATAATTTCATAACGCCAGAGCTCACCATTATAAAAAAAACCATTTTTATATACTAAGATTTGATATTCGTTATGACACCTGTAGAACTATTTTGTAAAGCTTAGCAAATAACGTTCAACATACAATATTTAGTGTGTAAGAAGATAAGATCAGGATGAGGACTAAAAACAAATGATTAGGGTCTGGAGTTAGTAAAAACATTATTTGTGGAGAAGGTCAAATGAAATACATAATGGGTTTTCTTTTGTAGATAATAACTGGACCAGTGATGGCCGCAGGCGATCATCGCTTCCATCCCGAGTGCTTTTGCTGTGAACTTTGCAATGCGTTCATTGGCGATGGCGAAGCGTACGCCCTCATTGAAAGATCCAAGCTTTATTGGTGAGTTATTCCTACAAAATCATATTTAGAAAAATGATTTGGCCACACAAAAGCCGTGGACTGATAATACTGGACTGATGTATTTCTCTTGTCAGACACAAACACAACACATAATAGTCCTACAATGATGTCACCACAATTTTCGGTGCTCATTAAATTTCAAATCATAATAAATCAAATCAACTGAAAATTAAATCCCATATCTTGGTACTTATCTACATTCCTATATTATATATTATTAGAACACCGCGTATAAAAAATACGTTTTTTTTTAAACTACAGACGCGCCATGTTTTGAATCGACGAACAAATGTTTCGACCAATCACCGCTCCTTTCATACAAAGTTTAGTATCAAAATAATTAATACTTATCTATGACTGGCATCTAATATTTATACAAAAGTTTTATTTATATTGACTTAGCCATAATTTGATGTCTTTTTAAAACTTTTGTGTCTCCATGGTGTTCTTAATTTCAATTGGAAGGGCATTATATAGTTTTGCAGCATGGAAATTATGGTTTCTCTGGCCAAAAGATGTATTTAATTTCGGGATGTTTATTAGTTTTGAGGATTTCGTCCTTGTAGTGTAGGTGTGTTGGTCAGCAAGATACTCATATGTTTCTTTAAATTTGAGAAGTGCAATTTTTGAGTAGAGTTTAGTAATGCTGAACACATTAAAGTTTTTAAAAAATTATTTTGATGGAGTTCTTATGGGTACTTTCAGGATTATTTTTATTATTGCCTATTGCATTTTAACTAGCTGCCTTATTTGGATGTTTGAGGCAGATCCCCAACCTATAATCCCATATTCTATGCGTGATTGGCAAAGAGCATAATATACTTTATACAGATCATTTTTATTAAGTATATTGCACATGTTTCTAAAGTAGTACATGAGCTTTGTAATGCTATTCATGTGGGAATTAGGAATATAGTTTATTTAGTTCCACCGTGGTACCTCGAGGTTAATTATCACCACAACACAAGTAATTATGAAACGATCTTAATAAGATAACCAACAAAACTTGCTTCCATGTCATCCAAAATATTCTTCTGTTTTTTTTACGAACAAATGCACTTCAATTTAATCTTATCATTGTTCCATTTTCAAATGTTTTTCCAGCAAGGTGATGTGTTTAGGGAGGGTAGGTACTGGATAAATGACATCCCGGTAGCAGTGGCGGCCGGTGGTCAAAATATGTGGGGGTTCGCCAGAGTCATTGATTAAGACAATAAATTTAGTAAAGGTACATACATACCTACTTATATAGAAGTTTTATTCTCCGTTCCTTTTGTTTAACGAAGACCTCTATGACCCTCTTGTTAAAATCGGGCATCGACTGAATTAACTTTTTTTCGATGCTTAACACTGATAGAGCGTTCAGTCTATCCTGGCCCATCGTATTTCTTAAAAAGGATTTTATTCGTTTTAACGTTGAAAAACATCTTTCGCTTTCAACTGAGGTCATTGGAATGGTGCACACAAGTTTTAGTAACTTCACAGTCTCGGAAAAGTCTTCTAATAAGCCAGTATTATAAAAAAGTTGTAAAATTGACAAAGCCCCTTCACACCATAGATCAAACAAGGGAAACAAAACAAAGTATTTAATTTATGACATCCTCAAAGCCACGAAGCTTTATTATACATTGTCTTGTTATATGATCTAGTAAATTTTTTTGATCCAGATTTACATTCTTGTTTTATTATCAGTTCAGGTTTAGGCGGACCGGCATTTTTTATTTTCACTTTGTTTTCGAAACTCGATCTATTGATCTTAATAAATTCCACATCAAAACTCATTTTGAATGTAAACAATGAACAAACACTAAATATGGGTTAATATAATCAGCAATTAAAGTTAAAAACTTTCACAGGGCAATAAAAAAATGTTCCGAATTTGACAGACAATGACCGACAACTAAATCAACAATCAGCTAATCACTCTTTCCAGAGTGACATGTTTTGACTTGACTCATCTGACTTGAATCGAAGAAAGAGAAGAACAAATAACGTGCGGATCGTTTAAAATAGTAGATCCGCTGTTAAATTGAAGACAAAATGTCCAAAAACATTACACGTAAGCGTTCTCGTTTAACGCGCCACTGTACGAGCCGCTCCTTTCGGTGTGGGGGAAAATTTGGAACGACGTTCGAGCTTTTGTAAAATTTGCAAGGAACATATGAATTCACGCTTTGGACTCTTCAAGGAATTTACACACAAAAGTAGTAAAATTCTGGAGCGCATCGAAAACGAACTGCTACGAATATAGGTACAGTTTCGTCGCTCGTCGCTCTGAAAGAAAGCACGTATAATAGGTACCTACCTACTTACTGTACGAGATCTTGAGTAAATATTATAATTTATAATCGAACCGCGTTTCGTTTCAAATTTTGTGGGTTGTGCGGCGCTCGGGAGCTCTTATGAACTAGCCGCCACTGCCCGGTAGGAACTACGCATATCATCATTTCAAAACCAAACATTAGTGGATCCTTTTTTTTTAAATGTGCCATTTTTATTTAAAAAACTAAACAGTTTTTTGTTCTTCCTGAAAATCTGTTTAAAATGAGATATGCATTGTTATAATGTAAGCGACGATATGTAAATGACAACGTCTGTAAACGCGAAAAAATAAACAAATAAATAAAAATGCTGAAAAATGACAAAATTGATTTCCATCGACAATGCGTTCATGTCTTTAATTCTCAGGCATCCATTCTGCATATTATATTTCCAGTGGTGGATGCTACGAGCGCGTGATGCGCCCCCTCGGCAGGGGCGGAGGCCGGCGCCACGCCATCCAGCTGGTGGAGCTGCCCCCCAGGGCCCCCCTCAACGCTCCGCCCCTGCTGCGACTGGCCCCCGACCCACACAGGGGGCTTACCATCAAACAGTAAGTGTAGATCAACCAATGGTTTATTGGAACTGCTTTTGGAGTTGAAAATAATGTTGCTTCACCTAATCTAACATGTTTGTATCTGGTCACCGAGAGCTTGCAAGATAAAATCAGGAACTACAGTTTATTTGGTTCTAAGAAACATTTTAACGGGTTTAATGCCAGCATTGGACAGAGAAGACTTTGAAAACTCCAATGTTCAAACTTAGAAAGCTCTGTCCCCCATATTTGACACAATATAACTTTAAAACTATGTAATTAATTTGTAGCTCCTGATTTTACCACTCACAAGTTTTCCGTTGGAGTACAACACGTCCGATGATTAATCTATCTGAACCAAATTTCATAGCATTAATATCATTATATATTTAATCTTTTTCATGGATTGAGATTTCTTGTCCATTCTTAATTTCAATTTGGGAGGCGGGTATGGGTACCGCCACCCTGGGAACCATTTATTGGATAACCAACACCTCTGCCATAGATCACTCCAAGTGGTTTGCTACATTTGGTAACTTATCAGGGGTGAGGTTTGTCCGGATCTTGGCGGCGGATGCATCTGTCTGCCCACCAAATGTGTGGCATGCCGGATCGGGAGAGACTGGTTTAGGGAGATCTTTTGACCATCCAGCAGGACTCTCTCAGAGCATTGCCTTGCAATGGTAAGGATAGATTCATACGTCCGTCACTCTTGGATACACCAACCCCAGATTCCTATCCACCCCTCATACCTTTTTTCCTTCCAAGAACTTCCTCTCCTTCCTTTTCCTAAAAAGACCCTCCGCACAGCATCCTCATAGATGACATAGGTCCTGAGGGGAATTATTTTCCTCAGGGCCTCCTGTGTGGAGTTAATGCAAAAAATCATATTATTTTAATAAATAGAACACAAGAAATATACTATTCTTCTTTTTATTTATACCACTCCGAATTTAGTATTGGAACTCAACCGCGACGCAAATTTCCACCGTTAGATCTATTGCAAAAAAATAAAATACAAATTGCCTAGTCAGGATATTTCATATTGGAAACTCTTGTGAATTTGTTTCACAACCCATAAATGAATTGCTGTCTCTGCATCCTCTATGCATTTCCTACAAAATAATTATTAGAAGACTTTGAGAGGAACGTTATATTTTTTTCATCTCAATGTTAACAAAAACATTATTTGATATGTTTTTCTATTGATAATATATTGTAATTGGTTCTATAATTTTTATAACACAAACATTTAAAAATAGTCCTTTGTTGAAGATTGAAGTTAGGGAACTAAAATTCAAATGGTAGAAATCATAACTTGATATTTAATATGGTATTTATAATTTAATAGTAAGCTTGTGTGTAAGTCTGTGTAAAATGCCACGTTAAGGAATTTACCATATGCATAAAGCAAACTTAGAATTAAATAAATTAACATTAAAAGTACCGCATTAATAATACATCTAACTGTGTCAACATGGATGCAGAGTACGCAAATCCCGGCTAGCCGCCTTTAAGTGTAAAAATAGCAACATTAATATTATAGTAATAACTAACCCTTAACCTTTTTAACACTTCCGCAGGTTATTATACGCGATGCAGGGCAAACTGGCTGCGCTGGCAAGATCTCTGCTAAGGGCCACTCTATCCCTCTGCATACAAATCACCCAGTATAGGTACAGCCCCGCTACAATACCCGCAATATAATATATATTCACTGCACGTGTGATTTATACGTCCTGCGGCTGAAGGCTCCGTTGTAACCTCTCTTTCTGTGATGCCGAAATCAGTGGCGCATCGTATCGTCGTGACATTCTAAGTAGAGATGCCACGAATAGTGATTTTGCTGAATAATGAATATTCGGCTAGGCTCTCGGCCGAAGCATCGAATATTCGGCGACAGGTTCCGACCTGCATCATTGAAGTGCGTGTGGTAACTACGTATTTGTTTCATTTGCGAGCAGGTCGTGTCACAACACGTATTATTTACATCAAATTGTGTCACTTATAATAGTGTGTAACCCGTCTGATTGTTCGCGAAAAGCTTTACGAAATGGCATCATTTAATAAATAATCACCTATTTGGGAATATTATGAAATTTGTAGTGAAGGCAATAAATATTAAAGTTGTATGCATTTTTTTTCATGATTCGGTATTCGGCCGAATGGTTCGCAATATTTGGCCGAATACCGAATAATAAAAAAGTAGCCTAATCGGCTGATTACCGAATATTCGTGGCATCTCTAATTCTAAGTACGAATGGTTCAGTCGTTATCCGTAACCTCTTCCACAGTGAAGGTTCTTTGAATCTTGCACAAAACTGGCAAGGCAACACGAAGAACGGCAAAGTTTGATGAGCATTCGGGCTCTCTCGTCAAGAATGTTTTGCAGGCATACATGTGTCATTCGGGAGAAAGAGAGGTTGTGACGAAACTATCGGCGGTATGCATTTATAGCACCTTCTTGTCAGTAGATTTGGGCCTATGTCGATGAAGCAGTCACACAGTATAAACTAGCACTTATCCAAATTTGAGATCATCTTTCCTAATTAAACCTAACTAATCTGAAACCTGACTAATCTGTCTCTAGGTTATACTGTTGTGACTGCAACATGAAACTATTTTGTTGTAGTTGTTATTTTTGAGTTCTTATTTTGTAGTTAGATAATGCTATATTATGATTTGTGTCGTGTGATTGAACTATTTTTATGCTTATCAGAATTGTCAGACTGGGAAAACCGCTAATTATCGGGAGAGTGTTGGGGAATTCATAGTTTGATTATGTAGTTTTGTCCCGTTTAGTACATTTGTTAAAAGTTTGTTTATTACAAGATTGATAATTGACTGAGCGTAGCCAAGTCCTGTTTAACTCGACCGTTTTGCATTTCGTCTGTCTCTAAATGTTTGTGCGTCCTGTTTTGGTTTTCAAAAAAATGCTGCATCCACTTTATTACACAAGCAAGCCTTCCTTTGACAAGGTGACTTACTTTGATTAGATGGCCGAATTTGACTCTTGTCCAGTAAATATTATTTTTAAAAATTTGAAATCATTGTGGTTATTTACCTGCCTGAAGATAGTTTGAAAAAAAGAATTGTCATTGAGATAGTGATGTTTCTTTGGACAAATTGTATAACACCTTCTTTGAAATGAAAAAGTTACATAAAGTCTATTTGTTCGGTTTTCGGAACAACTCATATAGGTCGATAAATAGATGGTAAGAAATTGTTGTATCTCACTTACTATCATAGTGAGAAATATGATATAAACGATGTTTGAAAGAAAAAACGTTTTTTATGTTTGCATGCAAAATTATTGTATTTAAAAAAAAATTGTATATTTATTCAGAATACAGAATTTGAAGACGTATTTCATCACCTTTCAAAAACAGTTTTTAGTTTTCGGATATGTTCAAAGCGGAAATATTTTGACCCTCTGACAAAATATGCTCGAGGCCTGAGTTGTTAAAAGTTACGTTTTTTTTTTCAAAAATAGCCTATTACCTAACCCAACGTAACCTTTTAACCAATTTTTTTCATTACTTTTAATTATATTTCAAAGTTGGTGCTGAAGTTGTATGTTATTGTGTTTTCCGTTCACTGTCGTGATTATGTTTTGTATATTTTTTATCTGTTGTATGTACCTACGCATGTATTGTAGTTTTTTGCACGGTCTTTCTTCCTTCAGTGGCTGAGTTCTCATTGATTTGTGTGTAGTCATTGTCGCTTCTGTACCTCATAGATTTATTTGATTACCTTTCTTGTTTTGTATACATATTTACTTTCTCTGATTCTACGCATGTTTTCTTATATTGTAAAATACCATGCACAAATACCTGTTTGCGCAACACTTTGATAAATATTATATTTTGCACACTCGTATTCGACTTTGTTTATAATTTTCACATAAATGCACTTAAGCATGCTCCAGTGATGAAAACATTACAAATAAAGTGTATTTGATTTTAAATAGAGTTCAAAATAATCACAAACATACCAAGGGTGAGAGTCTGGTCCAGCCAAGTTTTTTTTCAATGTCTTTTTTTCAAAGATTTATTTTTGTTAATAAAACTTTTGTTACATATAAAGGGTATATTTGAACAAGAAAAAAATATTGAAAATTTGATTTGAATATCTCCATATGTACATATAGCGGCTGCAAGCGGAGGGTCCGACCAAATCGGCTAAAATCCTGGAGTCCTTGAAAATTATCTGAAACATTAAATACAAAAAAATTTCATTACACAAACAAAGAATTCTTAATAAATTGTACAGCGCCCCTTGAGGTGATTTTTCACAAAAACAGCGCTATACAAATTATAAAATTATTATTATTATTATTAGTAGTATGAATGTAGAATAAGCATAAACCACAGTTTGCAAAAAAAATGTTGTTGGCAAAAATGTAAGACATAAAATTAAAAAAATCATCCTGAATTTTACAATAGATTTGTCATATAATAATAATTTTTCCTTTTTTCTTACAAATTTAATTTGTTTTAATTTAAACATCGAATGAAGTTAACCGGATGAAAATTTGATGAGCTACGATTTCAGCCAACTTGAAAAACGCGGTTTCGAGAAAAATGCATTTAGCATTCTACCTGCTTGGCGCAACTTCGAATTTGATGCTATAACTTTGGTAATGTATTGTCCACTCGTATATGAAGATTTTTAGGCAACAAAAAAGTCGATTTTTTGGATCGGCTGCACCAGACTTTCCTTTAATACAACAGTCATTAGAACGATAAATTTATCAATTCTTCTAATGGATAATGTCTAATTTATGTCAATAATAATGACATCAGAGATACTTTCATATTTACTACGACGCTTGTTGGAAACAATTAATTAGTTCAATTAAAAAATAGATAAAATTGTAAATAGCAAAGAAGACTCATTTGCACTTTAGCACAAAAAAAAAAAATATTTATATGTAATGCACATTTAGCATGATATTTAGCATAAATTATTATACATTATCATATTTGCACCGCTTGTCAGTATTCAGTTGCAATTTTGTTAATTAAATTATTTTGTTCTCCATTCCAGTGTGGACGTGTCATGCAGTTTGATGGCGTTGCATATTGGAGACAGAATTTTGGAAATCAACGGAACGCCGGTGAAGGATCAACCAATACCGCATATAGAGCATTTGATTTGCTACTCTGATACCGTTTTGCAGGTAATTTATTAAATATTTTATTTGAGTACATCTCTAACTGACGGCCTCCATGTTCGAGGGATAAGGCTCTCGACTCGCAATCCGAAGGTCACAGGATTGAATAACAGCATGCGCAAATAAATTTTATTCAATGTATTTGTGTTCATTCACAATTAATTCATTAAAAATAATAAATACTATATTTGTGGCACGTTCCGGAGTGGAAGATACTCTCAGTATTGCCCTGGTGTAAGACCACCATTCAGAATTGAAACGTTGCTTGAAATGGCCGTATTTGGTGATCAGATCTGAATAGCCAGGTACTTCCTCACCTTCCTCTTTTCCCATCTCCTTTCTCTCCCCGATACATTCAGCCTCACAACTTACCCCAATCGGGGATGCCATAGTCTCACTGGCTCCATAAGCTAGCAGCTGGGACTCTTGTAAGGAATTAACATTTAAAAAAAAACCATCTACACATGAAATTGAATTTTGGTATCCTCAATATGTTATTAAGACCTCATTTTACTAAATACAGTTTCAATTTGGGAGGCGGGGATGGGTACCGCTGCCCCTGGAATCATTTATTGGATAACCAACACCTCTGCCACAGGTCACCCCAACTGGTTCGCTAGGTTTAGTGACTTAGAAGGGGTGATTGGGTTCATGGGGTGAGGTTTGTCCAGGTCTTGGTGGCGGATGCGTCTGCCCAGCAACTGTGTGGCACACCGGATCGGGAGAGACTGGTTGAGGGAGACCTTTTGATCTCTCCAGCAGGACTCTCTCGGAACATTGCCTTGCAGGTGGAGGGTTGGATTCATACGTCCATTACTCCCGGACACACTGAATCCCAGATTCTTACTCATCCCATATACATTTTTCCTTCCCAGAAATTCCTCTTCTTCCCTTTCTTAAAAACTCCACATAGCATCCCCGACAGTTGCGCATGCCCACCCTGCGTGGCAGGTCAGATTGGGAAGGACTGATTGAGGAGTCCTTTTGATCTTTCCACCAGAACTTCCTTTCCTTCCTTTTCTAAAAAGACTCCACACAGCATCCCAAAGATAACATAGGGCTGAGGGGAACTATTTTTCTCAGTCAGTTTTTTTCTGTATAGAGCTAATGTAAAAAAAAAAAACTGATTGTTTTTATACCACATCTGACAAGAATTCTTTAAATAAAAAAATGATAAGTGATGACTAGATATCATGTTCATGCAACTAGAAATTTCTAACTGCACTCCGAAACTGAAAATGGTTTCACTCGAATTGTCTCAGCAGAGGAGTTCGCATCTTGAATTGTTACGTTATGTTGTTATATAACACCTTTGATTAATTAAGCTACCCAAGAATACCATTAACCGAAGCTAGTCTTTCTTTAGCTTCTATTTATGTTCATTTCTTATTATGTTCTAACCTTATAATCCTTCTTGCACAGCTGACTATTGAACACGACCCCGATAGCCTGGCCATCAAACCTCCTCAACAGAGTCTCCGCACCGCTGCCAAGATACAAAATGTCTGCGACGTGACCACCCTCGCTACCAGCGACACTGCCACCAAACCCACCGCCAAGGAAATGCAAAACTTTGCTAACTCTCAAGCCAAGGAACCAAACCCCACTGAGGAAATTGTCGTCAATTCTGCCCCGGACTTGGAACCGTGCATCGAAGGTACAAAATCTAAATTAACTAACCGAAATGCACCCTGTCTCGGCACACACTCCTTTCTTTATTCACATTCATATATCGTCTCATACATTCTTTTCTGTTATATTGACTCTTGACTGTGTATTTGATCCACTTGGTTGTGCCGTGTTTTCTTTGGTTGTTGTTACCCTTTGGTGCTATGCAGTGGCGGTACGTGGTCTTTTTAACAGGGGGTTCAGAAATTCAAGAGAAGATATTATATCTAATCAAAATTTACTTACTGTTGTCCTTTGTCAAATCGTCGAATATAGCGGCACTTACACAACTTAAATAAAGTTAGTGGGAGGGGTACCTACGTACTATTGTTTTCGAATCACTTTACACTCAACACAATTATTAGATAATGAGAAAAATTTTGGAGGAATTAATTTGTTTTTCACAGCACTCAATGTACGTTGCTAATTATTATTGTCCTTCAACAAGAATGATTGCGTAGAATACATAATTGATATTTTAAAATGTAAGAAAAACATAAATAAAAGTGACAAGAAATAAAATTCTTTTTTTTTTAAACAAAAAACCATGCGCCGACTGTTGCATTTGAAAACACTTCAATTACGGGTGTATTAAAATCAGGTTTAGATATTATCAGTAGTTCCTTCTCTAATCTCTATAGGTACTAATCATTGTAAATGTAACGGGATATATAGTCTTATTAAAAAAATAATAATACGAAAACAGAAGTCAAAATCTATCTATCGGTCAGAGCGCCCGCAGGATCTCAGTATCGCGCATCGGGACACACGTCTCATCGGACATCGTGTTCGGATAATGTTCGGACATCATGTTCGGATCGTAGCACCGCGATGAGTTAATTTTGTGTATAGAAAGGCCTAGTCACCGTCAGAGCTATTTGCACTAGTAGGATTTTTTTTGTATGGAGGCATTTGGTGCGGGATTCGACGCGCACTGAATGGGAATCGTAACATATTTTTCGGTGGCCCGGGTTTAATGGCGCGCTATCTATAGTAGGGTTTATAATATTATTATACTGTATATAATAGTGTTTATAATATTATATATAATAGTGTTTATAATATTATTATAAAACAAGTTTGTTTTATTTTATCATCTTTTTAATAGGGGTTCACCGCACAAACGCACTTTAGAGAAAACCTCCACTGGTGCTATGCATAAAAATCTTGTCTTAAACATTAGTTCATCTATTAAAATAAAAAATAATAATAATTTTTGACGAGTTAAAGTATTTCACCAAAAAATGTAGACATAATTTGTCTCAACGCCACCTAGTGGTAGATTAAGCACTTACAATGCCTTTCTTATATAAAATAAAGTTGGTTGTTTGCAGGTGGAAAGATGTAATAAGCAGTAATTGTTGAATGAAACACTAGTATATATTGAATTATTTGGCAGGCAGGAGATAAGCCGACGTAGCTCAGTGGATAAGTAGATAATCAGAAGGAGGCGGGTTTGAATCCCGTCGGTGGCATGTATCTTTTCTAGGGAGATTTTTTCAATATAGATGAATGTTTCAGGCTAATAATTATTATGTACTTATAACACATTACTTATGTACACGAGGTACCCGCAAAGCAGAAAGAATAGTGAAAAGTCAGGGATGCCAACTTATCTTATTTCATCCTTCTTCCGCTTAAATTTGACTGAATCAATCGCTTTAACTACCACAAACTCGCGAGCTCACGATGGCTTTTATGTTACCAAAAGCGAACAAGTTAGCCTGAAGGGTTAACTGCTCTGATCTATCGCGAATATGCACATTTTTCGTCTTAGACGAAAACATTTCTGAACGTAGCCAAATACTAAAAACTGTTTTTGCAAGGTTACGAAATAAGCTTTCAAATTGTTATATTACAAATAAATTTTAACATTTGTAAATATTAAAATTTAGAATGCCAACATAAAAAAATATATAAAAATGACTCACGTGATGTTTTTATGTGAAAACGGTACTAAAATCACGGATTATGTAAAAACAATACTTATTCTATTGTATAAATGTATAATAAACAATTTAGTCACCTCACTCTTTAATATTTAATAAAAAAAATAACAATGTATAGCGGCGCGTAGGTGATTTGGCGGGTAAAATCTGTATCTACCATGTATCTGATAGAATAGGTCTTTTTATGTATTTCTATGGACAACTTGAATAGGGATGTGTAGCTTGATTTATTATGGACCTTTTACTTTTTGTTTGAGGGATGTCACTAGAACAATAAAGGACTTATAACGATTTCTGTGGGAACACACTCGTTGACAATACACGCTTATTGTACTTGACTGCTATCGTTACATTATCTAGTTTATCCACTTACGTATCGGAGTGGTTAAAGCTACATTATTTTTCCTTTCAACCATCTTGGTCACTTTATTTTGACAGACTGCATAACCGACAAGAAGAAGACTTGTGAACAGGAGAACAATATCCTGTATGATAGTCTGGGAGAGCAGGCCATGAAGATGGACGATGATCTGGAGTTTCTTTGCCGGGATTCTTTGAGCAAGAGCAATATGAGGAATGGGCATCTACCTCAGCTTCCTGGAGGTTAGTAACATATATTTTATTTATAAGTTGTTTTTGTCTAGCTGACTAACAAACTATCACACCGTTCCTCTGCAGGGGCGATTAATTTCAATAATTTATTTTAGATATCCATATGTTTTCGTAAATCCGATAATTTTTGCATCTATGTCTTTAAATAGTAGTATTATGTAAAAACTTCCTACTTCTTCTGGCGCTGTGTGTATAAGATGTGTTGTAGAAGTATTTTTAAATGTAAATACATATGTTAATTATAAATCTCTAACTTTAAGTCATAATTGTAAATATGTATGTCATTGAGTTCAGTTTTAGGTCAGAATTTATATGTCTTAGTCATAAGTCACTAGCTATAAGTCTTAGATGTAAGCCACTAGCTATAATAGAGAAGTCCAGTCCATTTTTTTTATTTTTTTTTTATGAAAAATGACCTTCTAACTTAAATAACTGCATATTTTTTTTTTTTAGAGTTAGTTTTAATAGTTAAAATAATTTTCAAAGTTTTAATTTTTGGAGATCCCTCGAAAACACCCATATCTATGATGAATTTTGTGACGTCATCTACTAAAATAACGATTCACGTATTTTATGATTTTTATGTTGGTTTTCTTGAATCTCACATAGATTTGCGCGGCCATCTTGTTTATTATAACGCGTTGATTGGCTTATTTATTGCAAAAGGCGAAATCAAATTCTTTGCAAAACAATGAATGACGTTGATGAATTTTACTTGCAGTTTTATGTTTTTGATGATAATTTTCGTTTAAATGATTAATTCACTGTGATATTAGTGTAATTCAGCATAAGTACCAATGCTGCCTTTACTTTTTTTCTGTTTTAGTCCTTAAATAATGTTTTGTTGGTGATTTAATTTCGTTCGGTTTTTAGGTTACTGACATTACATAATCAAAGGTTACTTCTCTATAATTTTTATGACTTTTCCGCGTGAATTTAATAAAACTTCCATAAAAGTAATATTATTTAATAATGTAAAAGCCTTATGCATGTGTAAAAAAATACAAATTCGAGAAATCAACGCATTAATTGCGTAAAACCGAGTCCAAGATGTCGGATTTTTTTAGTTATTTTTTTATCCATTTTAATTGTATGAACGAGATAAAAAGTGAAGTGACAGTTTTATTCCAAATTCATAAAGTAAGAGGACTGTATTTTTTAAATTTTGAATTTTCCTAATTTTTTCGACCATTTAATAGAATATGTTTACAGTCGGCTGTTTTTTTTAAATTTTTTCATTTTGAAACTTAAAATACTGCATTTTTCAAACACAATCGTATATGTCAGATACAAAAATCTAAAAGGTAATTCTATTAACTTTCTATAAAGGTATATGCGTTTACGACATCTTCAAAAATAAGAAATATATAGAACATTCGCTTGTGTCATACCTAAATTCCCATATAAATGACCCAAATGAATTACAGTGAATCATCAGTGAATCTTCCATCGTGACGTCACCATGACAGCATTACACAGCATACCAACTTAACGCTGTGTTTTAACGAGAATATTAAAAATGCACTTTTTAATATTTTTTTAAAAACTGTACATTTAATATTATTAAATAAAAGTTATGTATTCAGAATCAGCGTTTATTGGTTATATGAACATATTTTTTTAAAGCCATAATATTTTTCACTGGAGTTCCTTATTGTAAATCTTAGTTATAAACATTATTTTATATATTTATTTGTACAGCGCCCTTGTGGTGATTTTTCACGAAAACGGCGCTATATAAATTAGCCAAATATTATTATTATTATAGGCAGAGAGGACGGATCGCTAAGCTAATCGCTCCTATATACTCCTTGCCTCATTCATATTCATACGACCGGTCAGTGGTTGAGTGGGCATTGTGTTTGGGTCCCACCCAGGTGTTCCGTGTTCGATTCCTCGACTGGCTAAGTCTTCCATCACAACTCAAGCAACATTTTCAGCTTACTGTGGTAGTAGTAGGAGATTTTCAAATATTGTCAGGTTATTAAATATATTCGTAACCCGGGAATGTTTGCCTTTATTTAAAAAAAAATATATATCCTCTCATATGTACAAGTCTATTATTCTGACTTATCTGGTTCACTTGATCATGCCGTGTCTTCCTCGGGCTTCCCCAACTTTTTATGCCATTTACATTTGTGTTATATATTCTCCTTACACTCCTTTCTTCGTCCATTCGCTCTACATGCCCAAACCATCTAAGCGTCTTATTTTAATCTTACTCATTACCCTTACATCAGCCTTGCATTCTTTGTGGATCTCCACATATCTCACTCGATCGTGTATGATTTTGCCACCCATCTCATACACATAAGCCTCGAGGATCTAATTTCTACAGCATTCAATCTATTTCCATAGTTCCATGCCTCGTAGCCCTTCACCAGAGAAGGTACCAGTACTTTCTTTGTGATAAAGTTCTTTGTGAACTGCTAGCTTTGCTTCTTTGTAGAGAAGATCTATTTTAAGTTGTTTTCGAAGGGCGAAAAACTATAATTTTTTGATTAAAGTTTTAAATCGTTTATAAAAATCTTTTTTCAGTAAAAAAAATCACAAATTTGTTGTACATAAATTTAAAATTTTAACCAAAAAAATTATTATTTTAGACACAAACACACTGTGCAACCACCCTTGGTCGCCACTACACAGCTCTACTATCTCCTCGTCTGATATCTCAAATCGCTAGTCGCTTTCTCAAGTTTGCACATTTGAACAATTTCACTTCCTACATGCAGTTCCGGTTTCCAGTTAGTAGCTCCGTGCGACAAAGCCTAAAAGATCTAGTAAGAATTTGGTCGATAGCCTGGTGGATAAACACTTCTTGGCTAGCAGTCAGACGAACCGAATTAATTTTTTTTCATGAAAAGTTTAATATATTTTTTTATAGTAGTACCTCACAAGAGTCTTAGCTGCTCCCATCTGGAGCGAGTGAGACTATGGCGTACCCAAATGGGATATGTTGTGAGGCTGAAGGTAGTGGGGAGGGGATGGGGAAGAGGAAGTTGGGAAAGTACTTGGCTATTCAGATCTGGTCACCAAACACGGCTAACGCCATTTCGAGCAACGTTTCAATTCTGAATGGTGGTCTTTCACCAGGGTGACATTAAGAGTATCTTCCATTATATACATTATTTTAAAATTAATAAATTGTGAAATAACACAAATTATCGAAATAAAATTTATTTATCCACGTCGGGATTCGATCCCGCGACCTTCGGATTGCGAGTCAAGAGCCTTACCGCTAGACCACGCCGGCCGTCATAAATACTGTAAGTGTTAGTGTATAAAATGAATCTGTTTTTAATTTCAGCTGGAGCCAGGGAGAGGGTGTTCAAGAGGCGGGGGGAAGACGGAGGGGGAGGGGCGCGAGCGAGACACAGGTGGCGCAGGGCTGCACCCCCCTCCCGGCACATCACCCCCCTTACGGAAAAGGAGAGATCCTCCAGCATGTCTCGACTTTTAGATGGGTGAGCACTTTGCTTTATTCTTGCACAATCATTGCAAGTCCATCACCGCATATTGTCACATCACCACATATTGTCACATCACCACAAGTTATACCAAAAAGCCATGTTACACGAATAGCCATATTATCCAATGGAGCGATTATGGTTGAAAAAATGGACCACTTTTATTTTTCTGATTGATGGCGGTCCAAAATTGGAATACATTTTCCTACCATTCGTAAAACATATATTGTAATTATTTAAAACATTTCCAATGCCAGCCATTTATTTTATAACGAAGCTGTTGAAATTCTTTATCTCTTATGACCATAGATGTCGTAAATCTGAACTTCGTAGACTATTTTAGGACGATATACAGTGAAACCCCTATTTTACGTTTTTTAAGGGACCGAAAAAAAAAAACCTAAACGGAGGGAAAATGTAAATGGGGGGTATTGAAGAAAAGAACATTTTAAATTTTGTTTTTTTATTTATTTAATCATTTATATTGGTGAATTGAACAAAAGAACCCTTTAAATTTTATTTTTTATTAATATAATCATGTATATGAAGAGAAAAATGTTATTCCAACAAAAGAAGAAGCAATAAAGTACATCGAGGGTCTTAAAATCTATTTTGCAAGAATTGTTTGCTTTCAAGATGAAACTTTTAAATGTGTATACATGATTGAAAAAGAATTAGAACAGAAAAAAATGTAACAAACTAATCTATGTGATTTTTTTTTATAAAAAATAAAATGTTCTTTTCTTCAATACTGGGGGTAGAGATATTCTAAGTAAATTCGTCGAAATACGATATATTTCCGCGTAAATCAAATTTTCGCAGCTGATTTGTAAAAATATGATAAATTTCCTCATAAATCGAATTTTTGCAGCCGATTTCCGCCGCAGCCGGCCATTTAAATTCATATATACGAAGTAAATTTGTAAAAATACGACATTCTAGTGTAAACCGATTCAATTTAAAACTAACCAACTTGTTTTATCAACTTTTTCGAGAATGTTCCTTTTCTCGCACTGAACTGACAGTTTTTCTTTGTTGAGACATTCCGAACGTAATTAACTTAACGAAAACAAAACAAGAAACGTAAAAACTGTGTGTAAACGATTATCATGAATAATGTCGGAAAAAAGCGTCTCAAATCACAAATCGAGTCAAAACCAAATGACAGATGCGTAAATAAACAAACTGACAGATGCTGTAGCATTTTACACATGGCTAAAGTTGAAAGATGTCGACCAATCGCCGCGTTGCGAGCAGTACGCCGACCAATCACGGCCGGCTAAAAATGGAAAGATGTCGGCCAATCACCACGTTTCGCGCAGTTTGCCGACCAATCACTGCTCGGCCGTGTCAAGCGCGCGTAACTCACATATTTTGAATATTTTCGACGTAAATTGCGGGAAAAAAAACGTAAAAAGGGGGTATAAATGTACTAAAATATATCGGGACCGAAATAATTACACGTAATTGGCGGGAAAACGTAAAATCTGGGGACGTGAAATTCGGGTAAACTGTAATAAAGTTTTAAAATATTTTTTTCCTACCGAATTTTTGATCAGCTTTTTACGTTTAAAAATAAGTCCCTTTTCAATAGATATGCACCTTTCATTATCAAGTATACCACAGACAACACATAGAAATCGAAAATATTCTATGTTGACCCAAATAAGTACCCCTCACGGCAGTCTTAAAGTAAAAACACACAGGATTCGCGCGGTTATAAACTTTACGATTTTTTAATATTTTTTTATAAATCCTACAAATATGAGATGAACGGTAAAATACAGGCTAATTCATTGGCTATATAACACTATGATAAGTTTTTATGTGTCCATGTTAAAATTCAAAGGTATGATTTTTTTAACGTTGGCTAAAATTTTTTATAATTATCTTCTGGGAAATCTCGAGCAATTGAGGCAAATTTATTTATTTCGCGTGATCGCTCCAGTGGTTATAAGAAAAGCCATGTTACACATCATTGTAAAAAAGAAGTTAGCGTGAATTTTTGACATAGTTTTAAATCGCTTATAGTCAAACATGAATTGCCCAATGGTGGTTTTGAACGATAAAGTAAAAATTGTAAAGTTTTTTCATTATATTCGCAGCTTGAACCAATTTTTATATGTTCAGATCTGCTGGTGAGCACATGGAGTCTGAAGAAGGAGGTGTCCTCTGTGATTTATCCCGTACCAGATCCTTTAGGGTCGATGCCCGCCCCCCACCCACTGTCTTCAGAGCTGCTGATTTGATACAGGTACCAGACTAAGTGTTTAATACGCATTCAGTCTTACTCATAATCACAAAATAAGGTACAACCACGAAAGCAAGACCGGGGTAGGTGAAATTGTTACTCAACATGGTGGGTCAATCGCGCGCATCCGTGTTTTCTTACCCCGTCGCTCACAGATAATAGAAACAAAGGGAGATATGCTACGTTGGCCGCCAGACCGTGGGCGGACTACGGCGTAATACGCGTAGTATGAATACGGAAAGAATTCGTTCATTTATTTGATTTTGTGTCGTAACCGAGCACGGTTTGTGCCCGTTTTATTCAAAATGCCGTCTTGTTCAATGCAACTTTGTAAAAATACGACAAGCAATGTGAACTTCAAGATAAATTGAGTTTTATTTCACCGCTAAGTACAAAATTAAAGTGAGTTATCATTTTTTAATGATAATTCAAAGTTATAATTGACGTAAGGCCCCGGTCAAGCAAACATCGCCGCCATGACGAAGCTAGTGAGGGGGACGCGAATTCTTTTAAAAACCGACTATCGATATTTCGTAAAATAAGCAGGGCTATGTAAAAAAAAAACATACATATACAAACATATTATTTCTTTTGAATTTTTTTTTTGTAGATAATTTTGTGTCAATGCTGATTTGTGGTAGAAAAAAATGCCATGCTTTACTTTTCAAATCTTTAGTTTTTATAAAAAAATTAATTGGTTGTTTCGCATGTGTACCATTTATCCGATTTTCAATGAAACTTTGCTGATTTTTTGTGCCCGAGCCCGCGGAGGTTTCTATATATAGGAGTATAACAGTGGGTTCTAGCATTATGAAATTATTTCCTTTACCATACATCCGAATGGGATGAAACTTTGGTATTTTGGTGTGGGCACGTTCGTGAAGGTTTATATACATTTAACGGTAATCTCTGGCGTTATGAAATTTGTATATTTTTTGACGCGTGATCAGTTTGAAAAATGTGTGCAAATCATAAAGTTAAGCGGCAGGAAGGGAAGGAGTAGGGGAAGGGAATCCGGGACGACTGATCCGATAGGGAGAGGATAACGGGGGTGGGGGAGGGAAACGAAGGGGGGGGGGGGTTGGCAGGGGTGAGAGAGGGATGAAGGGGGGGGGGGGGTTCGCGGGACGGGGAGAAGCATAACAAAAAAGACATTGGGGTGACATATGAAATTGGGGTGACATATGACCATGGGGTGACCTATGACCCTGATGTGACCTACGACCGTGGGGTGACCTATGACCTTGGGGTGACCTATGACATGGTTAGTCAACAAATGATTCATTTTGCTCGCACCTCTCCATAACATTTTTCGTTACGCATTCGCCAGCTTACTCCCCAAGAAGTTGAAGTAAAACTTCTTTACGCACGCTCGACTTGGGGGGTAAGCTGGTGAATGCGTTACGAAAAGAGTGATGTTACGAAAAGTGTGATGCGAACGGTAATCGATGCGAACGGTGATAGGGCGAGGTGAACGGTCGAGCCTTGATGCACGCTTGACTTAGGGAGTAAGCTGGTAAATGCGTTACGAAGTGTTATGGAGAGGTGCGAGCACAAGGAATCATTTGTTGAATAACCATGCCATAGGTTAACCCAAGGTCGTAGGTCTCCCCAAGGTCGTAGGTCACCCCGAGGTAGTAGGTCACTCCAAGGTCATAGGTCACCCCACAGTTTTAGGTCACTCCAGGGTCACAGGTCACCCCATAGTCATATGTCACCCCAATGTTATATGTCACCCCAATCTCAATGTCAATGTCACCCCAATGTCATGTGTTCTTTTATAAGTTAGTGAAGTTTTACTTCAGTCGTGTGGTCTAAAGCACACTCGTTTTTTTAAAAATGAAAGATCAACATTCCCGGGTAACGAATAACCCGACAATATTTGAAAATCTCCTACCACCACCTCAGTAAGCAGAAAATGTTGCTTGAGTCGTGATGGAGGACTTAGCCAGCCGAGGAATCGAACACGGAACGCCTGGGTGGGACCCAAACACGATGCCCAATCAACCACTGTCCGGTCATACTATGTTTCGATGTGTTTTCTATTTAGTTTTTACAAAGCATATTTAAGATGAGATGGCTGTTAGACAGCATTCAGAGTGGGATAGTACACAGATGCATGGGACTCTTGTGAAGTACTCAAATACAAAATAAATTAACATAAGTAAAAAATTAGAATTTCTTTTTATGGATTTTTACAACAAAAGCACAATTTGAATGTTATTGTGATTAATATTATTGAACAAAACCAAAAACTGTTAAAATTCTAAATAGATTAGAAACAATTGATGTGGATTTGTTACAAATGGGACACGTTACGATTTGGACACACTCACTACGATTTATCGGTTCTGAGAATAGATCACACTTATTCCGGTTTATCGGTTCTGAGAATAAGAATTTTTTATCCAAATCTCAACTGGAATAATTTTAAAATTAAAATACCGATTGCTGTCGATTTATATTGTTGCAATCTTTATTCGTTTTCATTTGAATGTATTGCTAATTGCGAATGCAGCCGATGCGTGTACGAATAGAAATCTGTCCTAAGTAATAGTGCCAACGAAAACGACAAGTTTCAAGTGTGAGTTCGAAAAGGGGCGGATACTTTAGCGTAAGCGAAGGTGTGTAATAGTATTGGTTAGCAATATCGGCGACACGAGGTAACGCAGTTCTAAAGGGTTCAAACTGCCTATAGCATATCTTGGGTTTCTAATATCTTTGCCGTCGCTGTACGGGAGATGTAGTAGCTGTCAGAATTTAAACCACCCGGTCACCAGGGTTAACTCAGTACTACGGCTTTGTAACTTTCGAAATGGCAAACTTTTATGAGAATCTTGACGTTTTGAATGGAGCATTGGCAAATATTGATCGTATTTGCGGCATTCGTGCACAAAAAAAGGTTCGATCCATTTGCGGCACTTACGGAAGGAGATTTTAGGTCTAAATATAGATTTACAAAAGTTAATGTCGGACGTTTAATTGCCTTGGTACGATGATAAACGGGGTGGCAAAGTATCTACCGATCTCCAAGTTCTCTGTGCCATACGATAAACGAGTGTTTATAATTGCATTCTTGTGAAACAAATCAGCGAAATCGATAACCAAGAAAGCTTTATTATTATTATTTTTTATAGCACTCATTTCAACATCACCCCGATTCTTATTACGCCTACTAATTTTTGTTTCCTCATCCGAATTACTGTTTGTGATTATCCATTATTAGTTATTTTTGAAACGCGAATCACAAAACAATCTCGTCGCGAATAATACTTTGACGTATGAATAAACGTGAAGTTGGCAACATGCCACGAAATGCTAAATTGACCGCCTTTTTCAGCTTTGGAGCTGAGTGTTCCTACCGTAAAAAAATCATAACCCATAATCCAGCTGTCGAGCAATATTATGAAAATGAGTAAAGATTTTTACTCTGAGCGGTGTAGTGTACCCCCCTGTGTAGCTACCGCGACTCTACAGAGTTGTGGTAGGGTTTCATTATGAGTAAGGCTGATAATATAAAATTATTTCTCACTTCTAAATACTTCTAGAATAACTCCACTTTTACACAGTTTATAAAATGTAGAAATGTTAATCTTTCCAGGGAGAGCTTCTGGGCAGTGGATTCTTTGGACAAGTGTTTAAGGTAACACACCGAGATACCAATGAAGTGATGGTGCTTAAACAGCTCTACAGGGTGGATGAGGATGCTCAGAAAAACTTTCTCAAAGAGGTATTCAGCTTTATATTTCATTCTTTCCAAACCTATAAATTATTTAAATATATCATTGCTCATCTTGAAGTTTTCTTCGATTGTTTAGCTGAGAAGTTGTATTTTATTGCAAAACAGCTATTCGATTATTCTTTGAGATCAAAGGAAAGTGACTTGTTCTTTTGAGTTTTCTTTCTCACCAACAAGGGACACATTATCTATGACTTATCTTGGATTCTTGTTGAATTGTATTGTTTAGCAGCTAATACATAAGTATACTAGTCCCAGGGAGAACATAACTATTTGTTCTGATAGCCAGGCAGCCCTAATGGCACTGGAAAGTAACTGATGCAACTCCAGACTGGTTACAGAACTCGCTACCATCAATAAAATAACACTGATATGGGTACCAGGACATAAGGGTATTGAGGGCAACGAGCGGGCTGACGAACTAGGAAGGAAAGGGGCGAAAGCACCACTTGCGGGTTCCGAGCCGGCCGTAGGTGAAGGAATGGAAGAGGGCACCCGGAATGAGGCAATCCAAAGTACTCATAAACGGACCGGACCCCAGACGGACCAGGAAACTCGATATGGACAGAAACTCGCTGAGGGAACTGGTAGGACTACTAACGGGACACTGCCATCTCAGGAGACACATGCAGCTATTGGGAGTGGAAAGCACCAATAGATTTAGAAAATGTGAAGAGGATGAAGAGACTCTAATTGTGGTGCCAATGTCCTGCCCTGGTGGGAACTAGGCTCAGATACCTGGGGAGACACATTGTGGAACCAGAAGCCACATATCCAATGACAACTCTGGTGAACTTCACTAAAGGGACTGGGTTATTGTTAAAGGATTGAGGTAAAATGGGAGATAGTACAATGGGCCTATGGCCTAAGTACTCACGGGAACTATGTAATTGTAAACCGTCTCCACAAATTTAAAAAAAAAAAAAGTCCCAGGGAGAGATTGTATGCACGACATCGACGATCTTTTTAAAATCTTCCTTCTCACACGTTTTGTATGAAAATCCAAAAAAATAGTTGGTTTATTTATTCATTTACGGACAAATAGTCCATTAACTAGATACTAGAATGTCAAATGACTTTAATCATATTCCTGTGGACATTTCGCTAATGCATGTTTCTTTCGAATTGTAGAATTACTAAAAAGGGGGTCGGTCGTGCCTTTAAAAAGTTTGAAAACTGCTGCTCTAACACAACACTTTGTGGTACAGGCATATTGTAAAGAAACCTTTTAGGTAGTCAACTCACTCACATCCTTGCCGTCCCAGTTTTAGTCTCTTATTATTGTTTAATCCTAGACTCAATTTTTCCAGGTGGCAGTCCTTCGGTCCCTCTCCCACCCCAACGTGCTGCGCTTCATCGGCGTGCTGTACAAGGAGCGCCGCCTGCACCTGGTCACGGAGTACGTGAGCGGGGGCACCCTGCGCTCGCTGCTGGAGGGCCCCAGGGCCCCGCCCTGGGCCGAGCGGGCCGGATACGCCCGGGACATCGCCGCGGGGCTGGCCTATCTCCACACCATGAACGTGATTCACAGGGACCTCAATTCGCACAACTGTCTGGTTAGGGAGGTTAGTAGAAGACAAACAAAACGTACATAATGACATCTTCCCCTGGATTATCAGCTGGGAAATCTTGTATTAATGACCTCTGAGGATATGACCAAGGTGTTGGAGTTTTATTTTATTCATTTGTAGTTAATGGTGGGTAAATTCTAGGGAATACAGTACAATCTCACTAATCCGGCACTTTTAAAAACCAGAGGGTGCCGGATTATTGGAATGTTCGGATTACTGGATTATAGAGAAACACATCATAATACATAAAAAGTTTTACGCTTTCCTGGTCCAGATTCCATCGTCTTCATGTGGTCTACTATATTTGGCTTTTTTTTCTTAAGGTTGTGTATAGTAGCATGCCCAACACCATATTTTTTGCCAATTTGCACATGTTTTCTCCACTATCTAATTTCTTTAAAATGTCCATTTTATCTTTCAAATCTAGTGTGTTGTGTTACCGTTTACTTGACATTTTTAATTACACTATTCTCACTTCAAAACAACAGGTAAATACGTACGCACGTGCACATGAGATAAGTTTTGATGTTAGACTGCTAGACGATGACGCGGCGATGGAGCGCATAGGCGTAGAGGGGCGAGGGAGGTTCTGGCAGAGGATGCCGGATTATTGGACGTATCGGTCTATTGAAGTGCCGTATTAGTGAGATTGTAACTGTATTCCCAAAATGGCGAATGTAGTCGCAGATATGCTGACTGCGAATCAATGGACTGTAATAAAAACGTGGTTTTTCAAAGTGACGAACTATGGGAATAGCTTGGTGAACAGTGACATTGGGAAGGAATCTGACTTACTTTAATTTCTTCACAGCACGTTTTTCTAAAAGTATCAACTCGATAAACTAAGCCATGATCGTTAATTTTATAGGAAACCTTATTTATGAAGCGGAAGGCCTTTTTTATTGATCGGATTTTAGTTAATCTTCAAAAGTTTTTGCCCATTGCAAGTGACAGCGGAATTCACTAATCATCAAAAATGGTGATAAAAAACTATGGTGTCCTTTTCTAACCGAGGTTAGCTTGCATTAACCACTGGAGCGATTTCGGTCGAAAAATGGACCACTCTTATTTTTCTGCGATTGATTTCGGTCCACATTTTCCCAAAGTTTGTTCATTCGTAAAAAATTTATTGTAATTATTGAAAACATTTCCTTGGCCAGCCGTTTATTTTAACACGAAGCTATTGAAATGCTTTATCTACATATTATGACTGTAGACGTCGCAAACCCGAACTTCGTGGACTATTTTGGAACAATGATATAAATAAATTTAAATTTTTTTTTTTTCCCGCCGAATTTTTGAACAGTTGTTTACGGATAAAATTAAGTCCTTTTTCCATAGATATGCACCTTTCATTATCAAGTACACCACAGACAACATACAGAAACCGAAAATATTCTATGTTGACCCGAATAAGTATCCCTCAATGCAGTTTCAAATAAAAAATACCCAGAATTTAAAAAATGACTTTCTGGGAAATCTCAAGCAATTGAGGCAAATTTATTTTTTTCGCGTGATCGCTCCAGTGCTTAAGGCAATCTTTAACTTGTGAACTGCAACACACTTTGTAGAACTGCACTCATTTGTCACAGTTTTTTTGTGTGTTTTAATCTTTAAATTTAAACACCCGTGCGTCGCTTCCAATAAAGGTAGCCCACTGCCCAAGTATTTTTTTATGAAATATTCGAACCATAATCTCCTAAATCCATGGGCCGTGAACCAAATGTGACTGGGCCGCGCAAGGGACTGCTTAAAAATCAAAATACTTTTGAAAAAAAAGTTTGAGCTGTTATTATCGTTGTTTTTCCACAAACCTTGGTCACTACAACTTATGTAACACAATTGTAATTTTTATTATTATATATTGTACAAATATTTTGTTATAAAAAAAAAACTACGTTCAAGTCCCCCCCCTTCCCCCGTGGGCCGTGGTAAAATTATCAAACTTTGACCGGTCCGCGGCGAAAAAAAGGTTGGGGACCACTGCTGTACGGGACCACTGGGCGTCTAAAGGTTAATCTCAAATAATATGGTGTATGCAAAATTTTTATCGTTTAATTTTCTTTATGTCTCTCATTTTCTTATTATTATTATTTATATTATATTCTATTGTCTTTCAGGACAAAACTGTAATTGTGGCAGACTTTGGATTGGCCAGAATTGTGAAGAGAACGGGAGTTTCGGGCAGTCTAGAGAGATCTCAGAGGGGTTCCGCAAGAGAAAGAAAGAAAAGATATACTGTAAGTACAATTACATTTACAATAACAGACTGATGATTGGTAGCAAGAACTGGACTGGTGACATGTTTTTGACTGTTCATAAAAGTAACTAATAATTAGGTACTACCAATCCAACTTCTATCAAGTTTCAACACTCTTTTTTTCTTATCAAATAAAAAATATGGGATCTTTTTTTACATTCAAAAGATTTATAAGTCTTGATGAAAATGATTTTGTAAGCGGAAAATTTGTAAGTTGACCTAGAAATTTCATTTTCACGGTGCCAAAGCTCACCATTGAAGAGTTTTTGTACAAACCACCAGATTTTCTAGTGTAATAGTCGGTAGTCTGGGCACTCCACTTTTGGGAAATAATTTTAATTGGGGAGTATTTAATTGACATGTCCGTTTTCCTTTCAGGTGGTTGGTAATCCGTACTGGATGGCGCCAGAAATGATGAAAGGATATGTCTATGATGAGAAAGTTGATGTCTTCTCCTTTGGGATTGTTCTTTGTGAGGTAAACAATCTTTTTTCAGATTTTGACTTTAGACAAGTTTTAGAGGGAGACCATAGATAATAATATTATCATCGCTAGTGATGTTTACTGCATGAAGAGCCCCTGTTACCGATGTTCCTGATGCCTGTGATATTTGGTCACTTCAAAGCTTCAGTGATCTTCGTCTGCTACTCTACCATAAGTCATTTATAATAACCCCTCAGGCCTCCAGCCTATTTTGTCAGAAGGTCAAAATATTTCCGCTTTGCAATAAAATCCAAATAAATGGAGTATCTCTGAACTCATTCGAAAACTAAAAACTGTTTTTAAAAGGTGATGAAATGCGCTTTCAAATGTTATAACTCAAAATATGTATTTATTAACATAATTTTTTATATATAAAATTTTTGAATGCAAACATAAAAAATTATTAAAAATGGCTCACCTTACATTTTTCTAACTAAAGTTACTGACAACGAAAAAAAATAAAAACATATGTTTTATTTAAATGCATTATAATTTTTTTTTTTTTGAGCGGAGATGGTTTACATATAGTTTTTGTGAGCACTTAGGCCATAGGCCCATTGTGCTATCTTCTATTTTACCTCATTCCTTTGACAGTAGCCCCGTCCCTTTTATAAAGTTCACCAGGATTGTCATTGGAAATGAAGCTATATCTTCTGGTTCCACAATGTGTCTTCCCAGGTCTCATTTCTCCTCTTCACTCTCCTTGGTTCCCTGAAAGCCCCACGAGGGAAGAAAGCTTCATCTCTCCCCACTACTCCTTCTTGGTTCCCTGAAGGCCCCATGAGGGAAGAAAGCTTCATCTCTCCTCTCTACTCCTTAGTTCCCTGAAGGCTCGACGATGGAGAGTTCACCTCCCTTTGGTTCCCTGAAGGCCTCACAAGGGAAAAGTCCACTCCACCTTTTTTCCCCGATTATAAAAATAATAATAAATAATAAATGTAAAAATAATTAATAAAAAATTCCTAAAGTTTCATAATTTGTTTTCAAATTGCAGCGGGGAACTTTGGTTTCATAAAGGTGTACATTTTAATTATTTTGTGGTTAACTTTTAGATTTTAATATAAAGCGTGCTGATTTCTCTTTCTAACACCGATTAGATCATATTTCTAACAATGATAGTAAGGGAGACACAACGATTTCTATGAGACCTATATGAATTGTTCCGAAAAGCCAACAAATTAGCCTAAAGGTTTAAGTAGATACCTACTGCCAGTGAAAATATTGTTGATTTTTAAAGTTTTTTTAAAAATATATTTATAACCTTAAAAAAAATTTCAGATAATCGGTAGAGTTCACGCAGACCCTGACTTTCTGCCTCGCAGTTCAGATTTTGGGTTAAACCAGTCGCTGTTCAGAGACACTTTCTGCCACGGCTGTCCGGAACATTTGTACAGCATCGCCTTTCTCTGCTGCAATCTAAACCCTGACAAAAGGTATGCCTTCTATTTGGAATATATGGTGAAACATAAAATATCGCTTTAGAAGTTATGTTTTTTTCGGTCCCTTGAAGATTGAATTTTGAAAAGGGCCTAATTTATCCCACATATATAAGGTTTTCTCACTTAACCTCTGTTGACGTGGGTTGGTAGGTTTTCACGTTTGTACAACATTTTGTACAAACGTGAAAAAATCTGTTCAAAATGTTTATCTGGATGTCTTTATTAATTGGAGGCAGATGTATATGATAAATTTATGCATGCCGTCTGATAGACGCCCACGTCGGCAATTTTTCTCCTATATACTTAAGTTTATATATTTCAACGACGTCATTATTGTCGTGAGCTTGGTGTGTGGGTTTAATTTTTTTTTTGTAATTCCAAAGGTAATAAAATTGGAAGAAAAAACAGTCAAACTTAAATTACGAAAATATGGGATTTCAATATTTTATTACTTAAAAAAAAAAAAAGCAATTTTCTTCATTCGGCCATAATTTTGTTTGTAATGTTTCCACCAGGCCTCCGTTTGAGGTGATGGAAGTGTGGCTGGAAGCCCTGACCATGCACCTCTCAGTGCAGTGCCCCCCGCCCCAGGACCTTCTGACGGACATCTTGCAGTACAGCGGCTCACCTGATAGCCCCCCGCCCGAGGAAGCCACTCCGCCTCCCGTACTTAAAAAGGTAACTTATTGCACTTATCCTAATTCAGAACTGTGTGATTTACTCCAACACAAAACAGTTCTCTTTAGGTCATATATTTGCAGGTAGCTTCTGTTTATCTTTCCTAACCAAGACATCATCAGCGGTGCTATATACGCAGTATAGTCCCATTACACTATGGAGATTATGACTGTAAGGTCACCTGTGTCTTGCTCCTAAACTGTTTATCTTTCTGTCTTGCAATATCTAACCTAGCCATTGTCTTTTCTGTTATGTTTCCAATTCCATTTTTATAATGTGATTACTGATGCATATAATATATCATAATATGCATTAGAATGTATCGCGTGTTTTGTGGAAATGTATAAGTTGGGTAGTACACCCATATATTTCACCCATAAAAGTACTTACCACCAATTACTTATAATTACTAAAATAATATTTTTGTTTTGCAGTCAAAATCCGGAGACGTGTTGAAGATGGAGAACAAATTAAAGGCCTCCTCACTTCCGCAGACGGTGCGAGGGCTCGGCCCCAAATGCATCTCGGCCAGTCACCTCTGTCTGCCCAGCAAACCTGTGGCTCAGAGCAATGTCCTCAGCAAGAGCCAGAACGCCCTTTCCACTCCCGCCGGCTACATCCTCAGTACTGACGATAAGACCATCAACATCACAAAGGTGGACGACGTCAGGGAATGGCTCGATAGACCCATTGTCTTGAGAAACGGAGGCATATCTAAAGAAAGTCTCGCAGAAAAACGCCAATCAGTCGATAGCTCGATTAATGAATCAGAGTTCACCTTCCAAAGCAAAGCACGGAAAGTGGCACATCAAGATCCATTAACCAGATCTGAATCCTACAAAAAAGTAATACCGCTTGGCGCATCTAACGATCATTTCGATTTCACAAAACCTAAAATAGATGCATTAAAAGTTTTAAAGTCAAAAAGTCACCACTGTAATACAGATTTTGAAAAGGAAGAGCATTCTGAAGTGCCTAACTATCTGAGAAATCAGTCTGTTGAAGAGTTGGAGACTGAAGCCAAGATGATAGTGGATTCCATTCAACCTTTTAGCAGACATTATTCCGTCCCGAATCATTTAACCGTTGACAATAATGACAATAGTAGTGATTCCGATGACACTTGCGAAGAGGTTAAAATCAAAACTGAATCTCCGTCGGCATTTAGAAGAATGTTTCGCAGCGATAAGAAGTCTTACACTGTCAATACTAATTCTCCTTCTGCCAAGTCTGGTGAACCGGAAAATGGTAAAAAGAAAGTCCAAGTTGCTAGTAATATCAAGTTGTTGCAACAAAACTTCGAGCCTAAAGTTGAGGAACCTCAAGTTGTTCCCGAGAAACATCACATGTCATTCAACACTTTTGCGAAGAAACTCATGTCGCCGAAACTTGGCAGAAAATCAATATCGTCAATTAATAAACCGCTGTCTAAAATATTCAGTAATAGTTCCAGTAATCATCAGGCCGCAAACCTACCCAAGGAGTGTAAAAGTGATAAAAACCCCAAAGGGAAAAGTACATTCTTTGTGACGACTCCGCAACCTGTCGAAACAAACGTAGATAAAATAGGAAATAATGCTCAAGAAGTACCTCGCTCTCCAAATTGTAGAAATAAAATAGACGAAACACCGCTCGAAAGCCCGTTACTAAAAGACACCTCTGAGAATAGACGCAGCAAGATGCAAATCTGGCAACAAGATCTAAATAAGTCTCCCGAAGGTGTTCCTGCCAAACCTCCAAACATCGGTAAAAGTATGACACCTCTATTGAGGAGACATAACCGCCAAATTGACGACACCTCTTCTGTAGGAAGATTCAGCTACAGAGAAAAGAGATCGTCTCCTCTGAAATATACTCTACCAGATAAAAATATAGATCTTGCAAGACCTGATAGGTACAGAGGAATCATAGAGAAAAACACGCCAATCAGAAATAATGTTGCCAATCTTCAAGGGACTGCTGAAAGTGGTTCAGATGTTCCTGCGCCTCTTGTAAGATGCAATAATTTTAGAAACATTCCGTCTATGAATAAAGTTGTGGACCAGAAATATAATAAAGACTGTAAATCGGAGATTAAAGAAGTTGTGCCGTCGCATAAAATAAACACAATTCCTGCACAACAAACGTTTGCCCTCGTACAATGCTTTCCCGATGCTGTAACAACCATCGCTCAAAATGCACAATATTCCGATACAGCAGAGAACGAATCAGTTGCGAGTGGCTCAAACAATCTAGTTTTAGTAGACAAAGAATCTCAAAGTCTCGAGGAATTAAACGCTGACAAAAACGAATCTCACAAAAAGAATTTTGAAAACACGGTAAAGTGTTTTGAAAAAGGTATTAGTACGGGAGATTTAAATTCAACAGGGAATTATGTCAGTCTTGCCAACCTGAGAATTAACTGCCCCAGTTTAAGCAGGACGAGGGAATCCTTGGTGAAGAGAAACATTTCTAAGTTTGATCCCAACGGAAGCACCCTGAGGAGTAAACCCAATAGAAGAAGTCCAGATAAATGCGCCTTGAATGATGAGACTCCTACGAGCCCAGAAAACTCCAAAACTAGCTTAGAGAGTACCATTTTATAAGAAACCTATCTGTATCTATACAACAGATTCATATACATATAGATATTGTTAAGTTTGTTTCTTACCAACCATGCTTCTTTATTCATGTAAATGAACTGTAAAGTTACAAGCCAAGTTGGTGTACAGAATTTGTTGCATTAGGCGAGTTTAGACAAGTGGCATGCCTCCCTGCCCATGCCTTTCTCTTTCGCAGTGGCTGTACCTGCGCGAGAATAGATTGTATCAAGTTCTGGTCGGCATCAAAGTTTGGCGCTTACTGTAAAACATTTGTATTCCATACGTTTACAGTGAATCTCTCTTGTAAGGAGAAATGTGGGAAAACCTAATGTGTGTGTAGCAAATTAGGCCATTTTAAATTACAATTCCATTCTCGATTAGCGTGAAATTTTCTTATATGGGACCTTTAAGGCTCTTTTTTGACTGCCTTTTTGGGGAAAACTAAATTGCTAATTATGTATTGTCAAATTATTAATGCTCCAATACACTACTCGCCAAGTTGATCGAGGTTAATTGAATACGATAGTGTAGAAACAAACTTCACTTGGCTTTGTGCAACCTTGTCTCGCCTCGTCCGACTTCCGATCATTGTCGGTCTTTGCGCCAGAGTCAAAGGACTCGAAGTGTTCCAAAGTTCGAACACGATGCGTCTCACTACACTACTCGGCTCACTTGAGTTCGCCGATACATTGCAACGGCAGCTGCCACTTGAAAGTCCATGTTGCCTAGTGCGCGAACTCCGAGAGACTGGTTCCTTGCGAGGTTGCACGAATGTGTAGATATGCGCTTCGAACTTCGGCTAACTTCCTCGAGGGCTTCGTCGAAAAGTTGAAGCAAGTAGTGTATTTGAGACTTTATATTTTGCCTTGGTTTGGGTATTTTTGGGATGCTGAAAATGTCTTGTAACCTCCTTACAATTCAAACTAATTTTAGTTATATAAACTGTTTCTAAATAATATTATAAACACTGAAAATGAGTTCACATTATGTTTTGTGAACTTCGTCAGACTCTTGAAACTCAATGATATTTAGCTTTATTATGAATACATACATACACGTGTTTCAATAGCTTAAAGATTTCTGTCTTATGAAATTAAAATTGTGCTTTCTGTGTATGTATGTATAACATGTTTAGCCCAACTATTTAAGTTTTTTCTTTTACTCATATATGTTTTGTTTTTTTACATTGTGAAATGTATAACGAACATGTTTTTTAGCAATTCTCGATATGTAATATTATACAAACATAAAATTATGTTTGTTTCAATTTATATGTACATTTTTTAAATGAAACGTCAACTACTGTGTAAAATTATTATAAAATTAATTTAAGTTGGTTAAATTTCAAAACCGTTTTTTGCGAGTCTTAATAATCTAGAGTCCTTTTGCGCTAACAGTATTATAAAAGTATGCTTTAATATTATAAAAAATCTCAATGTTTCAAATCTAAAACAAAATTTGTTAAGTTTGTCAGACAAAATTTGTTAAGTTTGTCAGACAAAACTTGTTAAGTTTGTCAGACAAAACATGCTCAAATCATTCTCATTTTAGAAAAAATTCCAGTGATTTAACCTGATCTATGCGGCTGTCACATTTGTGATCCAACGACGGCCATCCCCTTACGTAGATATCTCATATGTGATTCATAAAAGTTTCACTAAAACACGTGCATTAGTATAGATAGTTTGTGTTGAATAGGTCACATTGAAAAGGTTAAATGGTATTGTAAAAAAATTACATTTCGTATTTTTACATAAGGAGTCAAAGCATAAAACATTATCTCATCTTGATTCAATGCAGTGGTCCCCAATCCCCGAGCTGCAAATCGATACCGGTCTGTGGATGAAATGGTACCAGGTAAAAATGAAAATTACATTAAAAAAATCGAACATACTAAATAAAAATTAAAATAATTGTTCGGTTGAGAACCCCTTCACGCCAAGTTACCGCTGAAACAAAACCTTCGAAGTAAAAAAACACGACTGGGCTTCCATATTGCGCACTCGCGTATATAACATAAAGAGCTCGAGTGAGACGCAACGACGTGAGTCACAACTCTTATATTCTGCTTGCCCAAATTCAAGTGGAATTGTTTTATTGAGAATACGTGACATATTAACACACGCTTGATTGTATTGGTGAATTTATTACCGTTTTTCAACAAAATACTTCTATTGCGACCAACAAGAGCTTGTTATTATGTTTATAATTATTTTAATACCCCCTCAGCGGGCCGCGGTAAAATTATCAAAGGTTGGGGACCACTACTCTAATGGACTGTGTATTCATCAATGCCATGGTAACTTGTAATATATTTTATTAATTATTTACAGTGCCTAATTGCCAATAACTGTCACATTAAACTTACGTAGCTTATTATGCGACAATACTTTAATTAAGATTGACATTTAAATTAACGTATTACGAATGCGAAACCCAATAAATGACTTCTTAGTTGCTCACAATTCCACATAGTATTTTGGAAGTGGACAATAATTTTTCGATGTTCATACTTATTACAATTAAGTGTTTTTACATAATATCTTAAGATAAAATCAATGGATTGCTTCAATAATTTTTATTGTACATTTATATTTAAGTATTTGTCTTATGAATGTGGGTACTTATGAAAATATATACTTAAATTGAATTTGTATATAAAATAACAAGATTACACATAATAATTTGCTGTAAATAAGTGCATACAAATTATTTTTAAATCAAATAGGTCCACATTGTAAATTTTGCTTTCTTTGCCATATTTTTATTTTGAATAAATAATTCTTTAATTTTTATTTCTATTTATCAAATAACCTATTTTAATTATTTTTTAAAGTTACTACAAATAATTTTATAGATTAATCTCTTGATTCCATTTTTCAATCTAATTAAATTTGGTCGCAGAAGATGTTTTATAAAATTTGTATTCTTTGCTACATTTCTTGGATTTTCTTTGCTAGTGATCTGCTTTGTAAAAGCTGTGGTGTTATTGCCAAAATGATTAAACAAATAAAATGTATAAAAAATGTTTTCTACTGCGTGCATTCAAAAATTCTATGTATAAAAAAATCGCATATATGCACTTTAAAAAGGTGCATTGTTTTATATTATTATAATATGTAATGTTAAATACTCCATCACGAAAAGACAATTTGTCAAAAAATAATGTACTGATATTAAAAAAAAATTAGGGTAAGTTAGAAGAGAAATGTACTTTAAATCAGTACTTAGTTAACATGACTAACATAATCTGTGATATTGTTTTTAGATGTATTTACGGTCAAGTGTATGCAATATTGGATATTTTGTATATTAAATTCATGTAGCAGTATTAACTTTGATTGTAATATTTTTGATCTTGTCAATTTTCTTTTTGATTATTATTATTATTAGATTTGTAGGTCAGAATATAATATTATTGTTTCACATTTCAAGTTGTTTCTTTTTGGTTTTTAACATTCCATTTTGCATTGCCACTTTTATTTTTACATCACAAATTATACAGCAAATAAAATGGGTGTGATTGAATTTTTTGTTGAAATTATATACCAATTATAAACAATATCAGTTTTCTTTATTCACCTTGTCACACACATATATATTGTACATAAAATAACTTCAACGGTTGCTAGAGTAAAAGTAAGAGTAAAAGAAATTGCAGCAGTTCAATATCACAAAAATGTTTCAATCAATTTAGTGGCCTGTTTTAGGTCACTTTTAACTTTTGCTTTTACTTTCCGAAAACCGATAGTTACTCTAGAGCAGCGGTCGGGGAACTGGGGTAACTTACGCCAATCTGTTGTCTTTTTGTATGTCAAAAGCTACGAAGGCTTTCAAAATTGCACATGAGGAGGCGGTAAAAAAGTTGCTGCCATTTGCAACAACCTATCTTTGTGAACAAGGCTTTTCCACTCTAACGAACATAAAAACGAAGAACAGACTTCGATTAAACGCCGAAGACCGTATTCAAATTGCTCTTACATGAAAAAGTCCCAATTTTGAAGTAATTGTATCAAACATGAAGCAACATCATTTCTCCAAAAACTGAAAGGGAAACCTGAATTTTTGTTTGATCCAATTTAAGAATTTTGTTTTGTTCGTCTATTACATACTTACTATTTTCATGTAACTTTTTTTTATTTTCCATCTAAATTAATTCAATAAATAATTTTTATTTAAATATACATTGATTCTCTTCTTTTTAAAATGGGGGAAGGGATAATATCGACTTACACAAAAATATTTTGGGGTGATGGTTAAAAAAGTTCCCCGACCACAGCCAAAATCTAGAGTTACTCCACCGTTTTTAAAGTTCTGTTGGAGGTAAGGTATGTAATTGAGCACTTTAACGATTCATCATGATTAATATTATAGAAGATGACAATAGTGAGGATGAATTCCTCATCCAATATGTCTTGCAGCAAAAACCAAAAACATTACGAAACCGTGTTAATAACATAGTTACATATTTGGGACGAACCCAAATTTTTGGCGCTGTATTTACATCTTGAAAGATCTCGATACGTCAAGGAGATATTACAACTATTGGAAAGTAAATTATATTTTACTACTTGCTGGTTCCCGGCATGCTTTACAATGCCATATTCAAAGAAATAACTCTCTGCATGTCCTTTCCCGTGCATCCCCATTCCCCTTCCACGCCTTTCCCCTCCCCTCTCTCGTCCCGGTATCAATAATTCAATTAAAAATATATCAAATTATTTGTTATACCTTTTTGATTTTTTCTTTCTCTTTCTCTTGTTTCAATCCTGGGATTGGTTTGCAGCAATTTCCTCTAATTTTCTCTTCCATTCTTCCCTGTCTTGTGCGGCTCTTTTGAATTCTGCATATGATGAGCAGAAATAAATAAAATTTGATTACCAAGTTAAAAAAGCAATTCTTTTGTATTTTCAGTACCGGGTTGCTACCTCCTTCCTTTTTTGTATCCACGATATAGTGTCAATCATGGGCGTAGCCAGGTTTTGATTTAGAGTGGGGCAAAAAATAAAAATCTACAGTAGGTACGGAAAAAAGTAGGCTTATACAACATATTCATGCTTTAGGCTCTATGAATACAAAATATGAACAGAAGAAGGAAAACCATCCTATGAAGTGCTGTAAATTTGAAAACGCGACTCGGTCGACAATCCCAGAGGGTGTCAATTCTTAATGATAATAATACATGTAAGATTATTAGTACGTGATTAGCGAGTTTTTTTTGTCTACCATAGACCATATTTTTTACCTGTCCACGCCCTCACTGTGTCATCTCAACGCTCCCCAATTTTCTCTGAATCTTCTGCCACCCCCTTAAAGTATTGAATGCCCACAAAGGGTTTATTAAGGGGGCATCATCGCCCACGCTGAGAACCTATGATATAGATCAACAAATACATAAGTTTCATTATGAATACATAATAATAAATTGAATTAGAAATAAAACACAGTAAATTTCGGTTTCAAATAATTTTGGGATGTATTTAAAAAGTCAATAACACATTTCATGATGGGTTGATAAACCAAACACTCGTCAAGATACTATTATTATACTATTTACAGTAAAGGCATCCAATATTCAGTTACCCTCATATCTTCCATTCTCCTAATATCGCAACCACAGCCACAAATTAATTTAAAAACTACACAAATAATAATTAAATTGATATAAATACAATAATCAATTACATAATATATTAAATCAATTGAAGTGACTTCAGTATTGTGACTTATCCAGGCTGTTTGCTTTATATCATCTTACTTATAAATGCGGTGTAAATATTACGTGTCACATAAGATCAGAATAGTGAAAAACTTCATTGATAACCAATGTATAGGTAAACCAGCCTTATGCCCAGAGTCCGCCTCAGCACAGGACCACCTAGTGAGGAGGACTAAGAACAAACAGATGAAATAGTTATACACATTATCATATCTTATAATTCTCATCAAACCTGTAATTAAATAGTCACTAATAAAAAAATAAAATAAAATTTTAACAACTCTGATCCGACACCGAAGTATCAATAAGTTAGACGGTTTAGGTATTTAAAAAACTTCAAGTACAAAGATATATTTTATTTTATTGTTCAGCATTTGGTACGTTGTTATGTTTCAAAAAGTTGTATTTCAATTTTGGCTACCTCTAAAATTGTTATAGAAGTTGAAATTTAATAAGACATTTTTATACAATAAAGTTAAAACAAAGCTGTTCGTTTTACATTGACTCAATAAAATGTAATATTATGCAGTTTTTACTGTTTTACACACAGTGTGTTACACAAGTTGTCGTTTAGCTTGCAAATTTTGGAATTTCAAATCCAGCAGCTTTTGGTGGCTCTTTCAATTTTGAGTTCAAATTAAAAATTTGGAAGATGTGAGTTTCGAGAAAACTGCTGATGTTAATTTTTATAATTATTCAGATAAGGAATTAAAATTAATATTATGTACGTTATTGGTTTTGGTAAGTATAGTATCGTCGATGCAAGCCCAATACAGTGGAAGAAACATTTGTAAAAATGTCCAGGATGGACAAAAAACTATCTCGGTATATACATGCTCTTGCTTGGTTATACTGGGGATGGTTTATTCATGGTATTGACTTCCGAGTACAAGCAGTCTATTGATCAATTTCAAAATATGAAAGCACTAACCAATGCGGCTTGTGCTGTTCAACTGAAAGTGAAAAAAAAGTATTTTGAAATTATTGCCTCGTATGGGGTATTGAACTTACATAGATGATATAACTTTACATAAAAAATTCACCGTAAAGCATCTCTGGAATTATTCCAAAGGATTATCGCAAACTACAATTAAAAACTAATAATATGCTTTGAAACACTTTTTTATTTGTTTATTATTTTGGTCTGAAGATATATAAATTCAGTCTATAAGAAGAGCCCATTGTTTGATGTTTTTATGATTTTTGCAAAGTTTTTTTAAAATTTAAATCTTTTTTGATTTGACTAAGATTGCGATATAAAGTTAATTCCCGACAGTCATTCATACACCATTTATTTATGGTATTTTCAAAACAATGTTTCGCATAATTTTGCGAACAATATTTACAACAAAAAAACACATAAACAGATAATTTGACTTCCCATTTTTATCAACCCATCTTCAAATTTATTTTCATTTAACAATAATTATTAAAATTTGTGTAAAAATCAAAATGTATACATAGATTGATGTGCCCTACGAAAAGTACTCTGAGTATCGTTAATGTAAAAGAGCAAGCTTTTTTCATAGTTTTAATTTAACCACTGGAGCATTTTTGGACAAATTTTGGCCAATTTGCAAATACATGCGAACACCCATTGGCCAGAATGTGGCCAATTTGAAGAGGTATTTTAAAACATTTATTGAAATTATTTCAAAAGTTCCCGCACATTGGAATCTTCCATTAATAACAAGGCTAACTTATTAGTGTCACATTTTAACAAGAGATGTCTCGCATCCCTTCTGAATTATTTGTTATTGACATTCCGCAAACGGAAATTAAAGAATTTTTTTTTATATCGTGTGATTATCAATCAGGCCATAGGAAACACACATAAGTTATAATTTTTAATATTGCTCCAAGTAGGTACAGAGGTACGCAGAATTTACGCATTTATAAATTAAAAGAATTTTTATGAATCCTAAAAACATGGAATAAATGGTCAAATATAGGTGCATAGAATGACTCTAAAGCTGTGTACAGACACAGCTATAAACCGCGAGCAAACATCTGTTGTACCGCGAGCGCTTATGTTTTGTACCGTTCACACGATGCTATCAAATATTTCTTCCTATGGTAGGAGAGGGGGTCAGATGAATTAGGGAGCGGCCACGGAATGCACATTTTTTTTACTGAATCTGTCAACTTGACATCTGTCATCCACCGATCTAGGCAGCTCCGTAATTAAAATGACCCCCTCTCCTGTTTCAGTCGGAGAGGGGGGTGCATAACGTTTCGTATATCGTCTCAGGAGCGGTTACGGCGTAAGATGTGTATTACCTATGGTTGATCTGCGCTTAAACCGCTTAGGTGTGAACGGTCTGAAAGGATTGTATGGAGAGTGTTATTTGGCGTGCGATGATCTTTTATATTTTAAAGCCGTGTCTGAAAACACCTCTACCCTTTAAACAGTTTATAATATGCCTCCATATTAAAATTCTGAGGCATAATTTTTTGAAAGACAGTGGGTAATTTCCTAACTGAATGCTTAAAAATTTCCAAACGCTCAAAACTGAAATTGATTACAAAGCGGAACCCTCCAATGGATAAACTATTTGAAAAAAAAACCAGAATTAACAACTTAAAATCATGTATCAAATAGGATTCAAATAGGTACCTATTTGTTTTAAATATCAAGATAAAATAAATTAAAGATAAATTAATTATATTTTTTAAATATACTTCACTTAGAGCACATCAAAATAATTACATGTATGTGCTTTAACAATTAAATTGCATTACAATGAATTAATAATACCAAATATCATTAGCCATATACATGAGATTATTGTTTGGAAACTATGTAGGTACAAACATAATATTTTTTTCTAATTAACGTTGAATGCTAAAGTTTCACATTGTAATGTAGTATTTACACAAATTAATTTCTCACATAAATTTTTTAAAAACGTGGACACTATTAAATCAAGGCTTCTACACGTTAGTTATGATATTTTTCATACATCTTTTTAAAGATATGTTTAGGTAAACATGTCTAAAACAATATGTGAAGTCGATATGCTTTTCTATGGTTGATTCTATATTTTAGAAATTTTACAATTGTTTGATTAACACATTGTTTGCAGGAGACGCTTCAATGCGTCTTTTTCACACTGATGGTAGAAAGCGGGAGAAGCCTAAAAGCTTTTTTGCATTAACGTACTATTGGTAGACGGCGGGAAACGCCAAAAGAAGTTGTTATTCTGTGAAGTAAAAATTAGGCGCCAGCTCTCGTGAGAGTACTAGGAACCCGGCAATTCCTACAATTATAACCGGGTGACAGACTGTGCTCGTAAAACATTTTTATCTTTATATTGCTCCAGTGTTGTAGCAATATTCTTTGGTTCAACACGCTCTCCATTTTCATTTCTCCATTCCGCTGTTAAAAATGATTTTTATTCAAAAAGTATTCCTAATTTCGTACAAAATATCTATCATTGTATGTTATATTCGTAATTGATCGATATTTGTTGTGTTTGAAAAGTTATTTGTTAAACATTGTTTTCATAATAAAGGGATATAAAAATTTGTTACAAGACATAATAAAGGATTTCATTTGACGTAAGAAGCTAAAATTTTTATTAAACATGATCAACAATTCAGAACTTATAGCTGTTTTACGTGGAACGTAATTTCACCCGCAAACATTGTGTTAATAACAGTACACAAGATTTTTCACTGTGCCAAAGCTAGCCTAGGCTATTTTACTTGTACAAAATAAATCTTTACTTATAAAAATAATACAGAGATAAAGGATGTTAGGGATTTTATAATAAAACCTTGGCTAATGATATTTGTGGTCAATTTAGGTTTCAATGTACAGATTAGGATTACAGGATACATTTATTACTATTCGAAAAGTACGTTTTATCTATGACAAAATTATTGTGCAACGTGTTACCGTAGTATTATTTTAAATATGATATTATTGAGCATTGAATATAATAATATAATATTATGAAATGTGCACCGCATGAATCATCATTCGATAAGTGTGGATTCTTCAAGTAGAAATACAATACTAAGTTTATTATTGATACACATATATAAATATATTATGTAAAGATGTATAATATTCCAATCAGTAATTAAAATTTAGGAAGATATTTTATTTCAAAGAACAAATACATTTTGGCTATCCAAAGATGCAAAAGTATAATTGTTTTGTAGACAGTTTGGTACGTAAAAAACATCAACAATATAATTATTATACTATGTACTACTAGTATTGTGCAGTATATTTTCAAATATGAAAATGATTATTGCATTGCAAAGACAATTAGTGAGGCCCACAGAATTGGGCGAATTGAGAAGTTTGGTCACAGTTTTTCTAAAATCTATAGTAAGCGGTTACAGTGGAAATTGTTTTATATTAAATTGGGTTATGAATAACCTGGCAATTTTTGAAAAACTCCTAATATCATCATTTTACTAATGATGACAGAAGAATTGAATCCACGACATCTAAGTGCGAACCCGATGCATTTGTCCTTTTAGCTATTTTACCAACAGTATCCCGTAACAACTTATCAGAACTGTATTAGTGCGTTTCTGTTCCAATGTTTTCATGTGAAACACTTTCCACTGCAATTATTTTAAATTATGCAAATCTTAAAATATAATTATTAGCTCTCACTATACTGTTATGGCAAATTTCATTGGTTGCATATAATCAGAAAAAAAACTATAGTTTGCAAAAATAGACAACATCGAAAAATAAATTAATATAGATTTTGAAACATACGATTCCATAAAATAACTAAATCTATTTGGCAGTATATTTTTTTATTGCATTCATCATAAAATACTTTAAAACTATAAATTACCAACAAAACAATAAAATATTGCAGGTTCTGTAACAAAATAAAACAAACAAAAAACAAAGCAGTTAATAAAAAATATATTAATTTGTTCACAAGACTAGAAGCTGACTTATATAAATTTGTCTGAAAAATAAATGCATGGCTGTAAGAATAAATTTTCACGAATAAATTCGTTCGATGTGGTGAAGGATGAAAGTTTTTTGTTTTTGTTTTAGTTAATACAACAATTTTAATAAGTATTTATATTGTTTATTTATTGAGCATAGTGAAATATTGATTTTTAATTTTTTATTCTTAGTTTCAAAGATTAAAATGAGAAATGAGTTTCATAAACTACAAAATTTAAATGTATAAGTACACAGTTTCAGACATGTATTGGTTTCTCTTAGGGTTTTATAAACTACACTCTAACTTCTAGGTAGGTACAGTACGAGGATTTTGTTAAAACGGTAAGTATGTTAACGGTCAATATTTAAAAAAATAACATTAAACGGTGTTTGTTATTTTCTCCCATTTTCATGGTAATTCAGATACTCTGCATAGGGAGTTAGGTTAATTCACCAAAGAACTTTGTATTCACTTGTGATCTTTTTGGAAATATAACAGCTGAAATGCCAACATTTTAAGCAAATCAAAAAGAGTGAAACACTCTTGTAAAGCAAATGTTTAATATGTTTATGCACTTTAGAAGTCATAAATTTTGAATTTTATACGAATTATACAGTTTATTTCTATTTACTAGATTTTTTCTCGAAGAAGATTGAAATCAAAATCAATTGATTCTAGCATTTTTTCGATATTAATAAAATTGCCATCAATAATTATTACTGCCCCACAAAACAAAATGGCAAAAATTTGAACCAATATAATATTTATTCGGTTTTATTATTTTAAATATCGCCTTAAAATAAAGACCACCATTAAGAATCAACACGTAGCTTGATATGTCACTAGCCGTGTTTGGTGATCAGATCAGAATAGCCAGGTAGGTACAACCTTTCCCTCCCCACTCCCTCAGCCTCACAACATACTCTGATTGGGGATGCCATAGTCACACTGGTTTCGGACAGTTGAGACTTTCATGTGTTATCCACATTTAAAAAATGTCCATTGAAAAATCTTACAAGAGGGTTTCACTGTAAATAATATTACATTTGAAATATCAACCTGTTTTTTTTTACTTAGCGCATTAACAAGACCCTTCCACTGTTCTGGCGGTGTTCCTGAGTTGGTTAGTTACAACTGAGTTGGTTAGTCTAACACCGACACTGAACATTACAACATTACATGCTAATTTAGTGAGTTACCATAACCTAACATAGATCAGACATGTGGTTTTCTTACTCGGCTAACATCGAGGGAAGATGCTCAGACTACATGGTCACAACATGTAATTCTTCACTAATTATTATTACAAACAAAACTAACAGACATGCCAGCACAATAAATGGTAGAAGTGGTTATAAAAAACATAAAATAAATTAATGGGCACAAGAATTATCAACAACCACACTGGCATTGGAAAGTAATCCTCTTATTGAAAGATCATTTATGTAAGAGGGATTTTTTGGAGCTCGAAAGCTATATAAACGTTAACCTGTTAATGGTATTTCGAAAACCGCGTGAAAATGACCTTAATGAGTTCTGGTCAAATATCGACATAAAAACAAAGCAACAGTTTTTTTTTTACAATTGTTTTCTGTTACTAGATATTATTCATGTATATTAAATGATAATATCGTAAGAAGTTTTTCTAGAATAGCTAACTAACTCAAAAAAATATTAAAAAATCTCCCATTTTGGAAATAATTTTCAAAAAATATGTTCATACAAATATAAACTGATTTAATTATTTCTACACAAACCTGAATACATATCAAACATGAAAAAATACTATTCAAAGGAGAAAATTAGAAAAAATAGAAAATTCTTTTAAAATCATTCAAGTAGCTACAATAACCAAATAGAACACAGGTCCCAGATTGATATTGGCGCAAGCGATTCTGACCTTGTCCTTTATATTGTTTCTTTATGCATAAAGGGTTAAAACCAGCACCACCACAGATGAGAGGTTTTAAAAGAGGAAACAACGCTCTTTAACCAGTTTTTACACCAGGTAAAGCTCTAATAATTGAGTTTTGTTGCCTAGACATATAATTTTATTTGTAGGTACACTTTCGATTTCTGTATGACTAATATTGCACAACATCCTAGGCTTCTAGTTGCTAGTCTCGTTATCCGTGGTTTTCGTATTCGTGGTTTAGTTCTCCGTGGCCATGGAAACACCACAGAAAAAACAAAATAATGAGGGATTACGTTTCACAGTGGTTTAGACAGTTCAAGAGTATATCCAAGGTCATTACACTACCTAAGACATCAAATATGATATGGTGACAGCAAAAGCACATTTATATTGCCTCTGACATTCTAAAACTTCATGCAACTAGTCATTTTACACAGGGCAATATCGACTGCTTTGAATTGAACTACGCTGACTCAGTTTTTAGCTAAAATTAATTAATAATGTAGATGTGTAGTAGAATACATAATATTATGTACAGATACAGGTACATTATCTAGTCTGAAAATTGTACATTTCTTCAGCTATTTTAATTACTTTTTGACATTCACTTCTTTCATTTTAAAATTCTACATTCACAAGTAGGGAATGTATCTGCAATGACAGGATGACTGAAAATTCTCAAATGGATGCAATTATCACCAGCTTTTAGTGTCTTCTGGAATTAGGTAAAATTTAACTTAACACAAAATTGATTTGTATTTAAGAATACAAAAATCAATTATATTATAAAAGAAAGTGTACAATGTGCGTGCTGCTAAAACCGAGTCCCGATACGATCGAGGGAGTTATATTGTTTGGTAGTCCTCTTTGTTATCCTTCTTCATGGATGAACCTTCTTCATCCATGAAGTTCCAGCTTTTACCTGAAGGGTGAGCTTTTGAAGATATAAGAGCTGGAAGTTTCGCCCTCTAGAAATTTCTAGAACAGTCCAGAACATTTGAGAGTATTTGAAGAGCTTTCCAGAACATTCTGGAATGTTCGGGAATAGTATGGAACATTCGGGTACATCTCAGATCATTGTGGAACATTCCAGAACACTCTTAAATGTTGTGGAATGTTCTGGAATATTGTGGACCATTCGAAGCCTTTTTTGTATGAGTGGGGCTACCCACTGATAGGGGTATACAAAGCAAGATCCGTTGTGGGTTCGAAATTCAGTTCAATCTGATATTAACTCCTTGATCAAAACAGGGTACCCCAGTTGTTAATTACATAAAATGAACAGTTTAAGTCACCAAAACAAAAACTTGCTCCAAGTTAGATTAGAAAACAATCTTCTTTATGAAGTTTTCTTAAATTTATTGAGAGATTAGAAGTCATTTGGGTCGATTTTACTCTTTCCCTCGAGACATAATTTGCTAAAGATTTTATTCAATCAAGAAGAGTTACTTAAAATAAATGTGCAAAGAAAAACAAATAATTGTTACTTCTACATATACATAAATCATGCATTGCACAATTTTTTTTTGAATAACAACAAATCCATATCAATAACACTAATTATTAAAATGATATCATGCATTTGTAATAAGTTTCAAATGATTATAAAATCTATACTAAGGAATTTTCTAATGGGTATCAAAAGACTAACTAAATATCTCTATTCCTAAGATAAAATATAAATATAATATAGTTTGGCACAGGTATTAAGAGTAGTCTTGAAGTGGCAAATATTCAAGTCATGCCACAGAAGTATTTTTTTTATTTATTCTACTCGAAGATAGATACATTAAATTATAGTATTACATAATCACAAATATTGTAAAAGTCCATAAAACTCCAACAATGTTTTATGGATTGCTACACAGGCCTTTAAAAAAATTCTAACCTCTCACTAATAAAATTTTATGATGAAAAGTATTTTTGGACAAAGTCCGTGTTATTTTATAGAATAAAAAAATTATTGCACTTCTTTATATTGTACACACACTGGGTTTTTATTTCATTCATTATATTAGATACAGAGTACAGATGAATCATAATAAAGAGATTCTTGCTGGTTTATCGTAGGACAATTGCGGGGTAAGAGGGGACTGCAGGAAGGTGGTTTAAATGAGTTTGACGTGTACTCACGATATCGGTGATATGTGCACAAATAATTCAAAAGTGCACTTTTCTGATTCGCCTGTACAAGTTTGAATCTTTGAAGTTATTCTTTTCAATAAAGTCAAACATTTTTCAACATTGTAAATTTTGTTAAGAGGGTTATGACAATGTTCGAAATTTTGTTCAGAGGGTTGTGACAATGTTCAAAATTTTGTTCAGAGGGTTGTGACAATGTTCGAAATTTTGTTCAGAGGGTTGTGGCAATGTTCGAAATTTTGTTCAGAGGGTTATGACAATGTTCAAAATTTTGTTCAGAGGGTTATATTCGAAATTTTGTTCAGAAGGTTATGACAATGTTCAAAATTTTGTTCAGAGGGTTATAACAATGTTCGAAATTTTGTTCAGAAGGTTATGACAATGTTCAAAATTTGAATAAGAGAATCGTTAGATTATGCATTTTTGCACTAAATACTCACTCACAATTTGATTTAAAAATTGTATTAAAAATTTTATAATTTAGGCCAATCTCAAAGGGTTCATTCTTTACAAGTCCAATTAATGGAACATCAGTCATTCATTTTTATTATAACATTTTGCAATGCTCTGAAAAGTTAATTTGTTAAAAATAATTCTAAAATATAATTTTACTAAAATTATTACAACCTCTCAAAATTTATAAAATAGCAGTTAATTTTAATACCAACACTTTATAAACAACAACAAATTAAATTTAAATGTAAATTCAATATTTTTATACATTTTGATTCAAACATAACATAAATAATTGTGACTATAATCAAACACATTATTATGTATTTACCTAATTTAAAGCATATTTCAATGAAAGCTTTGAAAATAAATAAATAAAAACATTCTCATTTAAAGGAAACTGTGCTCCACTTTTGACGATATTTTGAGACAAATCTTCTGCAAATAAAATCATCTTCATGAAATGAATATCATACGTCGAGATATTGTCGATTGAATGCAGAAAAATTCTTTAAATTACAAAAATTTCGACATTCTGATAAATGTCTATCAGGCCAACATAAGTTGTGAGGTTAACATGCCATTTTAAGACAAATCTTCTGTAATTCGAATCTGCTTCATGTAACTAGCAGTTTTCGATGAGATATTGATTGATAATATTTTGATAAATATTAATACTAGGCCAACGTAAGTTTAAAGGTTAACACTACATCTAGAAATGAGTGCGAATGGTTCAGTTATTGGGTACTGCGGCGATGCGCTCCTTGAGGCTAATGAACCTGCCTTGCACCTGTTGGACCTGCTGCCTTAACCTGTCGCTGACCTGCCTCTGAAGTTCCTGGACCTCCAAGATCTCCTGCCGCAGGTTCTGGTAGTCATTCCTTACCTGGATCATTCATTAACTAGGTCAAACCGGGAAATTGTACAAGGGCAAAGCATGATTTCAAGCTGATAGTACAGAGAAACAGAGATTAGAGATTCCAAACACATCATTTCAGAAATAAAAGTTGCACACGTTTGTATATCAATTGTTTGCACACTTCTGACTAAAAGTCAACTACCAATATTGGTATCAATTATTATATGTAATAATTATTAGCCTGAAACACACATCTATCTTCGATGGCGCTACAGCCCATATCGAGCCTTGGCCTCCTGCAACAGTCGCCTCCAACTCCTCCTGTCCTCAGCGGCTGACTTCCAGTTTGGTACCTGGAGAAGCTGTGCTGCATCCCCTCTTACCTCGTCTTCCCACCTCAGTCTGGGTCTTCCCACTTTTCTCTTTCCACCTGGGTGTCCAGTCAAAATTCTTTTTGGGACGCGTGTATCCGGCATTCTCTGTACATGCCCAGCCCATCTCAGCCTGAGGAGTCTCATATGTGCTGAGATGCTAGGGGCCTTATATATGTCATACAATTCTGTATTGTGCCGGATGCGCCACTGTTCGCCCTCTTTCACGGGTCCACATATTCTTCTCAGCACTTTTCTTTCAAAAGTATCCAGCATTTCAGCCATCTTTGCCGTCAGTGTCAGCGCCTCACATCCATATGCCAATACCGTTCTCACAATGGTCTTATATATGGTTATTTTGGTTTTTCTGTGGACACTACGTGACTTAAACACTGGCAGCAAAGAAAAATATGTTTTGTTGGCTGCTGTGATTCTCTTTCTGATTTCTGCTGGGTCCTCATTGTTCTCTGTTAGACTGGAGCCCAGGTAGGTGAATTGATCGACCACTTCGTATGAGTAGTTGTCTTTAAATTGTGCACTACTTCTTCTTCTGTGTGAAGGGTTCCTGCTCTGTACCATCATTTTCGTTTTATCAACATTAACCCGCAGTCCTACTTCTCGTGCCGCTGTTTCTAAAGGGTCGAAGACCTCCTTAATGGCTGAGATTGATCTTCCGATAATGTTGATGTCATCCGCATATCCGACAACTTGACTGCTCTTGAAACAAATATTGGAGCCAGTGTCTATTAGCGTTTTTCTTATTACATATTCGAGCACAATGTTGAAGAGAGTGGGAGCCAGACCATCCCCCTGTTTTAGTCCCTGCGATACCGTGAATTCTTCCGACAGTTCTCCGTCTATTTTGACCTGACATCTTGAGTCTGACATTGTGGCCTTGATGAGCCTAACCAATTTAGGTGGGATCTGGAATTGAAGTAGTATGTCATATAGACACTCCCGATCTATGCTATCATATGCTTGCTTGAAATCTATGAATAGTTGATGTACATCTATATCAAACTCCCAGCACTTTGCCAAGATCTGTCTGACGGTGAACAATTGGTCTGTTGTGGATCTACCTGTGCGGAAGCCTGCTTGATACTCTCCCAGTAGGTTTTCTGCATACTTATCAATTCTTTGTTTCAGTATCATGGTGTAGATTTTATATGCTGTGCACAGAAGTGAAATGCCTCTATGATTTTCGCATTTTAATTTGTCACCTTTTTTGTGAATTGGGCATATTATGCTTATTTGCCATTCCTCTGGGATTTTTTCCAATTTCCATATTTTTGTTATTAAACTAAGTAGCAGATTTTTCAGGTGCTCATTTCCATATTTGAACAACTCTGCCGGCAGGTTGTCTTTCCCAGGTGATTTGTTGTTTTTAAGTCTCTTTAGTGCAGCATTTATTTCTGACATTGTTGGTGGGTTCGCTGATTCTTCATTACTTGATTCAGTGGGGATGTTAGTAGGGTGGCTTCTCAGGTCGCTATTAGGGTTAAGAAGTTTATAGAAGTAGTTTTTCCATACTGTTTTAATTCGTTCCTTATCAGATATAATTGAACCATCAACGTCTTTACATAGTGTTGTATTCGGTTTGAAACCCTTCTTGAAGAAGTTTACTCCCATATATGCCTCTCTAGTATTATTATCAACAAAGTCCTGTTCCATTTTAAGCAGTATATCATTCAAGAATTTTCTTTTCTTTCCCCTTATCAGCTTATTCGTTTCTTTTCTCGCTTGTTCGTACGCCTGTCTTACATTGATAAAATCTCCCGAGAAAAGATACATGCCGCCGACGGGACTCGAACCCGCATTCTTCTGATTTCCGGTCAACTGTTCTTATCCACTGAGTTACGTCGGTTTATCTCCTGCCTGCCAAATAATTCAATATACATATACTAGTGTTTCATTCAACAATTACTGCTTATTACATTTTTCCACCTGCAAATCAGAAGGACGCGGGTTCGAGTCCCGTCAGCGGCATGTATCTTTTCTCGGGAGATTGTTTCAATGTAATTGAGTGTTTCAGGCTAATAATTATTACCCTTTGTGCTATGCATAAAAATCTTGTTTAATTAGTTAATCAATTAAAAATTATTATTAATATTTGACGAGTTAAAGTATTTCACCAAAAAATGTAGACATAATTTTTCTCGACGCCACCTAGTGGTAGATTTAGCACTTACAATGCCTTTCTCATATAAAATAAAGTTGGTTGTTTGCAGATGGAAAAATGTAATAAGCAGTAATTGTTGAATGAAACACTAGTATATATTGAATTATTTGGCGGGCAGGAGATAAGTCGACGTAGCTCAGTGGATAAGAGCAGTTGATCGGAAATCAGAAAGAAGCGGGTTCGAGTCCCGTTGGCGGCATGTATCTTTTCTCGGGAGATTTTTTCAATGTAGATGAGTGTTTCAGACTAATAATTATTACTTATAATAATTGTTACCCTTTGTGCTATGCATAAAAATCTTGTCTTAAACATTAGTTTACCAAATAAAAATAATAATTAATATTGGTATGTACGAACTGGAGAACATTGTTTTAAAACTTTTGGTATATCAAGCATATTTGAATTTTGATGATGATAACTCGACCAGCATCTTTAAAAATATTATATTTTAGTTCTGAATGTGAGATAAATTCAATAAGATGTGAAAAGTATGTATATCAAATCTGTGTTACTCTGTGACAGTATTATAGTAAAATGTCTATGAAACAGTTAAGGCTAGACGTGGGCAAAATTGAATGATTGAATTAAATGAATAAATTCAATTTTGTGACACACTCAATCTTATTCTCATTTTCAAAAGGAATTAAATCTTTATTTCTTACCCTTGGCCTTGCATCCTACGATTTTTTAACAGCACCATATTTCTTTTAATTTCTATTAATTTATTTTACAGTTAAATAATTCATGTTATTTTGAGGTAAGAAAATAATTATGTACTCTGTAAATATTGGATATTCGTTGCGCGGATAGGTACACCTACTACAGGCGGCGCGCGCCGCGAAATTGCCCATCACGTGTAGTATCCCGCGTAGTAAATCTATACAAAAAAACCCGTAAGCCAGAGAGTTCCCGTCCCCAGCCCAAGCGACAAAACCGCCAACCAACTGAACCGACAAGCGATCGAGTCATCCAAAAGTCACAGTCGTCCCGCCAGTCCCACTGTTCGTCATAGTCATAAATGAACTAATACCGTCATAGTCCTACAAGTCTGTTCAATTCTCAACCCCAATCTCTGTTTCACTTATTCAATGAATCAAAACATTTGTGACGTCGTCGTACCAAATCACAAATCCCACGGATCGAGTCGATCATCGGATCGAGTTCAATTCTAATCTGTTGAAGATATCGAGTCATTATTAGGTCCGCGGAATGCAAGTTATTCAAGTCACAGCAAGACAAAAGACACTTATTAGTCAGAAGTTCCTAATTCATTCCTTGATGCCCGCAGAGAATCGGTTCGTCGTTAGTTCCCGCGCGGCCAAGCCGTCATCTTGCACGGGACCCGGAACTTTTGCTAAAAGCGAAAGTTAATCCTATATTTTTTCTCCCTCACACGTGCGTAAATTATGCAATGCGTTTAGAAACAACGATGTTTATTTATATTATTCTTTATATGGTATCTGTCTACCTAGCCGTAAACAAAACACCAGTCGCTGTCGGACCGTGATACGTCATGATGATCGAGTGGTTTATTCCTTTATTTTTGTAATAAATTGTATGACGCATGTCGCTCAGACTTTTAATTAGTTTTTATTCGGCGCATCGGTTTAACTTCACCATTGAGGTAAGTGCATTTAAAAATATATATTTGAGTGAAACTTTTTCCAGGTGACCGGATCTGATGTATGAAAGCGCGATAATACTATGTTTTTTATGTGAATACAGCAACTCCCAACTGCTCCCGTCTGGAGCTAATGAGACTATGGCATTCCCAATTGGGATATTTTGTGAGGCTGAAGGTAGTGGGAAGTTTAGATCACGTGAAGTAGACCAATTTTAAGTTTAATAAATAAAATAAAATTAGTGAAACTTAAGGGTGAACCACAAAAACTGTTCCATTTTAAGATTTAATTGATAGCCTAATATAAATACATTTTTCTTGTCAAAATTAGTTTTTTTTTTGCAAAATAAATACACATTAAAATAAATATTTCATTAACTTCGTTTTTAGTACCTTCAATTTTTCAGAACGACATAATTCACCCTAAGAAGAGTGCTTTGCGCAGTGAAAATTTCTTTAGCACCGTTGTGATTTGAAACTCGATGAAACGAAAAATAACGACAATAAAAAGAGGCAAACACATGCATCTAAAGGATGTAGTCCGATAGGAGAATGAGATAGTATTATCGGTTTCCTCTTTGTGCGGTTTTTCGTAGCCTTTCGGCCTCCTCTTTGTGCGGTGCTTCGTAGCCTCTCATGTATACTTTAGTTTTCTTAAGTGAAAACCACATATTAGAAAATATATCTATGTATGCATATAAATAAGTTTTTTTTTTGGAACTAATTGAATTAAAGGAACGAATAAAAGGAATCAATTCAAAAGGCTGGGGGAATCAGACTGAATCGATTCACTCCTGGGAATGAATCTGCCCATGTCTAGTTAAGACTTTGACGACATCGATAGGCAAAGAAGAGCTCTCAGTGTAAAAGCAAACATGCTCAGTAGAAGATTCCGCCTTTGCAGTACTGCTGTAAAAAGGACGCTCTTCCTTTCCTTCTGCGCAACACTGTATACGTCTGAACTCTGGGCAAACTACAAGAAGAGTAGTATAGAAAGACTTCGGGTTCAGTATAACAACGTCTTCCGCATAATGTTTGGTCTCCCCAGATATTGCAGCGCTTCCCGGATGTTCACGGAGGGGCGAGTTCCTGGCTTTGCAGCCCTTATTAGATCCAGGGTGGCAGGATAACCAGCTCTGGAAACATCCTCGTCATGGAAGCCCGCCTCAGTCCATCATCCAGTATTGATGCACACTGGAGAAAAATACTGGCTCCTTACGTGCTCACAGAATCCTGAAAGCTTAATATTATTATTTCTTTTGTTTTCCTTTTACTACTATTAGCTTATTATCTTTTTTTTTGTTTCGTGTACATTCATATCCACCTTCTTTTTCTTTTTTTTCCTTTCAAATACTTTATACTTTGTACATGTATGTTTATATTATACCCTTATGGAATGTGTGGGATTGCACTCTCCTCCCCACATACTGGAATAAACGCTTATTTATTTATTTATTTAAGGCTGTTGGTTTTCTAAAGGTGATTAATAGCACAACGGCATTTGAATCCAGGCCTTTTTCTGGGACAAGATCTTTTGCGTACAGACGATTTTGCAATACAGGCTTATAAGCGGCTACTGAATTTGTCAAGGCATACAGGTTTGCCAAGGTTACAGCAAATGCATCCTCATACTGCATCATACTCTTTTAGACCCTCTACATGGCGTGTCACCTTTCCACATGGTGTGTGGAGGGTCTTTTTAAGGAAAGGAAGGAGAGGAAGGAATCTGAGAATCAGTGTTTCCAGGAGTGACAGATGTATGAATCCATTCCCGCCACCTTCGCCTCCCAAATTGATGGTCAAGTCATGTCACGAAAGGAGAAAGGGTCTCCCTCAACGGGTCTTTCCCAATCCGGCCCGCCACGCAGCTGTTGGATAGGAACATCCGCCGCCAAGGCTTGGACAAACCTCACCCCATGACAAAACTGCTAAGTGAACCATTTGAGGTGACCTATAGAAGAGATATTGGTTATGCAATAAATGCATGTCTCCCAAATTAATCTCATTATAGTGGAATTCCACCTAAAGTTGTCAGTATCAAAAATAAAAACATTCTATGCAAGCGTTTTGCATTAATAAGACTATGTACAAAGCAAATTTGTTTCATAAACATCATACTATAACTACTTGGTGACTAAATAATACAATGTAATGAGAGAAATAACATTCATGTACATGTCTGTGTTTCACTATTAGTACAGAATATTATCCTTAAGTATGTCTCTCCAATTAACCAAAGCAATAATAAAGCATATATTTTACAGTATTTCTTGATGAAGCATAACATCTACAATAAATTCGGAAAAAGTTTTGTAATGTTAGCAATAATTGCATCTAAGGTTAGAATAAGCTGTTTATTAGTGTTAAAACGCCATACACACTATCCGATTTAAAGAATTGCTTGCAGGACTGCATGCTGTCTGTGCCAATCGGATCATCAGTAGATGTATCACTTAGATGTATTATTATTTCAATTTTTTAGAATAACTCTCATATAACAGCTTTTGAAGTTTATTCCCATCAATGTAACATATCATTGAAGAAGAATATAAAACTAACAAATCTAAACTAAATATGAAAAAGAACAAGAAGCCTATTTATATTTCGTTTAGATGAAAGCAAAAGGAAAAATGGTTAAAGCGCCTTAAACTGGAAAGGAAAAATGGCAACCGCTCCGACCAATCGCGAATATGTGAATTTTGCGTCTTAAACGAAATGTCAGATTTACAAAAACTTTGAATTATTTCCGCTGCACAATTAAAGCTCTATAAATGAAACATTTCTGAACGTAGCTGAATACTAAAAATTGTTTTAGGTTACAAAATAAGCTTTCAAATTTTTATATTACAAATAAATATTAACATCTGTAAATATTAAAATTTAGAAAAAAAAATGTTAAAATGACTCATGTGATGTTTTTATGTGAAAACGGTACTAAAACCAAGGATTATGTAAAAAAACAATACTTATTCTATTGTATAAATGTATAATAAACAATTTAGTCACCTCACTTTTTTATCATTTTATACAAGAATATTTAATAAAAAAATAACAATGTCTAGCGCCGCGTAGGCAATTGGGCGGATAAAATCTGTATCTACCGTGTGTCTGATAGAATAGGTCTATTTATGTATTTCTATGGACAACTTGATTTATTATGGACATACAGTGAAACCCTCTTAAGAAGTTTTCCAAGGGACCGGAAAAAACAAACTTCTTAAGCAGGAAAACCTTACATGTGGGAAAAATTGGGCCACTTTTGGGCCGAGGGACCAAAAAAACCAAACTTCTTAAGCCACGAAACGTCTTAAGAGAGAACTTCTTAAGAGGGTTTCACTGTACTACTTTTTGTTTTAGGGTTGTCACTAGAACAATAATGGAGTTATAACGATTTCTGTGGAAACACACGCGTCGACGTGAAAACACGCTTATTTTACTTGACTGTTATCGTTATATTATCGTGTATATCCGCTTACGAATCGGAGTGGTTAATGCAATTTTATATGAAGTGTAACATTCTTAATCAGTGATTCTACGTGCAAAATTGAACAATACTACATTCGTGATATTATTGCGTACCCCCAATTTTTGCTTCACATACCACAAGGGTAGATCATGCAATACCGCAGTATATATTCAATACCGCGATATTGCGATATCAGACATGTAATACCGCAAAATTTGCGATATTGCGAAATTAGTAACAAAACCTATATCTTCTGAACTTACGAAAACTTTAAATGGTAATCCATCTTTAGCCACCATACGGGCACTGTCATAGAAAGAGAATCAGTTTTGTTAGATTTATATTCTTCTTCAATGATATATTATTATGATGCACCGTAGGAATAAAAATAATTCGGATGGGGGTTCTGTATGCAATCCTGCAGACAATGCTTATCAGATCGTGAGGAGGCCATTTTATTGTAGTGGTAATAATTGTGGTTGTCATATCTTAAACCACTTTTTAATTAAATTTGAAAACTTTATTAAAAACCAAAAATAATAGCAAACTTAAGATATTTTTTTTATAAATCACTCACCATTGTGTTGAGCTGCCTTGAATAATCATGTTATTTAAAGTAAAACAGTTTAACACTTTTTTTCGATAAGAATATAATGGTATATAATTTTGTTGAGTATGTATAAATTAATAAAATATATGTAGTAAGGGTATTGAGTATCGTAGGTCTCTAGTTCTTTGCATAATATATATTATGTATTTATTTACCAAACTTTTAACAGTAGAACGCCAACTATCCAAATTAATCTATTTTTTATTGGTAAAAATAATAATTATTATTTAATTAAAATATTGAGAGGAAAATCTGTCTTAACCTAAAGATATTGAAATATAAGGAGATATGTTATGATATCCGCCCGACTGTTGGCGGAACTACGGTCTAATGGTCCTAGTTTGAATACAGAATTTAGTTGATTTTTCGAAGGTGTGCAGTAGTATTGGTCAACAATATAGTTTGAATACGGAAAGAATTTGTTCATTAAGTTGATTTTTTTAAGGTGTGCAGTAGTATTGGTTAACAATATAGCTTGAATATAGAAAGAATTCATTCATTTAGTTAATTTTTTGAAGGTGTGCAGTAGTATTGGTTAAAAATATCGGCAACACCAGGAAGCACAGTACCACCCAGTAAAAACTGCCGATAGCCCATCTCCTTATATATCAATATCTTTACAAACCTCTCAGGCCTCGGGCACATTCTGTCAGAAGGTCAGAATATTTCCGCTTTGCAATAAAATAAAAATAAAGGAATATTTCTAAACATATCTGAAAACTAAGATCTGTTTTTGAAAGGTGATGAAATAAGCTTCCAAATTTTATTACTAGAAATAAGCTAATTTTTTAAATATAAAAATTTAGACTCAAACAAAAAAGTTTTAAGATAGCTCACCTAATATTATTTTTTCTAAATAAATTACTGATAACGAAAAAAATAAAAAAACATACACATTTTTTATTAGACTAATGTATTATGAACATTACCATCACTTCATTTTTTTATTGTTTCATATAAAAATAATTAATTATAAAAATCACAAAATTTCTTTTCAGATTGCAGTTGAAAACTTTGGCTTCAAGGTATACATTTTAATTCTTCTGTGATTTGAACATAAAGCATGGTGTTTTCTGTTTTTATCACGGTTTATATCATATTTCTCACTACAATATAAGATAGTAAGGGCGACACAATGATTTCTATGAGACCCACAAGCTGTTCCTAAAAGTAAACAAACTTGCCTGAGGGGTTATTAAAGTAGAGGTTAGGAAGGTCCTGGTGCTAAAACATTTATTTGATTTGCTGGTTGCTTATTGACATTGAATCTTTAACTTCTTAAGAACCAGAAATGTTCATTGGATACTAAAAAATTGAATGCGTTGAGAGCCGGCGATCCAATTGGTAATCTGAAAATAATACTTTCAGTTGGGGGGATTTTTTGCCCTACACACTGCCGGAGCAGTGGGAGCTCGGCATTTCAAAGATTAGTTAACTGTTGTACATGGTCTTGGTACAAGTCAAATTAATAAGCACACTTAACCAACCGGTAACCTGTCTTTTTTTGGCTCATCATGAAATAGTTTTTTTAATTTATTTTTATTTTTAACTTTATGAGTAAAATCTCAAATTATAATATTGAATTATTAAATGAAGACAATATTAGAAAAATCAGAAAAAAGATATTGGTTCCACTGGGACCCGAACCCAGGGCCCTTTGCTTACATGGCAAGTGCTCTAACAACTGAGCTATGGAACCCATTTCCAATTCGGTCACTTTTAACTTTATCATACTTCACCAATATCTTTTTCTGATTTTTCTGTCTCCAGATTTTCGGTTGAGTTTCGCTAATATTGTCTTCATTTAATTAAATAATATAATAGATTATTCATGAGCGATGTTTGGAAAGTCAGCATTCTACTGTATTAAATAAGTCTACCACACTTTAAATCATGAATGTAAACATTTGGTAATTATTCCCCTAACTGCCGCACTTTTAGGCACAGATTATGGAAAGTACACTTCGTTTCAACAACTACTACAAGAAAAAACTATTAACCTTTTAACACCCGTGCGCCACTTGCAATAAAGGACGACCTCCGTAGTCCAGTAAGAGTCTTGACTCACAATCCGGAGGTCGCGGGTTCGAACCCGGCGTGCGCAAATAAATTTTATTTGATTAATTTGTGTTATTTCACAATTAATTCATTTAAAATAATATATAGTATATTTGCGGCACGTTCCAGAGTGGAAGATACTATTAGTATCGCCCTGGTGTAAGACCACCATTCAGAATTGAAACGTTGCTTGAAAATGGCTTTAGCCGTGTTTGGTGACCAGATCTGAATAGCCAGGTACTTCCCAACCTTCCTCTTCCCCACCTCCTTCCCCTCCCCACTATCTAAAGCCTCACAACATACCCCAATTGGGGATGCCATATTCTCACTGGCTCCAGACGGGAGCAGTTGAGATTCTTGTGCGGTATTCACTGTAAAAAAAAAAAAAAAAGCCCACTGCCCAAACATTTTTCATGAAATATTTAAACCTTAATCTCCGGTCCCGTACGGGACCGTTTGGCATTGAACGACGCAAATCCGCAAAAAAACGGGACCACTGGGCCTCTAAAGGTTAATATGCACAAAATAGGTTATTAATGCCCAAGCATTTTTTATGAAATATTCAAACCTTAATCTCCGGTCCCGTACGGGATCATTGGGCATTGAACGGCGCAAATCCGGGACCACTGGGTGTCTAAAGGTTAATATGCACAAAATAGGTTATCAATGCCCAAGCATTTTTATGAAATATTCAAACCATAATCTTCGGTCCCGTACGGGACTGTTGGGCCTTAAACGATGCAAATACGGGACCACTGGGCGTCTAAAGGTTAATATGCACAAAATAGGTTACTAGGTTAGTTAATTAAGCTAAACTATCCAATTCAAGCATCTTAGATTGAAACGAAACTCACGCAAAGGTCAAAAATTTAAATTACGGCAAAGGAATCGTTCTGTATGGGAAATTTTGAACTTTAACCCTTCTAATCACAGGAGACCCAAGTTGTCCCAAAACATCATATGCCGTTATAATAACAAGAGACCCAGATTGTCCCAGAGCGACCGTGCATTATTAAAAGTTATATATCTCTCTTCCTGTCATGCGAATATTTGTGATTTCTTTTATGTTAGAGAGCCAAAGAAATAATGCTTCTCATTGTATTAGGATTATATGAGCTATGTTGTTGAGATATTTTACAAACCCGATCATAAGTGACGGTTTTTTTTCGAGCCAATTTTTGACGTAACAAACATTTAATTTTAAAATAAAATTGTATGAAAGTGATAAAAAGTGAGGTGATAGTTTTTTTAAAAATGTTGTTAAAAAAAGGAATCTTTACTTAAATTTTTTATTTTATTCTATTTTAAGTACTTTAATTCCAATATTCACAGGTATGAATTTTTTAGCTAATTTACATTTCCAATATCAAAATTTTAATATTTAGAAAAAAAATGTTGATTTCTAATAAACACATCGGAAAGATTATTTTATCTAGATTTTAGAACAATTTTTGTTTTTGCAAAAGGGTTAAAAAATAACCCATAAATAGGAAAATTTAAGATGCATGGCAAGAACCAGGAATTTTGCGCGCGAACCTTGACAGGCAAAAGGTTACAGATATTATTTTCTTATTATTCGAAGGGTTAATTGAATAAAAATTGAATTTTAATGCATCTTTTAGAATCTATCCAAAAGCAATTAGTTGTTTCTTGAAGTAATTAAGTTGAAACATGGCGTAACTATCGAAATCGGTGCCTAATAAAAGTGTGGCGGTTAGTGGAATATTTACTGAACATTCTTACCCGACACCACAGTCATAATATTAATAATACATAGAAAAAACAAATGTAATGTCCCCAAACCTCTGTTACGGATTTAAGGAGCCTTAAAACTGATGTCTCAGGATTTTGGTCTGGCTGCGCTATTTGTCTTTCCACCGTGTCTATCTTACAGGCCATCATATCTAGGCGCTCGTCCGTTCGTTTTACCTTCAAACAAAAAATTTGATTTGAATACCTTAACATCCAAAAATAACAAGACTTTGTAATCGACCACCACAGCACAGGCATGTGCTTAGCATGGTGGTGGAAAAATTCACAGGAACTGTAATAATCAATGCACTGCATAAACCAAAAATAATCTAAGTAAATGACAAATAAATCCACAAAAATAAGGGAAATCCATAAAGTTTTTCCGGTAAACCTTCGAAATCACTAGACACACTTCGAAGAAATTTTCTTTAGAAAGGCTATTCGTGGCAGCGATCTCATATGACGAAAGCAAATTTTTATTTTACATAATTTAAATTTTGAATGCAGTATTTTCAATCGCCCCGAACGCAAATTGTACAGTAATGAATTGTAAGTAAAAGGTTTTTTCAAAAAAAATATTCGTAAGTAAAACTTGTCCAGTGATATCGAAAGTTTACCGTTTTTTTCTTATAAAGCTTTTGGGAAAAAATTCGGTTTATGGGCAAAATTCCTAAAAAATAAAACTAGTTATTTTTATACTAACTATGGGCCGGGGAATACGAATCTGAAAGAATTAGGTGGGGGCAAGCAATATTAACTGAAATATACGACTTTAAAAATTTTTTTGACACCTCTAGGAAAATGGCCATTTTGGAAACATTCTGATTCCTAGAAAATCAAACTAGTTATTTTTATACTAACTTTGGGCCGGGGAATCCGAATCTGAAAGAATTAGGCGGCGGCAAGCAATATTAACAGAATTACACGACTTTTAAATTTTCAATAAACACAAGCTATCTTTAAAGCATTTTAACACATGAAAACCATAGAAAAACAACAATTTGAGTGTGGCCATCCCTAAAACAAAATCAAAAACTAATTATATCAATAACGTAAAACTTTCCGACGCGATAATTCTTCACATGATAATTCATCACATAACACATTAACCTGATGAATTATGACTATCTCAACGGCCGTATTCTTAAACCAAAAGTATGAAAATTCGTAGTCTTAAAAAGTTGTTACCTAGACCGGTCACCAATATCAATGTTATTATATAAAACCTAACCTAACCTAACCTAACCTAACCTAACCTAACCTAACCTAACCTAACCTAATCTAACCCAACATGGTTTGTGCCCCTTTATACCGCCTGCTCGCGTCAATTTAAAAAAACATCCCAGTTTTCAAGTAGTTTAGCGGCTACGCTAGGTTTGTATAACATGGTTTGTGCCCCTTTATACCGCCTGCTCGCGTCAATTTAAAAAAACATCCCAGTTTTCAAGTAGTTTAGCTGCTACGCTAGGTTTGTGTAACATGGTTTGTGCCCCTTTATACCGCCTGCTCGCGTCAATTTAAAAAAACATCCCAGTTTTCAAGTAGTTTAGCGGCTACGCTAGGTTTGTATAACATGGTTTGTGCCCCTTTATACCGCCTGCTCGCGTCAATTTAAAAAAACATCCCAGTTTTCAAGTAGTTTAGCTGCTACGCTAGGTTTGTGTAACATGGTTTGTGCCCCTTTATACCGCCTGCTCGCGTCAATTTAAAAAAACATCCCAGTTTTCAAGTAGGTTAGCGGCTACGCTAGGTTTAGGTAGCATGGTTTGTGATACAAAAGTGAGTAAAATTTATAAAAAGTAAGTACTTAAATTATAAACATGTCATTTTACGTTATTGATATTACTGCTTAATGGCAACACTTAATTTTATGTGATGTAACATCTTTATTCTTTTTCTATGGTTTTCATGTGTTAAAATGCTTTAAAGATGACTTGTGTTTATTGAAAATTTAAAAGTCGTGTAATTCTGTTAATATTGCTTGCCGCCGCCTAATTCTTTCAGATTCGGATTCCCCGGCCCAAAGTTAGTATAAAAATAACTAGTTTTATTTTCTAGGAATCAGAATACTTCCAAAATGGCCATTTTCCTATGTGTGTAAAAAATTTTTTTAAAGTCGTATAATTCAGTTAATATTGCTTGCCCCCACCTAATTCTTTCAGATTCGTATTCCCCGGCCCATAGTTAGTATAAAAATAACTAGTTTGTATTTTTAGGAATTTTACCCATAAACCGAACTTTACCCAGCTTTTGGGCGGTAAATTCGTTAACATTTCACTAAATATCGTTTATTTTTTCAAATATCTGCATCTTTATTTTTCAAGTGCTCAAAAAATTGACTAAAACATTAGTACGTAAAGTCAGAGCACTTACGGAATTCTCAAGATTCACAACAGCCGCCTCCATTATTGAACTCAACGACTTTATTACTAATAATTGCACTTGTTTTCACTTACAAAACCACCAATATAATACAGGAAATGTTAAAAATACAACTGACATCAGCGGGTACAAGAAAATCGAGAAACGTCAAATGGTTTTCTAGAGATGTGCGTAACAATCGTTATTTTCTTGAATCGATCTTTTAAGTCCAATCGACATGGTTTCAAGGAAATTTTTGGAAATTGGAAACACTAGCTGGTTTCCAGCATGTGTTGCAATGCCATTTTCAAAGATATACATTGTTTCTCCCAGAATCACCTTTTCCGTGCGTCCCCGTTCCCCTCTCGCGTCCCCTACCTAGCTAGCTTTATAAATTATAGCCTATATGTTATTTTGATGTATGAGCTATATTATTGTTTAGTTTCATGAATCCATTCAGTAGTTTTGCGTGAAAGAGAAACAAACACATATACATCCATACAAACTTTCACGTTTATATTATGAGTAAGATTATAACAATAATTTTATTAAACTAAATTTAGCTTTTTTAAAAATATTTGTTGGGTCTGTAATTTTTGTTATGAGCATTTTGTAAAACGAAAAAAAAATGAAGTAAAAAATATTTTCATAATACCTTTGTCTGATAAAATACATATATTTTTTTTAGTTTCGTGTAAACTTTAGCTTGAAAATAGTCGCCTTTGCAAACTTCTGGCTCGAATAGAATTAAAAATTTTAAAGGCAAGTTTCATAATATTATCCGATTCGAGAATTTTAGAGCACAAAACAATATGCTGGTGTATGATGCAGTGATAACTGGTGAAACTTGGAATGTTGTCATCATTTTTGCACAACGAAATAAAACCAACTCTTTGTCCCACCATAGCGGGTGCCCAATCTGTCTTGATGGCAACTAGTTTGTGAATCGGAAATTCGGTTTTTTCAACAAAACACTTAAAAGATCTTTAGATATCTTCACCTCTGGTTTGCCCTTTCAATGGAATCATCATTAGTAACTCTTCTTTTACCGTCATGTCTTAAAAAACTAGACGCACGAAAACGCACAATTCAGCAATGTCGGTAACATCGGCGAATTGGAAAAAATTCGGTTTAGTGGCGAAATTCCTAAAAATACAAACTAGTTATGTTTATACTAACTATGGGCCGGGGAATACGAATCTGAAAGAATTAGGCGGCGGCAAGCAATATTAACTGAATTATACGACTTTAAAAATTTTTTTTACACACATAGGAAAATGGCCATTTTGGAAGCATTCTGATTCCTAGAAAATCAAACTAGTTATTTTTATACTAACTTTGGGCCGGGGAATCCGAATCTGAAAGAATTAGGCGGCGGCAAGCAATATTAAATGAATTATACGACTTTTAAATTTTCAATACACACATGCGAAAATAGCCATTTAAAAAGCATTTTGACACATGAAAACCATAGAAAAACAACAATTTAAGTGTGGCCATTAAACAATAATATCATCGAACATACCTTATAAATCAAATAACCTCATCTAACCTAACCTAACCTAACCTAACCTAATCTAACCTAACCTAACCCAACATGGTTTGTGCCCCTTTATACCGCCTGCTCGCGTCAATTTAAAAAAAAACATCCCAGTTTTCAAGTAGTTTAGCGGCTACGCTAGGTTTGTGTAACATGGTTTGTGCCCCTTTATACCGCCTGCTCGCGTCAATTTAAAAAAACATCCCAGTTTTCAAGTAGTTTAGCGGCTACGCTAGGTTTGTGTAACATGGTTTGTGCCCCTTTATACCGCCTGCTCACGTCAATTTAAAAAAACATCCCAGTTTTCAAGTAGTTTAGCGGCTACGCAAGGTTTGTGTCACATGGTTTGTGCCCCTTTATACCGCCTGCTCGCGTCAATTTAAAAAAACATCCCAGTTTTCAAGTAGTTTAGCGGCTACGCAAGGTTTGTGTCACATGGTTTGTGCCCCTTTATACCGCCTGCTCGCGTCAATTTAAAAAAACATCCCAGTTTTCAAGTAGTTTAGCGGCTACGCTAGGTTTAGGTAGCATGGTTTGTGATACAAAAGTGAGTAAAATTTATAAAAAGTAAGTACTTAAATTATAAACATGTTATTTTACGTTATTGATATTACTGCTTAATGGCAACACTTAATTTTATGGTTTCTATGGTTTTCATGTGTCAAAATGCTTTTTAAATGGCTATTTTCGCATGTGTGTATTGAAAATTTAAAAGTCGTATAATTCATTTAATATTGCTTGCCGCCGCCTAATTCTTTCAGATTCGGATTCCCCGGCCCAAAGTTAGTATAAAAATAACTAGTTTGATTTTCTAGGAATCAGAATGCTTCCAAAATGGCCATTTTCCTATGTGTGTAAAAAAAATTTTTAAAGTCGTATAATTCAGTTAATATTGCTTGCCGCCGCCTAATTCTTTCAGATTCGTATTCCCCGGCCCATAGTTAGTATAAAAATAACTAGTTTGTATTTTTAGGAATTTCGCCACTAAACCGAACTTTAGCCGGCGAATTCATCAAACTGTAGTGACAAGAAACAACATTTCTGCAAGTCTTCATTAAGTAATTGTTCCAAATTTTCACTTAAGGCTTCATTGCGTCGCATTACTGTGTTTCGTGAAAATGATATGTCATTTATTGTATTTTATTGCATACGCACGCAACGATACTGCCATTGCGTTGTTGCGATGCGACCATAAATATACTAATCCCTAGATCGATATCTTCGGGCTTTCTCCATACTAGTGATGCGGTCGTCAAACTTAACTGTCAAAATGACTTGCGTGGCGCGAATTGACTAAAAGATAGAGGAAGTTTATTTGTCTACCATAGACAATATAATCGCTCTATCCTACTTCATGGATTCATTAGCCCAATAAATTATATAAAAAAATAAAAATGCTTCAGAGCGGCAAAATTTGAAATTCTGCTTGCATTAGAAAAATAAAAACTCGGGGTACATGTTTAAATATTACTTTTATTTTCACAAATACAATGGATAAGTGCAAAAACACAAAATGCTTTATACAAAAATATGAAATACCTTCCGTGGATATATTTCAGCCATCTCACAGCAAAAACTGCAACATGTCTTCTGAAATAAATATGTCACATTAAACAAAGTTTGGGAACGGAACATAGAATACTTGTGATGAACAAAGTTTATATGCGACGGGCCACTTCAAGAGTCAGAATAGTATATGTTAGTCGGTTTACATGAGTTCGGTGAGTCCAAATAAGTGAGAGGCTTATGGCGGAGAGCAAGTTGTTAATAATCGTCTGCAACAGGGCCTTTCTTTATTTATGGTGGAGAACGAGAGGTTAAACTAAAGCTCTACGAGCATTATTTGACCCTATGTATGTGCAAGTAATCATAGCAAATAGAGAAATAAACAGTCACCTTTCTTTGGAATCTGACATGTCTTCAGCTGAGACGTTGAACTCTCCTCTGGTGTTCCTGTTATATCTGAAAATTAAAAACAGTTTTTACAATATTTGTATCTCAAATATTACTTAAGATTTAGCATGACAACTGATAAAAAAACTGCAACATGTCTTCTGAAATAAATATGTCACATTAAACAAAGTTTGGGAACGGAACATAGAATACTTGTGATGAACAAAGTTTATATGCGACGGGCCACTTTAAGAATCAGAATAGTATGTGTTAGTCGGTTTACATGAGTTCGGTGAGTCCAAATAAGTGAGAGGCTTATGGCGGAGAGCAAGTTGTTAATAATCGTCTGCAACAGGGCCTTTCTTTCTTTATGGTGGAGAACGAGGGGTTAAACTAAAGCTCTACGAGCATTATTTCACCCTATGTATGTTCAAGTAATCATAGCAAATAGAGAAATAAGCAGTCACCTTTCTTTAAAATCATGCGACATGTCTTCAGCTGGGACGTTGAACTCTCCTCTGGTGTTCCTGTTATATCTGAAAATTGAAAACAGTTTTTACAATATTTGTATCTCAAATATTACTTAAGATTTAGCATGGACAACTGATAAACTTATGTTCAGTAAACAACATTTTGTATTGAATGCTACCATTTAAATACCCCACATACATTTAAAGTGAAATTAAACAAGGCAAGGAGTGTATGCCAAGACTGAGTTGTTTGTCGGTCCGTCCTCTCTGCCTATCCTGCGGAGAAACAGTGTAATGGTTTGTTTTAAAGCATTATCAATTTTACCTTGTACGAGGTCTTGTATGAAGTCTTTTGTAAGATGGGCATTTTTAACGTTGACGTTTCAAGCCTCCGCCTATCTTCTGGGGTGAGAGACGATCGTCGGATGAGTCTTTCTCCTTCTGTCCAGAGGATTTTCGGGACTTCAAGCGGCATGCCAGGTGAGAGACGACATTATCGCATCCCCAGCCACAATGTATGATCTCACAATCATGGTCACAAATCTGACGTTAACAATGTTCCTAAAGTATAGGCTTCGATACGTTAGCAACGTTTTTATGAGGTGGTAGAACATTTTCTGAAACGAAATATGGAAAAACATTAACCACTAGTACCCATAAGCTTGCCTTCACGCTAAATTAAGTATTTCGTTCAAACATCATTCCATATCTATATTTTAACCTCAAATATTGATTTACAGATAAATTAAGGTGAATGTAATGTTTTATGTAATTAATTACCTGATTTCTTGATCAACATTAAACACTTTTTCACCTCTAGAATTCATGTAAGCATTTTTTGAATAAAATATGTTCATCGGCAAATTATCAAAACAACGTGCAAAGTAAACATGGCTGACATGGCGGATGGCAAATCCATAGATACGAATACCTGCAGATAGTGCGGTGTGCGGTTTCCTGCATTTGGTACCATAAATAATACATACATTTGGTACCTTTTTTTTAGTGACGTAGGTGTATGAGCATCTCTTTCTGACACACGTAGAGAGCGAGAGATGGCGAAAATCAAAATTACAGACCTATCTAGAATTCAGCTTTGTCTGTGGTGTGTGGCACTTTCGCTAGAGTAAGAGTTATTTATGGTCACAGGACACAAATTTTGACAGAGTTATACGCCCCTGGATGCGACTGAAGCGTGTGAGTAGGTACCTTATTCAGTCCTTCGCGCGAATACATCTCAAAATAATGTTATTTTGTCATATTTTCCTATTCACTTTATTTTACTCTCGCGGACTACCTAAATCAGCTTGGCGGTCGACCGGTAGACCGCGGTCGACCTGTTGTCCATCCCTGGTGTAAAGAAACAACGTATATTTTACAAAATAAGGACATGTTCGGACACGCATAATATCGATGACTAAATAAAATACCTAAGAGAGGACTTGGCATACCAACAAAACATTATGAGGCGCTTCTTTGGCGCCTTCTGAAAAGAGATTCCGCAAACTGCACAACTGCGCATATAATGGATATCCCATTTTAAGGCGCTTCTTTGGCACCTGCTGAAAAGAGATTCCGCAAACTGCACAACTGCCGAGGTGCGCAGATTATGGATATCCAATTTAAAGGCGCTTCTTTGGCGCCTGTTGAAAGGAGATTAATTAATGTACTTAACTTATGACTGCAACGAATTTTAAGTATTTGACTGCCTCCATGGTCGAGGAGTTAAGCTCTCGACTAGCAATCCGGAGTCACAGGTTCATTTTTTTTAATCTATTAATTTATTATTTAAAAATAATTAATAGTGTGTTTGCGGCACATTCCATAGTGGAAGATTCTCTCAGTATCACCATGTATTATTCAGAATTGAAACATTGCTTGAAATGGCTTTACTCGTATTTAAAATAATAAAATAGATTTTCGGCATATTCCAGGGTGGAATATACTCTCAGTATCGCCTTGGTGAAAGACCACCATTCGAAATTGAAACATTGTTTGAATGGCGTTAGTAAAGTTTCGTAACCAGATTTGAATGGCCAGATACTTTCCCGCCTTCCTATTTCCCATCTCCTTCCCCTCTCCATTACTTTCAGCCTCACAACATATCCCAATTGGGAATGCCATAGTCTCACTGGCTTCAGACGGTTAAATTGTGGTTTGAGAACACAAAATACAGAAAACCATCTAAACACATTTTTGTTTGTAGAAAAATCGACAGGAAAGCTGTTCGTCGAAATCGGTTTAGTTAGTTCTTCGGAGTTAAAGAAGATCACCTAATGTGCGAACCAGTGGTTTGCAAACCGTTCAGTTCGCATTCAGTTCATCTGTATACACTATTATATATACGCACCATTCGATTAATGAAATTTTGAAATTTTAACAATAGGTATTTTACGAAAATGTTGCTGTCACTGTCGCTCTTATCCCCCGAATACTGAGCGAAAGAGACAACTGCGTCTCAGAGATAATATAAAAAAAATTGAGGTTTTGTACCTATTCCTCATTTTTCTCCTTAAAAACTGGACCGATTTTTAAGATTTCTTCTACTAAATATATAAGAAAAAGATACCTTTGTGTTTCTACTTTTTTTTAAATACACTGTTTAATTTGTGTACTGAACGCCTGTTGATGACGTACAAACGAGGCAATTATGACGATTTTTGGAGGGACCTAACACCCATAAGAAGTAAACTTATTAAAAAAAGCAAAACGTACCAACACGCCACGCCAGTGGTCGATAACTTTAGTATATTATATTTGAAAAAAATACAGTAGTGTCAAAAACAAGAGAGGAAATTAGGGATTACGTTTGTATGGACAAAACGCCACGCTGTTTTCTTTCTTAATCCAGGGCCAAAACATCCAGTTTCTTCTTAACCCAGGGACAAAACATCCAGTCTTAATTCAGGGGCAAAATATCCAATTTCTTCTTAATCCAGGGCCAAAACATCCAGTCTTAATTCAGGGCCAAAATATTCAGTATATTTTTAATCCAGGGACAAAACAACCAGTCCTAATCCAGGGCCAAAATATCTAATTTCTTCTTTATCCATGGCCAAAACATCAGTTTATTCTTAATCCAGGGCCAAAACATCCAGTCTTAATCCAGGGCCAAAATATCCAGTTTCTTCTTAATCCAGGGACAAAACATCCAATCCTAATCCAGGTCCAAAATATCCAGTTTCTTCTTAATTCCGGGGCCAAAACATCCAGTCTTAATCCAGGGCCAAAATATCCAGTTTCTTAATCCAGGGCAAAAATATCAATTTTTTTCTTAATCCAGGGCCAAAACATTTTGTGTGCAACTAATTTTTATTTTTTTTTTAATTTTCTTTATTCATTAAATCAAAAATTGAGGTAACATTAGTGGATTTTTCGACCACCATGCTAGGCTGGTGCCCGTGTTATGGTGGTCGATTTAACATAATTAAGTGCAATAACAATCAGACGTTCGTGTAATATAATGTAACATAATTATAAAAAAATAAATATAAATATAAAAACTCCGTCAAAAGTGCATTAGAAATGTATTAAATGAGTACAAAACTGCATAAATATATTGACATATATTTTGTACTACTTCCCTCTTGTTATAATAATGTAATTGCAAGATTAGTATTTAATTTCTAGACACAATATAATGGTATGATGCGAAAATCTATAATTGGTTTCTCGTTTTGGTAAATCATACATGTATAAATTAATCCAATTGTAAAGTGTTGATTTCCCTAAAATAAATAATAACTAAAGGAGTTTTAATTTTTAGTAATTTTTGTACAAATAAATTCCTGTATTCATCCTATTTATACTGCAGTGAATTCTTATTTTAACAATTTTTATCTCAGCAGAATACAAGTAAGGCAGTAGAGTGAGTAGAGTACATTGAACATATCAGTTGTGCCAAACCATTTAAAGTCATGAGTGAAAAAGAAAATTGTAAAAAGAATTCAATAGAAAAAAAATTAAAGTTTTATTTTACGGCTATTTAAATGTTTTAATCTATATTCTTTGAAGAAAATCTTTAAAGAAACTTCGCCCCTTTCCGGATATCCATTGTTGGACACCGCATGCAAAATGAGTAATTGTATCAGATCTTTTGATGTTGTTATTTAATGCGTTGAATATTTTAGGTGCGATGTATGAGTATTGTCTCTGTGAAAATGTGGTTTTTGTTTTAGGTATTTTGCATTTTCCATGTGTTGAGTAGCGTGTGTGTATATCTTTTTGTGTGGAGTTTATGAGACCATTTTTCCATATATATATGAGAGCTATTTTCATATACAGTTGACGAATGTCTAGTACTGCGAGCTTCTTGAAAAGTGGCTCTGATGGATGAGAGGGGGGACATTTGAAGATGATCCTTAGTAAAAGTTTTTGAACGGTTACTAGAGGGTAGAGAATGGATGCTGCACAACCTCCCCATCCTATAATGCCGTATGTTAATATAGATTGGAATAGAGCAAAATACACACTTCTCAGAGTTTTTGCATCAAGAATTGATCGTAGAGAGTAAAAAATATGACATAACTTACGGAGTCTTTGTGTTATGGAGCTAATTTGGGCCTCCCACCGTAATTGGTAATCTATAATGACACCTAGGTACTTTATTTCATTAGACGGTTTAAGTATTGGGCACGAACAGCTATTTATAAGAAGTAGTGGGGAAGTGTCTAGATTTTGTGGGCAAGTGTGGATGATTAGTTTAGGAAGGTTTTCTGGGAGAGATAATTTTCGGATAGAAAAAAGTATGTATTGTGTTTTTTGAACATTTAAGGTAAGGAGGTTAGAGTCTAACCATTTTTTAATTATGTTAAGTCCACAATTTGCTTTCTCAATTGATGTTTTCCACGTTTTACTTGTAAATATGATAACAGTATCATCGGCGAAAGATATTATATTACCGTCAATATTCAAGTTTAATAAGGAGTTCATATATATGAGAAATAAGAGCGGACCTAAAACACTTCCTTGGGGCACGCCGTAGGAGATTGGTAAACATTTACTCCTATATTCTTGATTTGACTGAATGACAGTTGTTTGTGTTCTTTGTGTTAGGTAGTTTTCAAACCATTTCAGGGAAGTACCTTCTATCCCAATCTGTTGCATTTTTTTAAGAAGAATATGGTGTGAAATAGTATCGAAGGCTTTAGACAGATCTAGAAAGACAGCAAGTGGTTTATTGCCTTTATCGAGGTTATCAGATATCAGTTTGGTAAAGGTTGCGATTGCATCAGAAGTACTAAGATTTTTGCGAAAACCGTATTGGTTTTTTGAGAGGATTTTATTGATCTCGAGGAACTTAAGGAGTCTTAGTTTTACTACCTTTTCAAAGATTTTGGAAATTGTGCTTAATAGCGATATAGGCCTGTAATTATTTAGGGATGATCTGTCACCTGATTTGAAAATGGGGATGATTGAGGCATGTTTAAGAGAATTTGGAAATATACCTGATTGGAAGCTTAAATTAATAATATGTTGGAGAGGGGTGGCAATAAGGTTTTTTAAATGCTTCATAAGTTTAGTAGAGATTTTGTCTATTCCTGTTGAGTGGCTATTTTTTAATGTAGAGATGATTTCTGTAATTTCCAATTCTGTGGTGGGAGTGAAAGTGAATGGAGTATAACTCAGGTGGCCCATGGATATTTCATTCGCGAGGTCATGTTCTGAAACATTATTTCTGGTTAAAATATTATTGGAAAGGTTAGATCCGATTGAGGTGAAAAATTCGTTGAAATGATCTGCTATTTTTTCAGAGTTTTTATTTGTGTTTACTAGTGATCGGCCTTCAATGTTAATATTATTGATGGGTGAAGTCGTTTGTTTGGTGTAGGATATGTCCTTAATTATACTCCATATTTTTTTCGTGTCATTTTCGGCGTTTTTTATTTGTTTTTTATAGTAATCTTCTCTGGCCTTTGAAGTAATTTTTTTACAAACATTTCTGTATTTTTTGTAAAATAAGTTAGATTCATGGTCGTTGGGATTTTTTTTACAGAGCGCATGTAGCTTATCGCGCTTGCGGATAGAATGAAGGATACCAACAGTAATCCAAGGTTTGAGTTTAGTATCATAGTGTTTTGATTTGGGAGTTGTGTTGGATGTAGCGTTGGTTAGATGGTTGTGTAGTGTTTCGACAAGAGATTCGCAGGCCAAATTGGGATCATTCAGTTTAAAAAGATTTGACCAATCTTCCTGAGAGACCAGCTCAAAAAGTGTGGTGTAGCATATTTTCTTTTGTGGGATTACATGCGGTGGTGGTTTGTGTATTTTATGAGAAAGAGAAGTTATGGTAGCGTAGTGGTCTGTGACAGTGCATTGGTATACGAGAGATGAAGTTTTTAGTTTACATTTTGAAAATACATGATCAATACAACTTACAGACGAGCCAGATACTCTGGTGGGTGCTGTGATGGCTGGGACGAAACCTTGAAGAGTTAATAGGTTTAAATAGTCACTGGCTTGTGGATGCATGGAATTAATTATATTTACATTGAGGTCACCAATAATAAGGATATTGTCGCAATCACTCACAGAAGATAAAGATAGGCTTAGTGAATTTAGAAAAGGGGTAATGTTAGATGTGCCTGGTGATCGATATATAGAAAAAATGGTTATGCGCTTATCTATGACTATTTTGAGACAGTTAGAGTGATTGATTATTATTTCATTTACTGTGTGAGATATGTGATTTTTTATGTATATTATAACTCCATCGTTTTGAGTTGTGTTACTCTGTGTGTTGTAGTGGGTATAGTTTATTATATTTTTGGGGACGTAATTGTCATTGATCCAGCATTCACTTAAAATGAGTATGTCAAAGTCAGAGTTTAGGTCTGTGAGAACTATCATTAAGTCATTAAAATTTCGGTTTATACTTCTGATATTCATAGAGAAAATTTTTAGGGCCCATTTCGTTAATATTTGTTGAACTGCAAGAGCACTATTGGTTTCTGTACATGGAATTTGACACAAATTATCCAAGTGATCAGCTATTTCTACCATTAGTAATATTTGTAACAAAACACAGTCATAAGTCGCATTAAATATAACAATGGATTTGACATCTCAATAAAGAATTTCAAATAATATAATAATACATAAAAGTAAAGGTTGAAGTAGTAGACGGGTTCAACATATTCATATAAGAGGTTGAAGTTAACATTTAATGCAGTGATAATGGAAAAATTTGGGTTTGAAGATAATGCATTTGAGGTAGAAATTTTAAATAATATTCTACTATTGTTTGTACTGAAGACATTAAGAAAATATAAAAACGTATAAAAGTAATATAATAATATAAAAAAGTAGGTTTTGTAGCTAAGCGATTTTTTTTTACAGATTACTGGGTGAGGGAGACAGAAGATGTTTATTTTTGTCATTAATAATAATGACAGGTGTTCCAACGTCTTTACGTACGTACACTTGGCCTCCCCTGGTCCAAGCAAATTTGTAAAAGTTCTCGCGCGTAGCCTTTCGTGCAAGAAACCACAAGTGTTTAGCGTGAAAAGTCAGGTGTTCTGATATGTATATCGGAGAGCTGGGTCCTGACATTCCGATGAGGGTGGTGTTTAGAGTGTCTTCTCGAGTTGTCGCTTGTTTATTGAACTTTTTAATATCACTCAGGAAATCATCGCGGTCCGTGTGGGTTTTGAATTTGATAACGATAGGTCTGGGTTGATTTTTGGTCAATTTTTGAGTGATGCGGTACGCTGCATCGATATTGTTATCCTCGTTTGTGTTGGTGGTTTTTTTTTATATTAAATATAATATTTTTTAAGTTTTCCCCATTGATTTCCGGGATCCCCCTTATTTCCACATTTTTTGATTTATTTTGTCTGTCGAAATGTTCTATTTGAGTTTCCAAAGCTTCAACTCTTGCTTCGAGGTCAGAGTTCTTTTTTTCCAACATCTTGTTTTTATCCTCGAGACCGTTAAAACGTAATATAATATCCTCATATTGTTTCTGCATGATCGCGAGTGTTGCAAGAATTTGTGTGTTCTGTTCCAGAAGTTTACATAGCACTTCGTTCTCCAAAGGTTCGAGAGAAGTCTTTGGTTTGGAAATAGTCTTGATTGAAGGTGTGTCATTTACCTCTGCGTCGCAAGATGTCGCTGGTTTTCTCTGTCTGCTCATTTTGAATTATTTTAGTTTTGCAATATGATTAGATATGTGGGTAGATGGTGCTAATCGTTATTCCAAATTATATTAATAAAAGGATTATTAATAATAAAAGAAGAAATAACAAAAATTTTTGGAATCACTCGGTTTCGAACTGAGGGTGAGTAGAACCGGAGCCAAATGCGATGCCCACTGGACTACTCTCGGTATATTGACAGTGCCTTTTAATCACAATATAAACTGCAAAGCTCTGTAGTTGTTATTTTGAATTATGCTGTATCGAACTTTGTGTCACTGGAATGAACGTTTTTTCACTTATTTAAATTGTTTTATATTTACAATTCATTTAGAATCACTATGTTTAGTATTATTTAATTGGATTATTGTATATTATTTGAGATTTACACAGGCACAAGTATAATAGTGATTTGTTGTTAGTTATTTTTTATTGATCACTAAATTCACTTGAGATTACCAACTATGATTTATGGATTTTGGCAACGGAATCACTTATTTTTATTACAAAACTACGCGTATACACGCGCGGTAATACTTTAAATGTTTTCTGCACTTTTTACTATTTCGCTATGGGTTCTAATTAGATTTATTTAATTTTTTATCTCTGTTTTGAATCGCCTGACTGTCACCGAGTGTGTTGTTGTATGTTGTATTAGGAGGGAGGTATTGTAATTAGGAGGGAACTGTGAGATGATGTGGTAAAATGAGTAAAAAATATCACGATATTTTTTGATACTGTTTATATTAGCTGTAGTTAAAATTTCTAGAAACTATACAGATATTATATTCTGTAACCAGTACTTGAAATTTTATTTCGCAAGATATGCACATTGAAAGCCCAACTGGAGTTATTACCTCTATAAATATGGAATACTCCAAAAAATTATCATTTATAAAAATTTGGCAGAGAGAGCTTTTTCATACAGGGCAAGTACAAGCAATATAAACGATACATTATAAAATAATTTATTCCCAAAAGTATAAAAATACACTTAACACTAAACTTATACTAATATCTGTTCAATCAATCAATACTGAGGTCTCGGAAGTTGGTTTCAACCTTCGCCCTCTTTTTGGATTTCTTTGAGAAAGCGTATCTGTGTTTTTCTTCGGCATCGAAGTATGGCTTCATGGAGATCAGTTTTTCAAAATTCTTTTTGCTGAGTGTCGATATATCGGGCAGGTCCCCCCCGTAGTGGGGCGGCAGGGTGTTCTTTGGCAGAACGTCTCTATGGAATGCCTCATAGTCCGTGTTTGGCGGGAAAAGACTCAGCTGAAAAGGAAAAAAAAGAATTATTCGAACAATATTAATTTCTACATAGAACATACTCGTAACTTTGGTAGAAATAACATTTTTTTTTATTCAGTGTCATTTTTATGCACAGGTTGTACATAATTTTAGCATAGATGGTAGGCTTCGGGCAGATGCACCCGCCGTCAAGACCTTGAAAAACCTCGCCCTATGAATCCGAGTACCTCTGCTAAGTCATCGAACGTAGCAAACCACTATGGTAGATATGTTTGTTATGGCAAATGTTTCCGGGATAGCGGTACATACATGCCTCTCAAATGAAAGAGATTTTATAATAATTTATGAAGATTTATACCATTTATATTAATTTACAATAAATTTAGTTTTACCTAGTTTTGTGAAAACAACTATATGGTATAGTAGAAGACTTGATCGTTTTTCTCAATAAAATTAAATTTGTCCAGTTTTCGTCTGCATTTTCAAGATCAACGCAACCATTTTCCGTTTTATTTTATTTAAAAATTTAAACAAGCACTGAGAAAAATCTTTTTTGAAAGTAGGTACTGACCGATCTACTAAAATTTCACTAGGATAGGCGTAGTGTATAAAAAAATCTAATTTCTCAGTGCAATGAGTGAAACCAGAGAGAAATCTAATTTACCAGTGAAATAAGTGAAACCAATCTAATTTCTTTTTTTTTTAAAGCAAAACAAACATTCCCGAATAACTCAACAATGTTTGAAAATCTCCTACTACCACCATACTAAGCGGAAAATGTTGTTTGTGTTGCGATGGAAGACTAAGCCAGCCGAGGAATCCAACACCCGATGCCCGGGTTGGACCCAAGCGCGACCGGTCGAATTTACCAGTGAGATGGGTGAAACCAGAGACAGAACAATATAATTTACCAGTGAAATTAGTGAAACCAGAGAGAGAGAATAATCAAATTTACCAGTGAAATGAGTGAAACCAGAGAGAGAGAGAAAAATATAATTTACCAGTGAAATGAGTGAAACCAGAGACAGTACAATCTAATTTACCATTGAAATGAGTGAAATCAGAGAGATAACAATCTATTTTGCTAGTGAAATGAGTGAAACCAGAGAGTGAACAATATATTTTGCCAATGAAATGAGTGAAACCAGAAAGAGAACAATCTAATTTACGAGTGAAATGAAATGAAACCATAGAGAAAACAATATAATTTACCAACGAAATCAGCTCCTTTTTCATGAAGGGTTTAATCAGCATCATGACTTTGTCAAAGAAGGGCACCGAGTTCATAACGTAGATTTTCTTTATGCTCAAGGGCATGCCTTCTTGGATGTAGGTGAAGAACTTGCCTAAGGAACTGGAAAAAATAACACAAAATTAAGTCACATTTTAAAATGAAAATCAAAACTCTCAAAGCAATTGGAAAACAACGTTAATTTTTGATAAATTGTTGACTTCTACATTTACGATAACAATATTAAATTTATAATTTTATGTGTTATCAAAAACAAATATATAATATAATTTATCATATTTTTTTGTTGACAAATAATTAGAAAGACGATTAGAATAAAATTATCTTTCGAATTAACACCGTTAATAAACTTTAAATCATTGGTGAATCATATTATTACGATTGATTTTTTTTCAGGCTCTATGGCACCGAATACCCCGAAATTTTGGATACGAATCAATCAAAATCTACCAAAAGTAGCATTTGTTGAAAAATATAATTTTTACGGGCGTAATGAAAGACTAGGGGTCGAACTTCCGACTTCTGACGAGTTCTATTTTTACTATTAACTATTTTAGAACAATAATTTATTGTCTTTACAGGATTTCTGTATTATTTTCGTCCTTTTCAAAACCTATCCTGTCTGACAATATGTGCCAATATTAACTACCCGTGGCATCGTGGAACAATCAGTCTGTTAAATTAACTAATGAAGACCTCTTTGATACCTCGGTTTTTTAATATCGATTCAAACAGAGACTTGTGCATGTGCTCAGCCAAGTGATTTATTGGTGCCATAATAACATAACAAGAATATGCTTTGGGAAATCCAGATGAGTTAGATTCCCTTTCAGTGTCCTCTGTTCACACATCCCCACAACCTACAATTGTATCATATTGTACCGCCATACTTTGTGGATTAAATTCTAAATTATTGTTAACAGTCCAATTGATTCGCAATTTATATGCAATTTGAAGTGTATCTAAAAGCTTCCTGCTTACTCACATAGATGGTAATACTAAGAACTGTCCTAAGACTCCCCTAGATGGCAGCTAGCTTAGTACAGGCTGTGGGAAATAGAGAGTCCAACAGCTCAGAGAGATTCTTCAGCAGATCTCTCACCTCAGATTCCAATTAGCCAGTTCCTAGTTAGGTCGACTATCGTGGTCAACACTGTATACGTGAAGTATAAATAAACCAGATTTATACCAAAAGAACATTATTCTATCCATTGAATTAATCTCCTTCCTAAGTGAGTTGGAGGACTGTTGGTGAAACACCACAAGATTACACTTAGGGGGCATCCATTAATTACGTGAGTAGTTTTTCTTCCAATCTAGACCCCCCCCCGTTTGTGCTCACGTAATTAATGGATGCCCCCTTAAATAATATGTTAAACATTTATTTACATCAAATTAACGCGGGTCAAGTGTCCTAGCTTCACTCCCCGCATGTCAAATAGGAAGACAACCCCCTTCACTGGTCCAAGCTCGTAAACGCACTTATCTGCGAAAATAAAATAAATATATAATTACCTTTTCAATATTCGAAGACTCACATTATTGTGACGTATTTAATAAAAAATATCTAAATGTTTCGTAAACAATGGTTGTAAAATACAATTAGATAACTTTGAAATTAGAAAAAAGTGTTAATAGCCAAGTAAATACTATTAATAATCAAATGTTTTAGAAAAATTGTCATTTATTTTAATATTAACCGTTATATTTATAGCAATTTATTTATGTTATTTAGAAAACTTTTTTGTTAATTCAAAAAAGTTTTTAATATGTAAATGCAATTATTATCTACCTGTTTTAAAATATTTTTTTATATTCTATTTTATAATTATTGTGCTTATTTTATATATCTATTTGTTTTTTATGATACCTTTAACAAATTAATCATCGCTCTTCGGAATGTTTTTAGCCCATAGGTTCATATTTGTCTTTTGTTATTTTAATTTCATCCTGATGAAGGAACCATTGGTTTCAAAATATGTTGATAATTTTGATTAAATAAGTGGTGTACACAAAGTGATTTGTTTTAAATTAATTTAAATATACAGTTATTCAAATGAATTTCTAAAAAACGTAGGAGAAGTACTTAATTTGCAATCCATTTGTTTAAAAGAAAGTACCCTGATATCTACTTATAAACACATTTAGGTTGTTATATTTACCTGTAGTCATGAGTAGGCATTTGACAGCATGGTTGAAATGATATTTTTCAGGAGAATGGTTAAAGAGTCCGTGGTAAATGATGGGGTATCCCTCGGGAGTCTTTTCAGGTAAAACCGCGCACTCTCTGAAAATAAATAACACCATTTCATATTAGAGTTTCTTACTTATAGTTATCAAATAAAAGTAGAAAACATAGGAGGGCGCCACTGTTGTTCAAATGGCAATACTAAAAAAATAACTCATGGTGAGAAGTACGTCTTGATGCAACTCTCGGTGTTTTCGAGGACCAGTCCGCAAGCACTATGGAAGCAGAGCAGCATCTTGTAGCTGATATCACTGGGGATGATGTCACTGGAGTTCTCGCCCCAATGCAAGCAAAATGAATCAATAATCATTCTTACTTACAATACTTGACTATATTCCAACATCAGCGGAACAGCGAAGTCCCTATCATCAAAGTGTTACGATGCCTTGTCCCTGGTCGAATAATACGTCTTGATGATGTCACTGGAGTCCTCGCCCAACGCAAACAAAATTAATCTATAATAATTCTTACTTACAGCACTTGACTAGACTCCAACATCAGCGGAACAGCGAAATCCCTATCATCGAAGTGTTCCGGCGCCTTGTCCCTGGTCGAATAGTACGTCTTGATGCACTTCTTGGTGTTCTCGAGGACCAGTCCGCAGGCACTGTGGAAGCAAAGGAGCATCTTGTCACTGATATCCCTGGGGATGACGACACTGGAGTCCTCACTCTCGACCCAGGCGCGTAGCTCTGCGATATCCTCGACTTTGAAGTCCGGGTTGCTGGCTAGGCTGGCATTGTAGTCCCATGGTAGATCGTGCTCCATTTTGATTTGTGATATCTGTAAAGACATTATAATTATTAATTTTACGTTTTATTCCAAATGAGAATGGAGGATAGAATGGGTTATTTTCATTAACTATGAAAATCGTTTAATATGTGAGAGAGATTTAATTTTCTGATTTTGATCAATTCCGGAACGGGTCTATCTGGCCACAATGTCTTTTTGACAAATATGGTCGAAGAGCAAGGCTCTGAGATGCGCAGATAAATTTTATTTGATTGATTTGTGTTTTCACATCATTTAAAATAATAGGCGCGAATATTTCGGCGCGTTCCTGAGTGGTAGACGGTAAGACCACCGTTCAGAATTGAAACCACTCTCAACCACTTTCGTTAATTCAAGAGCGAACGGATTTTGAATGTGAATGCCGCACAAGGGTCATAACTGCTCCATGAAGTATGTTGTGAGGTTGAAGGCAGTGGAGAGGGGAAGGAGATGGGGAAGAGGAAGATGGGGAAGCACCTGGCTATTCAGATCTGGTCACCAAACACGGTTAAAACCCTTTCTGAACGGTGATCTTACATCAGGGCAATCCTGATAGTATCTTCCGCTCTGGGAAGTGCGGCAAGTATGTTATATATATTTTAAACGAAAAAATTGGGAAATACATTTTTTGAACCGGCGACCTTCGGATTGCTAATCAAGAGCCTTACTTGATCGCGTCTACAGCCTCGAAGTCATTGGGCGAGTTTACAAGCTACTATTTGGGAAATTCAGTATCTGTTCGTAAACTCGCTGAGTGTAATCGTATTACTTGCTAACTAGCAGATTGTTGACAATCTACGAAAAAAGTTGAAAGGTCGTCAACTTTATTTGCTACTCGTTTACTCGTGATTGGTTTATTTATGCGCTCAAAATGGCGCCCAACAAACAGCTGAATTCGACTATCCAATATCTGACAGAATTAGTTCACCCAGGTGTCGTTATTCTGGCTACTGGGTAGGTGTGGCGCTAGCAGCGACCTACGAGCTCAGTTTCCTACGCTACTGAGCGAGCGGACAGTATAGTGTGTCACCAAGACAATCTCACTCGCCGATTCACCCACTTTTAAACTTAGTAGATAGTAGCTTGTAAACTCGCCCAACCTAATCGAGGCTTTCGATGAATTAATTAAGTCAGGAGTCGGTCGGAATATCTCTTATCAATTGCTGACCGTGCTCGCAAATAACGCAACTGATCACAGATGATGAATTTAGTCAATATCGTATTGACATCGGTTTTATCGATCGACAATGCTAGACCTCCAGAGCGCGTGTTAAATGGGCTAGAACCAAAAGGTATTAAGTCAGCGAGACATTGGTTTCGTTTCTAATCTACATTGAAGGCTTTTTTCTTCTATGGATGGAAAGGTGTACCGTAATAACTGTCAACACCTATATATAATTGATTCATAACACTTTAATTGATTATGCGATCAGTGCATTGTTCTGTTTTACTATTGTATTGCTTACGGAAGAAAATAACAGTTTTATTTTTAACGTAATGAGTAAAACCACAAATTGGGTATTTCCACGTTTATTTTTATTGCTTAAAAAAAAATACGATGACTACAGCAATTTTAATGTTGACGAACACATTTTCTAGAGGCGAGTTAAAGTTTCCCATTTTTGAATTAATTTTTTTAATTAAAACAATATTTTGGGGCGTGGCTATCGTGTGACGTCATGAGAGTGGAAACTCACTGACAGTGTTTAATGTGTTTATTTATGCTGGCCAAGCCGAGCGACGCTTGTGACGTCAAAAAATACGATTTGCCAACAACGGGCCGTTTTGATTTTGTCAGTTTTAGATCGTTTTTAAAATCAATAATATTGAATGAAAACATAAAAAACAAAAATTTTTAGTAGGATGATTAAAATCAGAAAAATGATCTTTAAAAAATATTCCGTACATTTTCAACAGAATACCTCTTTTGTGGAAATATCCTAATTAAATTAACATAATATTAGCGAAAATCAATTGAAATTCTGAAACAGAAAAATCCGAAAAAGACACGGTCACATCTGGAACTCGAACCCAGGACCTTCGCATTGCCGGGGCTCAATTTTTCATTGGCTGCCATCTTTATGATTGCAAGATTCAAACCCGAACCAGATGCCATCTAGATAGTGTTTTGGATAAATGTTTAATTATTTGTTTGCAGAAAAATCAATAGATGTCGCAAAAATAAAAATGGATAAAAAATTATAACACTATCTAGATGGATTTTAGTTCGGGTTTGAATCTTGCAATCATATATATCTAAAGATAGCAGCCAATACAAATATGCGTTAAAAAATTAATGTTGGTAGTTCTTAGTCTAAGTATGATACAGTTAAATATGACCGAATCGGTTGGGGACAAATTAGCTCAGTTGGTAGAAGATGAAGGTCCTGGGTTCGAGTCCCAGATGTAACCGTATCTTTTTCTACTTTCTGTTTTCAGATTTTCGATTGAGTTTCGCTAATATTGTCTTCATTTAATTGAAGAAAATTACGATTATGAATAATATTTTACAATGTGCATTCTGACAATGTCAACTCAAAATTAGGTAAACGTAGAGCAAGGAAGAGTTGATTGACGCAAAGTTTTAACAAAACAATTAAAAAGAATTTATTTATGTTTATTTTGGTTCAAATAATTTGGTGGGCTATTATTTAAAAACATTCTTATTTATTACTTAATCGCATTTTTGACTTCGGTTTGGGACACCCCTGCCATAGGTCACCCCAAATGGTTCGCTAAGTATGCTGACTTAGCAGGGGTGCCCAGGTTCATGGGGTGAGGTTTGTCTAGGTCTTGGCGGCGAATGCGTTTGCTCATATACTGCGTGGAGGGCCTGGTTGAGAGAATGGTTGAGGGAGACCTTAGCTAGACCTCTCCACCTGGACTCTCTCGACCCATTGCTGCACTGCAGTGGGATGGATGGATTCATTCACCCTGGACAAATAAATCCTTCATACATTTCTGCCTTTCCAGTACTTCCCCTCCTTCCTTTCCCTAAAAAGACCCTCCTCACATTCTTAGGCCCCGAGGGAATTTTTTCCTGCATGGAGCTAATGTAAAAAGACAACTTTTTTACTGTTCATTAATTTATTTACAATAAAAGAATAACTTTTTCTCAGACTTTGTGGCCCGAACGAACTGAACTTTTGAAATAGTAAAGAATTTCATTTGTAGTACTTATAAAGTTAATGTGCAAAATAATAGATTTTCCCTATTAGTTAGTTAGTCATGGAATTAAGGACAAATCAAATAAGGGGTGTAGTTTGACACGGTTAACCTTGCAGGCACCAAAGCTGAAACTTACAAACTATTTTTATTATTTAACCCATAATTTTTTGTAACCGTAACATCTACAGTATCTACACTAACGACGCGACTGACTGCAAAGTTCAGAGTTCAAAGGTATCTTATTAAGAAATTTTGTGTGTTTTGCTAGAAGAAATATATTTTAATTTTTAATCCCCCGCCTACAGGAAATTTTGCAATATGGCTTAATGAAAAGCGAAGCTCGTAAACAGAACCAAAGTTCAAAGTAATTTGAATCCCAAATCATTGTTCTGAAATTTCATGTGTAAAAAACACTTATCTAGAATTTTTTATGATATTTTCGGTGAGAACTGAAATAAAATTGTGAAACACAAATTAATCAATAAAACATTTCGTTGCGCACGCCGGAATTTGAAACCACGTTCTCCAAATTGCTGGTCGAGTGCCTCGCCCCTCGACCACAGAGGCCGTAGCTAATGTAAAAGCAGTGCTGTATACAAACCAGCGAAACTTTTTAAAACCTTTCGCAACTGTTTGATAACACAATCACTTTAGAAAAAGCTTTACTATTTCAAACAGATTCTGGAATTTACACGCGGTAGAAGTGAAAGCTTCAGAAAACTAAAGTAGACAAAATTGGGGAGGCTACGAAGCATCGCACAAAGAGGAAACCGATAGGCTACGAAGCACCGCACAAAGAGGAGACCGATTATACTTTCTTATTCTCTCGCAGTCTAAATCCTATAGTATGAGCTTGTCTCTTTTTACTGTCGCTATTTTTAGTTACATCGAGTTTCGAATCACAAGTGCTAAAGAGGTTTTCACTTAAAAAAATAATTACATATGGTTTTGCATCAATTATCCAACACAATTTTTTGTATTTGTTGGGTTTTAACTTTAAGTTTTAATTGTAATAGTTTTAATCTTAGAAAAATATTAAATATAAAATTAATTAACTTAATAAAATAATAGCACACTGTAAATCACCCTTATTAGATAACAATATTTCCATGTAATGTTGACTCCTCCCACCGTTCTTCTCCTCCCCCAAAATCACCCCTCCCACTACCTCTACCTAATTTTTTTTTATTTCATAATATTTTATTTTTACAGATTTTTGTTTTTTTTTGGCTACCACACTAGAGTGGTTGCACACTAATTAAATGTAATCATTTTTGTACATACATACTTGTGCAGAATTTTTTAAGTTAGTCTTAAGTTTGCTCTTGAATGACACGGATATGTCGAAACCGGTAGCAGAAAATTAAACATTTAAAGTAACAAATGTACATTGAAAGTTAAAACTCTTCAAAACAAAATCCAATATAGTTACTTCAATAACTTCGCCAGGCGTTTAAAATCAACCAATTATATTCATACAAAAAATCGGTACAATGCGAGTGTTTCGATAATTTATTTATTACCGAACTAATTTAAAAGTATGATACATTGAACCTTTTATAAATGCGGCTGACGCGCGGTTCTGTGCGCATATTATATATAAATATGTCGAATAAATTAGCACAAATGAACAACACAAGTGCATAGTGGGCAAGAAAAACGATTTAAATGCAACATTATTCACAATTTATGAATTCAAAGAAAACAATTTCTTCATAGTAACTGTTTACGTTAGCTGTGCTAGTTTTTCTTCTATTTCTGAGTAATTTTCGCCAGCCGAAATTAACAGATAATGATACAGTACAGGAGATGTAATTTCGTAATAAATCAAATTTTAGTATAAATATTTCACTTTTGCGCGAAAATTCAAAGCGTACGGGAAAGCGAACTTTATTCGATCTTTCGTTGAATCAATAACTCTGCCTCAAGTAGTAAATAACGAAAAAATGAACAAGTATTTAATTAGCACTTTTAATAAACAACTTTTGCAATTTAGAATTCACTTGTAGAGCTCAGTTTGCAAAAGGAATCTTTTAATGCATGTGCGTTTTTTCGCCCTCCCTTTTTTGTAGGGAATCTGACATTTTACCCAGTGATCAAATTCTAAGTTTGCTACATACCCTTTATGTCAAACTAGTGCCGAAATCCAATTTTCATATTCTACCATAAAAAAAACTAGTGTGCTTTAAACCACACGACTGAAGTAAAACTTCACTCACTTATAAAAGAACATATGACATTAGGCTGACATGACATTGAAATTGGGATGACATATGACATTGTGTGACATATGACCATGGGGTGACATACGACCCTGGGGTGACCTACGACCATGGGGTGACCTACGACTATGGGGTGACCCACGATCTTGGGGTGACCTACGAACTTGGGGTGACCTACGACCTTGGGGTGACCTATGGCATGGTTATTCAGCAAATGATTCCTTGTGCTCGCACCTCTTCATAACACTTTTCGTAACGCATTCACCAGCTTACTCCTCAAGTCAAGCGTGCGTAAAGGCCTGACCGTTCGCCTCACCCGATCACCGTTCGCGTCGATTACCGTTCGCATCACGCTTTTCGTAACATCACGCTTTTCGTAACGCATTTGCCAGCTTACCCCCCAAGTCGAGCGTGCGTAAAGAAGTTTTACTTTAAAAAAATGTCTGTTAGACAACAAATTAACAAATTAGTAGTACATAATATCTACTAATAAAACACCTATGTAGAACCAAACTTGTGTCGAAAGTGTTAATTAATGGCCAAGCGTTGACTCCTAAGCTTGTCAAGTTAAAAAAGCTTGGCGTCGGATCATGGGTCGTTTAAAAAAAAATAATTCATCAAATATTTAAAGTTAATTTATACGTTCTATGAAAGTTCAATTCAAGTTCTGTAATTATTTCAATTTTATGAATCACCTGGCCTGTTATAGTATAATAAAAGAACTTGAATGAGAACTTGTAGAGCAAATGTGAATGGTAGAAGAAGTCGGGGACGCCCGAGGAAGACATGGTACGACCAAGCCAATCATATTTGAGTCGGGTCATGTCAAGAATCACGTCAAGAGACGATGTATGAATGTGACCGAGGTAAGGAGTGTGTACCAAGACCGAGTTCTTTGGCGGTCCATCCTCTCTGTCTTCCCCTTCGGGGAAACAGAGGGATGGGTTGTTAGTTAAAATAGAACTTACATAAAAAGTGTAAATTAACTTCAAATATTTGATGAATTGTTAATTTTTTTTTAAACATCCCGTCCTAAGAGTTGTTTCAGGGAAAAAAAGGGTTTAAAGGGTTTTATTTCATTCTCACATCCCCAACAGGAACTTCTCAATTTGGGAGGCAGGTATGGTACCCCGGTAACCGTTTATTGGATAAACAACACCCCCGCCATAGGTTGCCCAAGTTGTTCGCTACGTTTGGTCGGGGTGAGGTTTGTCTATGTCTTGGCGGTGGATGCGTTTTCCCACCTACCGCGTGGCGGGCCGGATTGGGAGAGACTGGTTGAGGGAGACCCTTTAAACTCTTCAGCCTGACTCTCTCGATCTGAGGGGTGGATTCTTACTTCACTCCTGGACACATTGAGCCCCAGAATCCTAAGCATCACTCATACCCTTTTCCTTCCCAGAATTTCCTCTCCTCCCTTTCCCTAAAAATCCCCACCATATAGCATCTCCAAAGATCACATAGCCTCTGAGGATTTTTTCCTCAGAGGCTCCCATGTTGATCTATTGTAAAAAAGGAACTCAGATGATTATAGTATTATAATAATAAATAAGATTTTCTTAAATCCAGTTTCCAAGAATACACAATAAATAAATAATTGTAATGGTGTTTCCGCAACTAACATCAGTAAAGGTATTTCATAATTAACCTTCCTTGAATATAATTAAATTACAAATGTTTTTATAACTAAAGGTAGGTATCTACTTGTCGACATTGTTTACCTGAATAAAACTGTATCACGTAGATCGGGCACTTATTACATCACGATTATTTAATATCTAATAGTTTTGATCTAAGACATATTTTGTGAACATTGTTGATATTTCTTGTTTGCAAAACCTCAAGCGATGATCTCTTGCGTTATTAAATTTTGTGGGTGCACCTTGTTCTATTTGAAATTCCTTGCAAATAAACCTACTTTTTTATGTGAATACCGCACAAGAGTCCCAACTCCACCCAACCGTCTGGAGCCAGTGAGACTACGGCATCACCAATTGGGGTATGTTGTGAGGCTGACGGTAGTAAGGAAATATTTTTAAACTCACGATGAAAGAGAAAGGGGCCTTTTTGGCCCGGAGCCCTGTATGCCAGTTGAAACAAAAATGTACATTTTATAGTACAATCCAATAATGTTGGCCTCGCTGGGTTGTTTACCCGTGCTGAGGTGTATATCAAAGTGAGTATCATCAGTGAGGTGTATACCAGTATTTCAAAAGTGTGTATGAAAAGTCAAAAGGAGGGAAATGATATGTGAAAGGGGAAGTATCTGGCTAATCAGATCTGGTTAATGAACACGGTCAAACAACTTTTCGATTCTGAATTGCGTTCTTTCACCAGGGCGATTCTGAAAGTATCTACCATTATGGGGCGAACTATTTTCAGATGACAATTTTTTTTTAGTCAGGGATGTCGAGGAAGACATGGTACTTGTGTCGGGCCATGTTAAAGTTCGAATTTATTTGTTTTCTGTCGCTTCAAATATTTGAATTACTTGAAGGTGCCATATATTTCTCGGGTGTTATTTAATTTTTTTGCATATTTTTTGTTTGTTTTAAGACAGACAATTTACTGGATACAAAATTATTCTATAGCTTTATTTTAATGTAAACTGTTTGGTCTCCCAAATAAAAGAGAATAACATAATTAAATTAAAATAACAAAATATAATGTTTTATGGTTTTAGTTTATAAGATTGTTTTTTCAGCTAGGTAATCCTTAAGGCGATGAACCACATCGTATAAAATTCGGGATCAGGCCGCTAGCAATAACAATCCTTATGCAGATAGCGACAAGGTTCAATTTACCGTTTAACGTCAGCAGCCTGTTTTGATTATTTGAAGAAAAAAATCATCGCCAAAAAGTAAGTTCCGGCCAAAATATTAAAATGTTTTCCGACAATTTTTCAAAGAATTTTATTTTTCACATTATACAATAAAACAATGACCAAAAAAAGGTTCGTAAGTAGGAGATTTTACACTTTAAAGCAGTATTCAAAGGCCTGATACTTTATTATGTCTCGGCTTATAAAAAGGCTTGTTAAAAAAATACTCGATTGTTTCAAAGACCAAGAAGTGTACTACTATAGTCGAACAGATACCAAATGCACTCCCAAAATTTCACACGGAGATTAACGTACAGTAAAAACTTCGAAAACCCTAACTTGAAAGGCACTCTACCATTATACTATTAATATATAAGATATAAATATTAATAATATAATGGTGGAGTGCCTTTCGAGTTTGGGTTTTTCGAAGTTTTTACTATACGTTCATCTCCGTGTGAAATTTTGGGAGTGCATTTGGTATCTGTTCGACTAAAGCAATATTTAATTAAACCATCTTATTAATATTATAAACGCGAGTGTTTGTATGGATATATGTATGTGTGTTTGTTACTCTTTCACGCAAAAACTACTGAACGGATTTTAATGAAACTTTTCAATAATATAGCTCATACATCAGAATGACAATATAGGCTATAATTTATAAAGCTAGCTAGAAAGGTGCCGCGGGAGGGGAACAGAGAAACAATGTATTTCTTTGAATATGGTATTGCAACGCATGCCGGGAACCAGCTAGTCATTCGCGATATATTGTTGGTATGAACCATCTACGGGTCAGAAGGGATGTGCTCATTGTAACACATTTCTTCAGACTGATTCGTGGAAGGTTGGAAAACTTGGCTATCATGGAGAGCATTAGTTTCTATGTTCCCGATGGTTATCTCAGTCACCGGCAGCATAAACTGTTTTATCTCCCGCCTTGCAGAACTAACTTGTCAATGGTTATGCCAGTCGGGAGAGCTGTCTTGTTGATAAATAGAATCATTTCGAATATCGATATGTTTAACATCAATGAAGCACAATTCAGACGACAAGTTTTGTTGCTGTTAGTATGATTGTGCTCCATTGATGTATAAATTGCTTAAATGTTAATATTCTATCTCTTTTTAAACGCTTTGAAATTTTAATTTTGTAATGTTTTAAAAATCAATAAATTGAATTGAATAAACTCCAAAACGACCGAACGGATTTTCATGCGATTTTCATTAATAGATAGAGGGATTCTTGAGGAAGATTTAGGTACACAATCTGTCAAGGTTTTGTGTAAATTAGTTGAAATATATAATTAAAGGAGAATGTCTATATATGGTGGACAAGCGGGCGGTGAAGTTAAAAGTTTGGGTAACCATCCACTAGATAGCGTTGCGTTTCGTTAGCCACACCAACGCGTGGCCGGGTCAGCTAGTAATGATATAACACAGTAAAACGTAATCTAGGAAACGGTGGTTAAATCATTGTTTGAGTTTGGTTGGAGGTTAGAATGATGCGTGCGTAGACTGTGTGAAAAAAAGTTTATTTCTAGAATAATAAACAGAAGAAGATGAAAAAATAGTCGGAACGAACGGAGTAAAATAAACATACACCAATATTATTATTTAGTATGTTTATCGAAGTCTGAGTGATTTGCTAGTAGCTACCAGTCTCCGCAACTAAATTGGGATTTCTTAGTGATATCATCATTTTAGTAGAATTATTTTTAGACAAATTTTCAGCTTTTAATTCTGTGTTCACCAAACTAGGTCGCTAGAACTCAGATATTATATGGAATGGTGAAAAATGTTATCTAATTTGATTTTGAAAATTTATTTAACTTGCGTTTTCTATATTGTGTTTTATCGTATGAGTAATGTCGTTATATTCCTTTGAGTATCAAATAATATATTATTTTAAATTTTCCATGTATTTTCATGATTTTCCCCGAAGATACTGTTGTAAAAAACAATATCCAAGCCCACATGTTAAAATTTTCAATTTGGGAGGCGGGAATAGGTACCGTCGCCCCGGGAACCTTTATTGGATAACGAACACCTCTGCCATAGGTCACCCCAAGTGGTTCACTACGTTTGGTGACTTAGCAGTGGTGCCCGGGTTCATGGGGTGAGGTTTTTCTAGGTCTTGGAGGCGGATGACCAGGACACACTGAACCCCAGATTCCCCCTTAAAACCTTTTCCTTCCCAGAACTTTCCTCTCCTTCCTTTCCTTAAAAAACCCTCCACACAGCATCCAAAAAGATGACGTAGGCCCCGAGGGAAATTATTTTCCTCAGGGCCTCCTGTGTGGAGCTCATGTATAAAAAAAAAAATTGGTGGTATTGTTCTCTAATTTCAAAAATACGATACAGAATGTATAATTTTTTTAGTCTACTACCCGGTTCCGCCAGAATTTTAAAACAATTTTTAGAATGTTTTTTTTTTATATTAACTCCACACGGGAGACCTTTGACGTAGGCACTTAGGAAAATAAATAATTTCCCTCAGGGCCTATGTCATCTGATATGGTGTGTAGAGGGTCTTTTTGAGGAGAGGAAGGAATGAACATTGGTCTTGAAGAGACCCATATTGTAGGAAGGAGGAAACAAAGAGGCCGGCAAATCATTCTACAGCCGAGTTGTTGAACACAAGAACGAGTCGAAGATTCGACCCGTTCTCATGTGACATATGTCAATCGTGTACATATGTTGGGCTCGCATTTGGCGTGATTCCCGACTATGCACCGGTGTCGAAGGGCTCAATTATGCTAGTTCCTCGGAGCATCTTCCATTGAATATCGGTAGAACAAGGTTAGCTTCCCACCCGACTAAAGATTGCAATTCGTTTGTTAAGTTAGGAGAATCCACCAAACGGACCACTCGTTTCTGCATAGGTCGAGGGTTTTTCAGGTATTTTGGTTCTACAGAGCAGAGGTGGCTGCCGAATTCAATCGTGGGGCGCACTTGCGATTTGTACAGATTAGCAGTTGTGTACTATTAAAGTTTGTGGGGCCCTGTACAGTACGCCTAGTTTGTGAGAGGCTAACTTAAATCTGGCTTCGAAGGAGCCCCCATATTTAAGCTGGTCACTTATAGTTACACAAAGCGTATCAATGGAGGGCCTGTTCGGAAGATTGCTTCCGTTGAAGGAGACTAGATTTTCATTTCGATCCCTTTTAGACGTTATCAGACACGATTGGGTCTTTGAAACAATGCTACGAGATTATTTTACCCCAAGAGAAAACACTCTCGAGGTAATTGTCCATTCTTTGCTTCAAAGCCCTCGGAGCCGTTGGAGTTTGTAAGCCATTTGGGGGCTTTTCAAACAAAAAGCAACCATGTACTGTATTATATTACGCGAATGACAATTCGCGTAACCATGCATTGGTGAACATGACAAAAGGTCATTGATGTGCAACAAAAATAAAGTCGGAGACAGAACCGATCCCTGTGGGAGGCCAACATTTATCGAGTGCGAGGAAGAGGTGAAACCATCAGCAACCGTGAATCAACCTCTCTATCAAAAAGTCGGTAATCCACGTACACAAGGATGGGGGGGGGGGGGGGGGGGGGAGTCTGTTGGAAGGCAGTCCTCGGTGCCGAACCTACATAAGGTGTAAGGCTTTGGAAATGTCCAGTGCAACCGTTTGGGTCTCACGGAAACGTTCCAGGCACCAGTTCCTAGTTGAACAATTTATTAAAGTGTATGAAAAACAGTTATACGATTTTGTATTATTTTTTTTACTTAGCTTCATGGCTATAAATAATCCACCCGTAAAGGTACATTTTAAATAGATATTCTGCTGCGTAGATGAATGAGTTTTGCGGTTAATTCCATGAAAAACTTGTGTTTTCGCTTTTAGTAGATACCTATCCCCATACACCGATTAATTTAGTTTTGGGTGGCAGGCGTGGTTAGTATTTCACCGCCACTGAGCAAACGTTAAGCCAATTAATTTATTTTTTGTATTTATTGAGCATTAGCTATGTAACAATTTCTAGACATTGATGTTTATACATAGATGAGACATTTAACGAATAAATTGGTTCAACGGAATCGTAGGTTAGTACCTCCATTTCTCTATTAGTATTAGTAGTTCTACAACCATCGACCGTGGCTGGCGAGTGACGTATAAAAGTAGGATGGAAAAGGATGAAACCATGGGCTTGAGTAAAAGGAAAGGGCGGTCTGACGGCCGAGCCTTTTGACGCGGTGGCTTCAATTAGAATTAATTTCCCCGAAGGCCTGTTCGTGCATGATTTGAACACGAATTTCGGAGAATTATGTACGGGATAGCGCCTCTATAGTAAATCTCTATGTTTCTACGTTGACGTTTTGTTTTGAAGAGTTTTAATCACAATGTAGGTACATTTGTTACTTAATTCCATTTATTTACTACCGGTTTCAATACATTTGTGTCATCCACTATTCTTAAAACAGTTTTAACAACACGAATATGTTGAATCCGCCATAAAATAAATAAAATTAAGTAATAAATTAATATACACCTTCATTACATAGTATAAAAGGAGGTCGCTCAAAATGTTTGTGCGATTAGATCTTTTAAACTACGCAACGGATTTTCATGCGGTTTTCACCAATATATATTGTGATTCAAGAGGAAGGTTTATATGGCATGCTTATTATAGTAGAGAAAAGCCGAGAAATTAAGTATTCAATTCAGGCAGCGGGCAGCGGGCAGATGGCAAGCGGGTGGTGTGAATTTTATAAAAGTTGGGTAATGGCGTTATGTTTCGTCAGCCACAGCAACGTGTGGCCGGGTTTGCTAGTACTATATAAAACAAAGTCGGGTTAGTTACACCATTTATAACTTGATAACGGCTGGACTATTTTTTTTTAATCTGTAAATTTTTTGAATTTGTCTTCGCCACGAATAGCAGAATAGCTATTAAAACATCGGAAAAAAATCATGAAAAAAATAGTTATGAAGAAAATTCTTTTCCTCATACATTTTGTATGGAACTAATTCTCATTTTTTGAAAGATTTGCAGAAATATTGTGATAAAAATAATATTTAATAGTGAGTGAATTCCAAAAGTTCAAAAACGTCAAATGTCAATGCGCTGATTGTTTTGCTTTTGTTCCTAAACATATAATGCTGCCCCTCTTTCTTACACACTAAATGTCAACAGTCGAAAATGGGACAAACAGTGAACGTATATCTGCACACCTCCAAATGATAAATCTCCCTCACACGTATAAAGAATAGTAAGAAAATCATAAAAATTATAAATGCGTACACAACGTCATCTCTTTTATTTTATTATTGTTTATTTTATTTAGATATAAAATTTGATATCTTATATCTAATGTTTTCTTATCTATGACTACTACAATATTATTTACTACTTACTGACTAAAATTTGGACTTTACAATATTAAGACATAATCCACGAAAAACTGCAAGACTTTTAGCCTCCTTAACATTTACAGGGAGTTCATTGAACATTTTAAAACCTTTATGATAAATATTATTTTGTGTTCCCGATAAATTTGTTTTAGGAAGCCTAAAATCGTTGCAGTTTCTCGTAGGATAACAATGAACTGTACTGTTGATTCAAACATTATTCGACATATAATCTGGTAACATTTTATTTTTTAACTTATAAATAAAAACTAGGGTATTGAAAACTAATCTTTGCCACACACTTAATATATTGAGTTGGCGTTGCATGGTTTTTATCCTGGTATATCTGCTACAGCACAATATAGACCTCATGCCTCTGTTCTGAATTATTTCCATTCTTTTAATTTGTGTTTTATTGCTCAGAAAGATTACACTTGAGCAATAATTCAGATGGGATGCCACAGTTGTGTTATAGACCAATTTCCTAGTTTTAATGTCTAATTTTCCCTTTATTCTACTTAAGAAATTAATCTTCTTGGCAATTTTTTTAGTTAGCATTTCAAAGTTAGAGTTAAGTTTTAACTTATTATCGATAATGATTCCCAAATATTTAATTTCTTCTACCTCTTCAATATTTTGATTGTCTATATTTAGGGTAATAAGTTCATTTTGTTTTTTCCCCAATACCATGAATTTACTTTTAGTTACATTTAATTTGAGTTTATTTATGCTTAACCATTTAGATATTTCATTAAGTTCACTTTGTATTTTTGACAATGCATCTTCAATATTATTTGCTATAATATATAAAAGTGTGTCATCAGCAAACAGTTTGATGGAACAGTACTTTAGGCACTTCACTATATCATTAATATATATAATAAAAAGTAGTGGTCCCAAGACCGATCCTTGAGGAACTCCAAGGTTTACTTGTTGCTCTTCAGAGATAGCATCTCCAAATTTGGTTCTTTGTTTTCTGTTTTTTAGGTAATCAGTAAACCACTGCAATTCTTTACCATGAATTCCCATGTCTTTCAATTTCATTATTAGTCTTTCTCTGTCTATCGTTTCAAAAGCACGTCTAAAGTCTAAGAATACTGCTATGATGATTTTCTTCTGATCCATACTTGTTTTCCATTCATTTATCACATAATTTATTGCTGTTTCACAGGAATATTTGTTTCTAAATCCAGATTGTTGTTTTACAAGAATATTATTTTTTTCAATAAAATTGTTTATCTGTTCTTTAACTATCGATTCTAGTAATTGTTCATATTTAGGTAATCCATTTATTGGTCTGAAGTCTTCGAAATTTTTAGCATTTATTATTTTGGGCACTGGTGTTATTATGGAAGTTTTCCATGACTGTGGAAAAATTCCCTCTAACAGAGATTCATTTATTAGTGCAACTAATCTGTCTCCTATAGCTGGCAGTGCATCTTTGATTATGCCTATCGTAATTCCATCCGTGGACGATTTTAGTTTCATTTCATTAAGAATTTTCATTAAATACTCGATGTTAATTTTATTAAACCTGAAAATATTATTATTCTCTCTTCTTTCCATTGATTGAGAAAATGTGTCTGTGACTAATGGAATGCTCTTATTTATGTTTTCGACACTGAGTATAAAATTTGTATTAAATTTATCTCTGATACTGAAAAAAACAAAACACGGACAGTTACGCATCGATAATTGCTTCATTGTGTAATTTTTAACTTAACAAAAAAACCTAATTTAATTCAGCTATAAGTTAACACAACAGTTACTGATTTTGAGGTGGTAAGAAGTTCACCGGGTCAGCTAGTTTTGAATAAAACTTTTCAAAAGAAAATGAATTTATTTCTATAATTTTGAACAAGCTTTAAGCTAGTAGCAAGCGTTGCTGTTACTTTCAAAACGTTATTTGGGTGTGGCCTATATCGGCCTATCGATCGAGACAGAAAACACATTATACGCGTTGGCGTGACCTCTGAGCTGAATTAGGGAGTTTAGCCGTGGTCATGAGGCTGTCAGCTGTCAAGATGACAGATCCCGTAAAAAGAAATGATATTCCTTGCTCTTTCTCGCCCCCACACTTCCTCTCCTCTTTGGAAGAGGGGGAGGAGGAGGGGGGGGGGGGGGGGGGGGGGGGTGGTCATCAAAGAAATTTCGTTGTACACGTCCTACAACTATTTATAGTATTCGGCTCTCCAAGTAACCTTAGCCACGAAATAACAGACGCTCCCAGCTTGACACGCTTAACTTTACTGACTGAAAAATAATTTAAACAAAAACTAACCTCACGGCTCACGGCTCCGTAGTAAGCGTTCAAAAAGAAGAAGAAGATGGTTTGAAAGAGATATATATAAATATGAATGTTAGAGGAGCTAACATAAAAAAATGATTATAATTACCTAAGCGAATATTGTGAAAATCATTACATAGTATAAAATGAAGTCGCTCAAAATGTTTGGGCAAAAATCTCTAGGCAAATGTCTTAAGTAGCATTTGAAGATATATTATAATTTTTTTCATACTGATAACATGTTAATAACAGAACAAAATGAGTTTTTAATAATTTTAGGAGCATAATTTGCGATTATTTTCTATCAAGGGAATTTCATAAATTATCGCTTCAACTCAGCATATGTATAGAAATTATCAAAAAAAAACACATTTTTTAAGAATTAAAAATCATAAATTTTCAAGGAAAATATGGTATAAAAATAAATTCGGAATGCCGAACCATAAATGCATAGTTTTGTATCCAAAAAATCTACACGAGCGACATCATGCATCTATCGCAGAAGAAAGTATGTCGATTTATAGGTGGTATAGTTTATCCATCGTCGTTTTCAATAATGAAAATATCTGTAATCCAAAAAATTCCATCAGAAATAAGTCATTATGTGGATAAATAATTTATTAGTTAATTTAACCGCAGACTTAGCCAGAGCATTATCGACCTTATCCCAAAGGCACCGAAGCATTGAACGGGTATTAAAGGATTACCAGAATATTGCCAATTCTCGCCGTATCGACCCCCTCTCCGCATTATCTCGTAAATAACTATTATAATATAATTTATAGATATTATTATTTGATATTACCTTATGTTCAGTCTGGTTAGATGCGGTTTCGCGTCATTAAATGACTAATCTACATAACCTCCAAACGACAAAGGTAAACACGGATGATTGATTATATTATCTAGTTTGCCCTTCATCTATCCCCTCTTTTGCTCATACATAGAAAAAGTTGCAATGTACTATGTACAGTGTCCAGTCCGAGTGTTAAGGGCAATGGATGCGCGGCCCGTTTCATACATTTTGGATATAAGGACAAAATACCCAACCAAACCGAAGAATTATTTTTGTAATTAAAAGGTATATCAAATATCTAGTACGTATATGTACTAGGTACTTGTTTATTTGTGTTTTAAATTTTAGAGGCAACTTGGTAATGACAAACATTTAAAAAATAATATTAAAAAAATATAATATGATAAAAACATATTATAATGAAATAAAAATTAATAAGACAAATTACAAATAACCTATTGATGCCGGAACACACATTTATCGTAGGTACATAAATTAAAATGACTATCCAAAAAGTGCACCTTTTGATGTTTTAATTTATTTTTCACAATATTAACACAATAGATAAGGCAAAATATGTTTTTTAAAAATTATAACTAACTCACAAAAAAACAGTTGCAATTTCCTGTTTTTCCTAGGTACAACAAAATATTATTTTAACTATATTACCCACGCACAGACTGCGCCTTAGTGGGTCCCATTACTCTTATGATTTTCAAAATATGTATGTATATTCGTTGTTAGTTTTTGGGGTGTTATGCCGTGTTGCGCTACCTCCTACTATAGCCGACGTTTCGGACAGCGTTGCAGTGTCCATCATCAGGGCAGATCCGGTAGATCCGACGATGGGTAAATGTTAGTGTAGAGTGTGTGATTATTTACTTGGAAGCAAATAATCACACACTCTACACTAACATTTACACATCGTCGGATCTACCGGATCTGCCCTGATGATGGACACTGCAACGCTGTCCGAAACGTCGGCTATAGTAGGAGGTAGCGCAACACGGCATAACACCCCAAAAACTAACAACGAAAATGCTTTTGGCCGTAAAAATCTAAAAACTTATCCTATGTATGTATAAATGTAAAATTGGGAAAAATTAAGGATTTAAAAAAAAAATAAGTTGAAGACAAATGAAAAGTAAAATAATAACTAACAAAATATTAAACAAAATAAAAATCCAAATTGAAAAAATGAAGCAAAATTGAATTCTTTAATTACCCATATATCATCATTAAAAACCAAAAGGCCGAAACCCCCCTATGTGAATGCTATAGTTTCGCCGTTGGTACCGTAAAGAAAATCAGACATTAATTTATTTTGAAATTTCTTAAATATTTATTATTATAATATAGGAGTTATCCACAGACGAAGAAAATAATTCGATTGCATTCGTAATGATAGTGTTATTAACGTAATCAATTGAAATAATTAACACATCAATTGATTAAAATGCAATTCAATTAATTGGTAAACGATAAATTGTTTGAGGAAAACAGAAAATTTAACATTTTTCAAAATTGGTTCATCTGTTTGAATGAATTGTTAGTTTTAAAGTTAGGTAATGCCTATAGAAGGCGAAATAGCAATTTTATAATAAGTAATATTTTAGCGACCTAGACAAGTCATTTGAAAAAGCTTTCCGAGGTCAACAACAGTTTCCTCGGTACTAATGCAAATTTACTGCATGGAACTATGTTACTGCGACTTTGATTACAATTAATAATATTATTATTCTCGTTTAGTTGACGCATATATCTATATCTACATCGATGTTAATTTAAAACCAAGTATTAGTACAAATAAAATCCTGTATTGAGAATTGATGGAAAAGTTTCTTTTAAACATGATGCATTCCTTAAAAATACCTGGAGCTCTAGCACGATGAAATCAATAAGTTTACAATATCGGATCGATAGGCGTATCGACATCCCTAGCACGGTTTCACCGTTGACAGCCAAACCTGATATTGACAGGGAATAATTAAGAAATCGATGTACGCTGGCAGCAGTGGCGGATCCGTCTACGAATTCACATCCCGAAACGTGAAAAGCCAATCAATTACGTAAAAACATTAATAATTTGGCAATGTGGAAATGAAATACTAAAATAAATATGCATTGGCAGTCTGCGTATACTTTTTGACACTAAACGGGAGTTAATTAGTTAATGAGGTCTTTATTCATATTTCAACAATTTTCGTTTCTCAAAGATCGAACGGAATAAATCGATTGCGTCTTAGATGCATTATTTAAGTCAGTGGATCGTTTATACGACTTCTTTCATTGCTAAAAGCTTCGTTAGTTTAACTCTGTTCATTGATAAGCCAGTAATTTTGCATAACGAACGACGTTATCCAAATAAATGCGTATATCGACAGTTCCAAAACTTATCTGATGCTATGGAGTCCGGGCTAAAATTTATCAATCGTCTCGGTCGGAATATTTCTTACCAAATGTTGACCGTGCTCGAAAATGTTGATAACTGACCAAAAATGACGGATTTGGTCAATATCGTACTGATGTAGGGTGTTATCAATCGACCATGTACCAATATACGTCATCATTATGAAATTTTACATTTTGATCAAACGGAATCGCGATATACGATGTCAGGCAGTGTAAGAGAGATAGAGCGCACATTGAATGAGCTAAAACCAAAAGGAACCTATTCAGTGGCGACATCGGTTTTCACTCAAATCTAAAAGGCATTTCTAGTACGTATAAAAGTGATTACCTATTTTTGTTTTGTTTTTTGAAATTATACTCTCTTTTTCGTAAGAGGGTCAAAGCATGAACATTAACATAATTATTATTATGGACCTACAAAGGTAGATAATTATAGTATCGTTTACAAACTTCTACACACTGTGTGAACTGCACGACCTCGAATTAATATAAAAAATATATAATATATTCATGTAAGCAATATGACTGATATTGACCTATGCCCAAAGGTACTTGACTAGGAAGATTAAATAAAAACCAAAATACTGACATCAAAGCACCAAGGTCAGTCTCAGTGGATTTAACCTAGTTGTTACTTACATGTATGACAATGTTATTTCAAGTATAAGAAGTCAAGAGTTTAAGAATAGATTTTTAGAGAAAATTATCATATAATAATAATAATACAGTCTATGGAATCCACATTGAGAAGTGTTTTGAGGCTGAAGGAAGTGGTATGGGAAGGAGTTGGTAAGAGGATAATTGTGAACCACACTAGTGAGATTTGGTCAATTGTGGAATATTTGTGATAACTACATCAAAAGATTTGCAAATTGTAGGACGGATCAACCAAGTGACCAAGTGATCAACGGATCAAACATGTATGTATAAGTTGAAAGTTAACCCAATTAATTAATTTTAAAGATAAGATGATACACCAGCGAACAACCCTGGAAAACAGTATGTTTTATAATGCCATTATTGTTCTTGATATTGATTGTTGCAGCAGTATTTCGTTTTTGGCAAAAGAGGAGTTTGAATGATTTAGGAGGGTTATTTTATAAATTTTAATTCGAACAATGTATCAAATTCCAAAGTTGATATTCAAGTTCTGAAAGTCTTATTTAAGTTGAGTTCACGGTGAAATAGTCGGCCCACGATGAAATAGTAACAGAACTTGAATAGAACTTTAACAAAATATTAATTTTAATTTTGAAATTTTATGAATTGTTCAAATTCTGTGAAACAACCCGGCCGAATTGTTTTGCAAAATAATGGAATAATAATTGTTTTGCAAAATAATAAATAATGGAATATAAACATATTGTCTTTAAACCTTTCAGGCCTCGACCGTATTATTAATTTCATGAGTCAAAATATTTCCGCTTTAGAATAAAATCCAAATAAATGGAATGTTTCTGAATGTATCCAAAAACTAAAAACTGTTTTAGAAAGGTGATAAAATACGCTTTCAAATTTCGTATACCGAAATAAACATATAATTTTATAAATATAAAAATTTATCACGCAAACATAATTTTATTTTAAATAGCTCGCCTTATGTTTTAACTATTACTGATAACGAAAAAAATAAAAACACATTATATTTTATTTGAGAAATGTATTATAAACGTTATAATTACGTCACTTTTTTGTCGTTCCATGTAAAAATAATTAATACGAAATTCTCAAAGTTTCATAAATTTATTTCTAAATGCAATTTGAATCTTTGTTTTCAAAAAGGTGTACGTTTTACTTATTTTGCGGTTGGTATTTGTATTTAATATTTTCTATTTTTACACCGTTTATATCATTTTTCTCATAATGATAGTAAGGGAGATAGGTACAACCATTTCTATGAGACCTTTATGGTCCTGTTTAAGTTAAACATTATTTTGTAATTAAATACAATAGTTTTTATTTTTGAAATGTTTAACGGCTAATAAAATTCATAATTTATGCGAAAACTTAATTAACATCAACACAAACATAACCATTGAAGAGAATATTAGCGATTCAAATGAAAATTCGATTCGATGCGACCGAATCTTTTTTTTATGATTATTTTGTTTGAGAGTCGCCAACATTATTTTCAATGACTAAATATTACAAATTAAAGGTTTTACTTCAAAAAATAAAATAAATACAAACAATCACTCAACATGAAGGAAAAAATAAACAAAACTTCCCTTTTGTCAAGAAGTAAAAATCACATAATAGCGATCAATATAAAAGAAAAGGAAAATGCATTTAAATTTTGAAAAGAAGCGACGAAATATGTGAAGTGTAAATTTAATTTTTGTAATTTGTAATTTAAAATAATTTACTTAATTTTTAACTTGGTTATTATATTATATTATATAATTTTTGTATACACATAATACATAACTACTATTACCACCGGTAATATGAAATATGGTTTCTATTTCTGGAATTTAATCGGCATCAATCACTGTTATCTTGTAATAGTGTATTGATTTTTACAAGTATTACTTTCAGATAGTACAATCTGTCGACTTATCAACTGAACTAATTGTGAATGTATTTGGAAGGTACCTACCACCTACCTACTCAAAAGTATAGTGCACTGGGTTTAACTCACCCGTCATATTGACGATATTAGGGGAATATATACGAGGGTAGGCTGAAAAGTAATGCACAAATGCTTGTACAGCACAAACAAAATGACCTTCAGAAGCGCGCCAGGTAGAACGTGGAAGTGACATTCCCCCTCTATACGAATGCGCAGGTTTAGAGTCGTTGAACTCATGCAGTGTATTTTGAGAAGCGGAAGTATGGGGACCTGTTCTAGTGCTATGTCAATGAAAGTTAAACAGCGTGCTATAATCGAATTTTTAACCGTTTAAAAAGTGACCCCAACTGAAATTCATCGTCGTTTAAAGGATGTTTATGGTGACGATGCTGTTGGCAGGTTTACTGTGAATCTATGGGTAATAAAATATCGTGATTGCCTATCGTGATATCGTGAAAATGCCTGGAAAAGCCATAGTTGTTGATGAAACACGCAGCGGGCATCCAGTCACTGGCCACATATGATAAACATCGCAAACTCGTGTACGATATGATTCAAAATGTTCGGCATCACTCAAGAGAGTATCACAAACCATATTAGAATATCGAAGGAATGTATCGGTTTCATCATTGAACAATTGAGATACCGTAAAATCTCTGCACTTTGGGTACAACGTCGTCTCACAAACGAGAACAAACACGCAACTACAGAGGGTCTGCGAAACCTGAAGTTTGAACCGATTCCGCACCCTCCTTACTCCCCCGATCTTGCACCTTGCGATTTTTATTTTTTTCGTCTACTCAAGAGAGACCTCAAGGGTAATCATTAGACCGTGAGGTGAAGGCAGCTTTCAAGTCCTAGATTCGAGAAAATTCGGAAGAATTTTCTGTGTCGGAATGAAAAAAACTTGTTACACGTTGGGAGAAATATTTTAGCTTTAACGGTGACTATGTTGAAAAATAAATATATGATTTTTAAGCTTAAGAATCGTACTTTAATGTACTTGCCCGATATTGCTATTTGTGTTTATTTGTGTTCTACAAGCATGTGTGCATTACTTTTCAAACTACCCTCGTAACAAAAATAAGTTAGGTGTGCTGATAACATTATTTCTTATCTCACTTGTCCATTATTACGCTTGGTTGATCTTGATATTCGTATCTTGAGGAAGGATTACCGAATATTAAGCAAACATATGTTAGCTCTAATAAATTCACAAATTTATTGGTTATATTCTGCTACTTAATTTTGCTATCTAATTTTTTTGTAGTTGATTGTATCAAGATTTTAACCGACAAATTTCTAAACTAATCAACAACTAACTCGTACCTTGAGGATTGGATATCAAATTAGTTAATAAAATTGTTGATTTTTATTGTGATCACAAATTTCTCAATGTAAAAATTAGTCTGAAGTTTTTATCTGTGAGAATTCCGATCTGGATGTAGGAGTAAAATACTCGTATGTAATGCTTGCCCGCTCAAGGAAATTTTGACTTTGAATAAATGTAGGTTTGGTTCTAACCACTATGTTAGAAAACAATTAATAATCGCATAATAATAAAATCTTTCCGTTGGTTATATTACACAGTAACTAAATAGTATTTTTTCAACAACAAAATAATATTGTTTAACAAAAAGAAATACCTTTACATAGTGATAACCCCTTTGAGGGCCATTAACCAGCCAGCGGCCGAGAATTCGTATTTCGTTGTAAGATGTTCTTACGATCTTACAGAGCGGTTCCAATGAGAAAGATTAATTATTCTCCGTACCAGCTTTTTTAAATAATAACTGAACAACGATTTTATTTTATTAAAAATTGGCTTTGGTTAGCTTCTATAATCAGCGCAGTTGATGTTATTGATACAAGTAAATAATTCGCTGGTGCACAATTGATTGCAAAAATAATTTAATCTTATGTGATATAAATTGAGGTTGTTAGCTAATTGAAAACAATGTAACCAATGCATGTCCCCGTAGTAAATAATAATAACGATAATTGACTTTACAATCACCACAATTCGAAAATGATGATAATGAGGTATAACGACATTGAAACTTGAATAATTCATTTAATTCATTTGACAGGTAGCCAAAATCACAACCATTTGATCGAGATATCGGCTGATAATTGATAAAATATTAATTGGTTTGAATATTATCACTATCTTTTAAATTATATATGTCCACAAAAGTAACAAATCTTATCCACGATTTTCGTAAGGGTCAAGGGCATTTAGGTACATTTAAATTTTTTATAATGTCTACTGTCGTTTTATGATATTGATTTTTTGGGTAAAAACCTTGCAGCGCATCCTCCCCCTTTAGCCACTATTTCGGACGGTTCCGCGACTTTTCATCCCGCGACAAAATATCCACCGATAAAATTTCCTCTGCCAAAATATCCTCAAACAAAATATTCCCGACAAAGTATCCTCCGACAAAATATCCTTTGCCAAAATATCCTCTAACAAAATATCCCCGACAAAGTATCCTCCGACAAAATATCCTCTAACAAAATATCCTCCGACAAAATATCCTTTGCCAAAATATCCTCTAACAAAATATCCCTGACAAAGTATCCTCCGACAAAATATCCTCTGCCAAAATATCCTCTTACAAAATATCCCCGACAAAGTATCCTCCGACAAAATATCCTTTGCCAAAATATCCTCTAACAAAATATCCCTGACAAAGTATCCTCCGACAAAATATCCTCTGCCAAAATATCCTCTTACAAAATATCCCCGACAAAGTATCCTCCGACAAAATATTCTTTGCCAAAATATCCTCTAACAAAATATCCCTGACAAAGTATCCTCCGACAAAATATCCTCTGCCAAAATATCCTCTTACAAAATATCCCCGACAAAGTATCCTCCGACAAAATATCCTTTGCCAAAATATCCTCTAACAAAATATCCCTGACAAAGTATTCTCCGACAAAATATCCTCTGCAAAAATATCCTCTATAACAAAATATCCCCGACAAAATATCCTCCGACAAAAGATCCTCTGCCAAAATATCCTCTAACAAAATATCCCTGAGAAAATATCCTCTGACAAAATATCCTACATACAAAACATCCCCCTACAAAATATCTACTAAAACCTAACCTAACCTAACAAAAAATGGGACAAAAATAATACAGACATCCTGGAAAGACAATAAATTATTCTTTTCTGTATTATTTTGTCACATTTTGCTGTTTTTGAACAAGCATTTATTATTTTCGTTATTTGTTTTTGGGGTGTTATGCCGTTTTGCGCTACCTCCTTATTTAGCCAACGTCTCGGACAGCGTTGCAGTGTCCATCATTATGGCAGATCCGGCAAATCTGACAGATGTGGTAATTTATTATCTTTACAGGATGTCTGCATTATTTTTGTCCCATTTTTTTTAGGTTGGGTTGGGTTAGGTTAGGTTAAGTTTTAGTTGATATTTTGTTGCGAGATGTTTTGTCCGTATGATATTTTATCGGTGGATATTTTGTCGGGGATATTTTGCCGCGGGATAAAAACTTGCACTATCATTTCGGACAGTCCCAAGTGCTCATCATAAAGGCAGATGCGAAGATTATAGTGTTTACTAGGTGATCGGACATCTCAACAATATGCAACTTCATTACTTCTTTTGAAAAGTCAAAAAGTCAAATAATGATAAAAATGGTTAAATAGGTTACTTTAGATTAAGTTATGATTTATTAAAAAAAAATCATAACTTTTAATGACTTTTCAAAGGGGTGTTGAAATGCCACTTTGATGAATTGTCGCGGAACCAATTTACTGCAGTACAGTTTTTACTACACTCTACACATCTGCCCTGATAACGGACACTGTAAGGACGCCAAAAACGTTGGAGATAGAGGAAGCGCACCACAACACAATAACTGAAAAATAAATAATTTATTACTGATGAAATTCGTCTGTAATGGATATCAAGGTTTTTGAATTTACAATTATCTGCATATTTAAAAAAAATCAGAGTGTGCAATTCACACGCGGTAGAAGTGGGACCTTCAGAAAACTAAAGTAGACTAGAGTGTGAACGCTGCACAAAGAGGAGTACGATTATACCATCTCATTCTCTCGCGGGCTAAATCTTTTAGATGTGTGTGTTTGTCTCTATTTAGTGTCGCTATTTTTCGTTTCATCTAGTTTCAAATCACAATGGTGCTAAACACTTTATTCTTGACAACATTTACATTACAGTCGTCATATTAACCTAAAAACTAGTCACATGGCCGTATTATTATTGTACACTGTACACACATTAGATATTATGTTAAACGTAATGTAACAAGAAAACCAAATAAGGTTCATAGAGACCTCCGAACTCCAAAGTGGGCGTAGACTGCGGAGTGGTTTACGAATTTGATTATGAGTAGTAAGTTACGGGTTCGTTGTTTAATTATCATTATGCATAATACGAGTACTGCGAGGGCCGGGTGTTGTGTGGTGATGATTATTAATTTAACAGATAGATGGACCTACAAAAGCACCTTCTTACAAAACCGTGGTAAAGTACCTACTTTAATAAATAGGCCACTTGCATGGATTTCATAACTGAAAAAATCGTGTGGATAGATTTTTTTACTAGGATTACGAAAAGGTTAGTAATTTTTTTTTAGAAATGTACAGGTTTTTTTTTGTTTTTAAATGAATCCATTATTTGGGCTCGTGACGTCACTACATGAAAATGTCCCGTCTCTGATAATGTTCTATTAATTTTGTAAAATACCACACTGATTTTTTTTTTTTAATTGTAACACTTTGCTATGAGGCGAATTTTTTAATTTGACAATTAACATTCACTAGATTTATTGACGTTTTGACAGATGTTACGAAGAGAACCCCGTTCATATTATTCCTTCTGTAACTCTTTTGAAGTGTAATGGTAATGATGCTAACTCGTTTTATTTATAATATATGGTGGTCCAGATTTTATGTCCGAGTTAAATCTTTCCCAAATGAAAGACTAAACCCTTCCACACACTTTTCCACAAATGATTATCTACTAAATTCACGCAATGTAAGTGGACTATATAAGTATAATAAATACAAAACAATACAAGAACAATACGTCAATCCACCAGAAACATAATGGGAAAATATTTCACCGACTCCAGATATTTTCATATCAGAGGGTTCGGCTCTGATGAAATCCTAACTGGTCCGATAAATCCTACTAATCCCTCAATATAAATATTTTAAAAACCTTTCGTAATCCTACATGTATTTAAAATGACTGCATTTTGCATTTTATTATATTATTATAATAATTTACAAGTATAAGTATATTGCATTGAATTTAGTCATATATAGACGTTGAACATTAAAATGATTAATGATCAGTAATATGGATCAAGGAAAAAAATATTCATGAGATGTAATATTTTTAGCACGCCTCGTTATTCTCTTGTACCATTCGTGTGGAAAACGTTCTTATTTTTTGATTTTCAGCTATGTAATTATCGTTTTTTCGCACCCATAAAATAATGTCCCGTCTTTCCGGTTTATAAAAATTGGTCTGATTATTCAGACTGAAATTTTCAAAAAATCGCCAGGGTTCAAAAATACGATAGAAAAAAAAATGTCTTAGAATATTTGCCTACACCGGATTTTTTAAAAAAAGTGATGCAAGTGGCCTATTCACAACCGTAGATTCAGTGAACATATGCGCGAGACATATACGATATTGTACAACTGGAAAGGTATTATTGAAGTATGAAAACTTCGACCTTTGGGGCAAAAATTATAGCACTTATACAGTAAACAAGGACTTTGTATCAGTCAATTAGTATATATTATGTACATAGGTACCTACATGTAAATATGTAGGTGAGTAATTGACACCTATTTATAATGCGTATGAATGCAAAATCATGGCTCATAACATGACAATAAATATTGTTTTGTAATATCTAGATACTAATAATCCGTGGAAACGTAATTAGCCCGGTACACTAAGGACTAAAAAACAATTCATCGTTGTGCGGCGTTGCTTGATCGAACCTTTAGTTTTTACCTGCCTACTGAATATCGCAATTTAATGTTATAAATTATAACTTAAGATCCGATAGTAAGCGCTCAAAAAGAAGAAGAGATATGTAAATATGAATATTAGAGCGAGCGCGCTAATATTAAAAACGATAATATTTCAGCGGAAATTGTGAAAATGTTTAATAAAACACGACTCGTTTAAAATAGAGCAAAAATCTTCTGGTAAATGTCTTAAATGGCAACACTGTGATTTTTATCATACATACTTTCCTACCGTAATATACTAACTAACTTAATTTAGGTAAACTGTATAATATATCACACAAAAACATATGTATAACAGCGACATGTCATTGGTAATATTGTATTAACTTCTATAACTTTGTAACTATTTTCTTCTATGTAATTATGTACGGTTTGTTTCGTAAAAAACGTGTTTATTATAATTTTTGGAGCATATTTTTGTTGTTGTTGGAGCTTGATTTTGTCTATCGAGAGCATTTCATATGATTACCGCTTCGGCATGGCAAATGGATAGAATATTATCTTTAAAAAAACACGTAAATTTTTAGAAACCTAAAAACTTAAAGTGTTCAAGAGAAATATGTTATAAAACGGTAGAAAGTAAAGAGAGGAAGTTCTGGGAAGGAAAAATGAATGAGGGTTGGGGTTAGTATGTCCAGGAGATGGACGCATAAATCCATCCCTCCCACTGCGGTGCTCCTCGGTGGTGGAGAGGTCAACAGGTCTCCCTCAAACAGTCTCTCCCGATCCCTCCTGCGAAGCAAGACAAGCCTGGGCAGGAGCAACTGTGGCCAAGACCCGGAAAAATCCTACCCCATGATCCCGGGCACCCCTGCCAAGTCGCTAAACGTAGCAAACCATTTGGGGTGACGGAAGTTGGTTACCCAGTAAATGGTTCCCGGGAGGCGATACCCACACCCGCTTCCCAAATTGAATTGGTTAAAAAAGATATATTTATGATTTTATAAATATTTATGTTCTTGTAAATATATAAATTGAACCGACGTGAGTGTATATATGGATAATGTACATAATGCACATGGATTTAATTTAATACGATATTACATATAATAATAGTCCCTCAGAAAGGTGAGAAAATTACCTGATTTATAAATGCGAGCAAATAATTTATGTAATTACGAATGAAATCAATGTTACCTACCCATTATATTGATGCAGACATTATTTAAGATAAAAGTTATCCTGTAATTAATTAAAATAATTTGCATTGTTCACAGATAACGAGATTTAAATAATATGAGATCGGTACTAACTCTGTATATTCCTGAAGCAATATCACCACACCACTTCACTCGATGAGACGATTCGCGCAACTAATTCAGAAAATTCAAAGAAAACCACACTTTACCCCGATATACTGTAGCAGCCAATACAGTAGATATACCTCCAATCAAACGTCAAAACAAATCCGTACACACGAAGCAAAATGTATAAAACTGTATACACCACGAGAGAAATACGCGGTTGCTTTGAAATATACAATTTCTAACTAGGGATTATTTTAACTGTTCGTGCATGTTTCACCTGCATAAAAAAAATTATGTTAATCTCAAGCAAGCAATTTCAGGATATTCATGGAAAAGAAAAAGCAATGGTTGTGCAAATTTCGTTTATAGTAGTTCTTTTTTATAAAAGTGTTTTGATGTTGAGCAACATTTTCTCGCGAAGAAAATGCACTTATTTGGGATTGAAATTGCAAATTTATGACTAGGTGGATGAATTAGATTGCTTGTAAAAAGGGAACGTGAGTGGAAAATGTTGAAGTAGAAGGCATAGTAGGCACAGTGCGATGGCGCTGTACCTAAAGGTCTAGAGTTCAAATGCGAAAATAGGAGAATAAAATAAATATAATTGTTATTTTAACGTAGGTAGTAGGTATGTTTGTATTTGAACTCCTGTGGTATTCTGAGATTTTGAAGATTTTTTGTCAATTTACTTTATGATCTGTCAGAATCATGATTTATTTAGAAATATTTCCGGTTGCCATTAATTTTCAAAAAGATTCGCTGTTTTTAAACGTATTCCAAAATGAAATATTATTTTTGAAAGCAGATGAAAGACTCTTTCAGATTTAAGTATTACAAATAGTCATGTGCAAATAAAAATATTATAATTTTGATTTCACAAATTGAGGATTTTTTTATGATTGTTTTGTCGTTTACCAAATGTTTTTCCGTATAAATTGTAAAAAATACCACATTATTCAAAATTTAAAAAAAAAATCGTATTTAATTACACAAAAGTATTATAAAGGTTACCGTTACTTCATTTTTTTAATGTCATATAAAAGCTTAGACAAATCTTAGGCAATAGCGGTCGATGACTTTTTGATATATATTACAATTATTTGGAAGTATCTACGGTAAAAATTTAAATGCAAATACAAAGCGTGGTGTTGTCACATTCTAAAACTTCTCAAATCATATATCTCATAGTTATACAGAAGGAGATAGAACGACTTTTATGAGTCCGTCTCATTTAGTGAAAGTTCAATATTTTACTGTGTAATAAAAGGCACAAAAATATCTAAGAAGTAGAGGAATGGCTGTGCGTCTTTTTCATACAAAACTTAGCACAATGTTGGATTTGGGGCCAAAATCAAATTGAATAATATTTTTTTTAGTCAAAGGGCATAACAAATATCTATTACGGATGTGTACTAATTTATTTATTTTGTGTTTTAAATTATAAAATATAGTATAATGTCTGTTTTTTTTTTTTTTTTTTCGTTATCAGTAATTTTAGTTAGAAGAAATGTACCTAAGGTAAGCCATTTTTAAAACTTTTTTTATGTTTGCATTCAAAATATGAAAATTTAAAAAATTATACTTTAATTTATAATAATTACACTTGAAAGCCTATTACATCACCTCTCAAACACAGCTCTTAATATTCGAATACATTCCTAAATTTTCCATTTATGTGGATTTTATTGCAAGGCGGAAATTTTTTGACCTGTTGACAGAATGTGCCCGAGGTCTTTGGGGTTAAGAAAATTTAAAAAAAGAATTCATACAAAGAATTGAAATTGAGATTTTGATAATTCTTTGGAAAAATAGTAAAAATTCTTATTTGAAATAAATATTTACATAAAATTAACTATTTTTAATTAAGAAGATAAGTATTTAAGCAACTACTTATCAATAAATCTTATGATTTCAGAGGAAATTTTGGTTTTGATTTAATACAAGATAAAATTATAAACACATTTTTTTAACATGGTTTGAGTATAGGTACATTGTTCAAAGAACTACTAGTTTATTATTACTACACTTTATGATTCGAAAAACGTAATAATATAATATATTATGTTATATTCAAACGATACCTGATTTTTCCGATATTTGAATAGCGAAATTCCGATTATGCTAATCATATTTAAATAAATTGACCTCGATACGAAAATAAATAATGCAAAAAATATTTCTGTTGCTCTCCCCGAAATTACATGATGAGTTTTTATTAATTGTATGTATCATTTCTGAGTTTGGTTCCCTTAATGTATAGACGTCATCATCCTTTAATTTTGTACGTGGGTGTGGGTACCGCCGCCCAGGGAACCATTTATTGGATAACCAACACCCCTGCCATAAGTCAACCAAGTGGTTCACTAAGTTTGGTGACTAAGCAGGGGTGCCTGGGCTCATGGGATGAGATTTGTATGGGCCTTGGCGGAGGATGCGTCTGCCCACCAGTTGCCTGGTAGGCCGGATCAGGAGAGAATGGTTGGAGGAGTCTCTTTGACTTCTACAGTCGTACTCTCTCAGAACATTGCCTTGCACCGCTTTGGGAGGGATGGATTCATATTTCCGTCACTCCTGGATGCACTGACCCTCAGATTTCAACCCCCCTTCTCATACCCTTTCCTTCCCAGAGCTTCCTCTCCTTTTTTCCCTAAAATGACCCTCCACAGACATCCCCAAAGATGTCATAGGCCCTGAGGGGAATTATTTTCCTCAGGGCCTCCTATGGGGAGCTAATGTAAAAAAATAGTGGAATCATATTTTAAAAAAATTTTTTACTGATGGAAACACACTTATAGCTTTGTGAAAGAAAGTCATAAAGCTGTTTTATTCTTAAAAAGTCATTTACATTCATGTCACATATTGTATTCGCGTAATGAATCAAAACGGTGATAATCCAAAGGTAAATGTATTATAATGTATTATTGTCATACCTTGTATGTGCAATAATTCTGATTGACTTTCATTTTTAGGTTATTATCTATGTAAGTACCTACCTAGTCGTTAGTGAGATATAACACAGATATGCCAATATCGTAGATAGGTGATATCAAAGATATTCAAACATAAAAGAGATATGCTATGACGTCCGCGCGACTGTCGCCGAACTACGGCCTAATTCGCGTAGTTTGCATACAAAAAGAATTTGTTCATTTTCTTGATTTTTTGAAGGTGTGCATTATTATTGGTTAACAATATGTTTGAATACGGAAAGAATTTATTCAATTAGTTTAGCGTTCGTTTGGTTTATTCGCTAATTATTCGTTCGTTTAGTTTATTCGTTAATTGGTAAACACCACCGGCGACACCCGGAAGCGCAGTCTCACCTAGTAAAAACGGCGGATAGCACATCATATGCTTTAAAATATTAAGATTAATTAATATGAATGTGAATAAATAGTTTTGTCAAAATCAAAACGTTGCTTTAAGTGTTTTTAGACGTGTTTGGTGACCAGATCTAAAGATCAGGTATTTTCCGAGTTTCGTCTTTCCCACCTCCTTCTCCCCCCCACCATGGCCCAAATTGGGGATTCCACTCCAGTTGGCTCCTTGTTTGTTATTCACCCAAATTTAAAAAAATCAACCCGTATAAAACAAAGCTTTTTTACAACAATGAATCGATTTTCAAATATCTTAAACTTAATAATTTTTTTTTTCATCTGAGGATTTTACCGTCCTACCCAGTGATTGGAATCAACCGCTTAACTAACCGGGCCAAATCGACTGATATTTTATACGTATTAATGTCATCGAATTTAGAAGAGAAATGTGAAAGAGTGTGCGTAATTGCCACAAAAAGAAAGCATCGTCATCATAATAATTCTCTCTGCCGAGTTTCAGCTCAGTCGGATGTCAGGGAGAGGGTTAATTTCCACTTTCAAGATTTTACTTCATTCATACACTCATTCATTCGTGACAGCAAAAGTGAAATTCAATTAGACGTACTTAAATATAGTTCCATGCCAACTCAGAATGAAACCAACTCAGAACCACCTCAGAAGGGTCATTAAAAGTACGAAAAAATAATTTTAAAATAGCCGGTAACCCTAACCTAACTTAACCTGTTTAACAAATTTTTTAATGTTTAATATCACTCTTAATGACTTTTCTGAGGTGGTTCTGAGTTGTTTCATTCTGAGTTGACCGGTCACCCTTAAAATAATACCTCTCAATTTAATACAGGTTATAATATTTTCAGTGGTGTTTGGGAATAACACGATAATTTCATTTTTGGTTATTTTCTGTTAAGTGGAAAAATATGATTGCGATAAAACATGTTTTGTAACTATACTCAAAAATAGTACCTGTTCCAAAAAACAGAACCTACTAAAACAAAAACTACTTAATTTTACAAATAAATACCGATGTTTATACCTACACACACGTATGAAGTAAATTTACGAAAACATATTAGTGTATAAATCTTAATATATAAAAATGAATGTTTCTTTGTTTGTCCCTCATGCGGTCCTTAAACCATTCATCCGGTTGCGATGAAATTTAGGTGACTTGTGTGCGCATGCCCGCAGTGGTTTCTATATCTAAAGGTGAGCTCTTGCGTTATGAAATTATTTTCTATACCATTCATCCAATTGCGATGAAGCTTTGGTGATATGTTGTGCGCGCGCCCGCGAAAGTTTCTATATATATATAATGGTGAGCTCTCACGTTATGAAATTTGTACAAAAATTTGACACTAGATGGCACGCGAGTAATTTGAAAATGTGTGTATTGAGAGAAGGCGTAAGGGTGGGGGAGGGGGGAATAAAGGAGGGGGGTTCACAGAAGGAGAGGGGTGGGAAAGCAAGTGGGTGAGAAACTTTTCTTTCTTTGAACGGCATTGCAACGCATGTCAGGTACTCGCTAGTACTAAATAAAAACAAAATATTTTTTGCTTTTGACAACGTTTTTAGCTATTCATAGGAAGTACTTAAGTAGGTACATAAGGAAATCAAATTTTTTATATGTGATGAAAAAATGAAAATATTTAAATAATTTATTTATTTATTTATTCATTTGTTTGACATAATAGCTTACATTTCAAAAATAAAATCAACAATGTCGGCCTCACTGGGTAGCTCACCTGTGCTGAGGCCTCCATTTTATAAAACAAAAACAAAATAAACTAAAAATTAAAATTTATAATTAAGTTAAAATTATGGGATTAAATGAATTATTTTATTACTAAAAAAAAAATTTAAATCGGTATATATTACATATATTATGTGTTGTGTGTTTGTGAGTGATGTGTATTTTATATTGGTTTTGAGTGTTACGTGTAGTTGTGTTTTATTTTGTTTTATTTTGCACCTAGAGTAAATGCATTCACGGAAAAAAACATTTAAATCTCTTAACATTTAGTTCAGAATCAACACATTGTCTACACAAATAAAATTATTCAAATATTTTGGATTCTCAGTATTTTATACAAAATACTGACTGATCAGTGAAGTGTAAATCATGCAGTCTTTTATCTGAATACTGTTCCGCGTGTTACCAAACACTTGGTTAGATGAATTAATAGGTTTTGCAACGTGCAGTAAAACCTGATTCTCTAATACTTACAGCCTGATGCAATTTCTCATAAATGCAACTACGGGTTTCTTAGCGGAATGACGCGAAGTATTTTAGTTATATGTTCGTAGGTACTAGAATCTACCCATGCCATTCACTTTTCATGTGTTCGAAGCGGTAACCCGACAATACATGCGACGAAAATTGATCCGACGACAATTGGCCCGCTGACAGTTGATCGCCCGGACAGTTGACCCTCTTAAAGATTATTTCTTCAAGTAAGCATGTAATTTGGGAGGCGGGAATGGGTACCGCCGCCTCGGGAACCACTTATTGGATAACCAACACCTCTGCCATAGATCACTCCAAGTGGTTCGCTACGTTTGGTGGCTTAGCAGAGGTGCCCGGATTCACGCCATGTCTTAGCGTCTGCCCACCAGTTGCACGGCAGGCCGGATCGAGAGAGAATGGTTGAGGGAGTGCCTTTGACTTCTCCAGCCGTACTCTCTTGGAATATCACCTTGCACCGTATTCGGATTCATACGAGCATCACTCCTGGACACACTGACCCCCAGATTTCTACCCATCCCCCATACCCTTTGCCTTCCCAGAACTTCCTATCCTAAAAAGACCCTCCAAACAGCATCCCCAAGGATAACATAGGCCCTGAGGTGAATTATTTTCCTCAGGGCCTGTGTAGAGCTAACGTAAAAACTTATTATGATCTTTTATTTATTATTATTTATTTATTATTTATAAAAACTTATTTTCCTGTGTAGAGCTAACGTAAAAAATGCAAAGAGGATATACGGCCGTACAACCAAAGCCGATATAAATATATATGCAGACGTCATGAGTGTCATATTAGTATATTAAAATATAAGTGGATAAACAGGTCTTTAAAACACGCGCAATTTTTCGAGCACGACGGCGTAGCCGAGTGCTCGAAATAAAGCAAGTGTTTTAAAGACCAGTTATCCACGAATACTTTACGCTATTTTTTTTTATTTGTACACTTTGAAAACATAAATATTGATATTATTATTAAAAAATTGGAAATAAGAACTAATTATGAATTCGTGATGTGACATCACAATATCTTGTTGTCATGGAAATGAAAAACACAAACATTAATTTGCAATCTGTCACATAAGATTAATAGTTGACATCACAGTTTTTACTAGTTATTGTGTGTTGTAAAATGAGTTCTAACATTGATAATTTAAATACCAAAGCAGAATCGCGGTTAATACCTGAAAAATCCAAAGACGTTTATAAAAAAGAATATGAAAGGTTCATAACATGGATGGAGGAGCAAAACGTAGTAGATGTAGATGAACGAGTTGTGCTTGCTTACCTTCAGAAAATGTCGGAACAGTAAAAAGCATCGACATGTGGGCCATACATTCGAAATTGCAATGTCTATTGAGGATAAATTATTCCTGTCAGATTTATAGTTAAAAGTTGACATTTAGACTTCACATTTTGTTGATTTGTTGATGTTGCCATGGTAACTTTAAAAAACGCGCGTTCCATAAAGTGCGATTTAAACACGCTAGAGCGTACTTTAAATGAGTAAAAAAGGGCACCAATAAAAAAATATATTTTTACTAACAATAATTCCTAGTCCCCGAAGGAGCATATGGCTGAATAACAAAATATGACATTTTTATATGTGTAGTCTTTTAGATCAACTGTCCGAGGGATCAACTGTCGGCGGGTCAACTGTCGGTGGGTCAATTGTCGGCGGGTCAAATGTCGGTGGGTCAACTGTCGGCGGGTGAACTGTCGGCGGGCCAATTGTCGCCAGACCAATTATCATGGAACCGTTTGAGGCTGCGTATAAATAGGAGAAATAATGCGCGAACGGAACCACGAATAACGCGAAAGAAAAGGTTTACGGCGGCTTCGTTCCTTTCCAATCGACCATTATAACAAGGGTATGTGCTTAGCATAGTAATCGAAAAATTCACAAATTATGTAACCATCTCTTGATTAACTCTCAGAAAACTAAAGTAGACAAAAGTGGGAAGGCTTCGAAGCACCACACAAAGAGGAGACCGATTATACTATCTCATTTTCTTGCAGGCTTTATATAGATATGTATGTATGGGTTTGTCTCTTTTTAGTGTTGCTATTTTTCATTTCATCGAGTTTCAAATCACAACGGCGCTAAAGAAGTTATCACTTTAAAATTCATGGTTCGATTCGCGCATTCTCTGTTTATATGTTTGTTTACAGCACAAGATATTTTAAAGTTGCTTCTAGTGTTTAGACAGTGTTGTCTGAGGAATATTTCCCAGTTCCTTATAGTCGCAACGCAATTTAAAAGAAAAAATCGTGTGGATAGATTTTTTTACTAAGATTACGAAAATGTTAGTAAAAATTTTTAGAATCTATAGTTTTTTTTTTTTTATAAATAAATCCATTATTTGAGCTCGTGACGTCACTACATGAAAATGTCCCGTCTCCGATTATGTTCCCTTAATTTTGTAAAATTATGGCAACACTTTGATTTCCGGCGAATTTTTGAATTTGCGTTTAACGTTCACTAGATTTATTTGTTCTATGCGAACTTGTTCTTTGGTTTGATTTTTTGATAAAGATGGCGGTGTTTTTACAGATGTTACGAAGAGAACCCCGTACAATTTATTGCTGTTCGTGTGGAAAACGTTCTTTTTTTTTAAAATGATTTTCGGCTATGTAATTATCGTTTTTTCGTACCCATAAAATTATGTCCCGTCTTTCCGGTTTATAAAAAATGGTCTGATTTTTCGGATTGAAATTTTCAAAAAATCGCCAGGGTTTCAAAAATACGAAAAAAAATACAGAATGTCTTGCAAGAAAAAATGTGATAAAAACGATAATTAGATAATTTGTAGAGCACCGTTCTTGTGAAAAATCGCCTCAAGAGCGCTGTACAATTTATTATGATTTCTGAAGCTTTATCTTACTAAGGGAGAAGCACCGCACAAAGAGGAGACCGATTCGTCTACTTCATTCTCTAGCTGGCTAAATCATATTGTTTTTTTTTTACATGAGCTCCACACAGGAGGCCCTGAGGAAAATAATTTCCTTCAGGGCCTATGTCATCTTTGGGGATGCTGTGTGGAGGTTTTTTTTAAAGGAAAGTAAGGAGAGGAGAGTTCTGGGAAGGAAAAGGGTTTAAGGGGTGGGTAGGAATCTAGGTCATCCGCCTCCAAGACATAGACAAACCTCACCCCATGAACCCGGGTACGCCTGCTAAATCACCAAACTTAGCGAACCACTTGGGGTGACCTATGGCAGAGGTTTGGTTATCCATTAAAGGTTCCCGGGGCAGCGGTACTCATTCCCGCCTTCCAAATTTAGACGAATGTGTTTGTCTTTTTTTTACATTTGCACCACACAGGAGGCCCTGAAGAAAACAAATCCCGTCAGGGCCTATGTCATCTTTGGAGATGCTGTGTGGAGGGTTTTCTTGGGAAAGGAAGAAGAGGAAGTTCTGGGAAGAGGAAGGGTATGAGGGTTGTGTAGGAGTCTGGAGGTCAGTGTATCCAGGTGGGACATACCAATGAATTCATCACTCCCACCGCGGTGCTAGGCGATGTTCCGAGAGTACGGCTAGAGAAGTCAAGGGGATTCTCTCCCGATCCTGCCTGCCATGCAGCTGGTAAGCAGACGCATCCGTCGCCCAAGACCCGGACAAACCTCACCCGATAAACCCGTGCACCCTGCTAGGTCACTAAACGTAACCACTTGATGTGACCTACGGCAGAGGTGCTAGTTATTCAAAAAATTGTTCCCCGGGTGGCGTTACCCATAATCGCCTCCCAAATTGGTACCCATATCCGCACCCAAATTGAACATACCTACCTATCCAAGAAAAATCGTATTTACAATAATTATTTCGATATGTAACTAATACAATTATTTTATTTTTTAGGTTATTGGTTCTTACCAGGAATTAACTGGTAGTTTAAAATGCATATATTTTTAATTGTGGTTCTCCGCATACATGATTAACAGATTAAATTTAAAATTTAAAGGTTGGTACATTAAAAATTATAAATTGTATGCAGGTACCGATGAACATTGCTAAGTAGATTAGACTGAAATTTTATATTCATTGATGACCTTAGATTATATCCGGATTTCAAAACCTCAGAGATCTGGAAATTCGTTATTTATCATTTATTTGTTGATAATTTAAATCAGAAGAATAAATTATTTAATAGAAAGATTCGATTTTTGAGACGATCGCGAAGACAACATATTTTTTGATAGGTTTTGTTAGAAAGCGAGGACGGTAGCAGAAATGTATTTGGATTTATCCGGAAATCTACGAAGAAAACTATTAATATCCATATCAAAATTAAAAATGTAACTACTAACGCCATCTATTAACAAGATTGTTAAAACCTTTTATTACTAATAAAAGCCAGTCTTTTGCGAACTGCATAAGCGTGTTGTCATTCTAAGAGGTTATGGGCAAATATCCATTATATTTTTCGGTTTTTACTGTGTGAATTTAGTATAAAACAGTCGAAAATTGTTGATTTTTCGTTGAAATATGGCAGTGAACTATTTTCAAAGCATTGAGAAGTTGACAGGACGCCAGAATTATGATCAGTGGAGTTTTGCAGTCGAAAATCTGTTGGTGCTTGACAATCTGGTGAACTATATTAAGTCGGAACCAGATGCCAATTTCGAGAAAAAAGCATCAGATGACGCAAGGGCCAAGGCGAAGCTAGTTTTAACTATTGATCCTGGATTGTACGTGCATATTAAGGAAACAAAAACAACTTTGGAGTTATGGATTAAACTGAGGTCTATGTTTGATGACTCAGGTTTTTCTCGTAAAATATCCTTACTAAGACATTTAATCTCGTTACGACAAGAAAATTGTGATTCCATGACTTCATACGTCACACAAGTGGTCGAAACAGCTCAGAGATTAAAAGGCACAGGATTTGCAATTACGGAAGTATGGATCGGATCATTACTTCTAGCTGGTTTGCCAGAAAAATTCATGCCGATGATTATGGCGGTGGAGCATTCGGGTATGCAGATTACCACCGATTTAATAAAATCTAAGTTGCTTGATATGGAGATTTCACAGAATGACGTGAATACCAGCGGCGCTGCATTCGTTGCAAATAATACCAAAAAGCATAGATTTAAAAATGGTGCGGTATCATCGATAAACTCAAAAGTGACGGTTGACAATAATGTCACTTGTTACAAATGTAAACAGACGGGTCATTATCGAAACCAGTGTCCATTGTTAAAGAAAAATACAAGTAAATGTGTTTTTAATGTTGTTTTCCTGAATGGAAAATATAACAAGAATTCATGGTACATCGACTCGGGGGCAAGTGCACACATGACGGCGAAGAAAGATTGGGTTAAAAATATGAATACAACGCCATATTTGCCAGAAATTACTGTCGCCAATGAATCTAAAGTGCAAGTTGTTTGTTCCGGAGATGTCGAAATTGTTTCGGAATTAAATTATCATATAACAGTTAAAAATGTGCTATGTGTGCCTAGTTTGACAACCAATTTATTATCCGTAAGTGAACTTATCAAGAATGGAAATAATGTCATTTTTGAAGAGAAGCATTGTTATATTCGAAACAAAAACAATGATTTGGTTGCAACGGCGGATTTGTCAGAAGGTGTTTACAAATTGAGATTACAATCACAAAGTTGTTTGTTGACTGTTCCTGTCAGTGGAAAATTATGGCACAGAAGACTAGCACACATTAACAGTCAAGATATGCAAAAAATGAGAAACGGTGTTGTGGATGGTTTGAATTATGAGAGTACTATTGACATAACCAAGTCTCAGTGTATTATTTGTTGTGAGGGAAAACAAATGAGATTACCCTTTTCTCATGTGGGTGAGCGGAGTACAGAAACGCTTCATAGGATTCACAGTGATGTCTGCGGTCCGATGGAAACAAATTCTTTAAATGGAGCTCGATATTTTCTGCTATTTATAGATGATTATAGTCGAATGACGTTCATATATTTTCTGAAGCAGAAGAGTGAAGTTTTCAACAGATTTAAAGAGTTCAAATCAGTTGTTGAAAATCAACTTAGTAAGAAAATTAAAATATTAAGAACAGATAATGGTCTAGAATTTTGCAATAAGGATTTTAAGAGTTACCTAAACCAGGCTGGTATAATACATCAAAAATCAAATTATTATACACCAGAGCAAAATGGACTTTGTGAGAGAGCTAACCGTACAGTGGTTGAGAAAGCTAAATGTTTATTATATGATGCAAAGTTAGACAAAAAATTTTGGGCAGAAGCAGCTAATACTGCTGTATATTTGAAAAACAGGTCTATTGCATCAGGATTGGATAAAACACCATATGAATTGTGGTATGGATCAAAACCTGACTTAAGTCACCTGCGTTTGTTTGGCAGCAAAGTTATGGTGCATGTTCCTAAACAAAAACGTTTGAAATGGGATAAGAAAGCCACAAAACATATTTTAACTGGATATGGTGAGGATGTAAAAGGTTATCGTGTGTATAATCCTACTAAGAACTCCGTTATTATTAGCAGAGATGTCATAGTGATGGAGGATGAGACAGATGGGATGTTAACCAATGAAGAGTCGGCCGTCTGGATTCCTAATGAGGAGACGACAGAAGACAATCTGGTGGAAGAGAGTAGTGATTCAGTGGGGGAATTATCTCAGAATATTCCAAAAACTGAGGATCCTTTTGATTGCTTTTCAGATTCTTTAATATATGATGATGGCAATGAAACACTAACTGAATTTCCAACACAAGATGTCTCAGAACACGTAGTTCAATCAACAGAACCACCCGAACAAGTGACAGAAAGCAGCACGCGTCAGAGAAAGAAACCAGAAAGATATGGTTTTAGTAACATGTGTGTTTCCAGTACTTTTCCAGCATCTGAAGAGATTGTATTCGCAGAGGCTCTTGAGGGGCCAGAGAAGGAGCAGTGGAAGCAGGCAATGGCTGAGGAACTGCAGTCATTTGAGGAGAGTGAGGCGTGGGAGCTTGTTGATAATCCGGGTGATGTGACGATAGTGAAGTGTAGATGGGTGCTTAATAAAAAAATTGATATTGAAAATAAAGTGCGTTTTCGAGCTCGGCTTGTGGCAAAAGGTTTTTCACAGAAAGCTGGTGTCGACTACACAGATACTTTTTCACCGGTAGTGTGACATTCTACCATACGATTATTGTTTGCCCTTAGTGTAAACATGAGAATGAGTATTACTCATTTAGATGTATGTACTGCTTTTCTAAATGGAAACTTGAATGAAAATATATTTATGTCATTACCTGAAGGTTTTGTAAACAAAAGTGGGGGAAAGGTATTGAAGTTAAAAAAGGCCATTTATGGATTAAAGCAATCTTCCCTAGCATGGTATGAAAGAGTTAAAGAGGTTTTAACTAAATTAGATTTTAAAAATAGTCAATATGAACCATGTTTGTTTACAAAAATTAATGGTAAAATTAAAATAGTTGTAGCACTGCATGTAGACGATTTTCTAATTTTTTCTAACAGTGAGGTTGAAACTACTAAATTAAAAAATGTATTAGGTTCAGATTTTAAGTCAAAGGACCTAGGGCCTGTTCGACAATATCTAGGCATGAGAATTAATTTAGATAAAAATAAAAATGTTATTACTGTAGATCAACAACAATATATTGAACAGTTAGTTTCTAAATTTCAGATATCTGATTGTAAAATACAAAGTACTCCAATTGAAATTACAGCCTAAATTGAATTTGGATAATTCAACAGATAAATGTTTATACCTAATGTTCCTCACCAAAAAAAATAATTGGAAGTTTAATGTACTTAGCCGTATTAACGAGACCAGACATTGCTTATTCTGACAGCCATCTTAGCCAATTTAATAATTGTTATGGTCATATACATTGGAACTATGCAAAACGAATACTGAGATATTTACAATTTCATGAGTTTGCTTGGCGTTGTATGCAATGAATAAACTGTATGTTTAATTTATTTTGATAAGTGGGGGTATTAATATCCATATCAAAATTAAAAATGTAACTACTAACGCCATCTATTAACAAGATTGTTAAAACCTTTTATTACTAATAAAAGCCAGTCTTTTGCGAACTGCATAAGCGTGTTGTCATTCTAAGAAAAACAATCACAACTAAATTTAAAAAATGAATTGGAATATAAGACATTTTGATTATCGATTTAAAAAAAAATAGTAAGATAACAATAAATATACATACATTAATATGAATACCGCTCAATATCCCAACTGCTTCAAGCTGCTTGGAGTCATTGAGATTATGGCGTCCCCAATTGGGGTATGTTGTAAGGCTGTGAGTAAGTGGGGAGGGGAAGAAGATGAGGAAGAAGAAGATAGAGAAGTACCTGACTATTCAGATCTAGTCAACAATCACAGCTAAAGCTATTTCAAGCAACGTTTCAATTCTGTGTGTTGGTCTTACACCAGGGAGATACTGAGAGTATCTTTCACTCTAAAAAGTGCCGTAAATATATATTATATTATTTTAAATGATTGAATTACCAAATATATACTGATAAATATAAACTCAACAAAGTTGCATAAAATGATGAAAACAATTAAGAATAACCAAATAAAACCGGAAATATGTCATTTTAAAATAAAATTTTTGCCGCCTTGGCTGTTTTCCACAAAAAAATATAAATAGATTTCGAAAGATTGTTCTTTTATCTGGTAAAGTTATGATTAAATTATGAGAAAATATGTTTATTATTAGCATACTAAGATTATACCGTAGGTCGTTGGCAGATTTTTTAAATTTTTAAACAATATTTTGTATTATACAACACATTTCAAATCATATAATTATGCAGTAAAACAAATCAATAAATTATCTGGGAAAGCTATGTTTCAGAATTTTAATTTTTGGTTTAAATAAAATCTTTAAAAAAGAGATCCGCGCACTTGTTTTTTGACGAAAATACTTCAGTTTGTCTATTTATTTACCGTCTTACAAAATAACATACATTTAAGATTTTTATTACATTCTTATTTTGCTTAGACATTATTGAAAAAATATAAACACTTATGATAAAAAAATAATAACAAAAAGTACATAATGTTAATAGTTTTATCATCACGCCTTTTTAGCATTTTTGAATGTTGGTATAAATTAAAGCAAATTTTTAATGAAATAAAATCGATATTGAGTTATTATTTAAAAAAACTGGTGCGGAGAATAATTAATCTTTCTCATTGGAACCGCCCTGTACAATCGTAAGAACATCTTTCGACGAAATTTGAATTCACGGCCGCTGGCTGTTAATGGCCCTTAAATTAAAACCTATAAACTAACCTAACGTTATCTATTTAACCAAGTTTTTTCATCACTTTTAATGACTCTTCAAATGAGTGATGAAGTTGTACAGTTTTGAGTTCTCCGGGCACCAGAAAATAGTTACTTAGTGCTGTTTATGTAGAAAAAAGTTGTCGTAAAACAATTTTTTATATATCCGGTCAACTGCTCTACCAACTAAAAAAAAAAAAATAAAAAAAAAATAAAGATGGCTGTTTTCAGGTGAAAAATGTAATAAACAGTATTTTTTTATATATTTTTTATATTATAATGTAGGCAGAATAAAGGTTTTTAAATTTCACGATCTATTGGACTGCTTAAAGAACTAATCAATTATTCCCATAAAAAAGATAAAATCTACTCTCCAAAGCCAACAAAGCATTAAACACTTGAAATGCAATTATTTAACAAATCGTTTAGTTGCACGATGATTGACATATATTTTCTTGACATTGGCAGTTATTTGAAATCTGAGAAATCATCAAAATACCTACCAATTTATTTCAAATAATTTTAATTTTATTTCAAATAAATTTTATATATCCTACCAATATTATAAATGCGAAAGTTTGTACGGATGGATGGTTCTGATACTCTTTCACTCAATAAATATCAAATGGAATTTATAAATTCTTTCACTAATCGAAAGCTACTTTATTTGCGAGTAACATGGGCTATATATATTGGTAAGCTCTGGCGTTATGAATAAGCTGTGGCGTTATGAAATTATCTATTATACGTTTATTGGCAAAGCGTGTTACTAAGTAAATGTTTGAAATGGGCTGTCAATATTATTTCTTTGATAGCGAAAATTCAAATATTAGTATTCTAATATGAATATTTAGTGTAGGTAGATACAAATATAAAATAGGTACTTATCTACATTTTGACCTAAGCCAACAGCTATACTAATATTATGAATGCGAAACGGAGCGCATTTGATTGTTGATTGATTGTGGGAGGGGGAGTGGTAGTGCAGGAGAGGGGGGGGGGGGGACGAATATGCGAGCGAAGCCGGGGGTAAAAGCTAGTACATATATAAAAATCAATAGCAAAATATAATCGTGTAGCAAAAAAAAAATTGTTCACACTTTTTAGCAACAAAGTTATTTTATTGACTTTAGAGACATCTATCGCTGAAAGTCAACCGCCCAATTTGACGTTTATATGTCAGACATTATTTGGATTTTTGGTTTGTTATTTTATTATTAGGCATAATTCAATGAATTAAAAACCCGTTAAAATTACAAATGACAATTAATAATCAATGTGCGACGTCAAATGAACGAATGGAAACTCACCGTCAGATTTCCAAGAAGTCGGCGATCATATCGCAAAATAGATCACTTTCTGGTAAGTGGACAGGAACATTTTTACTTTATTATGCCACTTTTTTTTACTTAATCTTGTTTTCTTTTGCTACATTTTATCCAACGTTCACATATAATACTAGGTTAACTAATCAATACTTCAAATAACGCGAAAGAAAATTGGGTTAGGTCAAGCTTTTACTGAAGGAAAACCCTTTCTACTTAAACCTGAAGCTCTGAGCTAGGTCCTGAAGTATAGACATTCGAAAAGTAAGCTGTTTGAATAGTGGATCTTGTAAAAAGGTGCCATTTATAGGTAGGATGTCATAATATTGACCCAATGTATGTTCTTGGTATTTCGAGGAAGTGTATCATAAAGCCCCTCAAAGTCGGGCGCTACTGCCATCTGTTGAGTTTTCCCTGAAACTATTTTGATCGTGAAACAGAAATCTTCTCATTAACCAAAGATTCAAACTCAAGGTTCGTGTTTTTGGTAGTCGTTGATTTTTCAGTAATTTTTGAGATTTTATTTTTACGAATACTAGCGCAGTCTCATGAAAAATCACAAAATATTATAAAAAATGTTCATTTTGTGAAATGAAAGTATTTATTTAATATTTACTTCAGGATCCGAGCATTTCAAAAACAAATGTTCCTACTCAGTTTTCTTTGTAATATAATATTAATTTTAAATTTTTGTGTATAAATTCAGAAATTTTAATTTTTATGAGAAAAAACTTTCTTTTTATACTTTTTTGAAGGTTATTCCCATCAGTGAAATATATCATATTAGAATAAGTTAACAATAATAATCTAAACGAAAATATGAAAGAGAACAAGACACAGAAAAACAGAAAAAAGACAATGGCCGCAACTGGGACTCGAACCCAGACCTCTCCGTCTAACCGGGTTAGGTTAGATCTAATATATCGTTAGGTCTAACAGTTGCGACCATTGTCTTTCTTCTGTTTTTCTGTATCTTGTTCTCTTTCATATTTTCGTTTAGATTATTAATGTTAACTTATTCTAATTTCAGAAATTTTAGTATAATTTTTATAATGAACACTTTTAAGACGGGTTGTTTAAAAACATTGACGGATTCAAGTTAATTTTTACGTTCTGTGTAAGTTCTATTCAAGTTCTGTTATTATGTCATTATAGGCCAGTTGCTTTATAAATCTGAAATAATCACAGAACTTGAATGGAACTTACACTTACACAGAACGTGCAATTAACTTCAAATATTTGATGAATTCGTCAAATATTTTGAAACAACTCGTCCTTAGTAAACATTACATTAGGCACCCTATATAGCGATTTCTTGAAAATTGAAAAAGCGTAGCGCAGACCCTTGAAAAATCAAAATCCGACTTTGCTTGTTAAGTTTAACCCTAAGAAATGAAAAGATTTCACGCATGACAAACTAACGTACAGACAACCGAAATTAGTATATTCGATTGATATTGAAACATTATTGTTTCTTTACATGGATTATATTTGCATAATTTTAAATAAAATACCCTATTAATTTGGAGCCATTAGAAGTATGTAACTTGATTGATAGCGCTTTAGAGGAAAATCAAAACATCAGTTTCTTGTCTTGTAAATTGTAAAGAGATCAATTTTATTGGTTTAATATTTTGAATGAACTTAATACGTCCGGTTTTACACCCGGCTCTATACGAAAAGATTAGGTTTTGTCAAAATTTTGATATAAATCATACAAAAGATAAAAAAAATAATCACGGCAAGCGATATAATCTTTAATATAAATGTACAGAGCCATCTTGCGAGAGCTTTTTAAAACTATTTTCATCATATTTCAGTATTAATTTTATCCATCTCTGTCAGAAAGTAAAAGTCACCTTCGACTATGGTAATAAATAACTATTGCATTGTGTCAATTAAAGGATGAATTAATGGGTTCCATGCTAACTCAGAATCGAGTCAACACAATACCTCTTCCAAAAGTCATTAAAAGCTATGAAAAAATAGCCCAACCTAACGTAACCTATTTAACCATTTTTTCCCACTTTAATGACTCTTCAAAAGAGGTGTTGAGTTGATTTCATTCTGAGTTGTCCGGTCACCGAGTTAATGATTTATTGGAACAATTTTTTAAATTTTGTTTATTCTTTTTATTTCTGACCGGTTTCAGCCTATTGCGGTTATCTTCAGACTAAAGTAAATGTTGTGAAGTAAATTTAAAAAAAAAGTAAATGTTTCCTTAAAATATGGTATATATTTATGTTCACAATATTGGGGGAGGGGGATTATAAGGTGTAGTAAATAATGATTTTATAAAAATTACAAGGCTTTTCCAGTCTTAGTTTTATGTCGTGATTCACAACTGAATTTACAATTATTTTGTCATTACCGGTATTAATCAGTGGCCGAGAATTCAAATTTCGTGGAATGAAGCTCTTGCAATCGCAACCTTGCAACTGTACAGGGCGGATCCGATGAGAAAGATTGATTATTTTCTGAACCAGCACTAAACTTTTAACTAATAACTCAATATCGAATGTATTTCATTGAAAATTTGCTTTAATTTTTACCTACTTTCAATTTATCAATAAAAATGCTAAAACGGGTGATGATGCAAACATTAAAAAATTTTACTTTGTGTAATTATTCTAGATCACAAGTATTTATAATTTTTCAAGCAAAATAAGTATGTAAAACATCTGAAGTATATATTAGTCTGTAACACCGTAAATAAATAAATAAACTTATATATTTTCGTCGCAAAACACGTGCACGGATTTTTAAAAATGATTTTTATAATTAAAATTAAACTTCTGAAAAGTACCTTTCCATAACCAAAACCTCCGCTTTAGGTCACTCCAAGTGGTTCGCTAAGTTGGGTGAATTAGTAGGGATGTCCGGGTTCATGGGTTAAGATTTTCCGAGTGCATCTGCCCACATTATGCGTGGCGGGCCGGATCGAGAGAGACTGGATTAGGGGGGCCTTCTAAGGCCCTCTAGCCGAACTCCCTCGACCCACCGTCTTGCATCGCAGTTGGAGGGATAGATTCGTTCGCCGGTCTCTCCTGGACCCACTGACCACCAGATTTCTACCCTTACCTCATACCTTTTTCTTTCCTTTAAAAGGCACTCGACACAGAATTTTCCATAGGACTTTCTGTGTGGAGCTATTGTTAAATAAGTAATAGACAAAGTAATTTATATGTAAATTTAAAAGTAATAGACAAAGTAATTTATATGGAAGCAACAGAAGAGGTACATAGAATAATATAGCACATTATTTATTTTGAACAAAACCTGCCTCACTAGGAGAACCAGTAACAATAAATATTTGAATAAAATAAATAAGGCCACCTTTTTTATTTCAGTTATCATCCACAAATGCATAAAATCAATAAAATTAATTGTATAAAAATGTCATTCAGGTTTTTTTGGGTTTTTCACGCCATTTAACCAATTTAAACAGCCAATTTGAACCGTCTCAGGTCAAGCACGTAGGCAATGAGTTACACCTCAATAAACTAAATCAATTTCGATACTGTATTTCTATGTTACTACCGAATCAAAGGCTGAAATGTTAAATAGTAAGCGGGAAATTGGTCTAAAATCATAGCAAACGTAACGATTCTAAATCGCTTGAAGGAGATTTTTCTACATGTGGGTTAAAATTATTGTACTTTATGGTTGATTTTATCAAAATGTTAAATAACAATATTTGGCTGATTTATAAAGCGCCGTTTTCGTGAAAAATCACCCCAAGGAGTTAAGAGTATATTTATAGTGGTTAAAATGCAGACAATAAAGCACGTGACTTTTATGCACGGGTTCGATATTCTTTAGTCAGTGGCGTTGGATTATCATTTTATGATTTTATTTTATTTATTATCGTTATCTTTGCATTAATAATGTTCCTTTTTTGTATCGGATGGCTAAAATTTAAAATTATAAAAATTAAAAATGTGTTCAGGACATTGGAAAGACTGCCTTCAATATTGTAAGTGTTTTACTTAAAGAGAAATCTATATTTTCATATAAATATAATCTATAATCAATTTAAACACGTACATAAAAGTACCGTTAAATTATTTTTTATCTAATTTAAATTAAATTTAATAATGTTAATATTAAGTTTTGAAAGTATCTTAGTTTTTTTTATTATTGTGACAACTGTTTGTTACAACTCCATTTTCAAACTGTGGTTAGACCACTTTGAGACGAATTATTATTTAAATGACTCTAAATTTCAATTCTGAAGGTGCCTAAAGTGATTTATTATTTATCAGACCTATTTATTAACCGATTACATGCTGAATTTCATACTCAAATTATTAAATTGAATAAAAAATAAATAAATTAAACGGAATTCTACGAATTAAACGCTAAAACAATTAATGAAAGTACCGTATATTATTAGTTTATTGTATTATTATTTTTAATTGATAAACTAACGTTTAAACAAGATTTTTATGCATAGCACAAAGGGTAGATAACAAATAAAAATACCTCTCTCACAAAAATAAAGTTGGTTGTTTTCAGTTGGAAAAATGTAATAATAAGTAATTGTCGAATGAAACACTAGTATATATTGAATTATTTGGCGGGTATTAGATAAGCTGCCATAGCTCAGTGGTCAGAGCTGCTGACCGGCAATCAGATGGTCACGGGTTCAATTCCCGTTGGCGGCCAGTATCTTTTCTCGGAAGATTTTTTCAATGTAGATGAGTGTTTCAGGCTGATAATTATTGATTATAATAGTTTATTGTAGATACTTTTTATAGCATTTTTATTTATTTATTATTTTAAAATCTCTATATCATTATATGTAAAATCCAGACGAAAATAATTAAAATTTCTTAACGCCAGAGCTCACCGTTTTAGATATTTTTTCTATAACAATATTCCAATGTTGCCTCTAAAATCATGAAAAATTAAATTAAGAGGGGTGATTAATCAGTTAGCTGTTATCACACAATTATATAAAACTAGCAGACCAGGCCACACGTTTCTGTGGCTAACGAAACACAACGCCTTTACCCAACCTTTATAAAATCCACACCATTCCCTGCCTACAATGAATATTTGAATTTCTCGGCTTTTCTCTACCATAATAAGCATTTATTATACATATAAATCCTCCTCTTGAATCACTCTATCTATTGGTGAAAACCGCATGAAAATCCGTTGCGTAGTTTAAAATATCCAAGCGCACATACATTTTGGGCGACTTCATTTTATACTATGTAATAATGATGAATATTTGAATTTCTCGGCTTTTCTCTACTATAATAAGCATGTATTTTGCATATACCTAAACCTTCCTCTTTTATCAATCTATCTATTGGTGAAAACCGCATGAAAATCCGTTGCGTTGTTTAAAATATCTAAGCGCACAAACATTTTGAGCGACCTCATTTTATACTATGTAATGATTTTATTTTCGTATTATACTGACGAAGAAACCATTGATTTCGAAACATGTTGATTATTTTGATTAAATAATTGCAAACTTATTTGCATAGTTCAGTGTATTTACAACTTATTTGTGTTGTTTTTGGTTAGTTTTAGTCAAGAAATTGTACAGTAACTATTACATGTTATTTACGTCCGTAAAATATTGTACAGATTGTAAATTGAACTTTCTTGCAGTCAGAAGGTAGTATGAGGGGGATAAATCGTTATATCAATACTCAATTTAGAAATATTTCTTGAAAGTGAGTTTTTTATAACAAAAATGTCTAATACATGTGGTGGTAAACGTACCTAAGAAATAAATGTTTTCAGCTTTGCAAAGCAATCCGTTCGAAAGTCAGTTTATTTTGTGAGGATTAAAGCATCTTCAAAATTTTTAATATTTTTTTTATCGTATGAACGTCGAATAAGTGAAGTTCTTAAATAATAGGACTGTGTTTTTTTAATGTTGATTTTTTTAATAGTTTTTTTTTTTTTTAAATGTTTGCGGTAAGGTTTTTTTTTTTTCGTGTCTGTAGTTTAAAATATGGAATTTTTAAAACTCTCAAGTATATTTCAGGAAAGGTTTTTTTGGTAAGGCTGTTGGTTTATACGAATTGATTTGTTGTCATTGAATAAAATTCTCTATTAATAAGATTCAATTATTGGACATGTAAATAATATGGTATCATGGATCGAAAAGTACCTCAACAAAGATTGAATTGTCAAGCCACGTTTCATTGTTAATCATTGCCCTTAGAAATTGTTGTATTCCATTAGTTGTGTATTTTACACAAATTAACAAAAAAAAGTTTTTTCTCTGACTTTGACGTAAGAAACAAAATTAATACTCGAGCCCTCACACACAATTTATTATATTTTCAACAATAATACGGTGACGCATTTACCAACTACTATCGATATTCGCTAATGAAGTCTGTTGTAGATAATCCACGTAGGTATAATTAGTTTTATTATTCAATTTGCCAATGTTAGGAACCTATAGCAAAAAATGTCAATGAATTAAGGTTGACGTATCACATGAATCTGTGTAAAGAAAATATATTTAAAATTAACAAAAATCATTTTAGTTTTTATGTGACAGCTTTAATTTACGATTAATAACCTTTAGCGGGGTTTCCCTAAAATTGAATTTTAATTATGCTGGAAAATATTCGTGACGTACCTACCTGTTTTCAACAATATTATTATTATTTTTTGAATAAATTAATGAGTAAAACCTCAAATTGTAACATTTTTAATCACTGTAGAAAATATTAGCAATTCTTAATCAAAAATTTGAAAATAAAAAATGAGTCTTCTTAAAAACACCTAAATACACAAAGAAGTAACCCCGATCGCAGGGATTTCAAAGAAATTACAAATATTTAGAACATAGTTTCAGCTCGTAAGCTATTGAGTGTTCCAATTCATGTAATGTACCTAACGGTAAAAAAAGAAACCAGCCAGCGGCCAAGAATCCAAATTTCATTGAAAGATGTTCTTACGATCATACAGGGCGGTTCCAATGAGAAATATTAATTATTATTTGAGTTAAGTGAGCCTCTCAGAAACTAAGCGTACTGTACAGGGCCCGCAGATACTTTAATAGTACACAACTGCTAACCCTGTACAAATCGCAAGTGCGCCCCACGGTTGAATTTGGCAGCCACCTCTGGTCTGGAGCTCCAAAATACCTTAAAAAAACCCTCGACTCTGTACAGAAACGGGCGGTCCGTTTGATAGATTCTCCCATCTTAACAGACGGATTGCAAACTTAAGAGCATAGGCGTCCGGTGGGAATGCTGTCCTTGTTCTACCGGTATTACAATGGAAGATGCTCCGAGGAACTAGCGTCATTGATCCCCTCGGCACCGGTGCATAGTCGGGAAACACGCCAAACACGCGCCCAACATTTGTACACGGTTGACATTAGTCACATGAGAACGGGTCATTTTTACGACTCTCAACAGCTCGGCTGTGGAACGACTTACCGGCCTCTGTGTTTCCTCCCTCCTACAATATGGGTCTCGTCAAGACCCATGTTCACTCCTTCCTTTCCTCAAAAAGACCCTCCACACAGCATCCTCAAAGATGACAAAGGCCCTGAGGCAAATTATTTTCCTCAGGGCCTCCTGTGTGGAGCTAATGTAAAAAAAAATATCCATACCAGCTTTTTAAAATTATAACGCAATAACGATTTAATTTCGTTCAAAATTTATACCTACATTCAAAAATGATGAATGGCGTGATGATAAAACAATCCAAATTATGTACTTTGTGTGATTATTTTTTCATAATTTTTTTATTTATAATTTTTCAATAATGTCTAAGCAAAAAAAAATGTAAAAAAAACTTAAATATATTATTTTTATAGACCGTAAATAAATAGATAAACTGAAGTTTTTTCGTCACAAAACGCGTGCGGGGATGTTTTATTAAAATTATTTTAGGTATTTAAACTAAAATTAAAATTCTGAAACATGGCTTTCCCAGATTATTTATTGATTTATTTTAGTGCATGATTACATGACTTGAAATTGTATAACACAAAATTTTGTTTGAAAATTTAACAAATCTGCCACCGACCTACGGTATACCTTATTATGCCAAAAATAAACACATTTTATCAGAATTTAAAACATAACTTTACTAGATAAAATAACAATCTTTCAAAATCAATTTATACTTTTTTGTGGAAAAGAGTCAATACGGCTAAAATTTTATTTAAAAATGACATATTTCCGGTTTTGTGTTATTCCCTCAAGGATAATTTCTTCGATCATCCTGTTAATTAGCCAGACATTTATATACACAGAGATAATGAGGGAAGTAATACTCGAATGTTCACCATAAATCAAATATTATTTACAGGTATATGTATTTTACATATAAATTATGCTATACAATAACACCGGGAGATATAACGGTCCGGTACATTATTATGACCTTTTTAAATATCCTTTTAGTGACCCAGAAAACATCAACATTTTGTTTAATTCACGACAAGTTTTTGCATACTAAAATTGCTTTGGTGGTGTTTATGTGAAATCTGACTATTTTATTAGATAAAGGGCACACTTTTACGTACCTACATATAACTGCATACTCAACTCAAATTTCTATTTTCGGGGATGTTTGACTAATCAACTGGACGATCGATTATGCTGTAATAGCAATTGGTTTACTTGAATTTATTGTCTGAGCTCCTCGTACTTTTTAGTTTTTCTTGAATTCAATTCAAATGCAATGAAATTTTCCTATTGTATAATAAGGAAGTTGAGTCAATTTAAAAAAAAAAATATCAATGTTCGCATTCAAACTTAAATACTGCTATTTTTTTTTTTTTTTTAAAGTTTGTTTTCATAGTAAAATTAATACTCAAAGTTTAAATTTTAACGCCAAAACGAGCGGAATCCGAGCGGTAAGAGGCGGGTTGTGCGGGGTGTGGGTGTGACGTCATTTAAACTGAGAAAACCGCGTCGCTTGGGCATTTTGTATGGAGATTTTTTAAATTCTTCAATAAGGAATTCCAGTAATTTTTTTTATCAATGTTAACCGTCAACCAGAATTGATGTTATTTAAAAAAAAAAAGAAAATTGGTCAAGATTTTATAATTAAATTAATATTTAAAGGCAGAATTTTTGTTTCTCGCGCCTAAACTCTTCACAACACGGTATTGCCGTCGCTGGCCGATTGCCGTTGGTTGAAGTGACCCGCCAATTCAGGCCGCCGCGCCGCGCAAAAAAGTAAAGACCGAAAGTAAGATAACGGTTTACAGCGCGGTTCACTGTGAGACTTTTCTGCGCAATCAATAAATGTAATATACTTGCACAAAACTAGTGAGGTTTATGGCGAAAAATCAGATGTCAGATGGGTAGAATACGTAATGATTATTATTTAATACTGTAAAAATGTATTATATTTATTGTAACATACAAATGAACACAATTAATAATTTGATGTATTTACTTGGAAGCTTTAACTCCACAAATTTCAGCACTAATGTGATCAGTATTATCTCTTAAATATAAAATCAACATGTCAGAATCAACGATTGGTAGTTAGTCGGCTGGCCTTGAATATATCCGATTTCTGACATGGTATGTGGTTTTTTAAACAGATTTTGCATTACATAAACTTTGTTTACTAAACCATTAAATATACCAAACCACCCATTACTAAACTTAAAAAGACTTTTAGGGGATAGAATGCAAAACCGTTTGGCCCAAAGTAAACGACGTTTGGCCTATACACCTCTCTCATCATACACAAACCATCTCTCGTGTAATAGAAAGAAATGCACCATAGACATTTCGGTGATCCGCTCTTCATACAAACTGAGGTTCGGATGACGTCGGAATTCTTTCGACCATTCATGAAGCGTTTGTAGTTCGTAGCTTTTTGATGGATTTTTAAGAAGGTTTAATTAATTCTAAGAATAACAATATCGAAATATATTTATATATTTAGAATCCATATTTTTTGATCTACATGGACATATTTTTTACAAGTCAAAATATTTTTCACTCAACTTCCTTATTGTATTTTTATGCCGTAAAAGATTGTTAAAACCATTATTCGTGAAACACAAGAAATGCTACAAGAGCTGGTTTTGCAATCCAAAATCTGACCTTTCTTTGCTTAAATTTCAAATACGGAACTTTTTCACCATCATTTTCAAGTTCAAGTGGGATGGCAATGTGCGATACCAGGCAAGAGTGAGAGACAAAGCGCTTGCTAAATGAGCTAGAACCAAAAAGTACTAAGTCAGTGGCGACGTGGGTTTCTATTCAAATCTTCATTGAAAGTATTTATAGTGGTAATGCACGTTTTCACCCCGCGACAAATTTATTATAAAAGGATATTTTGTCAGAGGATATTTTGTCGGGGATATTTTGTCGCATGACGAAAAGTCGCGGAACCGTTATTGGAAAACGAGTACACAACGTATCCCTGTTATTTACTGAATGTGCTAATTTTCATATTTTTTTTATATTTCTGCTGACATTCAACGTAATCACAATTGACATTATTTTATCGTGATTAACAATTAGTACAAATATGAGAATTTTTTAAAATGAAAGTATTGTAAATAATATGTAATAATATTGTTAATATTAATATTATTACATATTATTTACAATACTTTCATTTTAAAAAATTCTCATATGAGAATTTTTTAAAATGAAAGTATTGTAAATAATATGTAATAATATTGTTAATATTAATTTAATTTTAATTTTAATAATATTATTAATATTGATTTTAGTGCTGCTTAAACCGGTCGTGTGTGTTTATGTATTTAAATCTATCTCGATATGTATCTTACACTTATAAAATACTAGCTGGTACCCGGCATGCGTTGCAATGCCAAAATAAATTGATTTTCCCTGCATGTCCTTTCCCGTGCGTCCCCGTTCTCTTCCACCTTCCCCGCCTCCCCGCTCCCTCGTCTCTTCGCTCTCCGCGAACCCACCTTCCCCTTGCCTTTCCTCTCTGCCGCTAAAATGTATGAAATACACACATTTCATTTATACAAATTTCATAACGCCAGAGCTTACCATTATAATGTTATAACCACGTTTATCCTTTAAAACTGTTTTTAATACCTATATGGCATAAAGAAAGGAGAGTAAGTTCTCGGATGGAAACAGGTATGAGGGGTGGGTAGGAATCTGGGAGTTATTGTGTCCAGGAGTGACAGACGTATGAATCCACCTACCCCATTGTGGTGCAGAGCGATGGATTGAGAGAGTCTGGCTGGAGAGATAAAAAGGTCTCCCTCAACCAGTCTCTCTCGATACCACTCACCCCGCGATCCCGGACATTTTACAGTAAATGTTTCCCGGGCGGCGCGCGGTACACATACTCGTTTCCCAAAATAAAATAAAATATTGGTTAATTTTGTAATTTAAATGGGAAATAGTATTTTAGTAATCGTCTAAGAAATATTTCTATTGTCTTCTGGTACTCTTTCCTATCGGAAGTCAGTAATCATCAGAGCAAACGTCACTAGCAGGCTGCAGCCCTGAAAATAAAAGAGGATTTACACTCAAACCAGCGTCACCAGAGTAGAAGAAAAATATTTTTCTACGCTGTATAATAACATCAGTCGTCCCCTTCGATCATATCATACGTCAATGTTCGTCCCATAATAATTAAACATGTCTAATAAAACTAAAGAATTCTGTTATTTTTCACGCTATTTTAAGAACCCGTTATTTTAAAAACTCGTTAATGACGTTACATTAGGAAACCTTTAAACCTTTAATAAAAATTATTTCCAGGTAATAAGGTCAACGATCGAACAAATAAAATTATTAAATATCTTTAATACTCGTAAGTTAGACTTAAAATAACAACAACACAGATCCAATGACGCAGGATGTTCTGAGATCATTGTGGGAACTTATTTATTGCGTTATTATATTTATTTATGGATATCAGATTTATTGAAATTGCTGCATAAAATATAAAATTGTTATTAAGATTATTTTATTATTAAGTTAGCACTAAAATATTTAATGGACTCAATAATAATTACGACATTAATATCGTTAGTAACCTTTTGTAGGTGTCTACTGCCTGCGTATTTCCTTTTCCGTGTTAAATAGGAGGCAACCATGCCTCGAAATCAACACGGCTTTATAATGCCATTTTTTCTCCAAACCCGTGTCCAGTAGAGGGCAAGCGGCATCCTACTGTGCACGGGTTTGTAACGCCAATCTCTTCCCAAACCCGTGTTCAGTACGAGGCACACGTCCTTCAAACGTGATTATAACATAAAAAAAGGAAGTGTGTGCATACATGCACAATATAATGGATAGGCAATAAAACGCAAACAGCCTTACTAATAAAATAAATAAAAAACACTTTATAATATAGTACTTAAAACACTTTATAGTACCAGTCTTATAAAATAAATTCTCTTAAATAAACTCGAATGTTATCTTAATTTTAAAAAACATCACAGGTTTTGAATGGTTTGTTCGGCAAAGCAGGGTTTGTCTAGCGGGTATGTGTAATTGTTCTAATACATTTCTTTCCATGTTCTGCTGTTATAAATATAAGTATAAACTTATCTATAATGCATTCACTTACCATGCCTCGTACTGAAAACGGGTTTGGGAAGGGAATTGGCGTTACAAACCCGTGCACAGTAGGATGACGCTTGCCTTCTACTGGACACGGGTTTGGTGGATAAATGGCGTTACAAACCCGTGTTGATTTCGAGGCACGGTTGCCTCGCATTGAAGACGGAAAAGAAATACGCCTACTGCCTGTAAATTACACAAGAATTACCAAATTAAAGAAAAGTGTGCGTTGACGCGGAAGTAAATGTAGAAGACATAACACGATCAAGTCAGTCAAATCACATTTAAGTTTGGCCATCAAGAGTCAGAATGACAGAAGAAAATATATATGTACTAGCAGTTAAAAACCCGCTCCGCAGGTTTTTGCTACTAGGCTCTGCTGGCGGCTTTTGATTTGGCTTCACCTAGCTTAAGTGTTGGTGACCATTTTATACATCCGATAGGAACTGGTTCCAAAAATAGCCGTTTCCTCGGATCCAGCGACATCTAGTCACCGGGACATGGTAACCGCGACAGACAATGACGTCACATATAATATATAGTTATGTGTAAAAATTAACAATGTAAAAATGCAACGTGATATTATTATTCACACTTGGAGAGATTCACAAAAGTACGAATCCAATAGTACTTAAGTTTGCCAGCCGACGATTCTCACGCTAGTTTTTAATGTGGCGCTATCTTTTGGTATTAATTCAGTTCTATTACGAAAGCAGATTTGTAATACACTCCACGTACGAAAAAGGTTTTGCGTAAGGCGCTGAGTCAGAGTTGTATCCGTAGTCGGCTTCTTAAATTTCAACCGTAGATACACACGTTAGCGTAATAATAACGTCAGATGAGACGATGCATGAATGTGATTGAATCAAGGAGTGTGTGCCAAGACTGAGTTTTGTGGCGGTCTATCCTCTCTGCCTATCTCAGCAGGCAACGGATGGTTGGTTAGTGTCTTCACGATCTACAGTAGTAGCATTTTAGTAGATAGTCAATACAAATTTTTGATTTTGCATTTTATTTACCAAAATTTAAAAAAATATATTTATGGTCAGTTGTTTCACAGAACATTAATCACTTTTCGAAGAAAGTTCTGTGATTGTTTTATGAAAGTTATGTTATTTTATCATTATTGGCAATTTGCTTCACGGAACTGAAATAGAATTGAATAGAACTTTCACAGAACTTGGAAATGAACTTCAAAGTTTGAAGAATTGTTTAAATTATGTGAAACAACAGGCCCTAAGATTTCTAACAACCTGCAGATGATTAAGAACACTAAGATTTCTAACAACCTGCAGATGATTAAGAACACCAAGATTTCTAACAACCTGCAGATGTTTAAGAACACTAAGTTTTCTAACAACCTGCAGATGATTAAGAACACTAAGATTTCTAACAACCTGCAGATGATTAAGAACACTAAGATTTCTAACAACCTGCAGATGATTAAGAACACTAAGATTTCTAACAATCTGCAGATGATTAAGAACACTAAGATTTCTAACAACCTGCAGATGATTAAGGACACTAAGATTTCTAACAACCTGCAGATGATTAGTATATGTACTGCCGAAGCGAGTACAAAAAGAACACTAAGATTTCTAACAACCTGCAGATGATTAAGAACACTAAGATTTCTAACAACCTGCAGATGATTAAGAACACTAAGATTTCTAACAACCTGCAGATGATCTAACGTTCATCAATACTCAAATAAGGAAGTTTAAAAAACAAAATAAAAATAAAACTGTAACAAATCTCTTTATTTCGAGCGCATATTGACAAGTGTCAATACTTTCTCTGTCTAGCATTGCTGTCTCTTAGAGACGAGGCCACTATTGGCCAGAGGTTGCATCCCGCCGCTAGGGTTTTTTTTCACATATGGATCGACCCATAAAAGGTCGTGGGTGATCGTAAAAGTTTAAGTCTGCCTTCCTAGACCAGCTCGCGCGGCTTCAAGGTACTCGTGAATCTTTTGTATAAAGTGACGAGTAATTAAAGGATAATTAGTGTCCTTTGGATTTATTATTTTTGGAATAATAACCATAAAGCTACTGTTATAGCTTGTACGTTTAAGTTACTACTGTTTTTACGATTATTGAACTATCTACACATATACCCAATAAAGACTCATGTTTACAGAAGAAAAGCGTGGATTGATTTAATTTAATTACACCGCTATAAAACATTTTTAAACATTCTTACATAGAAATAGAGAATTTGAAAATTACAAAAGAAAAACATTGCAATTTTTCTGGAAAAACTAGAATTTGAACAAAATAACCATTTAAAAATAAACCTTTTTTCTGTAAAATCAAGAATTTGAAGGCAATAAATTATGCAAAACTAATAACATTATTTTGTCAGTTAAAAGAAGCCACTATAAAAACCGGTTGGCTTCAAAACAAGATTACGTTAAATTTGCGTCTACAGAGTGACGGTTTTATCCTTTTTTTTAGGTAATAATTTTTGAAATTTTTGAGATATTTATTGTTTTATGCCACGATGATTATATATTTTTTCTTAAGGAAACAGATGGGCGGCACGTTTCAAACAAAATTATAATTTTGGATTTGAGGCCAAAATACCACACCAAACTGATTTTTTTTTGTAATCAGTAGGTACATCAAATATATAATACGGATATGAGCTACTTTATTTATCTGTGCTTTAAATCATATAATCTAAGCCATTAAAATTTTAATATTTCACGATTTTAGAGGCAACTTGGGCAATTATTTGTGAGCACATCATAAACATTAAAAAAAAACTTTTACTAAATTTCTTATAAAAATATGTGTTCGTTTATGGATAAAACTATTTATTCTTATTCATATTGCATATGTACGGTCGCAAACCATTAATTTTCTTAATATATTAAAGCTTAAATTGTTTTTACCCCAAAAAAATTATATCCGCCATCTACGAAAGAGTACATTAAGATGAAGCTATACGTGAAATCACTATTTAGATTAATCTTTACAACGAATCGGTTTTTAGTACGAATATAAAAAAATATGTTACGGATAAATTGAAGCTTTAACTACCTTTTCTACGTAACAGAATTACAATAAAATTATTATTTACGTAACAAAAAAAATAAGCGTAAACCACTAAAAAAAAAGTTTTTTCATGACTTTACTATGAAGTAATGTAAGTAACAATTTTTAAAAAATACCCCTTTATGGCTTAGACTATTTTTGACGTTTTCTACGTTCTAACTTTTTTTCTTTCTTATAAAATTATGCACAAAAAAAATAAAAACCGCTTTGGCGCTTACGTCAAATTTTTAGAACCGTACTAATTCATACGATCTGCGCCCAACGCTTGTATTCCACCATAATGCCGCGAGCCGTGGCCAGCAACGGACGTGGGATCTGTGCCCGTGTTTTCGAAGTTTTTTACTTGCAATATACGTAGCGAATTCGTTGTTACAGCGAGCATTTTTGGTTCTCAAACAGCGTGAGCTCAAAATGAGTCAGCATCAACTATTCCTGATTTCAACTCTTTTGATGTTCAGAATGTTATATCATTTGAGAAATTTTAGGTTGACGAATATAATGCTTAAATTCATTATCGGTAGGATTAATATTTTAAAAGAATAATTTTTAAATATATGTAGCTGTGAGCTGTTCCTTGAAAATGTCTAATACTGAGATTTGCTTGCCGGGGTTTGAACCCGCGATATTTTTTTTTTTTTTTTTTTTTTTTTTTTTTTTTTTTTTTTTTTTATTGAGTAAATATTTTACAATAAGTTTATTTTAATACAATATTACATATTTTATATACTCTCCTAGTAAAGCTATTGCTTGTGTTTAGGAGAGGACAACTTGATAATAACTTTCTTTTTTTTTTTTTCAAAACCTTATAACAAACTTAAGAACTTAACTTATGAATAGATTTAGACTTAATAACATATAAGATTATAAGGGTAATTAAACAAAATATATATAGGATGTACAAACTTGATGGAATAAATAGGATGTAACAAACATTAAGAACTTAACTTATGAATAGATTTAGACTTAATAACATATAAGATTATAAGGGTAATTAAACAAAATATATATAGGATGTACATAAAACCTTTGGAATAACAAACAGTCAAAAACATATATAATAAAAGTTAAAATTATATGGTGGGACTACCAAAATATGATTTAATTTTTTTTTTATATTTGTCGTAATTTTTTTCTGTTCGCATATCGGCGGGTAATTGATTAAATAATTTTATTCCTTTATATAAATAGTGATTCTGTGCTGTTGTGGTTCGTATGGGTGGTATAGTTAGTCCACCAATAGAAGTATTCCTTATGCTAATATTTAGCAGAGGGGTAATATTTTTTTTAAATATATCTTTGTGTAGCTGAAGTAGTGCTATTTTTTCGTAAATTTTTGTAAGTGGGGGAACAGGGAATTCTTGGAATACGTTTATTGTTGGGTAGTAATACGGTTTTTTTAGGATAATTTTTATAAGAATTTTTTGAATTGTTTCGAGTGGGAGAAGGGATGATTTATATGCACCCCCCCAAGCTATGATTCCATATTGTAATACCGAGTGCGCAAGTGCAAAGTAAATTTATATATTGTATTTGTTTAAATTATGCTCTTTTAGGATAAATTCAGAATAGGTAGATACAAATTATTTATTTTCACCGTTTTTTTAAGTGTGTGTATCCATAAATTGATGTATATAATGTACAATATTTTTAAACCTAGCTGTGAGTTGTTCCGTCATCATTTCTAATACTGAGATTGGTTTGTTGATTTATTTGCAAAAATTTTAGTTGTAAATGAATTTTACAAAAATTTTAAATGCGGAAATTTGATAAAAGTGTATGTGAATTCGATAAAAGTATATATTCCTAGTTTTGTAAAAGTATGTATTAGTTACATTTTGTTAATATATATACATATTATATTTCACTTAATCAAGTTTCTTTTTATTAATATATGAAGCTGGGAGCTGTTCCTTGATAATGTCTAGTACTAAGATTTGTTTACCGGGGTTTGAACCCGCGATATATATTGTATTTGTTTTAATTATGCTCTTTTAGGATAAATTCAGCATAGGTAGATGCAAGTTATTTGTTTTCACCGTTTTTTTTAAGTGTGTGTATCCATAAATTGATGTATCTAATGTACAATATTTTTAAACCTAGCTCTGAGTTGTTCCGTCATAATTTCTAATACTGAAAATGGTTTGTTGATTTGTTTCCAAAAGTTTTATTTGTAAATGAATTTTACAAAAATTTTAAATGCGGAAATTTGATAAAAGTGTATGTATATTTGATAAAAGTACATATACCAAATTTTGTAAAAGTATATATTAGTTACATTTACATTAGTTTATTAGTATGTATTAGTTACTTATATATATATATTACATTTCACTTAATCAAGTTTCTTTTTATTAATACATGTAGCTGGGAACTGTTCCTTGATAATGTCTAATACTAAGACCCGCAATCTCCGGATCGCTAGCTGGCAGCCTTTCCCCTCTACCATGGGTCGAAATTTTACTTATTATTTTAAAATATTATATTGCATTCGTTTTAATTATGCTCTTTTAGGATAAATTCAGCATATGAGGATGCAAGTTATTTATTTTCACCGTTTTTTTTTAAGTGTATGTTTCAATAAACTGATGTATCAAATGTAGAATATTTTTAAACCTAGCTGTGTCATCATTTCTAATACTGAGATTGGTTTATTGATTTGTTTCCAAAAATTTTATTTTTGTAAATGAATTTTACAAAAATTTTAGATGTGGAAATTAGCTGTGAGTTGTGAGCTGTGAGAAAACCTAGCTGTGAGTTGTTCCGTCATCATTTCTAATACTGAGATTGGTTTATTGATTTGTTTCCAAAAATTTTATTTTTGTAAATGAATTTTACAAAAATTTTAGATGTGGAAATTTGAGTATATGTAATTTGGGTATTTTGAAAGTGTATGTAAATTTGATAAAAGTACATACCTATACCTAGTTTTATAAAAGTACGTATTAGTTACATTTTGTTAACATATATACATATTATATTTAACTTGAATCAAGTTCCTTTTTATTAATATTTATATGTATTTAAAATAATATGTATTAATTATTCACTTTCATAAAATCTTTTAGATTGTAAATAAATAAAATCAATTCAAATTTTATAAACATTTACTTTTATTAGCATTCCCCATAGTTTGAGGATTCTCGATCCGCTCCCGCCTTGGCCGCTGCTGGTAAAATAGAATTGACGGTATTCATCCACCGGGTAACAAGGTATGTGCAGAAGCATCGGCGAACGGAGATCTCGCTGGGCGCTTCTTACGTATTGCAAGCACCACGTCATAGCAACAGTATTTATTTCAAATTACTTGCCTCGTGCAAATCAGTCCAAAATATGACGGTACCCGGCGCTCGGTTTTAGATTTAATAAAACACAAGAATCGAAATATTTCTAGCGTTTATATTCCTCTTAAGAATTTTTTAGTATCACCTTAACTGCATCATAGTTGTCCTCGTCTGCTGATCACAATTTGGTTAAAAGCTAAAACGGACTTAGAATCGGCATTTTACTGAGACCATTACCGCCGCCCCGGGAACAACTTTCAACCGTCAAAAAATAAAATGGAGCTGAATGACCATTCATTTGTGAAATTTCTGTGAAACAATCCGTCATTAGTTGCATAAAGCCGCCGAATTTATTATATTCAAATATTAACAGCACTAAATAACATGCCTGATGTTCAATACCCTGTTATTATGATGAACATATGTATGTGACCTACATCTAACGGTGTTGCCTACAATTGGTAATTAAATTAAATGGTAGCTCATATTAAACTAGACTAGAATTGAATACTTTTCGAACGTCTACCAACGATCACAGATATTTTAATCTTCAGTTTCACCAATTAAGTGCAGGGGTATCCATCCCAAATCATCTGGTGGGCCAAAAAAAATTACAGAGCTTCGGAGGAAATACTAACCGTTAGATGCTAAGCGCCTGCTCTCAACACATGTTCTCCTAGTGAGACAGGCAAAGAATAAAACAAATTGTAAGTCAAAAATTAATGAAGATGAATAAAAAATAAAATAAAATGATTTTACAAAAACGCTATTATTGTGAAACCGCATTATTCAACTCTAGAATTGAATAATGAATTATAATTCTAATTAATGAATTCTACATGCGCCTATGTGTCCTTTGCACTCGCCTCCACTTATTAAATTTTATATATAGTTGCATTTGATCTTTGAGAAATGTGAGAAAAAACATACTGGTTGGAAGCGCCCTTTAGGTAATTTTTCACAAAATCGGCGCTATACAAATCGTCATAATATTATTATTATTTGATTGCGAAAATATAAATCGTCTGGTACATATGAATCGTAGCATCCCAAAAGGAATGGGCTATCGACATTATAGCTAGACCTACTTTTCGCCTAGTTTCCAGACTCACAGAATCAGAATCCTCAAGTAAATCAATATAGTGCATGTAATTTGGATAGGTTCTATGAGTCCGTAAATAGACATACCTGAGGTAGTTCTTCTGGATTTGCGCCAAAATATCAATGTAATGGAATGGTGCCCAAACATTGTTCGCGTATTCCAGTTGTTGGCGTACGCAATTTTTTTTAAAATTTTAAATATTATTATTTATCTATAAAAAGTTTATTTACATGCGATTTTTCGATGTTTGTCTCATTAGGATATAGTTACATGCATATTTAAGTTAAATACATTTGAATTTAAATAATATATTCAAAAAGAAAGGTAATTGGAAGTGTGGGTAAATCCCATAAAGAGTGTGATCTTACAAATGTAGGAACAGATGAAGTAAAATAGTAAATCCTGTCAAATCTAACTTAGGTACATAATTGGATTTAATTTATTTTATTTTATTTTACATGGTTTAGGTCGTATGTAAATTGTTATTCCAGTCTTGCAGTTTATTTTACAGATGTTTGCAATAGTGTGACGTCCTGTACTTGCAATTCATTTCTTTATTTCGTCTTTAAATTTGGTCATTGTTTCTCTAATTGTTTGTCTAATCGTATATCGTATATTGTGTAGTTGGTAAGTTATATATTTTAAATGTCTTGTCCAACGATGGTTTTAGCAAAGGGAGTTTGTAGAAGTTCTTTGATTTTGGCTCGGGTATTGTATTGTATCGTTTGTGTTTCTTTGTATAGTGTTTTGATGTTTTTGTGTAAATTAACATGGATCATGCAAAATGCTGTCCATATTTTATGTACATAACGTTAATAGTATTATATTCTTACTTGCTAGTTATAGCGTAACGAGTAGTAGAGGGGTGTTACAAGTAGCTTCATTACCATAGAAAGTACCTACAGAGCATAAAACCATACAACTTGATTTAATTAAACTTCTTGATTTCCTTATTTACGGAAAATCTAAAAATTAAACGAACGGGTCTCACCTTGGGATTAAAATATATTTTTTAATATTTTTATGATACAAGTTTGCACTTCCTAGTAATGAAAGGTTATGGACTAAGTGATATTCGCCTAAATAGTGTTTACGCAACGAGGCGTTATTAATGTTTGCATTTTGTAAGCATTTTCGTCTAGCTGTGGTTGGAAAATGTGATTATGGTGGATTCATGCAAATATTTTTCATCGTACAGGGCCGTATTTCGTGATTAAGCATGTCTTGCTGTAGCGATGAGCGTCGTCATTTCGGTGCCTTTAAAATTAATTATTATAACATAGTCAAGTTATGTTTTGGGCATACTTTGACTTCTTTTCACACTTCTTTTCTATTAATCTCTTTTCTCGTCTTTTTATTTATATCTTTTTTATTTATCTATTTGAATTTCTCATCGTATTTTTTCTTTTCATGGCCTTTGAGATATTAAAATTAGATTAAATTCTATTAATTTAGAATAAATTCCTGCCACCTTAAAACAAGCTTAGCCTAGTGAGGTGATTTATATCAAAAAATGTATTTGTACATTTTATATTATCTTGGTTAGTAAACAATTTAAAAAAACCTTAACAATAAAAAAACTTAAATCTTAAGCAGGTTATCGCATTAATACCTATGTGATATACGGTAACAAACATAATTCCACCCGTCTTAAATCCCTAATTTAGCAAAGATGGCAAAAATGAAATTATAACGCTATGATTTTTTCAGGAAATATAGAATAAAACTACCTACTATTTTCAGAAAAGCAATGTTTACTGCAATGAAAACTAACACAATTATAGAATACCTTATCATACTATTACATTGTATGCAAAACAACATATTTAACGAATTGACAGAAATTACACGTATATAATTATATACACAAATTTACGGGTATGTGCCTAGTGTTGTAGTCGAAATTGGGAAATAGCGTTGGGCAAATTTTCTATAAAATTGTAGTTAGTGGAATGTTTTGACTTATTTTTTTTGCTGATCTTGATCTTCATAATGTTCACTTTGATTATCTGTAGTATTATCAAAGTCAGAACTGATAAGTAGGTGAAGGCAATCTGGAAGAGAATCAAGCGAAGGTGAAGAAGAAAAGTAGGCCGAAGAGAGAGGTCCATGCAATTCATTCTGAATGCCAGTGTCGGAAATAACGCTAGTTTTGGATTGGACATGCGCCCATGGTAAAAGTGAAAATATTTGCCTTGCGTCCAGTTGGAAAAAAATAAACTAAGATATTCTAAGCACCACAATGCACCGTTTTGGCAATGATGACCGCAGTAAACCAATCGAATGGAAGGTGATTTTATAAGGAATTAGCAATGTTCACTGTGACGAAAAAACATCTTCAAAAATATGTGGAAACTCGGAAATCACATTAAAGATAAGTAACATTATTTTAAGATCACTAGACATAGAATATTTAGCAAATCAAAATCGACATTTGAGACAAAAATACACTTAAAAGATAACAAAAAAAATAATCTGCTGCGAGCCAATATTTTGTATTCGGGGATGATAGTTAAAAGTATTTTATTTTATTTATTTTTTTTTTTTTTAAAGAAAGACAAACATTCCCGGGTTACGAATAACCCAACAATGTTTGAAAATCTCCTACTACCACCACAGAAAGCCGAAAATGTTGCTTGTGTTGTGATGGAGGACTTAGCCAGCCGAGGAATCGAACATGCGACGCCCGGGTTGGACCCAAGCGCTATGCCCACTCAACCACTGACCGGTCTTTTATTATTGTAAGATTTTTTTTACCAACTTTCTTAAGAATTAATGAACATTAGCTACTTTGGAAAAAAAATCCCACAAAAGTATACGAATATCTTGTATAAGCTTTTTTTCAGAATGTTCACCACAGTGAACATCAAATTAAGGAATAAATCCACCTTCTCGCTTCAACCTTGGTTATATACAATGCATAGATATCAATGTTAACAAGTAAGTACTTAATCCATTCGGATAAAGTAAAATTTGAAACATTTATATTTATTTTCTTTGCTATCTGGCTGCCTTATACAATCAAACATAGGTACCATAATTTGATAGAAAACAGAAAGTGCGACGAAATAGAATGTTCTTTGACATGCCGAATGTTGGTTCATGTCATTGTTATTAAAATACCGAATCCCATATTTTTTATTAGTGTACGTAGTGCAAAATAAATAATAATGGACAAATGAGATCAAAAGTGAAATAATAAAATTGTAGCAAGAAAACTGACACAAATACATCTATTAATAACAGTGCGAAATTAAAATAATGAATGCTGAGATTATTTCACTTGCGATATTATGCACCGATCAAACTATGTACGAATAGGTTACGCTGTAAGCTTTTTAACAATATTATTTTACGATCATCGTATGTACGTGTTGTTCATGTACCTCACCGGTGGAACCACACACGAATGTATAAATACATTCAATTCTAAGTTTTTTTATTGCTCTCATCTCTCGCTGCATTGCCTGTATGGCCTTCTGACAAAATGAAAATTCTACATTTTTGTAAATGAAATAATTTCACTTGTCTTTTGTATTACCTTTGCAATTTTATTCATTGCATCAAAAAGATCACATCAAAAATATTTATTATTTTGAAGTGGAATAATAGTACTATATTATTCAATCAATGCAGCATTGCATGTTTATTTACTGAAATCGTGCATATTTTCAAAGTGAATCACTCATAACTCACTCAACGCAATTATGTATTATTGAGACCTCATTTTCTCTCTGATTTCCCAATACGCCTCTGTAACATTTACGGGAAAAAGCCGACACGAACGTCCGCGTAGTCCGCCATATTGCCCGGGCTGTCATTATTCGACCGCGTTAGATTTTCCAATTCACTAACAGCACCTCAGTCGAAGTTAGTGCTGCGCACCAGCCGGACACGTCGACCGATTTTCCTAACGAATTCTTTCGCCCGCGCGCAGGTGCTTCGCGGTTTCACTTCGAGGCATCAATCAGTGTTTGAATAAAGAACAAAACACAAAAATTTAAAAAAAGTTTTAATTAAAGTTTTAAAGAACTTTTTTAAAGTTCTAATTTTGGTTAAAATTTAAATGGTTTTGTAAACGTGAATTGTTGAATTAAGTGCTATTATATTTGGATTGTGCTAGTTAACATTTATATAGCTGAATTTAAGTAAGTATCTGCTCATGTAAATTTATGATTATTAATTCAATTTATCATAATTTCTAACAGGCCAAACGACACTCCTTCTGAGTATTTTTATTATGCGGATATGACATCGTACGATGTTGTAGAAAACAGGTATTTATAGGTATTAGAATTTATATGTAATAATTATTTCGTAATTTTTCTTTTCACTTTTTCTCACTCGCGTTTTCATGATAGACGTATGATGTTATTGGTTAGAAACATATTACGAAAACGTTGGTCTGTGAAAAATGTTCATTATTATGTAGACACTTGAGAGGTTGACATACATTTATCAAGTCGTATTACAAACACATTTTTGATGATTAATATGATGTTTGGTAAATATTTCACTCATTCCGCCACACTTTTATAAGGCACAAATTTTTGGAATTATACTACCTTTCAACTTAATTACTATAAGAAATAATTAAATACGTTTCGATGGATAGTAAAAGATGCAGTGAGCGAATGAACGAAGAAAGCAGTGTAAGAAGAATATACGACGCAAATGTGAATGGTAGAAGAAGTCGTGGACGTCCGAGGAAGACATGGCACGATCAAGTGAATCAGATACTTGAGTCGGGCCATGTCAAAAGTCAGAATAATAGAAGAGAATGTATGAGACGATGTATGAATGTGAGTGAGGCAAAGAGTGTGTGCCAAGACCGAGTTGTTTGGCGGTCCGTCCTCTCTGCCTACCCCTGCGGGGAAACGGCGTGATGGTTAGTTAGTTAGTTTGTTAGTAAAAGATGCATTAAAAATCCATTTTTATTCAATCAAAATTTTCAAAACGATTCCTTTGCCGCCATTTTTTTGCATGCATTGATATTTGCTTGAGATTTTGTCTCAATTAAGTACCTACGCATGAATTACTTAGTTTATCCAAACTAAAAAACTAATAACCTATTTTGTGCATGTAAATAGTTGTTACTTCTAGTAATTGTTTAAATGAAGGGTAATTTTTTTTAATTTTTTTTTTAATGTTCTTTATTCAGTAAAGTTTATATATTACAGTAAATGGGTAATTTTTTGGCCATCAAACTAGGCACATGCCCGTGTTGTAGTGGCCAATTTTATGTTAAGTATAAAATAAGTTGAATGAAAAACAAAATAATATAAAAATAAAATAAAATAATTTATACATCTAAAACAAGTATGAAGTATAAAGGAATTAAAAATAATACAAAATATCTACATACGTTTAAGATATATGAATATAAAAAATAAGTATGGAAAAAAAAATTAAAATAATACAAAAAGTATATGAAAGAAAATACGTATTATTGAATTAAAAATAATACAAGGAGCATGTATCAAAAAAAAATACATGTAGGTACATTTGTGTAATTAAAATACAATTAAAATATAATAAAAGTACAAATACATTAAGTACAAGTGTATTTGTAAAAAAATACAAATACAATATAAAATCAAAGAAAGTACTGTTTGGTAAGAAAGTATGGACAAGTTATATCTTGATGAGTGATTTGCATGTGCGTGTTATGGTAACATAGGTATATAGATATATATCAGCAATTTTTGTGTAAATCCTCGTTTGAGCTAGGGCTAAAAATATGTACTCAAATATGGAATTATTTACACAATATTTTTCGTAAAAAATACTTGAGTATAAGAAACATGTCAGTGGTGTTAAACATTTTTTAATGATGAATATGAAAGATGAATATATTGTTCCTTAAAGAAATTTCGCCCCTTTCGTAATTTCCACAAACTGTGCCAAAAAGTGTGGCGGTTAGTGGAATAATTACCAGATCTTCTAAAGAATATGTTCTGTACAACGTGGTAACGTATGTTATTATAATAATATTATTCTCGTTCAAAAGTCCTAATTTTTTGTGTGAAAAGTTAAAGTGAAAAGTATGTGTGAGACGTATGTATAAATATAATAGAAGCAAAGAGTGTGTCAAATTAGAATTGTGTGGTGTTCTATCCTCTCCGACAACCCCCGCGAAGACACGGCGTGATGGCTAGTTTTTATTTTAATTTAATACAGTTGTTTACATTTTATAGTATAATTTAATAATGTTGGCCTCACTGGGTGGCTTAACCGTGCTGAGGCCCCTGTTAGATGAGAAAGCTACATTTTAAGGTTTTTAATGTTAAGGTGCCGCATCCACGCTCAATAAGAAGAAGATGGAGAGATATGTAATTACGAATGTTAGAGGAGCGCGCTAATATTTAAATCGATAAAATCGATGCGAAAATTGTGAAAATGTTTGATAAAACACGACTCGTTTAAAATAGAGAAAAAAATCTCGTGGAATGCGTCTTACGTATCATTTAAAGATACATTGGGAATTTTTTCACAATTATATTAACTTGTAAAATAACTGAAACAAATTTATACGTGTTTTAATTGTGTTTATAATAATTTTCAGCATACTTTGCGATTTTTTTCTATCGAGGGAATTTTAAACAATTTGTTTTTCGGCGTAGAACGCGTCTAGATATTATCTTAAAAAATAACATATATTTTTAAGAGCTAAAAAACTTCAAATGTTTAAGGGCGATATGTAAGAAATCGGTAGAAATTCGGGTAACGGCGGCGATTAACAATTAAATGGATATTTCAATCTAAAATAACGTTATGAGTTGAAAATAATCGCCCAGGAAAGTGTAGACAAAAAAAAACAGTCACAATTTCGTCACGTCACAGTTCAGCCTGTGATTTTACAGCTTCAGAAAACATTTTTTTAATGCTAAGATAATGTAGAACGGTAGGTACCTACTTACTTGCTTATTTTTGGATAATTGCTTGGAAATTATCTATAAAATTAGATAGGTACCACCTGCATTACCGTTCAAAAAATGCATCAAAATTTTTATTTTTTACATTACAGTAATTCAAAGTCATTAAAACCAAATTTTTATATCAATAACGGACGCAATTACATTTCAATATAACATAAATATTCATATTTTTATAGTGGAATAACATAACGAGTAAAACATCAAATAATGTAATGTTTATTCACTGAAGACTATAATTAACGTATCTCAAACAAAAAATGTGAAACAGAAAAGACCCCTTCCTTAAAACCCGGTGGTAAAGCTCAAAAAGACGAAGAAGGATATATATGTAAATGCGAGCTTTAGAGGGAGCGCGCTTATATTAAAAACGATAATATTTAAGCAAAAAGTGTGAAAATATTTAATAAAACACGACTCATTTAAAAAAGGGCAAAAATCTTGTTTGGAATGTCAAAAATAGCAATAAATGAAACACGGCAAATTTTTTCGTAAATATCAATTCTAAATAACTGAAAAAACGTGTTTATGGTAATTTCCTGAGTATTCTTTGCAATTTTTTTCTATAAAGGGAATTTCATATAATTGCCGTTTCGGCGTGGGGAATGTCGGTATAGATATTATCTTCAAGAATAGCGTATATTTTTTTAAGAGCCGTGCCTTAAGGCTCCGTTCCCGGCCCCAAAAAGAAGAAGACGGAGAGATATGAAATTACGCATGTTTGAAGAGCGCGCTAACATTTACAACGATAAGATCGATGGAAAAGTCATGAAAATCTTTAATAAAACACGAATCGTTTAAAATAGAGCAAAAATCTTGCAATAATTGTCTTAAACAGCATTTAAAGAAACGCTGTGAATTTTTTCATGCATATAACTTGTAAAATAACTGAAACAAACGTGTTTATAATAATTTTTGGAGCATACTTTGCGATTTTTTTCTATCGAGGGAATTTTATATAATTTGCGTTTGGGCGCGACTAATGTCTAGATATTATCTTAAAAAATAACATATATTTTTTTAAGAGCTTAAAAACTTCAAATGTTTAAGGAGGGTTGCAAGAAATCGGTAGAAATTCGAATACCGGCCTCTTAACTAACGTCATTTAATATTTGAATATTGAATATTTGAAAGGGGGCGAGATTTTTTTAAAGATTAAACCATTCGAAAATTATGCCTCACATAATTGATTATTCATAACTGGCAATACCATAATAGTTGTACGATTCTTAAGAAACAATACGTTTGCGATATGTCTATTCAACATTATAGTATCTGGTGTCTTATATGTTTTCATACATGAAGTATGAGAAGGAAGATTTTTATGAACAGCTTTTAGGACGATCGTCAATGACGTGCATACGATGTCTCCCTGGGACTAGTTTAAATGTGTTCTTCGACGGCATTGAAGCTGAAACGCATAATGAAACATGCTGCATTGTTTCAGAATCTGATTAATATCTCATTATAATAACGGTATGTTAAACAAATCAATCCGTTTTTATTAATACATTGCTGAAAGTTAGCAACCTTGCAAATTGTTTATTATTATAATCTTCGACCAGACGACCAAAAACCGAATTTAGTATCAGCAGTAATCGAAATATCTAGCTAGTTAGTAACCGATTAAATATAATACAGAATTTATGTATAGAATTAGATTTTCAAATAAAGTTACGTAAGTACTTGCCTATTTTCGTAGTTTCAGCAAAAAATAGCATGATTTGCATTTTAAAATTATGGCCTTGGGGAGATGTTTCAAAACAAATTTGTAATTAATTAACGGAAAAATTATTGGCAAAAAAAAATTAATCAACTAATTAATTAACCCCTTAGGCATCGGGCCTATTTTGTTGGAAGGTCAAAATATATCCGCTTTCCAATAAAATCCTAATTAATGGAATATTTTTATACGCATTCGAAAACTAGACACTGTTTTTGAAAGGTGATATAATATGATTTAAAATTTTATAGTTTGAAATAAATAAATATAATTTTTGAAATATTAAAATTTTTAATGCAGACATTAATGAGTTTAAAAAATGGCTCACTTTACGTTTTTTCTAACTAAAATTACTGATAAAGAAAAAAAAAATAAACACAGATATTTTATTATACAAATACGTTTCTTTCAACTCACTTTTCTGTCGTATCATATAAAAAAAAATATTAAAAAAAGTTTGATAATTTGTTTAAAAATTCCGGTCGGAAACTTGGGTTTCATAAATGTGTACCTTGGAATTTTTTTAGGGGTAACTTTTAGATTTGAATATACAGCGTGTTGTTTTTTTCTTTCTTACACCGGGTAGATCATATTTCTAACCATGACAGTAAGGGAGACAGTAAAAGCGAACAAATTAGATAGGATAAACCACCACATAACTCTGGGTTTTTTGATGGGTAAAATCCGTACTTCAATTAAATTTATTCTAAATCCGTAAAATCCATAAGGCAATCACAAATAATTCATCGTCTTATTAATGTAATATTACGATGTTCCGATGGATTGTCGAGCGGTCAGAAGTATCGGCGGGAACCCTGACCCCCAAGGCATCGCGGGTTCAACCATCTGCCTAGCTAAGTCCTCCATCAATGCATAAGCAACAAATGTTTCGCCTTTTATGGTTGAAGTAGGAGGAATTCAAATGTTATCAGTTATCACATTACCAGGATATTCGCAATCTAGCATACTTAAAAAAATACAATTCTAACTTATTTGATATACTCATTCTTAACCCTTATCAACCTACCCCTGGTCTCACAGACATCAGCGATATTTTATTGTGAATAACTAAGAATGCATGCATCTTCACATTTTGTGCGTCAAGGTACCTTTTCCCGTCTCGCGCGGTGCCTCGCCATACGGACATACAGTGGAGGCGTCTACTAATATCTATAGGAATTCCAAAAACTGATCAAATCGGACTAATATCTATGAGAACCAAAGTGAGGAAGAATATCTACAGCTCAAACTGCTGACTAATATCTATGAGAACCAAAGTGTGGACGAATATCCAGAGGCCAGTGCTGTAGATATTCGTCAACATCACCTGTTCCATAGATATTAGTCAGCAGTTTGAGCTGTAGATATTCGTCCTTACTTTGGTTCTCATAGATATTAGTCAGCAGTTTGAGCTGTAGATATTCGTCCGACATACAGGCTGTAGATATTAATATCTAGAGTCCATACAAGTACGTGCGCCGTTTTGTTTTTGGTGGGTCAAATACTTCTGTCACAGGTCTGGGAGATCGGAAGTAGGTAGGTCGTAAGTTTTGGTTGAAATTTTGAAAAAGTGTATACTTTTTTATTGAAATTTATGTGTTTACGTGCAAGTTGATTATCGAATTAGGAAAATCAGTAACGAGAAATATCTAATTTATTTTCCAATCATGGAACTAATTTTTCAGATAAACTGTTTTTTGCCTTTTTCTTGAGTTTATAAGAGATTTTGATTTATCTAAGAAACACCGTTGATTTTGTATAAGATTTTTATAATCTTGATAAACGGTAAAAACCCCTAAAATATATAAGTTTTATTTCAAATGATCTCCCAGTGCCATAGATTATTAACGAGAGCGATATATGGCTGACGTCTCACCGACCGAGAGTAGTTAGTTAACGTTATTTAAATGAGGGGTAGGTAGTTTAGGGTTAACGTGACCTGACTCAAACACTTATTTGTCTACCTAATTGATTGTTTTGATCGTTCCGTGTAATCTCTACTTCTTTTTCACTTCAATTGGTCTCCTTGGGCTCTCAACTAGCAAACCCGATGGTCGCGGGTTCAAATCTCGGCCTGCGTAAGTAAATTTTACCCCAGCAGCAGTTGAGACAGTTTGGGAGTGTGGAAAACTTGGCAATCCAATATTTTAAAAATTGTTTACTAGCAGCTAAGTATATAAGTTTAATGTTGTAAATCTATGATATCTTTCCATGCGAATTTTTAACGAAATTGACATTTCGCTTTATATGTAGGTAACTAGTAATTTGTATACTGATATATTATTATTTAATTATCGTATTTATATCCAAGCCGTACTACCCATCTTCGCCCGAGTTAAAAAAAACTTTCTTTTCAAGTCTACGTCTATAATAAATAGCAAGAAAAAAAAATTACAGACATCACGCCTTAGACAACTTGTTCTATTATTTTTATCATACCAATCATTTGGTTCGATAAAACTAGTTTAAAAAATAGAAAAACATGTTTGGGTTTAATTCTCGGTTCAGGGGCATTTTTTGCTCTTTTTTTAAACACAAGTTCTTTGGATAGTTAAACACCGTGTTAAGTCTACACGCGAATCTTGCTGATTTAAAAAAAGTTGTGTTCGTAAGTAAGCCTGTCAAATGTTTTTTTTTTTTTAAATGAATTTTTACATTCTGTGAAAGAACAAGCCAAAATTTTTAGGGTGGCAAAATTTCATAAGGTGGACAGGTTAAGTTGACTATAATCAATTCGTACTGGAGCGACAGCGCAATTTAAAACATTTTCCACCGATTGCTTGAGATTTTTTGGTGCACATTTTGAATATTTTCCGCCAACATTAAAAAAATCATACCTCCGAACTTTAATATGGAGCCATACAAACTGATCATAGTTCTACATAGCCAATGAATTCATCTATCTTTTGTTGATTATCACATATTCGAAGGAATTATGGAAATAAATTATAAAATCGTAAACTTCTACTTAATTACTTAAAAATAAGGGAAAATTTGGCAAAATTGGCAGTAAAGCAATCCGAGGTATTTTAAATAGTGTCATATTGTGGCGCAAAGCGCTTCAATGGATATTAGATTTATTTTCCCCGTGACACGCTGTCAATGTATAGTAGTATTGAAACAAACCGTTGTGTGTGCGATTAGCTTTCGAGAAAAAAATATACAGTTATACGAATGCTTCGCTCAACGCTCTTTCAAGTACGCAATATTCTTGATATGCTTTAAGGGCCAGTTGTTTCACAGAATTTTGACAATTTCAAAGTTAAATTTAACCCAAACCCTAACCTATCCTAGAGTTACATAAAGCCTTAGCATACGTCTTAGAGGCGTTCATATATAAATGACAGCCTGTCATCTAAAAAATAACCCCTTATGTCCTCTTTTTCGTAGGAAATTTAAGGTTGGGATATAAACTAATAATAAAACACATTTTTATCAATGAAAACTACAATGACAGTTATTTATTACGACGAAATAAAACATTATGCTTATTTTCAAACCAAAAAAATCAACTTAAACGTGTATTTTTTAAAAACAATTTAATATTTTTTTAACATTACTTATTCTTGGGGCAAACATTAAAAGTAATCAACGAAAAAGATTTTTAATAAAATTTATGTTGAATTTAAACTAAGTAAGAAATGAGTTAAAAGTTACATAAGACTTAAAAATACGTCTAGCAGGCGTGCTGTACCTCAATAAGTAAAAAATGGCTGGACTTTCCTTAGTGACATAGTTACCATCGGCAAGCTCCCGTGGCCACCGCGATGGTTAAAGAGCACGAGGCGCTAACTTCAACCGTTAGAAAGAGTTAGATAATTTTAGATTGAGTGTACGCCTCGCAGGCGTAGATAAGGGTTCTAGGGTTAAATTCCATGAATGATCTTTTCAAGTTCTGTTATTGTAATTTGGGAGGCGGGTATGGGTACCGCCGCCCCGGGAACCGTTTATTCGTCACCCCACCCCAAGTGGCTGGCTACGTTTGGTGACTTAGCGGGGGGTTATCTGGTTTATGGGGTGAGGTATGTATTGGTCTTCGCGGCGGATGCGTTAGCTCACCCGCTGGGATAGTGAGTGTCTTGTTGAGGGAAGCCTTTAGATCTTTCCAGCAGGACTCTCTCGGTACATCGCCTTGCACCGCAGTGGGAGGGATGGATTCCATCACTCCTGGCGACACTGACCTCCCAAATTCCTAATCACCCTTCTTACCCTTTTCCTTTCCAGTACTTCCTCTCCTTCATTTCCTTAAAAATATCCTCCACATAGCATCCCCTACGATGACATAGGCCCTGATGGATTTTTTTTACTCAGGGCCTTCTGTGCGGTGCTAATGTAAAAAAATGATGTGAAATAACTGACTCATAATGAAATATGAACAGAACTTGAATAGAACTTTTACAGAACTTAAAGATTAACTTTGAAATTGGTGAATTGTTCAAATTCTGTGAAACAACACGTCCAAGATCTCACAGCAGATAGCAGAATATTTTGTTGACTTGTGGGCTGTTGAACTGCATAGCGCTTCTCCTTGAGGCAGTGATTCGGACAGCCTTGTACTGTCTTTCCCTGATGATGGACACTGCAAGGCTGTCTGAAATGAAGGAAGCGCTATACGGCTTATCACTCCAACTTAAAAAAACATGAAACCTAGTGCTAGCTAGCAAATCCATTCACATGTTACAGGTAATAAATTCGTTAAGGCATATTAATTAAAAAAATCTTCAAGTTCCTCTAATTAAGGCACGATTATAAAAAAAAAACGATGCGTTTGGTGAGGTCAAATATATATATATATATATTTTTTAATCATGTGTATTGTCGAGGCTTCTGACTCCCACAATGTTGTCATTTTTTGCCTCACCTGTTTTTTATTACAATATTTATATGATGAATAAAACAATTTTTTTTTAGAAATTTCATTTAATATATTATTTCCGACCGGTTTCGCTTAACACAAGCATCATCCGGGTACAAAATTAAACTAATAAAAATATATATTAGGTGCGCTTATACTCACATATAGAAAGAGACAAACATAGTCCGGTCTCTTTTGTCTCTTTGTATGTATTTTTTTATTAGTTTAACTTTGAACCTCGATGACGCTTGTGTTAAGCTAAACCGGTCGGTATTAATAAATTAAATAAACTTTCGTCGTTATAAAAAAAGTTTATGTTTTATTTCATTAAATATGTCAAACCACAAAGTGACTATTTTCTATCAAAATATATCTTATAATAATATATTATCAATCATACATATATTATAACATAAAATAGTATATATTATAACATCTAATGTTCTTTAAAAGGTACAATCGTGTATGTGAGAATTCACTTTCAAATATATTCCAATTTATATGATCTAATAAATTTAATTATTCTCTATATGGCATGGAACTCAGTTAAGGCTAACAAATATTATAATCAATAATTATCAGCCTGAAACACTCATCTACATTGAAAAAATCTTCCGAGAAAAGATACTGGCCGCCAACGGGAATTGAACCCGTGACCATCTGATTGCCGGTCAGCAGCTCTGACCACTGAGCTATGGCGGCTTATCAAATACCCGCCAAATAATTCAATATATACTAGTGTTTCATTCGACAATTACTTATTATTTCATTTTTCCAACTGAAAACAACCAACTTTATTTTTGTGAGAGAGGTATTTTTTTAATACTAAATCTCCCGCTAGGTGGCGTCGAGACTAATTATGTCTGCATTTTTTGTTGAAATACTTTAACTTGTCAAATATTAATTATTATTTTTAATTGATAAACTAACGTTTAAACAAGATTTTTATGCATAGCACAAAGGGTAGATAACAAATATTATAATCAATAATTATCAGCCTGAAACACTCATCTACATTGAAAAAATCTTCCGAGAAAAGATACTGGCCGCCAACGGGAATTGAACCCATTATTTGGCGGGTATTTGATAAGCCGCCATAGCTCAGTGGTCAGAGCTGCTGACCGGCAATCAGATGGTCACGGGTTCAATTCCCGTTGGCGGCCAGTATCTTTTCTCGGAAGATTTTTTCAATGTAGATGAGTGTTTCAGGCTGATAATTATTGATTATAATATTTGTTATCTACCCTTTGTGCTATGCATAAAAATCTTGTTTAAACGTAAGTTTATCAATTAAAAATAATAATCAGTTAAGGCTATTAAATTCTGAACTTCCAACGGGTTCGAGGTCATCAATATGTTCTCTCTGTGGTTCATACTTACTTACTTCGATACTTCGATAATGTATGTTCGACATCTTCAATTTGTTCACATATCGAGCTCATTGGATAATCAGAGAGGCCTAACAAACACGATATTCTTCCCATTTGTGAGGTCAAAGATTGTGAATGCGATATCATGCACGCTGAGCTAATCAATAAAAAGTAAGCTAATCACGAAATTAAAAAAGAAAAAAACAGAAATTGTATGCTTATGGACAATAAGATGATTACTTCCTTTTTTAAATTTTAACCTTTTAAAAAGCGAAACCCACCATTTGTCTAAGCACCTACCTGCATGTCTTAGGTTGTGAGTAGGTACGAATCAAAATATCACTATCACTATAAATAATAGGATGAATAATGTTGACAAAATTTCAAAAATACATAATAATCATAATATAAAAAAAATAATAACTTGAAAAATCACCTGTGAAAATTTTAAATAAAATAAATACACATTATTTCAAATCTGTACTACTATACTTCTTTCAACATAAACTGCACATTTCAATGCAACCTAAAACAGTAATTAAAACCAGGGCCTCCACAAAAAACACTAAATATATTAATAACAGTGACCCGAAAGTTAATCTCCAGATAATAAATTGATAACGATATTTACTGTAAAATGAAAACACGTTTTATTATTTTGTTATTCGGCGGTACATCCTCTCTGCACATCCCTACGGTGTCACTTAGTTATATTTGTGTAATTATGTATAACGTATTTCCCCTAAAGCGCCTGCACATTCAAAATTGGCTTAAAATCAACTCGCTTACCCTTAATATAAGCAAAACTAAATATATAACATTTTCAATAAACGCACGGAGCCAACCAATAAAGTCACTAGAACTAAAACTACACGAATGCCATGGAAATAATATACAATGTAACTGCCCCGTCATCGAAAAAACGCAAAACATAAAATATCTCGGAGTAATAATTGACGAAAATCTTAGATGGGACCAACATATTAAAGGTATTACGGAAAAACTCACAATCCTTATATATTTCTTTAAAAATCTAAGAAACGTGGTAAATAAAAAGGATATGAAAAAGGTCTACTACGCGTTATGTCATTCTCGAATTGAATATGGAATCATAGGATGGGGATCTGCTACACATACGTACCTCCACAACCTGAATACGATTCAAAAAGGAATCATAAAGACCATATTGAAAGTGCCAATTAGAACGCCTTCAATTGAAATTTTCAATAGCTTCGACGTACCAAATGTACAGCAAATATATGCCAAAAAAATATTATTGAAGCTTTTCAAAAATAATGAATCCTCTACTAGACAATGTATGCATAACACAAGATCGAATAAAAACGATATAAAAAATATTCCGAGTTAGAAAACCACTTTCGGACAAAGAAACTATACATACTTTGCAAGAAAACTCCATAACATCCTTCCCCAAGACATAAAACTAATAAAAAATCCTAATGAATACAAATCAAGAATAAAAATATGGCTAAAAGAGGTCAACGAAAAAACCCTAATAAAGACATTAAAAACGACATAGAAGACAAATAAACCATATTTAAATAACTTTAGTCCGCCTCGGCACAGGACCCCCTAGTGAGGAGGACTAAGAAATACAATAATTTATACTTAATTTCACCATTATATCTTGTATGTAACAATTATTTTATATAGTCGATAAAAAAAAAAAAAAAAAAAAAAACATTGTATATAAGTATGCCGGGGGACCAATTGTCGCCAGATCAACTGATCAACACCGATAACATACGGGCAAATAAACTTTTAAGTACTATGCAATCAAACTATATAATTGCATGTCTACCACACTGAAGCCACAACTATCATTATTAACAAAAAAACATATCGCTGCCTAGATCAAAACAACAAGGTAAGTATTCACTTTATTCAAAACATTATAACACTTAGCCACCCAACCCAAACAATAAAAAATAAAAAGCTAGTTTCTAGACAGAAATAAAATTATTGTTTTAATTTTTTTATACCAGTGGCGTGTGGTCCATAGAAAAATATACCTACTTATTTAAAAGATAATTATTTATTTATCTAACTTTGCTACCAATCTTAAATTTTTGTATACGATGCTTAGCCGCTATGGGTCGAACCACAGTGCCCTTCTTGACAAAGAAAATAAACGAAATAATCTTAGCTTTACATTGGAATCGGTAAAAAAAAGTGACTGTCTCAGTAATAGAAAAATCAATAAAGTTTTTAAAAAACATTGTGACATAACTCACATAACATGTTAATGGAATGTTAAGACTGCAAATATTATATTAACTTATGTTAACGTTATGTAAACTGTTAACTAACTCTTAACAAAATGCAATAAACCATTTAGCTTAGAAATTAATGCCATGTAAAAATTATATTTATAATTAAGTCGATTCTAAATATACAGCTTAAAAATGCCAATGGAAAAATCTCTTATTGTCGTCACAATTAAAATGGCAATACGTTTTATGATCGATGGCATGAGAAATAAATCGATTACCTAAACCAATCATTGGGTATTATATTATTTCAATGATAATTTACGCGTTTCAATAAAACTACAATAATATGTTAATCATTACACAATCCTAAAAAAATAATCAATGATTTAACAAATGCCGAAAGCCTTCGTATAAGTGGATTCTATTGATCATACAGCCTTCGCACTTGGGAGGCTTTTTACGATGTGCCACTTTTAGCAACCTGTTGCTATCGACCCAGAACACATTTTTTTTGCTCGGTCACTCCATCGGGCAAAGTATGATTTCGGTAGAAATTACAGCCGGTAAAAATGAATATTAACGTTCATGTGTGAAAAGGGAAATTTATTTGTCGGTGTTACGGCCGCTCGTATGAAATTTGTTCACAAACCGGATCCTGCTGACAAAAGTATTAATTTGAGATAATTTAATTTTGAAATTACGTAATTTTTTGATCGTGTAAATATTTGCTTCTCAAACTTTGTTTTGGGCAACGGATGTGTAGAAGTTTTTGTGATAATTCCGTTTTTTCATCATTCACCGAAATGTTTTGTTAAGTTTTAACTTCTTGCAAAAGCTTGATGCATCCTCTAGTTTGAGAAGCGCTGATCGGATCGCAGATACCTATTTTATTTGCAAAATAGGCAGACACAACATCTGTATATGATTTGAGATTTTCGAAGCCTAGTGTATTATTGTGATTATATAAATATACATGTTAAATTTTTTGTTTGTTATTATAATTTAATTATTTTACTATTTTTTACGCCCATGGGGTTTTATTTGAAAGATCTTGGTATATTTAGGTAGCATTAAAAAATAACACGTAAACAGCTTTCAGTGAAATACACAATGGCTACGTCCACACGAAGTCCGCACAATGCGCTGAGCCTGCTCCCAATCAGCGAAATGGCAAAATAAAGTGTCTACTGGCTTTCCCATCATGATATTAGCGCGCTGGACGGAACCAACGAATTTAGTTCATCTACGATCAAACTTCTGCTTTAAAAACTGATATATTAATAAAACACGAATAGATACTGTTATATCTCTTAATTTCCAGAAATACAACAACTTAAAATGTGTTGGGTATCTTTTAAATAAGGTATATATTCAAATGATTACTGGTTGGTTTATTTAGTTATCGTAAATAATTAAAGTGAATATTAAACTAGACAGACGTTTTTATCAGGCTAGGCTCTAAGAAGTAGTCCTGTTGCTACGGCCAGCGGACTGTTAGAGCCCGTCCGATTCACTGATACCTTCGGCCATCATCGTAACCATTCGTACCAAAGACAGGAACGGTGATATTGAAATAAGCTTAAACTACATGAATTATCAATACACTATAGATAACCCTAGTTTTTAGTTTGTGCATTACATTGTACTGATTATACATATAAATCTCTGAGAGATCTTATTATGGCTTTCTTAAGAACCGGTTAATCAAATTCCTTACTTCAATCCATTTCTTATTCCCTTTAAGATGTGCCCATCGCCTGATGGCGATGCAGTTCTGAATAAAAATAAACATATTCAGACACCTACGGCTGAAAGCAAAAGTATTTCCCACTTTATTCTGAGTCACTATCACATGCATAATCGTGAGTAAATAAATCAGGTTGTCACGACTTCTCAATAAAATATACACACTTGCTTTATAAAGGTAGGTATCTACTAGCAAGTCTTTAGTATGCTTGCAGTATTTCAGCAATGTCGTGTTCTATTCCGTTTTCATATCAGATAATATAATGTATTATTTTTATCTTTTTTTAAAATTATTCATCTTTATTAATTCTAGACTTACAATCAGTAATGGGCAGTTTATAATTAAAATTTAAATAAAATAATAACACAATATTAAGTTAAAAATAACAGACAATTATTATCGTACCATTGAAAATGCATATTTCTTAAATTAGCTTTGATAAAATCTGTCTGGGCTGATGATCCAAGACTTGATTTCTGATTTATATTTAAGATAAGTTGTGTTTTGTCTAATGGCCAGTGGAAGTGCACTGGATAGCTTCGTTGCAAAGTATCTACTCCCAACCTTCGTCTTCCCCGTCTCCTTCCTATCCCCACTTCTTTAGCTTCATAAAATACGTCAATTGAGAATTTTATAGTCCTACTGGCTTTGGATGTTGCAAAGCAGTTGGAAATATTATTTATTAATTGTTACGCCAACAGAATACATCATGTAATTATTACAGTAATTTACATTTTTTAATATGGTTATAGCGATGGTTCCAATTAAAGGTGAGCACAACATTCATGTGAACATTCTTTGTGTGACGATAAGTTATATTAAGTAAAAATAAATTAAATTACAAGTACATAAAACAAGGAGGACCAAAATCAAGTATTAGTAAACACATGCATAAACATTTACGTACATATACCTACACATATATGTGCATTATGTACACACACACATGCACATACATGTACAAAAATACACATATTATAGAGCCAATGCATAAGTAGGTGAATGATACAATAATTATCAAGTGGTTCTAAGTGAGGAGATCATCAGGTATATGCAAGTATAAGTTGCTTCTGAAGGTGGTGATTGAATCCTGTGCGGTATTTACTTTTTTTTAATCTGAAACAAACGTAAAGATAAATGTTAGGGAGTACCTAGCTCTTCATATCTGGATACAAAGCAATGCAAAAACCGTTTCAAACAACGTTAAATGTCAGTGTTTGGGACTCTTGTGCGTTATTCATACAAAAGACAGAAATATCCCAGAAGAAACAAGAAGAAGCAAGAAGAGAAGAGACAAGAAAATCTACGAAGGGGCAAGAAGAGCCAAGAAGAGTCGAGAAGAGACGAGAATATCCAAGAAGAGACGAAAATACCCAACAGGAATCAAGAAGAGACAAGAATAGTCAAGAAGAGACGAGAAGATCCAGGAAGAGGCAAGAACAACCAATAAAATCTAGAAATAGACAAGAAGATCCAAGAAGAGTCGAGAATAGCCAAGAAAAAGGAAGACTTAAAGAAATGATTAAAACAAAAAAATATAATGCTCTATCCATCCTAAATTCCAATATTGGCTAGTTAGGTTGCCATGTATACCGGTTGATAGAACTCCACCCTCCTTTCCTCCGTTCCTGGCTAGGAGATACAATCGTATCGTATCGTGTCTACCATACCAATGATACTGCTTTTAATTAGTTTACCTCGAAGCTATTGGCAAACTAAATAACTAGGTAGTTAGGGTACTTCACGCACTTCTAAGATTTTACCAGCAGTTCCTTGACACTCTAAGTTAGTAATATATTCATCTGTCTATATTTCCCCATTGGTTTTATCGGAATTCAGGTGGAATTACAAAACCCTTGGCCTTCGCCGACATTGTCCCACATTTCTAAACCGGAATAATCTCGCACAGCTTCGCTCGAGAGCGCAGATTTCGGATTGACATCATTTTGACGTATGCCACTCGTTCTCGCCACGGTAAGAACTACTTGGAACGGTAAATATTACAGATTGAGGTCTGATTTAGTAGAACGAATTCAGGTGAGAGATGCTATATCGTTAGGTAACGGAAATAAGAACAGAGATGAATTACCAAACGTTCAAGAAACAAATTAAAATATTGTATTGATCGAAGATGGAGTTCTTTTTAATGACAGCTGATGTACATTTGATTTGAATGTACAACGCGAATGAAGGGTACTTAACGTAAGTTTGGGTGTTATCAAGTCTCTTTACCTTTATACCACCACCTTAAATATAATACAAGTACCTAATCTCGTAGTCCAAATTATTATTGTATCGGTACCAAACAAGAGTGGTGTTATCTTATTCTGCGATTATGAGTAAGACGGCTAGCGTAAACCACTGTCCTTATCTTAATGATATACAGAAATGAAAGTTTCTTTGTTTGTCCCGTATGCGTTCCCATATCATTCATAGGTTTGAGATGGCACTTTGATGAGTTATTATGCGTAAAGTGTTTCTATACATTTGACCGGTCAGTGGTTGAGTGGATATCATGTTTGGGTCTCACCCAGGCGTTCCGTGTTCGATTCCTCGGCTAGCTAAGTCCTCCATCACGACTCAAGCAACATTTTCGGCTTACTGTGGTGGTGGTAGGAGATTTTCAAATATTGTCAGGTTATTCGAAACCCAATAATGTTTGTCTTTCTTTAAAAAAAAATAATGTCAAGCTCTCTCTGGCTTTATGAAAATATTTGCTAGAAAATTCATCCGATTGCAATGAAACTTTGGTGACTTGTTGTGAGCACACCCGCGAAGGTTTCTATATATGTAATAGTGAGCTCTGGCATTGTGAAAAATTTTCCTACACCATTAATCCGATTGTGATGAAACTTTGGCGAGTTGTTGTGCGCACATCCACGAATGTTTCTATACATAAAAGTGAGCTCTGGCGTTATGAGAAATGTATAAATAGTTTTCAAAACGTGGTAAGCGAGTTGTTAGAAAAATGTATATATTTCATATAGGGAGGGATGGCGGGAAGGGGAGGGAATCCATGAGAGGGGAGAGGAACAAGGTGACGAAGGGGTGGGAAATGAGTGAAGGGCATAGCAAACGATTGCAAAGGAGACACAATAGCGGAAGGGGATAGCAGGGAGTAAATTTGGAAAATCCATCCGAACTGCGCACGCGTCGAAAAATGTTATTTATTTGTGTGTGAAAACAAAAAAAAAGTGAATCCAAACGCACTTCAATGAACAGAATAAAAAACAAACACTTTATGTATTTGAGTAGCATTGCAACGCATGCCGGGTACTCGCTAATAAACTATGAAAAATGGTTCCATGTCAACTCAACGCATTTGAAAAGTGATATAAAATCAGGAAAGGCTTGCACTCTTTTCGGTTTATCTTACTAATCTGAACCTATTCTCACATGTCCCGAAATAATTCGACAACTTTACATAATATATAAAAAAAATTACGACTTGTTTTTTTTTTCAATTCTAACACCCTTTGGTTGACATTTCTCACGTACTACGAAAATAAGAATAAGTATTACCCAACAATTTCCGAGTAAATACTTTTATAATAATGTTTAACGTGGATGACTAACAAAAATATTTTTTCCTCAAATCCTCTGTATATTTTATACAAAAAGTGTTTCGACATTTTTATTATTGTACATTTATTATATTATATATTTTAGATGCATAGAGTTTAATTTTAAAAAATTACGTTAGATCCCCACAGGATGCCCCGAGGAAAAAAAACCCTCACGGGACTATATCATTTTTGGGGTACTGTGTGGAGGGTCTTTTTAGGAAAATGAAGATAAGAAAGTTCTGGAGAGGAAAAATGTTGGATTAATGGGTAGGAATCTGGGAAATAACGTATCCAGACAGACGTTTGAATCTATCCCTCCCAATGTGGGTCTTCGCCGGGCCTTCGTCAACCAGTCTCTCCCGATCCGGCCTTCCATGCCGCCAATACCTAGACAAATAGACAAACCTCACCCCATAAACCCGGGCACACCTGATAAATCACCAAACATAGCTAAATATTTAGTGTGATGACCGTGGCCGGTTATCCCATAATAATCTGGACTCCCTTTGATGGATCCAGATTCCTCAGATTATAATGATCTCAGTACAGGGTTGTATGACAATAATAAGTCGTAGGTAGTCTCGTGATGTTTATTCCGGGATTAGGCACAATGGTACTTCTAAGGAAGTCTTATGGTAAGAGGACGAATGGACAACAATCACACCCTTTTATACGTTCCTCATGTTGTCTCACTCATACACGCATATCTCTTTCATACCGCAAGACATACGTTCACCACATTTAGGATGACCTATAGCAGGGGTATCCACCATTATTATGATTTGGCGGTACCTATACCCGCCCCATAAATTAAATTCATATTCATAGTATAATTAGTAGAAATGTGACTTGTAATTGTCTCCCCCAGAAAGAAGTTCCGATGGGGACAACGCCATTGACCGCCTCGTTTGTTTGATTAAATGAAAACATTAATATTATGTTTTATTTGCTTTTTTCTGTGTACCCAATTTTAGTTGCCGTATATTAGCAAATTTTGTATATTCTTAATTTATTGTTTACCTTGTAAACAATGCTTAAAGTGACATCTTTCGAATTACTTGTGATGTGAGTGACCACAGAATGACCCTGTCTGTTACCGAAAAGTGGTCAAAGTTACATCTCTTCTTTAAACATTGCCTTTAATTTAAACAAATAACAAACAAACTTTGAACAAGTCGTTTCTTACATAATTAAAAAAAAAAGTTGTCGATTTTTAACACATTTACCACTTGTTAAGTCAGAGCGAAAATATTTGCCTCGAATACGATGAAAACATAATTGGAAAATTGAATGCAAAAATTCTTGGTGACTTCATACTAACGTTTAATGGTCGAATAATAAATATCTAATTAGCATGGATGTATTATTTTATTCCCGTAACAAGTCGATAGGAAATGGTGTGAATTTTATTGTATTCATTATTACTACAAACATTCAAAAATGATTGTAAGTAGTTGTTAAGGGTCATTAACCAGCCAGCCAGCGGCCGTGAATTCTTATTTCATCGAAAAATGTTCTTACGATCGTACAGGGCGGTTTCAAGGAGAAATATGAATTATTATTCTCCGTACCAGCTTTTTTAAATAACTCAATGTCGATTTTACTACATTCAAAATTTACTTCAATTAATTTAAAAATGTTGAAAGGCGTGATGATAAAACTATTAAAATTATATCAATTTTGTAATTATTTTTTGAACATGAGTATTTGTAATTTTTCAATAATGTCTAAGCAAAATAAGAATATAAAAAAAATCTTAAATATGTTAGTTTGTAAGACCGTAAATAAAAAGACAAACTAAAGTATTTTCGTCACAAAACACGTGTGCGGATATTTTTTGTAAATGATTTTATTTGAACTAAAATTAAAATTCTGAAACATAGCTTTCCCAGATGATTTATTGATTTATTTTACTGCATGATTATATGATTTAAAATGTGTGTTGTATAATACAAAATTTTGTTTGAAAATTTAACAAATCTGCCAACGACCTACGCTAAAACCTTATTGTACTAAAAATAAAAGTATTATCTCAAAATTTAAAACGTAACTTCACTAGATAAAAGAACAGTCTTTCAAAATCATTTTTTTTGTACGACAGACAGGTATGTCCAATTATGGTACAATTTTCTTACAACTAACAATATATGTACATAATTTTTTTTAAACATGGTTTAGTGATATTAAACACATCTATATCTGCTGGTAGGGCATTCAGCAATGTCATAGGTCTTGTCATGCTATGTTGAGCCATAACATCTGTCCGACCCTGCGGTGTGTAGAATAGGGCGTGGCTACGAGTTCGACAGTATTTAATTAATAATTTTTTGTAGAAAATAGTCAATAGGTCTAAAATTTGGTTTAAATATGAAATATTTCCAGTTTTGTCTGGTTTTTCCCTCTTAATTGATAAATAATTTCCCTCTGGGCCTACGTCATCTGTATAGTTGCTTTGTTGAGGGTCTTTTTTTGGAAAGGAAGGGTGAACCTGGATCTTGAATATCCTAATGTTGTAGGAGTAAGGAAACACAGAGGCCGGCTAATCATTGAACTCAGGAACGAGTCATAAGAACGACCGTTCTCACGTGACAAATTTCAACTGTATGAAAAAGATGGGTGCGCGTTTGGCGTGTTTCGCGACCGTGCACCGGTGCCTAAGGAATAAATTAGGCTAGTTCCTCGTTTTAGTTATCTTCCACTGAAATACCGGTAGAAGAAAGACAGCTTTCCTACCCGACGTCTGAGCTCTAAAGATTGAATAAAAATCCTTTTTTAAAGTTTCTTAAAATAGGAGAATCTATGAAATGGACCGCCCGTTTCAGCGCGGAGTCGATGGTTTTTTTCAGGATTTTTGGGATTTCCAGACCAGAGGTGGCTGCCAAATGCAACTCGCACCGTGGGGTGCGCTTGCGATTTGTTTAGGGTTAGCAGGTGTATACTGAGAGACTCTTAACTCTGGCTTCGATGGATACCCAGTACCTAAGCTGAGAGTTACACCAATAATATCAATAAAAGGCTATCTTTTTATAAGCGGTGCGACATTTTTGTTCTATTAATCCTGAAAACATCCTGACTTGCATGTTTACTCGGATATAAAAATATAAGTTACTGAGTGTCGAGTAAGTGAATCGAAAAAAAAAGAATTGTTGACTTCCCGGAAAAGCTTTAGGTACTTTTTACAACTTAACCTAAACTTTTTGAAAGTTAATGAAATACGGTTCAAAATTTATTATTAGAAATAATGATATGATTTACTAAACATATATTTTTTTAATACAAACATAAAAAGTTTTAAAAATGGCTCCACTTTATTTTTTCTTACAAAAATTACCGATAACAAAATATAAAAAAAAACATATACACATTTCATTAGACGAATATACCATGAACGCTCACCTCATTTTTTTCCATTTCATGTTAAAATAATTAATAAAAAAATTCACAATTTTTTTAAAGTATTTTTCTAATTGCGGTCGATAACTTTGGTTTTATAGAGGTATAGGTACATAAAAAAAAATCTATGGATAACTTTTAGATTTACAAAGCGCGGTATTTTCTCTTTCTAACCATATTTCTCCCATGACATCTATGAGACCTACGTGAGTTGTTTGCAAAAGCGAACAAATTAGCCCGAAGGGTTAAACATAAAAACACGTGTGCGTTTTGTGTCCTTGTTGCTTTGAAATGGCTTATACAATGTTAATGTACCAACCTAATCGTAATCAGTACTAACAGTGAACTTTGAGACCGACCATAAATTTTTGCAATTACTCAATATTTTATTTACGACTTTTATTTAGTATGTATGCATAATGTTGACGACCATAGAAGTACTTTATGGTTCTCTAGGCCAAGAAGGTGAATTCTAACGCATTCTGATGGTAATGAAAAGCCTTTTTTAATGCGACAATTTGAGGTCGTGCCTAAATACTCATAATATTTAATACATGAGAAATATTTTTATAATATAGGAATATTTTTATAAAGCTATTTAAATTGACTAAAACATTAACAGTATTTTGTCGGCTGAAAGAAATTAACTATTTTGGATTTCTTACTCGTATTGTATATTTTGTACCTACATACTGTGTGGATCAATTCAATAATATTTTTACTTTATATTTATTTTTATACAAGTGTTTTAAACAGTCGTTTCCTGCACTATTTATGAGTAGAATTTTGTAAATATTGTTATACATGATAAGTTTTTAGATTTTCATGGCCAAAAGCATTTTCGTTGTTAGTTTTTAGGGTATTAGAAGGAGGTAGCGCAACACGGCAACATATGTTTATGTAAAAGCCTAAATAGACGTAAATAAATAAATAAAAGATCTGCGGTCTACGCGATGCTTTGGAAGTCCCTTTTTACATTATGTCCAGACAGAGGACCCCGAGGAAAATATTTACCCTCTTAGGGAATGGAGTGAGAAGGGTCTTTCTATTAAAAAAAGGAGAGGAATTTCTGGGAAGGAAAAAGGTATGAGGGGTGGGTAGGAAACTGGAGGTCATTGTGTCCAGGAGTGACGGATGTTTAAGCCCATTTCTTCAACTGCGATGCAAGGCGATGGATCGAGTGAGTTCTGTTGGAAAGGTCAAAAGGCTTTCCCCAAACAAGTCTCTCCATCCAGCTCGCTACGCAGTAGGTGGGCAGACGCATCCGCCTCTAAGACTTACCCCTCCGGGCATCCCGACTAAGCTACCAAACGTAGCGAACGTTTATTTGGGTTACATACCAACAATAGTTACCATATAGAGACAAATGGCAGATGTGTTGGTTATCCAATAAATTGGGGCAGCGGTACCCATACCCGCCTCCCAAATTATGCCTACAGTTTTATCAATAATAATTACTGTTAAAACTTGAAACCTACTAAGCATAATACCGATTTATTTACTTTTTGTGAATTTTTTAGCACTGTTTTGGAAAAACATTTTTCGTTTTTAAATTACAGCAATTTGATATTATCTTTCTTTTTACTTTTTTAAGAAAGCCTTAATCCCGGATTACGAATAACCCGGTCAGTATTTGAAAACCTCCTTTTTCTTCTTTCTTATGGTGGGGGTTTAAAGGGGGTATTTTTATATTTATATTTATATTTATTAACGCCCTAGTGGGTTTTTACAACAGAAATTAAAAACATAAAAAAATTAAACATCATAAAAGAAATGAAATACTATGAGTAATAAGAAAAAATCAGTAATAAGACCAGAAATACAATAAAGTGCAATGTGTAAAAGCTAGTTAGTAGGTATTAACAAACAATTATGTGTGTATAATAATGTACGATGATAAAACAGAACTAAATAGAACAGCAAAATAAAATAAGGTTATAAATTACTGGTAAGATTTTAAATGAGAGGAGGTTTTATGAAAAGAACAAAAATAAGAAAAGTTAATTATTAACAGATAAAATAGAGATGAGTTGTCTCTTGAAAATTGCAAAACTGTCAACACCAAATATATCTATAGATTCACAATGTTTATTTGCAAGGCTATGCATTCTAGGGATTGGTGAATTAAAAGAATAGTTAGTATTGAGGGTATTGTTAAAATTGAAAATATCTTTATTGCGAGTTAGTCTGGCAGGTACATTAAAACAGATTAATTCTAATAAATTAGGGGAGTCAACTAAAGATTTGATAATTTTGAATAAAAATAACAAATCAATTAACACTCTTCTATCTGATAATTTAAGGAGTCTGGTTTCTGCGAGAGAATTTTTTTTTTCTTTATTTTTGTCTGAGAGCCAGTCGCGTCGCTCTGTAGACCTCATCAATCTCGCTGAGAAATGAATGGAGCGGGCATTCGTTGACATATTCGGTGGTCTGCACCGTACCGCATTCACACATCACCGATTATTTAAGGCCCTATCTATGCATCACCTATGAATCACAGAGGCTATGGGAGCACCTTATTCTTTTGGTGGCGTACCAGAGTTTACGAGGCAAAAACAACCCGAAAACCTCCCGAAAAACCCTGAAAAACTCCTACCACCATCATATTAAGTGGAAGTGTAGCTTGTGCCAAGATGGAGGACTGAGATAGCAGAAGATTTTTTAAATTTCATTCACTAACGGGGTACAACGGTACGATTAAGAATTTTAATAATAATTTTTTTATTAAACAATTTGAATTCTTTATCGAATTTCTCGATTAGTAAGTAAGTAATTAGAATAAAAGATATCAAGTATGAAAACTTCTTTTTGAGAAAATATACAACAAACCTATAGCTTACACTACTTTTATTGACAAGGTCTGAATTACCTGTGCATTTTCTACACGGATTGTTCGTGTTGTGTGGCGTACAGTACTACTCAGTATATAATCAATATAAAATATTATAAAAGAAAGTCCAAAAAATCGTGCGGCTCGCAAAACCTCAGAAACGAGCACCGGTACGATCAAGGGAGTTATGTGGTCTGGTAGATCTCTATCCCCCCTCCAGGATGACGGTTCCAGTTTTTATCTAAAGGGCGTGCTTTTGAAGATATACGGGGTGGAAGTTTCACCCTCTTGAAATTTCGAGAACATTCTTCCAAAAAGATTCCATAGAGCTCTAGAAAGTTCTGGAAGGAGTGGCGGAGTATATCGTGGAATGTTCGGGAATAGGGAATCGGGAACTTCATTGTGGAATATTCCAGAACACTCTCGAATGTTGTCCTCAGCGAAGCCGGGTAGCCCGGCTAGAACACTAATAAATGGTTCCATGACAACTCAACAAAGTGGAACTTCAACATCCCTTTCTAAGAATTACGTGCAGTTTTGCCGAGCTTGGCGATAGTCAGCACCTTTCAATATCACAATATCTTACACTGTTTCTATTGTAACTGTATTAGCACAGAAATAAAATAAATAACTTATTCCCAAACATTGAAGATAAATCGAACACAAAACTATGCAAATAAATAATTACAAAAAAAATACCGTGAATATTTAAATGTATTTTTTTCATTCTTCGTTCGGCGATTTATTGCGTGTGACTTGTTTTTGCTATAAATTTAATTATAGGCTCTTGACATTAGGCAGGTACAACTTTATTTATATTTAGTTTACTTGGTCATGGTCAAACAGCGTAAACTAAAAAAATATTGTTATGTGTAGACACTAGACATTACAAATTAAGTCGGTTTTTTTTTGATGTGGACCTATTTAGCAAAGTGTTGTTTTTTTTTAAATATTACTTTATTCTTGTTAGAATTCGTTTATTTTTTTTATAAATTATGTAGTGACTAATCGTATGTGATCAATGCTCATAATATTTAGTCACTTTTTTGTATTTACTAACTGGTTTCGCCTAAGTTTTGAAACAGGAGCCATTCAAGTATTACGTAAGCACTACAGGGGGGAGGGGAGTCTTTGCATTGCTTATTTTTGATGAAATGGGGGTGTGGGAGTCTGGATGGTGATTACGTCAGCAGTATCAATATATATATTTTTTACTTTTTCGGATTTTTTACAAAATTTATTCGATTTTGGTTTGAACACATATGGCAACCCTGTATGTCTATATAATGGAAACGTTTACTCGCTTAGAACCGAGTTGAGATTTACCGCGCGCTATTCACGTATCTATATTTCTGTCGACAATCTATTGTTTCGTTTCGGTACGATTGACGATTTGACGTGTTGTAAGTTAATGTTGGTTTTACCATTGATCCACTTTTGCCAAAGTTGAATGGTTTAAAATTTCTAGAGTTATAACTGCTGCTCATGAATCAATAAAGAAACCAGAACAGATTGAATGCATATACCAATTTTTATGCAAGCCTGGGGGGGGGGGGGGGGTAAGATCTTTACTTTTTCTAAGGAGGGTGAGGGGGGGGGGGGGGGTTAATAATTGCAAAAAATCTGAACGGCCCCACATTGTAATTATGATTTGTTAGAACTGAGAATGTTGGACTTGACTTATTTTTTGACTGTACATATGTACCTCAATACACTTAAAAAATCACAAATAAATTTTGCTAAGTCACAAAGTGATTGTTTTCTTAGATAATATTTATTAACACTTTTTTTATTAAATAAGACATACAACGAAGTTACACTCCCATGAGTTATCAAAACTCATTAAGGGATCGCCAATTGGTACTTTTGAAAAGTTAAACCCAACCCAACCTAATATGTAGACACAATATATGTAGAAAAATTTGACAAAATATTTCACAGAAGCAACATACAGACACAACATATGAAGAATCACTGTACAAATATTTCACAGAAACGTGTCTTATAAATTTTTATGAATTATTATAACTACTCATTTGATTTATGTACTTTTGGTGTCAAATAAAGTAATTATCCTCCATGATGGACTATAGAAATGCATAAAAAAAACAAAATCAGGAAAATACAATAAAAGGTGCTGGCTCAAAAATATACAGAACTAATTCAAGATGTCTACATACAAATACATGACAACATTTAAAAAAGATATAAACTGCGCCCATCATATCTGGATGTACAAAGTTTGGTACTTGGAGATAATCAGGACAGCTATCAGAACAGAGTTTGACAGCTGTCAAATTCAAAGACATCCCTCAAAAAATATTTACCAAAACCTAACCTAACATAATAAAACAAAATTCTGCAAGTGGAGATACATTTTGTCAGAGATATTTTGTCGGGGATATTTTATCGTGGATATTTTATCGGAGGATGAAAACGCGCGGTACCATTTCCAAGCCCCATAACTAGGATTGACATTGAGAGCTAAACATAGTTTCTAACTGAAAAGTTGTGCAAAATTCATGATGGTAGAGCTCACCGTTTGATAGTTTTTACTGTTTCATATATATAGCTTTTCTATTCTTATCTGTATTTATATAAGATAGCGTCCCATAGAGCTTCGTTTTTTCAAAAAAATTAAATTATGTAGAATTTTTTTAAATATTTCTTACAGGGAAACAAACTTGTAACCTCGTGATTGAAAAACTATCACATCACCTTTCGGGTGCTAAGGACAACTTGTTTCTAAGATTGTACCGTGTTAGTTTACACGTAGGTCATTTATTTGAAAGAAAAATTCCAATGAAAACATTTTTATGGTCACCTATTCATTTATTTTAATGTTTCGACTTATAAATTATAATTACACATTTTTTAACGTATATCACACGGTGTTGTAAGATGGCAACTAACAGGAATGCTTGGTAAATATAATAATAATAAAAATAAATTAATCATTCCATAATAAAAGGAGGTAGTGCAATCCCTCAGATCCAATTAAGTACCTATCTATAAGTAGATGTATTATGTAATACTTGATAAGAAATAATACGTGTAGTTTCATATATTACATTTATTAATATAACGAATACTGATAACCGATACGTGGTGACTGGCTGAGAGCTTAGCTAACAGAGGGTGAGATTTCATATAGTAATATATTATTTTATTCAATTGTAGAGTTGTTAACCTCAATACAGGCTTGACCGAGTGAGGTTATAAACTGATTTGTTAACATTAGACCTATGTACCATGTAAAGAAACAAATAAATAAAATAAATAAATAAATAAATGATTTTTAAAAACCCCACATGTTTCTCTAATAAATTTGGAAGTCATGTTACAAGTTATCCAGTCCTACAGAACTTTTTTAAACTTTCGAGAATAACAACTAAACCGATTAAAGTTTTGATTTTTCTAAAACAATAATGAGTAAAACCTTGTTATGAAAAGAAAACACCATATGATGTCTATTGGGGTGGTTTTTCATAATGCTGGCAATACTTGGCGACAGTTTTGGTTTTTGGTCGCGAGAGGGGTTTTCCGGTCATCTTTGAACCAGGGACGCCTGAGGAAACGTCTTTGGTTTGACGATCGAGTTTTTTAAGTATATAAAACCCAAAATATGTTATGTTGTTTATTCAATACATATACTTTTCATACACTATTCAAAAGGCAACAATTAAATTAATCCTCCAAGTTCCTCGCTACACATGCTCAAATGATATTTACGAAACACTAGACGTCATGACAATAAGATAACTCTACGCCAAAGCTGTACTACTATACTTCTTCCAACATAAACTTCACATTCAATTGCAACCTCAATTAGCAATTAAAACCAGGGCCTCTACAAAAAAAAAAACACTTAACATACAGATAACTCATACCTCACACGGGCAAAGACACTTCAAGTATTATGCAATCAAACTACATAACCTCATGCCCACCACACTGAAACAACTACTAAATACAAATCCATATATAATTCTTCACAAAAAACTCATCAAAGACTGGATCAAACAACAAGGTATTCAATTTACTCAAAAAATCATAACACCTAACCAAACATAACCAAAAACAAATATTAAAAAGAAATAGTAGGCAATTATAACTTTGTTTTAAGACAAAACATCAAAATCACAATATTATTCATTCCATTAACGTGTGGTCCCTAGAATAATATACCTACCTATCTATCAAAACTATTATCTATCTTGTACATAAACTAGATGCTATGTAGTTAGGATCTATATATACATGTATATATAGATCCTAGCTGCAACTAATCTTTTATTTTATGTATACAATACTGCCGCCATGGGTCGATCCACAGTCTCCTTCTTGACAATACCAAGGAGGATTCGGTGTTTCTACTTTTGTCGTCAGAATTGCAATTATTCCAAAACATGGGAACACCTCAGCACAGGTTCGCCTAGTGAGGTGTTCACAAAATACTACTAGGTACTTACCTATATACAGTTACTGATCAGTAACATTTTATTATTTTTTTTCCTTATTACTTAACTTAAAATCTATGTATACCAATGTAATTATCTGTAATATGTATGTATGTTGAAGAATAGAAATAAAATAAACTTTCAACTCTTGGAGCTAAATACAGTAGTACCTCTCAGGACTCTAATTAGTCCCCTCGACCCATTGCGATTCCTTGTTCTAATTATGCGAGGCCTATGTCTCCTGAGATTGACATTTCATGTGACAACAGTAACATTGAATTGGCGCGTAGAAATGAACTAAGTAATTTCTCAAAGTTAATCTCAAGAGAGATAGGTTGCGCTAGTGTTCTATTCACAAAAACCTAAATGTCACGGCAAGGAACGCCGTACAGATTAAAAAAACGTAAACTGGTACAAAGAACAAAAGCGCCATAGCAACCTCAAATTGTAATATTTAATTAAATGAAGATAATATTAGCGAAACTCAATCGAAAATAATATATATTGACACCTATAAAAATTTTTATCCAGACGCCATCTACACTAGTGGACTTATGTATGGACACTTTTTATAAATTTCTTGTATTTGATGTTCATTCCCTCTTTTTAAAATCACGTTGGTGTTTAACAGTAATTTTGTTAGCTGATTAATTCAACCACATATTATACTGTTATATTTTGAATAGATTTAAAGTTTTGTTTAGAAAAATAATAAAAATGCTGAATCAAACAACGTCATGGCAAAACACAAATTATTTATTAATTACGAAGATTTTGCATTATATTTCAAATTAACATTTTAATGTTACTATTTCGTTGAAAATCCTTTAATTTTAATAACTTCCTCAATTCTTCTACACATGGAGTCCACCAAACGTCACTAGTTTTCAGGTTTGATGACATGGAACCATGCTTGAATAATCACTTCAATTATCTCTATTTTATTCCTGGGTTTGTGACGAGAAACCAGTATTTTCAATCTAGACCAGAGCTTTTCAATAGGATTCGAGTCCAAGTGGTTCCCTGGCCAAGGTAGAACAACAATATGGTGGTTCTGTATCCATTTCATGTTCGTTTTGCTATGTGGCATGGGGGTCCATGCTGCTGGAAATTGCATTTACCACGGTTACACTTGAACAAATCATTGTGCTGGTCAATAATTTTGACTCCAGAATCATATATTGATGTCTGTTAGCCTTAATTGTGCCTTCTACCACTTCCAGACATCTAAAACTGTCCCTTATCATGCAAGCCCGCACCATGACACTCAGAGGAAGTTTCATTGTCGCAGTAGTGCATTCTGGTATCAAATCTTCAACTTGATGGCAACGAACAAATCTGATTCCATCACTCTCAAAAGTGAAAATTTTGGTCTCATCACTCCATATCACCTTTGCCCAGTCTTCTGAAGTCCATTACTTATATGTTACAGCCCATTTCAGTTGTTTATACCTCTGTTTCATGTTATGGTTAGACTTTTATTATTCTTGCCTAATTTCTTCCTAAATGTTATATCAGTAATATCGAGTCCAGCAACTTTAATGACATTGTTAATATCTTTGGATGTTTGACGATGGTTTTGCAGGGTAAGGCAACATATGCTTCTTTCATTTTGTGGCATAACCTTTGGGTTTTGGTCGATTTTCGGTCTGTTTTTGTAGTTTTAGTCTCCTTGCAGCGTTGGCAAACCTTTCTTACTCCAGACTTGGTATCTCCTCCACCCAATATTTTTGCAATTTCTTTGCATGTGTAGCCTTCTACACAAAGTGAAACACCTCTGCTTCTCTTTGGGTGACCAATCGGCAAGTTTTGGCTCCTAAGGAGCCATTTTAATAATATTTATTAAAAAATATATATATAACTTTTCTTCAATCGATGACTGACTAACACGGGTGTAGAACTTATTCGTGTTGCATCTTAAAGTGTTCTGATTGGAGCCCACGACGATCCTCTGCACTTTGTGGTTGGTTAAGATAGAACACGAGACATTGTAGAGTTGCCAAAACTCAAAAACGTTATTCTCAAAAATTGGTTGTTTTAAAGGTGTTTGCTCCCATTTCTCATAAAGAGTGATAGGAATTTCAAATCACCATATGGCATAACGTATGGTATGTTTTTAAATCAACAATAGCACAAGGAACACGAAAAAAAAACTTAGAAGGGTTCCGTAACAAAATAAGTCATTTTTTTATAAGGCAAACGACAAGATACAAGAAATCTCGAAAAGTGTCCATACTTAAGTCCACTAGTGTAGATATAGATAGCACTTGGTTCGGGTCTGAATCTTGCAATCATATATAAACATAGCAGCCAATAATATGTGCGTTAAGAAAATGAAGTAATGTTGGTAGTTCTTAGTCGAAGTATGATAGTGACCGAATTGGATATATATAGGCACCTTAGCTCAGTTGGTAGAGTTGTTGCCATGAAAGCAGAAGGTCCTGGGTTTGAGTCCCAGAGGTGTACCTAAATATCTTTTTCTGATTTTTCTGTCTCCAGATTTTCGATTGAGTTTCTCTAATATTGTCTTGTTTTAGTTAATAATTTATGTCATTAGGATAGTGAGGTGTAGGTTTGTAAATAACTTTCAACATATTTACATGTAGACAAAATACAATTTAGAAATGTTAATATTCTGTCAAAGATTTCGTAATAAAATTGTTTTTGATGTTAGGCGAAATTCGATAAAAACAAAAGAAACTGTTTGAAGTCGAATAATAATGAAATTATGCAAAGCTTTTGTGGATTCTTCATTTGACGAATAGTATCTACATGTACAATTTGATTCTAGGGAACTAGATCATAATTGTTTCGAAGACGCCAAAATATTGCCACACTCTATTACAAATTTTGTATAATTTCGCTGAGTAAATTTCTAAAGAGCATTTTGTTTGCCTGTCGATATTATGTTTACTTTACTAATTTAATGTTTTTATTTTAGTTGACGGGCTGTCCACAATGAACCAGTTTTCGCATCCATTTCTCAATGGCCTCAAAGAGATGCCTGTCGGGAAGGAGAAGGAACTGGCCAATATAAGAGATTGGTAAGTACCTACATTCATCATAAGACTATTACTTTACCTTTTAAACTTTTTCATAGAGCCGCTGCATTCATAAACGTAGGGTTGGTCCATATATGTTTATTTTAAAAAGATCAGACAACCCAACTATCATTAACATAAACAACATCCCTATTGAGACAGAAATTATTTTTACGGTTTGCGGGGATGCAAAGTGAAGAGGCATAAACATTTTAAAAAAGCATCTTTTGTGTGCACCTAAACATACCTATACCTAGAAATAAACAAAGGAACTATTACCTACGTCAAACTATAATAATGATGTACAAATACAAGACTGCAACTGCGTTAACTGCAAATTCGCCACAAAATAAAAATAAAATGTATTATTTCTCAGAACCACGATTGTTTTCAATCAATATTTTGATCTCTTGAATTTTATCGGCAATAAAAAATATTAAAAACATTATTCCGAACCCACAATTCAGTAATGCCGTAATTCGCTGAGAAAAGATTAAGTGTGGTCGTAATCGAGTTACCTACCATAGAATAAATAATATGACAATAGAAGTGCCTTCCGTACAAATTTGGATAAAAACAAACTTAGCATCTTTTGGTTCTAGACCATTTATCTGTCTCGTTTACACTGGCCTGAAATTGTATATTGCCATCCCATTTGAATTTCGTAATCACGATGAAACACAGTTTTGAATGCAAATATAGGCCGAAATGAGATATAGGTAGGTATAATTGGACCATAAAAAAGCTCACAAGGCATTTCTTGTGTTATTATTCATTCTATGGTATCTGCATTCAAACCAAACATAATAAAAATTTCGTAAATTACCGATTATAAAAACTGCAATAATACCACGAAATGACTTATTATCTTGAATAAGTACCGAATTACGATTTTTATGCAATTTATTGAATGAAACAGGTTTGCATCTTGAATGCGCGTTGAAGTTACTTGAAAAATGTTTGTAGATTTCTTAAGAAAAACGCTAGGAAAGAACAGAAAATATTTGAATTTGTCCGCAAAGCATTTATTTTAAGACTGGCTTTTTAAAACCCGCATACATAGGTACTCAATCTCTTAAGATTTCTCATATTCCGCACAACAAAGAACTTTTTTGCGACAATGCATTCTGTGAATCTTTAATATTTGTGAGAAAGAGAAATATCTTTTATCAATTTTTTTTTACATATTATCAGCTGTTTTCATAGTAATTCCAGTAATTTAAAAACAACGTTTTTAGCCACCAAAAGTTACGAATGATTTGTAGAAAAATATCCAACATCTATCCCAACATAAGAACTTTCAAAAATAGGGCGAATAAATCCATATAAATTGAAAATTTCTGAACTTATCCGAAAACTAAAAACTGTTTTTGAAAGGTGATAAAATACGTTTACAAATGTTATAATTAGAACTAAAAATATAATTTTTGAAATAATAAAATTTATGACTGACCTAACTTTTATCTAACTAAAGTTAACGTTAACGAAAAAAACCACACACATGTTTTATAAAACAACTTTTTTTTTGTCGTTCCATGTAAGTAAAAATAATTAATAAAAAATTCACAAAGTTTCATAAATTTTTTTCAAATTGTTATCCGAAACTTTGGTGCATAAATATCTACATTTCAATTCTCTTGTAGTTAACTTTTATATGTGAATATAAAGCGTGAAGTTTTCTCATTCTAACACCGAAGATCATATTTCTCACCATAATAGGAAGGGAGATACAACGATTTATATGAGACCTATATGAGCTGGGACAAGTATGGTATCTTGTGATTTTTCTTTGTGAGTTAGATGATATATTTTTTTCGCCAATCAATACTTACTATCTGAAGAAACTACATATCGAAGTATCTTCAACATTAGACAGTATTATTATAAATATAATTAGACAATTGATTGATGCATTACACGGAGAGGTCAGGCCCCCCTCGAACAATAGGACAATATAATATGAGATTGGCAGTGATGTCTGGGTCTAAAACAAGTTCAGGGTCTATTAAATAATATCTTAATACATCACGGAACAACAATGACAAGACGTCAGTAGATCTATGAGAATTTAAATCCGTACTTGTTTTTCTGAATACTGAAAAAACGCTCTTTCTTAATACTAATTTTTCCTTTTGTTCATATGAAGCAGATACTTTGTGATGTGACATTGTAATTTAAAATAAAACATTAACTTTGTAAACACCACTTTTATTTTATATACTTTATGCCGACTGGGTTTCGCTACAACCGTAGCTTCTTCAGAGCAGTTTATTATCTACTCTACTAACATTAAGTTACATGTGTGTTATAGATAATAAATGATTTAACAAAATGGGCTGGACTCCTCAAGTGAAGGAGGAAGAAGGCGAAGTCTAGATGGAGAATTAGGAAGGGAACTGGAGCGTTCTTTGTCAATAGGGAACAATCTTAATATATGACTTTTATTTAAATTTATTTGGTTATTAATTATCTTACTATTAGTGTTTTTGGCTTTCCTTAGTTCTAGTGCCTCTAAATTATCCAACCTGTCGTGTTTTTATGAATTAGGGTGACACCTGAGTTTTTAACAAATTTATGATCTGTTTCAGTCGAGTGGTTTGCAAATTCCAAAAAGCCAGTGTTGTGTGAACATCTAAGATGTTCTTTATGTTTAAGTTTCCTGGCGTTTTACCTATATAATAAGCGGGACAGTCACTGCATTGGAGTGAATCAATTCCCGAGTGAGATAGACTATGACTTTTCGAAATTTGCAAACCATATCATATATTATCTATAACACACATGTAAGTTAATGTTAGTAGAGTATTATACTGCCATGAAGAAGCTACGGTTGTAGCGAAACGCGGTCGGCATAAAGTATATAAAATAATGGTGGTGTTTACAAAGTTATTGTTTTATTTAAAAAAACTAATTTTTCTTTTTATAAGTTTGTCCAGACAGTTAAAATAAAACCATGGGAAGCTTGATACTTACGTGAACAATGAGGCAGGTAGCTGATTATATGATTGCATGTGGTATCTAATTTGGAGAAATGGTATCATGAAACACATTTAGATTTTCTATTTAGAATACAACTCTGACGCTGCGCCTTACACAAAATCGTTTTCGTACGTGGATTATAGAACTGAATTAAGCAGTGCCAAAAAATGGCACCACTAACGTTAACAGCTAGCGGGAAGAGCGTCGGCTGGCAGGCGTAAGTAGATACTATTAGATTCGTACTTTCGTTGATCTCTCCGGGTATGGAGAGGTCGATGGTATGGCATGATTATTATTATAACTGGCAGTCGAATAATAATACCACGTTGTGATATTTACCTCGCGTCTCGCGTTTATACATTATATATGAAATAATTGCCTATTGCGGTTAATTTGTCCCGGTGACTAGCTGTCACTGGATCAGAGGTACAGAATTTTTTAACCAGTTCCTATCGGATTTATAAAATGGTCACCAACTCTTGAACTGAACGAAGCCGAAGCAAAAACCGACCGCAGGCCCTATCAGCAAAAACCTGCGGAGCGGGTTTTTAACTGCTAGTAATTATTAATCCACTACAACACTGACTTTTTCTGACAGCAGATATTTTTATTATTCCCGGAAACACCACGAACAACACCCGCAGAATTTAACGATTTTCTTCCGCAAACAAAGAACGATGTTATGATGCACGCAAAGAGTAAATAGTAAGCAGTGTTACCTAACCCAGTTACAGTACTGTGAGCATACCAATAATATAATCTCTCGGTGTTGCCAATTACCCATTATTGCCTAACGAAGGTTGCGGGAATGTATGTTTGTCGAGATAGGAGAGTGTATCGCCGATGAAAAGCGAGTCGATTTCTTCAATAAGACAATGATTGCGAAATTCCACGTAGCTGTTTGTTGTAGTGAACAGGTGCTTGAAGGCAGCGAACTCTCTCTTGCCGCACGATTCTTAAGTATACTTCTTGTGAGGCTTCTATAAGTAGGTACCTATCTGTAATAACGATCCACTGCACAGATGATCGAGAAATGCGAGAACCTAAAATATAAATAATAAAGTAAATAATACGTAATATTCATATTATTTTAAGAACTAATATTTATTTGTTTAATTTTGTTCAGAAGGTAATCATTTTATAGAGTTACATAATACAATTTATGATAATGATAATTTGCGTATTTTTTTATAATGTGGAGTTTAAGGTATGATTGAAAAGGTGATACCTACTCTGAATGGAAAATTAAGTTTTGTGATCATAGGGCTCGGTTTGATCAAAACTTTCGTAGAAGAAAGAAGGCTAGAATATTCGCCATACAGAGTAACATGGAGACTGTTAAAATAATGAATTAATAAAATTCCACACACAGAGTAACGTTGAGACTTATAAAAATTAAATAAATTCCATATAGAGAGTACCATTGAGACTTAAAAATAAACATATATTCCACATGCAGAAAATAATTTTGAGACCAGTAAAAAATAACATAAATTCCACACATAGTGTAGCATTGAGACCGATAAAAAATACGTAAATTCCACATATAGAGTAACGTTGAGCCTGATAAAATAATACAAAAATGCCACAGAGTAATATTGATACCGAAAAAAATACACAAATTCCACATATAGAGTAACATTGAGAGTGATAAAAAATTACATAAATTCCACACATAGAGTAACGTTGAGACTGATTAAAAATTCCATAAATTCCACATAGAGTAATAATGAGACTGATAAAAAAATCAATAAATTCCACATATAGAGCAATAATGATTCTGATAAAAAAATACGTAAATTCCGCACACAGAGTAACATTGAGAGTAATACAATATTACGTAAATTCTACATTGAGACTGGTAAAAAATTAAAATATGTATTTTTTTAATTAAGTATATTTTTTGGTCTCTAAGGAAGTTAATATTTTCGTCTAGATCTAGGAGGATATTCGTGAAAGTATTCATCGACATAGAGTTTATCTTCCGAGTTGCAGCTCGATTTGATGTCGGAAAGTAGGTTAATTTCCACATTCAATATTTAATTCATGAATTCATTCACCAAACAAAATTGAAATTCAAATAGATATATTTAAAAATGTCTTTAAATCATAACCATACAACTAACTGGTACAGAACAACAGCGGGCAGTTAATAGAAGATTACATTTGTAAACAGGAAGATGGTACGCATTTAATGCTGTCATATAGTAAATAAATTACGTTCAATACCTTCCTGCCTCATGATTAACAGAAGCAGAACTGTTATAAATCAAGGTTGTGTATTACCTACCTAGGAGCGGCCATGGAGTAATGATATTTTAATTATTCATTGCATGATTAACGTTAAGCGGGAACAAGCAACTTTATAAGTTTTTTTGTTGCTCCAACTAAATAACATTGATATTTGTTTTGTAATAACAACTATTTGTACCGGTTTGTGATCACGAGGTTTTCGGGGCCGATAAATAAAGTGTATCAGCGACGTTTGATACAAAAAATGCACCAAGGCAAGTTCTTACATAGATATTTTTGCACACAGTCACAAACTTGTAGATAATATCATACATATTATACTCGTATTAATATATTTTAAAAAAATGCTAATAATTTGCAATAGTTCTAAATTATTGTTTTCCAACAAACAAAAAAATAAAATTAAGAAATATATATTTTTTCCTTGATTAAATAAATGGATAGACAAATCTGTCTTCAAAGTATCAGGATCTTCACTCCCATAATCCGTACAGTTAAGATTGCGCTCATTTTTTTTATTTTCAATATTATAAATATTAATTAATACTACCAGTCAAAAACCCGCTCCCCAGGTCTTGGCTGCTAGACCCTGCGGGCGGCTTTTGGTTCGGATTTGCCCAGTGTTTTATAAATCTGATTGGAACTGGTTAAACAAAAAATCCGGTCCTCGGATCCTCTGGGATCCAGTGACAGCTAGTAACCCGGACAAAGTAACCGAGACAGGCAATAACGTCATATATAATATATAGACTATAGACCTATAGACGCATGGTATTATTATTCACAGCTGTTAGTTACAATAATAATCATATTACCGTCAATGCGTCAATCTCTCCTTATTCGGAGAGATTCATGAAATAACAAAAACCATAGCGCCTGCCAGGCAATGTCCCTTACGCTAGCTGTTAACGTAAGTGGCGCCATCTTTTGGCATTGTTTAAAGTCGGTTCTATTACAAAAGTAGATTTGAATACAAACTCCATATACGAAAACGGTTTTTGTGTAAGGCGCGGCATGAGAGCTGAATTCTTAGTCGGGTTCTTAAATTTCGACCGTACAGACGTTAGGCTATTAATACTGTTTGATGATGATTAAGAAGTCAAAATATACACAACGATTTCAAATTTGAAAAATAATCTTTACTGAACCATTAAAACTGATCCCATCTTGAAACGGAAATGGAATGTACAAACAAATTAACAGATAAAATGCAGAACTGGCGAGTTCAAATCATATTCTTTTTCTCCATTGTAAAACTTTTGATCGTCTTTGTTTTTTTAATTATATTTAATTTTTAACCTTGGCGGTTCATTTCAGAAATCAGAAACTTATCACAGCCCGAAACATCTGTTGTCAATACCAGTTTTCGTTTATTTAATCTATGCAAATAGCCATAATAATTTTGTAACTATGGATTTTATCATATTTTACAGCATTATACAATATACGACACACCTGGGGTGATCTTTCTCAAAGCATCATTTATGCCACAAATTTCTTTGGGAAAGATGAAATATTTTACGCATGGACATTTGCATACCTGTCAAACAGACCATGTAAGCGACGTTTCCGTCACTCACACAGACTGTAAATAGGGGCGCCGGGTAGTCCTTGTGTAGCCGCTAGATGGAGCTGGTGAACTGCTGGGGTGGAGGCCTTCAAGGGGAAGAGGCAGGGTCCAAGGGGTAGTGAAAGCCCAGTTTTCAAGTTCAATCCAGAGCGAGGTCCAAGGGGCAGGCAGTAGAGGCGGAGAAGTGTTGATACCAGTTTCGAATTGTAAAATGCGTGTCGATTGCGCAATCGACCCCGGTATATATAGCCCGACCCCTACCCTCGCCGCCGGCGAGGGCGCGTTCGGATTTGTGCCTCATCTTTCCGGCAGTCCGTTGTTTCGCGGGTCGTAACCTCTGCTGTGTTAGACACAGCGAGATGGGCTATATGTTCAACTCTTCTCCTCCTTCCGCTTTTTAGTCCGACCCCCACGACCTCACTCCTTCTAATTTATTCGATTTTATATGTACATATTTGTAAATTTTCATGGGGCCCCGGAACCCCAACATTTCCGGGGAATCTTACATAACATTGTTATTACATGGAATATCATTTGCGTTTAAGTTATTTTACATAAAGGAGAGTCCGATCTATCTATCCATATCATTTATTTGGTGATCGATAGACCGGACTCTTGAAAATTGATTCTTAACATAACACAGCGATGAATTTAATCATCAAAAATACCTATCGGTCTCAAAGGAGCTCTCTTATTCGTCCGCCCGGGGCTAGGGTGCGGGGAAGGGTAGGGAAGTGGGGCCCGCCTCGCACCCCGCAGGCAATTCTCCCCCGTGGCGTCAACGCCAGTGGCGTGCGGAGAAGTCGAAAACGAGGGAAAAGGTGCAGCAAACCTTATCTCGTTGTCAACCTCTCCGAGCCGCTCATTCTCAACAAACAGGTATTCTTTATTCACGGAAATTATTCTTATAATCTATAAAATAATATAAACCTAATACTAATTCTTAAATCTAAATTTTTAGTTAAGAAGACGAGGACGGCCTTTGCGGGAACTCATCCTCGTCTTCGTTGACAAAATGCATGATGAAATTAAAAATAGAGAAAGAAGACGTCCTGAAGGGAAAACCGTCTTCTTCCTCGTTGACCCGTCCGGTACACTCCCCTCGGTACAGCGTCAGCTGTGCCCTATTCAGCTAGGACGGGGCGTGTTGGCGTCGGCGTCCCTTGTGGCCGGATCTTCTGATCCGTCTGTGCGGGGCAGGGGGTGGTCCACTATGAGGACCGGGTCATCTTTCGGTGTCGGCTGGGCCGGCGGTGTGCAGCCGGACGTCGGGTCGGGTACTGCATCTTCAGAGTTGTACAGCCGGACGCCTCGGCGTCGGGTACTGCATCTTCAGGGGTTGTGCAGCCGGACGAATCGGCGCCGGGTACTGCAGCATCAGGTGTTGTGCAGCCGGACGAATCGGCGCCGGGTACTGCAGCATCAGGTTTCAGGTGCTGACTGGGACAGCGTTGTGCAGCCGGACGCTTCGGCGTCGGTAACTGCAACATCAGGGGTGATCCACCTCTCTGGCATTCGGCGAGAGCGAGATCGATGCAATCCACCTCTCTCACATTCGGTGACAGCGGGATCGCATGCGATCCACCTCTCTCGCGTGCGGCGTAAGCGGGATCGGTCGGCCGCCTCCTCTCTCGGGCTGGCCTTTTGTTTGCGAGCAGCGTTCGGTCTCGAATGCCACCCGCTCCCCCCGTCGCGATTCTCGCCTCGGGAAGATGTTCCGGGCAAAACTACGTAGCTCCGGACTCGTCGCTCAGGTAGCCGCCGAAGGGTCTCCAAGGGAGGGGGTCATTCATCGGCGTGGGGGTGCTGCATCTCAGCTACAGATGGTGCTGCTCGCTCTTCGTTCTAGGTAGATGTGATCGGCGAGGGAAGTTTCATCCCTACGTCGGTAGATGTCGCGCCTGACGTGCGCCTTTATCCGGGGTAGCGCAGATTGGCGCGGGAAGCTGCTCGTTCGCAGCGGTAGAGGGTGCCGTCGTCGCATGCTCTCTTTTAAAAGCGAGAGAGCCTGCCGGCCCCGGGTCGCGCCGAGCGCTTTACGATGTCTCGCTTGTTCCCAGGTACCGCGACGCATCGTGTAGCAGCCTGTGGTGCATGGTTCGGCACTTTCCCACTCCGCAGTTTACACGGTACTCACACACACGCGTGTAATGTCCCTTGTCTAGACATTTATGACAAAGGCGCGCACTTTTTACTAGTTCCCACCGGGCGGGAACCTCCATCGCGACAAACTCAGGGCAATCCCGTAATTTATGCAAATCACGGCACCTTGCGCACTCTTCACTTTTTTCAAATTTTTCCACACTTTTTTCGTAGGTATCTTTCTGTACATGTAACTGCTCGCGGCGTGGTCGGGTTGGCCGGGCGGGATCGATGAGGCCGGATCGTGAGACAGCGTTCGCGAGCCGCTTCAAAAAGGCCGCAAACTGGTGAATATCTGCGACCTCCGTGCTGTCCGCGACCTTGTGCAGCCAGAGGATGCGTAGGGCGAAGGGCATCTTGGAGGCCATCTCGGTCAGCAGAGCCGGGTTCATGAGGTAGTTGTCGGCTAGGTTCCCGAGTGACGTCACGACGTTCTGCACCGTCCCGGAGTAATCGACGAGGGCCTCGTTGGTTGCATCATCGGAGAGCCGCGGTAAGCTGTTCACCCTCTCGTGCATTACCGCGGCAATCGCTTGCGCCCCTCCGAAACGGTTTCTCAGGACCTCCATTATCTCGCCAACCTGCGCGGGGTCCATGAGCAGCGGGTTGACGGCGTCCCGCGCCTTCCCGCGCAGCGCACGTTGTAGGCGGATCAGGTTTTCGGACGCCGTCATCCCGCACGTGGCCGTTGACTGTTTGAACTGTGCTGCAAAGGTGGGCCACTCCACCGGGTCACCGGAGAACGGGGGTAGGTCCTTCGCCGTGGACTGCCGCGCTATTAGGGCTGCCATCCGGTTGTCATCCTCGTATGTCCTTGGCGTAGCTCCCGACTGCGAGCTGCGGATGGCGTCGGCAACCACGGCGGCGAAATGTGCGAGCGGGTCCGGTCCACGGTTGATCCATTCCTGCGTCTGCTGAGCGGTCTCCTCCGCCGTGGGATGCTCCGGAAAATGCGCCGATGTAGCTGCCTGGCCAGGCATGGGTCCGGGCGGCGCAGATAATGCGGGCGCCGCCAATGATGGGTCGGGCAGCGAATGGGCAGCCCTGACTTCGGCTATGGGCTGCGTTGGGGCAGCCCTGGTTTCTGCTACGAACTGCGTTGGGGCAGCCCTGGCTTCGGCTATGAACTGCGTTGGGGCAGCCCTGGTTTCGGGTATGAACTGCGTTGGGGCAGCCCTGGCTTCGGGCTCGTGAGGAGGCCGCGACGCTCCCAACATGGCGATCAGCTGCTCGATCTGCCGTGCTGAGTCTCGTGCCTGCTTCTCGCTACGCTTCCTCTCCGCCCGTAGCTCTCGTCGCAGCAGGCGGAGTGTATCTGCAGTGGAAGGCTCTCTCTCCGATGCGGAATGCTCGTCCGCCGAGGCCGAATCGCTCCCCTCAGTGGCGTGAACGGCAAGAGCTTGTGCCCTGGCCTCGTCCACGGCTGGAGCGGCTGGATTGGCAGGAGCGGCAGGGCCGTGCTGCGTTGCGTCTTGGTCGTTGTCTCCGCCTCCTTTGCCCGACCGTAGGGACCTCGACATCGTAGCGGCTGGTGACTGATCCTCGGCTCGAAAGGACCACTATGTAAGCGACGTTTCCGTCACTCACACAGACTGTAAATAGGGGCGCCGGGTAGTCCTTGTGTAGCCGCTAGATGGAGCTGGTGAACTGCTGGGGTGGAGGCCTTCAAGGGGAAGAGGCAGGGTCCAAGGGGTAGTGAAAGCCCAGTTTTCAAGTTCAATCCAGAGCGAGGTCCAAGGGGCAGGCAGTAGAGGCGGAGAAGTGTTGATACCAGTTTCGAATTGTAAAATGCGTGTCGATTGCGCAATCGACCCCGGTATATATAGCCCGACCCCTACCCTCGCCGCCGGCGAGGGCGCGTTCGGATTTGTGCCTCATCTTTCCGGCAGTCCGTTGTTTCGCGGGTCGTAACCTCTGCTGTGTTAGACACAGCGAGATGGGCTATATGTTCAACTCTTCTCCTCCTTCCGCTTTTTAGTCCGACCCCCACGACCTCACTCCTTCTAATTTATTCGATTTTATATGTACATATTTGTAAATTTTCATGGGGCCCCGGAACCCCAACATTTCCGGGGAATCTTACATAACATTGTTATTACATGGAATATCATTTGCGTTTAAGTTATTTTACATAAAGGAGAGTCCGATCTATCTATCCATATCATTTATTTGGTGATCGATAGACCGGACTCTTGAAAATTGATTCTTAACATAACACAGCGATGAATTTAATCATCAAAAATACCTATCGGTCTCAAAGGAGCTCTCTTATTCGTCCGCCCGGGGCTAGGGTGCGGGGAAGGGTAGGGAAGTGGGGCCCGCCTCGCACCCCGCAGGCAATTCTCCCCCGTGGCGTCAACGCCAGTGGCGTGCGGAGAAGTCGAAAACGAGGGAAAAGGTGCAGCAAACCTTATCTCGTTGTCAACCTCTCCGAGCCGCTCATTCTCAACAAACAGGTATTCTTTATTCACGGAAATTATTCTTATAATCTATAAAATAATATAAACCTAATACTAATTCTTAAATCTAAATTTTTAGTTAAGAAGACGAGGACGGCCTTTGCGGGAACTCATCCTCGTCTTCGTTGACAAAATGCATGATGAAATTAAAAATAGAGAAAGAAGACGTCCTGAAGGGAAAACCGTCTTCTTCCTCGTTGACCCGTCCGGTACAGACCATTTGAAAACAAAACGGTTTTCTTATACCTATTACTTATGTAATGTGTCGAGGGTTCATTATCCTTTCATAGATAAACTAAAGCTTGTCTATGACGCAAGAAGAGGAATATTTATGAATTTCTTCATCTTTATGACGTGTAAGGATACGAACATTGTTTGTTAGTATTAGTTATAATAATTTGTTTTACTTATAATTGTTGAGTGTTGTGTCGTGCTATTTGAATTTTCTACCAGTCATTTTATATTTAAGTTCATCTTGATTCATTCCGTCTATAGACTCTTTTATTTTAAATTTAACGTCTGTGTTATTACATTTTATCTTCATTTTTATACAACATGACAATGTATCATGTCGTCTACGCTTTCACAAGAATCAAAAAGTGTCAATTTATTTAGATAGGTACTATTGTCATAAATTCCTTGCAAAAAATCAATCATTCAATTTTTAACAGTCTTACGGCCAGCATCTAAAATAATTTCATCTTTATTTAAAGTTTATCTGAACAATCTATATGAAATTAAACAATATACGAGTTAAGGGGGGGGGGGGTAATTTGATTAAATCAATCCACGCTTTTGTTCTGTAAACACATTGAGTCTTTATTGGTTAGGTACAATCAATTTCACAAGTAGACAGTTCAATAATCGTAAAAACGGTAGTAACTTAAAAGTACAAACTACGACAGTAGCTGTTATTGTGATAATAACCACAATGGACACTAATTGACCCTTAATTTCTCGTCACCTTACACACAAAGGATTTATAAGTATATTCTCTCTCTAGAGACCTGAAGTTACGCGGGACACCCTGGCTGGTAAACATTTTACGATCACACACGACCTTTTATGGGTCGATCCATATGTGAAAAAAGTCTAGCGGCGGGATGCAACCTCTGGTCATTAGAATCCCTCGTCTCTAAGATACAGCAATGCTAGACAGAGAAAGTATTCGAGCGTGAAACACTTCTCAAATACACTCGAAATAATTATTGTATTTGTTACACCAGTAATTTAACATACATGTTTCATTTCGAGTATAACCTCATTAATTACTTTGCGATCTGCCCCTTGTTTTGGAAGACGAGATAAATCTTGTAAGATTGTAAGAAGGGAGCTTGATTTACAACCGACTCCAGACTTTCGCACGTCTGGTCCAGTTGTAAACATTCATTGTAAACCTTATTTCATTTAACCTGGATTATAATCGTGCTCCAAGAAACATTCATTTTTTATCGTTTGATAGTTTATTAGTTTCATTGCAAAGAATTTATACAATAAAGTAACCTAACTAAAATTTAGAAGACTGGAAGAAAAAGCCACCTTTGTATTTGTAATTTTCTTATGTCTCAGTGATTGGGATTTCTTGATTAATCATCTGCATCTTCAATAAACCTCGTTGTTCGTCGCGATTACAAGTTTGTTTACGCTATCGTGTGGTTTAAAATGAATATTTATCTGGACCTAACGTCCATTCTAATGGATGCTCTATGTAATTCTGATACAAGGGAACTCAGCACTGATGGTGCTATTTCCGTAACGTTCGGGTATAAGACACGAACGGCGATAGTTGATACTATACTATAGAAAATACAACTTTATTGGCTGTTATCTATTGATACACCTTAGATACCTAAACTAACGACATCGTCGTTAGACCATTTTTTTGTTCAATCTCCACTTAAAAATTATAAATAAAGTATAAAAAATGATAAAATATCACACTTAAGAGGCCTGTATTCGAATCTCTACCGATTTCTTGCAAACCTTCCTTAAACATTTGAAGTTTTTAAGCTATTAAAAAAATATATATTATTCTTTAAGATAATATCTAGACAATAGTCACTCCCAAACGCAAATTGTATAAAATTCCCTCGATAGAAAAACAATCGCAAAGTATGCTCCAAAAATTATTATAAACACGTTTGTTTCAGTTATTTTACAAGTTATATGTATGAAAAAATTCACAGCGTTTCTTTAAATGCTGTTTAAGGCAATTATCGCGAGATTTTTGCTCTATTTTTAACAAGCCGTTTTTTATTAAAGATTTTCATGATTTTTGCATCGATTTTATCGTTGTAAATGTTAGCGCGCTCTTCTAACATTCGTAATTTCATAACTCTCCGTCTTCTTCTTTTTGGGGCCGGGAATGGAGCCTTAAGAATTATTTAAAGAAATGAGACCTTTACCTTTACGGAAATAATTTTATTTTAAACACCCATCGTAATGTTTCATTGAAATAATTGAAGAAAACCTTCTCCTCCTGTACAATTTTCTAATGGTCTGTTGGACAAATGTGAACTAAGGTAACGACAAATCAAGAGATCCTAAATAAACTAACGACATCTCAAAAACATTTAAACTACGTACAGATTCCTGTACACTTCAATTTGTAGTAGCAAGAATAATGAAAAAAAAAAAATATATATATAGATTACTTTGTTACCTGAGTAAATTCTTTGGAGAATTTAAATAAAAAGCGTTTAAAGAAATTTGCTCAACTGGCAATAATAAAAAAAAAAATGTAGACGGCTTATTAAAATCACGTGACCTTTCTCGGAAACATTTATCATACACATTTTTATCGATGCGAAGATGAATCAGCAATTAATAATAAAACTGCAGATACGTCGGCATAAAATCAAAATTAATTATCTACTAAAATTGAAACATGTTTTTTTTTTGCCTAACATCGTTAAAATCTTTTTCCGCATGTCAAGCTTGAAGTAACTCAGTGACAGATTGACGACTGATGATAATGTTTTTTTTTGTAATCTCTTTGCCTTATAAAAGTGAAGTGACAGTGCAAATTCCTTAAATAAAACTGCTGTGTTTTTTAATTTTGAATTTTCATTTTTTTGCGTTTGATACTTAAATATTGAAAATTTTAAACACTAAAGTATATTTCGAATACAAAAATTTACTTTCTAAAATTGTTTTGGTTTTTATTTTAAAAATAACAAATGAATAGGACATTTAAATTACTTTTTAAAAAATTCCGAAAATCGTTGAGAAATGAAGAAGCTAATAAATAAAAATTTCAAAATTTTAAGAAACACCCGACACAAAAAGAGCTGACGACCTTGAAACGCCAGAACAGATTTTCATTAATTGTAGCTAAGAACCATCTCGATCACGTCAGCTTTCAAACAAAAAACGCATCACAATCGGTCCATTAGTTTAGGAGCTACTATGCCACAAACAGACACACAGACAGACAGACAGACACACAGAAAGTCAAACTTATAGCACCGCTCCGTGCTTAGGATGTTAAAAACAGTGCACACGAGAGATAAACAACCCCATTTTTGTTGCCTATGTATATCTTTTCTAGAACTATTTTTTGTCAGTGTCTAATAGAAAGGTTTCACAGGCACGTTCGTTTATCACGACGTTTTATATTACGGCTTTACATCTAGTAAAATCAATTACTAAAGTGATGCTTATAGATCAAAGGTGTTTTATTATGGAAAATTTCATAAGTTAGATAAAATATCAAAAAACTTGGTGTTGAAATATTTCTTCGAAATCCGGTATAGATATTTATAAATAACAGATACATCTATTGTAATTTATTTTTGAGGTATTATGCCGTGTTGCGCTACCTTCTTCTTTAGCCAACGTTTCCGATAGCATTGCAGTGTTCATCATCAGTGCAGATGTGTGATATAAAGTTATTTTATTTGTATTTCATTTTATATAATTGTTTTTTTTATGATACTTTTAAGTAATTCATAACCACTCCCTGTAATGTTTTTGCCTATAATTTGTATTTGTCTATACTGGTTTCATTTTATTTTTTTAAATTTTAATCTTATTCTGACGAAAAAAACCTTTGGTTTTGAAACACGTAGTTAATTTTGATTAAATAAGTGGTGTTTTACAAAGTGATTAGTTTTCATTTAATTCAACGTAATGCTGTAAAATAATATTTTTTTAAGTAGATACAATATGTAATTTTCTTGCCATGTTTTGTTCTGTCTTGTCTCTTTTTTTCTTCTTTTCTTTCCCTTTACTTGTAATCATCCATATTTTTACATCCTTGTGTATTTTTTCTTTACTTGTTTTCTCTTTTTGTTAGTTCTAATTAGCCTGTCTTTTATTTTTATTTTATACTGTACTGTATGTGAAACTTAATTTTTTAAATATCAAAATTCCATTGTAAAATTATACCTCATACATCCCAACTTGAAATCTTAAGTAAAACCCGTCCAAAAATGAGTTTTATTTTATACTGTACTGTATGTGAAATTTAATTTTTTAAATATCAAAATTCCTTTGTAAAATTATACCTCATACATCTCAACTTGAAATCTTAAGTAAAACCCGTCCAAAAATGAGTTTTATAACTCAACAGGATTGCTCTAACAAAAAATAAAAATAATAAAAAGAAGCATCGACAATGAAAACATTCGATCAAACACGTGATGCTTGAAATGGTTTTATATGTTTTTATTGATCAGATACAAATGTATAACCACGTACTTTCCAACTTGCCTCTTTTCCATACCTAGGTATATTTTGAAATGTTCAAACTAATCCATTTTGCCACCGCTTCACACAAATTCACAACCATGCAGTTATAATAATATATTAAAACAAATATGAAACATTCCACCTCATTTTATTTTACTGTAACCGATGTCAGCTTGTTAAAGACATATTCAGACTGGTAGAAATTATTCTTAAGGGCCTTCCTTACTAGCGATCTCAATCGTTGTATGGAGTATCATGAATTCTCAGATTAAAACGACAATCTAAGTTATTAATCGTCAAAATATCGATGATGTAGCCACGATAAGCTATCATAAGTACATTTTTCTATCGAGATATATGCTTTTATTAACAATTTATTTTCGTTAAATACTATATAATGAACATCTAAAAATTCTCCTACTCATTCGGCTCTAAGAGGTGGCCGTGAACGCACGCTTCCTACGGTCCGTCGTGTCAATCTTTTTTCAAAGTTCGAAATTCCGCGTAATTATTATGCTTCCATGCGACATTTCAACAATATTACACTCTATGCGTTGAGCGTAGGGACTATAATGGTGTGTCGCCTTTTTATGCTTCGTCTGTGAGTTTCCGTCGAAGCTGTATGGTGTCAAATTTTACGGTGCTCCAGATTTTATGTCCGGGTTGAATCTTTCCCAAATGAAAGACTAAACCCTTCCACACACTTTTCCACAAATGAATATCTAGTAAATTAACGCAATGTAAGTGCACTATATAAGAATAAAACAATACAAGAACAATACGTCAATCCACCAGAAACATAATGGGAAAATATTTCACCGACTCCAGATATTTTCATATCAGAGGGTTCGGCTCTGATGAAATCCTAACTGGTCCGATAAATCCTACTGATCCCTCAATATAAATATTTAAAAAATCTTTCGTAATCCTACATGTATTTAAAATGACCGACTTTTGCATTTTTATGTACAAATTTTTTGACAAATCTAATATGCCTAAATTTTGAATGAGAGAGCTAGGTATAATGCCAGTAGCCGAAATAACAAATGGTAATATTTTTGTAGTCTGAGAATGCCAAATTCTTTTAATTTCATTTCCTAAATCTGTATATTTTCTTATTTTTTCAGAAACAGTTTTTTGAATATTACAAGAATTTGGAATAGCGACATCAATGATATAAGTTATTTTCTTAATTTTGTCATGTAAAACTATATCGGGTCTATTATGACTAATTGTTCTGTCTGTCAGAATAGTTTTATCATAATAAATTTTATAAAATTCATTTTCTAAAAATGAATTTGGTTCATATTCATAATATGGTACATTACGCAGTCAATCAAGTTATGTTTAATTACCAAACTTTGGTGAATTATTTTTAAAACTTGATTGTGCCTAAATGTATACTCGGACGGCGCTAATACAGAACATCCCGATATAATATGTTCTATAGTTTCCGGAAAAGCCAAACATTTTCTACATAAATCATCAATTTGATTTGCATCTTTGATGATATGCTTCCTATAATTTTAAGTATGAATGACTCTATCTTGTATGGCAAGCATAAAGCCTTCTATTTCTGCGCTCAACTCTCCAATACTCAACCATTTGTTTGACGAAAATTTGTCAACATATGTTTGGTTGAGATAATTGAAGTGTTTTGCGTGAAGAATTTTATTTGACCAGGAATCTAATATTATTAAGAATTAATATTTTTACGGTGCTCCAGATTTCATGTCCGGGTTGAATCTTTCCCAAATGAAAGACTAAACCCTTCCACACACTTTTCCACAAATGAATATCTAGTAAATTAACGCAATGTAATTGCACTATATAAGAATAAAACAATACAAGAACAATACGTCAATCCACCAGAAACATAATGGGAAAATATTTCACCGACTCCAGATATTTTCATATCAGAGGGTTCGGCTCTGATGAAATCCTAACTGGTCCGATAAATCCTACTGATCCCTCAATATAAATATTTAAAAAATCTTTCGTAATCCTACATGTATTTAAAATGACCGACTTTTGCATTTTTATGTACAAATTTTTTGACAAATCTAATATGCCTAAATTTTGAATGAGAGAGCTAGGTATAATGCCAGTAGCCGAAATAACAAATGGTAATATTTTTATAGTCTGAGAATGCCAAATTCTTTTAATTTCATTTCCTAAATCTGTATATTTTCTTATTTTTTCAGAAACAGTTTTTTGAATATTACAAGAATTTGGAATAGCGACATCAATGATATAAGTTATTTTCTTAATTTTGTCATGTAAAACTATATCGGGTCTATTATGACTAATTGTTCTGTCTGTCAGAATAGTTTTATCATAATAAATTTTATAAAATTCATTTTCTAAAAATGAATTTGGTTCATATTCATAATATGGTACATTACGGCAGTCAATCAAGTTATGTTTAATTAACAAACTTTGGTGAATTATTTTTAAAACTTGATTGTGCCTAAATGTATACTCGGACGGCGCTAATACAGAACATCCCGATATAATATGTTCTATAGTTTCCGGAAAAGCCAAACATTTTCTACATAAATCATCAATTTGATTTGCATCTTTGATGATATGCTTCCTATAATTTTTAGTATTAATGACTCTATCTTGTATGGCAAGCATAAAGCCTTCTATTTCTGCGCTCAACTCTCCAATACTCAACCATTTGTTTGACGAAAATTTGTCAACATATGTTTGGTTGAGATAATTGAAGTGTTTTGCGTGAAGAATTTTATTTGACCAGGAATCTAATAATTCCTGGTTGGTATTTATAAGAATGCTGGCATTCTCGTCGTATAAATTTAATGGTGAAATATTTCTATCTGCCTTGCATATTATTTTGTGCATTTCTGAACTATCAGCTTTCCTATGGAAAAAATTTCTTAGCATTTCTACCTGATTATGTTTTAAAGATGTTATTTTGACTATACCTCTACCTCCTAAATTTCTGGGTAAATTAATACGTTCTATAGCTGAATTTGGATGATGGCAATGAAATTTAGTTAATGTAGTTCTAATTAATCGTTCTAAGCTATCTAAATCTGTATTAGACCATTTAATTATGCCAAATGAGTAAGTTAATAGAGGTATTGCCCAAGTATTCATCGCCTTTACTAAATTTTTAGCAGATAGATTGCATTTCAAAATTTTTCTGATCCTAGTTTTAAATTTAATCCTAATATCATTTTTAATACTAGTATGATCTAATCTATTTGATTGCGGATATCCTAAATATTTATAAACCTCACCCCCTTTCATACTTTCAATTTTGAAATTTCTAAATATACCCTCGTCTCCATCTACAATTTTACCTTTCTCTATATGGATCGTTCTACATTTATCTAAACCAAAAGTCATTTTAATATCATCTGAAAAAATTTTAACTACTTTAATCATTTTCTCTAAATTTGGTTCAGAATTTGAATATAATTTTAAATCATCCATAAATAATAAATGAGAAATTATATTTCTCTCTCCTGTATTACCTTTAATTTTTATTCCAAACTTGCTTTTAATTAACATTTTAGATAGAGGATTTAATGCTAAGCAAAACCAAAGAGGACTCAATGAGTCTCCTTGAAAAATCCCTCTTTTTATTGAAATGCCCGGTACTATAATTTTCTTATCTTTCAAATTCAAAAGCAAATCGGTATTCCAAAATGCCATAATTTTTTCCAAAAAGCTAATAATAATTGGGTTAATTTTGTATATATTTAAAACTTTTATCAGCCACGAGTGCGGGACACTATCATAAGCTTTTTGGTAATCTATATAACAAATATGTAAATTAATAATAATGGCGCAGTCGAAAAGAGAAATTCAGTTATTAAACCGAATTTTAGAAGAACCTAAGGTAAATTCCAGAATTCAGAAGTTCAGCTAAATACTGGAACGGGAAAAAGGAAGGTCGAGACAATCCGATGATTCCATAAAGAATCTTGCTGTATTGGAGATTGTTTGACTACTTGGGACACTTGAAGCTACTTCGGACAAGGTCAGGAGGGCCAGGAAGTGCAGCCAAACGGTCATACGTATCCAAGGTGCCTGGAATTTCAGCAAGGTAGCTGTGTGGGAAACAGATGAACGGAGGTGTCAGAATAAAGACAATGTGCTTGTAATATAAAAGGTCTAATTATTTATTAAAAGTGAAGATATTACAAACTATAATTTTATTGTAGATATTATTAAGAATTAATTTATTATTAACATTTTTTCGGTTTTCTAGGAAATAAATAATTTTATATTTTGAAAATATAAAAGTATGGAAATGGCCACTAAAAAAAAGTAAATATCCATGCTCTAGAAAAGGAAAGTTCTTCGCTTCAACCGGTAGTGCGCCAGGGGAGATCTTTTGAATCGAATGACTAAGAATGGATTTAAGGGATTTCACTTGCATCAAATGGCTATGATTTTAAGATATCTTACTATATACTGTATGTATATATATATAGTATTGGATTTTATTATATACATTTATATTTTATATACATATATGTTTTTATATTATTTTTTTAATTACATAAATATCTCGTGTCTATATGTGTGTCTCGTGTGTATATAGGTGTTAGAAAAAATGATTTTAAGGCCGATTGTATACATCTCGTATATATATATATGTATATATATACATATATACAATCGGCCTTAAAATCATTTTTTTCTAACACCTATATCTCAGACACTATAGGGTATACTGTGACTAATAATATATCAAATTGTAGTAAATTTAGTCTACTATAAAAATATAAAGAATGATATTTGGAGAAAATTGTGTTGTTTGGGGTCAAAGTAACAAAAACGATTTTTGGCAAGATCCGGAGATCTGACGAGATTGAAAATTTAGATTTTTCATTAGTCCTTCATCATATAGAATATGTAAAGAAAATCAGAACCACCCCATTTGATGCAAGTGGAAATGTTTAATTTAACTGGACTATATAGTATAAAAAACTCATAAAGCAATTAGAATTAAAAAGATTGCAGAAAAATAATCAAAAAGTTATAAGTAAAAAAAAAAAGAAAAGGAAAAATCCTGCAGCTCGCTTCAGCAAAAGATCAGCATTATGGTCCCAATGCAGAAAAACCTGATATGGACCAAGCATCGTATGAGGCAGCTAAAGGTGATTTTTAGAAAGGCTTTTCACCATAGCCAAAGATAGGCAAGCAATTGAAAGGGCGACAGTAGGTACTTCATGCATCTAGTGGAAAGTGGATTGAGATGCGCTGCAACATGATAACTGCATCGTGGTTCGGAAATGTGTGCAAACGGCGGCAAAATATCAGTTGCGCTCCATTAGTCAAAAATATACTTTACCAGCAATCCTTATCAAATATTCCTTCAATTTGACACGGACAAAAACATGAATACAATGTCCTGAAGGAGCTTGCAGAACAAGAAAGCATTACATTAAAAGTGTGGTCTTTTCGTAGATGAATATCGTATCCGTATATGGGTGCGACCCCAGATGGAATTTTTTCTGAAGACACCGTGATTGAATTTACATGTATTTTCACAGCACGCAGCATTCTCATATATGAAGCAGTAAAAACCCAAAAAATTACTTTTTGGAAACTTAAAAAAATATATTTAGAGACAGGGAAATATATTTAGAGATAGGGAAGAGGAGGGTTGGAAAGTTCCTGGCCATTCAGACCTAGTCACTAAACATATCTACGCCGTTCTCAAAAAACTTTAAATTCTGAATTATGGTCTCTCACCAGGGCGATACTGAATGTATATTCCACTTTGGGACAAGGTACAGATTCATTAAATGTACCTATATACATATTATTTTAATTCTACAATACGATTTATCATATAAATTAAATTAAATTTGATTTTTCCTCGCCGGCTTTTGAACCCGAGACCTCAAATCAAACTAGACAATTTAATATTAACAGTGCCCCGCCGCACTGCGAAACCAGGCTGGAACAAAGGCCAAGCCTTTTGTCAATGTTTATAATTGTATTACTATGTGTACATTTTTCATCTATGTATGTATCAAAAAAAAATCCAAATAAAAAGTTACATTAAATGTTTTAAGTTACTGAGAACCTCCTCCATGAATCAAGCTACCGTTATATTGCATTACATTCTAAAACATATTTTAAAATTATTTTTATACAACACAATGTTTTTAATTAATAATAATTGGTTTTGCTCTGTGCGTGTCTTGATTTTGAATGGAACGCACCGGCCAGCTGCACGTGCAGCTAGTTCGATATTCGAATTCGAGCTGGAAACATTTAATACCGAGGGCCCTTAAACTACGATTCATATACACAACATATGGGGGGAGGAGAAGAGGGGTGGTCTATAAGGATTTTATTCAGTTATATGGGTTTTCTTACATTTGATACTAGTCGTCATTGACTGTTGAATTTCTAATTATTTTGGTTATTCACAATAGTCTTAATTACATCGGGTTTGTAGATATTATTCGGAGAATACCTTACAAGTAATATGAATTATTAATGACCTAATTTTATTATTGTGAATTCATTATAATATATGTATTTATGATGATATGGAATTTTTGATTGATTTTTGAAGGGAAACATGTTTTTCATTAGAGTAGGAATAATCTCAAAGTCATTATATAAATTTACACATATTAACTTAAAGCATCATAACGACATCTAATAATTCATGAGCTATCTGTAAATAAGAAAAGTTTCCTCTACCAAGGAGAATTTCCTAGAAACTACATTTCCAACACCTTTTAATAGACCAATTACCATTAATTTGTTTCATCAGTTCACGATAATGTAATTTCCCTTACTCTTGCGGTTTTATTAATACATACCTCTAGTTCATAATCTGATGGGATAAATCAGAAAGCTTATAGCTCACAACATCAACTGCTAACAGTTAATTTTAAAAGGAAACAAGCCTCATAACTTGCTGCTGATTTTATAAGTTTTGGTCGTATATCAATCTGTACCCATAAAAATATCGACTTTTACATTTTATTTTATTGCTCAAGTATATAAAATTTTTAATGCAAATGATATTAAATATTAAAACCTTGCTAATTTAATTAATTAATTAATTAATACGTATATTTTGCATCTCAATATACGGTCACTTACTCAAAAACAACAATAAAAACTCAAAATTACGACATCGTAAATTTCTGCAAGGGGTTTTTAAATTTATTAAAAAATAATAGAGCTTGATATCACAGACGCAAACTGCGTAGAAATAATCATAAATAGTGACATATTATCTATTTTAACCATATACCGGTCACCTTCCATATACCTAAAACTTATTTCTCTTTCTGGGATCTTTAGACGGACTATTAAAATGAAAAAAAAATCAGCAATATATGAATATATTGAATATATCAATTTTATAAATAAAAAGGATCCAAAAACTAACGTTGTTTTCACGGAACCTTTGGTACCATAAATGAACCTACGAAAATCAAATTTAATCAAAATAACTTATTACCCACCCACACATAAATTGATCATATTAAGTTAAACACAAAAATATCATACCAATGAATAATCCATCATAACAATCATAGACCCCTAAAACATTTATCCAGAAAATAATCTTTATTATCGTAATCACACGTAAAATATTGCAAAACCACAAAAAATCTACAATAAAACTGATATTTTAAAATTAAAGAACTACAGGATAAAAAAATGAATATTTTGTACTCCACAACAAAGGTGAATCCCTAGTGTAGAGGACAAAATCTTTGTAATATTGTAATATTGATATGTAAAGAATAATAAAAATAAATACATCTTATAGGTTATTTATTAACCAATGGCAAACCTCATAGGTTTCAGCGATTACTTCATTACTTAGAATTTCCATACGAGAAAATTGTATTTTCTTTGGTCAATCCATTGTTAATTTTGAATTACTCGTATTATATAAAATTGCATTTATTCTAAAATTCGTGAATGGTGTCGTAGAATTGCTTTATTTGTTCTAAAATTTTCTTGGCCAACTTTCAGACGGGAATTTCATTTCTTGGGAGAGCTATTTGTTCAAAAAGCTACCATTAAATAGTTAGAAAAATGTTTGCACGTTTAAAATACTTGTCACATGTATTGCACAGAAGCTATTAACTCATCTAAAAACCCTGGATTACAAGTTACAAATTTATTGTTCAATGACTTTAACTATTCAACTGCCATCGTTCGCGAGTTATGCGTCTTCTCTGTTGCAATAAGTAAAATTTTGGATGTATATGTACTTTTAAATGTTATTTGGAAAACGAGTCATAAGTAGGTACAAACTCTGTTCTAATAGCCCTTATTATCTTCAAATACTAAACTTATAGTATGATGGGCGCGGTTTATACCTTACTTAAATCTCGTCATGTATTTGTATGTAAACATCTTGTATTAGGTCTGTATATTTTTGAGCCCGTACCTTATATTGTATTTTCCTGATTTTGTTTTATCTATGCATTTCTTAGTCCATCTCATTAGTCCATCATGGAGGAAACTTTATTTTAACTTTTTGAAACCCAAAGTACACAAATCAAATGAGTCAATGAGTTATACAAATTCATAAAATGTTATAAGACATGTTTCTGTGAAATATTTGTAAAGTGATTCTTCATATGTTTGTATCTGTATGTTGCTTCTGTGAAATGTTTTGTAAATTTTTTATTCATAAATTGTGTCTACATATTGGGTTGAGTTGGGTTTAACTTCTCAAAGGTACCAATTGGCGATCCCTTAATGAGTTTTGATAACTCATGGGAGTGCAACTTCGTTGTATGTTTTTAATAATAAAAAAAAAAAAAAAAAAAAAAAAAAAAAACAAGGCACTCACAATATTTGTGATGTTTCTATTTTTATGGAAATGTACTCATAATAATTGCACTAATAATAAATAACGTGTAGCTCGTTTCATTACTGGACCTAGCGTGTTCAGTGATTATTATTGATTTGTAATTATTATATATTAATTGACGCTTTACCATCTAGGTACCTATTGTTCCAATTAATTAATAAAACATAAACAATGACTTGTTTTTATTTATTTTTTATTTACCTTTCGCTAAAGTTTTACGTCTTCTTTCTTGGTTGATAATAATCGAACAATAGAAAATTCTTAATAACTGATAATGAAGATATAACAATAATGTTTTCATCACTAGGCAAAACGTTTTATAATAAAACTCCATTATCATTTAAAATAATTTTAACACATACTTTTGAAAAGAAATCTTAATATCGAAGACATAAAAAAATACGGAATAAAGGCGAAAGAATTTCAATGTTTCAAAATTATTCAAATAGCAGACAGCACAGAAAAAAGTAAAAATGAATCAAATCCCATTGAGAATACATCGAGCGTACCGCATGGATCAGTAATGGGTCCGAATTTATTTATACTCCTTATAAATGGTATAGTAATAATTAAAAATACAAACACATTTCGAAATGTGATTGTCTGCAGATGATACACTGATTTATACTGCAGAAAATATATATGAGAAAGCAATCAACAAGATAAAAAAAATAATGATTTGAATACTGCGTTATGCAAATTTGAGGCCAAATATAAGAATATAGACAAACAACGCACAACAGATTCCAATGCTTTATATAAATAGAGAAAACATGAAAAAATAAGTAATTAAATATCTAGTTGTCATTGTGGGCTGAAAATTAAACTTAAAAAAATGTAAATTCCAAAACAAATAATCGTTTCTTGCAGAATCAAAAACAAATTATAAAGAAACATGTCAGATAATATACAACCAAATTACAGGACCACAACTTTAAGAGTATATAACCAGGGAACACCAAAAATATGTCATTTTTAAATCAGTGTTTAGACGTATTGACTCTTTTCTACAAAAAAATTATAAACTGGTTTCGAAAGATTGTTCTTTTATCTAGTAAACGTATGTTTTAAATTATCAGAAAAATGATTATTTTTAGTATAATAAAGTTATACCATAGGTCGTTGGCGGATTTGTAAAATTTTCAAAAAAGTACATTTATTGTACAACACCCATTTCAAATCATATAATTATGCAGTAAAATAAATCAATACATTATCTGGTAAACACATGTAACAGAATTTTAATTTTAGTCCAAATAAAATCATAAAACAATATATAAGTACATGTGTTTCTTGACGAAAATTGGTCCGTTTGTGTATTTATTTGCGCACTTACAGACTAATATGTTTCAATTTTTTTTACATTCTTATTTTGCTGAGACATTATTGAAAAATGATAAATACTTATGATCAAAAAATAATTACAAAAAAGTACATAATTTGAATGGTTTTATCAACAAGCCTTTCAGCATTTTTGGATGTTATTATATTTATATTGGATGAAATTAAAGCAAGTACCTATAGAATGAAATAAAATCGGTATTGGGTTATAATTTTAAAAAGCTGGCACGGAGAATAATTAATCTTTCTCATTTGAACAGCTCTGTACGATCGTAAGAACCTCTTTCGTCGAAATGTGGATTTTCGGCCGCTGGCTGGTTATACGCTCTCAAATATTGTTCAAGTAATTTAAAAAACAAATGCAAATATTGCCAAATAAAGCAATAGTGCCTATACAAACGGATAACAGATGTAAGCTAAAATTTATCACGATTTATAAAATTATTGTAGGAATGTTTGTTAACGAAATCAAGAGAAAAAATAAATTACAATCACGAGATACACGGACATTAGGGTGTCCCAAGACATAAGGGAGAATTTTTTTTTCATGAATTTAAATACGCATACCCTCTTATTTTTTTCCATTTGATTCCAATAACTCATATAATAAATATTATTTTGATCAAACACCGGCAACCCGTGCCGACTTGATGCCAAACATATGGTACAAAAATTTGTACTGAGTTAATACGGAAGGATTTTAAACTTTAATTTTTCTCGGATAAATAAAACTAAAAACTGCACAAATGTTCCATTATGTAGTATTTTATATTTAAAAATGGTTTATTGATTAAATTTTCGCTTCAAAGCTTGTTTTTTAGAGTCTTCCGGTGTTCCTGAACGCATCGTAACAATTTTTTTTTCGTAAGCCTTCATCGATTTCAAAAAGCACAAGTCCTGGTAAAGTGCTTTAACTGCTATATAACATTGTAGCCATGGCTTGACATAGGATGTTACTATGAACAAGCAAACGTCTAAAAGTGCCGCCTTATCCTTACCGGCAATATAATAATATTTTAAACGAATAAAGCGCCCTTGCCATCCATTGAGCATGGTGCATAGCACCTGTAGGCCGAATCGTAAATTTTCTCTCTATATCTCCTCCTAAATACATCACAGAGAGCTCTAACAACTCTAGATAATCATCTCGAAGTAGGTATTTTTTTTGTCGGTGCAGTACGGTAAAAGTCAAGCAAATCATGGATTTCGGAAGCGGTTAGGTGCAATGTGAGATTTTCTCTGTAGCACCGAATTTTATCGGGATTAGCATTTTTCCAGTTATCTCTAAACTTTTTGAAGAGTGGGATGTCAGGGCTTGTAGTCACTTGATTGATTTTTAATTCAAACGCAGCTTTTAATACCAACTCATACACGTGATGGCGGAAAGCAAAAATAAGCATTTCTCTGTTAAGCTTTTGTTCCAGATGCACACAAGCACCATTAAACTGACCTGTATTTGAAGCTGTTGTATCACAACATAGAATTTGCCCTTTATCTTCCAGATTCCAGTCTACAATCGCATTTCATACAGCCTGCGCTTGTTCCTTCATGGCACAGCAACTTTCCAATCGTGGCACAGCAATAAGTTCTTCGTTATTCCCAAATGATATAACAGTTGGAAGATGTTCTTCTTTTGATTTTCGCAGGATCTAAAGCAGGCAACAGTTTGTTGTCCCAGTGAAGAGTCACAGCATCTGGTACCTCGTTTTAAAAAATAACTTTTATGGCCTTCACGCGCGCCTTTCTTTTTTCCTTTCGAATTTTTTGAGTTGAAGACTTACTTATTGGAAACTGATCCATATTATATCCAAGCACCTCAACAGTAGCTTCAATAATGAAAACAGGATCTCTCATACTTAACTGGCACCTGTCTAGCGCAGCGACTAACTTTGGAGTAATGAATTCTTTTCGCATCAACGTTTTACTGGTTTCAGGTTGAGTGTTCTGTAGCGGTTTTGGCAAATCTTCTGAATATGTGAATCAGAAGATGAGTAGTTTTTTTGACGGTTCGTAAGAGGATGTTGAAGGAGTTGGCGCAGATAAATATTTGGTTTGCCGCTTTTCTTGCTCGATTGTTCTAAGTCGCGCTCTCTCCTCTTTATCTGTCAGTTTTTTATTATCTGTAAGTAGCCAGGACGATCTGGCTCTCTTTGCCGCTGCAAGAAGATTCTATCTTCATTTATTTTTTATTAATTTAAGGGCATCGTCGTGTGCAATGTCAAATAAATTATTAATTAGTTTTTGACAAACTTTTGACGACGTTGTTCAAATATGTCTTGCGTTTTCTGCGCATTTTTTTGCAAATCCCTCCAAACTTGATGCAAGTTTCAAGATACAAATTTCTTCACACAATCAGGTAAATATTTGGTTGGCATACGCGCCTTTTCCCAACAGATAACACACTCGCGAATAGTGAGATTAGCACTTTCATTGACAGTTAAATTCACTTCTCGGATATTGTAGAACAAAACTTCAAGAACTTGTTCATTAGAGGATTAGAGGGTAGTTAAGAATCCGATATTTGGTGTTTTACGACTCCTCTTAAAAATATACCCTTTTTAGAATTTCGTATATCTAACGACATCTTGCCTGAATGAGTAATATGCGTTTATTAACAAAAAAGCAAGTTACTACAAGCGCGTTAACACATTTGCTCGCGGGCGTCTTAATATAAAAGTACTAATAACTTTCGATGCAAGTCGGCACGGGTTGCCGTGGTCCCAAGTAAACGCAATTTTTTTTACAAGTGTTTTGTCATTATTGAAACAAATTAGAGGGTATGCGTTGAAAAATAACAACTTTCATTTTTTTGGGACACCCTAACGGACATAGGACGAAAAATTTAAAAACTAAGACTGTTAATGAAAAAATCTAATACTCAGACATCTCTCATTTACCAGGCTCTCACGTACTATTTTATGTTCGATTATAAAATACTCTGAAAGAAATTACTGCAAAAGGAAAAAAATAGTTTACGAAGGTAAATAATATAACCGGTATGCCACAAGTATGTCATTGATTATTTAAATATATATTATTGAAAAATATGTGTATAATTTTTTTTTTAATTCTGCTATACATTTGTGTTTGTTAAGGGTTTGGTCTCCAGACAGTCTTCTGTCAGTAAGTTGAGCAGGTTAAGTAGACTTCCTCGTTTTCCAAACCCAAGGTTTTCCGTACAGAGAGAGAGGTTATGATTTGAGGTTATCTTTTTGTAAGTAAAAACACTTGTGATTTATTTGAATATTGTTGTAACTTAAATTATTCAGATGAATAGCAAGTTTACAGAGTTTGATTTTAATCTGAGGAATGGAGTTTCAATTTGTAGAATGAATCGCAAGAAATGAAATTGAGAATTTATAAACACAAAAGAGAAAGCTGACGGGTGACCACAGACAAATGCGTGCATAGACAAAAATGCATAGATATATTTAGCAGAAAGGTGACATACACGTTAAAGTTAGGTGGTAAAAGAGGCTATACATAATAATTCATCTTCCATTATATTATTTCATTGAAATTTTAATAGTTTTAGTTTTAGATGCTTGCATTGCATTTAATGAATTTTGGTTACATGAAACTATCGAAATTCCAATAATTCCTCTTTCATTATATATAATGTATATACTCATATTTTTATACGTATGTGTATGATTATGTACATTATGCGAATACGTATGTGTATGTATGGGTGAATGTATGTGCAAGTGTATGCATCTGTAAATATATGTATATGTATCCGTCTCAGAACAGACATAGTCTAGTGAGGGGGGTTGCTTACTTGTTTCCTTGTTTAAATACGATAATTAAAAAAAATAAACACCCGAGTTGCGGCATTAAAAAAAAAACAAAAAAATGGTGGAATGTGAAATGATAAGTGAATTTAAATATTTGCTAAAGGACAACACAAAATACAACAATTAGCCCACACGTTTGTGTGAGCTATCTCAAAACTAATAAATAAATTATAAACATGATAACGGTACCACAGATAATTTATAGACTTTAGTTACTTTGCGAATAACCGAATGAACTTCAGCATACTCTTCTTCACCAACTCTGCTACCCAGACGAAGACTTTTGATTAGTTTACTCAGCGTGAGATCTCAGTCAAGCACGAGATATCAACGACAAGTTTTTTTTAAAATCCGAATTCATTAAAATTTACACATATATTTATTATTGATTTGATGAAGAGATCAATCATGTTGATTCGGAAGTGATGTTGCATTTTTTCATGTTCTAAAAAACTGCCTACGCTCATAGAAAAAGTGTATGACCTCGAAAGACGAGTGGTAAAGCGCTTTCTTAATGGTAATGGGTAATATTCCAGTACTTAATCGTAGATTGCAAATTTGTTGCGTAGACTGGCGTATGATATAAATATCTAGCACCTGCATGAGGTGTGCCTCAAAAATTTTCTTAAATACTTGATCTACGTTGGCGTGATAAAAAATGATAAATTGGTAGAAATATGGTAGCAGGGGATCCACCGAAACCAGTAAAATTTTGAAACTGGTCTACTAGAAAAAAAATTGGGACCCTCTGATACAGAGCAAAGGGATCAAGATGGATAATTACTAAGCGTGCGTATGAAATATATTTAGTAATTTTTCTTTTGCTATTTTGAATGCTATTAGTAAAAGTTTGATATTCAAAATGCAGTTGTGATTTTACATAAGTATGTCACATATTGACAGCAAAATAGATCTTTGCAATGCCTAAAATAAAGCCCATCTCTTTATAGCCCTATGGGGTTAAAAAAAATGCTATGTTAAATCAAATAAGCAAGACTTTGCACAATTTAATTAAACAACATTCAACCACGTTTATATTAACATAGAGAACACTGGAGAAATTCGTAAGCAGTTAAGTCGACGACAATCGGAAACAGAATGATTCCCTTTTTAGCTTGGCCTGTCGCGCCGCTGAAAAGCCCGTATCTACTATTGGCGGACGAGCGTAAGAGATATCTGCCGTAAAAGCAGAATTGTCTTTTCTAAAATAAATAAGTTTTTATTTTTTTATTTTTCAGATTAGATCAACACAGGATACTGTGTGGACGGTCTCTTTATGCAAATGAAGTTGTACAGTTGTAATATTGAATGATTATGTATTTTTGTATTGTTCTGAATTTGGTAAAACCATTTGATCGTGTACTCAAAGAACGCTAGACTGAAGAAAGCGATTAGACGGTTTTAATTTGTGGAGTGGATAAACAGAGAAAGGAGTCCAAGGAGAAAACATGCCGCGGGACTATTTAGTACAAGTCAAGGACCCTCAAGGATGAGGTGGCCGACCAAGTGAATCAAATGCTTGAATCGGGCCATGTCAAAAGTCGAATGAATGATCCAAGCAAGGTGTGTATGTGTCAATACATAGTTGCGTGACTGCCTTTCATAGCTCTTCGCCTCGTTCACATTCATACGTCGTCGAATACATAATCTTCTATTATTCTGGCTTTAACGCGGCCCAAGTATCTGATTGATCGTGCAATGTCGTCCGGGCGTCTCGGGCGTCCCCGACTTCTTCTACCATTCACATTTGTTTAATAATAATAATAATTGGATAATTTCCAAAGTGCCGTTTTTGTGAAAAATCATCTCAAGGGCGTTGTGCAATTTGTTATGAATTTTTAGGCTTCATCTAACGTTTATAATACATTTGCCCAATGAAATCTGCGTGGTTTTTTTAAAAAAAAATTTCGCTATCAGTAACTTTAGTTAGAAAAACGTAAGGTGAGCCACTTTTAAAACTTTTTAAAGTTGGCATTAAAAATTTTTACATTTAAAAAATATATATTTATTGAGAATCGTGAAATTTGATAACGCATTTCACCATCTTTTAAAACCAGTTTTTAGTTTTCGGATGCGTTTAGAAATATTTGACCTTCCGACAAAATAGGCCCGAGGACTGAAAATTCATAATAAGTCATCATTGAATATTGCATTATATTAGCACATATCCTATTACAAAGGTGTGTTTTATTATCATCTTGAACCCATCCCAAAAATCCCGCGATAGATATTTATCCGCAAAACCTTCGACCAAAGAATGTTGTACGACCGTGAAACTTTTTTTCCATAACACACAAGACATGGAAACACAACATAACATACCGAGGGTCACTTTTTGTGTATGTTTTTTAAGGTTGCCATTGGTGCCGCAAAAAATATAAATGGAAGTTCGACTTTCTGTACTTGATTTAGATGCGTCCTCCAAATTTAGTATTATTAAACTTGAATATTAAATAGCAATATCCTGTTGCAAGGATTATGTTTGGTTGAAGGTGAATCATCTTGATTATATGCAAGCCTTTTTTATGTGAATTCCGCACAAGAGTTTCGACTGCTCTCAGTCTTCGGGAGCCAGTGAGACTATATCATTTGGGGGTATGTTGTGAGGCTGAATTCAGTTGGAAGGGGAGCGAGGGGAGGACGTGGAGAAGTGGAAGATGCAGAAGTACCTGACTATTAAGGTCTCGTCACCAAACACGGCTAATAAATCATCGCCTTAGTTCTTAATTGTCCAAATGAGCATTTTAATTTTTGTTCAATCTCAACATTAAAAATAAAGTATGTAAAATGATAGTTAATCACTTAACTAAGAATTATTTAAACTAATGAGATCATTACCTTAATGGAAAGTTAGTTTTATCTTAAACACCTATCATAATGTTTCATTGAAATAATGAAAGAAAACTTTCTCCTCCTGTAATATTTTCTAATAGTCGTTTGGACAATCAAGAACTAAGGCGACGAAATGGCTATCAACGTTCCCGTAATAAGAAATGTGAATACATTCAACAAATTTCAAGAACTAGATGAATAATTTAGTTAAAAACATTAACTAACCTCTTTGAAAACAAAACAACCATTTTTTTCGAAAATAACACTAAACACGCGGATTACAACAATAAACCTTAAGGGCGTTTAACCAGCCAGCGGGCGAAAATCAACATTTCGTCGAAAAATGTTCTTATGATCATACAGGGCGGTTCCATTGAGAAAGATTAATTATTCTCCGTACCAGCTTTTTTAAATTACTTTATTTATTTATTGAACGCCCAGAGGGCTTTTACAGCTTTTTACAACTCAATATCGATTTTATTTCATTCCAAATTTGCTTTTGTACCTACATTCAAAAATGCTGAAAGGCGTGTTGATAAAACTATTAAAATTATGTACTTTTGGTAATTATTTTTTGATCATAAGTATTTATAATTTTTCAATAATGTCTCAGCAAAATAAGAATGTAAAAAAAATTGAATTATATTAGTCTGTAAGTGCGCAAATAAATACACAAACTGACCCATTTTCGTCAAGAAACACATATACTCATATATTTTTTAATGATTTTATTTAAACTAAAATTAAAATTCTGTTTACAAGATAATGTATTGATTTATTTTACTGCATGATTATGTGATTTGAAATGGGTGTTGTATAATAAATGTACTTAACTAGTAAAATTTAACAAATCCGGCAGCGACCTATGGTATAACTTTATTATACAAAATTTTTTATTTTTTTCTGAAAATATAAAACAAACGTTTACTAGATAAAAAAAACAACCTTTCGAAACCAATTTATAATTTTTTGTGAAAAAGAGTCAATACGTCTAAACACTGATTTAAAAATGACATTTTTCTGGTGTTATACGCTCTTAAAAATACATTAAAAAAAACTGAATACCGCAGAAGTGTCTCAGGTAACAGATTCATCAACAGTATGTCATCTTTGAGGATGCTGTGAAAATTGTATAGATTGAGAACACAGGACTTGGGAAAATAACATTTAAAATTTTTCATGGGGCCCGCCCCGGAAATCGAGGACACTGGATTTGTAAAAAATATTTCACATTTTTATGTAAGCGGAAAATGTTGCTTGTCAATGATGCAGGACTCAACTAGCTAACATTGAGCCTCCTTAACTTGAGGAGTCCAGCCCATTTTGTTGTAAATCATTATATTACCTATCTGTAACACATGTAACTTAATTTTAGTAAAGTATTATACTGCCTTGAAAAATCCACGGTTATAGCGAAACCCGATCGGCATAAAATATAACAAATAAAAGTGGTGTTTACAAACATATTGTTTTATTAAAAAAAAATTATAATTAAATAAAATTTACTTACACACGCCGGGAATTGAACACGCGATCTCAGGATTGCTAGTCGAGAGCCTTAACCCTCGACCACGGAGACCACTTATTATAATTGTTGACATGTCTAGTCTACCCATTTACAGGAAGTAAAATCTTATTAACTATGATATAAATACATGTTATTAGGTGCGGTCCTCGTCACGAGATGGGCTTACGTTATGGCAGAACATCTGTTTTCTGATGTGCCAAGTTTGAATATTATTAGTCATTAAATTGTCAAAGCTTAGTCAGTCCCAAAGTTCTAGGGCAATGCAACCATTTTCAATTCTGAACATGTTTTTCAACATGACCTATGCAGTATAAATTTAATTGCATAAAAGAAGAGATAAGACGTCGTGTCGTTGTTCCATTTCTCGGGTGAAACGGGAAAGTAAGATTGGTGTGGAATAAAACGTAGTTACCGGAATAGGTATCTATTAATGAAACGCTTATTTAATAGCATTGAATAATACCTACTAATAATCTTAGTAATGAATTTTATAAGTTCTAAACCGGCTCCGATTCTTTTTTATTACTTTTCTGTTTCGGTCTATCTATATCAGTGTTTTTTAACCGTATTGAAAGATTCGCCCCCTTCACCGCAGTAAAATTATCCATTGATTATAAGCCTAGAAAAAAATAAAGCGTCAGGTTCATAAAAACCGATTAAGTTCAAAATCTCCTTCTTGCGAACCCCTTTTAGGTTATGGTTTTATTGTGTAATGTGGTAAATTTAATTCTTTAAAACATCTGCCTAAAACATTTAAATATCTGTGGCTGAGCTTCGTAAAATATAATAAAAACTTTTTTTGGCTATGTTTTTTCGGTGAATAAAAACAGGCGGCTAGTGTTAAACAGGAATTTAAACCTTATCGCCATCTACATAAGTAAAGTTGTTGTTGGCGGCCTGTTCCCGAATGTGGTGCACCGTCTTAACAGCTAGCTGATGTTATAAATGTAATTGTAATATATTTTGAATTTCCTCTTCCGAGACATTCGTTATTTATCAGTACTCTGACCAGTATTTTCCAGTATTATAATATGATTATTAAAATATAGTTAGCGGAATAGTTAATATATATCGTCCCATTCAATTATTCTGTACGTGTACACTGCCTCAATAGCTTTGCCTTAAATAGATTCTTAATTTGGGCAAACTAAGCAATTCATGCGTATTTAGATTGAAACGAAACTTCGTAAATGTTAAATCCATGGTATACAACTTTAAACGTGCATTAAATGAATAAACCAGCATGAATACTTGCAGCATTTCGTGTTTTAAACTAGTTACCAGAAACACGATAGCTGACATATCAGTCCATAAAAAAAGCAATTGCAAGCCATATACAATCCGTAATTCCGTATCCACAAAAGATGCAGAATCGCTCTTCAGATGTTTTTGTGAAATATTATATATTAGACATAACAAATATAAAAAGTGTACCTACAGCCAACTAGTTCCGAACACAACCGAACATTTTTGTCTTCATTTCGAACTAGTCAATTATCTTTTATCATCAATAACTTTTTTTATGTGAATACCTCACAGGAGTCCCAGCTGCCCCCGTCTGGAGCCATTGAGACTATGGCATCCTTAGTTGGGGTATGTTGTGAGGCTGAAGGTGGTGGGGAGTTGAAGGATGTGGGAAAGAGAAAGGTGGGGAAGTACTGGTTATTCAGATCTGGTCAACAAACATGGCTAAAACCTTTTCAAGCAATGTTTCAATTCTGAATGGTGGTCTTACACCAGAGCGATAATGAGACTATCGTCCACCCTGGAACGTGCCGCAAATATACCATATATTATTTTTAATGAATTAATTGTGAAATAACACAAATTAATCACAAAGAATTTATTTATGAACGTCGGGATTCGATCCCGTGACATTCGGATTGCGGTTCAAGAGCCTTACCCCTAGTCTACGAAGGCCGTGAAATCATATTATCAGTGTATTTTTTTGACGATTTATTATACAAAATAAAATGAATAAGAATAATTGCTGAGACTTAACCTCAACGGTCAGTGTATCCATTTAAAATATATGAATAATACATAATTCTCCCAAGTCTTATTAGACAATAAAATACATGCATATTTTCAGTGCACGCTCGTTTTAATGTAACAGTGTTATTTCCCATTACGAAAACCTCGGTAAGTCAATAGTTTTCCCAGTGGACTTTCCCTTACCCTTTGGTAACTCAATCGTAATGATTTTCAAACGTAAATTGACAGATTTATTGTACTGTCTAGAATGATTTTACTGCAATGAAGTCATCTACCAGTTGTAATTTCATTCAACTGGGGGGTTACTCTCTATCTCTCGTAACCGCCAACCGCTACGTTTCACACCCGTATTTTGACAGATGTTTGTCAGTTTCGCCAAACTTGGTACTCTCTATCAGTCGGAAACCCGAAAGTCACAGATTCCACAGCGACGCCCGGTTTTTGTCATTTTTGGTACTCCCTATCGAACTCAGTCGTATAAGTTTCATGTTTCCCAAAGTGGATCGGGAGACCTCCGTTTTATGAAACTTTTGTTGGGTTAAGAAGTTGGGTTATGATTTTATGAAGTTGACATTTCGTCTAACGAGACATTATACATATTTTATTCGAATATCTCGTTTTAAAAGGTAAGTAATATGATTTATTTGGAATTAAATGATACCGGGTTGGTAGATGTGTACCAAACCGCCGTACTTTTAGGCACTTATTCGTAATTATTATCGTAATTACCTACACTTCGTTTTAGCAATTCCTACAACTGACAACTATTTGCACAAAATGGGTTGGAATTTGTATGCATTTTTTACCTCTCCCTTAGTAAATAGTAGTTTGTTGAGTAAATATTTACATATTATGTACCAAATAAGTACGGGTCTGTTGCAATCTAAGGTATTCATAATTTATGTGCTATATTTTAGCCACAATGGAAGGTTATTTCCGCCTACAATTTGCTTTGCGAATTTTTCGCCAAGACGATTACAGGGAAGAGGCAGCCCGAAGAAGACAGTTGAGGGATCTGTCAAACCCCATGAGCATTCCTGAATCACTATTTATTGCTCACTACCGCCTGTCGCAGGACCTCTTTAAAGCGTTGTGTGACGAGTTGAGGCCGTTAATCCCTGTACCTAGGAGAACAACCGGAGTGCCCTTGGAGCTAAAAGTGAATACAAAGTTTTTAATTTATCATCTTTTCTTACAATGTCAAACTCCAATCTAACAGCACATTCCTTAATATCTGCTTCATATGAACAAATATTTTTTTATGTTTCAGGTTCTAACAACACTGTCTTTCCTAGGTACAGGGTCGTACCAAAAAGTTGTAGGAAACGACTTCCACAACAGCATTTCGCAGCAAACGGTTAGCCGACACATGCGTCAAATAGTGTCGGCTATAAACCGAATCATGCATAGGCATGTCAAGTTCCCAATAACGCAGCAAGAAAGGAATGCTGTAAAACAAGGGTATGTTCAGATTTATTATATTTTGTGGCATATTCCGATGATGGGCTAGCTAATGTGTAATTATTTTATGTAATATTTCATCTCTGTTGAAATGTCAACCGTGTTGGGTGCGCTTTTGGCTTATTTCCCGACTATGCACCGGTGCCGAAAGGATCAAGGACACTAGTTCCTCGGAGCATCTTCCAATAAAATGCTGGTAGAACAAGGATAGCACAGGATTCCTACCCGACGCCTGTGCTCTAAAGATTGCAATCCGTTTGTAAAGTTAGGAGAATCTTTCAAACGGACAGCCCGTTTCTGCACAGAGTCAAGGGTTTTTTCATGTAGATTTGAATGGAAACCAATATCACCACCGACTTAGTGCCTTTTTGTTCTAACCCTTTTACCTTTGCCGTCTTTCGTACCTAATATTAATTTTATAGCATGTCGTATCTATCGAAGTTGAAGGGAGGAACAATAATAATTACAAAAACAAATTATGTATGTGGTGTGATATTTTATATTTGTACATAGAGGAAAACATAAGTCTTACATAATTACAGAGAAGATTACACATTTAGAACACATACAATAAAGGAGAAATGGTAAAATATATACCTATTGATAAACAAACACATAGTAACAATAGCAATTACATGGTGTATGATACATGCATATTGCAATGACAGTATTAATAAAATACAATATTCATTCTAATCGAACCAAAACATATGTATTTTTTCATATATGTATTTTTACTAATCTTATGAAAAGCATAGCCATTCAGAGAATATGTGTGTACAAAAAATAAAATAGTTTATGAACAGCCAACTGAATTTTGACATGGCCCGACTCAAGTATCTGATTCACTTGATCGTGCCATGCCTTCCTCGGGCATCCCCGACTTCTTCTACCATTCACGTTTGCATGATGTAAACAAAGCTGTTTGTCTTTTCATAAAATAAATAATGCCATCACAAAGTGAAAACCTGTGAGAAGAAGTTTTCTTCTGAAAATATCTATTTTAAGCATTTAAATTGTATATATTTCAGGTTTATAGAAAAATTTAATTTTCCCGGAGTAATTGGATGCGTAGACGGGACGCACGTCGCCATTGTTAAACCAAAGGTACATGAAGAGGCCTACTTCAACCGAAAGGGTTTCCACTCGATGAATGCTCTCATGGTAAATAAATATATCCTTTATTCAAATGTTTACAGAATAGCTGATCATATAATATATCACACTATTATTCCACCCTACAGATTTGCGATTCCAAGTTAAAAATAATTGCGATAAATGCGAGGTATGGAGGTGCATCGCACGATGCACATATATGGCAAATGATGGCCATAAAACCACACTTGGAAGAAGCAAATAACCGAGAGACTTTCTGGCTTTTAGGTAAATTTCTTTTATGAATACATAAATATTTGTTAAAGTTTGCAATTTTTAATTATTTTTGTTTTAAAAAAAAAATGTTTTAAAATAAATTGAATATTTCAGGAGACTCAGCATTCCCACTTAGGCCATACATGATGACTCCCATTTTAAACGCGGCACCGGGATCACCAGAGGACCATTTTACAAAAATGCATTGCAGAGTCAGAAATTGCATAGAACGCTGCTTTGGGATTTTAAAAGGAAGATGGCGCTGTCTCCTAAAACATCGTGTTCTACATTATACGCCAGAAATGGCAGGGAAGGTAGTCAATGCATGTGCTGTTCTTCACAATATGGCCATTGAAGCTCGAATGCCAGAACCAGAGGATGTGATCATTGAAGATGATTTTAGAGAAGTGGTTAATGTTATCGATCAACACAACGATAACCTTAGGCAAGGTCGGATAACTCAACGAGAGCTTGTTGAGACTCTCAATCGCCAAATTTAAGTACCTCTAACCATATATCCAAGTTCACTTTTTTTTTTAATCCAATTCAATACTTATTTCTTCAATAATCACATCCTCGGTTCTGGCATTTGAGCTTATATTATTATCTGCTATACATGTTTACTTCCTACACTCACATGAATAGTTTTGATTGACCTCTTTCTTAAAAATCTTTATAGAAAATCCTTTTTTTAATAATTGCTATTCCCTGGTCATTGTCCGGTAGCCTTACAGACCACAGAACGGCCTATCGTTTTGGATGCCTTAATTTTCTAATCACTTTGTTATTTTTTTTCCTTTCATGTTATCGCTTCCCGTGAGTCGTGCCCTTATTGCTAAGGACCGCGATCCCTGTTACTAGCGCCACCCAGACTCACTCTCGATGCTCGGCGCTGTATGAAGAGTTGCGTTTACCTGTGTTCCAGACACTAGCCTGGCCACTCCATTATGTTTCTGCGATTGCTATGTACACTGAATTTATGTAAATTATGTAACTTTGTTGCCAGGTTTTTAATGCAAATCTCTGTGCGGATGATGTTTTTCTGACACTTTTATTTCACGAAATTCTCCCATTCTCACAGGGATTTAAGCTTTTCCTGGCCTAGAGTCCTTTCTGAAAATATAACCTTTTTCTAATAGCAAAAGAGAACCCTTTTATTTACAATTGTCCCAATATTTTTGTGTTTTCCTGTATTTTGTTTTAACTGCAACCTAGCAGTGGTTATTCAAGTCGTATCAAAGCTGAACTGAGGACACCCAAGCTAGTTGAATATAAGTAAGTATTGAGTTATCAGCGGTGTAAGTAAATTAGCGTTGGTTAATTAATTCAAGAACGGTTCGAAACCGAATCTCAGTACCTAACAATTGTCATCTACATTATTGAGTACTACTAACCAGTGTGTAATTTTTTTTAAACATTATTACTTAATGTAAAAGCCTCATGGTCACAATAGTAAATAAATAAATTATATCTTACACTTTCATTTCAACAGCTCTGTTAAAGTCGCCTGTCGAAATTTTGCGTACATACTTTCTACTCTTTGGTTCTAACTCATTTAGCATACGCTCTATCTTTCTTACACTTGAGTTTTATGTAATTAAGGTATCGAACCACCTGATTACTGATTTATAGGCAAATTAATAATGAACAACAACATATCGTTGTCACTGATAGAATAAATGTAGGAAAGGTTATAATAAATTAAAAGATCTCTTGTCGTTTTCAAATAACTTGGGAATTTATTTATGACTCGACGCTTCTAGGAAAAGCTTTGAATCCCAATGTGAACTTTGTAATTTACTGAATATAAAATATAATGAAAGGGATGATTGGATAATGTATAATTACATAGGTGAATTACATACGTTATAATTATATATGATAGAATTATAAGGGATGATTGGATAATGTATAGAACCAGAAGAAGCGCGTATGGCTGCCTGTCCTTCCCCTCCCACCGAAATTTGGGCCAATGAAGGCACGTCGGTGTTGCTAAAATTCAAGAAAGTACTTCAAGACACAACCCCAAAAACACCAGGAAAAAAACGCCGTCATAACGAAGGCTTTTGACTTTAAACCCTTCAAAGAATTTTTGCTTCATCCCATTGTTTGTTACTAACCCTTGTGTAATTTTTTTTAAACATTATTACTTAATGTAAAAGCCTCATGGTCACAATAGTAAATAAATAAATTATATCTTACACTTTCATTTCAACAGCTCTGTTAAAGTCGCCTGTCGAAATTTTGCGTACATACTTACTACTCTTTGGTTCTAACTCATTTAGCATACGCTCTATCTTTCTTACACTTGAGTTTTACGTAATTACGGTATCGAACCGCCTGATTACCGATTTATAGGCAAATTAATAATGAACAACAACATAATGTTCAGTTTGAATACTTACAAAACCAAGTTTATACTCACAAGTCTCCCCAGCTAGCTCAATCGGCAGGGTCTCGTGTTCACAGACTCGATTCAAGACAACTATCGTTGTCACTGATAGAATAAATGTAGGAAAGGTTATAATAAATTAAAAGATCTCTTGTCGTTTTCAAATAACTTGGGAATTTATTTATGACTCGACGCTTCTAGGAAAAGCTTTGAATCCCAATGTGAACTTTGTAATTTACTGAATATAAAATATAATGAAAGGGATGATTGGATAATGTATAGAACCAGAAGAAGCGCGTATGGCTGCCTGTCCTTCCCTTGTGCAGGAGCTTCTCCTTCTCGAGCAGGAGCTTCTCCTTCTCAAGCAGGAGCTTCTCCCTCTTGATGGTGCTCTTTTCCTGTAGATTGATATTTTTCAGTTCCTCCTCATTGAGGAACTTCTCCGTCATGGCTGTTTTACTACCTGAAAGTAAAATATTAATAATATTAAAAATAATATCATAACATCACGAGAGATGGAAAGGCTGATAGAGAAATTGAAAGAAGGGTAAATGCGAGTAACTATATTAATGGAGGACTGAATGCTGTTGGCGCTAATAAAAAAACTCTCAAAAGAAGCAAAGCTAGCAGTCCACAATGGAGTCCTGGTGCCCATCCTGATGTATGGCAGTGAGGCATGGCACTGTCAGAGGAAGGATGAAAGCAGACTGAATGCTGTTGAAATGAGATCCCACCACGTATGATCGTATGAGAAATGTAGAGATCCGCAAAGAATGCAAGGCTGATGTAAGCGTAATGAGTAAAAGAAAGGGACCCTCAGATGGTTTGGGCATGTAGAGGGAATGAATTAAGAAAGTGGTGGAAGAAGAATATATGATACAAATGTGAATGGTAGAAGAAGTCGGGGACGCCCAATGAAGACATGACACGATCAAGTGAATCAGATACTTGAGACGGGCCATGTCAAGAGTCAGAATAATAGAAGAGAATATATGAGACGATGCATGAATGTGTGCGAAGGCCGAGTTGTTTGGCGGTCCGACCTCTCTGCCTATCCCTGCGTTGAAACGGCGTGATGGTTAGTTAGTTTTTTCATAACATTATTCCCATTCACCCTAAGATATTTAATTGTAAGTACTTACAAAGCTCTTGGTCGGAGGCCTTTCTTTTGACGCCGGACGGTCCACACATTACGGGCAAAACTTCTGTCGGCACCGGCCCAGGCATCGCGGACAACACTTCATCTTCTTCGAGGAGTTCCATTTCAATTTAATTCTGCAAAAAAGCAATGAACTTTTTATCAGGGTTTCACCATCCATATTAAAATATAATATAAAATAATAGTCTGAAACATACCCACGGCACAGGCAGCGTCTCATATGTCACCGCTATCCCTTCAATTGGTTCCCGCCCAATGATGTAGCTCGTAGCCCTTTTATTCTGTAGAAGAATTATTAATATACATTATTATTATTAATTTAAAACTAATAATGCAATGAATAAAAACATGCAAATGCGGTTGGCAATGATAGTATTCCGCTGGCGGTGGCAAAACGAAAATTCATATCGCTCGCCATACATTCTACAATCGTTTTGCCACCGTCAACCGGATACTATAATAATCACGTTTCTTACATAAATAATTCAAATGGCACAATTGACCGCAGTAAAAAACATACCTAAACATATTATTTGAACAATAAAATATCTATAAAAACAACATTAATTATGTTTATTTGATGAGTGAAGAGAAATTTACAAATATGTAAAACACCAACCGCCATTCTTAAAACACTCGGAGGTTATAATGTCTTTTTTATTTTTATGCTAATAATTATCGCACGAAACACATTTATCAATGTACACAAACACAAAATAAACATGAATGTACTAAATAATCATATAACTTACGTTCATTGCAGCAGACATATAAAAAAAACAACACGAAACACAATGGTCAAATTCCCGCCTCTTTGCTTGCGCTCCTCGAAGATTGTCAAAACTGTCAAATATGAACCATAGTGAAACAAATTAGCAAACCATAGACTTTAGGCGCATAGACAATCCACATTATTTCTATGTAGAGTGTGAAAGTCTATTTATGGTCAACCATACCGACGCCAATCGACGCTTTTCTAAACCCATTCGTGATGGAGAGATACAGAGTGCAGTTTTCACAGTAAACTGTGATATGACACGGAAACTTTACTCTGAACCGTACGAACGCTGTGGAAGATAGGGAGTAACCCCCCTGGACGGCCCGATGTCTTCTCAAAGACTGAAGGCAATATTATTACTATATTGCAATTTATTTATTTATCATTTTATATATTTATTTGGTACAATAACTAATATTTTAAAACATTATTTGATAATGTGGGCCTCACTGGGTGGGTGCTTTACCCTTGCCGTGGCCATAATTTTACTTTATTATTAAATATTATGGGGCACGATTGTATATAATGATGCGTGTTTTATAATGGTATTTTGTATAAGTACGTGTATATGTTTTATTCTTTTAAATAATTCCTTTTTTATACTATATCTTTTAATTTTGCAACTTGGTTTCCCTCTTTTTGTATCATTTATTGAAAGATTGTTGATGGCTTTTATTGCCTGGTGTTTGTAGTGTCTTTGTCCAAAGCTTGTGTTTCTACGTTTTTTTGAACTGGTCTATTAGTTATAGTTTTTGTGTGATAAATTTTTTTTTTGTTCAAAAATGGTAGTTTTTATATATTATGTAATTGGCGAATATCTAGTACGTCAAACATGTTGAGTATTTGGTCTGTGTCAGTCATTCTATGTTTACCATTTTTTGGATAACCAAATTTTCTGCCATAGGTCACCCCAAGTGGTTTCGCTACATTTAGCAGGGGTACCCGGATTCATGGGGTGAGGTTTGTCTAGGTCTTGGCGGCGGCGACTCACTGAACCCCAGATTCCTACCTACCCCTCAAACTTTTTCCTACCCAGAACTCTCCTCTCCTTCCTTTTCTTAAAAAAACCCTCCACACAGCATCCCCAAAGGTGACATAGGCCCTGAGGGAAATAATTTTCCTCAAGGCCTTCGTTTGTTGCTCCTCCCCAAACAATGATTCCATTTTCTGTAATAAATTGACAAAGTGCAAAATATATTGTCATCTGTTTTAATTCATAAGTGTTTTTCAAGTTTAAGAAAATGTGTATTGTTTTTAGAAGTTTATTTGTGATTTATTTGATATGATACCTACGTCCATCTGAGGTAATGGTCAATTATGATTCCTAGATATTTTATTTGGTCTGTTCATTCCTAATACGAGTAAAATAGTGTATTCGTTATTATATTTAACTTTATTCGAATGCATAAATAATTAGACAAGTGTTTATCGTTAAATGGCTGCAAAATAATGGTAGAACGAAGTTCACACTGAATTCCGTTTGATGATTTTTCCGATAAAAAGGTAATGGTCGGATTTTTAATTCTTTCGAATACTGTGTAAACAATAACACTTATTTATTATATTACATAAATACATTTATGTAACTTATAACATTTTTTAAATTTTATTTTTACTTTATTCATCATAACTATTTATACAGTTTTTACACGTGATTCGACTACCGCGCTAGGCACATGCCCGTATTATGGTAGTCAAATTACAAAGTATTTACATAATAATATATTGCTTAACAACTAATAACAATTAATTGAGAATATTTAAAACAATTGGACGTATTTAATATGTGTATAAGTTTTATTATGGAGTCAGGGGCTCTATTCTCCAATCGAGGAAGCTTTGTTGGTCGACTTTTTTTACATTTATCCGGGCATCCCCGCTAAATCACCAAACATAGCAAACCACTTGGGGATGCCTGTGGCGGAGGTGTTGGTTATCCAAAAAATGGTTCCCGGGGCGAAAGTTACCATAATAGAATTTACCGGCGACGTTGGCTGTAATACATAATGTAGACCAATCTGAAGCAGATGCTTTGAGACCAACAAGAAAGTTTTGCCGGAGGGTAGAGAGTTTTGACTTTTGGATTTTTGCGCAGACGTTATAACAATGAGCTGTATACTCTATTTAAGGATCTAAACGTCACAAAATTTATTAAACTGGGAAGACTTCGGTGGCTGAGTCATGTAGAGAGAACGACTGAGCATCAAGCACCAAAGTCCCTTCTGAACTCGAGACCGACAGGGCGGAGGAGCCTGGGAAGACCATGTTTAAGATGGAGTGACAACGTCCTCAAAGATCTTTCCACCTTGGAGATTGTTAACTGGAGAGGGCTGGCACTAAACCGTGACGAAGACTCTTGAGGAGGTTAAGACCCACCAGGGGTTGTAGCTCAACAGTGATGATGATGATGAGATAGTTTTGGCTAGAAAATTAAATTCATAATTAATCTGTTGTAATGGTGTTTTGCAGATGTAAGTAGCGTTACTATATATTTTCACCTGTTTTTAATTTTGAGTGATATACACGGCAGGCATTTCAAAAGAAAGTGCGGTTTCAATTTTAAATTCACACAGTAGAAACATCAAAAACATCAGAAAAATAGAAAATTTTCACAGGGCTTCCAATTTAATCATCTCTTCAACCTTTTGACATTCAAGAATACGTATAAATTATTCGACAATGTTCTTCGAGACGATGGTAATTTTTCGTTCGCAGATGGCGCGTAACGAATAACTCTTGATCGCTATTGGAGAATTGAGCCCCTGATCGATAGAAGCTTCTATCTAGTCAGATTGACTGTTCTAAGGAAAAAAAGTTGCTCCAATTATGCGTGGTGCATTATTCAATAATTATAGTTTTTCTGCAATTTATCTACATTGTATGTTACTAATAGGTAGGTATGAAAAACTATTAAAAGTTACACTATTTAATATTTAATTTCTTCTAACTCCGTCTACCCATGCCAATTAATCATTGCAATGTTATTATGACGTTGAAAACGCCACCGGCTGGTATGACGGCTGTCACCGAAAGTGCGCGGCGTGACGTCAACGCCGCCGAATTCACTAACAAAATGAACATCTCGTTCTGGCGGCAAATCGAAAACGGCACATTTCATATTAGTATAGAACATATATTCATCAAGTCAACATATCTTCACAAAAGTTATTTTTTTAGAGAATAAAAACAGCAATTAAAATACCCCAATTCGCTTGCAGATATGCATAGGTGAATATGTCTCTTGATACGTTGACGTATTACTCCTTTCTCCTATCACTACTCGAAATATATTAATGATAATTTTTACAGGATATTCCAGGTTTTTGTGAATATTTGTATTTTACAATAAAAACAAAACAAAAAAACTTTTAGGCAACAGAGCTACAAAAACCTAGGAAAAAATTTCTTCAAAATAACGCCAAATAATACAAATCCCTTCAAAATAAATTCAAAGAATTCATAATACAAATAAAATTTCAAAAAAAAAAAAACTGAAAACTAGAATGAAATTTTTTTTCATTAAAAATTAAAACTACACACTAAAACAACAATAGTAATTAAAAAATCTTAATAATTAAATTACACCGTCCTCCCATATGCACATACATGGCTATTTATGGGGGTGAATTTTAAAATAATAAAATATGGATACAAAATTATGCTGATAAAAATGTTTTATTCTAATCTGAATGTATGTTTTATTCTGTTATTAATTATGTTTATATTTAGCAATAGCAATATTATTATTCACCTACTCAAATGATAACATTGATAACATAATTGAGTATGAATTCACTCACCAAACACAAGAACCTTGTATCTTTATGGTGAGGAAAGGCTTTTATTACATTAATATTACAAATCTGTTTAATATGTAAAAAAAATGTATAATTATTGTAAAAACAAACAAATATTAAATAAAAAAATAAAAAAGTTTTATACAAATTAATTTCTCCAAAATAATGATTTTTGTTGACAAAAAAAACAAACTTGAAAATTTTGTCTAATCTTAAAAATATCACAAAACGTCACCGCGGAATCATAAGTCTTACAATAATTTACATTCTCTGAAATGCAATTATGACACGTTTGCGTAGGTAATTGTAATAATAATACGTATCAATTAACAAGTTTTACATAATTAAACATTTATAATAATTTGCAGAAATGTCAACTTATATTGCAATGTTCAATGGGACATTTAATAAAGGGCACAAACAAGGATTTTAATATCCCATAATGTAGGAGTCCGAATACTAAGTTTTGAGATAATTAATAAAGCAAGAAAGCTCACCATATATCGAATATTATTTACACGTTTTCTTGTTTTACATATTAAATATGCTATAAAATGATACCGGGAGGCAAACGGTCAGATTCATTAGTATTACATTTTGAAATATCCTTCTAGTGACCCATAAAACATAATTTTGTTTAATTCTCTCCAAATTTTTCTACGATATAAATGATTTGGTGGTGTTTATGAGTAATATGAGTAGGTATTGTGCCAGATAGAGGGAACACTTTTAACTATAACTGCTTACTCAACTCAAATTTCGGTTTTTCTGATATGTTTGACTAGACATATTATGTAATAAATTTAATGTTTGATCATTTATGTCAAAATATTACTTGATTTTGGTATTGCTGATTTCGATGTTCAATATTATCACAATCTTTACTAAATTTGGGAGGCAGGTATGGCTACCGCCGCTCCGGGAACATTTATTGGGCCACCAACATTTCTACCATGGTCACCCCAAGTGGTTCTCTACGTTTGGTGCCCGGGTTCATGGTGTGAGGTTTGTCCAGGTCTTGATTCTGATTGAGGCAGACCATTTGGCCTCTCTAGTAGGATTTTGCCTTTCCTTTAAAAGACCCTCCACACAGCATCTTCAAAGATAACATAGGCCCTGAGGGAAATTATAGTTATTGTCATTGGTAAGTTTATGTGTATAACACACTCTTAAAAGTCTTCATTTAATGTTGCCTAATTACAAATAATGTCCAGAATTAAACGGAATTGTATTTTGTAATACTTTTAAAGCAATAAATTCAACAGTAGAATTGAATTACCGGAATGCGCATCACTAAATTGAAAATCTTTTGGGTCATATCAAAAATTGTATCTTGACTTATTACGGTCTTCCTCATATGAGAAGAGAAAGGGAATGAAATAATGCGTTATTACGCGCAAGTGCATTTTATCATTGCAAAATGGAAGACGTAACTTAATGAATACACCCATGGATAAAGTGCACTTTCATTAATTTATTAAATATTATTATTGGTCATGTTTTTGAACTTATTTAAAACAAGGCATCGATCAATACTTCAATGCAACAAGGATAAAGTACAGTTTCATTACTTTATCACGTATAACATAGCACTCTCTTTAGGGTGAATTGCCATAGACAAAAAAAAACTAATATATATGGTTTGGTCACGCTTTCGAACTTATTTACAACAAGGATAAAGTATACTTTCAATATTTTATCACATATTATCTATGGTTTGTTCACGATTTTGAACTTATTTACAACAAGAATAAAGTACACTTTCAATACTTTATTACATTTTATCTTTGGTTTGGTCACGCTTCTGAACCTATTTACCACATGAATAAAGTAAACTTCCATTACTTTATCACTTATTACCTATAGTTTGATCACGCGTTTTTGGTCAACTTATTTACAACAAGGATAAAGTACACTTTAATTACTTTATCACATATTATCTATGGTTTGGTCACGCTTTTGAACTTATTTACTACAAGGATAGAGTACACTTTCATTACTTTATCACACATTATCTATGATTTGGTCACGCTTTTCGACTTATTTACAACAAGGATAAAGTACAATTTCGTTACTTTATCACATATTATCTATGATTTGGTCACGCTTTTGAAATTATTTACAACAACAAAAAAATCGTCCTAAATTTGTCAAGATCGGATTTTTAAAATTAATTTTCTAATTACTTTGAGATGCGAGAAACAAATGGAAAAACATCATGTAAGGTAACTATAATTGTCCCTGTGGTTATATCGGAGGTGAATAATATATATACCGGTTCCATAACTACATTAAAAATGAGAAAAAAACACGTTTTTACTGGAAAACGTTTAAAACATATTAACAACACTGTACCATTTAAATTTCAAATATATAGCTGGATGAATAATATATATTGGAAAATCAGAAACATAAAATATACTGACATCAAATATAGACCGAAACCTAAACCACTCAACTGCACTAAAAAATTAAATCTAATTTATTTTTCCATTTTTGAAACTAACAATTCATGGTGGGATTACATTATAATATACCTATGTAAAAATCTAAAAATGTTTATATGTCCGCTATGTGTTGCTAAACCTTTCATCCGATTGCGATGAAACTTTTGGGATTTCATGTGTGCTTGCCCGCAATGGTTTCTGTATACAAAAGTGAACTCTGGCATAATGAAATTACGCATTGCTAAACCGTTCATTCGATTGCGATGAAACTTGGGGATTTGATGTGTGAATGCCGGCGATGGTTTCTGTATATAATAGTGAGCTCTGGCATCATGAAATTATGAAAAATTAATTAATTAAATACAAATTAATCGCAGAAATATATGTTCGCGCATAACTTCCGAACGACTGCGCCAAATTGGATAATTTTTTTTTTATGTTCGTTATTGTCAGGACAAGGTTTTTATAAAACTGCTGGTTATCTCTGGCATTATAAAATTAATATAAAAAAATTGCAATAGGTGGCACGCGAGCTGTTTGAAGACTGAATGTAACGGGACGGAATGTATGGAATGCGGGAGGGGAGAGGAGAACTCTGGTAGGGGGTTAGAGGGAGGGGGGGAGGGGAACTAGGGATCGGGGATGGTAACCTGGAAGGGGGGAGGGGGGAGGGGAAGTCGGGAGGGGGGTTCGCGGGACGGGAGAGGGGGGGGGGGGGATTGGAGTGGGGAGAGGGAAGGTGGAGGAGGCGGATTGGGAAGGGGAGGCGGAAGGGGAACAGGACGAATGGGAAAAGAAACGCACGGAGAAACATTTCTTTATTAAATGGCATAGCAACGTGTGCCGGGTACCAGCTAGTATTATAATAAAACAAATATGAAACTTATTTCCTCTTTAATCTGTTTGACCGTAACCGGTTTCAGCTTGTTAAAGTCATCTTCAGACTGGTACAAATTATTCTTAACCGCTCCACGCTTGGAAATATATATAAAAAATAGATGGTTTGTTACAAAATAGCAAATAATGCAATTTTTTGTTTCTGTCTAATCTCTTCCATCTTTTTGTTTATGTATGCATTTATGTAAAGGAGATAGCGGCATGAATCTTATTTGTTTACAAATCTACAGTTTGATTCCTAGACTGATGAAAATTTACACACTTTACGTTCAAAACACGAGTTTTTTTTTATTTATTTAATATTTTTATGTTTTTACAATAATTACATTTTTTAAATGTCAAACAGATTTTTAATATGAATATAATAAAAGCCTTTCCTCACCATAAAGAGACAAGGCTCTTGTGTTTGGTGAGTTAATATATGCTCAATTATATTATCAATGTTATCATTTGAGTAAGTGAATAATAATATTGCAACTAATAACAATAGATATGTAAGATAGATAAGAAAATTATAGTACCGGGCATTTCAATAAAAAGAGGGATTTTTCAAGGAGACTCATTGAGTCCTCTTTGGTTTTGCTTAGCATTAAATCCTTTATCTAAAATGTTAATTAAAATCAAGTTTGGAATAAAAATTAAAGGTAATACAGGAGAGAGAAATATAATTTCTCATTTATTATTTATGGATGATTTAAAATTATATTCGAATTCTGAACCAAATTTAGAGAAAATGATTAAAGTAGTTAAAATTTTTTCAGATGATATTAAAATGACTTTTGGTTTAGATAAATGTAGAACAATCCATATAGAGAAAGGTAAAATTGTAGATGGAGATGAGGGTATATTTAGAAATTTCAAAATTGAAAGTATGAAAGGGGATGAGGTTTATAAATATTTAGGATATCCTCAATCAAACAAATTAGATCATACTAGTATTAAAAATGATATTAGGATTAAATTTAAAACTAGGATCAGAAAAATTTTGAAATGCAATCTATCTGCTAAAAATTTAGTAAAGGCGATAAATACTTGGGCAATACCTCTATTAACTTACTCATTTGGCATAATTAAATGGTCTAATACAGATTTAGATAGCTTAGAACGATTAATTAGAACTACATTAACAAAATTTCATTCCCATCACCCAAATTCAGCTATAGAACGAATTAATTTACCGAGAAATTTAGGAGGTAGAGGTATAGTCAAAATAACATCTTTAAAACATAATCCGGTAGAAATGCTAAGAAATTTTTTCCATAGGAAAGCTGATAGTTCAGAAATGCACAAAATTATTTGCAAGGCAGATAGAAATATTTCGCCATTAAATTTATACGACGAGAATGCCAGCATTCTTATAAATACCAACCAGGAATTATTAGATTCCTGGTCAAATAAAATTTTTCACGCAAAACACTTCAATTATCTCAACCAAACATATGTTGACAAATTTTCGTCAAACAAATGGTTGAGTATTGGAGAGTTGAGCGCAGAAATAGAAGGCTTTATGCTTGCTATCCAAGATAGAGTCGTTAATACTAAAAATTATAGGAAACATATCATCAAAGGTGCAAATCAAATTGATGATTTATGTAGAAAATGTTTGGCTTTTCCGGAAACTATAGAACATATTATATCGGGATGTTCTGTATTAGCGCCGTCCGAGTATACATTTAGGCACAATCAAGTTTTAAAAATAATTCACCAAAGTTTGGTAATTAAACATAACTTGATTGACTGCCGTAATGTACCATATTATGAATATGAACCAAATTCATTTTTAGAAAATGAATTTTATAAAATTTATTATGATAAAACTATTCTAACAGACAGAACAATAAGTCATAATAGACCCGATATAGTTTTACATGACAAAATTAAGAAAATAACTTATATCATTGATGTCGCTATTCCAAATTCTTGTAATATTCAGAAAACTGTTTCTGAAAAAATAAGAAAATATACAGATTTAGGAAATGAGATTAAAGGAATTTGGCATTCTCAGACTATAAAAATATTACCATTTGTTATTTCGGCTACTGGCATTATACCTAGCTCTCTCATTCAAAATTTAGGCGTATTAGATTTGTCAAAAAATTTATTCATAAAAATGCAAAAGTCGGTTATTTTAAATACATGTAGGATTACGAAAGATTTTTTAAATATTTATATTGAGGGATCAGTAGGATTTATCGGACCAGTTAGGATTTCATCAGAGCCGAACCCTCTGATATGAAAATATCTGGAGTCGGTGAAATATTTTCCCATTATGTTTCTGGTGGATTGACGTATTGTTCTTGTATTGTTTTGTATTTATTATCTTATATAGTGCACTTACATTGCGTGAATTTACTAGATATTCATTTGTGGAAAAGTGTGTGGAAGGGTTTTGTCTTTCATTTGGGAAAGATTCAACCCGGACATAAAATCTGGAGCACCGTAGAGAATATTGAGATATATCAATAAATAGATTTAAATTAAATGAAATAAATATTAAAAATAGTAATGTAACTCTTACAGTTGTTTCAGGTAATTTTTTAATTTATAATGAAATTTACTTTTGTTTTCCATAATTTTTAGTTTTAATGGGAGTTTGTTGAAATAATTTGTACCAATATACAAATAGGAATTTTGAATGTGCTTGGTATTAAATTTTGGGATTTTAATTTGTTTTGATATCTTGCTGACATATTGAAATGTTATTTTTTTAGCTGTATTTCGTTGCAATTTTGTAATATTGAATATTTTTTTATATATTGTCTATTGTAGATATTTTGAATATTTTTTCAGTAGAAAACGTAGATGGTTTTTTCTGATAATTTAATCTATGAACTATTTTGAGAGGGTTGAATGTAACATCATATTTAAGGTCCTCCCCATCCTATAATACCGTATTGTAATATAGATTGAACAATTGCATAGTACACTATTTTTAGATTTTCCAGTTTGTTTACATTAAATTTCTAAAATCTTTGCGCATAGCCCGAGCAACGCCCGGGAATTAAGCTATTATAAATAATTTGACATTTATATGTATCTGTTCTCACACATTTTTTTAACAAAGAGTTCTTTGTCTCATTTGTTTACATGAATTAACCCTACACCTTTGATGTAGCCTTACAAGGCTGAACTATGTGCACAGTTGCACAGCCGTGAGACTTTCAGAATTAATTTGATGTTATTAACACGTGTAGCATTTTACACGTGTTGAAATATTCATACATAAGGACTTATTCTCAATTCACAGTACGCACACGTATGACCTATTTATAGCTGATTATGGAAATAATTATTATTTGTTTTCAGTTTATTCAACTTACACGTGTAATTTATGTTTCAGCCCAATAAAAGGGGCCGCGACTCGTCAGTTATTTTGTCCAGTCAGCGTTTGGTTTGCAAATTCATATCCGAGGTAACCTCGGGAAAGAATTTGATGAGTCAATGTCACTGGCGTTAGTGTCAAGTAAGCTAGTCAGAATTCCTTAAGCTCAAATATTTTTTAAGAACCAATCTGAAATATGTCAGTGTCAGCTACATAGTTGTAGAATAGCGTAGCCCCTTTGTTAAATTGAATATTAAGCCTTTTGTATTTCTTGGGCATTAACTATGTAACAATTTCTAGACATTTTGTTTTGAAGAGTTTTAATTTTCAATGTATTATGTGTTTTCTGTGTCATTCACGAGCAAACTGTTTGCTCGTGAATGACACGGATGTGTCGAAACCGGTCGCAGAAAATTTAAAATTTAAGTAACAAATGTACATTGAAAATTAAAACTCTTCAAAACAAAATGACTATTAAGCATTAAATATTTTAACTTTGCCCAAAATTAATTCCACTATACTAAATGTTCACACGCATCGCGTGAACACTTCTCAAAACTATTATTCAGATGATTGCTTATTTATCATTAAAGAAAAAGATAATACTAATAATTCTAAACGAAAATATGAAAAAGAACAAGACACAGAACAATAAAAAGGTAACGGTCGCAACCGGGACTCGAACCCAGAATCTCTTGTCTTACCAGGATAAATGTCTTAACCAACTCTTTCATTGGGTCCTATTTTTTAAAAGTAATTTTTGTCGACCTCATTTTTCAAATTTAGAGTTAACGATATTATCTTCTTCTTCAAACTTCGCAAAATTATTATATTATATTATCGTCGACTAATTTTTCACAAGTTTTTGATTGCTACCTTTTTTAAAGATTTGTAACCTACGTAGTTTCTCGGATAAACACAATAACTTTTGAAGGGTTTGTCCATCAATGAAGAAAAAGAAAATACTAATATATTTGAACGTAAATATGAAAGTGGACAAGATACAGAAAAATAAAAATAAAAGGTAACGTGACTCGAACCCAGGAACTTTTAGGTTAAAGCACGATGGTTAAGTGTTCAAAAAGAAGCAGAAGATGTTTTGGAGATACTCCAATACAAATGTGAGCGCGCTGATGTTAAAAACCGATTATAATGTGAAATCGTTTATAATAGAACAAAAATATCTTGTCATATGTCTAAAGTGATGACCGGCCAACTTAGAATGAAACCAACTCAGAACCACTTCAGAAATGTCATTAAGAGTGATGATAAAAAAATATATTAAAAAAATTGGTTAAACAGGTAAAGGTAGTTTAGGGTTTTTAAATTATTTTTTCATAGCTTTTAATGACCTTTCTGAGGTGGTTCTAAGTTGATTTCATTCTGAGTTGACATGGAACCGTCTAAAGTAGCATTAAAAATAAACTTTGATTTTTTCATACCTTTAACATGCTAAATAGTAGGAAAAAATTTGTTTTTAATAATTTTTTGTAATATACTTTGCTATTTTTTTTTCTATCGAGGGAAATTCATATAATTACCGTTTCGGCTCGGCAAATGTACAGATATTATCTTCAAAAATAACATATAGTATAAACCTGTTAAGACTAAGATATCCTGGGTTCAGGAAATCGAAGTTGTGACCTTTATCTTAATACTTTTCTGTGTCTTGGTATTTTTCATACATTCGTTTAGATTTATTAGTATTACATTTTTCTTCGATGATATATTAAATTGATGGGTATAACTATCAAAAGCCATTAAAACAAGAGTTATCCCAATAAAAAATGATTGATTATCTTGATCACCGGCAACAAAACAAGTCATCTAACTTTTTTATGGATATAGTCTGTGCAGTAGTCAAACAATAAACCAGCAGACATTTTTTTGTATTGTTGTGTCGGCTGTTAAATGTGCACAAAAGACCGCTGGAAATTATTGTAATTATTTACGGGTATTACGCGAAGTCCGTGAAGGTTGTCTGAAATGATTACCCTTTACAAACGTCATGCTACTTTGCGACATACAAACTGACATTTAATAACGGACAAAAATTAAAAGGTTTTAAATGGCAACATCAAGGTGGCTTGTAGAAAAATGAATATAAGTTGGAAAAAGCACAATGAAAGTCATCAGAAACTGTTTCTACTTTCCGAAAAGAGATGATTCTACATATTTTTCCAATATTGTAATTAATTATTGTTCAATATGGACCGAATGACAATGCGTCATGAATTTTTTTACAGTTCTGTGGACAAAGATCCGTAGTTCATGAAGGAAAAGCGATTGTGAGCTGAAAACGATTTTGTTTACCTAGAAATTAATGTGCAAATTTCATGACCACAGAGTCACCGATTGATAGTTTTTGTTAAACTCAAACAATTCTTATTTATTATTTTTAATTGATAAACTAATTATTTTTATTTAATTAAATAAAGACAATATTAGCGAAACTCAATCAAAATCTGAAGACAGAAAAATCAGAAAAAGATATTGGTTCCACTGGGACTCGAACCCAGATACCTTAGTATTAAATATAAAATGGATAAATATTTATCCAGACACTATCTAGATAGCATTTAGTTCGGGTTGAATCTTATAAAGATAGCAGCCAATAATATGTGCGTTAAGAAAATGAAGATAGTGTTGGTAGTTCTTAGTCGAAGTATGATACAGTTAAAAGTGATTGAATTGGAAATGGGTTCCATAGCTCAATCGGTAGAGCAGTTGGCCATGAATGCTAAGGTATCTGGGTTCGAGTCCCAGTGGAACCAATATCTTTTTCTGATTTTTCTGTCTTCAGATTTTGATTGAGTTTCGCTAATATTGTCTTCATTTAATTAAATATTATAATTTGAGTTTTTACTCATAAAGTTAAAAATAAAAATAAAATAATTATTTTTAATTGATAAACTAATTATTTGGCGGGTATTAGATAAGCCGACATAGCTCAGTGGTAGAGCACCTGATCGGCAGTCAGAAGGACACGGGTTCAAGTCCTGTTGGTGGCATGTATCTTTTATCGTTTTTTTTTTTAATGTAGATGATTGTTTCAGGCTGATAATTATTGCTTATAATAATTAATATTTGACAAGTTAAAGTATTTCACCAAAAAATGTAGACATACTTAAAAATAAAAATAAAATAATTATTTTTAATTGATAAACTAATTATTTGGCGGGTATTAGATAAGCCGACATAGCTCAGTGGTAGAGCACCTGATCGGCAGTCAGAAGGACACGGGTTCAAGTCCTGTTGGCGGCATGTATCTTTTATCGTTTTTTTTTTAATGTAGATGATTGTTTCAGGCTGATAATTATTGCTTATAATAATTAATATTTGACAAGTTAAAGTATTTCACCAAAAAATGTAGACATACTTTGTCTCGACGCCACCTAGCGAGAGATTTAGCACTAACAATGCCTCTCTCACAAAAATAAAGTTGGTTGTTTTCAGATGGAAAAATGTAATAAGCAGTAATTGTTTAATGGAACACTCGTATATATTGAATTATTTGGCGGGTATTAGATACGCCGACATACCTCAGTGGTAGAGCACCTGACTGGCAATCAGAAGGGCACGGGTTTAAGTCCCGTTGGCGGCATGTAGGCTTTTCTTGGAAGATTTTTTCAATGTAGATGAGTGTTTCAGGCTGATAATTATTGCTCATAATAATTGTCGAACAATTCTGTTTTGGGCTTTATTTATTTCTTACTTTAACGACTATATAAAATAATTGTATAAACAAAATATAATGGTGAATTTTAGTACAGATATTGTATTTCTTAATCCTCCTCATTAAGTTATGTAAATGTAGTTTATTTGTCTTGTATGTATGTTGTTTTTAACGTCTTCATTGGGGTGACCGAATAACTCAACAACAACAACTCAATGTACAACTTCATCACTGCTTTGAAAAGTAATTTTAAGTAGTGAAAAAACATGGTTAAATAGGATACGTTATGGGCTATTTAAAAAAAATCATTACTTTGAACGACTTTTGAAAGAGGTATCGAAATACCACTTTGTTGAGTTTTATTCTGTTTTGATACTTCTGCTGATGAGTATTTTTAAACATTTTTTAATTAATTCCGCATAAGAGTCACAACCGCTTCCGACCGTCTGGAGGCAGTGAGACTATGGTATCCTAATTTAAGGGTGTTGTAAGGCTGAAATTTATTTATTTATTAATAATTCAACGCCCTGTCGTGCTTTTACACGATAAGTTTATAATACAGAGACAGTTTTTAAATAAAAAATATTAACATGAAAAAGTAAACATCACATGAATGGTTGGAAAAAAAGATAAATTTTAGTAAAAATAATGCATTACAATACCAGAGAAAGTTTTTAAGTTGCAGATGGCATAGAATAGTATAGTGTATGTTAGTAATTAAAAAAAATTACATAAAAACAATTCTTAACAAATCAAATCAAATGTGTCAGTACATAAAAAGAAAGGAAAATGGCCATAGGTTTTTACGCTGTAGATAACTATAATAATACACAAATATATGCAATGTGCTATGTGATTCTTCCTAAATATCAAAATACATATACTACATAAAAATATCATTTAGGCATTTCTTGGGGTGGATGAAGGTGAAAAAATACCTGGCTATTCAGAACTGGTCACCAAATACGGCTAAAGCCATTTTAAGTAACGTTTCGAAAGGTAGACATTCACCAGGGTGATAGTGAAAGTTTCTACAAGTCTGGAACATGCCGCAAATATACCTACAATATAATATTTTTATTTCATAAATTTTAATGTGATCCATTGATAAAATAAAATTTATTGCGTACGCTGGGATTTAGATTTGCGACCGAGGATCATAACCACCGAACTTCAAGCTACTTAAAGTTTGAAGTAATAGTAATGAAAATAAATATTTTCGACAAGCCAAATTGAAACAAATATTACTACCTAACAAGATGACGCGAGGCCTTAAAAACACTTCACATCAATCACGTGACGTTAATTTTATTGTTAACGATTTTCCCATTAATTATTAACATAAAATTTAACTCGTTAACCTCAAAGGCATCAAAAATGAGGCTTTAAATCCTCAGCCGAAACTGGTTTGCAAATAAAGTCTGTTGGCGGAATGCCGTTTCTATAAAGGCCATAAATGTTGTGTGCCAATATGGAGGGCCGTGGAATACGTGATATTATTTATCTCTTAACTGGTGAAGCAACGCCTCTCTTTTATGGGATCTAATGGAGATGTTATTTTTACAAAAGTCCCAAGAGCCAGTGGAACTATTTATTTATTTTAATCATTAATTTTATTTTAGTAATTTGTACATTAAAGTTAACAAATAGCTAATTAGTTGTAACTTTACATATTGCATACTATATTTTTTCCAGTTTGATGTAGCTCCTACAATACATCTTGAACCTTTCGATTGGTGCGGACTTTAAAGTTTCTGGTAGCGTGTCATAAAATTTCATCCCTTTGTACAGTAAACTATTTTGCGTATTCGATTTGTCCTGTTTTGTAGCCTAATTTCCTTGCACGCCCCCTTGTATTATGTTTGTGAATATCCTTGTTGTATATAATTTTGTTTGATAAGTATTTTGGTCACAGGTTGTTTACTATTTTATGGATAATTATCCTCGTGTTCAAAGTCAGAATCTGTTTCACGGTTAGCCAATTTAGTTCCTTTAATATTTTATTTACTATTTTTGGGCTATGTTGTAAGGTTGAACTGAAGTGAAGAAAAGTAGATGGAAAATATGAAGGTTGTGAAGTTCTTGGCTCTTTAGATATTTTATTTTTTACAATAGCTGCACACAGAAGGCCCTCAAGAAAAAAATTATCAGGGCATGTGCCATTTGTGGGGAATCTTTTTAGGGAAAGGGAGGAGAGAAATTTCTGGAAAGGAAAAAGGTATGAGGGGTAGGAATCTGGCGGTCAATGTGTACAGGAGTGAGAGACACGTGAATCCTTCCCTCCGGCGAAGAATGAGTACGGCTGGAGAGGCCTAGATTATATCTGCCTCAAGCAGTGTCTCCCGATCAGGCCTGTCACGCAGTAGGTGAGAAAACGCATTCGCATATATCAAGACCTAGACAAACCTCACCCCACGAATCCAGGCAGCAGGGAGTAACCAAACGTAACGAACCACTTGGGGTGACCTATGGCAGGGATGTTGGTTATCCAATAAAAGGTTTCCGGGCGTCTCATAACCGTTTCCCAAATTGTTCAACAAACACGGCTAAAGCTATTTAAAGCAATGTTTCGATTCTGGACGGTTTCACCAGAGCGATACTGAGCGTATCTAGCATTTATGGACTCAAATCATTAAAAATTAGAAGAGACTCTGCAGATCTAATATATCTTTATAAAATTATCAATGGTTTTATTGATTGTTGGCCCCCTTTGGCTGAGATTAATTTTAGAGTCCCAGGCGTTCAAAGAAAAATCACTTTTTCATCTTCAAAAATGTTCTACTAATCTCAGACAAAATGCTTTTATATTCAGAGCTTGTAATGCATTTAATAAGAATTTTAATAATATAGATATTCTCATGTAATTTAAGTACCTTAAAAAATATGTTATATCTAACATTAAATGATTTTTTTACCGTTTTGCAAGTTATCATATTATTGCTGTTTCGCTGTATGGATCCTTTCCAGTTACTTGCCATTCGACTTACTATTGTGTTCACTCTGAGTTGTAGGTATGTACATATTATTATTGCTGCTGGGTAGTGATAATAGATTTCTGATTCTGACTACTTTATGTTTTGAAATTTAGTAAGCAGATTATTAGTTTATATTATAGTTTATACTTTTTTTAAATATTTTTTTTACACTTTTTTCAATGTTATATTTTGTTAACTTCTTACGGGTACAGGAGCCTTCCTTTTTAATTATAATTTTAATTATGTGAAAATCTTTTACTTGATATTATGTGTATTATTAATGTTATTATTATAAATGTAAAATATTTGTTGATTTTCCTTAATAAATAAAATAAAAAATAAAATTTGTGATATTATCTTATCAATTGATATTATGCAGAAATGTTTACTTAATTTTTTTTTACGTATCACATCTATAATAAGTAGCGTGATTTGGTTTAGATTGTTTGAAATCCCGTCACATAATTTAATTAACGGAAAAAAAATTGATCAAACGCATAAAAAGGCCGAAAGGTGGCGGTATACTTACAGAAAACGAGGCAACTAGAGACCTGGGTATCTAGCAAGGTCGATCGATAAAGGATTTATCGACATAGACTTAAATAATGCATCTAAGACGCAATCAATTTACTCCGTTCCATCTTTGAGAAACGAAAATGGTTGAAATGTGAATAAAGACCTCGTTAAAAGTAATTAACACCCATTTAGTATCAACAAGTAAATGCTAAGTGTCAGTGCATCTTTAAATTAGTATTTTAATTCAACTTGGCCAATTTATTTATATTTTTACGTAATGGTTTGGCGTTTGACAATTCGGAGCATAAATATATTTTGATGTATCAATTCATAGAAAATACCTTCAGTGTTGTCAGCGTATATCGATTTCGTATTTATTCCCTGTGAAACCGTGCTCTGGATGAAACCGTGCTCGATATAAAATCGTTCGAGGTTATCGATTTTACTGTTTTAGAGCCCCTGCGGTTTAATTTTCCCCATAAACTGATCATAATAATTGTCAATCTTGCTCAATCAACATCAATGTGTGTTATACGATTGTTCTCACGATACTTGACAATAAACAAAAGTCAATGACCTAAATTTGTTCCCACAATTGACACAATTTCTGTTGGTTGAAATTACAGTTTAGTGTAGAAATCATTGTTCAGCTATTATCATTGTTGTTTGAGACAGACAGGCAGGCATTGTTTGATATAACAAGTGACATTATATTTGCTATTTGCAAATACCAGGGGTGTACTTGTTTTAAAATAATTCCAGAAAATATTTTCTTTGTGTACTGTGGCGCCGCAGGAGAATATTTTGGTTATCCTAGTTATCACTCTTGGCTCTACAATCCCTGGTGGATCTTGGCCTCCTTTTCTTACCAGAGTCTTCCTCCACTCATATCGGTTTTGTGCCAGCTCTCTCCAGTTTAGAAGCTCCAAGCCTCTTTTAGGACTTTGTCGCTGCGTATCAATCTTGACCTTCCCAGGCTCTTTCGCCCTATCGGTCTTGAATACAGCTGGAATTTTGGTGCTTGATACTGGGTCATTCTCTCCACCGAAGTCTTCCCAATTTTATAAATGTTGTGACATTTAGCTCAAAGAGCTTTGGTTATATACCTAATTGTCAGTAGGAAGAAGATAATGATGTCGATCAATTATTCCTTAAGTGAAACAGTAAATTATTAATGTTTTATTTCTCGTCAGAATAAAAGACGTGTCTATTATAAAATTACACGAATTGATACAAATTATATGATTGAAAAGAGCAAAGTTCTGAAATTGCAACCAAAGCAAATCGAGCTCAATGGTCGTTCATTTATTGTGTATTTATCTAATATTTATTTTATGGCCTCGTAAAACGCTCAAATATCTAATAAACGGAATGGATTTTATAGGTCAAAGTTTTATTAAATTGAGGAAAAAGAGATCTGATAATGCCTCAAAAAAGGAAAATTTTCGATTAATTCAATGAAAAGCCTTTTGTGGTATTTTTATTTTTTGACATTTATTTTTAATTAAGATATATATGCGCATGTGCATAGAAATTTGCATTATAAATAGCGATATTTACAATGTTTAGAATTTTGTAGAAAAGTTTTCGTTCGTTTAGGTCCGTTTTACCACAGGCCTGTTTTTTTCCGGCAATGTTTTTAAGAGGAACGTTTCCGCGGTCTGTTTCGTTCCGTTTCATACGTTATATAATGTTAACCACTGAGCAAAGTAAGCAGATATACACGTTAATATGACAGTAGCGGTCAAGTACAATATGCGTGTTTTTACGTCAACGCGTATGTTTCCACAGAAATCGTTATAACTCCGTTATTGTTCTAGTGACATCCCTAAAACAAAAAGTAAAAGGTCGATAATAAATCAAGCTACACATTCCTATTCAAGTTGTCCATAGAAATATCTAAAAAGACCTTTTCTGTCAGATACATATTTTACCCGCCAAATTGCCTACGGGCCGCTAAACATTGTTAATTTTTATTAAATATTCTTGTATGAAATGATAAAAAAGTGAGGTAACTTCAGTGTTAACTATACATTTATAAAATAGAATAAGTATCGTTTTTTTTACATAATCCGTGATTTTACGTACCGTTTACGTAACGTTACGTAACGTTTTAAGTACCGTTTTCACACAAAAACATCACGTGAGTCATTTTTACATTTTTTTAACGTTTGCATTCTAAATTTTAATACAAAAATGTTAATATTTTTTTGTAATAATAAAATTTGAAAACTTATTTCATAACCTTTCAAAAACAGTTGTAATGGGATTATGCATCTGTTAAATGTAATGAATGCGGCAGAGCAGAGCATTACTCAGGATTATGGGAATATTCTCTGTCAAGTGGGTAGGAATTGGTAAAATCAAAAGAAGATAAACTCTGATAAACTTATAATATAAGCAAACATGAGAGTGCACAATTATTACAACATCAAGGACATACCGGATGGACTCCTGGACATTCTAAGCTACCTTATCGAAGCCTGAACGAAGAAAATTAACGCCGGATGACGACCGACATCTTGGTTCGTCGAGCGAGCAACCGTCGAATGGTCCTGGCGGGTCTTCCAGCGTCAACCGCCGAGGACGGCGCGGAATCCAGGGAGCATAGGTCTTCCTTCTATGTGACACATCCAAGGAGCGTCTCCCGTCTCAAATTGTCCCATCAATCTCCGTCCGAAGGCACGTGGCCCAACCGGTCTCCAAGACTTACGGTTTCAATTACAATTTCAATTTTACGGTTTCTCAACCATCCTGGACTTCATGACGCGGGGTCACACAGGCAATCCAGCCACCATTCACTTCAAAGCCACGAGTCCCAAAAACATTACCACCCAAATGGCCAACTGCCACCACGGGAAAAACTAAGTGGGATTCACACATCCACCAAAAATCACACTGTGCACGAACCACTCGTGTTAAAAAATAAACTTTGATTTACATGTTTATCGGATATTAAAACACCTCTATGGTGAGTGACTAATTCCCCAACGGCTCGCCCAAAAACTCCCAGGGAGGAAGTGACCATGAACAAAACAAGCATTTTTCTTCCCAAGAAAAATTGCCAGTCTCCAAAAAAATTACCATAGACAAAATAACCAAATGGGCAAGAACTGCACTAGTCACATAATATTCATGTGACACAGTTTTTAGTATTCGGCTACGTTCATAAATGTTTCATTTATAGAGCTTTAATTGTGAAGCGGAAATAACACAAAGTTTTCGTAAATCTGACATTTCGTTTAAGACGTAAAAAGTCCATATTCGCGATATTGCATCGCTTTAGAGTTAAATGAGTTCTTTGTTTTCTCTCTTCTCCATACCGTGTAATAGAACAAGACGGCCCCATGTCTCGGGAGTTTACTGAAGTTGGATGAATCTGAAAGGAGATTTGCTCTTTAAACTTTCCAATGCTGAGACGTATTCATTGCACTCATCATCGTATTATTAGCCTAGATTGTTTATGATGTAAGATCATATGAGATGATCATATGAAATGTACAGATTACTGTCGGCTTACTCTTAATTTCGGATTTGAGATCAAAATACCCAACCAAAGTGAAAAATTATTTTTTTTATCAAAAGATAAATCAAATATCTAGTACTTATGTGAGATACTTTATTTAATTATGCTTTAAATTATAAGATGTAGGCTATAATTTTTTTTTGATGTTTCATGATTTTAGAGACAACTTGGGCAATTATTTGAAAATAATAAAAATATATTTTTCAAATTTATATAGGGCCTATATCTTAAAATTTAAATAAAAAATAAAGTAGCTCACATCCGTACTAGATATTTAATATAACTTTTGATAACAAAAATATTTTTTCAGTTTGGTTAGGTATTTTGACCTCTTATCCACAATTAAGATTTGTATGAAACGGGCCGCGTAATCGTTCCTTATAATACCCAAAATGTTTATAATTTGTCTCTTACTATGTGTAGGTACAGTTTATTTTTTGTTTTATCCAGTTTTCTATTTTTAAAATATTTTCCGCTAAGATTTAACTACCTAACTTACTTAGCTTTAAAACTTAATACCCTTTGTTTCTCGCATATTAATTATTTCATCTTGTCCAATATTTTTCGCAATATCTAATGTGGCGACTTAGTATGTGGCGAGTTGACTGTAGTGGTATCATTATTTTCCATACACTAGCCACACCAGAATTTCTTCAATAAAGTTACTATCAGCGCCAATGCTATTTCTGTATCAGAGTAGATCACACATGTCGTCTGTAAATCTAATAAATCCTTCTGATAAATTGTAGCGGTTGGATATTATTTTTTTTTATTTTTTATTAATTAAATTGGCTTGGCGATTTAATTAAAATTAATTATTTTTAATTAAATCGCCAAGCTTAATTATTTCTACATTCTCGCGACCTTTATAGCATTTTATATCCAAGTAAGTTATACCATCCCCGCATCTATACTACCTTAAAATGTGTGGCGTTTTGTCTAAATTGTTATATATATTGAAATTTTCTCTTAAAAGTAAATGTCTATATTTGGGGATATTGGAGTACAGCATCCACTTCTAGGATTCAGTTTGAACTTGTGTGACCAACATGTGGTACAGTGTTAACAAACATGATGACAAACTAGTGATCATCATGCAGATGGAATCTCAAACAAAACCACGCGACATTCAGAGAAACAAACCTCAATTTGACGACCTGATAAATACCTTAATGAGGAGTAAAATTGCCATTTATATCTTTCATTAAATAGGTGGGCAGCAGATCATTACATTCATTAAACAGGAGATAGAAAAAAATAAACATTAGTTCTGAGTTGCAGAGGAAAGAGGTTTTCAATAGAATAAAATACCCCAGTACGCTTGCATTTGCCAAAATAATATACAGTCTTCTGTTGCCATTAATAGATAATCTTATCTGATTTGGGAGGTAGGTACGGGTACCCTCGCCCCCGGAAGATAACCATTTATTGGATAACCAACACCCCTGCCATAGGTTACCCCAGGAGATTCGCTACATTTGGGTTCTTAGCAGGGATGCCATGGTTCATGGGGTGAGGTTTGTCTGGGTATTGACGGCATATGCGTTTGCCCACCTACTGCGTGGCGGGCCGGATCGGGAGAGACTGGTCGACGGAGACATTTTACCTCTCCAGCCGGACTCACTCGACTTATCGCCTTGAATTGCAGTGAAGGGATGGAGTCATACGTTCGTCACTCCAGAATACATTGATACCCAGATGCCTACCTAATCCTCATACCTTTTTTCTTCCCAGAACTTCTTCTTCTTCATTTTCCTAAAAAGACTCTCCACACAGCATCCCCAAAGATAAAATTGGCCCCGAGGGAAATTGTTTTCTTCGGGGCCTCCAGTGAGCAGCTTATGTAAAAAAAATCTCCCCAAAAGTCTATGTTTTCTGAAACAATAAAAACTGTCAAATGGCACAAATTTTTCAGTTTCCCAATTTCAAAATTCGGTTTCACAATTTTTTTTCAATTTCCTAGTATGGAACTATTTTCTCCGCAATTTCGTTCGTTAAAGTGTAATGGAACTTTTAAATATAAATTTAACTAAATTCTAAATCCAATTCTCTACTAAATTTAACTGTCTAAATTCTAAATCCTAGTATCTACTAAATTTAACTGTCTTAACTGAATACTAAATCCAAGTCTCTAATAAAATTAACTTTCTAAATTCTAAATTCATATTTCTACTAAATTTAACGGTCTAAATTCTAAATCCGAGTTTCTACTAAATTTAAAAGTCTAAATTCTAAATCCAAGTCTCTCGCACTACCCGACTAGCCCGCAAAGTATTGGTCCATTTCGGTATTGATTTGATTGGGATTGTTGGAGGTCTTTAAAAAAATCAGTATTTGCGAGAAGTATTCAAAGTTACTAGTTTTCCGTAGTTTGCGTTTGTAAACAGAATTAAAAGTATTATTTCTGCTAAATTAATTGCACGATGATTACTGTTTTGTAACAAAAGCCATAAAAATGGCTAATGGCTGATGGTTAATGATTGTATTTAGGCCGTTGGATCGGAAAACCGCGCACCATGAAGTGTGAACACGAATACTTACACATTCTCGTACGTAATTTCTGTTACTTGTTACTTAGGCCTTTTTGAACACTGTCCAAATATTGCGTTGTTCTAATACTTCTGTCAAGGTTGCGTATATGCAACAACTAATATAACATATTACTTTTCTGAAAGTAAGTTGTTACACACCTTCTCAATTTATCGATACTTCTCAATTAATTGTTATTATATTTTTAGGTACCAGCGAGTACCCGGCAAGCGTTGCAATGCCACTCAAAGAACGACATTGTTTATCCCTGCATCTCCTTTCCCAAGCGTCCCCGTTCCACTCGCGCGTTCCCCATCTTCCTCCTTCTCATTCGTTCCCCTCCCCACTCCCGGATTCCCCTCCTACTCCATGCCTCTAAACTATATGAAATACATGCATTTTTAAAGAACTCGCGCGTCAGCTATTGTAAATTTAATTTATACCAATTTCATAATGCCAGAGCTCACAATTATATATAGTATTTTTCGGGCGTGCGCACAACATCAAAGTTTCAGCGGATTCGGATGAATAATTTAGGAAATTATAAGGGTAAACAAAGAAGCACGCATTTTTATATATACAACCATCAAAGTTTCAGCGGATTCGGATGAATAATTTAGGAAATTATAAGGGTAAACAAAGAAGCACGCATTTTTATATATACAACCATCAAAGTTTCAGCGGATTCGGATGAATAATTTAGGAAATTATAAGGGTAAACAAAGAAGCACGCATTTTTATATATACAACCATCAAAGTTTCAGCGGATTCGGATGAATAATTTAGGAAATTATAAGGGTAAACAAAGAAGCACGCATTTTTATATATACAACCATCAAAGTTTCAGCGGATTCGGATGAATAATTTAGGAAATTATAAGGGTAAACAAAGAAGCACGCATTTTTATATATACAACCATCAAAGTTTCAGCGGATTCGGATGAATAATTTAGGAAATTATAAGGGTAAACAAAGAAGCACGCATTTTTATATATACAACCATCAAAGTTTCAGCGGATTCGGATGAATAATTTAGGAAATTATAAGGGTAAACAAAGAAGCACGCATTTTTATATATACAACCATCAAAGTTTCAGCGGATTCGGATGAATAATTTAGGAAATTATAAGGGTAAACAAAGAAGCACGCATTTTTATATATACAACCATCAAAGTTTCAGCGGATTCGGATGAATAATTTAGGAAATTATAAGGGTAAACAAAGAAGCACGCATTTTTATATATACAGGGTGTTAAGGGACGTGTTTGACTTACTTTAACCAGTGATTCCTGACATAATTTGAGGTAAAACATGTACCTACTTAAATGCAGTTTTGTTCTCCTGTGAATTTTTTGAGGTCTTTTTTTTCATTTTTTTTAATCTTTAAAATCAAACTAAAACAAACCTTTTACATGTTATAAATGGTCACTCAGCCACCCCTCGCTCCTCACTCGATCCGTCACCCCCCCCCCCCCCCCCCAACTATCAATCTATTGTATTTTTTAGGTTTTGCAGAAAAAAAAACCATCAAAAATGTCACTGGAGACCAAAATTTCATTAACATTTTTTACTCCATGTAATGTCAGGAATCACTAGTTATATATAGTAAGTCAAGTACGATTTTATACACCGTGTGCAAATTAAAAATAAATACACAGTAATTTATGGCGTTCTTCAATACTCACATTAAAAGAGTGGGGAGTAAATCTGGGGGTCAGTGTGTCCAGGAGTGACGATTTCATCGTATTAGTGTGGTGCACAGCGATGGGTCGAGAGATTATTGGCCCGCTATAAAGAGGTCAAAGTGTATCCCTCATCCCGTCTGTCCCGATTCGACATGCCAACAAACATGAACTAACCCCATCCCATGAACCCTGTCACCAAACGTTGCTTGCCACATGAGGTGAACTATGACATTGGTGTTGGTTATCCAATAGATGATTCCCGGGCGGCGGTTCTCACACCTGGCCTCCCAAATTGTAATAATAGATACTGAAGTAAATCATATTCAATTATAGGAGAGCCGCGGTAATCCGACAAACAATATACAAGGCCGTGTCGGATGATCGAATTTAATAGAGTACTGCCACCGATTTATTGCAGTTAGGAACTTTGTTGAAAAGGAGTACCCTTTAGTCCGACAAATTAGGTACTCATTAATTATGTACTGTTACAGGCGTGTAGGATTTTAGAGGGTGTCGGATTAGACGAGGATCGGATTACCACGGGTCAACTGCATACTAATAAGTAAATATGTGATTTCTATAACATTCGTCGATTTGGTTTACATATATAATTAGCAAAGTAACCTGATGCATGTTTTGTGTGCCAATCTAAAATAAATAACTATTGCCATATTACAAAATTGGCTTTAATAACACGCAATTAATAATTAATTCAACACCAATTGACTAATTGATATCAGATAATATGATTAACGATCAAGTTACGTAATAGTTTCAACAAATGGAATAATAAATTATTTAATATAATTCAGTAAAGTCGGGGAAATAGACTTTCGAACTGAAAATGACCTTACAATATTTGGTGCAAACTCGTACCATGCGTTTTTTTAATAAAATTATTTTGAGAAATTTTAAAAGATTTCTCAACTCGTATTCATCATATTGAAACAATGTCCTCCTAAATATTTACAATATAATAGAGAACTCCAGTCCAATTTTTTTAATAAATAATGACCTTCTAACTTAAATAACTGCATGTTTTATTTCATTTTTAGAGTTAGTTTTGTAGTTAAAAAAATTGTCAAAGTTTTGATTTTTCAAGATCCCCGAAAAGCACCGTATCGTGTGACGTCATCAATCACGTCATCTACTATAAGTTCGCGCAATCAGCTGTTCAGCTCGCCGCCATTTTGAAATTTGGAGTTCGAAGGAATCTCCCTAGAAGTAGTATTACTATTTTTTTGTACAGTAGTTTTCAATATTTTCAATAATAGAGATAAACTAATAAGAGATTTTTTAAACTGAATTATTTAGGCCTAGATAATGTTTCAATAAGCACAACTAAGTATGTAAATAAACTAATAAGACGAAATGTTGTTAATACGATGGCTTGTATTATACCTACATTCCTATACAACGACTTTACAGTGATCAGTGACGTCACCACTAAACATTTTAGTAATACGAACTTGAAAAAAAAAGAACTTTTTAATATTTTTTTTAAACTGTACGTTTAATATTATTTAATAAAACTTATATATTCCGAATCAGCGTTTATTGTTCTATTTGAAAATATTTTTTTAAAGCCATAATATTTTTCACTGGAGTTTATTGCGAAAATGATCAAAGTCTCGACGGAATTTAGAGCTAGACTTGAAACACATTTTTTCAGACAATCATACACAGAAAGTCAAAAATATTTTTGCTTCACAATACGCAACAAGTGTAGAAATTATTTCATTATGAGCCGGTTATTTGACAGTAATCGGATAATAGGAGTAATAGAACTTGAAAGTTAACTTTGAAATTAATCATTCAAATTCTGTGAAACAACCCGCCTGCCTTCAAAGAATTGCTAAGCTTTTTTAGTTCACTTCCTAAAAAGTCTCCAGTCGTTTATACTTTCTTATTTGTATGTTTTAGTGACCTCCAAGGTAGGCATGTTTTCTGTTACTATTTGTAAATAGTGGACAGAGCCTAGGAATTTATAATCGTACAACGCCCTTGAGGTGATTTTTCACAAAGAATATCGCCATTAATTATCAAACTGTAAATTGTTAAATCTGTTTTATCCACTTTTCAAACATCACGGAGATCTAGGGTGGGAAATGATCTCCTCCACACAAATCTACATAAAACTCCAAGATCGTGTCCTTTCCAGTTTTTGATATCACTAACGTGATATTTTGTTTGTATTTTTGATATCACTCAGTGGTATGTTGTTGTTGGGGTACTGTTGCAGCAATTTTGTATGGCGCATATCTTAACATCAATGGGCGCATCTCAGTTACGCCACTTTGTGTTGTGAATTACAATGTTCTTCGGACAACAATGTAATTTATTACTTTTTCACAATTATTGTGCTTATTGTGGTCAAGGTAAACTATATTTTACTATTCATGTTTTTTTACACACATTTGTATTTTCTTTGTTTGTTTTATTTGGCATCAATTTTATATAAGTTAATAAAAGACATTATAAATGTATATTTTAGACATCTTACGTTTCATACGCTATTTAACTACTAGAACCCATAATCTTCAATCACTCACTTAGTGATGATAATAAGCCACCTTTACACCAGTGGCGGCTGGTGTTCATAAAAATAGGTGGTGCGCTAAAATAATAATAATAATGGTCTTTATTTCAAAATGTGGGAAGGTGAGTGCAATCCCACACATACCATAGAGATATCCCATAAATCTTAGACCTACCTACTCTAATTAAAATAAATTCAATTATGAAAAAAATCCTACCTATTTGTAAATTAGGTCGATCCTCCATTATCTCTGGGTGCATGCAACACATTGAGTCTAAATTAATTATATTTATTAAGATAGATTAAATACTTTTAAAGTTTAACAACATCGTTCAATCTAAACAGATATCATAAGGATTGTGAGGAACAACTCACTGAAAAAGCATTCCATATTCCATTATTTTAAAAGAGTTCTAGTAAAATAAATATTGATCCATCACCATTTGTAAAGTCGCCGCGATTGTAAATTCAAATTCAATAACAGTTGACTCCTATCCAGAAAATTGTATTTAGATATTTATTGGCACGAAAATCGAGTTAAAAAAATGTTCAGTTTATCACACATCCGAAAGTCTTCCTTACGCTCCGTAACTCCAATGAAATATATACTGTCATAACTCATAACAAATAATGTCCGCAATGTTTGTTGTTATGCTGTCGTTGGTCGATGCTGAGTGAAACATAGCATGAAAAAGAGTAGATATTAAAATAAAGAGACGATATGGATAATAATATGACACAAACGTGTCCCCGTTTAACATGCTACAGAACGAACCATTCCTTTTGATGTGGTGGAAATTTTTGGATCGTCACCGGCGATTTCGTAAAATTTGCAAAGCATTCAACCTACCTACGATTTTGGCTCATTATAGAATTATAGAAGAACTCCTGTGATCGCTTTGCAAAATGAACCACCACTCTGAATATAGGCACACAACGATCTGCTTTGTTACGCGGGCAGTCCAGTAACCGAGTGTATATTGTGAACTGTGATGAGGCGTGTCGGAAATAAATATGTTTTTTGGCGCTCGGAAATTTTTAGATTTAAATTAATTAATTAGATTAGATTTAAATTAATAGATATATTTTGGGAGTGCGGCGCTCCTCCGCACCTTAGAGCTGGCCGCCACTGCTTTACACATACAAAATAAAGGACGCAAACTCAATCTTTAAGAGCAGTTTGAAATTAACCAAAATTCTAATAATCGAAAAGCTATTTTAGTAAATGAATAAAAAAATATAATTCGCTCGCCGCTCTTAGACATGTTTAAGCCAATTTCAAATACTTAATTATGCTGGATAATAAACCTATAAGTGATCATTTGGGAATAACTCACATAATGGCTAGAATAACGACCTTCAGTCAAATTTAAACAATATAGTAATTGAGGAAACTTTAAAAGGATAATAACCATTCATATTTTTCAATTTTTAAAAGGATAACAACCATTCATAATCATTTTACTCAGAAATTAGTAAAGGTGTAGGTAACCAAAATAAAAGCTAATAAATTTTTTTCATCGTCCCTAAGTGTTATACCCACAAATAAAAGGCGAAATTAATTATATAGCATGTTAACAAAAAGCTGTTTTCAAAAATTGAATAATAATATTATTGAATATACAAAAGAAATAAAAATCAAAATAGAGTTCTACAAATTTAACTCGAAAACAATAATTGCAAATTTACAATTCAAAAATATTATAGGAGTTAATTTTTTTATATCACGACCTACATATATTATGAGAGAAAAATTGCAGTATTATGCAATAGGTTTTCAATAATATTCGTAATTGTATAAAAACATTCAAATTTAATATTTTTTCTTGATTTCATAATATAATGCGTGACAAATCTAGCGGCGATGTAGCCTCTCGTCACAAGGTAAAATGCAAGCTGCCATTTCCCACAAGAAAGTCGTTTTTCTTGTTTTGTTACATCACTAGCAGCTGGAAATAGGAGAGAGTTGATGGTGCAGTTTCAAAACTAGGCGTAAGTCCATACACTATCCATGTCAACTCAATAAAATCAAATACATGGTGTATTGGCACCTATCCAAAGGATTTTAACACTCGAATCCAGTGCATATTTATAGTTAAAAAAATCGATATTATTTTGCTGTTCAATGATTTATTTTTCAATTAAAAACAAAAATATATATATTTCCATCACACGTCGCCACTGAGTTATTGAGTACAGTCTAGTCGTCTAGTGGGTCAAGTGATATGCACTCCGTCTCGTTCTAGCAGTACGGTAACGATCGCGTATCGCGTGATCCATGACTTGTAGTTGAGGGGTACCTAAGGCTTTTGACTAGCAATCCGAAAGTCGCGGGATCGTATCCCGGCTTGCGCAAATAAATTTTATTTGGATAATTTGTGTTATTACGCATTAATTTAAATAAAATAATATATAGATAGTATATTTGTAGCAGGTTCCAGAATGGAATATACTCTCAATATCGCCCCGGTGTATAATAATTGAAACGTTGCTTTAGATGGATTTAACCGTGTTTGTTAACCAGATTCGAATAGCCAGACACTTCCCCACCTTCTTATAATATTTAATAATATTTGGCTAATTTACATAGCGCCGTTTTCGTGAAAAATCACCACAAGGGCGCTTCTTCCCCTAGTACTACCTTCAGCCTCACAACATACCCCAATTGGAATGCCATAGTCTCCCTGGCTCTAGACGGGAGCAGCTGGGACTCTGGTGAGATATTCACATAAAAAAGTGTGATCAGTGGCGACGTGCGACAGAAAAAAGGTTTTTGTTGTTGTTTTGTAATGACTAGACATCGGATTTTATGCATTTGCATATTTGCATATGCAAATGCATATAACACTCTAATTACGGCGTTAATGCATATTTTAGCATTTTTTCCCAATCGTGCATATTTAGCATTTGAAGAAGCATCCAATAAACAGAATACCGCCCTCATCTCAACACATTTCCACAAATTACCAGATACCTACCATATAAAAATTGGGAACAAAAAACTTTCCCCTATTTAAATCAATAGAAATACTGAAAACAATTATCGAACTCGCCAACGCCCTTCCTAATTCAATATCCGTAATAGAAAAGATCCGTAAAAAGTTAGATGCTATTTTGTTTAAAACCCCGAGTCTTGAAGACATGAAGAACAGTAATGCCTACAACCTAAGAGTATGGATATTAGAGAGACGGCATGTAAAGTGTGCACACTGGCACAAAGCGTGCTTGTTCAAAAATTTTACCGAATGGTTTTTAGGTGGCTGACATTGACTTTTACACCTCGGTCGCGTATAGAGCTCCCAGTAAAACGTTCATAAAACATAGAAAAATGGTCCAATGCGCCGTAAAATTGTGTAAAAGTAGTTCTATGAAGACCTTTAAGAAGAAAGATGGTCTTACCTTTCACATGTAAGTGTTTAAACATAGCTCAAATAAACATTTTATAATTTTCGACGAGTCCTTTCAACCGCCATCGCCATGGGCCCGATGTTACCGCGTGAATTCCGACTAGCATGGGCCGAATCAGTCAACTTAAATCATAATAATTGAAAATTACCAAATACTGTTATTTTTTTATTAATCATAACGCACAAATATAAAGTTGTGATTTACACATGTCATAAATACTTGTTTTTTTTATCATTTAGCTTATTCATTTTTAAACATTTTTGCTTCGTCTTTTTTGCACTGTTGTTTTTATTTCTTTTCGTACTAATTTAACACTCCTTTTGCATATGTTTACAATGTTAATTCAAAGTACGTAGGTATATAATCACTGTATTGTTATGTAAAAGTCACATTGACATGCCCCCGTGGTCAAGGGGTAAAGCTCTTGACTAGCAATCCGGAGGACGCGGGTTCAAATCCCGGTGCGCACAGATAAATTTTATTCGATTGATTTGTGCAGATGGAAGCAGTTGGGATTATTGTGATATATATATATTTTATCACACACTATGTATACACACCATATACATCATATGCTGTTGATTTAAAAAGCCCGTTTTCTTGAAAAATCACCTCAAGCGCACAGTATGTACCTACAATATGCATACATAAAATTAAATAATACAATTTATTATTAATAAAGGTTTCCAAGAGACCCTGAGAGAAAAAGAAAGTGGGTTGATGCCTTAAATCGGAGAGATGACTGGTTTCCAATCAAATCAACCCGCGTTTGCTCCTATCACTTTTCGAAGTTACGCAATGATGAATGGTGCTTTGAGTTACAGCAAGTTTATAACACTAGTTTTTTACCCATTTGCACTTGTCAAGTGAAAAGTGAGGCCGATGTATTTCGACGAGCGCAACACGAATCAATCATAATCTTGATTTCGCAAAAAAATGAGTAACGTCGAAGAAGATTAAGGTAAAATAACATGTAAAGGGATTAATAAAAAATAAACAATACATAAGTCTCTTGTTACTCCCCTTTCCTCATTTATTATTTTTCAATTGGGCTATTATATTTTATGTCCAAAATGTGAGAAAAAATTAAAAAAAATTTAAAATAAATAAATTAATAAATAAAATAATACGTTTTTAGATTTTTACGGCTAAAAGCATTTTCATTGTTTATTTTTGGGGTGTTATGCACATCGTTGGATCTCGGATCTGCCCTAATGATGGACACTGCAACGCTGTCCGAAACGTCGGTTAAAGACGGAGATAGCGCAACACGGCATAACACCCCAAAAACAAACCATGAAAATAATATTTCCGTTCACATTTCGGCCCTTATCTCCAGAGCCACACCCCCATACATGTATGATTGCAAGATTCAAACCCGAACTTAATGCTATCTAGAAAGTGTTTGGATATATTTTTATTTTTAATATACGACATTATTGACTTTTATGCAAGTCAATAGATGTCGTTTAGTTAAATTTATGAGTAAAACCTTCCATATATGCCCATATCTTTTTTTATTTTTTTTTGTTTTCAGATTTTTGGTTGAGTTTCGCTAAAATATTGTCTTCATTTTTTTTTTAATTAATTAAACCCTGAGGAAGTAGGCATTGCTCACGAAATATGTCGGTTTTTTATAAACAATAAACGTGGTTAAAACTAAGTAAACTATTAATTTTGATAAAGTAATTCGTTCAGAAAATAATGCGTAATGGGTTATTATATTTTGTGCCTAAAATATGAAGAAAAAAAAAACCAACAAAAGTTTTTTTTTTAAATTAAAAAATTAATTAAATAACGTTAAGCCCGTTAGCAGTTCGGCCCTGCTCTGTAGAGCGCTTACCCTCCCCCCGCTCGCTGAGCGGTAAACCTCGTCTCTATCCCCTCTTCCCGCCGGCCAAAAATGGAGCGAGCTACACGGGTTTTGGCAGTTTAACACGTTCCGACAAGCTTAAGCCGCTTCCATCTCATCATAGTTCCATGCCTACAACAAAGGCATAACTGCCTAAACAAGTATATCCAGAAATGGCGCCAAATTTTAAATTTTATCCAAGACATCAATCAGTTGATGTAGATAGGTCGTTTTCGGCGTTTCTGGCGACAAACGTCACAAATTTGCGCTCGAAAATTAGGAAAAATACTCAATTGTATATTGTCACAAAAACTCTGCATAATTTTAAGAACATTTCGCTGTTTTTGTATCGTCTTTAATTAAAATATATAAAAATAAAAATGGTTTTTTGATTTTGCATTGTGCATATTTTGGGCATATCGAGAGTTTTTAGCGCACATTTCGGCCTTTTTTTTGTGCATAATTGCATGCATATTTTGGCACTTTGTTAGTGCATATAATCCGATGTCTAGTAATGACATTCGCATTTTTTAGTTCAAATATGCTCAGGTATCGCTTGTTAAAATACTTTGGATAGGTGCCGTTACACCGTTTACCTGTATATCCAAAGAAAACTATAAAGATTAAGTTTATACAGTTACGATTAATAAAATCTAGTGTTAACAGTACCTAAATGTAACTAGTTTCTGTAACTCTTTGAGGAAACGATTCTATGTTCAAACAAACGTTCTACGTTAATTTATTGTTTTCAAGTATTATTTATATAACTCCATTTTGATTTAAAGGTTTTTATATTGAATTTTTAAAAAATGAAATTATTATTACACTTGACAGCTTTTTAGCTTTTCAAACGCCTTATCAAACTGGGGTAAAACCACTTACAGAGATCTATTCATATTTTTTAATATCTTTTACCAATGTTTCCAGTATATCTAAAGTATAGTAGTAGAGTAGAGTAGTTCTAGACCACTACTGCAGATCGCCAACGAACATAAAACAGCTCGCAACTTCTGAGTGTTCTTAATTTATTCGACGTGAACTGGTTTCAAAACATGACTCCTCAGGTATCAGGTATCTGAGTATTCCAAAAAGGCGTTGCGCTGGCACGCATGCATAATCGGAGATTCTTCATTCTTTTCACACATGTATAAAACTTAAAAGTTGTCTTTAAAACAATAAAATTTTTAACCCCTCAGGCTAATCTGTTCGGTTTTCGGAACAACTCGTAGGTCTCATAGAAATCGTTGTCTTTCTTACTATCATGGTTAGAAATATGAAAGAAACGATGTTAGAACGAGAAATTACCGTAATTTTTACTCAAATCTTAAAGTTAACCCCAAAATAATTGAAATGTACACCTTTATAAGACCAAAGTTTGCGGCCGCAATTTGAAAAAGAATTATGGAACTAATACATGAAATGACAAAAATGTGAGTTAACGATAACGTTTATAATACATTCGCCTAATAAAATATGTGCGTGTTTACATATTTTTTCGATGTCAGTAATTTTGGTTAGAAAAAATATTTTAAAACTTTCTTATTTTTGCATTAAAAAATTTTATATTTCAAAAATCATGTTTATTTTGAATTAATACAATTTTAAAGCGCATTTCATCACCTTTCAAAAAAGCTTTATTTTCTGATGCGTTCAGAAATAATCCATTTATTTGGATTTTAATACAAAGCGAATATATTTCGACAAAATAGGCCCGTGGTCTGAGGGGTTAAGCCGGGTAAACATCGGACCAAAACAAAAACATTGGGTCGGGACTCGGGACCACAACATTTATCTACCATGGAATTATGGTCCTGTTTCAATATTTTATGTTTGCACAAACATTTGATTCGATGTTTGTGGTAATATTGTTGCTGGAGACCCGGCTTTCAACACACCTGTACTGAAATTACTCGTAGGTAATCAAATTATATAGTATGTATATTTAAATTATTACACCCGTAGAAACTGACTACCTTCTGTTTGCAGTATTATATTAACAAGTTGCAAGAATTCATTGGTGTATAAAATTTAAATGCCGTTAGTTCCTGCATCCTACATTTAAATTACTACTTTCTATTCAATTAACCTTTAGATAATTCAATTAGTACCCAGTAGATTCGTTTGGAACATAATATTAACATTAGATTTCGAAAAAAGCAAAAAAATCTTTAAATGACATTTATTAACATAATTAATTTGGGCGTCATACATAGAACACCCAATTTCCAATAGAAACTCTTAAGAAAAATCAAAATATCTATTTCGGTTATTTAATGATGTATCTACCTACCGACTTCCGACGAAACAATTTCACAAGTCTGAATATAAGAGGAAAGTGAACACAATACTAGGTTCACAAGGAATGCAGGCATACTTGTGCCAAAATATAACAATCAATACGGACAGCGAACCCCTAAATAGGTACACCGTGCGGAAAATAATCAACAAGTCGCCAAGTAATATCAAAAGTTACGAATTACCAACCAGATTTGGATATCGGTCGTCCAGTGATTAGTCTGACATAGCCATATTCGAATGATCACCATAAACGAAATATTATTTTCTGTCTTTTACGAATTACATATGCTGGAATATAACATCGGGAAGCATAATAGCCCGGTAAATTAGTACCTATGATATTTTTAATTATCCCATTAGTCATACAGAAAACATATTTTTTTGTTAATCACTGGAGCGACAGCACAATTTAAAACTTTATTCTCAGATTGCTGGAGATTTTTTGGAGACCATTTTGAATATTTTCCGCCCCCATTAAAAAACTTATATCTCCGAATTTGATGATATAGGTAGATGGTATTTATAGGATAATTTGATGATACAGGATTTGGAGATATACAAACTGATTAAAGTTCCATATAACCAATAAATTTACCTATCTTTTGTCGATTGTCACAGATTCATTGGATGTATAATTAAAAAAAAAATAAATCGTTAACTTCTACTTAATTACTTACAAATAAGGGAAAATTTGCCAAAATTGGCAGCAAAGCAATCCGAGGTATTTTAAATAAAGCCATATTATGTCAAAAAGCACTCCAGTGGTGGACTATAAGTTATTGCGCATTAAAATTGATTTGGTGTTGCTTATGAGTAATCTGAGTATTGTAACAGATAGAGGGTACACTTTTACACATAACTACGTACTCAACTTAAATTATTTAGAATTTTTGAAGTTGTCTGACTAATCAACTAGACCAGTGGTCTTCAACCTTTTTGAGCCGGTGTACCCCTTGTCTCTTACTACAAATTTGTTGTTCCCCGTGCCCTCTATCTATCTTTTTTACACTTGTAAAGAAATACGTGTTTCATTTGTAATTTACTCTCATTATAACATGAATTTAGCAATCAAGTCACACACATACAATTAAGTAATGCAATTTTATACAGAGTGTAACACGATTTCAGGCATTTTAACCAGTGATTCTACATGCGTGCCACGTTACCACAGGTTGAAAACCACTGAACTAGACGATCGATATTTTTTTTTCTCGTAATTTTTTAGATAATTTATGTGTGTCAATCATAATTATATGCGTATTTCAAATTAGTGTGTTAATAATATATTATATATATATATTTATATTTACGTAGTAATTGAAAATCCTGTTAACAAGCTGCTTAATTGCTGTTTAACAGGATAGTACTTTTGAAGGGCAAAAATTAAAACAAGCATTGGGAATAGTGAATTTCATTGATTTCTGTTTTATTACCAGTGTCTCCAGCGGAGACGCGGTGGGGCCGAAAGTCTTCAATTTGGCTGGATGACTGTGTCAAATACCGAATGACGTATTTCAGATGTTCACAGCCAATGGGCACTTTTAATATTCCCATGGTAATGGCACAGCTACGGCAACGGCAATTTCTTTGATACGAGTGTGGCAGATGTAAGAAAATTCTTACTCTTTTTCTTTGGAGGAAGCAGACATACCTACGTACATTGTTTTTCCCATCGTTTGTCTTACTATTATGGAGTCTGCAATAAAGAGCTTCGTGTAATTGTTGATAAGGAAGTACGTTTATTGCCTTTTTTGCGCCGTGGCCTTTTTTTATAAATTTGAATACTTCACAAAAGTCCCAACAGCTCCCGTCTGTAGCCAGTGAGACTATGGTATCTCCAATTGGGGTAGTCGTGCGGCTGAAGATAAGTGGAGAGGGGAAGGAGATGGGGGAAGCGGAAGGTTAGAAAGAGCCTTATTCAGATCTAGTCACCAAATATGGCTAAAGCCATTTCAAGTTTAAGAATTTAACGTGCAAAAAATATTTAACATGTTACCAATTAATATAAAAAAATATATATGTTGAAACAATGGTTACTTAATAGAGATTGTTTATATTAAAGAATGTGTGTTAATAGTGACAATTTGTACAGTTATAGTAATAAAAGGTAATATGTATGTATGTTTAAATTGTAATGGAACATTAACATCCTGTTGACAACATGCTTTATTGCGGTTTAACGGGATTGTATCTTGAAAATATTAAAAAAAGCAACGTTTCAATTCTGAATGTTGGTTTTACACCAGGGCGATAATGAGAGTATCTTTCACTCTGGAAAGTGCCGAAAATATATCTTATATTATTTTAAAAGATTAAATTGTGAAAACACAAATCAATCAAATTAAATTTATCTGCCGTGCCGGACCCGCGGGAATCATAAAAGCTCCCAATGGTAATACGTTTAATTTTTGTAGTATTGTACGACCGCCTATAGTAGGCCCAGGTACTGCTCATACAGTCTTTCGTGTAGCTTTTCCATAATTTTTAATCAAAGAGGTAAAATACAGTATAAATTAAACATAAAAATCACAATCACCTAAGTACTTCCACGCAACTAACAGCGAAGGCTGAATGAATGAAGGTCTACTAGGAGATTACACGTGTAGATGAAATCTCAATGTCGCGGTGAACGTGAGGTCCCAATGCTGACCAAATAACCGGCCCTTTCGCCCTAGATTTTATTATTAATGCCACTAAAAATCCATTTTGATTACCATGCTGGCAAATAAACCACCTATTCGTTGATTTAAACCTGTAATTCGACTAGGTAGGCTATAACAGATTTGATTGGATTAGATTACTTGGAGTTTCAGTGAGAACTGGTTAAGTCGTCAGTTAGGTATATCCTACCTTACAGATTATCAGCCTTACTATAAACGTCGTTAATGATTTATACAATTATTAATAAACAACCGGTATACAAAAAACAATAATGGAAACTGATATTTAACAGTTATAAAAAAGCTCACGGAAATAGTTCACGTATATCCTTGAGGTGATTTTTACGTACGCCCGCCCCACGTACGCCCTTGAGGTGATTTTTCACGAAAACGGCGCTATATAAATTAGCCAAATATTATTATTATTATATACATTGTTTATACAGTCAAAGAGTGTTGTTAATGTTAATAAAAATAATTTCTCATCGCAATTTTTCCAATGTATTTTAAATGTCCTATATATTTCTTTTTTTTTACGATATCTTAAAAACAAAGTACCATTTTAGAAAAAAATATCAAATTACCTTTTCAATTTTTGTATTTGAAATATGATTTAATATTTATGAGATACAATATATGACTTGAAAAAAGTTACCATCAGATTTTTAAACAAAAATTCGAAAAATTTCGAAAAATTTAAAATTTAAAAAACACAGTCCTTTTATAGGTTATTTGCAAGAAAGCTGTCACTTCTTTTTTTATCTCGTTAATACAATAAAAAAATGAAGAAGTATCTTAATGTTATTTTTTGGGATCAAAATTTTCTTATTAACTCTAAGAACCTAACCTTATTTAAGATATTTATTCACGATTAATATTGGTAGATTTCATATTATGTGTCTTTACATAATATAATATCATCTAATCATCCTTTTTATTTTCATTTTGAACAAATATTGTTCAATTTTGCTTTAACATTCAATGACATATATACAAATTGTAATTCACCTTTACACATTTACCATATTACGTACTCATAATAAATCAATTTGAATTGTGTGTCGTCCATTCTTCTCTACGGCAAACTGGACATTAAACCAAGCGTTGACACGAAAAATAGAAGCTTTTAAACGAGGATCAATAAATTAAATTCCAGTACTCACAAAATAACCTCAATAAATTAAATTCCACTACTCACAAAATAACCTTTACAGATATGGTGGCTAATAAAGAAATTTTAATAACAGATCTCACAATACTGTAAAATTTTGGTGGACCAAAACTCAACATTATTTATTTATTTGATACACAAATACGTATGCAAAATAAGAAAGCTTCGACCGTCCAAAGTGGGAGTTTTACCCGCTTTAGGACAGCCAATTTGCTTGATTTAGTTCAGGACATGCTGTTATTTATAGAACTTAATACTAAATGAATAACCGCGCAAGTGTCATTTAGACATTTATAAAACTCAGCAACTATTAGCTTCTAAAAGCAGTAAAGCAACTAAATAGAGTGTTAGTAGTAAAAAAGCTTCTGAGAATAAACACCAAGTAAAAAACTAAAATGATAATATGATCACGAAGAGAAAAATAAAAACGATAGGTATATTTCTCCACTTGAATCAGCTGTGATTTTATGAAAATGTATGATAGATTTGGGTTAAACATAAAATTTTTGCGTAATATTTTCGTGATCTATCTTTTGTTTTTAGAGGGCAAAAAATTTTATACAAGTAAAGCAATGCAATATATAAGAACTACGGAAAACAAACTGTACACCACGTAGGTTCTACCGCCTCCTTCATAAAATTCTTATAATATTTTCTGAATGAATATAAAACATGTTCATTGAATAATCATCATTATTACGACACAACCATGACCAGTTTGCCTTCGCTTGGGTAAGGCACCGGATTGACCATTATATAAAGACACCTGCGTTAGTTTTGGAGGACTGTCAAAAACGACCACATTCTTTAGCCTTTGAACGACACTTTGATTATTATTGAATGTGTGGTGATTTAAAATAATGGAATTACTACTTGGCAGATTTTGAATGCCCTAATTTTGTTTTACTTATTTTTTTATTGACTCATATACACAGTGCATTATATTACAAGTGATAATGTATATTGAATTTTATGTAATTGTTTCGTTGTAGGTATCTCCCTTACTGTCATACTGAAAAATGTGATCTTCACTGCGGTATTAGAAAGAGAAAACACCACGTTTTACATTCTAATCTAGAAGTTATCTACACCAAAATTAAAATGTGAACCACATGATCCAAAGTTTATGAAAGCAAATTGAGAAAGATTTATGAAACTTTGCAAAATTGAAACGGGAAAAGAGTGAGGTGACAATAAAGGTTATAAAACATTTATCTAATACTAGCTGGTCCCCGGCATGCGTTGCAATGCCATGTCCTTTTCCCAGCGTCCCGTTTCCTTTCACCTTCCCCGCCTTCCCCCTCCCTCGAGTCTTCCCTCATTTTTTATTTATACAAAATTTCGTAACGCCATAGCTTACCATTATATATAGCCTGTATGTTATTCTGATGAATGAGTTATATTATTGAAAAGTTTCATTAAAATCCATTAAATAGTTTTTGCGTAAAAAAGTAACAAGCACACAAACATCGATACAAACTTTCACGTTTATAATATTGGTAAGATAAAATGTGTGTTTTTCTTTATTTGTTATCAGTAATTTTGGTTAGAAAAAACATAAGGTGAGCCATTTAAAAAAAGTACCTATGTGTGCATTAAAAAATTTAATATTTAAAAAATTATTGTGTTTATTTCTAATAATTAAATTTGAAAGCGTATTTCATCACCTTCCAAAAAAAGTTTTTAGTTTTCAGATACATTGAGAAATGTTCCAATTATTTCAATTTTATTGCAAAGCGGAAATTTTCTGACTTCCTACAGAATATGCTCAACACCTGTGGGGTTAAGTACCTATTACGTATGTCCATACAATATCTTAATAATTTCGCCAGATATGAGAAAGGTTCTTAGTCTTAACTAATGAGTAAATGAGCAAGTTATAATATTAAAACATAAAAATAAGAAAGTGCGTGGAGAGATGACGAAAAATTTTGGAATCCAGAATTATGAGCTCACGAATTGTCATTGAGTGTTAATAAAAGTTTATAGAAACATTAAGTGTAATCACACAATTGATAATTTATATCACGCTAAAAAAAATTATCATTTAGTTTTGTATTTTGTTAGCAAGGAATCATGAAAAATTTCGAAGTGCAATATTTTTTCATGGTGGGGTATACGTTGTGATCGCGCAAGTTATTTTCTACACGAGTGTTGTTGGCTTCTATATGAAGGAGCATATTGTACCTGGTACGCCTTGTTGGAACATTTAAACCTATGACATATTTCAATTCATAATTTGTTAAATATCATCTCTCTTCGTGGTACACAGACAATTTAAATTATAAATTATAACAATGGTATTGTTTTATGTTATGGTGATGGAACTGTATTAGAGATAGAGTAGATTGGATCTTGGATAACTGATTTCTCTTACTAGAATTAGTTGCCGATGTGGATGGTCGAAAGCAAAAAATTGAAACGTGTGGCATGATGTTTTTGATGGTTAGACTAGGTTTATGTATACTGCTTGATTTTGTAACGTGCCGAATAAGGAACTCCAGTGAAAAATATTATGGCTTTAGAAAAATATGTTCATATAGACCAATAAACGCTGATTCTGAATATATAACTTTTATTTAATAATATTAAACGTACAGTTTTTAAAAAAATATTAAAAAGTGCATTTTTAATATTCTCGTTAAAACACAGCGTCAGGTTGGTATGCTGTGTAATGCTCTGTGGTGACGTCACGATAGTAATCACGGTAATGACTGGTTTATTTATGCTATACGTCATTTATATGGGAATTTAGGTATGACACAAGCGAATGTTCTATATATTTCTTATTTTTGAAGATGTCGTAAAAGCATATACCTTTATAGAAAGTTAATAGAATTGCAGTATTTTAAGTTTCAAAATGAAAAAATTTCAAAAAAAACAGCCGACTGTAAACATATTCTATTAAATGGTCGAAAAAATTAGGAAAATTCAAAATTTAAAAAATACAGTCCTCTTACATTATGAATTTGAAATAAAACTGTCACTTCACTTTTTATCTCGTTCATACAATTAAAAAGGATAAAAAAATATTATAATAATTCCGAAAAAATAACTGAAAAAATCCGACATCTTGGACTCGGTTTTACGCAATTAATGCGTTGATTTCTCGAATTTGTATTTATTTACACATGCATAAGGCTTTTACATTATCAAATAATATTACTTTTATGGAAGTTTTATTTAAATTCACGCGGAAAAGTCATAAAAATTATAGAGAAGTAACCTTTGATTATGTAATGTCAGTAATCTAAAAACCGAACGAAACTAAATCACCAAAAAAACATTATTTAAGGACTAAAACTGAAAAAAAGTACAGGCAGCATTAGTACTTATGCTGAATTACACTAATATCACAGTGAATTAATCATTTAAACGAAAATTATCATCAAAAACAGCAAACTGCAAGTTAAATTCATCAACGTCATTCATTGTTTTGCAAAGAATTTGATTTCGCCATTTGCAATAAATAAGCCATCAACGCGTTATAATAAACAAGATGGCCGCGCGCCTGCGCAAATCTATGTGAGATTCAAGAAAACCAACATAACAATCATAAAATAGTGAATCGTTATTTTAGTAGATGACGTCACAAAATTCACCATAGAAATGGGTGTTTTCGAGGGATCTCCAAAAATTAAAACTTTGAAAATTATTTTAACTATTAAAACTAACTCTAAAAAAAAAAAAAAATATGCAGTAATTTAAGTTAGAAGGTCATTTTTCATAAAAAAAAAATTAAAAAAATGGACTGGACTTCTCTATTATAGTTATGAGTTCAATTGATTTCGTATTATGATTAATAGGTAATCAATTGATAAAAAATGCATAAAAGATAATCGAGTTCATGATACAATTGATCGAGACCATTGATACAATAGCTGAATGGCCTAAAATCATTACGGATTTACGTTGAGGTCGCGGTATTGTGTCAATATTTTTTTAAATTGTGCATTCACTCTATTGAAATAATACATCCGTATACCAATAGAGTTAAGAGACCTAGATGAGGGGTACCCAACCCAAATTGTTTGGTGGGACAAAAATATATTGCTGAGCTTAGGTAGGCCACTCATGAAAAGGGAAGGGTAGGGGGGAGGGGTAAACTGCGGGTATTACCATTAATTTTTACTGGTAATTCGCTGTCCAAACTGACTATGTGTGCCACGCGCCTATGTGTGTCCTTTGCACTCACCCTCCACTTATTGAAATTAGGTCAGTTGCATTCGACCATCCGAGAAATATGCGGAAAAATTATTCTGGTTGGAATTGATTGCTAAAATAAATTCCTTGTGCGGCTATGGGCCTGGCTCTTTTCAAGCAATAAATCAAAACCCATACCGAGAGTTCGAGGTCTAATAATAAGAAAGTTCTATTTTCAAAAAATGTAATATAAATGTGATAAATTTCGAACACGTTTTTTCTCTTTTTTTGTATGAATACTAAAATCCAAAACATCTTCTTCCTTGTGCAGTCCCAACTCATTGCCTAGGTAGGCTGTTGGGGTCGGCTCTTCTCGTTCTCAGGTTGTAGCTTCTTCGGTTCTGAGTATCGCCTTCATCCAGGCCGTTTCTCTGAAGTATTTTGGAGCGTTGAGTCATCCAGGATTTCTTTGGTCTTCCTCTGGATGACTGTCGATGAGGCTCCATATACATTGCCTGCTTCACTGTGTGGTCTGATGGTCTCCGTCTTATGTGCCCATACGATGTCGTTCCTCCAGCTTACTGTTTATGTCCGTGACATTACGGGTTCACACGAATGCGTACACTTTTAATCTTATCTTTTAGTGTTACTCCTGCCGACCAACTAAGCATTTGCATTTCTGCTGTTTCAAATTGCCTCGAGTAGGAGTTGTACATAGTTCAGCATTCGGAGCCATACATTATCGCGGGTCTAACGATAGTCTGGTTTATCTTTTCTTTAAGTTTTATAGGCATTTTGGAGTCACACAATATTCCCGTTACGGATCTGAATTTAATCCATCCCACACCTATTATATGGATGACACCCGCTGCACGTCCTCCGTCTCTGTGTAGTCCCAGTGAGTGAGCCCAGATACTTATATGAAATACCAAAATCCAAAACATAAAAGCTGAAAACTTCATTCTGGGCCGCAAATAATTTTCAATTTTTTCGCAGATTGGGCATGCCTGACTTAGATGTATCATTATTATAATAAATTGAAGATACAGAGTTACAGAGAAGACGCACGTGATCTTACTGAACTAGGTCCAGTGGACATACTTTAGCAGGCTGTTTCAATATACCCAGCAATTTCATTCTTACACAAAGTTTCTGTGATTGGCTATTCCTTTCATAAGCGGTGCTACATTTTTTGTTTGATTAGTATGAATACAACTAGTCTTGTGTTTTTATAATGCCATTGCTTGTGCACCAATAATTAATAATTGTAATTTGTTACCTATAATAGAAAACAACGCGCTTGGATTGTAGTAGCCATTTATAGAAGCAAGATATGTAATTGGTCAATTATAAAGCAATATCCAATGTAAATTTATATTTCTAGGAAAATCGGAAAATCACTCGAGAAAAACTCCGGAACATTCCGATAACTACGTCAATGCTCTTATCATTTCACTATCAAGGTGAACTTTACAACCATCGCGTAGTGGACAGCCTGTTTGTATAAGCATGATAAATTGTTTATTATTTATGCATTGAACCGCTTACTCGTTAATATGCAATATTTTTTATTCAAACAGTTAGATTTAGCTTTATTATTACGAAAAGTGAGTAATTATGTCGGGGGAGACAAAGAAACATAAAAAAATATGCATTTAACATTTTAAATTTGTTTAAATTAATTCATTTACGCGATAACGCACTTTTTATATTTACCGTTTTAATTTAACATTTGATAGACAATCAATCAATGCTGCCAATCATAGAAAAAATATTATTGCCATATAAAACAAAGTGAATACATTATTGAAAAGTTTGTATCTGTATTTATAACAGCAGAACATGAAAAGAAATGTATTAGAATAATTACACATTTCCGCTAGACAAACCCTGCTTTGCCGAACAAATCATTCAAAACCTGGGATGTTTTTTTTAAAATTATGATGACATGCAGCTTTCGTAGTTTAAACCTCAACCCCATAATTCGAAGTAGGTACTTTTTGTTTTTATTTTGACGAGAATTTATTTTATAAGATTGGTAGGTAGTACTTCCGACAAATGTCATATTTGATTGTCTATTAATTAAAAAATGAATATTCCGTATTATCCGTGGATCAAACTTCGACAACCCGAACGTTCTGTATTATCCGTGAGGTGGACTCTATGCATATTTACCAATTGTTTTTTTACCGTATCGTGCGCCTTATCGTACTTTTTGGAACAATATCCAACCAAATCGTACCGAATCGTCACTAAGCATGTCATATAGATATATATATATATATATAAAATTCAATATAATTATCTTTCTATGTACGTTAGTTGTCTATGTATGCATTGCTATATTAAGCATAGCAAATGTTTAAAACATTCAAAATACCTTCTTTCAACCCTCGCGAAGGTTTCTGGATTATTACAACCACAACATCTGAAAAGTTTCTTAATCACTACAAAAACTCTTACGAAATTGTCAAAAATGTCACATATTTTCCAAACAATAATTTTAAAATTTAGTTAAATCAAAATTCAATTTTCTAATAAACTCTTTAAATTAATGAATTTATTCGAAGTTACCTTTTTGTTCTTACTCTGTCTGATCATACTTGATCGTAATTAATTGTGTCTAATCGCAACAAATCTTTCATAATCGCATCTTCTTCTTCTTTATGTGCCTTATCAGGTCCCCCCGACGTTGGCGATCACTCTTGAAAAGGTCTCTCTGTCTTGCGCTGCCCGGAATAGCTCCTCCACACTTCTAATGCCGGTCCACTCTCGTATGTTTCGCAGCCAAGACATTTGTCTCCTACCAGGCCCTCGGCGACCCTCTATCTTGCCTTTCAATATTAAATGGAGCAAGTGATACTTCTCCCCTCGAAGTATATGACCCAGATATGAAATTTTCTTGATTTTAATTAATGTAAGCAGTTCCCTATCTGCTCTAGCCTGCCTGAGAATTTCTATGTTGGTGATCATGTCGGTCCATGGGACCTTGAGCATTCTCCGGTGAAGCCACATTTCGAAAGCCTCTAACCTGTTCATGGTATTTATTTTCAAGGTCCATGTTTCACAACCATACAGCAAGACCGACCACACATAACATTTTAGCATTCTCTGCCTTAATTTTAAGCTTATATTGTCATTGCAGAAGAGGGATTTCATTTTTATGAATGCAGTTCTTGCTGCTTCAATTCTGCACCTAATCTCTATATCTGGGTCAAGATTCTCCGTGAGGATACTGCCGAGGTATCTAAATCTCTCCACCTTTTCGACATTACAACCATTTAACTGAATCATTGATCCAGAGTGATCTAGTCGTCCAAAAGTCATCCATTTAGTTTTATTGACGTTGATTGTTAGGCCCAGTTGCTCACCAGCATTATTAACAAGATCTAGTAGGTCTTGGAGGTCACTGATACTGTCAGCTAGTAATACAGTATCATCTGCATATCTTATGTTATTAATGACAACTCCGTTGATCTTGAGACCCTTCTGGGTATTACTTAGGGCTCTATAATCGCATACCTGTTTGTAAATAATCGTATCTAATCGTACGTAATGGGGTTCGTAATTCGTACTTATTCATACTCAACTCGATTTAATGACTCCAGATATTAATATCTACAGCATGTATGTCGGACGAATATCTACAGCTGATATGTTGGACAAATATCTATGAACTTTAGAGTGAAGGCTAATATCTGCAGAGCTAAGGTCGGATAAAAATCTATGACGTCCCAGTGGTGACGAATATCTATAGAGCCTTGGTGGGACTAATATCTACAGAGGGCAGCTCAGCAAGAGGTTGTAAGGAAAAGCATAAATTACTTCAATTACGTAATACTAACCTAACCTAACCTAACTTAATATAAATTAAGTTTTTTAAACTGCGTACGCAATATTACGTAATGCCAATATGCTATACATAATTGCAAATCAAACCTCTGCCAGTGCTGTAGATATTCGTCGACATCACCTGTTGCATAGATATTAGTCAGCAGTTTGAGCTGTAGATATTCGTCCTCACTTTGGTTCTCATAGATATTTCGTCGCCTCAGTTCTTAATTGTCCAAACGACCATTTTAGTTTTTGTTCAATCTCGACTTTAAAACTGAAAATAAAGCATAAAAAATGATAGATTATCACTTAACTAAGAATTATTTAAACTAATGAGACCTTTTCCTTTACGGAAATAGCTTTATCTTAAATACCTATCATAATGTTTCATTGAAATAATGAAAGAAAACCTTCTCTTCCTGCATAATTTTCAAATGGTCGTTTGGACAATTAAGAACTAAGGCGACGATTTGTCAGCAGTTTGAGCTGTAGATATTCGTTCTCACTTTGGTTCTCATAGATATTAGTCCGAATTGTTCATTTTTTGGAATTCCTGTAGATATTTGTAGACGCCTCCGTTTCAATCGTACCCAATACTAATATCAAATCCGAATCTCAGCCAATCCTACCAAATCAACTCATTGAAATAATTTATTGTACCTAATAATTCGATCAAAACATCAACGGTTGTCCCAATCGTAGGCGAACCCTACACGTTTAATATTTATCGTGATCCGTCATTGTTTATCAAATGTCGTGATACTTATTATATTGATATCATAATATGGATCACAGGATGTCTAGATTCCTGAAATCCGTATCGTGAACCCACAGATAACGATTAATATAGTGGTGTAGGCTACACGTTCAATATTTATGAATATCTATGAATATAAGAAGTATTAACAAAAACTTTGATGAACTTCTAATTCTTCTTACTGATCTTGCCTTAGATTTCGATGTAATTATCTTGACCGAATGTTGGATTAAAAAATGTTACATTCCTAAAACGTTAAGAAACTACAATCACTATAACACTCTTTATAACCAAACTCAAAACGATGGCGTCATTGTTTACATTAAAAACCACATCGCACACTCAGTCAAAGAGGTCAGAATTCAAAACGCAAACTGTCTTCAAATTCAACTAGATAGTCTCATAACAATTCTTACCATATACAGATCTCCAACAACACACAATATAACCCCATTTTTACATTCACTACAAGAAACATTATCAAACATAGAACACTGCCAAAACACCTACATAATAGGTGACCTGAACATAAACATAATCAACAAAATGCATCCTCAAGCCAATGAATACCTAAATGTATTAACTTTATTAGGATACTTCCCTGCTGTCACCGCTCCAACACGAGAACCAGACTCAAAAAACGGCAGTTGTATAGATCATGTATTTGTTAAGAGTAAACTAGACAATAAATCAATTATATTTCAATCAACTATTACAGATCACTATGCAATTATCACTTCCATCACCAAAAAAAAACATAAACCGCCCCAAAACACTCAACCCCAAGAACACATTTCTTATGAAATTCTTCTAAATCATGTCTCGGAGGAAAACTGGGAACTTACCTATTCATGTACTGATCCCACCTCTGCATGCGATGTTTTTATAAATACTTTACAAAACCACTTGGCCAATGCAACATCTTATACAAAATGTAAAAAAAAACGATCGGAAACAAAACTGAAACCATGGATCACTGCTGGTATTCTCCATTGTATTAGAAAACGTGATAAAATACATAACTTCTGCAGGAAAAACCCCAATGATTATAATTCTCTCATATTCTACAAACGTTATAGAAACCATTGCAAAAAAATAATTGAAAAGGTTAAAACAGACTACTACAAAAAAAAAATCAGTGAAGCTACCGATGATAAAAAAAAAATTTGGAACATCATAAAAGATATAACTAATATTAATAAAACCGACACACCTATTGTTAAGGTTGATATCGAAGACCGAACAATACATGTAAATTCTGAACCTAAAAAAATATCTAACCATTTCAATAAATTTTTTTCCAATATCGGACCCAACTTAGCAAAAAATATTTTGAACAGAAACTGCGTCTCAGAGAAAGACCTGGCCAACAATATACCTATCGATACTCTGAGTTATAACCCATTTCATTTTACTCCCACCACTGAACCTGAAATAATAGAACTAATAGCATCTCTTAAAAATAGTAACTCCACCGGTATAGATCACATCTCGGCAAAAATTATTAAAAACATCCAAAAATATATCGTCTCCCCTCTTAAACACATTATCAATTTAAGTTTCAAAACTGGCATTTTTCCAGACTCCTTGAAACAGGCCACGATAATCCCAATCTTCAAAGCAGGTGACAAATTATCTGTAAATAACTACCGACCGATATCCCTACTAAGCACGATATCTAAAATTGTAGAAAAGGCGGTAAAACGTAGACTCTGTAAATTCCTCGAAGATAACAAAATACTGTCGGATAACCAATATGGCTTTCGCAAAGGTAGGAGCACTTCAGATGCAATAGCCGCCCTCACAAAGATTGTTTCCCTTAATCTTGACATTGGTCGCAAACCACTTGCTGTTTTTCTTGATCTGGCAAAAGCATTCGATACGGTCTCCCATCCCTTACTGCTAAAAAAACTACAGCAGATTGGAATAACAGGAATAGCCTACAGATGGTTTGAAAGCTATCTTATTAACCGAACACAACAAACTCTCATCCAATCTGATAAAATACATATAAGCAATAAATTACCTGCGTCATATGGTGTACCCCAAGGCAGTATACTAGGACCAATTTTATTTCTCATATATATAAACTCACTATGTGCCATGAATATTGGAGGTAAGATATTATCATTTGCCGACGACACGGTCCTAATATTCGAAGACGAAACATGGCAATCCGTCATTAAAAAAACTAATAATGCCCTAATAATAGTAAAGCATTGGCTAGACACTAACCTCCTCACTCTTAACATCGACAAAACCCAATATATGACATTTTCCATACGTCAACATATTTTACCTAACAACTGTCCTAAACCTATCATTCATTCATGCTCACTTAATTTACACAATCCCGTAACCACACCTAATATTAATTGCACTTGTTCTGTCCTTAAATCATCAAAGGTAGTTAAATATCTGGGGCTAATCATAGACAATCAACTACGTTGGGAAGCCCATATCAGTGACACAGTTAAAAAACTCCGTAAACTCTGCCATATATTCTGCTCCCTTAGGTCTATCTTAGATCTACAGACCATAAGAAGCGTATACTTTGCCCTCTTCCAATCCATAGCAACATATGGTATTGTGGGATGGGGTGGTTGTGCTGAATCCATCATCAATCCAATTATTAAAGTTCAAAAACTAATTTTGAGAATCATATTTAAATGCAAACCTACCCATCCCTCAAAGGAACTCTTCGCTAAACTCAAGGTCTTAGATATTCGACAGTTATTTACTCAGATTAGCGTATGTTACACATGGCAAAAAAACCAACTGGTTGCTCCACAACATCAAGCACACACTCGTTTCTCATCAAACCTGGGCTGCGTGGTCCCTAAAACTAAAACCTCATTCGCTCAAAGACAATTCTGGTTCATCGCTCCTAAAATATATAATGCTTTGAGTGCCGACATAAAGTCACATAATTCTAAATCTCTTTTCAAATCCCATTTAAAACTTTGGATATCTGAAAAAGGAAGAGATTTCTTCAAAAAACACATAAGAGCTTAACATTATATTTAAAAAAAAAACTACTCTGGCGCATATATTCTCCTATTTCTTTCGCAGAAAGAACTTCAAAACTGAACATAAACATAATCATCGACCAAGATATCATACGTCAATGGGAAGAATACTTGACAAATTTTATTTCTATCTTTTATTTCAATCTTTTTTTTAAATATCTTTATACACTTTTTTCTCAGCTTTCTTCTAATTCTTATATTTTTATCTGTATTAGTATTTATATTTAATTTTATTTATCCCTAAATATGTTCTTTTTTTCTTTCCTTTTTATATATTTTATTACATGTTTATTTAAAATAATGTATCATATATGACTACCACAGCACGGGCAATAGCCTAGTATGGTAGTTTAAAAAATTGGCTGTATTATGTAACTTGTAAAAATTTATGAAATAATAAAAAAAAAAAAAAAAAAAAAAAATTATCACGATCTGGAATTCAAGAACCTAGAAATCCTCTTATCCATATTGTTATCCGGCCATTCGCTGGTCTAAATTCCTTGGGGTCGTCGGAAATTTACCCCCAATCTCCCATTTACTTTTCTTTAAGGCACCACCGATGAACCGGCTAAGGGAAACTGAGGGTAGTTTACGGCTAGATCGAACACCATGCGCATTCTTGCTGGGACTGTCAATCGATTGGAGAGGAATCCCACCCATTTTCCAGTGCTATACTTTTATCATTTATGTACTGTGTCTTCCTCCCTACAGGTGCTTGCAAGATAGCTGGATACAGTCACCCAGCGCTTGCCTCCTCGTGGACTATCACTAATCTTGTCTACGGTCATACTAACATTTATTGTATCTTGATTTACCGCTAAGCACTTGCATACTGCTTACTAATAACGTATGCAGGGACACTGTAGGTCTAGATTCATTCAAAATTAAATGTATATTCGTTAATTTTTCGAAGAAAACTTCTTCGGAAAGGTTTTCACTTTGTGATGGCATTATTTATTTTAATAAAAAGACAAATAACTTTGTTTACATCACTTTAATTGGTACACAATCAACATGTTTCGTAAACAATGTTTACTTCATCGGGATCAAACGTATACTAAACTTAAAAATTAAATATAGATGACACATGGAAGGAAAGGGTAGGAGGGAGGGGGAGGGGTAATAGTGGGGAAAGTTTATCAATTAGGGATTTCAAAGCCATAATAATTATTTAGAGATTTTAGAAATTAGAAAAAATGTAAATAATAAAGCAGACATAATTAATAAGCAGCAAATTTTTATAAACCATCTTTTGAACCTTTTCCCACTTAACCGGTCTTTCCCTACTAATGGCTTTGAAATCCGTAATTGATAAACTTTCCCCACTCTTACCCCTCCCCATCCCTCCTACCCTTTCCTTCCATGTGTCATCTATATTTAATTTTTAAGTTTAGTATACGTTTGATCCTGATGAAGTAAACATTGTTTACGAAACATGTTGATTGTGTACCAATAAAAATTATGTAAACAAAGTTATTTGTCTTTTTATTAAAATAAGTATATTCGTTAATTTAAAAAAAATTAGAGTCCTTGTGAGAGTCTTGAAGGAGTAACCATCTGTTACTTATACTAGGGCGGGTAAGTGGTGGATAACGTCCAATGGTCTACAATTTCAATAAATATATTTTTTTTACATTAACTCCACACAGGAGGCCCTGAGGAAAATAATTTCCCTCAGGGCCTATGTCATCTTTGAGGATGCTATGTGGAGGGTCTTTTTGAGGAAAGGAAGGAGTGAACATGGGTCTTGAAGAGACCCATGTTGTAGGAGGGAGGAAATACAGAGGCTGGTAAATCGTTCTACATCCGAGCTGTTGAACTCAAGAACGAGTCGTAAAAACGACTCGTTCTCATGTGACTAATGTCAACCGTGTACAAATGTTGGGCGCGTGTTTGGCGTGTTTCCCGACTATGCACCGTTGCCGAGGGGATCAACGACGCTAGTTCCTCGGAGCATTTTCCATTGTAATAACGGTAGAACAAGGACAGCATTCCCACCTGACGCCTGTGCTCTAAAGATTGCAATCCGTCTGTTAAGTTGGGAGAATCTATCAAACGGACCGCCCGTTTCTGCACAGAGTCAAGGTTTTTTTTTTTAAGGTATTTTGGAGCTCCAGACCAGAGGTGGCTGCCAAATTCAATACCGTGGGGCGCACTTGCGATTTGTAAAGTGTTAGCAGTTGTGTACTATTAAAGTATCTGCGGGCCCTGTACAGTACGCCCAGTTTCTGAGAGGCTAATTTATCTCTGGTTTCGATGGAGCCCCCATACCTGAGCTGGTCACTTAGAGTAACTCCAATATGCGCTTCACAATAAATATTGATTGTCTAGGGTAGCATTTCGATCCATATTGATGGATCACCATACATCAATATAGATCGTGTTAAATATTGAAGGTGTAGCCTACACCCTAGAGTTTCTCCATTCATGAATACTTTATACATATATATAAATATATATATATTATAATAGCGCATTAAGGAACGTGCTGGACTTACTTTATCCAGTTATTCTTAACATTATTTGAATTAAAAAATGTTAATGAAATTTTTGTCTCCGGTGAGTTTTTTTATGTATTTTTTCAATTTTTTTACATGTCGTAACTGCCACTCAGCCGAGTAACCGACCAACATCTCACCCGCACTAACTATCAAATACTTACTGATTTTCATGTTTTTATTTGAAAACAAACATTAAAAAAAACACCTATAATGTCGCTGGAGACCAAAATTTTATTTACATTTTTTACTCCAAATAATATTTTGAATCACTGGTTAAAGTAATTCAAGTACGTCCAACACCATGTGTAATAAATTCACTTATTTAATTTAAGTCTATATTTCCTTTCCAATATCAGATGATGCTCATTAAATCGGCCCCCAAAAAACAACATATTATTGATTGAATTAAAAACGCTTACACGAGTGAATTCTTTGTGTTGAGTCACCGCTACAGCCGCAGTATGAATAACTCTGTAGTCTTTGTCTTAATTCTTCATTCTTTCCTGTGCGTCTGGCGGAACATTGAACTCGTTATTTGTGGGGCATTCTGCGGTTTAACGGTCAATTACTTTCGAATTTATAATATGCGATTTAACCTAGTTTTTATGATTCATGCAATTAGTGGATTCTGCGTAAATTAGGCCTTGAGAATGATTTATAGGCAAGTTTATACTTTTGTTTTCTACTATGCGTGTAAAAAATACTTGGTTGCGTTATAAATAGACGTAAATCCATTTGTTCAACATTGGAGTACCTAATTTGTATTTGTTAGTATTTACATTCTTCATGGATGGGTTTTTACAATGACCGATCGTTAAAATATGTGGAATTATACGCAATGAGTTAATTTTGTTTAATCTTCAGAGTGATTTAATTTTTGAAGTAAATCTTCTTTACGCACGCTTGACTTGAGGGTAAGCTGGCGAATGCGTGACGAGAGCGTTATGAAAAGTGAGGTGAACACTTCGTATAGTACTGTAGGAGCAAGAGAGAGCAGCGCGCGCACATTTTCTTTCTCTCTTCTTTTATAAATTAGTAAAGTTTTACTTCAGTCGTGGGTCTAAAGCACACTCGTATTTTTTTTTAAATCCAATGTTTATTAAATACAAGCAAGTAACCGGCATGTGTTGCAATGCAAACTAAAGTAAGAAAGTGTCTGTGTTTTAATTCTGTTTATTCGAGTGCTTTTGGATACAAAATATTTTTTGTTTTCAACTGCCAGTAAACTAAATAAAATACACAATTTGCGCGCCACCTTTGGTGCAATTTTTTGGTACAAATTTCGAAACCTTTGCGGGCGTGCGCACAATAACTCCCCAAAGTTTCATCGCAATCCTATGAATAGTACTTACCTATAATAAAAATAATAATATTTGGATGATAACCATAGCGCCGTTTTTGTGAAAATTCACTTCAAGGGCGCTGTTAAGCCACAAAGTGAATGATTTCTTCGATAATTGAAAATTATTTTAATTGCCAATTTTTATTTTGGTACTGATTAAGATAATACTACCGTATCCGGTACCAGCGCACTGTTACATGAATGATAATACAGGTCCACGTTTCGACGAGATAGTAGTTTGCAATAGCGCGTCTATGATTCTCGTGAGTTTTCAAGAGTCTGCGCGCGTTGTCAATAAAACGATTAAATTGACTCCAGATAAATTATCAAGGTCTGTTAGTGACCAAAATAAGTTTGAAAACATGACTGCTTTTACTCAATATGATCCAAAATCATCGTTTCGATAAGACACTACCAATTTTATTAATATTTATCGATTATATTCATTGGATCAGTCTTAAGACAACAAAAATTAGTATAAATAGAAACGATGTTACTTTGCTTAAACCACAATTTTTTTTTAAACGTCAACTGGACTATTTTTTTGTATATAAAAAAAATAATTTTATGTATTTATAGAATGGTTCAAACAAAGTAATATTGTATAATGAATAACAGAACACTTTGTACAAACCATTATATTATAAACAATATCTACATGTTTCGATAACAATGTTATCTTCATCAGGATATGTTAATATAAAGAAAAATAAATGACCAAAAAGTATAGACAAATTAGAATAAACTAGAACACAAACAAAATATTAAAAAGTATAGGCTTAAAAATCATGAAAACAGTTTATACAAAAATAAATATAAAAATTATTTAAGGAAAAAAAAATTGCATTAAGATAATAAAAAAAAAATTAAGAACAAATAATTAAAATAATTAGTCTAAATCAAAAAAAAAATAATAAGTATTGTAAGTATTAATAAGTATTAATATAATTAATGATGCCACAAAGTAATTTTGCGAAGTTTGAAGAAGTAAAGTAATATTGTTTAATTTATTTACACTAGATAACCAAAAAGTTATAGCTACATCCAAAAGTACAAATGAAATATGGAAAGTATGGACAACTTATTTCTGCATAGAAATCACACATATTTTCGATGGCCATAAAGCTCTTCTAAAGTGTTAACTTCCACGACGACGACATTTAACTACCAATGATCCAGCGCTTTTTGCTTCCAACTTGTCTCGCCAAGTTTCTTCTGCAGTTTGGCCAGTACATTCAGCACATGAAAAACTGTCTAGGTCGTCCGAATGAACGTCATCAATTCTAATAGGAGCGCCAAAGAATTCTCTACTTTCAAAGAATTTTAACTTTTTTCAAGGTTTCCAGTGTTCCTATATTAATCAGATTGTTTGAATTATTTTCAGGCTGGCAACACAGCCCCACCTGCCGTCCATCTCCGACGAGTACGTGTATCTGTTCCTCCACTCTAACTTCTACGAGACCAAGGCCACGAAGGAGACCATCGAATGCTACTTTACCCTCAGGACCGCCAGCCCGGATCTCTTCACCGTCAGGAACCCGCATACTGCTCGGTTGAAGGCTTCCCTCGATATCACGTAAGTTACTAACAAGTCTTGAAATTGTACTCCTACTTCTCTTTTGAGTATAACTTATAATAGTAATAACACAACATTTGTTCAGCGTTGTTTTGTACGATTTTTCACTTTAAGTCGCCACTTCTCTTTTGACTTTATCGTCTCTTTTGACTTTATCGGCTCTTTTACTTCAATATCTCTGTTGAATTAAAATGCTCTCTTGAATTCAACTTCTCTGTCGAATTCAACTTATCTTTTAACTACAACTTCTCTTTTGACATAAACTTCTCTTTTGACTTCAAGTTTTCTGTTGAATTCAACTTCTCTTTTGATTTTAAATTCTCTTTTGAATTCAATTTTCTTTTTGACACCAGCATTTCTATTGAATTCAAATTGTGTCTTGATTTCAACTTCTATAATGAATTCAACTTCTCTGTTGAATTCAACTTTTCTTTTGGCTTCAAATTCTCTTTTGACTTCAACTTTTCATTTGACTTTAACATCTCTATTGAATTCAAATTGTATCTTGATTTCAACTTCTCTAGTGAATTCAACTTCAATTGGACTTCATTTTATCTTTGACTTCAACTTTTCCATTGAATTCAACTTCTCTTTTGATGCCAACTTCTCTATTGAATTCAACTTTACTTTTGACTTCAACTTCTCTTTTGACCTCAACTCCTAATTTGACTTCGACTTCTTATTTGACTTCATCTCTAATGAGACGCAGGTAACCACACTCTAGGGATTGCCATCCCGGCTCTCTTCGTTACAAGAAGCAGTTTTTAAGGTTTCACTAATTTTTGGAAGAAATAATAAATCATAAAGAACTTAATAGCGTCAACTTCAATAACGATAAGAGACACAAAATGTTGGACTTTTCATCCCGCGACAAAATATTCCCGACAAAATATTCCTCAACAAAATATCTACAAAAACCTAACCTAACAAAAATGGGACAAAAATAATACGGTCATCCTGTAAAGACAATAAATACACTGGGACTCGAACCCAGGACCCAAAGTCAAGGGTTATGTAAGCAAAGTCAAAGTTTATGTAAGCAAAGGGTCCTGGGTTCGAGTCCTAGTGGAGCCAATATCTTTTTCTGATTTTTCTGTCTTCAGATTTCCGATTGAGTTTCGCTAATATTGTCTTCATTTAATTAAAATGTATTATTTTAGCCGCATTTTACTATTTTTGAACAGTAATTTATTGTCTTTACAGAATGTCCGTATTATTTTAGGACCATTTTTTTGTTAGGTTAGGTAAAGTTTTGGTAGATATTTTATCGGGGATATTTTGTCATGGGATGAAAACGTGCTTCGACTTCAAAGATAGGCTGGTAACTCCGCCTTCAGACATAAGCACATAAGGCATAACATACATTAAAAATATAAATTTAAAAGAACGCTGAAACAAAATTAATATACGCGCACGATAAATACATTTTATAATCGGGAAGACTGACAATAGCTTTTTGTAACTTCATACGTCGTATTAGGTCAATATTATATTCTCCTACCCATGACCTTAACATAGAAGACAAGAGTTTCCTTGGTACCCACTAAAAAGCTTTTTTACTCAATGGATTTTTGCCTCTACTACATTATTAATTGAATATTACATTATCATCAAAACATCAGACGATTAAATCACAATAATTTAAGCCTTTTTATATCACAATGCTGACGACAGCTTTTTTACTCCCCAGCTTTTTGCCTCTACTACATTATTAATTGAATATTACATTATCATTAAAACATCAGACGATTAAATCACAATAATTTAAGCCTTTTTTATATCACAATGCTGACGACGGTTTTGCTATTGTAATCATTTCGTGTCATCTTACCGTGGGTATTTGAGTTATACAATTAATGTGAAATCGCTATGACAATCCGGGAAAATTAAATGATTATTGTATTATCTACATAATTATAATATAGAAAAAAACCCAATTGGCATGATTTTGAAACCAATTATTACATCATCAGTTATACTATCCGGCTTAGTCTGTGTTTCGGTGAGCTTTTGTTAAAATCTTATTTCTTGAGGAATAATCCATATATATAAGTATAAATATATATGTGAGTATATGAGATGTATTTGATTTGCTAAACCATTCATCCGATTACGATGAAACTTTGGGAATTTGAAGTGAGCATGCCTGCGATGGTTTCTATATATAAAAGTGAGTTCTGGCATCATGAAATTATGCGTTGCTTACCGTTCATCCGATTGCGATGAAACTTTGGGGATTCGACGTGTGCACGCCCGCTATGGTTTCTATATAAATACTGGTGAGCTCTGGCATTATGAAATTGGAATAGGTGGTACGCGAGCTGTTTGAAAACTGAATGTACCGGGATTGAATGTATGAGGAAGGAATGCGGGAGGGGGGAGGGGAACTCGAGAGGGGAGTTTGCGGGACGAGGGAGTGAGCGAGGGGAGAGGGGAGAGGGAAGGCGGAGTGGGAACGCTAGAGGGGAAGAGGATGCGGTAGAGGAAGGGGTGGCGGAAAGGGAATGGGACGAATGGGAAAGGACACGCAGGGAGAAACAATTTCTTTATTAAGTGGAATAGCAACGCATGCCGGGAATTCGCAAGCAGCAAAATATAAAACGAACGACATCTCTTACTTTTGACCGATAACTTTTTACTATTATTAAAACTCATAAAGAAAATGACAGCAGAAAATGCGTGCAAATTTCATGTTGTTAGAGCTCATGGGATAAGAGATTTTTTTGCTTCAGCATATAAGTTTTCTGAGAAGAGTAAAATACTTTTTTAATTGATTGGGTTTTTACTGATGATATTATATTTTAAATGAAAACCACCGATTTTAATAAAAATCTTTTAAAAATGGTTAGTTTAATAAGTTAGGTACGCCCCATGCGTCATAAATATGTCTAGTAATGTTATGTTATCCTGAAAACAAGCATATGGTCCAAGTGTTTAAAGTAATTGATTTATTTCATTAAATTAAATGAAGACAATATTAGCGAAACTCAATCGAAAATCTGGAGACAGAAAAATCAGAAAAAGATATTGGCACCTCTGGGACACGAACCCGGACCTTCGGCTTTTCGAGCCACAGCTCTAGCACATCGCATTAAAAAAAATAACAGTTATTTTGGCACTCATTAAATTAATATAAGTAAAATTATTACTGTGTGTTAAAAATATTTTTTAATGTTATAATATAATACATGTAATGCACTTCAACCTAAGCAATTTAGAATATTTTATATTCCACTTCCAAAAATAACACAATAATACATGTCTGATCGCTATTGCAAGTTCGTTGAACGTTCAAAGTCCGATTCAGTAGTTTTGTTAAATCAGAATTTAAAAAAAATCTCTTACGTAATTTATAATTTTTTCATCAGTATTAAAGTACATCATAATTTTAATGTGATCATCATTACTGAACAGGTGTCAAAGATTGTATTGAATCAATTGGTGTTTATATAATGACTGCAAAATAATGTCGCTGCATGAATGTATTAGCATTTTGTTGCAAATTAATAGTTGCGATGCTAATGACATAAACGGCAAATTTGTCTATTTTTTTATCAGTAATTTCTGCCAAGGCATCATCAAGTCATTGAAGGATGATACGACTGTCACATCCTAAAATGCTAAATTTTATCTTTATTTTGGGTAGAATCAATTTGCAAGTATGGAACGTATATACATATAGCAGTTCAACAATAGTAAGGCAGTATAATAAAATTTAACGCTCTAGTGGGTTCAATCTTTTAACCGTTCGTTTCACCAAAAGGGTTTCAACGAGTATATTCACTCTAGGTTAGCTAAAATTCGAAGCCTATGGTTTACAACGCGTCTCTTGGTTCAGTTCTGCCAGAGTTTTAACCGAAGATACACGCCCCGGTTAGCCTAATTAAAGATTTTAAGACGAGCATTCGCGTGGAGGGCGCGGACTCGGAAATGCAACCGCTGTGCAAACGAGTGCGCGTGCATTTAGGAGAGCCCACATTACCTTCAGTTGATTGTGTGCGAAGGCGAATATGATATAGGCTTTATTGAAGAATGAGACAAATATGATGAAAGCTTAATCGATCGAGCTACTTAACATATATTAGCTGACAGTGAGAAGTTCAAAATAAACTTATGGCGAAGAACTACGAAGTTATGCAAAATCATGCGTATTCTACAACCTCCTCCTAATCAAAATAGGTGGCTAAAGTTAAGTGGGAATTAAAACTTTATCGCCATCTAAGCATAAGGATCGAAGGTGGCACAATTCAAAATGTTACACGACGTGTGCATCGCCTTTATGTAATTCATAAAAATCATCTTTCTTCAGCTGCCCAAATTTAGGTGGCTAAGCTATCGCTCGAGTTGAAAATAAAAATAATGCCACAGTAGCTCAAAGTGCCATCTAGCTTTAAATAATTACGGGAATAAAATCTGACGGGTAGATCATGTTTTACTTGTTGTTATTAACTAATTCGCTTTCTACTAAAAAAATAAATTAATAAACTTTTATTTGAATTCCAGAAACATGGTAGCCCTACCCCAGAAAACCTCCGAAGGCTACAACATCCTGTGCTACCGCCTCGCAGACACGGACTACACCAAGCTCAACTTCTCCGACGCCGTGCGGCTCTTCTGCATGTTCAACGACGTCAGACTGTCAGAGGATGGACTTAGTGACGGGTACATTGTCATCTTCGACATGAAGGGCTGCTCGCTGGGGCATCTCACCAGGGTCTCGCTACCCGCTCTTAGGGCTTTCATGATGTACATTCAGGTAATATAAAGATGTGTTTTACTTTGGAAAGTCTTGGTTGCCTCTGGGAATTACCGCCACTTCTGCTAAACCTTCTATTACCTTCATTTCTTTATGCCTAAAGATGCGGTATTATGTACACCGCTTAGCCACATGCTTAGATCTCCCAACACTTCATCCTGGGAACTTAATCATATACCTTTAGTAATAGGCTACCATCCTATCTTATAATAATCTCTACATATTATAAATTAAAGTCCACCGCCGCGTCTGTCTGCCTGTCTCGTTCGCGATAAACTCAAAAACTCTTGAACGGATTTTCATATGGTTTTCACCATTAAGTGATTCGTGAGGAAGGTTTAGGTATATAATTTGTCAAGGTTTTGTGTAAATTGGTTGAAATATATAAAATATAAAGGGGAATATCTGTATGTGGTGGACGAGCGTGCTGGCAAGCGGGCGGTGTGGATTTGATGTCTATACAAATTAACAGATGGCAATGGTTTTAAAGCTTGGGTAACCATCCAGTTACCACAACAACGCGTGGCCGGGTCAGCTAGTCTTATAAATAAACCAACGATGGCTTTGGTAGTTTGCCCAATGGAGCCGTCCCAGTTTTATGAATATTGTTTTTGTTGGCTCTCTCAAATTAAATTTGGTATACTTCGTGGCTCTACCATTTTATAAGATCATGTTTTCAAAAATATCCAATAACCCTTATTATTCCGTATTGCTTTCCAAAGAACCAACTTAATAATCCCCGAACCTCTTTTACGAATGTGTAGTGTTGTACGTAACATCCACTGTAGTGGAAATATTTCTGATTTCTTTAGCGAAATCCCCCGGATCTTTCCAAAATTTCTTGAATCTTTTATTATAACTTAATTTCAAACGGCTTAAACTTCATTGTCTCATGTTTTTTTATTGTTTTTTTTTGCATAGCTTTTTTTGTATTTTATGTTATCATGAACACCGTAATTGGACAGTTGGTATGCATTATTTTGTAATTATTTTAATGTCAACACTCGGTCTGTTTTGTTCATTAATAAAATAAAATACCCATCAACTATTCTTGTGATAATACTCGGCAGCCCAATAAAAACCCAATCCAGTTTTGGGGCAAGGTTTTACGAAAAATATTTCCGTTGACAAAGATTGTTTTTCTTACTTGCAGGATGCCCACCCTTGCCGTCTGAAGCGCATCCACGTGGTGCACACCGCCTTCTTCATCAACCAGGTCATGTGCCTCATCAAGCCTTTCATCAAGTCCACCCTCATGAGTCTGCTTCACCTCACCACCAACGGTCCCGCCTCCATCGTTGACGTGGAACTCCTCCCAGCAGACTATGGTGGACCCCTTGAATCCCTGGAAGAGATGCACAAGGAGCAGAGGGTTCTGATGGAGAAGATCTACAAAGACTGGCTGATCGACTCGGAATGTTTTAAGGTCGAGGAGAAGAAACGCATCAAGAAACCGAGCAGGGGGATCTTTTCGAACTTTACGGGGAATATCAAGAATTTAGAGATTGATTGATAAGTTATAAGAACATTGATATTGGATACTTAGATTGGTTGGTATACCCAATTGTATGTACGATTTAATTGCATTCGAAGTATTTGATAATTTGCTGAACCAACAAAAAAGTCAATATTATGGATCATTTTTATAATTTCTTTGAGACCAATACCAAACTATAACAAAAAACCAAACACATCCGCTTTTTTAAGACTCTTCACATAAGTCCCACGAATGAAACTCTGAGATATTAATGTCTTCAAATATACCAGCTCTCAACTATTCACTTCTTCAAAGCTGTTGGTTGGTGGTAAATCAACCGTTTTTGATTTTAAATCTTTGTGTCACCTTGTTAAATGTAAAATTATCATACGGTTGTAAATTTCGAAAAAAATCCCAAGTTGGTTGATGTTCAATCATTTTAAAGAACTTTACAACAACAATTTTGTTTGGCTAAAATTTTTTCGTTCAATTTGCCTATACATTCAATTCTTAGTCGTTTTCCAGAATTTTCAATCCCTTTGTGATGTTGTCCGTTATAAATGCTTTAGCAAAATTGTTGAAAGTATATTTCAGACAGTACTTATTGCAAAAATTAAATCTATTGTTGGTTTATTATTATAACTTGTTGGGCTGTACAGTCTTAATTACTTTGAATGGTTTAAATGCCTTAAATGTATTCAAATTACAAATTTCAACTGACCAAATCTACTCGTATGCATATTTCATAACGTCTTTTGACTCACCAGAAGAGGTGTGTATACATAGAACAACGAACAAAAATTTAGAGCTGCCGCTACGAAAATTGATCAACAATTATTTAAAAAGATCAATCCAAATATTCTGTATCAATGAGATGACCTCCTTAGCAATGGATATTTTTAGGTGAATGGTCACAGCTTTATATGTAAAAATAATATTCTTCTGAGAATATTTCTTCCAGAACAGGGTTTTTGTTGTATATAATAACCTTAATGCGAAAAGGCAATCTATTTTATTCTTAATTTGTTGCTCGAAACATTTCTTACATTCTCATTTTATTATTATTAGGTTTAATTTGTGTAAATAGTCAGTAAATGGTGCTCTTCTCTAGGTGCCAAATTCCACTGAAGTATAAAAGCGTGAATTTTTTTTCCAGATATTAATCGCTTTCCGCAACAAAAACGTTTAAGGTTTAATGCAAAGATATATTTTCAAAACTGTCATAATTGTATATACAAATAAAAATCAAAACATGCTTGCTTGGGTGTATTTGAGTTGTCTATGCGTTGCTAAACCATTCATCCAATTGCGATCAAATTTTGAGGATTTGATTTATGCATGCCCGCGATGGTTTCTATACATAATAGTGAGCTCTGGCATTATGAAATTTGTATAAAAAATTGCAATAGGTGGTACGCGAGCTCTTTGAAAACTGAATGTACCGGGATTGAATGTATGGAGTGCGGGAGGGGGGAAGGGAACTCGGGAGGGGGGTTAGTGGAACGGGGGAAGCGGGAGAGGGGTGTGGGGAGAGGGAAGGCGGAGTGGGAACGCGCGAGGGGAAGGGGACGGGGAGAGGAAGGGGAGGCGGAAGGGAAACGGGACGAATGGGAAGGACACGCAGGGAGAACCAATTTCTTTATTAAGTGGAATAGCAACGGATCCCGGGAATTCGCTAGTAATTGTATAAAAATTACTTTTCTTTCTTTCGTGTCTGGAATATTGTGAAAAAGGAGTAAAGTTACGCCCATGCCAAACAAAATTATAACTTTTAGATATTCTACTAGAACAAAGAATTTTAAAGATCCTTTTTATTTTTATCCAAAATTTGTAAAAACTTTTACACAAATGTTTTTGCCTCCAATAACAATAATTCTGACAACAGAGATCAATAAATTAATTATAAATATAAATATTATTTTAACCAATTTTGTAATTACGTTTATGAACTAATGTTAAGTAAATCAAGGCTAGGTTTATATACTTGAACTATCTTTCATAATTTTAATAATATCATACGTAAAATGTTTTGGATCGATTCGAATCAGTTTGTTACAACCCTGATCTATTTTTTTATTAAGATCTTAACGAATCTCATATTTCATAGCCATCAAAATACTTCAATATGTTATAATTTTTTTATTATTTTTAAGGTCAAAGAAGTCTCCAAAAGAATAATATTTTTGTCATAATTATTTGCCATGTCACATAATTCCAACATAATATTATTTTGCATCTTTTTTGCCATTTTTTTTATAATAATCGTAGTGTTTTTGTACGTAAAAACGATGCACTTCAAATGATCGTTAAATAAATATTAGCATAAATATTAAAATCTAGGGTATAGTAATTTATCACACTATGGGGGTATTTTACCATCCTCCTGAAATAATGCGGTAAATTCACATCTCCGCGTGAGCTCCCGGTGACGCAGCGGTATACGCGTCGCAAATCTCAGCGGCAAGAGAAATCCAGCGAACGGAGGTTCGAATCCTACGAAATCAAAAAAAAAATTATCATTTTAATTTTTAAAATAAATATCCAATCTTCAAACCACTTTAAAATAAACAGGCAAAATGAAAGAAAGCGACATCTAGCGACTTTCTAGTTTCACTTCTACCGCGTGTGAATTACACACTCTGATTTTTTTAAATAAATAAATCGTTTTTAATAAATCGACAATTTACGTTATGGTGTGGATAATCTTATAGGAGGATGTTAAAATACCCCTTATACTTCACATTTATTAATTGATTGAACTTTCCACAATTTCTTCCAATTCAAAATATGGAGAGGAACAAAATATTATTTTTACAAATGAACATATCATTATAACTAATGTAATTTTTTTATTCTGTAAATTTATTTTCATTTTATATTTAGTTTTAATGTATGGTGAAAAATATTTGGACGAGTTACGGAAAAATATAAAAGCTTCATATTTTATTCCGAAGACGCAAACCTTCTAAAGTTTCTAAATTATCCATTCCGTACTACCGCCATCTATCGACATTTTCCTGAACATGATTTATTTAAATATTGTATCGTCTTCGAATAAAATAAATGTCCACCAATTTGTTAAATGCTTGCTAAAACCTATACATCATTGGTAATATATTATTATCTATGGTCAGAGTCGGTAATTATATAAGTATTTTTTAATTCTGGTAAAATTTTATAAGACTTTGTAATTCTTACTGGAATGTTGAATTTTCTTTACTGTATATAATTTGTGTTTTTTTTAAATAAATTTCTTTGATACAAAATTTTGTTTATGTGATTGAAGTTGAAAACTGTTATTAGAGCAGGCGAGTCCACATCATGGTAGAGACTTTGCTGAGGTGTCGTAGTTTCCTAACTATCTATTTAATACACAGCCACTTACTAATAAACGTGGTTTAAATTTTACGCATCTGACAATTACCATACACTAATGATTGTTTATCAGTTGTTTAAAATGTAAAACACGTTTATTGGTAAGGCGCTTACGTACATAGAGTGCCGGTTCACAACCATACCAAGAATACATTTTTACATTATATTATTTAGTCCCTTGGAAGACTGTTGGTTTCGATAATATTGTTGTCAAATATTTTAAAGGAGATAGCCTTATTTATCTCACATGGTTGGGCAAACTTTAAAACCAGTATTTGGAGGAGGGTTAAACCTCAATAGATTGGAGAATGGCTGTAATCATGCAATCATTATACAAAGCTAAAGGGTCACGTATGGAATGTGGGAATCATAGGGCTAATAGCCTGCTAAGTTCAGTCGGCAAGCTGTGTGGTAAAATATTTATTGAAAGGGTAAGATTTGAAAAAAAGATAAAATATGTGATGTGCAAGGTGTTTTTATGGGTGGAAGGGGTTGCATGGACCTGATTTTCTCATCGCATATCCCCACTGAGAAGTTTAAGTAAGGTAAAGCCATGAATGATGTGTGAGAAATGTTGAAATACGCAAAGAATGCAAGGCTGATCTAAGCGTAAGATTAAGAAAGGTACACTCAGATGGTTTGGGCAAGTAGGGCGAATGAAAGGAGAATATTAGTAGAAGAAGTCGGGGACGCCTGAGGAAGACATGGCACGAAGTGAATCAGATACCTACTTGAGTCGGGCCATGTTAAGAGCCAGAATAATAAAAGAGTTTATATCAGACGATATATGAATGTGAATGTAGCAAAGAGTGTGTGCCAAGACCGAGTTGATTGGCAGCCCATCCTCTCTAACCTACCCTCGCGGGGATACGGCGTGATGGTTAGTTAGTTTTAATTTCTTAAAACAAACAATCTGCGCAGTTAGGAATTAATATCGAACAGCCAAAATATAATTGCATAACGCACAACTTTGACTTACACATAAATTTACAGTGGTTTACTTAGTTTAAAAAAAATGAAATGTATAAAAACGTAAATGTACTTTAAATAATAATTTAAATAACAACTCAAAACAGTATGTAACTCCATAAACACACAGTAGGTGAAACGAAATAATAATACACAGTTCATTTGCACCCTCACACGGTATACCATAATAACACAAGTTTTAAAAAATAAGTTGCATAATTATGTACTATTTATTAACGATAGTAAATACATTTACATTTCAGTTGAATTACACGTAAAAGAATAAAGAAAAGTTTGTAATAATTCTCCCCATGAAAAGGATGTCCGATTGTCCATTTCTGATTGCGCAGATGAATGAGAGATCAGCTCCGAGTCGTGTGGGATCTGGTGTGGAAATAACAGCGTTAATGTTCGTCCTGGAAAAGTTAAACGTATGCACAGAGTGTAAAGGGACGTATTAGACTTACTTTAATCACTGATTCCTGACATAATATATATATGTACATAAAAATCAAAATATGCTTGCTTGGTGATATATAATGTGATATGAGTATGCGAGTATATGATATGTCTACGTATTGCTATATCAAGCAAAGGAAATGTTTGAAACTTTCAAAAACCTTCTTTAAACCTCCGCAAAGGTTTCTGGATTAACACCACCACATGAAAATGCATATGAAAAGTTTTTAAATCATCACAAAAACTCTTGCAAAACTGTCAAAAACGTCAAAATTTTGAGAAATACATTATGAAAAACAATGATTATTAAAACAAAATTCAATTATCGAAACTCTTTAAATTAATGAGTTTATTTTAAGTACTCGCCCAATAGTTTGAATCGAACCAAGAATTAAAGATTTTTTAAATAGGTACCTACGTTACGTAGCAAAATTGATTGATTGTTCTTATAATTGTTGTATGTAATTGTTCTTATAAAGGCTACAATAAATAAAGCATATTCATTATTTTTTTATAGTAATACCTCACAAGAGTCTCAGCTGCTCCCGTCTGGAGCCAGTAGTTAACAATTCAAGGTATCTAGCTCGACATTGTTATAAAATCCCAGGTTTCTTTTTGGATTTCATTTTAATTTAATTGGGTACCTAAATGTCTAATCTTAAAATTTAAAAAAAATATAACATTTTAGCTGCTTGCGACTTATGGCACCATCGCAAATACGCACTACCTCGAAACGCAAAGAGTAATTTTATATCAGTCAAGCATACATATACCAAACCACCCACTAGATCGATATCTTCGGGCTTTAGTACGTGAAAAATTTGGTCACTATTTCACCATCAAAATGCAATAATTTTTCGACTTCTTTTTTTACTTATCACTTGTGACGTCACGCACCATAGACGAAGATAGAGTAAGCAACAACAGAACAATGCTCGATCATAGACAATATAATTTTCTTTCGGGGCCTACCCAATACCATCCAAATCATTAGCCTAAAATATTATTTTTAAAATAAAACTCGTAAATGGATGATAAGAATTCTATTATAAACATGTAGAAAAAGGAAATACAAGAATATATAATTAAAATATGATTATGCGTTCCTACAAAACTACTGAATTAAAAATATTTTCATCTTTTAACAGAAAAATTTAAAACTCAGAATTACATGTAGGTACATATTTTAAACAAGAATACAATATAAGCAGGTTATATTTCTGTAGCAAATTGCCACATGAGGACGTTGTTTTAAAGATAAATTTCTCTTTTGAACGTACCTATTATATCTTTCGGCAAGTAAAAATAAATTTATCATATTTCCAAGATCCAAGGAGACATTAGTTTGCATAAGATGTTTGATTCTTCATAAGGGGCTCAAAAAACATTATATTTGTTTATTTGGCATTTAAAGTAGCTCAGCTCACTATATTTTCCCTGAAATCATAAAAAATAGGATAAGTTATATTTTCTAATAACTACATTGGTTCAGTTATGGAAATTTGTAAAATAATGCAATTTTTATTGTATTTTTGTATGTGTATTATAGTACATACCTATGTATGTAGTTACATTTCCTCCCATGTCTTTTAACTTTTAATTTATGATAACTCTCATATTAAACCAAGTTTTAGGTTCTAGGATACCTACTTACTTATATAAAGAAGCCTACTCAAATACATTAAATTTGACTGACGTTTTTGTAAAATGAAAGTTAAAAAAATAATAATTACCTCTACCATGACTGATAGTATTTCCCTTAACCTCATGTAACCATCTCCAGAAACAGAAGCGAATGTATTGAAGTGTGGATAAAGAATATTATATTGTAAACAAGTAAAGTTTTGTCGGTTCAGATTCCACTGAAAAATATAAATAAATTTATTATTATACTGATAAAAATATAAAAAAATGTTGAAAATAAGAACAGAAAATGCAATATAGAAAACATATTTACCTTTTTAAGATGTAATCGTGATGTTGGATAGCGTCAATTATTAGATCCCAGGTGAAACATAAATATGTTCTGAAAACGGAAACATGTATATCAGTTTAAAAATACAATTAAGCAATACATTTCAAAAAATATTTTAGGAACACTGAAATAACAACCAAAGGAAGACTCCCACCTGCAATTTTGCGGGTCCTGTTCTCCCATTTTTCATTCGATCGTGAATTCCCAAAATTCATAATCGTTACTTATTGCGTCGGAAATGTAAATGTCAATTGTCAATCAAACGTAATTAAAGCAGAAAAATGCAACAAAAATAAAAGATTCCTATTGGTTGATTTAAGGGGTCTCCACACGGTACTGCCGCAGAACTGACTAAAAATCGTATGGTCTGTAGTCAAAAGCGCCAGCCGTATTGTTATTGTAATAACAATACGGCTGGCGCTTTTGACTACAGTTCTGCGGCAGTACGTACTGCGGCAGTACCGTGTGGAGACCCCTTTAGTAGCCGGTGACCATAAACAAATCAAAGTGGACTTATGAAGTCACCCAAAGATTCTGACCACGTTTTGGCTCGGAGTTATACCTTATACCCGCCTGCAGTCAAGTTTAGATCTCTCCGCGGAAGGACGTGTGCACGTTATCGTGATAATTTAACTATAACTACTGTGTTTTTCAGAATCTTGAATGATGAAATCTAGGAAATAACTTGTGTTTTAGTGTGATAAAAAATATTGAAGTAACGATTTTTCAAAACATATTTTTCTTAAAGTTTTGAATTCATCGAGACTTTTAAAAATGTATCCGAATGTATCCGGCAAAATTTAACGTTTTCTGTTTTTAATGGATATTAATGTGTCACATCAACTTTAGTTTTGTGATATATTCAGGGTTTACTTTAACAACTTTGAATATTTTCAGCACCAAGGCGATTTTTATCTGTAGTAATTTTTTAATTCAAATTTCATAACGCCAGAACTTACCATTATACATAGAAACACTCTTCTGCTAAAATTTAATGTTCTGTAAAATTTTGGAGTCAATCCATCGATTACTTTCCGAGATCTTCGAACCCAAAAATACGGAACCTAAATTTTTATATGTATAGATTGCTGTAGGTATTTAAAACGTCTGTATCAGGTCGAATCGCACAATATATATTTTTTAACAATTTTTTCATATAATGATAATTTATATTGTCCCAAAAACAAACTAAAATACTAGATACTCAAAATTACCAACTGTGTAGCGGGGAGGGGAAGGATATGGGGAAGAGGAATGTGGGGGAGTACCTGGATATTCAGATCTGGTCACTAAACACGGCTAACGCCATTTCAAGCAGCGTTTCAATTCTGAATGGTGGTCGTACACCAGGGCGATACCGATAGTATCTTCCACTCTGGAACGTGCCGCAAATATACTATAGGAACATTATTTTTGTGAAATAACATAAATTTTTCAAATAAAATTTATTTGCCCACGCCGGGATTCGATCCCGTGACCTTCAGATTGTGAGTCAAAAGCCTTACCGCTAGACCACGCCGGCCGTCAAAATATCATGTTAGGTACGATGCCAACTATAGTATAACTCTACGTTATGGTCTCCATTTTGCAATATGTTGTACGATGTACGATGCCAACTATAGTATAACTCTACGTTATGGTCTCCATTTTGCAATATTTATTCCGACAACATAGAAAAGATTCAACACAAGGTATGTAAACTGTAAATTGCATATTCCGGTACAAAACATTGATTTATTACCTTGATTACCTACTGGATAGTGTCCGTATTAAAACTTTCAGAAAGAAGAATAAACACAGATTTAATAATTTTATTTATATTTATTTACGCCCTAGTGGGCTTTTACAAGCATAGAAGCAAAAGATAATAACAATAATAATTATATACTCATATGTTACTAAACCAATAAAACAGAATAAATAATAAAGCAATCATCATCACAAGGTATAGAACATCATAACAGAAATTAAAAACATTAAAAAAAAAATTAAACATCATAAAAGAAATGAAATAGTATGAGTAATAAGAAAAAATCAGTAATAAGACCAGAAATACAATAAAGTGCAATGTGTAAAAGCTAGTTAGTAGGTATAAACAAACAATTATATGTGTATTATTATGTAAGATGATAAAACAGAACTAAATAGAACAGCAAAATAAAATAAAATAAGGTTTTAAATTAATGGTAAGATTTTAAATGAGAGGTCGTTTTATGAAAAGAACAAAAATAAGAAAAGTTAATTATTAGCAGATAAAATAGAGATGAGTTGTCTCTTGAAAATTGCAAAACTGTCAACACCAAATATATCTTAGATTCACAATGTTTATTTATAATGTTACATAAAATACCGCATTACAAAATTTACTGTCCTGAATTGCTTCAATTAATCAACATCCATATTCCCAAAAGATCTTGCCGACATTTATTACCCTTTTACTTTAACAATACCAGGACACTTTTTACCAAAATTACCCGATTCCGAGACTCACATACTCGGAAATAAATATTCTGATCTGGGAGATATATTTCAACTTAGTAAAAGTATTGTTTTTTCCAATTCTTTTATATATCGAGGCACAAATAGACGTGTATAATAAATAATTTGTGCAATTTTTGTTTATATTGCATACCTACATATTTATGTGAGATTTCGTTTCATTTTTACCAATGTATTTTATTTTATTGTATGCGTTTGTTGTTTACAATTATTATTATTTTTTATTGTTTTAATTTTCAAGTACTTAAAATAAATTTGATACTCAACTTATAAACTAGAATGTAAAAGTCCATTAGGGCGTGTAATAAGTAAATAAAATCAATATATAAATAAATAATACACAAAAATTAATATTTGTAATATATGAAAAATTAAAATTTGAATTAAGACATTGTAATAGGTGGCGCGTGTCACCTAATCCAGAAGCTGACAGACCTGAAGATAACACGAATGAACCACGCATCCGGCGCTGCACCAAACCAATAAACGTTATCAGCTACAATGGACCCGGCCGTCTGCTGCTATAAAAGAGACCACCGACTTCTAACGAATGCTTATCTTCGACTAATCATTAAAGGGACTACACGTCCCTAGTTGCTAGATTCTCCAAACTGAAACTGTAATAACTCACATGTACTCTTTATCGTTTTTAAATAAATAATATAAGTTCACCGAATATTCATTTAACGTGTCTGGTGTATTAAGAAACCCATCAAAAGTTAACTGGCGCCCAACAAAGGAGGCTTCTAGAACTATCCCAAGTGTTCCCGATACCTGGATCTGGCTAAGAAGTTCTGGCTGATATCATTTCATCCCGTTGAAGTCTCAAACCCACAAATTTGTTAACACCATCAAGATACTGTGAAGAAAACGCTGAAAATTTACATGTGAGTACACTTTTTCAAATTTTCGTCTATCCCATAGCCCGATAGATCCTTACCTTTCCTTATCCACAAGGACAGAGTGTATTTTTTCTTTCTCATCCAAGAGCAAGTCATATTATTGTAGTATTAGGTAATTCGATTTTTTTTGCACTATTAAATTAAACAAATAAATTTTAAAATGGCACTACCAAGCCAGTCAAATTTCGCGTCATGCTCGGACTCAATCTATGAGTACCATGGGTCTCAAGATGAGCTATATTTTTTTATAAAGTCGGCTAGAGGCTATTTATCAAGAAATGGTAATACGCCGGATAACTTAGAAAAAATTATTTCAAAATTGAAAGGTAAAGCCCTGCAAGTAATTTTAATGCACGACCAAGATCTTACCGTAGAAAATATATTTGATATCTTAAAAAAAGAATGTGGTGATAATAGGACAATTTCGTTATGGCAAACGGAACTTATTAATTTCCAAAAGGGAAACCGAGATTTCTCGACCGTTATACATGAGGTCAAGAAGATATTATTTATGATAAAAATAAAAATAACGGAGTCAGTCGGTGCAACTAATGCACCGTTGATATTTGCTGCATATCAAGATACGGCACGCAACACATTACTTAGTATGTTACCAACGCATATCAAATGTGCAAATTTGAATAAAGATTTCGATACTTTGTGTTACGAAATTCGAGCTTTAGTCGCGTACGGCGAACTAGATAAGAAAATGCAAAGTCAAAATAATAATAACTCTAACGAAAATTTTACACCCAGGCAAAATAATTCATACACGCCGCGTCAGCCCTATAACGAACCCCGTTTTAGTAATAAAAATAATAATTTTGAACCGCGCCCATATAATAGTTATAATAGACATGAGGATGTCAGCATGCGCACTGCACCTCATCGTCGCCAAGATGGAGGACCCATAGTTAATTTAGGAAATGGTCGAACGGCTCAGGAGTTGTTCCACACTGAATATCCTGAGGATTTTCACGAGGAAGAAATAGAAACTCCACCCCCATAATCCATTTACACAATATAAATTGTGGTTTGCCGTTTATTAAGGCACCCCTAGGAATTAAAATATTAATCGATACCGGCAGCACTAAATCATTCATGACTCGCGATTTGTATAATAAACTATTTTTCGACTGTAAATACTTAAAGGAATCTTTTACGGTCCAAACAGCGCACCAAAGAACTTGCCATGAAGGAAACGTTATAACCCCTTTCTGGAAGAAAGTTTTTGGTGAAAATAATAATGAAATGCGCTTTCACGTTTTTAATTTTTCTAATAATTATAATGTTTTAATAGGTATAGACATGTTAAGCTTAATGGAAGCAACTCTTGTATTTAAAAATAAAACAATGCGTACGCCAAACAAAATCATAAAGCTCTTTCATATGGAAGAAGCTGACGACTTAGATAATATTTTAAATAAAAATAAAAATTTATTATCTACAAAGTTGAACTGCGCTCCCCGAGACGAACGTAAGATAACGCCTTTAACAGAAGCGTCGGTCTATCACCAGGCTTATCGCCAACCCCATGATAAGCGCGATAAAATAGATTTACAACTCAAAGAATACGATTTATCCATTAACAAAAAAAGGATTGTACAAATTATGTAGCAGATGCGCTCTCGCAAGATGAAATTAATATGAACGAAGCAACCACCAGTTCTATGATGGTTGAAGTTGCCACGTGCTCCCGAAGTACTATAGTTGATATTTTTCATAGCAATATCGACGATAACGAATCAGGAATTCCAATTAGGTATGAACACCCCGCCCCTAGAATGAATAGAATATTTATCGAAACCGCGGTGACCGCATCACGAAAACTGCAAAATAAAGAAAACGGTACGGACCATATCTGGTACATACCCCCAGATGATGCAAGTAATACGTTCGTCCAATTTATAGAACAATGTTGTGATAAGAATAAATACGCTGTAATAATCAAAGATGATTTTATGTACGAAAAGTTAAACGAAAGCTATAGAAAAAATATTGATAAAAGCTCCTTGAAATTAATTCGTTATATCAATATAAAAATTGAACCTGCCAGTAAAGAAGAAGAAGATAATATAATACATTTAACTCATGTAGAAAATCAACGACACATCGGATTAAAAGCTCTTTTGACAAAAATAAAAAGAAAATATAACTTTTCACAAATGCGCAATAAAATAACGGAGTATCTCAAGACATGCATAATATGTCAACAAACTAAATATATTAGATATCCGGTTATGGAACCCTTATGTTAGGTCCACACCGAAGCCAACCTTCCAACTCCGAACTTAGTTCGGAGTTGGAAGGTTGGCTGATCGTGTGGTGGCTGCATCCAACCCTCCAACCCCGAATTCCGAACTCCAAAATGGCGGACATGGAACAGCTGTAGCTACGTTGTATCTTATCAGGTTGCCTATAATTATTACGTACTTATTATTATGTACTTATATACACGACATGTTTTCAAACAATTGTTATACCACTCTCCGTAATAATATCGTCATTTTAATAGTACGCGGCACGTTTCTTGATCGCCTGCCGTTCGCAGACGGATGTGTGGACAACCGCGGCAGGCTGGTTCGTGTGAGTTGGCCGTCGGGATCGCCTCGAAGGCGATCCCAGGCCAACTCGAACTCCAACCTTCCAACTCGAACTTCCAACGCACGAACACCCCTCCACACGATCGTCCAAACGTTTGAAGTTGGAACGTTGGCCGCAGTGTGGGCTTACCATTACAATCCACTATCACTCAAGATTATGTTGCCCAACACGCTAGAGATTATAAAACTTTACAAGGAACGATCTACAAAGGTCGAAATAAAATAAAAAAAATAAAAGTCTAGCTCATGTAAACGGAAGTCGTAAGCAGCGACAGATAAATATTGATTGTATAATCTAAGTAAGCGAACGAAACGAGGACTCGTTAATAGTCTAGGGTTTGTTATCAATACCCTTACTGGTAGTTTAGATGATAACGACTTAAGCGAGTTAAAAGATAAAATTAATTTTAATAATCATAGGATATCTCTGACCTGCAATGTATAATGCAAGACAATTACTCAAAACTCAAAAATGTTTCCGATAACCAAATTGTCTTATCATTATGGTATGTTATTGTACAAAATTGTCTTATCATTGTAAACATAAATAAAAACATAAATAGATTTTTTTAATTTGCTCCAGCATTTTAAAATTAGTTCGATAAGAAAGAAAATTACACTTCGTTATAACACTGACTCTTATTATTTCCAAATCTTCCGATAATAACTGCCTTATACCCACATCCCTCCCAAGACGAATTTTGAAGAATGGAAAAGATGTATTTTTAGCCGACAGATGCCAAGAGATGACCGACACCATGAGTATAAGCAACAAGGAGATTATAACCCTAGATGACTGCACCAAGGAAAATAACTACAAGTTCAAATTCACGGATTCAAATTCAAGAACTTACAAAAATGCAAATGCATGAACTAACTGCATTATCATCGTAGCCGCATTCCTCATATGGAAAATCATCAAACCCCTCATCAAGAAGAAGAGGAGTTCGAATTTAAGGGGAGGAGTGTCACCTAATCCAGAAGCTGACAGACCTGAAGATAACACGAATGAACCACGCATCCGGCGCTGCACCAAACCATTAAACGTTATCAGCTACAATGGACCCGGCCGTCTGCTGCTATAAAAGAGACCACCGACTTCTAACGAATGCTTATCTTCGACTAATCATTAAAGGGACTACACGTCCCTAGTTGCTAGATTCTCCAAACTGAAACTGTAATAACTCACATGTACTCTTTATCGTTTTTAAATAAATAATATAGGTTCACCGAATATTCATTTAACGTGTCTGGTGTATTAAGAAACCCATCAAAAGTTAACTCGCGCGAGCTTATGTACTGGGACTGAATATATTTTGATGTAACGCGGGAGGGGATTGATGGGTGGTGGGAGCGATGCAGGGAGAAACAATTTATTTCTTTGAATAAGGCATTGCAACGCATGCCGGGAACCAGTTAGTTCGGAAAAAAATAATATAAATTATATGTTGGTTTCCGGTGCCATTGTAATGTTTTTGTTTGTTTTGAAATTTCTTCCACATGTCGTCAACTGACCTCTCAGCCGAGTTTCCGCTCATCCAAACCTAACTATCCAAAACTGAGTGAATTTTTATGTTTTTTGGTGAAAAAGAAAACATCATAAATGTCATTGGAGACGAAATTTTAATTTACATTTTTAGGGTTAAAGTAAGTCATGTAGGTATGTTCCTTAACACCCTGTCGTCGCCTTAGTTCTTGCTTGTTCAATAGACCATTGGAAAATTTTACAGGAGGAGAAGGTTTTCTTTCATTATTTCAATGAAATATTATGATAGGTGTTTAAGAAAAAGCTATTCCGTACAGGTAAAGGTCTCATTAGTTTAAATAATTTATTTTTATTTTTTATACCTTATTTTTATTTTAAAGTGGAAATTGAACAAAAACTAAAATGGTCCATTGAAAAAAAATAACTGAGACTACGCTGTGTTTAAAAGCTGCTTTATAGTGCATCAGAAACGTTATCAAAACACCACAATTAGCTGGTGATGATGAAAAAATTATAAGAATAGAAGGAAATATCCAAAGAATGTGAATTTCATGTTTTTCAAGATAATTTTAAAAAATATTGAGTTTATCAACTATAGACAGCCCGTTGATGAACTACCTTACGTGGGTTAGAATGACCTTGCGGCTACTCTTTGCTATAAACGCTTATGGACTTCGATACAAGTTTTGCCTGACCACTAAATAAGATTGGTATACACAAATAAATGGTACTCACTGATGTGTCTCGTGGCTGGTTCTCATTCGGTGACAGGCACAGATATATCCATAAACGTTCGATATGATTGTTCTAGTTGGTTTTGAGTCAGATTAACATAATAATTTTACACAAAGCATACGATAGAATACGATATGATTTAAACTTTATGTCACGATAGATAAATAACACTTCAACGTTATGATTCGATAAGAGCGAATTACAATACGAACGATGATTGTTAACAGACTGACTTATGGACTGACGATTCACGATAAGGTGGTACTTGACTTCTGTCTATGCCGTTGTTTAGGTACCCTTTGTGTGCGGAATACCAAAATCTGGATTCCTTCCGATCCTTCAGGCCGATCGGAACAAATACGAAAGAAACCCATCAGCGTTATGAAAAAATCGATATTACTAAATAAAAGCGTAGGTTTATTAAATAAATTATACCAACAAAACATACAAATTTTATTCAATAAATACTAATATACATATTATCCTTTTGCATCGTACAGAATCACTTCCTAACGTTCCGGTAGGTTTTTGATCCTACACCGCCGGGGTTTGTTTGAAAGTGAATAATTGTGCACATTAAATGTAATTACATTTTCCTAAATATAAGAAATACATATAAAATAAAACAAATGAAAACAATGTATTTTGCCCTTCGTCAACCAATCATAGAATATGGAATAATTGCTTGGGGAGGTTATCTCAAACTCAGCTATCGATCACATAGAAAGCGCGCAGAAAACGATCCTAAAGGTAATACTTAAAAAACATAGACTGCTGATACAGATCAAATATTTAACAGTTATGACGTACTAAATATACGCCAATTAACAGTTAAATATATTATACTATATAAATATGTTATGCTACTAAATTACATTTACAACTAAACTACACCATAAACAAATTTCAACAAACACAAAACTCGACTAACCAGTTAGACAAGCATACAAAGAAAACATAAAAAACTCCGAAGGTAAATACAAGCTTTGGACAAAGATACTATAAAAAAATAGCATGCATGAGCATTCAAAAGTGTTCCACTTGAAAATAAAATTGAGGAAAACCAAAATTAATTCAGAAAAAAAATTACAAAATGGATTAAAGAACAGAAAAGACAATATTACCTAAATTTCATAACATAAAGTAATGAAACATACACGTAACACACAAAACCAATATAAAACTCAAATAACTCACCAACAAAATATATACCGATTTTAACCTAATTTAATTTTACTATTTAAAATTATAAAATCTTTATTTTTATTATATATATTTATATAGGTATACATTTTTTTTTTAATGTATTATGTATAAATGTTTTTATTATAAAATGGAGGCCTCAGCGGGTAAGCCACCCAGTGAGGTCAACATTACTGGATTGTATTATTAAATGTATAATATTGTATTAAAATACAATAAAAAAAATTATAAAAGCGAACCTTTTTTTAACAATGTGTGATCAGATTAACGTTTGCCACGCGTGTTTAAAGACCGTTCAAAATAAAATCAATAAAAAAGTATACAAATAATGACTGTGACAGTCATGACTCATGACCCATTCGTTAGACTTACTGGTGGCAGCACCGGCTGTAACTCCCTCCTCATTCACGTCGATGAAGGCCATCTGGATGACTCCGGTGACTTTCAATGGAGAAGGGTTGACCAGGAGACCTCCGAGCTCCGCGTTGTCGGAGAACATGGTACTCATGCCGAGCTAATGTCAATGAAAGTGTTAGGTTAGTTGAATTCTTCTGAAAGTTTACATATTTTCTAATGCGCGTAAAAGAGACCAAATTCGCGGTATTTCGGAGAAAAGTTAGTAGTATGAATCTTAAAGGTAAAAAATCTTAGGAACAATACAAGGCACTGGATCATACCGAATTAAATTAATCATGGGCGAGTAAATTAAATCGAACGCATGGAAGCGAGGAAGAGGTATACTGACTGAGTGGAAGTGGATTGAAGCAGGACAGGAAGGTCTATGGACTGGAGAGGAATAGTTACGGAGGTCAAAATCATACCCTGGGATTTACCACGATTATTATGAATGTTGCGGAATGGAATTTGAAAAAAAATTGAAAATCTCCTTAAAAAAATTGAAAATTAAAAAAGAGGGAGGGGAACTCGGGAGTGGGATCCGCGGGAGGGGGGATTCAAATACAGGAGGGGGGAGGGGAACTCAGGAGGGTGGTTCAAGGGAAGGGGGAAGGGGTGAAGTAGAGTGAGGAGAGGGAAGGTGGAGGAGGAGTAGTGGGAACGCGAGAGAGGGAGGGGACGCGGGAGAGGAAGTGGAGGAGGAAGGTGAACGGGAAAAATGGGAATTCTTTATTAAATGGCATAGCAAAGCACGCCGGGTACCAGCTAGTATTGAAATAAAATCTTAAATACAATAAATTACACAGAAAGAATGAATGGTTGTAGGTATGATGTAGAATAGATGTGAATGAACTATAATGTAGTTAAAAAAATAATATAGAGTTTTCTTACCAGAAACCATGTTGCTGAAGGTTGCCATTGCTACTGGTTGCTGAATGTTGGCTCCAAGGAAATATATACACTCAGCGGGCAATCGGAACATCAAAGTGTGGGCCGGTTGCTATTCAAACATTGTGAAAATTATATTGTCGTGCCTAAGTGTTAAAAAGCATACTGTGCTATACACACACAAGCAGTAGAAGTGAAACCTTCGGAAAGGTAAAGTCGAAAAGAGTGGGGAGGCTACGAAACACCGATTATACTATCACATTCTCTCGCAGGCTTAATCCTATAGATGTATGTGTTTGTCTCTTTTCAGTGTGGCTATTTTTCGGTTCATCGAGTTTCAAATCACAACGGTTCTAAAGAAGTTTTCCCTTCAAAAATGATTTTTTGAAGTCATAATTAGGGTCTTAAACATCGCTTTGTAGGTTGAACTCAAGAAATACCACAATTTTTGTTTGCATGTAAAAGGGGTATTTCTACGTTTTTTATAGCTTAAAAAAATTGCGATAATTGGAGCATTTTTATTTTATTTTTATGTTGACGAATAAATTTTCTACAGCGATTTAAAGTTCCCCATTTTTGAATTACCGCTAAAACGATATTTTGGAGCGTGGCTATCGTGTGACGTCATGAGTGCGGATGCTCAATGACAGTGTTTATTTATGCTGGTTCAGCTGAGCTACGCTTGTGACGTCACAACACCATTTGCAAAAAACGGGCCGTTTTGATTTCGTCAGTTTTAGAGCGTTTTTAAAATCAATAATATTGAATGAAAACACAAAAAAACAAACACTTTTAGTAGGATGTTTAAAATCAGAAAAATGATCTTTAAATATTCCGTACGTTTTCAACAGAATCCCTTGTTTGTGGAAATACCCCATTCTACACGGATGTGTAGAATTTACCTTGTTGACAGACCGAGAGTCCTTAGAAAAACCAAAATAACCCCATATAAAACAATTATTAGAATGGTCTTGGCCTACGGATGTGAAGCTGGAACACTGACAGCAAAGTCAGCGGAACAGCGGTACTTCGAAGAATCTTAGGAGCGGTGAAAGAGGGAGAGGCATGGAGAATCCGCCACAATAATGAGCTCTATGATATTTACCAAGCTCCCATACTCTCCACCCATTTAAGGCTCCAAAGATTTAGATGAGCCGGACGTGTGCACCGAATGCCAGTACCGAAGAAGGTCCTAACAGGACACCTGAGAGGTAAACGAAAGGCGGGCAGACCTAGGCTGAGATGGGAGGATGATGTCAGGAAGGATGCAAGAGGAATACTCCTGTCGCAAATTGGAAGACGACGGCCGAGGACAGAGGGATATGGAGGCTTATTTTGAAGGAGGCCAAGGCTCTAAATGGACTGTAGCGCAGTTGAAGAAGAAGACAGACCGATTGCTATTACTAATGCACAGACGCCAGATACGTTGAATCTTTGAAGGAGCTAGGGGCGTTGATCTTCTGAGTAACGTTCAAAATCTGTTTTTTTTTCTTCTTTCCCACGTCTTTCTATTTGGCCTCTTCAAGACCCTCATTAATAAATCTTTTTTAAATTTTTTTTCTAAATTTCTTTTATACATATATTCAATAATTTAATTATTTAATTAAAAAAACAGTTTATTTATAAATAAGTTCGGCTGCTAATTATTATTACGCAAGACAGCTGTTTCGCCTTCTGAGGACATTATCAAAATGTGGTCATGCCACATACAGACAATCTATTTGTAGTATTTCTGGATAGGTTTGTACTATGACTAATTTCTAATTTCTGATTAAAAATGACTGAAATTTTTAATGGTTATTATTTTCCCAATTACTGTAATTTCCCACTTCGACTAAAAGTCGCTAAGCAATCTAATTGTGAGTCATTCACAAATGCTGACTCATGGTTTTCTTTTCAAGCATAATTAGTTATTTAAAAATTGGTTCCGAATACATCTAAAAGCGGAGAGTGTATTATATTTTTTTGTTAATTTATTAAAATAGCTTTAGGATTATTATTATGTTTTTTAATTTCCAGCTGCTCTAAAAGATTAAATTTACGTCCTTTATTTTGAATGTGTAAAGGAGTTGGCTTATTATCATCGCTAAGTGAGTGATTCTCATCTAGGAGATGTTTGGCAAATTGTGATTGTATTTTATTATTATTTTTAAATGATCTCATGTGTTCTATGAATCTAATATTAAACGACCGGCCAGTTTGTCCAACATAAACAGCGTTACATTCGTCACACTGGAGTTTATAAATGCCGCTATTTTTTAGTTTGGGTGTTTTTTAAAACGGAATGTTTGGAATGCGGGGAGGGAGGAGGGGAACTCGGGAGGGGGGAGGGGAATTAGAGAGGGGGTTGACGGGGCGGGGGAAGCTGGATAAGGGAGTGGGATAACTTCCGAACGACTTTACCTATTTCATTCAAACTTTAAGGATTTGATGCATGCATTCCCGCAAAGGTTTCTATGTATAAAACTGGTGAGCTCTGGCATTACAAAAGTTAAAAATTGCCATACGTGGCACGCGAACTGTTTGAAAACTAATGAACCGGGACTGAATGGGGAACTCGGGAGGGGTGGTTCAGTGGTGGGTGGTGAGAGGAGAACCCGGGAGGGGGGAGGGGAGTTCGGGAGGGTGGATGAGAACTCGGAAGGGTGGTTCGCGAGACGGGGGAAGCAGACGAGGGGAGTGAGAAGAGGAAAGGCGGAGTGGGAACGCGAGAGGGGAAGGGGACGCGGGAGAGAAAAGGGAGGCGCAAGGGGAACGGGACGAATGGGAAAGGACACGCAGGGAGATACAATTTATTTATTATGTGGCATAGCAACGCATACCGGGAACTCGCTAAATCACAAATAAAACAACTACTAGATCAACCCAACACAAATTATAAATTTTAATTTCACAGAACGAATTTGTACCGATTAGTAGTAATTGATCAAGTCTTAATTATAATATTTGGTACTTTAGTTCAAAATTAATCATTTAATTCCTTCATTAATTAACAAAAAAAAAAAAAATTATGTATTCTTCTCATTTTCACATATCCTCTTAAAATATTTCATCAGCATTTGAACTGAAATGAAGCGATTATTGTTGTAACTTAACATTATGTACCTACTCCTGCAATTATTATCAGCTAATTCCAATTGTTAGAATCAACTATATGTACTTACCATCTAACACCTACCTATTACGAGAAATGTAATAATATTAATTTTTCTTCATATGAAGCAGTTACTTTGTGATGTGACATTATAATTTAAAATAAAACAATAACTTTGTAAACACCACTTTTATATTATTTATAAAAGTGGTGTTTACAAAGTTATTGTTTTATTTTAAATAATATTAATTGTACTTTTAATTATCTAATTTAGTAACATGTATATCTAATTTAGTAACTGCTATGTTAGTAAATTTATTAATCAATATTTGTTATCATTCATAAGTTTATTTCTTAATTAAAAAAAAAGATTATATGTATATATGTATATTATTTTTTCTTTATCTTTTTCTATAATAGCACAACTCCCCAATTCAAACACGAGAAATGTTTTTCTCTTTTAAATTGGGTAGATTCATTAACAAGAAATAACTTTATCTGTAATTAGTTTTTAAGAACCAAATATTTTCTTTCTGTAAATCTGTTATATATATATATATTTCAAATAAAAAAAAATTCAAATAATATATAAAGCAAAGTCGGGTTAGTTACACTATTTATAACTCAAGAACGGCTGGACCGATTTTTATTATCTTTGTTTTTTTCTATTAGTCTCCGCCCCGAAGAGCTTTATGACTATTAAAACATTGAAAAAATTAACGGAAAAAAATATGAAGAAAATGCATTTTCTAATACATTTTGAATGGAACGGCTTTTTTAGAATTCAATCACACTTAAATATTATACTTATCACAATATTGCATTGCGCAGCTCTTTCAAAAGATGAGATACACAATGGACATAGTTCTGTTTCCTCCAAAAGAAAAAAAGTCATGATTTTCTTGCATCTCACTCACACACCTCACAATCACAAGTATGGAATATAGTTACAAGGATAACATTGAAGTGTTTTTTTTTTACATTAGCTCCACACAGGAAGCCCTGAGGAAAATAATTTCCCTCAGAGCCTATGTCATCTTTGGGGATGCTGTGTGGAGGATCTTTTTAGGAAATGAAGGGGAGGAAGTTCTGGGAAGGAAAAGGGTAATAGGGGTGGGTAGGAATCTGGGGTCAGTGTGTCCAGCAGTGATGGACATATGAATTCATCCTTCCCACTGCGGTGCAAGAAGAGAAGTCAAAGGAACTCCCTCAACCATTTTATCCCGATCCGGCCTGCCATGCAGCTGGTGAGCAGATGCATTCGCCGCCAAGACCCGGACAAACTTTGCGCCATGAACTCAAGCACCCTTGCTAAGTCACCAAACGTATAGAACCACCTGAGGGTGACCTATGGCAGAGGTGTTGTATATAAATCTCCCTCACACGTATAAAGACAATGAAACGCAATTCCGTTTGCAAAAAAGTAGATCTTTGGAGGAAAGAGTCACACGTATTTTTTGTGTCTTATCATTATATAATGTGTAAGAAAGAGCTGCAGCATTATAGCGATAAGGAACGTTTGTTTATTACCTTTTTGCCGCCAAGGTGACCGTGAATCGTCATGGTAAATATAAAAGCGTCTATTTTGATGATTTTTTTTGTTCTTCTGGGTTTGGAGAAATTTCTTCGCGCATTTGAAAAGTAATAAAATCACCAAAAATATAAATCCATATACAGCGCCATTTGTGATACATGCCAGAAACAAAACACTGGACAAAATGAACATGGCGTTGTATGCTGGTTCCGGTCATCCCAGAAGATGGCGTTGTGCGCATTATCATTTGACAGCCGATTCAGTTGCGCATAAATAATTGCTTCATTTAGTAATTTTGTATTGTAATTGCTTCATTAAGTAATTTACAATGCAATGAATTTAATTCAGCTAATAAGTTAACACAACGTTTTTTGATTCTGAGGCGGTACGAAGTTCGCCGGGTCAGCTAGTCAATAAATTACTAAAATAAACTGAAACATATTGATTTTAAAACGAGTTGTTGGTTGGTTGGTTTACCTTTTGACTGCCTATATTGTAAGTGTGTAGATTTGTACGCGTCGCATGAAATGTTTTTCATGAAATATTGAATTATTTATTTATTTTGAGACATGGCAACTGCGCATAAAAGAATAAAGTGATTCGATTTCACGGAGATTTTAAATATAAATACACGATGATAATCGTGCAATCTTATTTTACGGTCAATATAAAAATTCAATAAGTACTTCATACACATGGGAAATAAGAGCGGATCTAGAACACTTCCTTAGGGCACACCGTAGGAGATTGGTAAATTTTTACTAATAAATTCTTGATTTGAAATAATGACAGTTATTTGTGATCTCTGTGTGGGGTAGATTTTAAATCATTTCACATGAGTACCTTCTATCCCAATCTATTGCAGTGTTTTTAAATGAATGTGGTATTGAATTCATCGAGGTTATCGGATATCAGTTTTGTAAAGGTTGCAATCGGATGTCCCGTACTACGATCTCTACGAAAACCATACATTTTTTAAAAGGATTTTATTATTTTCAAAGAATTGAAGAGTCTGAATTTTATTACTTTTTCAATGATTTTGGAGATTGTGCTCAATTGGGTCCTTGGCCTGTAACGACTTAGGGCAGATTTAGTCGCCTGATTTTAAAATGAGGATAATTATTGGATATTTGATAGAGTTTTGGAATGGGCCAGGTTGGAGGCTTAAGTTAATAATATACTTGAGAGGTTTGGGTAAAAGAATTTTTAAATGCTTAGTAAGTTTACAAGAGATTTTTTTTGAAATAGACAATTCACTCTAAATGAGAATGAGAATGCCTCGTGTCGATGAAGTTGAGAAAAATAGTTACAATTTTGAGGATAATCTGTGGGGACAGGACAAATCAAATATTGAAGTCATTCAAGTCTATGGACTTATATAGAACTAACTCGAGAATTGTTGAGAGACAGCAAATACGGAATACTGAGGGGAGAATGGTGGATGATTTTAATAAGCAAGTGATATATATGCTTTAGAAGGATGAATGATTTTTACAATTGAAGAATACATGGACAAGAGTCTCGTCCTCCACACCGCACTGGCAGAGTGGACTATCGAGGACTCGAATTTTAACCAAATGTGTTGCAATAGAGCAGTAACCTATTTTCATTCTCGAAATGCGATTTTTTTTTGCCATGGAACCAAGTTTTACTTGGAATATGATTTTGAATTCCAGCATAGGAAGATCCAGTTCGGGTATTTGTATCCGTCCAATTTTCTTCCCAGGAACGTAACATATTTACAAGACATTTTGTCTATCCCCGTCGAGTGGCTACTTTTTAATGTTGAAATGATTTCCATAATTTCCGATGATGAATAATGGTGGGAATGGAAATAAATCGGGTATCGACCACCACAAAACGGGCACGTGCCTAGCATGGTGGTCGAAAAATCCCCAATGTATGTAATGAAAAATCTAATGAATAAAGAAATCTTAAAAAAAAAAAAATCTCAGGTGGGCCAGGGATATTTCGTTTGCAAGATCAAGTTCCAAAAAATTTTTTCTGGCCATAATATTATTGGAAAGAGCCGATTGCGATGAAGAATTAATTGAAATGGTCTGCGACTTTTTCAGTAATTAATTGTATTAGTTAGTGATCGGCCTTATTGACTGGTGTTGTCGTTTTTTGGTAAGTATTTTTTGCACACATTTGTATTTATTTATATTTTTTATAACATTAATAGGATGTATGGTTATTGTGATTTGTTTACAGTGAAGTTTATCGCGCTTACGGATAGAATTAAGGAATCCAACAGTAATCTAAGCTTTGAGTTTAGTGCCATAACGATTTGTTTTGTGGATTGTGTTGGTTAAATGATATGAATTGTGTCTATAAGAGATTTTATCGAATTTAATTAATTTATTTTTATTATTTCTTTCGAATGCTTTAAAAATATCTGTCAGTTTTAAACTGTTTTACCTAGATGTAAAAGCCCTCTAAGCGTTAAATAAATAAAATTCAATCCAAGTTTGAAGAGTTATTCCAAATAGGCAACTGGCTATTGCAAAACTGCAAATAACTCATGTTTATATAAATAAATTTAAAAATTCAGTGAAGTTTCTAAGGAAGGGTTGTTTCACAAAATATGGAACATTTCATAAAATTTTGTAGTTTAAATAGAGGGCCCTTGAAGGATTTCGTTAATTATAATCTAGCGTAATTGTTATTAACATCGTATTATTCATTTCAGCGTAATCAATAAAACAAATTGTAAAAGTAAATTTAATAATTATGTGTTGTTTATTTAGTGTAATAAATGTTTTTACATTTTAGTAGAATAGCAGGTAAAGAATAAAGAAAAGTTTGTAATAATTCTCCCCATAAAAAAGGTTTCCGTCGTGCAGATGAATGGATGATCAGCTGCGAGTCGTGTGGGATCTGGTGTGAGCATATTAGCGCTAATGTTCGTCCTGGAAAAGATAAACTTACTTACAGGGTGTAAGGGACGTACTTAAATTGCTAACAAGTGATTCCTGATATTATTTGTAGTAAAAAAATGTTAACGAAATTTTGTTCTTATTTTATTAATAATTTTTTTATTTCTTCCTCGTATTGTCACTGGTCAATCAGCCGAGTAACCGATCAACCGACCATGTTGACCTTAACTATCCAATAAAGAGTGAATTTTTATGTTTTTAGTTGAAAAAGAAAAACATCATAAATGTCGCTGACAACAAATTTTCATTTACAAGTAAGCCATGTATGTTCCTTAACATCCTGTATAGGAAACCTGCTTTACAATGCATCAAAAACTTTGTGAAAACACTTCAATTAGGTTAGGCTGGTGATGATGACAAATTTATTAGAATATAACTAGGGAACGTGAATCTCATGTTTTACACGATAATTTTAAAGAAATATTCAGTGAATCCATAAGTTCATGATGCGTATTTTTATTAAATAAATGATAGAAAATATATAGAATAAACAAATCATGCAAGTTAAACAGCAATATTCAAATACCTACATATTATCTTTTTGCATCGTACATAATCACTTAATCAACTAACAATTTTTCAAAATCCCAAAGTTTCATAAATATTTTTCAAATTGCGGTCGGAAACTTTGGTTTTATAAAGGTGAACATTTGAATTATTTTATGATTAACTTTAATATATTGAATGTAATGCGTGGTGTTTTCTGTTTCTAACACCGTTTAGATCATATTTGGAACCATGATAGTAAGGGAGACAACGATTTCTATATGAGTTGTTGCACTATCTGTGTTCTTTATTGTTGTTGGAAATGAATCACAGAGCATGGAACATGGAAATAAAAAACTTGTTACTCCTCTAACTATATAATAATATAAAATGTTGATAATGAGCATTTTAAGAAAGATGAGGTCAGTATTATTCCTTTTATTATAATTTAGTATTATCAATTATGTATATTTCAACAATAACACAACTCCTTACGCTTAATTTCCACCGGTGAAATGTCCGGAGAAGACGGTTTGTCCATCACTATTGACCAGTGCGTAATAGAATGGATGATCAGCATTGAACTCCTTAGGGAAAGGTATAGCGCCACTTACAGTATCAATCACCGTCACTGAAATATTAAAAAAAATATGTTTCAAACCGGAATCCAAAAGTTATTCTCACCTCCCCCACCACACCCCTACTGTCTATCTTCTCCACATGCTCATTTCTCTTTACCATAGGCTGTAATTATTTGCTAGTGGAGATATTCATCCTTAAAATTCAAATTTTTACCATTAATAGAACTGTCGATTCAATTTAATTTCATTGCCGGCAACCCGGCGTTTAGTGACTTTTAATTTGAATATATACACTTGCAGAAACATCGCCATCACTGAAATATAAAATTAAAAAAAAAAAAAACAAATTCCAAACCGGAATCTAAAAGTTATTCTCACCCCTACTGTCTCCCTCTTCTCCACAGGCTCTTCATTCTTTACAATATGCTGTAATTATTCGCTAGTCAAGATCTCCTAGATGTAAATCCTTGAGTCCACCAGCAGTCGAGGAGATAAAAGTACATGTTTAACCTTAATAATACGTTCGATTCAATTAAATTTCATTACCGGCAACCGGGGCGTCTAGTGACTTTTGATTTGAATATACATGGATGCTTCCCGCCTCCCTAAAGGGGATGTCGGTTCTGTGAGACTAAATTTGGGGTTAATTCACGCAAATTCAATGGCCACTCAGCTCCATTTTATTATTAGGTATCGCAAAATTTTCATCGCCAGCTGTTTCTATTTTTGCAATAGCTTAACTTGTTTTTTTTTTGCACAAATTAGTTGTACCATCTTATATCTTATCAGATAGTTTGTATATTTATAAAAATATGTTTTTTTTATTTTTTTTTTTTATTCAGAGAAAGATACATAAATTACAATACATTCAATATAATAATTAATTACATAATATGTGAATGAGATAGTGTGTGTGTAGAGTGGATTTGATATTTGCGAAGATTGACTGACGAAGGACCTTGAATTTTGTGTTACTGTTTACTGCTTGGAACGAGGAAAAAACATATGCTGCATATAAAGGAAAGGACTCACCGAAACAGGATAAAGAACTTGTATGCTGGCAATTTTGTCTTCTTTTTCCCCGTCCAATTGGCACTGAAAACAGCAATAGGCGTGCGTGTACACGGCGAACACGGCGGAATTAGGTTAACAGATAGCGGGAGCACGGGGGCTATAGGGTATGTTGCGGCGCGGGCTGTTGATTGCAGACTGACGTGGTGAAGGTAGTTATAGGTGCGGATTTTGGGAACAAGGTAGGACAGGATTTGCAACAATATTAATACCAATCCCAAGCAGCAACAGTATGTATGTGTGCTATGTAGGTGTGTGTATGTGTGGGTATATGTATTGGCGTAACCATGCCCCCCGCCTGGAAGGGGATGAAAGAATCCACTTCCATAAACCAAAAGAGTGCCAATACGTTTCAATGCGCAAACAAAATTATAATGACACGCGGTAGAATGTAATAAATTATGTAAAAGTTACGAAAATATTATGTAAGTTATATAAATGCTTTACCAAATGGTCAAAATGACTGATATAGCAAGGAAATAAAATGAATAAAAAACATTGAAACGAAAAATATGACTTGAAAGGATTCAATAAATAATACTGAACCTGCGGTAGATAGAACTAGAAGTAGGGTTTGGTACCTATTTAACAATGAAACTAATCTAATTAATTTTTAAAAATTAAAGTATTATGAACTAACTTCTAAGATGTCGTTAAATCTATTGTGACGGTAAGGGACAGAGTTTAACAACGGCCCTGCGGTATGTTCTTTATATGATAGTAGTCTATTATTAAATTGACTACATTATCCCGAGCGGGCAATAGAATGGGATGACGACTGTCAAATTCTGTTTCAGCGTTACTCAATCTGCCTCCTACCCTTAGAATTCCGTCATGAAGAAACGGATTTAATTTCGCAATCGCTCGCCGAACCTTCTTCCCATCTTTGACTGCCTTTATATCTTCGGAGAAATGTTCTTGCTGTATAGAATTTATAACAGCGATTTCTGCAACTAAGATATGGCTTAATTCGAATGCTCGTGGTAATTTATTAATGAAACGAAAAACATAAATTACTATTCGAATTAATTTCGGCCATGAACTAACACGAGAAGCTAGTGCACACAATAACGGTGGAGCGATTGTTTTAGGGCGGTTATTGTCTTGAACGGACATCAAAATTTTTGTTTTTAATTCGGGTGGATCAGATATCGATTTCGTATCAAAACGTTGTAAAGGCCAATCACTTTTAGGTAATTGGGCAAATACGGGACCGTTAAACCATAACGGATGGTCTATTAGCTGAGCGGGAGTAAGACCCCGCGATAAGCAGTCGGCGGGATTGTCTTGACCTCTTATATAATGGAAGCATTCAGCCCCAAGATGGTTTTGTATTTGTGAGACGCGGTTGGCAACGAAGGTCTGCCATCTTGCAGGCGGTGAATTTATCCAAGCTAGAGCAACCGTGCTGTCGCAAAAAGCTAAAGTCGTATGAGCTTTCGAATTTGATGTGTAGGTATTACTGACCGTATGCATTAATCGTGCAAGTACTAGCGCTCCACATAGTTCTAATCGCGCAAGTGAAATCGTCTTAGCCGGAGCGACCTTGGATTTAGCGCATAATAAATTAATTGTGGTTTTATCAGTATTCGGACAGTAAACATGTAAGTAAATAACACCTCCATATGCGCGTTCGCTTGCGTCTGAAAACCCGATAAGCGTTAATACACATTGGGGTTCGATTCCTAAAAAACGAGGAATTTTAATAGATTGCAGTAATGGCAATTCCTTTTTAAACTGTCGCCAAAGTGTGACAACTGTTTCAGGAGGAGCATCGTCCCAATTCAGGTTATACTCCCATAGAGATTTAATTATCAGCTTAGCCAATAATACAACTGGTGCGGCGAAACCCATTAAATCCCAAAGACGAGCAATCGTCGAGAGAATATTTCGTTTAGTACACGTTCTTTCGTCGGTGTGTACGACAAATACAAAATGATCAGAAGCGGGTATCCAATGAAGCCCTAGTATTTTTAGGTTTTCATCGGGATTAAATTCCACATGTTCCTTAACACGACGAGCTGTAGGAATCGTGGATAAAAACTTTGGAGAATTAGAAGAGAATTTTACAAGGTCGAATCCTCCGGCAGCGAATAACTGAATTAATTCCGTCGACAACTCGGTAGCTTCCTCGACTGATGAGCAACTGGTGACGAAATCATCCATGTAGAATGAGCCATTTTCCACCAAGTTTGCCGCGAGTGGGAAACGAGGTTTTTCATGCGTTGCGAGTTGACGCAGTGAACGCATAGCCAAAAATGGGCTACAAGACATGCCGAAAGTGACGCGATTAAATTCGAACAATTGTAAAGGGTCACTATTGTTAAATCTATACAGCATGCGCTGATAACGACGGCATTCTTCTTGCACTACGATTTGTAGGTACATTTGTTTTATGTCAGCGGTTATAGCTATTGCGAACAATCTGAAATTGAGGATAATGCGAAACAAATCACCTTGTAAATTCTTTCCGGTATGTAGGATGTCATTAAGCGAATAACCCGAATCGGATTTCATACTCGCATCTAGCACCATGCGAATTTTAGTAGTAAGTTTATCTTCACGAACTACAATATGATGCGGTATAACGTAATGAGGTAAGTCAGAATTGTCGACCGGCGAAATGTACCCTTTCTGTAGGTATTCGCGTAATATTTTGTCATATTCTAACTTTATTGCGGGTTGAGATATCAAGCGGCGTTCGAGAGATCGAAACCTGCGTTCGGCGGCGGGTAACGATTCACCGAGAACAGAGGGACTGTTTCGAAACGGCAACGCGACGATATAACGACCTGCCGTGTCACGAGAGGTAGTGAGTTTAAAAATGTCCTCACACTCTTGTTCATCAGGCGTTAAAAACTTCTCATCTGGAATGTCTTCCAATTCGAAGAAGCGCGACAGGCAAAAATCATTATTTTGCGTGAACGTACAAAATGATTGCGTGGCGTTTATACTTGGGTTTTCAATCATCGTTGGGGCAGTACCCAAGATGAGATATCCCAAAGTGGTTTCAATAGCAAATGGCTGGCCGAGAGAACCTGATATTTTGTTTGCCTTTAGAATGCGAGCAAATATGTCACATCCTAAGATAATATCAATCTCACCGGGCGTACAGAATGTTGTGTCTGCTAAGGGCAAATTGTCAAGATACGACAAAGAGGAACGGTTAATGTTAACAGTAGGCAATTCACTGGTTATAGTTTCTACTATATATGGTTTAATCGTATACGACTGAGTGATGTCATAGCGGGAATGTAACTTTAAGCAAGTTACGCCATTTGTCACATTTCTTACGTCACCTATTCCCGTGACGTAAGTACTTGGAGATGACCGCACCGTAAGATTCAAGCGTGAACAGCATTTGCGCGTAATTATGTCCCTTTGGGAGCCGCTATCTATTAGAGCCCGTAACGTCTGTACCTGGCCCTTAGCGTCTCTGGTAGTGCAAACAGCCGTTCCTAAGAGTGCAGTAGTATTTGCACTAGGGCATGAATTTGTTACACATAGCGAAACCGGATTCAAAGAATTTAAGTTATCATTATCGGCATCTGCTTGTAACGCGGGAGATGGTATTGGGTCTGTTTGTGACTTTCGCCCATCAGTTTGTTTGAAATGCAATAAACTATGATGGTTGAGCGCGCATGTTTTGCATGTACTCTTTGATTTACAAGCTTTCGTGATATGCCTAGTACTGAGGCAGTTCACACAAACACGAATATTCGATGACTTAATAAAGTTAAATCGATCGCGTGGTTCTAGACTTGTGAATTTAGAACATTGGTATAAAGGGTGCGATCCCTTTTGACAACAAAAACAAATTTCGATGGAGTGATTATCGATTTTTTCGACATTAATAAATGCCTTTGCGGAATTAGTTTTTTGCGGTTTAGCGGTATAATTAATGTTTGAGCCAACGCGGCTCGAGGTCGGTTGCGTAATTTGCGCGCGGTTGAGAATTCGTTGCTGTTGTCTTACAAAGTCGATTAGTTCCGCGCTGGAAGGTAGATTTTCATTATTTTTAATAGAAGATTCGAAAGCCTTTACAGTCTCTATGTCAAGCCGTTTAAGACCCAGTTGTAGCAATATGAATTCTGCGAGGTCTTTTATTTTTAATTGCTTCAGCGCGGCGATGTTAGCGGAGTATGCATCTGCGAAATTCTCTAAAGAAGCGGGCGTGGCCGAGTTAACTGGAGGCAATTTCAGCAATCGGTCAAAGTATGATTCAGCAAGAACGCGTTGATCATTGTACTTAGTACACAATGCGTCCCAAATAACTTGATAATTTGTACCAGTAGGCGTAATAGTTTTGCAAATATTCAATGCTTTTCCGGTCAATTTAGACATCAGATACTGCATCTTTTCAGTATTATCCAGAGAATCATTCAAATGTATAACCGAATTATATGTTTCATAGAAAAGAGGCCAATTATCTAATTTTCCGTCAAAGCACGCTATTTCCAAAGGCGGTAACTTAATTTGACGGCGAGGTTTCGCAACTGGATTGGACAGCATATTTGCTTCGGTATATTTAATAACCCCGAAGAGTTCTTCAAATGCATTTAATTGAGAGTATTCAGCAATTGCTTCCGGATTCAATTCCAGTTCGCAATCCACCTTTTCATCTAAAATTGTTATAAATTCAGAACGAATTTTTTCAACAGTAGTTGCGCCTGACAAAAAAGATTGGCGATTGCTTATGCTTTCCGAAGCTTTCCTTATCTTGTCATACACCGACTGTAAGCTTGCAAAGCTAGCTGATAGTTTAGCATTTAAACGTTTGAGACGTCTTTCGTCCCGAGACGACCCGGATGACGCGCTTGTAGCCATTTTATTTATTCCGGTTATATTTTACAAAATATGAGACGATAAACAACTAAAACTGCGGTTAAAATAATGTGTCTGTATTATTTATGCGGAATTAATTAATTAATATTTAATAAATATTTAATTACTTCACAGTGATAACCGCACGGGGTTAAATTGACTGGTGAGCTGTGAAAGGTTAACAGATGCGCCGTGCACTACGTGGGCAAATCATTAACAAATTATACATATTACGATCGTATTATTCATTTGTAATGTAATCCAATAATATAAATAATACGAATATTAAGAAATAATCGTATTATTTATAAGGTAGGTAATGCGATTTGATTAGCAAGATACAATTACATGAGTTATCAGAAATAAATATCAAAGCAGTGTCTTGTATCTATTTATTCTAATAGCGGGTAAATATGTTATTTCCAACCATAATACGATAGGTATAAAGAAACAAAATTACTCATGTAGGTATATCAAACTGCGGGAATGCGGGTAATTATTTATATGCGGTATTGTAAAAACGTATTCACACTCTGCTGGATTATTATCTACTAATATTATGGTTCAAAAATATCCGGCTCGAAGGACCAAGATGAATGAGATAGTGTGTGTGTAGAGTGGATTTGATATTTGCGAAGATTGACTGACGAAGGACCTTGAATTTTGTGTTACTGTTTACTGCTTGGAACGAGGAAAAAACATATGCTGCATATAAAGGAAAGGACTCACCGAAACAGGATAAAGAACTTGTATGCTGGCAATTTTGTCTTCTTTCTCCCCGTCCAATTGGCACTGAAAACAGCAATAGGCGTGCGTGTACACGGCGAACACGGCGGAATTAGGTTAACAGATAGCGGGAGCACGGGGGCTATAGGGTATGTTGCGGCGCGGGCTGTTGATTGCAGACTGACGTGGTGAAGGTAGTTATAGGTGCGGATTTTGGGAACAAGGTAGGACAGGATTTGCAACAATATTAATACCAATCCCAAGCAGCAACAGTATGTATGTGTGCTATGTAGGTGTGTGTATGTGTGGGTATATGTATTGGCGTAACCAATATGTGTACATATTTGATTTATCCCCATAAAAAAGCAGGGCTTGTGTGTATGGGGGTGTTATTATATTAGTTTAATTGTTTTATTTTTTATATTCAGTTCAAATTTTCGGTATAATTTTTAAGGTGAGTTTTAATTTTTTTGATATTACTGTTCATGTTTCTGATTTTTTCAGGAAGTGAATTAAAAAATTTTACTCCGAGATATTTATGACTTAACTGTCCTAGTGTTTTTTTACATTTTGGAGTAGGAAGTATTGATGTTTGTCTAAGATTTCTGTTTTTTTTTAAATGGTACAACTTTATTTTGAATATTATCTTTATAAATTTGTAATGTTGCATGATAAAAATATATTGCACTTAATTTTCTGACTTTAAATTGTTGGAATAAAAGTTCTGACGAATATGAGTAGGGTTTTTTTAAAATTGTTTTTATTATTAGTCTTTGTGATATGTAAATTGTTTGTGTTTGATTTGTATATGTACCGCCCCATCCTATAATGCCGTATTGTATAATTGATTGACAGAAAGCGAAGTATGTGGTTCTAAGTAATTTTTCGTTTAAAATATCTCTTAAACATCTAAATATATATGTTAGTTTCCTTATTCTGTTGTTCAGAATATTTATGTGTGGGGACCATTTTAAACGCTGGTCTATTGTTATGCCCAGGTACTTAATATCGGTCTTGCTTTCTATGTTTGTACATAATATATTGCATTTGTGGTTTTCTGTATTTGTCACAGAGTGGATTATTATGTTTATTTCTTTGGGTGTTTCTTGTTTTTTAATGAAAAATGGTAAATAATAAGTTTTTTGAGAATTTAAAGTCAACAGGTTTTTATCAAACCATAATTTTAGTGCATTGATATCTGTATTTGCCATTTTATTTAATTCAGACCAGGTGTTTGCTTTTAGTAGTAGGACTGTATCATCAGCATAGGATACAATGTCTCCAAATTTGGAAATATGGAATATATCATTGACATATATAATAAATAACAACGGTCCCAAAACTGTACCTTGGGGTATCGAAAAGTCGCTATATTTGAGTCGCTGATTTGATTGAGTAATTTTACTTGTTGAGGTCTTTTGTGTAAATAACTAGTTATCCATGCTAATACTTTCCCATTAATTCCTATCGATTTTAATTTATTAATTATTTTTTTTATGTGATATGCTGTCGAAAGCTTTTTTCAGGTCTATAAATACTCCGATAGATTTTTTATCGGAATCTAGGGCCGTGTATAAATAGTTGGTTATTTTTGCTATCGCGTCATGAGTACTTGTATTTTTTTTGAAGCCGAATTGGTTATCATTAATTATTTTATTTTTTTCTAAGAATGTCCAAATTTGTTTTTTTACAATTTTCTCCTATATTTTTGATATATTTGATAGAAGAGAAATCGGGCGGTAATTTTGTGGATCTTTACGACAGTCTGTTTTATAAATGGGAGTTATAATTGCTCTTTTTTAATTATTGGGAAATTCGCCATTTGCTAGACTAAGGTTTATTATATGTGTTATGGGGAGAACTAAGTATGTTTTCATCGCTTTTATTGTCTTAGCATCAATGTTATCAAAGCCGGGGGCAAAACCTTCTTTTAGTTCCGAAATAGTTCTGTCAATATCGGCTTCTGTGACTGGGTGAAATTTATTTATTTGATATTGTGTTATTTGTTGTGGATTTGATATTTCGGTCGTATTTATGGATTTTGCTAGGTTTTTTCCAACGTTATTAAAATAGATATTTAAAATTTTACAACATTTTTTTGTGTCATTTTATACGTTATATATTAACTTCCCATCTGATATTTCCGATATGTGCTTATATTTTTTATTTTTGTTTATTATTTGATTTATTGTTGACCATATTTTTTTTTTAATTGTCTTTAGCTTCTGTTATAATTTTTGAGTAATAGTCGTTTTTCATTTTTCTTATTAGAGTAGTTAATATATTTTTATACTTTTTATAATATAGTATAATTTTATTGTTAACTAGTGGCTTTTGTGTTATTTTATAAAGTTTTTTTTTTTCTAATGGCTTTTATTAATCCTTGGATAATCCAGGGTTTAATTTTCCTTGTTTTTGAATTGGAGACGATCTGTGTTGTTTTTGTTGCTTCTACAACGTGTTTAGTTAAAGTGTTTTCGAACAGTAAGGCACTTTGGTTGGCACATTTATTTATTAAAACTTCTTCCCATTTTTCAGTTATTGATGATTTTTCTAATAAATTGTAGTCTACTTGGGAATATGTAAGATTTAATTTGGCTCTCGTGTTTAGTTTTTTATTTGTTTCATGTAATATAAGACAGGCGTAGTGGTCAGTTATATTGGTTTTCCAAACAGTAGATTTAATATTTTTTATTTCATTTAAATGTACATTACACCATATATGATCTATACATGATGGTGTTTGGTTTTTAATTTCTCGAGTGTTACTATTAATACAAGATTTAAAATTGAGGTGTGTCATCATGTTAATGAAATTATTTTTTTCTATTGAGTTATGGTTTGTAGAAATGTTTATATTGAAATCACCGCATACAAAAGTAAATATTCTCGATAATTTGCTTAGATATTCACATAGTTCATTTATGAAGTTAGTTATGTTCGATTTGTGTGTTCTGTACACTGTTATGATTCGGTATAATTTATTTTTAAATTTTAGATCTATTTTTAGACAATTTACATGTTGTATATAAATTTCTTCAATGTTTGTAATTTCACACTCGTCATGAACAAATATAATTATACCACTATTTTTGTTAATTGGTGTTGTTGTTGCGATGCCTTTGTAGTTGGGTAGCGCATTAATGTGTTGATCGTTATTACAGTGCGTTTCTGTTAACACTATGCAGGCGGGCGATAAAAACAGATCATTAATATTGATTAAAAATTCATCGAGGTTTTTTGCGATGCTTCGGATGTTCATATGTAATAATAAAAATGGGGAACTGTTTGTGACGCACCACTTATTAACTTCTGTAATATTTTGACATATTTCTTGATTTATTTTGTATTTTTCGTCAATTTGTTTAACTATGAAATCTGTCATTTTGAATTATAATTAATTTTTTCTTGAGCAAAGTTAAGCATTTTTATTCTTTGTTTACATTTTTCACTATTAGCTTTGTGGTCCGTTGGAGTTGTAGTTTTAAATTTTAAGTTAATTTCGGTGCAATTAATGCATTTTGGTATTTCGTTTTTATTATTACAGTTATTTAAGTTGTGTTCGCCCGCACAATGAAGGCATATTGGTTTGTTCGGTGGTTGGAGGCAACGCATTGCTGTGTGCCCATATTTTTGGCAATGGTAGCATTGCATTAGAGGGTTACAATCCTCTACTTTTATTTGGTAAAAACCAAGGTTTACGCTTTTTTTCATAATTAAAAGATTTCTGAGATCTCCACTCGTTTCGACGATAATATTTTTTTGTTGAAATTTCTTAATTGGTATGGTTCCTTTGTATTTTATTTTGTTTGGGTCCATTTCGTATAATATTTTTATATCTTCATTTTGCAGAATTAGATCTGATATAAATTCTTCTTGTGTATATTTTTCCTCAATTCCTTTAAAGATCATGCACGGTCTATTTTTTATCAATGTTTTCAATATGTATTCCTTCAAGTTTTTACTTTGTAATTTCATTTTTTATGTTGGTCATATCATCCGCTTTTTGTAAATTTATTATTAATTCATTTTTTGATGTCTACTTACTCCGATTCCTAGTTTAGATATTTTGACGTTCTTCATGATGGTTTCTTTTATGTCTTCGTTATCATTTTTAGTTTTAATTATAACGGGGTATACTGGAGTTTTAGGTGTCGTGTATTTTCCACTGGCGATGCTAGCGTAACTTCTCGTAGTTGCTTTGTTTTCGAGATTTTGATATTTTTCTAAGTTACTGATATATTTTCTATCACTGTTGATTATATTTTCTTGTAATTCGATCATTTTTTCTTGTAATGTGAGGCTCTCTTTGTTAATTGCATCTTCCAACCTCGTTATTATGAGTTCAATAGTATTTTTTGTTTTTTGATCCTTGACTGTCTGAATTTTCGAAACCTCACTCTTTAGCTCATTTAGACAGCTCGCTACCGTCATTTTTAGGTCCTCAATTTGGGTTCAAAAATGCCCCCACTCTATTTAGAATTTATAATATTGTCTCTTGTTACAGTAACAGCCATAGCAATACTCTGTTAACTTTTTGTCTATGGCTTCAAATGTCATTTGTTTTCAAATTTCAAATTTTTAAATTCAAATTCAAATTCAAATGGTTTCAAATTTAAATGTCACCTGCCATGGTAATTTCAAGTTTTTGTTTTTAAATTCACTGTTTTAGTTGATATGTTATCACTATGATTATTTAATAATTGGAATAAGCTTCACTTTCTTAATGTGATACACTTAGTTTTGTGCGGAAAACACAATGCAGATATCGATTTTTGGAACTTTTTGTAGGACTGAATATTTATTCGCTTTAAATAAAAACTCCATAGATAAGATAATGTAGTTTCACTAGTGGTGAGGCATCATAACGTGTACTTTGTTTTTTGATTACGAAATAATTTTTAAATACTTATATCATCAAAAATAGTTTTTTGGCGGTCTCTATGTATTAACATTGCCATTAAATATATATTGTGCCCATTGAACTGCGGAAGAACTAAAGGCGCAGGTAACCTTTACGAAAATAATTTTTCAAATAATGTGAAAAACAAATCTGCGAAATCATTGTGAATTTTGCTCTTGCTGGATGAATTTGTATTGATGACCCAATCTGTTTCCTGCCACAATATGTGATTAAAGTGTGGAAAGCATCTTAAGGCCGCCTATGCAGCAGACGATCGCTTTATAAGGTTAGTGTCGTTTGTTGTGCATTTAGACCAGTGATGATAGCAAATCTTTTGTCCGCGAGTAAATTCATCAATCCACAGATTTAAGAGTATAATGCCTATCAGGTCTAAGATTATTTACACGCCTCAAACATAATATGATACACCTGTATTTAGAGAAATATCCCTTTTCGTTAATAATACGCTGGCGAACAAGAGGTTAAACGCCGATTGCAGGACTCTTTCAGCTAATTGTCATTGCCGTCCAATTTGCTGTCTTGTAGCGCCATACAAACTTCTTTTTCTGTTTGTCTGGTATTCTTATTTATACGTTTGTATCTTAGAATACACAATGATGTGATGCAAGATAAATAAATATTAATTAGTATTGTAAACTTAAAAACGAACATTTCATGAAAAAGTGAGATAAGATTAACGTACCTGTGTAAGACATGCGTATTTAAGTCCATTTAAAATAGCATCAATAAAAAAAGCTATATAAGTATAATAAACAAGAATTTTAAGAGTCATGTCATTCGTAAGACTTACCGGTGGCAGCGCCGGCTTTAACTCCCTCCTCATTCACGTTGATGAAGGCCTTCTGGATGACTCCGCTGACTTTCAATGGAGAAGGATTGACCAGGAGATCTCCGACTTCCGCGTTATCGGAAAACATGGTGCTCATGCCAAGCTGATGTCAAAAAAGTGTTAAGTTGGTTGAATTCTTACGAATGCTCACCTTTTTTTTGTACGTACGTAAAAGAAACCAAATGAGCAATATTTTAAAGAAAAAATAGTAGTATATAGCTAGAAAAAAAATTAATGAACAACACAAGGCAATGGATCATACCGAATTAAATTAATCATTGACAAATACATTTAATCGAACGCATGGAAGCGAGGAAGAAGTATACTGACTGAGTAGAAGTGGATTGAAGCAGGACGGGAAGGTCTACGGACTGGAGAGGAATGGTTAAGGAGGTCAATGACCTGGGATGTACCACGGTTATTATGAGTGTTGTGGAATGGAATTTGAAAAAAAAGAAAATCTCACTTTGGTCAGGGCGTCATTAAGGACAACAGTGGTCTCAGTTTTGAACTTCGGTAGATGAACAAAGACATAATCTAATTGAAGGCCATCAAGAGAGGTTTGAAAATTGGCGTAATCGTCAGTCAACTTCTTCTCCAGGGCTGGGAGACCATCGATCTTGTTCGGCAGAATGAAGACCATGGACATCTCATTTCCTTTAAAAGCCATTTCCAAGATCTGTGGATTATTATAAAATATATATATATATATATACTGGTCAATATGGGTAGAAACTTATAAAAGCAGCTGATGATACTACTTATAGGATACTGTCACCTCAGAAGACATTGCTGGATAAAGAAGCACCCCTGACACAACAGTTCCAATATATAACTTTACGGAAAGAAGGCTCAGAACCAGAACTGATGAACGCTTCATGGATCCAGGATGTTATGCATCGCCGGGCGCGTAATACCTCCAATGCGAAAAAATATAAATACGAGGTGGTCAAAAACGATTTTTTAAGACGAATTTCTTTTTTTTCACAGGAGGTTTTACGCGCCCGGCGGTGACGGTAAAGCGCTATTTCAATACCTGGTAGACCGTATTGAAGGCACTAGGTTTAAGATACTAAAGATACTATTTTGGACACGTTGTTCGTGAAACTGAGGACCAAAACTTGCATAAACTCATAATCACTGACAGAGAAAGCAGAGGAAGGTCATCAATAAGCAGGAGTGAACAAGTATCATTAAAGTCCAGCACGTCGGTGTCATGCAGTACAGAACTGAAAGGAGTTATGGAGCCTTGTCCACCATGGAAATTAGAGGAGGGGTCACGATCCTCAGCAATGAGGAACCGACTTAAGAAGAAGGTACGGAATTACTGTGAAGGTTAAAAGTGAAGCATGGAACCGTTTCCCTGAGTACTAATAGTAGCTATACCGTCTAAGTCAGACGAAATAGAATCCTCTCTCTTTTAGGTTTCCATCTCCCACCTTTGGTTTCAGAGACAAGAAGATTAGAGGTCAAGAAGATAAGACAAGACAGTCGTGGCAATTAACGATTATTATTACCTTTGCGTCTAATTCAGCACTTTCTCCATATTTGGTTTTACATAGCTGGTTCATCATCTTGATGGGTATGATGTTGGTGGTACTGACGTGGAAACTGGTTTCAACGGTACCTTTCGGATCGAACTGATTTTTCCAGGCGCCCTGCGAAAAAAATAAAAATTACTAATTTTGTCTATTGACGAAATTTTTATTTCTCTATGTTTGAATCCCAGAGTCATGTATCTAACCAAAATTAGTCTTCTAAAGTAGTAATTAGTATAGTTTTCAGCATCTGATGTTATTGATGCACGCGGATTTCAACGCTTACAAAACGAAGATAATAATGAAGATGGCGAAGTGATGCGCCGATCAACCACAAGGATGATGGCCGATGTCACCCTTGGCTTATGAAAGATAGAAGCTCACGGCAATATCCCTATTGAGTCCTCTGCACTGATGGTCAGCCATGTCAATCGTGTTACAATCGTATTTCAGGCACCCTGCGATACAAGACATATAAACAATTATAAATTATGACTTTTTTTTCTAGACGGTGGTGGAGTCATGCATCTTACAAATACTAAACCAATGCCAATTCAGGATTTTGATCTCAGGACAAATAGTTTTCAGCGTTTGGTGTTACTGATGGTCGCGGTTTTCAACGCTCACACGATGAAGACACTAAAAAAAATGGCGAAGTGAAGCGTAGACCAGTCAAAGAAACGGATGTTGCCCGTGGTTTGTTACTGATTCATCTTCACAGATGGTTAGCCAAACCGAAAGTGTAATGTAAAATATAAAAGTTACTTTTATAATATTTCCGAAATTATTGTCTTTACTAAATGAACTCAAACATGTATTATATCATATCATCTTATTTTACGGTAAAATATATATAATATTACTTGATTTAAAACCACTCTATCAAACACAACCCGGATACCGGATATTAATGATAGAGAGGTATTTACCTCCTCCCTCGCCAGCTCCTTTAAGACTTCTCAATGGGAGACCAGGCCAAACATGGCTCGGCCGTATCTCAGAAGGTAAAAAAATTCTTACATCGTTAGCTAGTTTCTTCATTTAGATCGGTCCCCGGTGAGTTTGTTGACATCAAATCTAATTAGCTAAAATGGGAACTGTACAATGTGCCCATCTTGCTTTTGCATCTTTCTTTTAAATATTGAATTTGTTGATAGCCTATCTTTAACACCAGCAATGACCTAAACAGTGTTCACTACCCTGGAGATGAGCTCCAGCTCCACCCCCCAGGAATTAAGATGTATTCTTTGGGTATGATATATTTTAATTATTTCGGAATCAAATCTTAGCCCTTTTTGAGAAACGAAGTTGTTTCCCAAAAGTACCAACATTCAAACTTTTTTCTTTTTACAGTATAAATCCTCTTCATATACTATGTTTCCCCGAACCTGCAACGTGAGCAATATTTTAGTCGCATGGATGTATGTATTGTAGTACTGGCCCTTTCAATACGATTTGGCGCTCAATCTACTTTTACTGCAAAAATTGTAAGCTCACCATGGTTAAAACTTTCTCTCATGTAACTTTTTGACTCCCTCAATGCTCTTCCATTTCCTATGTAACAATGTCTTGACGGTAGATGATACTGATGTTCAATTTGCCTTTACCATTAGAGGTATGGTTAAGAATTATTAATAAGTATATGGTAACAAATTAATTAATAAATTGCCAATCAATGAATTCCCTTTATCGTGATTTATGGTTAGGGTACACCAGGGCAGACGAATCATCAAAGTTTGGGCATATTTATGTCAAGACGATTGATACCGTGTTGCCAATATCAATTCTCTAAGAGATGGTATTACAGAATAATTTTAATTGGTTTTCTGCGTTTAGTTTTGACTTAGCCCTTCCATGTAGGACCCTCCTCTGCACAGAATGAAGTAGGTTTATAAAATATTTCGGGGTCCCAGCCCAGAAGTGACTCCCAAATTCAATAAATTTCGGACGGGCTTGAGATTTTAAACTTAAACTCTCTATGTAATGTGCATTCACCATTTTCCAGACACCGTATATTAGAAGATATACGGTGTCTGGAAGTATAGTATCCGTTCCCCATAGCACCCTTATAGTACCCGTTCTATTTTATAATATCATATTAGTTTACCAACCATGAAGTAAATGGCATTGACGAGTAGTAAAGCAGTTTCACTGCTCAAATCTTTGGCTTTCACGATGTCCTTGATTGTCTTGTTGGTCTTATCCTCAATCTAAACAGGGAAACAGAAAAAATTGCGAGTGATTAAAGTATTTCAATGGCTTTTTTTATTTATTTAACATCTGCAAGAGAATTCCTGACTGTGTTAGAGCCAGTGTGTTTATATCACAACAAGACGTCTCATATTGTGAGATTCTAATATGTGAGAATATAAACTCCATTTTTGACAAGCATACAAAAACGGTAACTCAGCTGTGGCCACACGTATCTTATATGTGGTCCCTATATTTTTTATTTGTTTTGTTTAGATTTGAGATCAAAATGCCGTCTACATTTTTTAATCCCAAAATAACCCCAGGAATCGCTGATTATAGTCCGTCGGGTACCTGTTTATACCTTGTATTTATTATACACAACTTCATAAAATTGCCCCAGCCGATGATATTAATTTGTAACAAAATATTTTTTGTTGCAATTATGGAAAGATCAGTAATTATTATCCTTGTGTATTACGTAGGTATTAATGGATTTGTTTTGGCGATGAAAATGACATTTGAAAATGCACTACTGTAAATCAAAACTAAACTAGGGTATAAAGACGTATATATCGTTTTTTCAATTGTCCAGTAGAAATAAAAAATAATAATCCATCGTTTTATTTGTGCTTGTTAGGGCTAAATCTATGTTAAAATCTGTTTTTGTAATATATTAACTTGTTCATCTCACCCATGAGTTTATCGTGGCAGCTGCTTTAGTGTTTTGGCTGAAATCTATGTTTTCCACCTCGCTGCTGAATAGCTCAGAGGCGAGGGCCTTGTAGACGGGGGCCAGAGTATAATCGTCCCCAACGTACGCCTTGTTCGCCAAGTGGAAGGTGCCTTCCTTGAACGCGTTCATCTTGTCGATTGCTGGCTTGTAGGCTGCTTTGGTCTGGAAAAGGCGATAAATATAGTTCAGATGACAAAACAAGCCAAGAACTGAGAAAAATCAGTGAAGGTAGGTAATATAGGATCGACCATATAGGTAGACTATATCGGATCAAATACTTGCCCAAGGTGTTTCTGTGCGATTAATAGTGAAGTAAGAATTTTCTACAAACTGGAAGAATGGGATCATCTGCTGTACACACGCCAAGTAGCCATCCCAAACACATAAACACACACAAATCAATGAGCTCCTTCATTAGAGTAACCATATGGAAGTACGGAACCCACATAGCAGCGGTAGGCCCATTATCCTTGAGGGATTCCAGATGATTCTGAAATTTAGTCAAAGCTGACACCAAGGAAACTCTTCAACTTTGTCTGGAGTAAGTTCCTTCATGCTGGTCAGCATAGTCAAGATCTCTCTCTCTCTTCTCTTTCATTTCATTTTTAACAATAAAAACTGTTTTTTTTTAATTTTTAATTTGACATTTTCCCCCCTCCATATCTCCTTAAGCATTGATCTTAACAAAAAAAATTAAAGAACCTCTTTTAGTTTACAATAATTTTTCCGTTAGACGTAGTAGTTTTTGAGTTATTAAGGCGGTACACAATCCTAATAATTTTTGTTTGCTCAAAACTCACTTTTTAATCATTTCCGGCGAATTCGTAACTATATTAACTTTTTTATTCAGATGTTATCCTGGGGATGTAAGTTTTTTGTATTTAAGATTAATAAAAACAATACCTTACCATTAATATATTTTATGAACAACGCCTTTAAAAATTTGTAATACGTTGTATAACTAAAGTTAGATTACTTATTATTTATTTTTCTAGACGAGAAATTAATAACTTCGGCAGTGCGACATCATCCCACATTTTCAATATTTGTAACACATTCTTCAGAATTAATTAAATTGAACGCGTTGAAAAGGTCTAATCTCCATGCCTGCTAGGGTGAATTCCACCGTACGTTCATCCAGTACGCCGTGTAGCGGGCGCATATTTGTTTACACGCTTTCTTCACTTCCGTCGTTAAGATTCCCACATTATTTGTCTTCTTCTTCTTTTCTTTGATAGGGCAAATTCGACAGTAGGTCCGTGCAATACACGGGTCGCGAGACTTTATTTGTATACACGGCTTCTTTACTTATGACGTTAAGATTCTGAATACATTTTAGGGTATATTGTCATCTTAACGAAAAACTGGAAAAAGCTGCCTATATAGACACGCCCCACCCTTAGATTCACCCCCACCCCTCAGTACTTTTAGTATTTTGTTAAGGACACATTCCCATACAACTGTGCCAAAATTTGCTTCTACACGAATTATTTCCGCTATTTGGTCTTTTTTGTATTCGTTGCCTAGACTATAGCTATGGGAGCGTATAACCAGCCAGCGGCCGAAAATCCACATTTCGTCGAAAGAGGTTCTTACGCTTCTTACTTAGGTCGAAGGAGGAGAAAAATTAATTACTCTCCGTACCAGCTTTTTAAAATTATAACTCAATATCGATTTTATTTCATTCCAATTTTGCTTTAATTTATACCTACTTCCAAAAATGCTGAAAGCCGTGTTGATAAAACTATTAAAATTATGTACTTTTTGTAATTATTTTTTGATCATAAGTATTTATCATTTTTCAATAATGTCTCAACAAAATAAGAATATAAAATATTTTTAAATATAGTAGTCTATAAGTGCGTAAATAAATACACAAACGGACCAATTTTCGTCAAGAAACACATGTACTTATTTATTTTTTTATGATTTTATTTAAACTAAAATTAAAATTCTGTTACATACGTTTACCACATAATGTATTGATTTATTTTACTGCATGATTATGTGATTTGAAATGGGTGTTGTATAATAAATGTACTTTTTTGAAAATTTAACAAATCCGCCAACGACCTATGGCATAACTCTATTATACTAAAAATTATCATTTTTTATGAAAATTTAAAACAAACGTTTACTAGATAAAAGAACAATCTTTCGAAACCAATTAATAATTTTTTGTGGAAAAGAGTCAATACTTCTAAACACTGATTTAAAAATGACATATTTCTGGTGTTCTCTGGTTATAGGTACGCTCTTAATGACCGTATATAGTTCATTTTCTAAAATATTATTTTATAAACCTTATGCACTATCAGGATTACTCACAAAGGCAGTGTTGGGCAGATGCAGACCGTCATTGATTTCCTTTAGTGTCTTTCCTTGGGCACCGAGAGACAGCATGGCCAGCACGATATCCGCCGACATTGCAGATATGACTAGGTTTTTGCCGGCGTGTTCTTCGTCCTCGGAGATCACCTGCAATATGAAAAAACTTCATTACAAAAAGGATATATGTATAGGGAACTAACAAACTTTAACCATGATGTCATTGTCCGCAGTGGTAGGCAGAGAGACCGCCCAACAATCTTAAAATAATGGGAATTATTTAAGAAAAAAGCTAAAATATGGGGTAGGGGTGGGGATGGAGGGTGGGGAGGGGGAGGGGGGAGAGCGGAGAGTAGGGTAGGTAGGTTTGCAGGAGGAGGGAGGGGAACCCGGGAGGGGAGAGGGGAACCTGGAAGGGGGAGGGTAACTCAGGAGGGGGGTTAGCGGGAAGTGAGGAGGGGGAGAGTGGAGTGGGGTGAGGGAAGGCGGAGGAAGCGGAGTGGGAACGTGAGAGGGGAACGGGACGAATGGGAAAGGAGACGCAGGGAGAAACAATTTCTTAATTAAATTGCATAGTAACGCATGCCGGGTACCAGCTAGTACTTAAATGATAAAGCTAAATCAGTAAATAAATCAATAGCTGCACTCTACCCCATGCTAGCTAGAAATAGTCGATTATCAGCAGACAATAAACTTATTATCTACGAGACAACCATGAGGCCGGCTCAACTCCCATCTGGCAAATAAATAATTAATTAAGCAATATAGGGTATTAGAAATCAATTGTGACTATAAAAATAAATACATGGTTTCCCATAACTGTTCAACTAACTTATATAAACTAATGTGCTGATTGAGAGCGACTCAAGTGCGTTGCGTAGTATATCTGGATTACAATTTGGAGTGGATTATTATCATTGTTTTACAGTCCATGTACAAATGTATCTGAAGTAGTATATTTCTTCTGCAATTTCGAATGCAACGCAATTAAAAAAAATAATTGCAAATAATACCAGTTTTGTACATTCTTGAACTGGTTCCCCTAATAGGTAAATAGTAAATCCCGATCGGATAAAAAATACATTATTTTTTAAATAATTGTGTACTAATGTTTTAAAAAAATGTTATGTATTATATTTTCTTATATTATGTGATATAGTAATTTATATAGATTAAATTACACATAATGTAAGAAATGACAACCTTCCTAACAATGCAGGTAAAGAAATTAATCAAACCTTCACTGTTAATTGTTGCATTGCTATTATTCATATTGTAAAACCTCACTGATCTAGAAGCCACTTGAAAACCAACTTAATTAAAATAAAATACTAGTTGGCAGTCGGAGATTTGAAATCGTTAATTATTTTGTGAAAACTCATAATCGGCGCTCTAGAACAGCTCCCTACCATACGATGTTTTATAATTGGCATGTCAGAACAGTTCACATAATTGAATGTTAATTAATATTTCATAATAATTGGTGTTACTGAACAGTTCATTACCGGGCGATTGAAAATAGAGAACAGTTCACTGTCCACCATGAGATATTTCGAATTTGGTGTTCCAGAACGATATTTCATATTAATTGGTGTTTCATAATAGTTCACCACCATGATATATTTTATAGTTGGTGTACCAGAATAATTATAACTTTTAGATGTATGATATTGTCTCGATATGACATTACCTTTAATAAATCCATCGAAAAGTGGTTGATGCTTTGGGTCAGCTTTGTTTGTAAAACATTTTCGGTAGGGTTGCTGCTCGCAATGCTCACAAAGGAGGCAAGGAAGAATACTGGAAAAAAACATATTTTGTAACACTAAGGAACATCCGACATAACTCAAAACGGCATAGGCCTTGCAAAACATATTTCACTTGCACGCATTTTATAATAACTTGGTAAAATCATGTTAATAAGTCTCTCTCTCTTCTTCTTGTACCCTGTCCGTTAAACGGACGTTGGCTATCATGTTGGCTTAGCGGACTTTATTTTCTGCGGCCCGGAACAGGTCTACAGTAGTAGACTGGTCACACCACTGTCTCAGGTTTTTCAGCCATGAGGTTCTCCTTCTTCCAGAGCCCCATCTTGCCCTGCATTATGAGAATGTCTCATCATATTTCCCAGATATTGATGTTTTCGGGTTTTTATCGTTTTAATAACTTCTTTTTCTTTATTCACCGGAATAAAGAGATGTTCAAAATTTCCACAATCTCCCCACAAGTTTCTTTATCTCCAAAATTAAACAAAATTCCATTGAAATTACCAAATATTTTTTATCATTTAGTCGTTTCCGGAATTTAACTTTATTTAGGCTTAAAGCAAATTGAAGAACAATATAACACTAATAACGTAAATGAAAATATGAAAGAGAACACTACACAGAGGAAGAACCTTTTAATTTACCGGCCTTACCATTTCGGCTACTGAGACCTCTTATTTAAAAAGTTATTTTCGTCAATCTCATATTTAAAATTTCAGTTTTTAAAAAAAAATCTATCTTTAGGTATATATATAAAAAAATAAATCCTTGTTTCCCTCGGTCACGACATTACTTATATCATTCACGTTTTTAATACTTTGTAGAACGTTCTTACGGAATGAAAAAAATAAGAAATTGCGCAGAAAATTGGATAATTTCAGAAAACTTAACGACTATTTTAACTTGGCACGTTTGACAGTTCGCACGTTTAATGAAATTGAATTTAGCATGCAGCTGTTTTTTTTGTAACAAAAAAATTGTCTATGGATTTTTCAAAATAATAGACATTTTAAATAGTTTCCTATGTTCGGTACCAAATTTTATTGATTTTTCTTATAATATACAAAAATGAATGTTTGTAATATACGAAAAATTAATATGTGAATAAAAAATTGTAATATGTAGGTGGCAGGTAAGCTGTTCGAAAACTAAATGTACTGGGACTGAATATATGGAACGCGTGAGGGGGGTTTGCGGGACGGGTGAGCGGGAGAGGGGAGAGGGTTGGCGGGGAAGGTGGAAGTGGAATGCAGGAGGGTAGGAGATGCGGGAGGGAAACAGGGACGCACGGGAAAGCACATGCAGAGAGAAACTATTGATTTCTTTGAATATGGATTTGAAACGCATGCCGGGAACCAGCTGGTACTAAATATTATTAAGCCAACCTTTATATAGGTATTGCTAACTAAACAAATAATAAAACGAAAACAAAAAATTTATTATCATGCTTTATGGTAGATTAGATTTGCACCCAGTCGTGTTGCATTAAAATCTTAAATATAATAAATTTCACAGAAAGAGGTGTATGAGTTGTTATTGGCGCGGTATGAGAATAGATGTGAAAGAAGTATAATGTAGTTAAAAAAAATAATGTAGAGTTTTCTTACCAGAAATCATGTTGCTGAAGGTTGCCATTGCGACAGGTTGCTGAATGTTGGCTGCTGGATGTTGGTTCCAAGGAAATATATACCCTCAGACTCAGAATGTCAAAGTGTGGGCCGGTGCTTTTCAAACATTTTGAAAATAATCACACACCTGAAGTATTGTTCACCTGTATTTTTTAAAGCTATATTGTCGACTGCCAACATGTTCAAAATCAAATCTAACTTTAAACTACATGTTCCTTCTGATAGATAATACCTTGTAAACAGACTGATAACTATCTCTAATGAACAGACGTAATGTAGGTACGCAGAATCTGTTGAAGGAGCTGGGGACATTAATCTTCTTTGCACTGTTCATAATCTGTTTTTCTTCTTTCACACTTCTTGCCGCTTCAAGCCCCTCATTAATAAATCCTTTTCTGCAGCCCCTAACTTGACCCTCCTCTCAACGCTACCTAGCCCCTTTCTTCTCATTGTGCTAACAGGGATGCTCTTCTGAGGTTCAACAACAAAAAGGTATTTCTGTAATGCTTTAGTAAATAACCATTTTATTAAAAACAAACAAATTAATAAATGAAATTAACTAAAACGCATTTATTTTAAAACGAGATATCTTTTGTTAGTTTATCTTTTGGCTGCCTGCAAATATAAGTGTGTAGATTTATAACGTCGCACTTTATGGTTTAGTTATCTAGTTCTGAAATGATTGAAAAAAAATTAACTCTGAGATTATAATTTCATGGAAGATTAAATTATTTATGTCTTTTGAGACATGGCAACTGCGCGTAAAATAATAAACTGATTCAATTTCACGGAAATTATAATATTACAATTAAACTATGATAACCGCGTCTTCTTATATTACCGTTAATATTAAAATTCAATAAGTTCATATACATGAGAAGTTCAGGCACACCGTAAGAGATTGGTAAACATTTGCTTCTAAATCCTTGATTTGAATGAATGACAATTATACGTGATCTCTGTGTGAGGCAGTTTCAGGTCAGTACCTTCTATCCCTATCTTTTGCAGTTTCTTTAGAAGAATGTGGTATGAAAATAGATCGAGGGTCTTAGGAAGACAGTGAGAGGTTTATTGTCTTTATAGAGGTTATCAGATATCAGTTTTGTAAAGGCTACATTTGTATCTGCCGTAGGTACTACGATCTTTGCGAAAACCATACTTAAAATTTTAAAGTGGTTTTTATTGTTCTCGAAGAACTCGAAAAGCTGTTTTACCACTTTTAAGAGAAAATCTGTCTCCTGATTTGAAAATAGGGATGATTATGGCAGTGGTGTAGCGTGGGGGGGCAAGGGGGGGTAACCCGCCCCGGGCGGCACTTTTAAGGGGGGCGGCAAATTTTCACAAAAAATAATAATACCTTGTAAAAATTTAAAACTTTTCATTTCATATTTTTGTCGCACCTACGGTTCGGACCGATTGAAATGAGCACGGAATTTTTCATTACTTGTTCTGTAACGAAATCGGGGAATTCCATTTCTTTAAACGAATACATAATAATGTCATCTTGATCACTGTAGTGACTGGCAACACCGTATGTAGTGAAATGCAATAATTTCCCTATTTTGTTTAGCGCTTGGATTGCTTATGACTAATTTACAGTAAGAATGATTGAGAGAGGTCCGTGGACGATGTGATGTGATTGACAATTCCAAAAAAAGTTTCATTCATTGCTGGATAATGAGTGCTGCCAGAATTAAATGAGAAACCATTTTCATATTCTGAGTGTAGTTTTTATTCGCCGCGCACAGATTTAATTTAACCCATCTAATCACATAAGACGCAAATTGTCCCACATTTATTTAAATTTAAAATAAAATTGTATAACTGCGATAAAAAGTGAAGAAACAGTTTTATTACAGTTTTTTTTAAGATAAGGAATCTGTATTTAAAATTTTGTATTTATTCTATTTTAAGTACTTTAATTGAAATATTTGCAGGTGTGTAATTTTGAGCCATTTTACATTTTCAATACCAAAATTTTAATATTTAAAAACAAAAATTGAAGGTATATTTGAGAGAGTTTGAGAATGTGCCAGATGGCTTAAGTTAATAATTTGGTGGAGAGATTTGGCAAAAAGAATTTTTAAATGCTTAGTAAGTTTAGCGGAGATTTTGTCTAACCCTGTTCAGTAGCTGCTTGCCAACTTTGAAATGATTTCTATAATTTCCAATTCTATCGTGGAGGTGAAAAAAAATTGGTTAAGTCTCAGATGGGCCAGGGATATTTCATTTGCAAGATCAAGTTCCTAAACATTTTTCCTGGCCAAAATATTATTAGAAAGGTTAAATCTGATTGTTATGAAATGGTCTGCGACTTTTTTTAGTCATTCCTTATATTAGATAGTGATCGGCTTTCAATGTTAATCTTATTGACGGGCGTTGTCGTTTTTTTCGGCGTTCTTGATATGTTTTTAGCGAAATCTTCTCTGGCCTTTGAGACAAAGACTAGACACGCACTGAAACTACTATATTTAAATATTCGTCGATTCATAAGTCATAATTAATGTTAGAAACTTTGTGTAATTAACTTCAAACTAAATGATTCTTTATTAATGTTCCCCTTTTTACTATCATGCTATTTTAATGATTTACAGCTTTACTAAAAAAAACACTTCACGGCCATTAAACCGTGTTGTTGTAACATCGTAAATAAAGCCCGTACACACTTGAACTCAATCTGTTACTAATAAACTCACCTCCGCGGCCGTGCTGTAAAAACGCATTGTATGTGTTTTAGAGCTAGCAACGATATATTTGGTTATAGTGTACTTGTTAACCCTTTGAATGGCAGGAGACCATATTTGTTATTGACCATTATTGTTTTCATTAATATCCCTAATGGCGTTGGTTAGTGCGCCTGCGCATTTGTCGTTCGCGCTGGAAATGAATTAAAGCCACAAAAATATTTGGCCCCGCGGATAGGTGTTGTGATTTAGCTTCATGATTTCTATTATAGTGACCAGTTTACTCTTCTATTCATGTAATTAACATACATGTTTGTGTGTTTTTTTTTCAGTTTTAGTCAAGTTATTGAACAATAATCGTATTTTGATATTTTATTTGTCAGAAAACGGTTTTATAGGTTACATAAATAATCATATTTGCATTTTAGGGTCTTTATTTTACAAAAATTTCTTGAAAATTATGTTTTTTTTACATAACTTAAATATCAAAGAAATGAACGTAGATATGCAAGTTATAAATTAAAATGTCAGATTTTTCATTGTTATTTTTTTGGAATTAGAACCATGCTTCAAAATTTTTATTAGTTGAATTTGGCAGCCACCTCTGGTCTGGACCTCCAAAATACCTGAAAAATACCCTCGACTCTGCGCAGAAACGGGCGGTCCGTTTGATAGATTCTCCCATCTTAACACACGGATTGCAGTCTTTAGAGCACATGCGTCGGGTGGGAATGCTATCCTTGTTCTATCGGTATTTCAATGGAAGATGCTCCGAGAAACTAGCGTCATTGATCCCTTCGGCACCGGTGCACAGTCGGGAAACATTTGTGCACGGTTGACATTAGTCACATGAGAACTGGTCGCTTCTTCGAATCGTTCTTGCGTTCAACAGTTCGGCTGTGGAATGATTTGTCAGCCTCTGTGTTTCCTCCTTCCTACAACATGGGTCTCTTCAAGACCAATGTTCATTCCTTCCTCTCCTCAATAAGACCCTCTTCACAGCATCCCAGATGACATAGATCCTGAGGGAAATTATTTTCCTCGGGCCCTCCTATGCGGAGTTAATGTAAAAAAGAATACTAATTGAAAGAGAAAAAAGTGAAGTGATAGTTTTCCTCCAAATTCAATAAATAAAAAAAAAATAAAAAAACGTTGTGGTTTTTGAATTGAGTATTTTTTTAAATTTCTGTACATTTTGGTTAAAAATATTTGTAATAAGTTTTTTTTTCAACATTTTTGTGTTTGAAGCTGAAATATGGCAATTTTTAAACGCTTAAGTAATTTTTAAATTCAAAAATCTAAAAGTTAATTTGATCTCCTTTCTAAAATAGTACTGGTTTTTTACGACATCTTTAAAAAAGTAAATATACAAGACGTTTAAAATATGTTGGAAAAATTCGTTCAGAAATGAAATGAAACAAGCATATACAATAGATTAACAATCCCCTAAAAGTGTGTATGTCTTTCCATGAACAATTTTTTAATTTTTAATACTTTCACATCCGCGTTGGTTTATCGATTGAATAAAATTAATGGTTTATCAATTATAGTTATATCTGAATATCGAGGTGGTTATATTGATATATATAGTATTAGCCCTTTATTAAGGTTTCATTTGTCATCCATTCATGGTGTAATAAATCATTACCATGTCATTAGTTAAAATTTCTGCTATATTCTTTATTATCTTCGATCAATCCTTGAAACGAAAATAATAAGAAATGTTTATTTTGCTCTGTTCCAATCGATAGCAATGTATGGTACTATTTTTTTCATTACTTTTAAGTGGGTACCCTACTTTACGAAAAACTTTACAGTTTGACAATTAAGTGTAGAAAATAAATGATGGCGCTGCGATCGATTTCTTGGTTTTAAATGGCAACACCGTGTGATAAACTCTTTCTCCGTCTCTTCTTTTGAATTCTTTTTTTTTTTAAATATTTTTCCATTTTAATTTTACTATTTTTGAATTCTTTCATCCTTTCAAGTTTTCTTAAACTTTTCTTTTGGCTCTGATCGATATTTAATTTTCTCAAAGGCTTTATATGTATGACACACAAGCCTTCATGAAAATGTGACCCTTATTTTCTTTGATTACTACAGGAAGCTATTTAAAACTCCCTTGTACTACATATCTTTATAAATATAAGTACTTAATTAATTAATACGTTATCTACGACCTTGGACGTAAAATTTTTGTATTTATGTTGTAAATAAATTCCACCAAACGTTGTGTTATTTTTTGATTTATGGTGTGGGAACTTAATTACTTTTGTTTTGTGGTACCCTTTGATTCTGAAAGGAGCGTTGAGCATCGAATTTGATTGGTCTATTTCTTGCAATTCTAAATTTTATTTTATTTTCTTTAGGAGCAAAACTTTCCCTAAACACTATTTTGATTTCCTACCTCTAATGAATCCGTAATATACCTGTAATTAATGACATTTACCTGTTCAATTGTTTGTGTAATTAGGAATGACTCAAATGGTTAATTGTTAGTGAAGTCTTTTGTTACTCAAGATTTATTTACTGCTTGGCTCTCCCCTATTTTGGTCCTGATGCTATAATGTACATATGACATTGTTTTAGTAGATTATTGTTATTTATTGATTGTCCTTTAGAACGAACTCAGAAATGCTCTTTTGCTTGCATAATTTGGCTCCATTCCTCTTGCAGATAAACAGGGTGGTCAAAAATCAACTAGAACTTCGCACAGTCAGCCGACGCGATTTTCCAGAGGGCCATTATGCCTTGTTCTGTCAATCTTCCATGTCGTCGTGTACGTTACTCAGGTCTTTCTCTAAGCCCCGAAATCTCCAAATTCCAACTCCTCCGAAGTCTACTATTTACTTAGAGCGAACCGGTTTCGTTCTATACACAATCATATACTCACGGTTTTTGCAAGAGTTCGGGTCGTGAATCCTAATTTCTCGCATGCAAGAGACGATGTGAAAGTGCCTCTGTCGAGACTAAAGCGCTAGCTGTAAGCGAGTCCACATCATCCAATGCACAGTACATAAGAAGATATATATGTATACATACGTTTGGGAAGGATTATAACTCGCAATGTGAAGCTAGCTAGCCTCGCATTCCAAGCTCGGATTTCGTGAAAAGGAATTCTGCACAAAACCTTAGCCGATGACCGAATATATACATATTAAGAGTAGGAAATATCAATATATAAGAATAAACTAAGAATATTTATTAGTTTTATTAATGAAGACTAATAACTCCGGTTTTTTTGTTTGTTTGGTTGACAATTTTATTTAAGAGATTTCCATCTCTATTGATTTCTTGATTTGTTTGCTTGACAATTTTATTTAAGAGATTGCCATCTCTATTGATTTCTTGATTTGTTTTGTTGAACTGTTATTCTAGATTTTCCCCCTCCCCAGATTCAACTCTTTGATATAGACTTTTACTATCCCGTGATTTTTCAAAAGTCTCATGTAAATGATTGATACGTGTGAGGTTTTTATTCCCATAACTTCAAATGTTTTCATGTAATTCCTCAATTCATTTTTATACTACTATCCCGTGATTTTTCAAATGTGAAATGTAATTATAAACTGCAATTTAATCTTCTTGTTAATTCCTCAAATCATATTTCGCTGCTATCCCGTGAATTTTCCAAATGTTTCAAATAGATGATTTATATATTTTTTTTGTAAAATAAATACTAATTTCATTTTATATAAATTGGTTTTTAATCCCTTTGTATTTTAATATCGTAGTAATGTTAGCCCGAAGCAATTAAAGAATGTCAATTGTTTATTTTACCTTTAAATTTATAAACAAAACCGTCACTGACTTCGTGACCCACTAACCCAATAGCATACTCTCGAATAAGTACATGGAATGACACGTGTTTTTTTTGTTTACACTATGCATTCCAAAACAATTTGCCCTAATTAAATTCCTTTATTTCATTGTATTGGTTTCACTTTATATCTGATCGAAGCCCCGTCTGCTAATTTATTATTCAGTATATATATATATATATATTTGGTGTTGACAGTTTTGCAATTTTCAAGAGGCAACTAATCTCGATTTTTATTTTTGTTCTGTTCATAAAACCTTCTCTCATCTAAAACCTTACCAGAAATTTATATCTCTGTTGGCCATAAAGTTAAAGAAATGTATTAACTGTTTTATCTGCATTGTATTAACTGTACACGTGACTGTATTTGTACATGTATGAAACAATGTTAACTCTTATTCCATCCACAAGCTAATGCTTTTAATGGAAGACCAGTAATATTATAATATGTAGCAATTTTAAGATAAATAAATAAAAAAAAATAAAATAAAAAATATTTTTCTGTTCTATTAAGTTCTGTTTTATTATCCTACAATAATATACACATACAATTGTTTGTTTATACCTACTGACTAGCTCTTGCACATTGCACTTTATTTTATTTCGGGTCATATTATTGATTACACATGTATATATATTTTAAGCTAAATTGTATTGTTTTTTTATAAGTACTACTCATACTATTTCATTTCTTTTAATCTCTGTTATGATGTTCTTTACCTTGCGATGATGATTGCATTCTTATTTAATCTGTTTTATTGGTTTAGTAACACACTCAATTAATATTGTGAGTATAAATTTCCGTCTATTCATTTAAAAGCCCACTAGGGCGTAAATAAATATAAATAAAATAAAATAAATAAATAATTAACTTCCATTTAAACATAGTGTAATTTGTTGATAACCTGTTTTTGACGCCAGCAATGAAATAAACAGTGCTCGCCACCCGGGAGATGAGCCCGAGCTGTGCCCTTTTGGAATTAAGAGTTTCAATATATTCTTCGGATATTTTTTTTTTTTTTTTTTTTTTTTTTTTTTTTTTTTTTTTTATTTTTTTTTTTTTATTAGTGACTATTTAGTTACAGGTTTGATGACAATTACAAGATATGATGATATATATAAATATTTAATCCGTTTGTTCTTAGTCCTCCTCACTAGGTGGTCCTGTGCTGAGGCGGACTGGTAGATTTCTTTGATTTTCCGTTATTTAGTTTCTATGATGTTTTTAATACATTCTCTAGTATGTCTGCATTAATTTCTTTCACCCATGTTTTGATTTTTTCCTTAAACTTATTTATCTTTTCTATCTTTTTCAGACTTGGAGGAAGGATGTTGTATAGTTTAGTTGCAAGATATATGTGGTTTCTTTGGCCAAAACTTGTCTTGAATTTTGGAACATCTCGTATATCCTTTTTTGAGGCTCTTGTGTCATGTATCCGAGTTTCATTAGGAGATTTTCTGTTTTTAAAATGATGTATAAGAATATTCTTGGCATATATTTGTTTTAAATTAAGAACGTCAAAACACTTAAAAATATCTTTTGAGGGGGTTCTGATGGGTAATTTTAGTATGGTTTTTATAATGCTCTTCTGAGCAATATCTAAGTGGTTAATATGATTGGCTGTAGCAGATCCCCATACTAGAATTCCGTACTCAAGACGGGGATGACATAAGGCATAAAAAACTTTTTTTATGGCATTAATCTTTGAAAAAAAAACGTTTCCCAAGAATACATACTTTTAGTATAATTCTTGTATACACATCAATGAGTATGCATCGTAATACTGGCGCTTCCAAGGCTATTTGCAGCTTAACCTATTTTACCGTAAAAAATTGATACCCTTAGTGCTCTCCCATTTTCTTGACGGTAGATTTATTTATTTATTATTTTTTTGTTTTTGTTACAAAGAATACATCAGATTGTATTCTTGTAACAATTTTGTTACAAGAATACAAAGAAGCGTTGACTGTCCAACTAGGATTCTCCCGTTCTAGGACAGTCAAGATGATACTGATGTTCAACTTGCCATTTCCATTAGAGGTATTGAAACGAATTGAAATGTCACAAAAAAAATGGTTGGGTTTTATGCAGTGTTGCGCTACTTCCTTCTTTAAAACCAACATTTCGGACAGCGCTACACCGTCCATCATCAATGTAGATATACATATAATGAATACTGTTGTGTAGTATCCTTTTGGTTTACTCACCTTGAAGTAGATGGCATTGACAAGTAAAAGAGCGGTTTTACTGTCCAAATCAGCAGCTTTTACAACATCCTTGATTGTCTTGTTGGTCTTGTCCTCAATCTAAACAGAGAAACAGAAATCTTTCCAAGTTATTAAAGTATTTTTAGGCTTGTAACATATTTTATGTCTGCAAGAGCATTCGTGGCTGTGTTGAAGAGCCAATGTGTCTACATGATCATATTGCGAGATTCCAATACGTGAGAATATAAACACCATATTTTGATAGTTTTATAAAGTTAGAACTCTCAAAACATTAGTTAATTGTTACACTGAAACACGCTGATAGAGATAACAATCAGAAAAAACCAAGCATAAAAAAGCGGTTAGCAAGCATAAGCAGCTGAGTGGCCAGTGACTGTATTTAAGAAATATTTTTGAAATGAATTTTTTAGATTAAAATGTCGTCAATATTTTTTTTATTTCAAAATTAGCGCAGAAGTCGCTGGTTAAAGTCTGTCGTGAACATCTTGTGTATTCTAAAAGTGCTCGAGCCGATGATATAAATAAGTATCTAATAAAAAAATGTATTGCAATTATGGAAAGATCAGTAAATATTATTTGGATTTGGGTATTACGTAAGTACGTATGGATTTATTTTAATGTGCTACTGGGTGAAAATGTTACCTTTGGAGACTAGTTAATCAATTGATCTATATCAGAACTTTGACTATAGTATTATACACTATAAGTATGAAGACGGGCTTATTCTTCAATTGTGTGGTTGGCATTTTTTTTCCAACCAACTTAGATTTCTAGTGGAAATATAAATAATGATGCAGAATTTTATTTTGGCTTGTTGGGGCCAAATCTATATTTTAATCTGTTTTTTATAGCATTTTCTTTCTCACACAAGAGTTTATCTTGGCAGCTGCAGTGTTTTGGTTGAAATCGATGTTTTCCACTTCGCTGCTGAAGAGATCAGTGGCGTAATTCTTGTAGTCGGGGGCGAGCGCATAGTTCGTTCCCTCCGCAACGTACACCTTGTTTGCCAAGTTGAAGGTGACTTTCTGAAAGGAGTTCATCTTGTCGATTGTGGGCTTGTAGGCAACTTTGGTCTGGAAAAGACGAGTGATCATTTAGTGAAACAAGCCAAGAACAGAAAAATTAACGCAAGTAGGTAAGTTTAAATGCTGCTTAGGTCTGAGGAGGGCTAGTAAGTAAATAGTTGTAGTCGAGATAATGTCTCAGGTGGCGATGAAACTAAAAACGTTGTCAATTTAAGTGCTTTGATGTTTGATGTAATGACATACGGAGCTCCGGGCCAAAAAGGCCGCCTTCTCTTTCATCATTAGTTTTTATTATATGGTTGTTGGAAAAATTATATATTTTGGAGTTTGTTAAAAATTACTTGCAAAGCGACATGATTGCAATTTGTGGAGATTAAACTTTACGAAGAATTTGCGTGGGTTATTTATGTTTAGTTTTGGTCGTACTAAACGAGGTAATTTGCGTTTTTAAATGTTCCCTTATTAATAGAGTATACGGTTGTGCCATGGGCCATGTTTGGCGTTTAGGTCGCCAGCTATTTTTGTGTGAAAAAGGCCGGCTGGGAGTTTATTCAGGTCTGGGGCAGTTCGTTTACTTTTGGGGGGTCCGTTTTTTTTAATAATGACTACCTCACAAGAGTCCCACCTCACCTGTCACCTGCTCCCTTTTGGAGCCTGGAGTAAGACTATGGCATCGTTAATTAGGGTATGTTGTGAGGCTGAAGGTGGGGACGGGAAGGATATGGGGAAGAGTAAGGTGGGGAAGTACCTCTCAATTTAGAAGTAGTCACCGAATACGGAGAAGGCCATTTCAAGTGACATTTAAATTCTGAATGGTGATCTTATTCCAGGACGATACTGAGAGTATCTTCCACTTACGTACCACAAATATACTTTTTATTATTTTTAATTAATTAATTGGGAAATAACACAATTTAACCAGATCACGGGATACGATCTCGTGATCTTCGGATTACGAGACGAGAGCCTTACCCCCCGACCACGGAGGCCATCTAAAGTAGACCATTATGTGGACCATTATTTAGGTTATAAATGAAGATCGCGGTAGTTTCGATATTTTCGGATGAGGGTCAATTTACAAAAAAATTACGATTTACGTAGGATCGATTAAATATTTTACAATAATCGCGACGCCACCGCCTGAGCTATGGGAGCGGACGGTGCGGTCAGTTATGTAGTTCGAAAATTTAATATTTACACAATGTTTTAACCAGATTTCATTTATTAAAAGAGGTCAAGGTTGAAATACATAAGAAATCTCAAAATTTCCCCTTGGATTTTTTTTATTCTACCACCTGCTTTCCAATGTGCAGCTTAAAAGTTCGACGGTTTTCTAGTTTGTCTGGCTTTCAAATTGATTGAATTTCAATTGATTTTAATTTTAAGTTTGTAGAGAAGATTTTAATGAATTTAAATTAATGTTTTTATCGTGGTTGAATAGAGTCGAGGAGGGTTGAGGGAGTAATGTTGTGTTGGGGTAGAGGCGGAAAATGGTGGTGATTGATAGGCCTGCACTACACCGGATATTTTTTCGGTGGAGGATCGTACTACTCGTATTTTTTAACATCAATATTAAACAATATCTATTTTAAATCCAACGAAATTTTATCAAAAAACGCCGCAAACAAGCCGCGAGGGCACACGTGAATTATGAATTATATTGAAAACCACTACAATAATTACATATACCACTATGTGTTATTATCTATTTTAGCATTTGGCATTACTTACCGATTTACTGCTGGTAGAAGATAGGCTTAATCCGGTTAAAACATTGGTGTGGGGAACCCTAGTGATCCCCCTTTGATTATACATGGTTTTTACTTCCAGGCATATAAAGCAAGCGCGTTAATTTTCAATTTTTTTTTTTGTTTGCCTACAAGATATTTTTTAATTTTCCTGTTTTGGATTACAAAAAGACTTTTCACACCATATTCAACAGCATTCCAAAGGCCAATTTTTTTTTATTAAAGAGAGTTTAGAATAATAAGTAAATTATAAAAAATAGACGAGTTGATGCCATGAGAGCATATATTTTGCATAAGCAAATGCAAATAATTATGCATTTTCAATCAGCTGAAAAGCAAAAATTTGAAAATTCTGCAATTCAATTGGGGAAAATGGGCTAAAATGGAAAGAATTTTTTATAACATCTTAATTTTTTCTCAACTTAACTGTTTTGTTATACCCATAAATGGCAAAATTCTTGGAAAAGACTATCAGGATTACTTACAAATTCAGAATTGGGCAGATGCAGAGCGTCATTGATTTCCTTTAGTGTCTCTCCCTTGGCGCCGAGAGACAATAAGGCCAGGATGATATCCGCCGACATTGCCGATATGACTAAGTTTTTGCCGGCATGCTCGTTGTCCTGGGAGATCACCTGCGATATAAAAGAACCATCATTAGTAAAAAAAATATACTCACATAACTGTCACGCCGTTTCCCCGCAGGGGTAGGCAGAGAGGAAAGATGAACAACCTTAAAAAATAACAGGTATCATGCGAGAAAAAAATGTTGAAATTGAATTTAGTTGAAGAACACACGTCTCCTCTACATGAATCTAACGACCCCCCAAAAATTGAAAAAAAAAAATTTACAGGTGTTTAAACAGGAAACCTTGATTTTTTGCCATTTTTTTAACCTTTTTTACGCAATTTAAAAATGCTTTGGACAACGGTATATATAAAGATGCATATTTTAAATGATGGTTCGGCACTTGAGGGGGAAGCTCACTTAAACACCATCATAACACCGGAACGAATTGAATTTTTTATTTAAAACTTTGGGAACATATTCTTAAATAGCAACTAACAATTTATAAAAAAAATAAAAATATTTGAGTAATCTAAATTTATTTCGCCCCTTAAGTCACTTTATTGATATTTTTTAGTTAACCTGTTTTGATACTTCCGTACCATCATCAGGACTGTTATAAAAATTCTACCAGAACAGTTATGAGATATTACAAATTTGGTATTCCAGAACAGTTCACTTCATGAGATATATCAAATTTAGTGTTCCAGATCGGTTCATTACCGCGCGAGATATTTTATATGTAATTAGTTTTTCGTAATGGTTTTCCACCATAGTTATTTCATAATTATTGTGTACCGGAATAGTTATCACCTTTAGATGTTTTATGCCCTATCGTTATGACATTACCTTAAATAAATCCGTAGAAAAATGGTTGATGCTTTCGGTCAGCTTTGTTTGCATACCATTTCCGGTAGGGATGCTGCTCGCAATGCTCACAAAGGAGGCAAGGAAGAATACTGGAAAAAAAAATATTTTGTAACACTAAGGAACATCCGACATAACTCAAAACGGAATAGGATTTATAAAAATATGTCACTTGCATTTCACTTTTTAATAACTCGTGTTAATAAATGTGTATGCTAAGATTACGAAAACATTACTAAAAATATTTGGTAAAAATGTATATGTCCACGGCTTCCACCACGTGGAAGCGGACATATACATTTCTACATATACACTTCCATAAGGTGGTTGGGCGTTTACATAATACATAGCTACACTTACCTACATACATCTACATATATCATAGACTCTCTGCTTGTAGCTTGATTGTCACATATTCCTTTCCCATCCATCCCTATAATTTTCCTTTCCTACCTATCCCTATGTACCTGCGCTACCATAACAATCATTGTCGTCAATCGCAACTCGCCGCGTGAACATCTATTATATTCCGCTTCCCGCATCCTTAAACTGAATCCGCATACCGCAAGTATATAAGTGCATGAAGCCAGCCAAGATAGCAGAGTGTCACAAGTTAAGCGGTAAGTCCCTTCCTTTCTTTCCTTTAAGTGCATTATTTCTACTTGAACAGTGGTCTTTCACACACATGCATTGTTAGGGTACCCCGATGTCGGCTACCAAACCAACACCAGGCCCTACACGTCCCAGGCTAGCTCTCAGCGGGACAATGGTACTCTCTATTCAGGGGGTGAGCCGCTCAAAGCTATGGAATTTCTCTCTACCTTCCGGCGTCCCACGGGATACACACTGGTCAACAATCCTCCTGCCGTAGCAGAATAATAACAAAGTTAAATCATTAAGACATGTATTGTAAACTCAAACACAGTACATAGGTTTCTACAGTACAATTCAATACAAGAAATGCAAATTACACAAACCTAGCTAAAGTGTTTAACTCTCACTGTCTCTCTCTCAAAACGAAACTCTCCGAGTGGTGATTTTCGCGGGGCCCTACATTTCACTGATTACGGACACATTTAAAAGAGGAAATCAAGATACAGCTTACATGTGGATTAGCAGGATCCTCGTCTCATGTGGTAGTTCCATCAGGCACTTTCGTAGTCTAAATAGACCGAACTATTAGCGCGGCCAAGGCCGACTCTACTCGTAGGTATTTCAATAATACATCGCGGCCACATTGAATTTGGACCGCTCTTCCGAAAGCGGGCCGCGTACGTCCGTTCGCAAGGGCGTTCAAATCTTCTCTGGCGAGTGCAGCGGACTCGCGAGTGGCAGGGCAAGCGGGGAGAGAAGCGGGAAACAGGAAACAGGGGGGAGAGGGGGATTGTTGTGTGAGCTTGTTCCGCGTTCTGGAATCTGGTATCTACTCGCTTCAGGGGCGTATCGTAACACTTCCCCCCGCGCTTGGAAAAAAAGCGACGTGGCAATGGAGCTGTAGGAAAAAAAAATCCTCTTAAGCTTCCATTGGGGTTTTTGAGAGATTCGTTGCTTGAGAGATGCCTAGCTAGAACATGCAATTTATGTTATAGTTTAGGTCACAATGTTTGTAGGGAATGGGTGAGGGGTACATACAATGTTTGGAAAAGAACAGTTTTGGTAAAAGTACATGGTGTGAAACAACATACAAGGTTATGCAATTGAAAGATGACAATACATGGTTATGCAATTGAAAAATAACAATTCATATTTGTACAATAGAAGAACAAAAAGCAAGAACAAAAATGCCTGTGTGATTCTAAGGTTTCATTGGTCTGGGAGCTAAGTTTGCGAAGCGTGGATTTGTTTGGTTTCGGAGAATTTCGAAGAGGAGGACGTGGTTTCACAGATTCTAAGGATTACATTATCACTGTAATCAGAACCCTTTGAGATAACACTCAGAAGTACACTTGGGCCTTAGAAAACACTTGGTTTCGTCGAAGACGTCGAAGTTCATGAAGTGGAGACTGTGGTTGCTGTGCCGCGACTATGGTTACAGAGGTCATTGAAGAGGAGAATCCCGTGTCTGCAGACATGCCAGTACGAATCCTAAGTGTTATTAAGGTAAACACGGATCGTATATAATGATTATTGAAGCATAATGTAGCTCAACATAACTTGTATTGGTACGCATTCAGCGAATACTGGAGGTCAAGGTAATGATGGTTTACACATGACGATATATGCGTCACTGCATGACAGCGCAAGAGACGACATGGTTGGCATTGATAGCAAGAGTAAGAACAAACCTAGGAGCTAGCGTGCCCAAAAGGTGGTTCAAAGTGTCATAGTGTATAGTGGGACAACTCAGCTTGCTGTGGCATGACAAAACAACATACATATGAGCGGTATGGTCTGTGCTTTCAGGAACAAATGCGTAGAAAAATGGCAGCAGGAGGGACCTAGTAACCACAGCGCGTGCTGTCAGGAAGTGAAACTCAGCTTGGCTGTTGGTGATGACATCCGCCTGGGCTTCTTTTTAATCCGGGAGAAATTATTATTAGAGCAAAATTCTTGAAGTTTACCTGCCTAGGGACCAATGAAGAAAAGGTTTGGAGAGAAACAAAATGTGTCCAGATAATGAAATAAACGAAATTTTTAACCACCGACCCAGAGAATGACGAAGAGAGAGTTTTCTAACTAAATTGTGGTTACATGAACATTTTCCTTTACCAGGATGACTTGGCGTTTGCCGAGTGACAATATGTCTTGGTTAAAAAACAACCGGCCCTCTATGGCCTATGTTAACATAAAGGTGGTAACATTTTTTGTAGAATTTCAAAAACAAGACAAAGAAGTCGTGAATGAGTCACGGTAAAAGCAGAGAAACCAATTCATGAATAAAGGTTGTCAAAAGGAGACAGACGGTACGCCAAGTGCATATCGTACATATCCAACATTCATGAATGTGTTTCGTAAAATTGAGAAAGAGAACAAAAGGTGAGACATATGCAGAGAGTGAGGGAGAAAGCCTGCTGATAATTGGTCAATTTACCGATTCGCACTCCCAGTGAGGGCGAATTATGGTCAACAACAGATTTTCTTCTTCATAACATATACCTGAGAACATGATGGTGAGGAGAAAGGAAAGGAAAAGGAAAGGAGTTGAGTGACGAAACTTGCTAGAGACTGGACTAATTTCCACTTCAAACTCCATGTGAGAATGAAACATGATCAACCAGCAGATTTCCTGACTCTTTACAATTGTTAAAAGGATGAGGAGAAATTTGAATACACATTATCAAAGAGACTAATCTTTTGCGTGTATTGGGCAAAAGATTAGGGGTCATTTTAAAAACTCCTGCGTGATTGTGAGAAAAGACAGACCCTTGCTCCAATTTCACAAACCTGGGGGTTTTCTTATCCGTTCCCCAGGTTGGGTGGTTTTGTGCTCAATCGATTAACTCCCACAGCACTATGCCCCATAGTTAGCAGTGAAGCTACAAACTAGTCCTTTTGGGATAGTAGATATTCCTGGGCTTCTTTCCTTTTTGCAAAGAAGTAAAAAACAGGAGGTCCACGGGCATTGGCGTTGAATGACAACAAAGGGTTGTGGACTACATTTCGTAGATCGCACGCAAAATGTTTGATATTATTTCGTTCGCACGACTCATGGTAAGTGTTTTAACGTCTCCACGTATAGTGTACAAAAACATGTAAGTACATACAAGATAAAACTCAATTATAGACAGAAGTCAAGAGTTTATACAATGCCTCTTAAAGAAGATGGCAAGGCCGATATTATGTCGTTCGCACGAATCACGGTAAGTATTGTTATTACGTCTCCACGTCTCGTGTACAAGGGTTGTACACAATTATACACACAAGCGGTACTCATGACAAATTAATGACACACGACCAAGATACAAAAGCGGTACTCATGACAAATGGATGACACACGACCAAAATACAAAAGCGGTACTCATGACAAATGAATGACACACGACCAAAATAGATTGTACAGAAAGGGTGGTACTCATGACAAATGAATGACACACGACCAAAATAGATTGTACAAAACGGTGCTCATGACAAATATGTCACACGACCAACTCAATAACATTTAGCTATGAGCAAAAGTGATTATGACGAACTTCTCGTATCGTGGCAGGTATTTTAAGGATCCCTCCTATGACGGTGGATGTTCTAAGGATCTCTCCTATAATGGTGGATGTTCTAAGGATCTCTCCTATGATGGTGGGTTACGTTTAAATACAACACAATAAACGTTAACGATGCTTGATTTTAACACAGTTTATAAAGATTTGTTAGATTAACTAACTCCGTAGCCCAAGAGCGTACGACAGAGAAGATAGACAATTTGATGTTACTTCATGTGTTACAAAATACAAGGGTGATGGCAGAGTATAATTCTACTTACACCAAGTATTTAAAACAAAGACAGACCTATAATGGTTTTACATACTGTCTGTTGTGGCAGCCTACAGTGAGTAAGACCAAAGAAAAGGGACCAATTACGGTTTTACATACCCTTTGTGCAGTTACAAACATACCAGGTTATGTGCAATTTGGGTTGCAAATACTTGGTTAAATGAACACCTAAAAGTTGTGAATTCCAAAATCAGGATAACCATAAGGTTTTATTAACCTGTCTCGTAGGGTTGAAACGTGTCATACAAGACATACGTAACGTACAAGCGAAAAAAGCAAAATAACAAAAAAGGTGACTTTGTTATAACAACCAAAGACCGGATGATTCGGTTTTACGTACTTTAGTTGAAACGAGCCAAGTTGATTTATATACAGGGTTATAAAGACCAATCATTGGTTTTATAAATATGAGTTCCAAAATGGACGTGTCGATATCCAATTTGGGTACATGAGCATGAATTTGGGTAGGACGCCATCAATTTTTAATTTAAGAAGAAAAAATTGAAAAAACTTATATACACGAGGGGCGACTATGTAAGTAACCACTGTTTGATTTTCATGCTAGAGATACCTCGGAAGGTTTTACAACTCATGATGAACAAAATAAAAGGAAAAAAATTGTAAAAATAGTTAACTGGTTCTGAGTCGGAATTTAACACTTTGGAATTTACAAAACCCGACTTCTAGAACGACACGCCGATGGGCAATTGTCAACTACTTTACATGAACAAAATAAACAGGTGAGAAAGTTCCTTTCCACACGACAAAAATGCAACAAAAAATAGGAGAAAAATTACAAAATTACATGACACGGCAGGGTATGACATGGCATGAACATTGCATAGTGTACGTGTTGAGACAATAAATGGGCTCGCGACTTCCCAAACATTGAAACTCGAAAAGTGTCTCCGTTCCAAAGTGATCAGTTTTAGAACAGATGAAAAAAATAAAGAAAAAAATTGCCGTGAGGGAAAGAAAAAAACAGTGCAAAAACAACATTTGAAAGTAACTTCAAGGAGAGTACGCATTAATTTACAAAATAATTTACAACTTGTTTCATTTACGAAACGATGGGCATGTGATTGACACAATTCACGCCTGACGTAGTAAGACTTTGTAAGCTTACAAAAAAGTGATACATACTGGATCATTTTAAGTTTGCTGAGATAGTGGGGGCAGTTTTACTTGACTCCTCACTTCCAGACTTTACAATGTCCTTAATGTGGTAATTACCAATGTGCTTTCCAGATGAGTCAGACAAGGAGTACACTAGGTCTGATATTTTCCTTAGGACTTTGGCCTTCACGAAACGTGGTGCCAGCTTAGCAGAGAAATACATGGCTCCTTGGGAAAGTGTGTTGTTCTTTCTCCAAACTATGTCTCCTGTATTGAAGGTGACATGTTTCCTACGTAAGTTATATCTGTCCGCACTCTTTTGGTGAGCCAGGAGCAAAGCATCAGTGACTTTACTGTAAATGGCCGACAGTTCTTCCAGGCGATGGGCATAGTCTGCGGTAGGGTTGCTTGTGGTGGCAGATGACGTAGGAAAGTTTGTGTCCCTATGTAGAGAACCATGGACGACTTGTTCCATACCGTGTTTTAAGAAGAAAGGTGTGTAACCAGTGGCCAGATTAACAGTGTTGTTCATAGCGGCCTGAATTTTATCTAGGTTTTTACACCAAGTGCGTTGATCTTTATCAACTAGAATAGCTAGAGCTGTGTTGATTGTTTGGTTGTAACGTTCGACAGTGTTATTTTGGGGAGTGTACAAGGTGTTATAATAAATGTCCTTGATTCCGTATTTGGCAAGAAATTCTTTGAATTCCTGGGCAATAAACTGTTTTCCGTTATCAACAATTACGGTTCTGGGTGTTCCGTAAGGTATAAAAATGTGTTTTTCCAGAAGTTTGATGATGGCGGACGCGTTGGCTCTTTTTAAAGGGAAGATCCAACAGAATTTGGTGAAAACATCCACTACACTAAGTATGTGCATGTGTCCGGCATAACTTCGAGGAAAAGGTCCGACGAGGTCCATTGACAATGACTGTAGGGGTCTGTCGGCACGTTTGGGGTTACCCATTAGGCCGGCAGGTGCTGCCGTGCTATGTTTATAAGCCTTACAAGTTTCACATTTAGAGATGTAATTGCGAATTTGTTTGAAGAGACCAGGCCAGTAATACTTCAAGGAAATCTTTTTATACGTCTTGAAAGTTCCTGGGTGTATAGAGTCGGGAGCACTATGATTGTCAATTATTATTTGTTCTCTTCCTTCGAGGGGAACGACAAGTTTCCAAGAGTAATCTTCGAGGATGGATAGTGGTACCTTGCAATTACGGTATAGTTGTCCTTCTTTTATGATAAAATTAGGAAACTTTTGTTGATTATTTTTACAACCTTCGAAGATTTTCAAGTACCATTCATCTTTTGTAGATGGAGGGGGGGCAATTGTGTCAACATTTAATGAGGCCAATTCAATTCTTGAAAGAGCGTCGGGAACAATATTGTCCGCGCCTTTACGGTGAACAATATCAAAATTGAATTGAGACAAACGGGAGGCCCAACGAGCGAGTCTACCGGAGGGATTACTTAAAGAGATCAACCATTTCAAACTACTATGGTCTGTGACTAAAGTAAATTTGCTACCGTCTATGTAACCGCGGAAATGGTGAACAGAATCCAATACAGCCAATAACTCCTTTTCGGTAATTCCGTAGTTTTTCTCGTGTTTATTTAATGTACGGGAAAAATACGCTACAGGGTGTTCGCCATCTGGGAACTCTTGAGTTAGGACTCCACCGATTCCTACGTTGGAGGCATCCGTGTGGAGGGTAAAAGAGAGTGCAAAATCCGGGCAATTCAGAACGGGGGCTTTTTGAAGGGCATTTTTTAAAGTTGTAAACGCTTCTTCAGTTTCAGCAGACCATCGGAAATTGCTGACACCTTTACGGGTGCCGGTAATTTTATTTAAGGGGGCTGCAATTGTGGAAAAGTCTTTGATGAATCTTCTGTAGTAACCTGCAAGTCCAAGGAAACCTTTGACTTCCTTCGCGTTTTTGGGTCGGGGAAAATTTGCCATGGCTTCCACCTTAGCGGGGTCTGTTCTTAGACCTTTTTCGTCGACAATGAATCCCAAATAACGTAAACGGGACTTACAGAATTCAGACTTCTTCAAGTTGATGGTTAAACCGGCGAACTTGAGTTGTTGAAAAACCTTTTCCAGCATTAATAGGTGTTTTTCAAAGGTGTCGCTGACGATGATGAGGTCGTCAAGGTAACAAAACAGGCTGTTATCGACTTCAGGACCGAAGAGTTTGTCCATTAGTCTTTGTAATTCGGCGGGGCTGTTTTTTAGACCAAAGGGTAATCTTTTAAAATGGAACATTCCCCTACCAGGTACAACGAAAGCAGTTTTTTCACACGATTCTGCGTCCAAAGGTATTTGCCAAAAAGCTTTGCTTAGGTCAACAGAGGAGATGAACTTGGCGTTGCGCAGTTTGTCTAAGGTCGCGTGGACGTAAGGTAAAGGGTATGCGTCAGCTTCCGTACAAGAATTTAAACGTCTACTGTCGAGACAGAAACGTGCGGAGCCATCTTTTTTAGAAACCAAAAGGGTTGGGTTGGTCCATGCACTTCTGCTGGGAACCACCACACCCATTTTTAACATTTCATCAAGTTCTTTTTCTAAAAGTTTAAGCTTTTGGGGGGCTAAGTTGTAATAACGTTGCTTTATGGGTGGGCCATTGGTTTTAATGTGGTGTTCTACCAAATTTGTCAAACCCAATCCACATTTTTCGAAAGATATTGATTCGAATTTATTGACCATTTCCTTTAGTTGGAGAGCTTGGTCCGTGCTTAAATTTTCGTGAGGTTTTATTGTGCGGATCTCACTAATTTGAGCAGCAGTGGAGGTTTCGCCAAGAGTATTAAATACTTGGGGAGCAACGTTAAAAGCCTTCCAGAAGTCAACGCCAAGGATGAAATTCTGGGATATAGAGGGCACTATTAGAAAATTGATTGTAACTATTTTATTGTTACAATTAATTGGCAGGGCAAGGGTACCGATGACCGGTTGGGAAACATTATCCGCAGTCGTCAGGTGTGTTGTTTGTGGCGAAATTCTAAAATCACTGTTAACAAAAGGCAGGTGAGCATTGTTGCCAAGACAGCTGACAGATGCACCGCTATCAAGTAATCCGGGAAAGGGCACATTGTTAACAGAGAAAAGGGCATAGAGTCTCCCATCTTTAGCTTGTTTGCAACAAACCGAGGAAACATTTAAGGCCTGGTTAAAATACTTAATGTGTGATAACCAATCAGTCCATTCTTTAGACCTTGGTTCAGAATGGGTGCCTGAGAGGTTATTATTTAGTTTTTTGGCCTCTTCATGTAGAAATTTGGTGGGGGCTTGGAGAAATCCACCTGAGGTCTGACATCGCTTGGGTTTTGTAACCTTTCTGCATTGTGCCTTGATTTCTTGAAAATGTTGCGCAGTTCGTCGCGTGGAGGAGAGCGGTCCCTAGAGTGGTGTCTCTTGGAAGTTCGGGGTTCCTTGGATTCTAGGAGTCTTGCTTGCTTGAAACAAGTAGCGGCCAGGTGGCCTACTTTTTTGCAAAAGGAGCACACTTTTTTGTTGTCGAATTCTGGTTTTAAACCAGACGAACGGCTTGGCACAACCACATTATTTGGCACATTATTTATGTTCTTCCTATCCTGGTACGATTCCAGGAGGAGACAGGCTTCGTTTAGCTGGGCCAGGGATGCAATTTTCTGTGAGGTGATGATGTTCTCGTATTTGCTTAAAAGGCCATCAGTTATGACTGGTAATAGTTCAGCTTCCGGAACAGGATGTGAAAGCTTGATGTTGATGGACTCAGCCCTTTCTATGAATGTTGCCACAGGTTCATCTACTAGCTGTTTAATAGATAGTAGAGATAATTTGATCCGGTGCTGGGCCTCCTTTTTTCCAAAGCTAGAGATTAGGGCAGATCTGAGTTTATTCCAATCTTTGCATTTAGTCTTTTGGATGCGGTGCCACGGAATTAATTCTGGGGAGATGAGTTCTATAAAGTTTCTCCGTAGAATCTCGAATGGGATATTTTTGATTGTAGCCGTTTCTTCAATACGGTCAATGAAATCCAGCACATCGGAGACGCCATTATATTTGACTTTCCAAGAGGATAAATCGTAAGTTTTATCTTGTGTCAAGATGGGTGCGACGTCCTGTTTTATCATTACATGCGGCGTAGGTCCTTTGTCAAGATTATCCAAAACTTGCGTAGCCGAACGTGAATTATTTTCGTTGGAGGGGGCGAGGTTTATTCTCCTAATGTACTTTTTGTTGAATAAAAGTGCATATACCTTCAATGTAGATTTAGATTTGCTTGATGGCGAGAGTCCTCTATCCCTTAAAGCAGCTTGTAAGTGGGCTTTGGATAAACTATGCACATTGGGAATGGTACCCAAGTTGGATGGTGTAATAGCTTGCTTGTCCTCCATTGTGAGTTTCCTGGGTGGTGAGAAAAAGAAAAATTGGCCAGGGGTTTCCTTTAGAAAGCGCAAAATTAATTTTTGTGAGGCACTTTTCACTTGGTGATCACTGTTGGCACTTCCAAAATATGGTTACAGAGATTCCATATTACAATTTGGTATACATGACACCAGAATTCTTGTCAAAAGGAAGGAAGGCGAGAAAAAATTTTGCGTGGAAAGACCTTAATGGTAAAGGTTTTTGTATTTCACTGACCACTTTTGAGAAAACTGTGAAATTCACAAGTATTTATTTATTTTTGAAAAATTTTGCCAGGACTGACTTTTAGAAAACAGGTTTTTTTTTCACAATTCACTTTGCACTGAGAAAGGCACTAAAGTTCACAAAAGGCACTTTTCTGGCAAATAAAGGACAAACTTCCGGATGAAAATGACTGAATATGGGATTTATTGCGTCAACCATATTAAAATTATTTTATTTATTCATGGAATCAGTCATTGGCTTTATTATTATTCCACTTTTCACTTATGTAAGGGAAAAACACAATTCACTTTCACTTATGCTGAAAAAAAACAGTACCTATAGTGTATAATGGGGAAAGAAAGTCATTATTTTGTCCATTTGGAGAAATATTGAGTTGTACTAATTTGACAGACACAAGTGGGCCAATTGGTATATTGTGCAGAAACAATAAAAATACGTAAGTCCGAAATTTTTCATTAAGGAATTCGCAAAATAACTGGGGTTCCAGAATCAAATTTATAATAATAATTTCCGTTGGTATCCGGTTCAGTCATAAAAGGCGGTTTGAATTTAAACGCTGCCTAGCAACAGTCCGTTGGGATTTGGCGCGAGTCAAAGCATTTGCGTGCGCAATCCAGAGAATATCGCGTGAAACATCGGCCGTTGAGATTTGGCGCGAATCACTGTTGCTACGCGCCCGTTGTTTGGTGACGCGTGTGCAGTCAGATTCGCGGTCAAAGGTTGGCGTTTCGGGTACCCAAAATGGCCGTCGTTTCAAATGCGATTCAATTCATAATTTCAATCAGATCTGTTATGGATCTAATTTACATATTGGTTTCTGTGGTTTTTTTTCACAGGATTCACAGTACACTGGGTGTAGAATATCAAGGCATAATTAATGTTTACAAAACAGTTGCTATGCGGGGAGGATTTCGACAAACAAAGGTCCCGCAAAGCGACCGGGATAGAAAAAAATTCCAGCCCCACGTTCTGGCGTCAGTTGTTAGGGTACCCCGATGTCGGCTACCAAACCAACACCAGGCCCTACACGTCCCAGGCTAGCTCTCAGCGGGACAATGGTACTCTCTATTCAGGGGGTGAGCCGCTCAAAGCTATGGAATTTCTCTCTACCTTCCGGCGTCCCACGGGATACACACTGGTCAACAATCCTCCTGCCGTAGCAGAATAATATCAAAGTTAAATCATTAAGACATGTATTGTAAACTCAAACACAGTACATAGGTTTCTACAGTACAATTCAATACAAGAAATGCAAATTACACAAACCTAGCTAAAGTGTTTAACTCTCACTGTCTCTCTCTCAAAACGAAACTCTCCGAGTGGTGATTTTCGCGGGGCCCTACCTTTCACTGATTACGGACACATTTAAAAGAGGAAATCAAGATACAGCTTACATGTGGATTAGCAGGATCCTCGTCTCATGTGGTAGTTCCATCAGGCACTTTCGTAGTCTAAATAGACCGAACTATTAGCGCGGCCAAGGCCGACTCTACTCGTAGGTATTTCAATAATACATCGCGGCCACATTGAATTTGGACCGCTCGCCCGAAAGCGGGCCGCGTACGTCCGTTCGCAAGGGCGTTCAAATCTTCTCTGGCGAGTGCAGCAGACTCGCGAGTGGCAGGGTAAGCGGGGAGAGAAGCGGGAAACAGGAAACAGGGGGGAGAGGGGGATTGTTGTGTGAGCTTGTTCCGCGTTCTGGAATCTGGTATCTACTCGCTTCAGGGGCGTATCGTAACAGCATCTCAAAACACATACAAGGTCCTACGACATCCGCATCCACATAATCACACATACGGCATAAGAGTATTCCTTTTTTAATCAAAAAACAGTCAAATATGACACAGTACCAATCTTTTATTGTCAAAATGAAAACAAAAGTACCTAATTCGACTTATTCCCGGTGCTACTGGTACTGGATTGAGGTTTCAGCTGCGGAAGCTGCGTGTCATCATCATTAAGATATACATCCCAGGGTTTTAATGGTTTACATGGCAAGCAAGGCTTGTCTAAGGGTGTGTGTTATTATTTTAATACCTTTCTTTCCATGTCTTTCTGCTATAAATTCAGGTTCAAACTTATAATATATTCACTTCATAACAACATGAATAAATTGTTGTTTTGTATGGAAATAATAATTTTTCCATGATTGGCAAAATTGATTGTCTATGAAATGTGAAAATAAACACGAATATGGCGTAGTACAGTTCGCAAATCAAGTAAATTAATTTTAACATAATTAAAATGTGAAATACATATTTCTTGCATATTTTTTCGTCTCCCCTGACATAAATACATATTTAAAATTCACAATTATTTTACAATAAAACAAATAAATCCGTTTTTAGCTCGACAATACGATTTTAAAAAAAACACAGAATTTTTAGCTAAATCGGAAAATACATCAAAAAGATGGCCAATTGGGCCAGACGGTTTACTGCGACCAATCCTAATAATAATTATAAAATAATAATTCACTCTCATCCAATATCTGGTTTTTTCTGTACTTGCCCAAACATGGAATGAGTCAGACAGATCCTTTTAAAATATACAATAAATTCACTATGATTTTAGTGAGTATTTTGATATTTTCGTTTTTTCATCTTTGGTGTCCGAGGAAAATTCACCTTGATTTAATGAAATTCACCTTCGATGTTAATGAAATTATTATTTATATATATTATGCTTTATGCCAGATTATATTTGCACCAAGTCATGTTGGAATAAAATCTAAAATATAATAAATTACACAAAAACAAAAATCTTAACAAAACAAAAAACGACCTCAAAAAATGCACTAAAAAGTAAAAAATAATTTCGTACGAGATTGCTATTTTTGGAGTCAGTGTCAGCCGACAACTACATACATGGGTAGTTATAGGTGAGATGTGGAGATCTTGGCTGACACCGACTCCAAAAATAACAATCGTACTAAATTATTTTTTACTTTTTAGTGAATTTTTTGAAGTCGTTTTTTGTTTGGTTAAAATTTTTGTTTATTTTTTTTTATTTTTAGTGACGAGCGTGCGTAAAGAAGTTTTACTTCAAAAAAAGAATCATCGAAATCTGTTGGCGTAATATTGAGTTATTCGTGCATTTATCGCGCACATACTTATTGCAAATTTAAGACATATATGGTTTTCTCATGGATCCCATTGTCAGAACTGAACCAAATATTAAAATGGGACCACACGGGAAGCACACGAGCTTTCTAATAAAAAATAATCATCAATATCGGTTCACCCAATCGAAAGTTTTGAGGTAACAAATATTAAAAAAAAAAAAAAACCGTCGAATTGATAACCTCCTCCTTTTCGAAGTCGTTTAAAAAGAGGTGGTTGTTGCGTTGTTGGTACGGTTTAAGAACAGATGTGAATGAACTATAATAAATGTAGTTAAAGAAAGATATTACAGAGTTTTCTTACCAGAAATCATGTTGCTGAAGGTTGTCATTGTGACTAGCGCTATATGTTGGTTCCAAGTAAATATATATCTACCCTCAGCAGGCACTGGGAATATCAAAGTGCGGGCCGGAATTATTATTCATCCCGTATTTTTAAAATTATATTGTCGAGTGCCTACATGCTATAAAGAGCGGTCCGTCTAATTGACAATACTATGTTATCAGACCGATTACGCTGATTAGGTATGCTGGATGTATTGTAAAAGCTTGGGATATTAATCACCTGTTGCACTGTTCATAATCTGATCGTATTTTTTCACATTTCATTCGATTTAGCCTCTTCAAGGCCCACATGTATTAATCCTTTTCTGCAGCCCCTAACTTGACCCTCTTTATAATGCTACCCAGTTGGATGGCGATATAGTTCCCCTATCTTCACATTGTGTTAACGGTGGGGGGCTTTTCCTAAAGTTTGACAATAAAAGAAAAACAAACGCATTCATGAATAAAATTAATTAAATACATTTATTTCAAAACAAGATAATTCGTTGGCTAGTTTATCTTTTGGTTGCCTGTACATAAAGTGTGTAGATTTGAACCGTTGCATTTTATGGTCGAGATTTCTAGTTTTGAAATTATTGAATAACAATTAACTGTGAGATTATAATTTCATGGAAGATTAAATTATTAATACCTTTCGAGAAGTGGCAACTGCGCGTAAAATAATAATGTGATTCAATTTCACGGAAATTACAAATATTATTTAACGATGATAACCGTGTGATCTTATTACCGACAATATTAAAAAAATAAATATGGAGTTCCACTCTATACTATCTAGTGACCGTTCAAATACTTTTGCTTAGGATCATCTTCGCAATCCTGGACATTCGCCAAATGTGTTTTGATGTGTATTAAAAATGGTTTGACAAATATTATCTACTAGCTTTTGCCCCCAGCTTCGCTTGCATATTCCCCCCCCCCCACTCCCCCCCACTCCACTCCCCCACCACCCCCGCACTGCCCCCCCCCTTCACTCCATTCCCCTACCTCCCAGAAATGCAATGATACTGAAAATACAAAACACTGTATACACATTTAAAAAAAAAAATTCGTTCTTAAAAAAATATATAATCGAAGAAGCACTATTGTGAAGGTACCTACTAAATTACATAAATTTGATTAAATTGTGTTTGACAAAGTGTTTGGCTTTCATTTAATTTATTATAGATTTGAATTTAACAGTAGGTGGAAAGGAAGAATCATTAATGGTGAGTTTAGTTACACTACTTTTAGATTTGAATGAGTTAAATGTATTCAGATCTAAAATTAGAGGCATAATCTAAAGCCCGGGCAACGCTAGGTACTTAAGTTAATATTAAATAAATGTGAGCAATTTCTAAAGTGTGCTGTATATTTTATTACAGTATCTTTATTCTTCATTATGTTAAAACAAAATCGGAAACGTATAATAACAATATACCTATATGCAATTCTAATTTTGAGATCAGTGGGTATCTGTATTGCAATGAATTTTTTTTTCTTCACTTTTATGACTTTTTAATTTTTAATAAAAATGTAGGTTACATAGTTTTAGATTAACACCATGATTATATTTTTAGTATTGCCATTTGAGCAACGGTGGCGCCCTCATATATTTTCTACTCTTATTTGACAAACTGTAGAGGTTTTCTTAATGTAATTTTGTTATTAAAAACTTCTAATTTTTTATTGTCGTCAACGTGAGGGAAAGGGCGTTAAAAGTAATGAAAAAATATAATTAAAGATAGCCCTAACATAACCCAACCAAACTTTACCTAATCTATTTAACAGATTTTAAAAATGCACATAACCCGTCGTAATTAATAACTCGGCGGTCTTTGAAAAATGATATTTCGAGTTTTTAAAGTTAACAAAATAACCAAAATTATTGGATTACCTACTACTACTACTAACTACTACATTCTTTAAAAAATTAAAGTGTATATTAAGTATGTCTCTACTTTGTAAACATTTACCAAACTTTAACGCTGAATTCTATGCATTTTTAAAATTCATTTTGTGGAAAGGTGCCCATATGACCGAATTATATTCTAATTGGCTACGAAATAATGAGACAAATAAAATGATCATGACAGGAAGTGAATTAAAGTTTTTAGTGGTTCTCAGTAAAAATCCCAATGATTTCATACTTTTATTTGTAATGTGTGGTGGACAAATTATAGTTTTTCTTCAAATATAGCTTCGAGATCTTTTATTTTAGTTAATATCTCTAGTTGGGTGTGGACTATCGCATATTTGAATGTTAACATTTAAAAATAGATTATTAATTATACAATGCATTTAAATTTGATTGAAGCTCCTTGAAATCAATATGGGTAGATTCTTTGTAATTTTTTTAATCATATCAGCAAAGATCATAAATTTAAAATTTTTAATGCATGATAATACGCCATTAATAAACAGTAGGAATAGGACAGGACCTAAAAGGGTACCATGCGGTAAGCCGCTAAAGGCGTAGGATTCTTTAAAATTTGTCCTCTTAATTTTTATCAAACAGTTATTTTTCACTTGGATATATAGCGAACCAAATTTTCCTTGTATTCTTCCTAAAGGGCACGGATTTCGAGCCTCGTCTGCGGTTGGGCCCTTTAATTAAATCATAAAATTATCATATAACTGTTTTTTCCTCATTACTTCTTTTTTTTTTTAGAAGGTTTCTTCGACTGGTTATAGCCGTTATTTTTCTTTTTCTTTTACTAACACTTATCTAATTTTTATGTTACCTATTTCAGAAGAATTATTCCACGGGCTGCTACTTCTATTTATATTATGTATAATGTTAATGTAAGTACTTGCATATTGCTTACTAACCCCGTATGCATGGACATTGGAGGGTCTAGAGTCGTTCAAATAAATGTAACTTCGTTCAATAAAACTTTCTTGACGTGTGCGGTGAAAGAGGAAACTATAAATTTCCTTATGACGCCTGTTATAGCACCAGTGTTGTGGCGCCAGGGTTATACAGTCACTCCCCGGGGGGGGGGGGGGGGAAGTAAGTTGCTAGACGGGGGAACAAGTGTTAAGCAGACCCCCCGGGGGTCATATGCCTCGGCTTGAGACGCTCATCTCAGGGGAAGGAATCGGCCACACTCATCGACTATTTACTCCAAATAAAACAGAACTTAGTTACAATTCAGTTTATTCCCAATATGCATGGACAGAACAATAACCAGGACAGGAAGTATGCGGTTTAAGACCTAGCCTTGGAAGAGAGTGGCAAGCTAGTAAAAGGACTACTGATTCTGGGCTCGAAAGGACTATACGAAAGTTAGGAACCTCACGTGACGATGGGCGGCGCACAGTGGACGGAATGAAGAAAAAACACGAATTAATTCTCTGCTGACTAAATATTAATGCAATACTTTTTTTTTGATCTTATTAATGAATTATAACTACTAGCAGTTAAAAATCCGCTTTGCAGGATTTTTCTGCTAGGCCCTGCGGGCGACTTTTGCTTAGACTTCGCCTGGGCGAAGGGTTTGGGTATAGGTAACCATTTAATAAATCCGATAAAAACTGCTACGCAGACGCAAGCCTATCAATACTGTTTGATTTTGAAGAAAAAATATTAATTTATTCTTGCGTAGAAACTTACAACAACGAAATAATAAATTTTGAAGAAATACAAATATCTAGGCAAATAAAACATATTAATTTTAAATTTTACATATTATATTTCACATCTATGAACACAAAAAGACAGGCAACAATTAGGTTCATTCATATTTTAATCAAAAATGGTAGAAAATCTAAGTGCTAAAGGTTGTCATTGGAGTCTAAATCATCGCTCAAATTTCCAGAAACTTTGGACGAATTCTTAGAGGACTTAAAACTTAAGTAGGTAAACAGAAACATTTTTTTAGGAAGTGATCGCAAATTTTAAATTCTTTTCTCATTATTTTTGGAGTTTCTTTTTTCAATTGTAATCTGATTGGTCTGCAGTACCTTGTAGATGAAGGCCGTGGGTTTTGCCATATAATAGTCATGCTTTTTGAGTTTCCTTCGCTGTAGAGTTGAAGTGGCACCAAAGTCGTTGTAAGGAGATTAGAGAGATCATGATATTTTCCATTACTATACCTTTGCTTGTAGTGACTGTGACTCCCATAACCATCACAGCCCCATTAGTACATTTGTACAAACTCATTTCTGCTGCTAACTGGAGTTCATCAAGAGTGCGAGACTCTAACAGATCGTTCATTTTTTTCTTCCTTGATCTAGAACCGATTTCTTGAAATACTTTTATTGGTCTACCCAAAGTTTTGGACACAAATATTATTTCTTGCAACCACTCTAAATTATGTTGTTCAAACCTCACAATAACAACTACGGCTTTTTCTCTATTTCTTCATTGATTGTAGTGAAAAATACTTAACAGTTTTGTAAAATGTAGAGCTTGAAATGTTCGAACCTGCCACTATGTGGTGTTTTTATTGTTGATGAATTTAATTTTTTTTTCATTTCACAGAAGTGGCAATTAATATACCCGTACATTTAATGCCTCAAATAATTCTCTCCGGGGAATGAATATAGGCCTCCCTGAAAATAAAAACATTGTTCAAGAGAGGAGAAAAAAGGAAAACAATTTATACATGACATAAAAGGTGAAATTTCAGTCTACAATATGTATATATTCATAACTGGGAGCAAACGATGTTTTGTTACTAAATGCTAATTGAAATAAGCATTTTAACGGTAAAAAAATACAAAAATAGTGGAATATTAGAAGTTAGTTCAAATCTCACACACATGTGATATTGATATATAATTTATTACATTAAATAGAAAATATCTTGAATAATGTCATACATATCAAACTTTTGTATATATATATAAATGTCACGTAATACACAACCGTCTCTGCTTACTCGTAGGAGATAACGGAAAAACGCGATGCCGAACATCAAATTTACGGTACACTTTGCGGCCTTGCCAAACTTCCGTCAAGCGTTAATGACATATTTAAATTAATACATAAAGTGTAGAAACTATTGTGCTACACTAAAAAAAATATATTTGTTTAAAACAATAACGTTTGCAAAAACCACTTAATTCGGGTTTTTTGTCCATTTCGTCCACTGTGCGGCGGCAGGCAGCTTCCCTGCGTGGTGGGTGGGTCTGGAGCTATGCTCACAGACCGGGCCATGGTAACCTGGCAGTAGGCGGCAATGGGCTGCTCTTCAGCGTCAAGGACGGATTGGAAGCGGCATGCTTCCAGAGCGGTAGTTAAATCGGAACCGGTGTTATCACAAATACTCGGGGCGTAGGCCGAGACTTAACTATGGGCGCGACGAAGCGCGGCAAGCCGCCGTTGTGTTATCGGAGAACCTCTACCAGTCCCGATCCAAACGTGTCTGTCCGTCCCGTCCCGTCCTCCGGTCCCTTGCTTGTGTCGAGAGAGTGGGGGGGAAGGAATACTTGTGCCCATATATGGTGATTTGCCGTGAAAACGTCTTCTTATTGGCTCGTTACACATCGCCTGTCGTGATCATCCAAGGCATGCGTGATTGCAATCACGTTAAGCGTGCGTGGACTATATCCGCTTGCTGGCTTATGTAGTGCGTTCGGAGAATTATGGGCGACCCATAACACGCCGTTGGGAAAATGGTGGGGTCCCCTCCAATGTATTCTTCCTAAGGTTTTTAGTTTATGAAGAATTAATTTACCTACGTGATATTTTATCGAATGCCTTCATGAAATCTGTACATATATTATACTGTCGAACTTGTTTTTTTTATAAATACTTTGGTAATGTAATTTTGATATAGAAGCAAATTTGTGATTATCGACCTACCTTTTACGAATCCATGTTTAATCCATATGATGATGACATGCAACCTCAACCCAATAGCATTAGTACCGGGAAAAATTCGAATAAGGTACTTTCGTTAAAATAATATTATTGTTTAAATGTCGTTTCTAGCCACTGGTTACGTGGATACTTTTGTGTGATTAGGTTGGCAGTTAACAGAATTGCGTCACGGTCGGTGGCACACATGATGGGTAATGGTTTTTCGTGCACGCATTATTGTGCAAGTGTTGGAGTCGAAATTAGTATTTGTCAACTTTAATGGGGGGGGTTTATTCATCTCAGCTTGTTTTGTTTTTAATAATCAATAATAATAAAACGAGTTATAAAAAAAGTTTAATTATCATGTATTTTCATTTTTATTGATATTACTAAATGTATTTATATTTCAACTAAGTGCAAGTAAAGAATAAAGGAAAGTTTATAATAATTCTCGTCATGGAAATGATGTCCGATTGTACGTTTCGAGTTTCGAGTCGTGTGGAATTTGGTCTGGAAATAATAGTGCTACTGTGCGTCCTGGAAAATATAAACAAATAAACAGGGTGTTAAGGAACGTACTGGACTTACTTTAATCAGTGATTCCTGATATTTTTTGGAGTAAAAGAGGTAATTGCAATTTTGGTCTCCTGTGACTTTTTTATGTCTTTTTTTAAATTTTGAACCATCTACGGGTCTGAAGGGATGTGCTCATTGTAACACTTTTCTTCAGACTGAAGTCGATGTCGATGTCGATGTCGGTCGGGAGAGCGGTCTTGTTGTTAAATAGAATCACTTCGAATATCGATATGTTTAGAATCAAAAAGTAAATCAATGTAAGCCTTGTTACTGTTAGTGTTTAAATTGCTTAAATATGCTTAACTAATTTTAATATTTTCTCTTTTTAAAAACGCTTAAATTTTTTAATCTTGTAATGTTTTTAAAATGAATAAATTGAATTGAACATCCAGGACATCACGAAGCCGGCCATCCACCTTCTGGCTCGCAGGGCAGGCGTCAAGCGTATCTCACGGCGCGTGCTGAACATGATCATGGAGAACGTGATCAGGGATGCACGCCAAGAGGAAGAGGTTCACCAACATGGTCGTCGTGCACGCCTTGAAGCGCCATGGTCGCATCCTGTCGGCTTCGGCGGCTAGGCTGGCTGTGTTCGCAAGCATCAACCACATCATTACCAACCGACCACTGGATTGTAGTTTATTTACGACTACACACCACTTGGCAGTGTCCGTATAACTGTCATAACAAAAACGACCCTTCTAAAGGCCACCAAAAAACTTTTTTAATATCTTAAAAATACATAATTTAAGGAAGGATTGTTAATTCGGAGCCCGACCGTTGCGAACTCTTTAGTATATAAGGGTCTATTTTGAAGTCATCGTTCACAATCAAATTAAGTAAAATTTGCAGATTCCTTGTTTACAAAGATTAGAAACAAATGAACAGGCGATATCGACATTTATAATGTAACCATATCTAGGTCTAAAACATGCCTAAACATTTTTTTAAGTCATCATATAATTTCTGATTATTTCAGTTTATATTTTTATTTTATCATTATTTTTAATTTTACCCATTTGTAAACCACTGTAATGTATCTAAGTGTTTTTAAACATAACCCTCTTGTACCCAATTTAAAAGCTCCACGGGCCTGTGAAAGAGTAAATAAACAAATTAAATGTGGATAACGAGCACTTTATCAGTATTATTCCTTACATTACTACGCAGCATAATAAATTATGTATGATTCGGCAATACTAAGGTTTAACACAACTCTTACGCTTAATTTCCACCGGTGAAATGTCCGGAGAAGACGGTTTGTCCATCATTATTGACCAGTGCGTAATAGAATGGATGATCAGCATTGAACTCTGTAGAAGGCATCAAAAAAATTTCATCGATCATTCCTGAAATAATAAAAAAACATGTTTTAAACCGGAATTCAAAGGTTGTCCTCACCTCCCCCGTCACACTACTACTATGTATCTACGCCATCGACCCTTTACTGTAATTAGTAATTATTCCCTACTTGCATTATGAAAGTTCTACCTTTAATCTGTTGAATGTTTTACCTTTAATCTGTTGATTGAATTCAATTTCATTGCCAGCAACTAGGGCGTTTAGTGACTTTTAATTTGTATACATATACATGGATGATATACCCGCTTCACTAAACGATGTGTTCTGTTCTATGAAACTAAAGATCAGATATTTCACACAAATTAAATTGCAATGGCTTATCAGCACCATTTTTGTTTTTTCATTACATTTGAATCCCCGTTTACTTTTCGAACGTCGACGCTAAATTTTCGCCGATCGCCAGCTTATTCTATTTTCTTAAAACTTAAAGTTAAGTTTTTGTAAATTGTACCGTCTTTGGTCTTACCAGATTAAGTGCTTTTTTGTAAAAATACTACGTGAACTGCGATATAGCTAGTTTTATTCAAAGAAATTATGTTTAAATAGTATCCTCAAAAATACGTTGACGAACAAGAGGTTGAACGTTATAGGTCCGTTTTAGCTATTGAACAAATTGTCAATGCTATTTTGCTGCATGTAGCACCAAACATGCCACGTTTTATGTTCAGGTATTTTTCATTAAATGCTTGTACCTTAGAACACACAATGATGTGATCTAAGATGAATAAGTAAATATAAATCGCGGTAGAGTTATATTAACCAAAAAAACAATCTTCAACAAATACAAAATATTACAAACAGACCAGTTAGACAAGCGTACAAAGAAAACTTAAAAACTCCGACGGTAAATTCAAGCTTTGGACAAAGACACTACCAATATCATGCTATAAAAGCATTCAATAGACTAACACTTGAAAATAAAATTGAGGAAAACAAAAATAAATTCCGACACAAAATTACAATATAACATAGCATAAAATAATAAAACATACAAATAGGTAACACACAAAAACAATATATAAAACAATCACCCCCAAACACACAACACTTATTAAAAATAACGTTTTTAACCTTATATATTATTATTTATTTTTAATTTTCTTTAATTTAAATTTAAATTTTTAATTCTCTTTAATTTAAATCTCTAATTTTTAAGTTTAATTTATCTTAATCGTATGTTTTTTATTTAATTTTTTCTTTTTTCCCCAATATTATATAAGGATATACAATATTATATATATATATATATATATTTATATGTATTGTGTATAATTTTGTATATGAAATGGAGGCCTCAGCACTGGTAAACCACCCAGTGAGGCCAACATCATTGAATTGTGTATAAATTGTAAATATATTGCATCAAATAAATAAACTTAAAAACTAAAATTTATTAAAATGTGAGATAAGATTAACGCATGTATGATATGCGTGTTAAAATCCGTACAAAAAGCATAATTAAAAAAGGTATAAGTACAAGAGTGATGTGAGAGTCATGACCCATTCGTTTGACTTACCGGTGGCAGCGGCGGCTGTAACTCCCTGCTCATCCACGTCGATGACGACCTTCTGGATGACTTTGCTGACTTTCAGTGGAACAGGGTTGACGAGGAGATTTCCGAGTTCCACGTTGATGGTGAACATGGTACTCATGCCGAGCTGATGGCAATTAAGTATTAAAATAATGGAATTCTTACGAAAGTTCAGATATTGCCTAACCCATATTACAGAAACCAAATTTGCAATACCTTCTTAAAAATAAAAATTAATTGTTTGTTTTTCATATTGAATGCGCTGCCATACCGTTCATCCGATCGCGATGAAACTTTTGTGATTTGTTATGCGCATGCTTGCAATGGTTTATATATGAAATGGAGAGCTCTGGCATTATTAAATTATTTCCTATACCTTTCATCAGATTGCGTTGAAACTGTGGTGAGTTGTTGTGCATATGATAGTGAGCTCTGACCTAAAGAAATTTCTATAAAAAAAATAAAAATAGGTGGCGCACGAGTTGTTGGAAAAAGAAATGTATTTCATATGGTTTAGCGGCAAGGAGGTATTGCGGGAGGGGGAGGAAAATCCAGGAGGGGGGAGGGGAACAAAGTAGCGGGAGGAGAACGTTTGTGGGGGTTCGTGGAACAGGGGGAAAATCGGAAGAGTAACGTAGAAGGGGAAGAGGACGCGGGAGTGGAAAGGGGACTGGAACGGGGACGCATGGGAAAATTCAACATTATGTGTTTCAAAGAAATCTTAGAAACAACACAGGATCATACCGAATTAAAATGAATCATGTACAAGGACATTTTAAACAGCACATGGAAGCATTAAGAAAGAGGTGCATTGACTGCGTAGAAATGGATTAAAGTAGGACGGGAAGACTTACGGACTGGAGAGGAATGGTTATGGACCTGAAGTCAAATCCCGCCCTAAGGTGCACCACGATTATAATGAATCTTGTAGAAAGACATTTGAAATAAAATCTCACCTTTTCCAGGGCGTCATTAAGTTTAGCAGTGGTCTCAATTTTGAACTTGGGCAGGAATATTTCGACGCGAGTTGATTGAAGGCCATCAAAAGAGGCTTGAAAACTGGTATAATCGTCAGTCAAATTTTTCTCCAGGGCTGCGAGACCATTGACCTTGTTGGGCAGAATGAAGACCATGGACATCTCATCTCCTCCAAAACCCAGTTCCAAGATCTGTGGATTATTTATTTATTTATTTATTCATGCCTTGAAGGCTTTTACAATATCATGTTCATCAGATACATAAGCTATTCAGGAGTATAATTATGAGCATGTAGTGTAAAGCATAATAAACTGGACAGGATATAAGCAGGTTCAATATATACAAGTAGGTATATTGTTTCATTATCATGGAAATTGTACAAAAGAGTTAATGATTATTGTATAATAATGGTAAAACAGAAGTGCTTAAGGTTCTATGAAATTTGTTTTAGAAGAATGTATATTGACAATGTTGATTTTATTATTAACATAAACATAAATATATTGTTCTAAAGCAAGTTTTAAAGAATGTTGCAAAATTAACAGAGCAATAAATAGTACATATGGAAAAATAAAAATATATATGGGGCATTATCATAAAAAGTTATTCAATTCGATAAATTTATAATATGATGTAGTACAAAAGACAGAGAGAGTACAAAAATGTAAGTACTTAGGTAACCTATACATAAGTATTAAAGTTTGTTATTATTGTATCTATCGATCTTGAAGAGACCATCTAATATAATTTAATCAATCATTAAATAACAAGGGTACCAAGATATTATATTCTAAATTACTACTCACCAACCCAGTGTATAGCAATTTAAACGAATTAATTGATTTAAATTCTTTAACCGTCCTCAAAATGAACCCCAGACATTTCATGGCCTTGTTAGTTATATCATTTATATGAGGAAGAAAAGTTAATTTACTATCAAAAATAATTCCGAGGTCCTTAATTGGTTCTTCTCTTTTTAGGAAAATGTTGTTGATGCCATATTGATATTCAATGGGATTTTTGATTCGTGCAAAAGTTATTATTTGACATTTTTCAATATTGAGGAAGAGTTCATTAAGGGTGCACCACTCTTATAACCCCACTAGATTTGTTTGTAATATAAATCTTTAGGATTAAAAATTGTTTTGTAAATTTATATTTAATTTATAATATTATAAAAGTATCATAACGCCATCAAATATGATAGTTATGTCGTTGATTATCAATGAATACAACACTGAGCCCAGATGTGACCCCTGTGGAACTCCGGTGAATATTTTGAACTGATGTGAAAAGTGCGAATTTAGTTTGACTAATATTTTTCTTTTGTGTAGATAACTATCTCAAAATATGCCCCGTTATTCCAAGAGATTTTAATTTACGTATAAGAATTTTTTGAAGGGTTGGCAAGAGCCAATTCTTCGTAGTTATCGAAGTAATTTTTATTACATGACATAGACATTTATTTGTTAGTGTTTCTGAGTTCACAAAGTTTTTATGTACCTAATCTCTAGGATTGCGTGATGATTTATAAATTTTATGAGCATTTTTTTAGTCTCTAATTGTTTTAATGAGATCGTTATTAAACTATTTTGGGTGGCTATGTACATTCGTATTTGAAACGGGTACAATCAAATTAATAGAATTCTTTACAATTAAGTAAAATTTATCTACCATTTAATTGAGGTTTTCTTCAAAGTCCAAAAAGTTCCAGTCAGTTGAAGAAAAATATTAATGATTTGATTATAATCAGCTTTAAAAAAGTTCAATTTTGTTGATGCAGATCGATTTTTTGTTGTTATAGAACTGCTGCATTCAATCGTTAGAGGGGTGATATTTGACTATTGAGAGGATAGATTTAGTAGATACGAATACTTTTACAAATATTGAATTGGAAAATGCTTTATCGAAAAATACTATACGAGAGTTAATATTAAATACATAGTTTAACTGCCGCAGACTTGACAATTTACCATTTAAAATTTGACATTTCTATTATCCCATGTGAACCATGATTGATGTTGTCCGTCCAAGAAGTTTTATTGTTGTCTATGTCCCATATAACATTTTGCAGATTGTAGTTTCCTGTCAATATCATGGTGGCGCCAGGAAATTTTCTTCTGGTTGTTTCGATTTCGAGGTAGTGGTCTTTATATAATTGGGCATTCGAAGATGGAGGAATGTAGATACAGCCAATAATATTTTTTTCTCTTTTGGTGGACACCATGATGAATAATTGATCTAGATGTGTACATATTTAATTGTTTTCTTGAGTTAACTTTATTATGTATGGATACCAGGACACCTCCTCCAGTTTTATTGCTTTCGCTTCTATCTTTTTTGTACACTATATGATTAAAGAAACCCAATTCTGAAGTGTCAATATTTTTGTTCAGCCATGTCTCAGTGAAGGCCTAAGAGTCGTGGTTCATAGTAGGTAAGTTGGATTTCAGGTCCTGTATTTTTTTTCGTAGTCCTCGTACATTTTAATAATGTATAAAAATGTTAGTGTTTAGTTTTTTTAATACGTTTTAACGAATGTAGGATTGTTATTTAAGTATTTAATCGTGATGTCCGTTTCACCAGAAGACTTCGTTTATTCTAGTTCTTAAATCAGTTAAATTTTTCCGTTATAGAAAAGACCGGTCTTGGTGAATTCGGATATTATTGTACAGAGTGTCTTTCTTTTTGAGTAGAATTTTCGGCAATTTGGCTTCCAGAAATTCAACTTTTATAACTAACTAACCATCACGCCGTTTCCCCGCAAGGGTAGGCAGAGAGGACGGACCGCCACACAACTCGATCTTGGCACACACTCTTTGCCTCGTTCACATTCAAACATCGTCTCATACATGCTCTTCTATTATTCCGACTCTTCACATGGCCCGACTCAAGTATCTGATTCACTTGGTCGTGCCATGTCTTCCTCGGGCGTCCCCGACTTCTTCTACCATTCACATTTGCATCATATATTCTCCTTACACTCCTTTCCTCGTTCATTCGCTCTACATGCCCAAACCATCGGAGAGTCCCTTTCTTAATCTTACACATCATGCTTACATCAGCCTTGCATTCTTTGCGGATATCCACGTTTCTCTCACGATCGTACATGGTTTTACCACACATTCGCCTCAGGGATCTCATTTCTACAGCATTCAGTCTGCTTTCATCCTTCCTCTGCCAGTTCCATGCCTCACTGCCATACATCAGGGTAGGTACCAGCACTCCATTATGGACGGCTAGTTTCGCGTCTTTGGACAGTTTTTTATTACCGCCAACGGCATTCAGTCCTCCATTAATGGAGTTACCGGCATTCACCCTTCTTTCAATATCTCTATCAGCCTTCCCAACTTTCGTAAACATACTACCCAGATACACAAATTCATCCACCTGCTCCAAGTATTCATCATTCACAACTATATTGCATACTGTTTTCGTACTCTCTCTTTCAAACACCATGACTTTAGACTTACTTACATTCATCATTAACTCATTCTTCATACATACTTCGTTCATCCTAGACACGAGAGACTGTAGATCTTCCATACTGTTAGAAATTAGCACCGCATCATCAGCATAAAATAGGCAAAATACTTCCAGATTACTCAATTTCGCGCCCAATCCCATCTCTTTCAATTCTTGCATGCAATTATCCATGTATAGATTGAATAACCACGGTGACATTACGCAGCCTTGTTTAACACCTTTTGTGATGTCAAACCACTCCGTAAAATCGCCGTTCACTCTAACACATGCAACGCTTCCCTCATATAGCGACGCAATTGCCTGAATGAGCTTCGTATTCACTCCGTACTTGGACAACACCTTCCATAGCTTTTTCCTGTCAACTCGGTCGTACGCTTTTTGTAGATCTACAAAGGCACAGAAGAGTTTCTGGTTTTTTGCAAGAAACTTCTCAGTGAGCATACGCAATGAGAAAATCTTTATCCTTTCCTTATTTTATTCTATCCTTCATATTTTATCCTTTGTTTCCATTCTTACTATTTCAATCAATATTCTACCATACAGCTTGCCCACTGAACTAAGAAGGCTAATAGCCCTATGATTCCCACATTCCATACGTGACCCTTTACCTTTGTATAATGGCATGATTACAGCCCTTCTCCAATCTAATGGCGTATAACCCTCCTTTAAACATTGGTTAAAAAGTCTGCACAGCCATGTGAGAATAATACGACTATCTCGAAACCCACAGCCTTGCCACTCTTCATGCATTTAATTGATCTTTTTATTTCATCCATACTGATTTTGGTAACATTCACTTCATCATCGTTCATAACCGATTCACCGCTGGGATCACAACCACTCGGGTTACTTTCGAAGACTTCCTCGAAATATTTCATCCATCTCTCTTTAATTTCATTCTCATTCGTCAACATTTGTCCATCTTTCGATTTTATCACTTTCATGCTTCCGTTCTCTGGTCCACTCCGGGATCTTTTGACCTCCTTCCAAAACAGTTTTACCGTAACCCAATATGTAAATTTTTATGTCAAGGATTTTCGTTGAGATCTCCATATCGTAGATAATTTTCTAGACTGATGCGATATCACTATTTAATAATTCAGTCTGAAATAATGATGTATTCTCAGGAATGTTGTGAATAATAAGATTTTGGTCTTTGTAACATTGTTTTTCATTTCAGCGAGAATTTTGCTGACAGTTTGGGATAACATAACGTTTTAAATGATTTATCCCGAACAGATTATTGACGCGTAGCGTTTTATGATGATTATCTAACTGAAAAGAAGCAGCAAACTGATAAATTTGAATAGAATCTCACTAAATGAGCTTTTAGGACTATTAACAGGATGCTTTCTCCTCCGGAGACAAACTTGATGAAGAAGCAACCTTGACACTACAGTTTCAATATATCACTTGGCTAGAAGATGGCTCAGAACTGATGACAGCTTTGTAGAAGCAGGAGACAATGCATGGCCAGGCGCTTAATACCTCTAATGTTGAAAAAATATATGAGGGTGAGTGAAAAAATGATTAATTTTTAATCTGGAAAATAAAGGTAGGCTTCAATTTATTTTTATTTATTATGTACATTAATAATCATTATTTATATGAATAAATATTATTTGGAGATTGATCTACATTTTCGTGCTTCGAAAAGAGTTTTTTCACTCTCCTGAAAAATATATATTTTTCACAGTGGAGAAATTACACGCGCCATGTCAACACCGTCCGACACATCAAGTTGTGACACATTGGATATTGAAGGGACTAAATTTAAGATACCAGACAGACTATTTTAAGATTCTTTGGACATGTTGCTTGCCAAACTGAGGTTCAAAACCTGGAGAAACTCATGATCACTGACAAAGCAAGCAGTGAAAGGTCACTGAGGTGGAGCGACTAAGTGTTTGACATTTTGGGAGGTGGTTATGGGTACCGCCGTCCCGGGAACCATTTATTCGATATTGTCATAGGTCACACCATGTGGTTCGCTACGTTTTGTGACATAGCAGGGGTGCCCGGGTTCATGGGGTGAGGTTTATCCGGGTCTTGGCAATGGATGCATCAGCCCACCAGCTGCATGGCAGGCCGGATCGGGAGAATGATTGAGGGAATCCCTTTGACTTCTCCAGCCGTACTCTCTTGTAACATCACCTAGTACTGCAGTGGGAGGGATGGATTTATACGCCCGTCACTCCTGAATACACTGATCCTACCCACCCCTAATACTATTTTCCTTCCAAAAACGCCTTTCCTAAAAATACCATCCACACAGCAACCCCAAAGATGACATAGGCTCTAAGGGGAATTATTTTCCTCAGAGCCTCCTGTGTGGAGCTAATTTAAAAAAACGTGTTACTGGCGTCCAGAATGTCGGTGTCTTCAAGAAAAACCTTCTTAAGAAGAAGGGAGAGACTTACTGTCAAGGTAAAAAGAAAAGTAGGGGGCCAATGGCATGAGCATTTACAGAAGCTTTTGACGACTGTCTATACTTTTTTTTTATTAAATAAAACATACAACGAAGTTTCACTCCCATGAGTTATCAAAACTCATTAAGGGATCGCCAAATTGGTACTTTTGAAAAGTTAAACCCAACGCAACCCAATATGCAGACACAATATATGAAGAAAAATTTTACAAAACATTTCACAGAAGCAACATATGTACAGACTGTGAAGAGCGCCCGTGTGAGGCTCGAGGGGCCTCACAGTTCACGGTGACGTGCACCATAGGCGAGTGGTGAAGGACTCGAACCTACCTTTTGCCAGACGCTAGGTCATCGTCGTCGGAGTGGCAGGAGACCTCTCAGCATCAGGGTCGTAGGTCGCGGTTAGCTATTAGTACATACAGTATTTGCCACACTTGCCCACGTATAAACTCAATCAAAAAAAGAGGGGTTAGGTTAAAACAGAAGGTATATTGTCAGGTAACAAGTTCAGCAGCCCGAAAACATGGTCGACATACAAACAATCACAGTTCCTGGCTATTAGTTCCTAACAAGAAATCTCTCTCTCTCGTCCCTGGGTCCGGAATAGCGCCGATAAGTAAAATAGAATTTAATGGAGGACACATTACAGTACAGAGGGTGGACTTACTGCGAGGGCGGCAGGAGCAGAAACACCTTGTGCCGGTGTGGCCCAGGTTAGGATTGAATTCTTCACTATCGAGGGACTAGCGTGCCCATCTATTCTTGATATGGCGACACGATCTCAAAATCACGTCGCGTGCCCGCGGCCCCGTGAAAACTAGGCTGACCCATTTCGTGGGAGCGCGCGGAGATGCTATTACAAACAAGAGTCGGCCGTGACCGCTCAGTACCAAGGGTAAATGCAGACTGGCGGACCGGGCGTCGTCGACCGGCATGTTGCTATTCTACTTGCGCGCCGGAAGTCGCTTCCGGTCACCTTATGTCAAGAAAGCAACTTTTAAGGATTAATTTATATAACAATGGATTTTACAAACATTTCTTCTAATCATAAATGTACATCGTAACAAGACACAATATATGAAGAATCACTTTACAAATATTTCACAAAAACATGACTTATAAGATTTTAAGAATTATTATAAGCACTCATTTGATTTATACACTGTTGGTGTCATAAAATTAAAAAAAAAATCCTCCATGATGGGCTATGCATAAAAAAACAAAATCAGGAAAATACAATAAAAGGTACGGGCTCAAAAATATACAGACCAAATACAATACGTTAACATACAAATGCATGACAAGATTTAAAAAAGATATAAACTGCGCCCATCATATCTGGATGTACAAAGTTTGGTACTTGCAGATAATCAGGACAATCAAAACAGAGTTTACCTACTCGTGACTCGTTTGTGCCTACCGATTTCTATACATATAGCATTCTCGCTCTTTTATAGCCAGGTCTCAATTCCCCACCACTAAGTTCGGAGACAAGAAGCATTTCGCTCTGCAACAGTTGTGCTAATTAATTATTATTATTACCTTTGAGTCTAATTCAGCGCTTTCTCCATATTTAGTTTTGCTGATCTGGTGCATCATCTTAATGGGTATCTCGTTGGTGGCGCTGACGTGGAAACTGGTTTCAAAGGTAGACATCGGCTCGAACATATTATTCCAGGCACCCTGCGATAAAAAAAATACAGAAATAACAAACAGTGTCTTTTGATAAAAATTTTAATTCTCGACGGTAGAATTTCAACATGCATGCATACTACTGCAGTTTTCAGCATCTGGAATTATTGATGCACGCGGATTTCAACGCTTACAAGAAGAAGATAATAATGAAGATATACCAGCCACAAGGACGATGGCCAATGTCACCCGAGGTTCATCGAATATAGAAGCACAAACCGACCGCGACGTGGAAACTCTTCTCAAAATACAGATTGACCATACATTTCCAGGCGCCCTGCGATACAATTTTTTTGTTTAAATTCACATAATTTTTCTTTCTTGACGGTGAAATTCCAGAGTCTTTTATTTATTTATCTATTGTAGTCCAATGCCAATTTAGGATTTTGATGATACTTTCCAGGTAAAGGTATTCCGGTTATTTATTGTCGTAATACCATTCCAAGCCCATTTGGAGCTAAACCTACTTATCAAATAAAACACCAAAGAACAAACACAAACTCTTTTCTCCAAGCCCAAAAAACTTTTTCTTACAATTTTTAAATTATACCTTAATAATTTTATAGGCTGAGTTGGCATCGCATTTGGGTCCCACCCGGGAGTAGCGTGTTCAATTGTCGGCTAGCTAAGTCCTCTATCACGACACAAGCAACATTTTCCGCTAACTGTGATGGTAGTAAAAGATTTTCAAACATTGTTGGGTTATTCGTAACCCGTGTTACGATACGCATTTTACTATTCAAACCGCCGCCGGAATTGAAATCAGTGACGAAAAGAGGGCGCTAACGGCGTGCGTTCCCGCGCACGCCGGCTACGCATCAGGTTACCGAACCTGGACACCTCGCCCGCACCGCAAGCTAAGCGCGGCGGCCATTCCCTCCCGCACAGGCTCGAAGTGTAGACCTCCCGCGCTTGTCGCGTCTGTGATTGTACCGACGCGAGCCGCGTCTAACCAACGTTCTGGAAACCGCTATTTTGGCGGGCTCCAAGAATGCGACGAAGCAGGACCCCCGAAATGAAACTCCAAGAGAGACTCTCCTGACATAGTAAGCCAACCCAATCCCCTTTATTTGTGCTGATTTAACTGTTTTCATCACCGCGAAAACCCGGGATGAAATCCGAGAGAGAGAAATTGCATTTTATAGCATAGAAGATACTCATGTGTTCCATTGCTCAAATTTTGTAATTTATGATGTTCTGCCGTTTTGTTCTGGAGTTTAAATGAAGTAAAGGAAATCTCTTATTTTTATTTTGCTAACAAATTAACCTAAAACAATCTAGGCCTCCCTACGAGGCATGGTGAATCTCAGCTGAGGCCGGATTAACGACCTTGAAAATCATGCACTTGCCGAATGAGCTATGCCGCAGGTAGGTTGGCGCCTTCGCAGCTAACACTGACGCCCAACATCGCCAACTAACACCCGGAAATGTCTATCTTTCTTTAAACAAAACCAAAAAAAACTTAAAAAATTGACGCCCATGGTGATCTCCCATTTCCTCATGTAATAATGTCATGACGGTAGAAGATACTGATGCTCAACTTGCCATTTGTATTATAATGCTACCAAACAAACGGTGGGGCTTTGCAAGTGTTGCGACACTTCCTTCTTTAAAACCAACATTTCAGAAAGCGCTACACCGTCCATCGTCAGGGCAGATATATCATCGAAGATTATGGTGTAGTATTCCTGCTATATTATAATATAATGTTGGTTTACCAACCTTGAAGTAAATGGTATTGACGAGTACTAGAGCAGTTAAACTGCTCAAATCATCAGCTTTCACAACTTCCTTGATTGTCTTGTTGGTCTTATCCTCAATCTAAACAGAGAAACAGAAAACTTTACGAGTGATTAAAGTATCTTTACGGATTTTTATTTATCTCACACATGCAAGAGCATTCCTGGCTGTGTTGTAGAACCAGTGTGTCTATATCATAACAAGAGGTCTGATATTATGAGTTTCTAAATTTTTTTATTTTTTATTATTTATTGAGTTAGTTTATACTACATGAATATAAACTAATCAGCACAATGTAACATTTCATTTGATAAATTTAAATATTTTTACAGTAAGCATAACATTTCTTTTTAAATACATTCATTCTTTCTTCATTCTTCATACTTTCAGGCAATTCATCATACATCTTTAGTCCTCTATACATGAGGCAGTTCTGTGATTTTGATTGAATGTGAAAAAAATTTGAAATGTGAGAAAATAAACTCCACATTTTGATAGTTTTAACATCTTAGAACTGTTAAAAAATAAGTTGTTATTACAGGGAAATATGCTGAGCATACAATAGTTGAAATTTATGTTTTCGTGTTGTCGTGTAAAGCGTTTGTGTAATTGAGATGTTTTAAATGAATTCTGTGTGTGAATGTAGGAGTTTATTATTTATCTTGTTTATAAGGAGATGTGGAAGTAAATTCATGCAATTTTCTAAACGTTGATAGTTTTGTTTCCATATATAATTCTTTGTGGATGTTCAGGATCTGTAGTGAAATAGTATTTGATAACTTAGTTTTAACTCAGATAACCTGTAATTCAATTATATATGTTTCATATGCGTTTCTCCACATTTAAATCAAGTAATTTAAATGTGAATGTGCAAGACTATAATAAAAAGCTTTTTAAAAATTATTTGATAACATTTTAATTTGTATTATAATTGTACCCTTGTAACAGATTTATGTAATTTTACGGATTGAGCTCAAAATCATGTATCCTATTTATTTATTGTTATTAAGTATATTTTGTAGAACTCCATTTTAATTTTTATTTATTTTATAAATTCGATAATATTATTATTTAATGTATAAAAACAGTTTATTATAAACGAGTTCTGCTTCGTAATTATTATTATGTGTTACAGCTGTTTCGCCCTCTAAAGGCATTATCAAACTGTGGTTGTTACCACCTACAGACGATGTATTTATAACATTTCTAGACAGGTACTTATGACGAAAAAATGAAATGCTTTTATTCTTATTACCTGTCTCCCTTTTAACTTCCCAGTAAAATGATTGAAAATATTAATGGTTAAGTTTCCCAATTAGTGTATTGTTTAATTTTGACTGAAGGTCTGGTCGATAATTATGCCATTAAATAAACCCGTGATGATTCATCGGCTTACTTTATAACACAACACAATTAATATTTGAAATTTGAACTGATTCTCTAGAATGAATCAAAATGAATGAATAAAAATCATGTATCCTGTTTTTCTAACATTCATTTTTAGGATATTTGATTGGAGCCAACTGTTAATTTTTTCAAGGTCTCTTTGTGCATTTTCTAGTAAGTGTAGTGTCTAAATCTTTACCTCAGTAGAAAATTGCAATATCATATGCATATTAACAAATTTAACCGTTAATGATATCGAATTGCTTTATTTTGCTAAGATATGATTTAAATTAATTTTTTTTATAAGTTAAATAAACATTTGAATGGATTAATAGCAGGACCCGCTACACCAATTTCTAGAGTTTTTTGAGAAGTGTGTCGTGGCTTACTGTATCAAAGGCTTTTTGAATATCAACTAGTGTAGATAAAATAAAACTCACATTGGTGAATTGGTATCACCTTAGTAATTTAAAGCTCCCTGGAAAAATTCCCTCTCTACACACTCATTGATTTTGATAAAATAGGAATCAATTCTGTGGAAAGACAAAGCATTGTCTTGCTTTCTGGTGAACGTAACCAGCACTTGCATTTGTTTTATTTCTAACGTCATGGTGGGTCGAAGATGTAAAGATTCAATGCAAGCATACATTAATGTTATTTCATCAGCGAGATTGTGTTGTGATTTTGCCAATTTGACTAAGGAGGAGCCAATTTGCAAAGTAAATTATTAAAGTTGTTAACTTTAGCATTTTCATCTCACCCAAGAGTTTATCTTATCAGCTGCCGCAGTGTTTTGGCTGAAATCGATGTTTTCCACCTCGCTGCTAAACAGCTGAGAGGCGTAGTTCTCGTAGACGGGGGCCACCGGAAATACCTCCCCAACGTACACCTTGTTCGCCAAGTTGAAGGTGACTTCCTGGAGGGCGCTCATCTTGTCGATTGCGGGTTTGTAGGCTGCTTTAGTCTGGAGAGGGCGAGTAACCATTTAGTTTAGATGAAAAAAACAGGCTTATAAGTGACAAAAATCAATGTAGGTTGAAAAGTTTAAAGGCTGCGTAGGTCTGAGGAGGGCAAATAAGTTAATATTTGTAGTCGAGAGAATGTCTCAGGTGATGATGAAACAAGGAAAATGATCAAACTAAGTCATGTGTAGATGACTTGAACAATCAGTTTAGTTGACTGGGCCACAGTCGGAAGGAACTAGATCTGGGAAAGACAAGTTTTTGAAATTTTTAACAAGGGGTATTATACATCCCTTAAACGGGAGAAGTATGCAATGAGCAAACGCAGCAAACAAGATGCGAGTAAATTGTACTGAAAATATCTACAATAATACATATGTATGTGAGTTACGCTTGATTTTTTACCATTTTGCATTACTTAACGATTGACTGTTGGGGAAAGATGGGCGACGACGTCTTAAAAATAGGTATGGGGAACCCTAGTGACTCCATCGATAATACGTGATTTTTACTTTCAGGTGCATAGAGCTTAAGGGCATTCATTTTATAAAATATTTGTTTGGCCTAAAATATATTTTTAAATTTTTCTTTTTTGGATTACAAATAGACTTTTATCACCACATTCAACAGCATTCCAAAGCCAAAGGTCAGTTATATTTTCTATTAAAGTGATTTTAATATGTAAATTCCAAAAAGTTGCGAATTGATGCCATGAGAGTATATATTTTGAAAAGAATATGCAAGTATTGATGCATTTACAATCTTTACTTTATTCAGGCGAACAACTAAAATTTAAAAATTCTGCAATGCAATTGAGGAAAGGAAGAGGAAATATTGTGTTGCCTTAGGTTATAGTTGAAATGGTGCCCGAAAATTTACATAGTAATTGGCCCGGCGCGGCAGGCAGATCCTTTATAAAATATATATATTCCCGCAAAAATATTACCTCACTATTATTATTAGAATAATTCTACACTGGAGACCCCGAGGAAAATATTAAAGGTTAAGGTCAGTCCAAGTAGCTCGCTACGTTTTGTGATTTTATAGGTGTGATAAAGCACACTGAGAAGACAGAGGTGATTAAGTCCAAGGACTGCGAGAGTAATCTCTCAATATTTGGGACTACACTGGCCATAGCAGGAAAATAAATATATTAGTTTGGGTCAGCACCCAGGACAAGTTGTTTAGGTAATTGTTTGTTTTAGGGGAAATGGTTAAATTTAAAACTAAATCGTCCATGATTAAATTTAAAATAAAAAATTATACTTACAAAGGCAGAGTTAGGCAGGTACAGAGCGTCATTGATCTCCTTTAGTATCTTTCCTTTGGCGCCGAGAGACAACATGGCCAGGACGATATCCGCCGACATTGCAGATATGACTAGGTTTTTGCCGGCGTGTTCTTCGTCCTCGGAGATCACCTGAAATATAAAATAATCACCATTAGAATAAAATATACCGAGGTAACAATCTAACCATAACGCTGTAGGCAGAGATAGACTACTGCCAAACAACCTTAAAACAAAGGGTATTATTAAAAAAGAAAGCAAAATTATCACAATAAAAAGTAAGAGGATTGAAGCAGGTCTCACAGTAACTCCTCTTTGTGGTTGAACATATCATGGGTGGATTGAATACATAAAAACACACGGTAATCCTTACGATTGACGAAAGTAAAACTTTTGACAAAGTATGGTATGATGGCCTTCCTTATAAAATGTTTCTCTTGGGCTTTCTAAAATCATTTATCCAAATAGTTTATTGCTTTGTTATAGATTTAGGGTAAAACAAGCCGAGATTGTCTCCTCGAACATACTAAAAGCCACTAGGCCGAAAAATGAGAAACCAAGATTTCCATTGCCAGACCAGATATAAATGGAAATACAGATCTGAGATTATTTACATCTTCTAGCCGATGTTTCGCATTCCAGCTGTGAATGAAAGTGGCGCCATCTTTTGGAATTATTGGCTACTAGGCTGTTTTTGGTTATTACACAATGTACGTGTATAATGTCTTTATAATATGTTTCTTACGTACTTTTATTGTTACGTTCATACTATTCATAATTTAAAACCCGTAAAGAAATTTAATCACTTAAAACCTATAAAAAATATACATAAAACCTATAAAATAAAATGATAAAAAAACAGGTATTGGTTGAAATCGTTCATTATTACGTGTTAACTCTTAATCGGCACTCTAGAATAGTGCATTACCATAAGATATTTCATAATTGTCATTCAAGAACAGTTCACATATTTGAATTTTGATTAATAATTAAGAATAGTTCACTACCAGTAGATTCAAAATTGGTGTTCCAGAACAATTATGAGATATTACACAATTGGTGTTCCAGAATTGTTCACTACCATGAGATATTTCAAATTTCGTAATCCAGATTGGTTCACTGCCATAAGAGATATTCCATGTTAATTGGTTCTCAGAATAGTTCTCCAACATAGATATTTCATAATTGGTGTACCAGAATTATATTATATTATATTATCAGTATTACCTTGAGATGTATTGTGTCTCAATATGACATTACCTTAAATAAATCCATAGAAAAGTGGTTGATGCTTTGGGTCAGTTTTGTTTGTAAATCATTTCCGGGATGGTTGCTGCTCGCAATGCTCACAAACAAGACAAGACAGAATACTAGAACAAAAACATAATTTATAAAACACTTAGGAATATTCGACCTAAATCAAAACGGCATAGGTCTTGTAAAAAATGAGTCACTTGCACGAATTTTATTATAACTTCGAAAAAATCTTATGGATCTTCTATCTAAGTGGTAATGTTTCTGCAAAGATTAGGATACTGTTACTTAAAGAAATTGATAATTATTTTCTTCATTAAATATATAAATCCGCCTTTATAGCTCGTGATTTTTCTACATGAAATGTCTGATCTACGGTTACCTTGTATTTATTTTCATAATATTTCCCACTTATTTTTTTTTCAAACCAACACTGAGATTATCGTCGACTTTTTGAAGTTGACATTTACCATTAATTCACTTGTGTATGTGCACTTGTGTTTGCAACCAGCAAAGGTTGTTTCACGATATTGTGAAGTGAAGTTGTGAAATATACAATATATTTTTTACAATATTATTGTTACATATCGAAAACGAAATTCGTCTTGATTTGTTGTGTCTGCGATTAATATCACGTTATATGACAGATTGGCGTTGTAAGAGGGGATGCAGCACAGCTTCTACAGGTACCAAACTGGAAGTCAGCCGATGAGGACAGGAGGAGTTGGAGGCGACTGTTGAAGGAGGCCAAAGCTCGATATGGGCTGTAGCGCCATCGAAGAAGAAGAATATGAAAGATTGGATTTGAATACAGTTCTATTGGAATAAAATCTTACATGTAATAAATTACACAGAAATAGGTGAGTGGTTGTTGGTATGGTGTAAAAATAGATGTGAATGAACTGTAATGTAGTTAAATAAAATAAAATATAATTCGCTTACCAGAAATCATGTTGCTGAAGGTTGCCATTGCGACTAGCTACTATACATATGTTGGTTCCAAGAAAATATATACCCTCAGTGAGGCACTACGAATGTCAAAGTGTGGGCCGGTGCAATTCAATTATTTTAGAAATAATCAAACACCTGAATTATTATTCATCCTGCATTTTTTAAATTATACTGTCGAGTGCCTGCGCATTATAAAATGCGTTTTTGAAGTCAAAATCAAAACTAACTCTATTAAAAAAAATACAGAAATAAATAGTTTATTAAATACCACTGTAGTTGGCTAATTCAAACAATGCTACTGACCCTGTTAAGAGACCGATTGTTATCTCTAATGGATAAACGCAATGTGGTTACGCTGAGGGTATATATTTGAAGTTACCAGGGGCATTGATGCTCTTAGCACTGTTCATTCTGTTTTTCTTCTTTCACACTTCATTCTATTTGGCCTCTTCAAAGTCTTCGTTAATAAATCTTTTCCTGCAGCCCCTACCTTGACCCTTTTTTTAACGCTACCCAGCAAGATGGCGACGTAGTTCCCCTGTCGTCACATTATGCAAACAGAGGTGCTTTTCCGAAGTTTATCAAAAAAGATATCTCTGCAATGTTTTGGTAAATAACAGTTTTATTAAAAAAAAAACAAATTAATAAATAAAATGAATAATAATAAGTTAGTTTGTGTATCTTTTGGGTGCTTGCACATATAAGTGTATAAATTTATACCATCACATTTTATGGACGAGTTTTCTAGTTTCAAAATGATTGAAAAATAAATTAACCGTGAGGTTACAATTTCATGGAAGATTAAATTATTTATATTTTTGCAGAAATGGCAATTGGTTGAAAAATAATAAATTTATTCAATTTCACGGAAATTAAAAATGTTATTAAACAATGATAACCGTGTCATCTTAGATTAAGTCTTAGATTAAGTCTTAGATTAAGTCTTAGATTAGGTCTTAGATTAAGTCTTAGATTAAGTCTTAGATTAAGTCTTAGATTAAGTCTTAGATTAAGTCTTAGATTAAGTCTTAGATTAAGTCTTAGATTAAGTCTTAGATTAAGTCTTAGATTAAGTCTTAGATTAAGTCAATAAGTCAATATTTAAATTCAATATTCATTTTTGCAGAAATGGCAATTGGGTGAAAAATAATAAAGTTATTCAATTTCACGGAAATTAAAAATGTTACTAAACAATGATAACCGTGTCATCTTAGATTAAGTCTTAGATTAAGTCAATAAGTCAATATTCAAATTCAATATTCATTTTTGCAGAAATGGCAATTGGGTGAAAAATAATAAAGTTATTCAAATTGTTATTAAACAATGATAACCGTGTCATCTTAGATTAAGTCAATATTCAAATTCAATAAGGAGTTCTTACATTTGAGAAATAAGAGCGTACCTAGAACACTTCCTTGGGGCACACCGTAGGTGATTGGTAAACACATGTGTTCTTGATTCGAATGAATGACAGTTTTTTTTTATCTGTGCGTGAGGTAGTTTTTAATCCATTTCAGGTCAGTACCCTCCATCCCAATCTTTTGCAGATTTTTTAGAAGAATGTGAAAAATAGCAAGAGGTTTATTGCTTTTATCGAGGTTATCAGATATCAGTTTTTTTGCAATTCCATCTGCCGTACTACGGTCTTTGTAAAAGCCGTACTTGTTTTTTAAAAGGATTTTATCGTCCTCATAGAACCTGAGGAGCAGTGGCGGCCGTGATTTTTGGGTATGCTAGCTAATTTAAAAAGGCATAATTTATTTATTGATGTTGTTCTAGTTCTTTTATCGAAATCGGAAGTTTCAGTTTGGCGGTGTAATGCACCGGATTTTCAGAAAATCTTATAACAAAATAGCCATTTCAAGCAACGCGCGAGGTTTTGATTGTAAACGGTTTTCTTTTACAAGGGTGAAGCAGAACAAAACTCACAAAGTTGGAAACAACTCACAAAGGCGTAAAATGAACGGGTTAAAAAGTTTTTAACTCATAAATCTACACATCAGCCATAATAACAACACGACAAAATACACAAAATACAATGCAGTTTACATAAGCGCAACTACTCGGGTTCATGGGGTGATGTTTGTCAGGATCTTGGCGGTCGATGTGTCTGCCCACCTGCTGGTGATGGTGAATGTGAACCATCGTTGATGGTTGAGCCTTGAACCACAGTTGAAGGGATGAATTCATACGTCCGTCATTCCTGAACACACTGACTCCCAGATTCCTACCCATCCCTCATATCTATTTCCTTCCCAGAACTTCCTCTTTTTCTTTTCCTAAAAAAAGGACCTGGGAGAAATTATTTACCTCAGGGCCTCCTATGTGGAGCTAATGTAAAAAAAAATCAATTAAAAAACATTGCTAACTTCCCGATACAATGGTTTAACACTGTAGGAAACCAATACTTATATAGATGATTTTGAAACATTTAATGTAAACTTGGCGAACTTTGTAGATCATATGAAATATTTATTCCAACACTATTAATTATAAACACTATTTTGTGTTTTTTGTAAACCTATCGCCGTATTTGTGAAATTTGCGTTTCCTGAATTTCTATTTCTTAAATGTATTTTTTATCGAATATTTTATTTTTCTTTTTTTCTTTTGAATGCTTAAAAAATATCTGTCACATACAAGGTGTTAAGGGACGTACGTAACTTTCTTAACTAATAATGTATGTGAAAATTTGGTCTCCAGTGACATTTGCGAATAAAAACATAAAATTCACTCTTGGATAGTTATGGTCGAGGTGGTTGGTTGAGCGGTTACGGGGCTGAGTGACCGGGTGACGACACATAGAATTTTTTTTTTAAAAGACATCAATAAAAGTTACCGGAGACCAATATTTCATTTACATTTTTTTACTCAAAATTATGTCAGGAATTACTGGTCAGTAAGTTTAGTATGTCCTTTAACACCCCGCACGTACGGTAATCTTTTCCAGGACGAGCATTATCGCTATTATTTCCAAAACAGATCCCACACGACTCGAAGCCGATCTCTCATTCATCTGCGCGATCAGAGATGAACAATCGGACATCCTTTTCATGGGGAGAATCATTACAAACTTTTCTTTATTCTTTACCTGCAATTCAACTGAATGTAAATATATTTAGTACACGAAATAAACAACACAAAATTATTAAACTTATTTTTATAACCTGTTATATTGGTAAGTTGTGTCAAAAACTATGCTGAAATTAACAAAACGATTCTAATAATAATTAGGTTGGCATTATTATTTACGAAATCATTCAAGGGACCTGCATTTATTATACGCGAGCCTGAGGTGTGTAAGTAACCTCAGACCCTCTGTGCTTAGTACCCAAAAGTATGATTATGAAATTCTACTTGCGTGGACAAATATATCGCAAAGATTAGCAATCCGACAACTCCGGGGAAAATAACAGATTCACCACCTACGCAGTTTTCTGCAGCTTGGAGGCCTCCGTAATCTCATCCAGTAAGTGCAATCCTTTTTGTCTTGAAACTCGCATGTATTTAGTAGTCAACATTTTATTTCACAATGAAAAAAAATAAACAACATTCAAAACAAAACGATGATGACAATTGGATACTATTTAAAAAAAAACAGTCCATTTCAAGTGTGAATGATCACTATTCTTGTGATATAAATATCTTTAATTATTTTTTCGAAAAAACTTAAAAAAACATATGCCTAATCAGGACCTGTATTTTAACTAAGAAATTTGATGAAATGTTCACATTTTGTGAAACAACCAATCCATATGAAAGGTCACTGTATTTTTAATTTATTTCCATAAACTTTAGTTATTTGCAGTGATGCAATAGCCAGTTACCTATTTCCAATAACTCTTCAAACTTGGATTGAACTTTTTTTATTTAATGCCTAGTGGGCTTTTACTTTTAGGTAGTACAATTTAAACCTGACCGATAGTTTTTCAATTGAAAAAATTATAAAAATAAAATCACATTTGAAATCATAAATACATACATCATCATCATCATCACTCTTGGCTTTACAACCCTTGTGGGTCTTGGTCTCCTCAAGAGTCTTCCTCCACTCATCTTGGTTTTGTGCCAGCTCGCTCCAGTTTAGAAGATCGAAGGTCATATAAAAGTGAAAAAGTGAATGTTTTTCAAGAAAATTTCATTGGAACATGTAGCGATTTAATAAAGGAAAAAGGAGTATTTTCTGGATTAGGCATTTGTTAATTAATTACTTTATGATATACAAAAAATATGCTAAAATTTCATTACCTTCCCCTTGAAAATGAGAGACCGGTAAATTGATCAACAAATAAGAACAGTTTACACTAGTAAAATCAACACATTCATTAATCGACCTGTGTGTACAAATAATTGTGCATATTTTTTATGTATTTAATTTATTTTTAAAGCTATTGTATCATAGAAAGAATTGTGATTTTAATTTTGTCCAGAGAAAATCGTTGTCGTCTTCCGCAAAAGCGGTAATCAAAATTGTGACCGCGTTTGTCCCTGTTCGTCAGCTGTATCCCGCCCCGCACCTCCGTTACTAACCAGTGTATCACTACATCTAGACGGGGGAGGACGTGTCATATCATTTAGATTTGTAATGTCATAATTGTAATTATTGAGTAATTTAGGAAAAATTTTCAAAACTTTATAACCCTCCGATTCATTACCTTCCGTATCGTCAATTTTTTTTGCCGGATGGTAATGTAGAGGTTTGGAGGGTAATGCAACGTTTGTAAGGGTTATTTTGTTAAGTGCACCCGGAACCATGTTTGGGGGTTAATAAAAGCTAATATTATCAATAAAGTCAGTTTCTTGCGTTCTAGTGTTGGATGGTTTTGGTGGAATACATATTTTCATTTTATCTATTTTCTGATATGGAAAAACAATATGTTAAAATTTACCATACAAATTTTTATTTGAATATCGATTATTTATTCAATGATATAATTATTCAAATGTAAACGATTTTATTATACAAATGATTTAACTGTTCACCCTACAGTCACAAGATTTTTCATTAGTTCAGTTGTCTATCAAAACTGATGAATTTTTACACAATTTCAAGTTTCTTAACAAAACCAGATTTAGACAAAAATCTACATATCTGGGCATCAAGAGTCAAAGGTTAATTTTTTGATTAAAATACGATATCACTACTGTTACATTTTAAGTCATTATGGCTAAAAATTACTAAACACAGATATTTATTTATTTGCAAAAACAGCATAAAACCAATACATTGCAAGAGCGGTAAGAAAAGATACATAATAAATACATTTACAGTTAACCACTGGAACGATTTTTTTCCGAATTTCGGAATCACTTACAAAACATATGTTTGAAAAGCTTCCGAATTTCGGAAGATTCTCCCTTGAGGCACTAAAAATTTTATTTAATTTTTTTCGAAAACTCCCGCGATCTCTAATTTGCATAATAATGTAGTAGACAAAATCCTTTAGCGCTTTCTCTAGCCTTTTAAATGCCAGTAGGTAGAAATGTAGCTGTGCACAGCAGGCCGTGAACTTTTAATCAAAATAAATCATTTTAAAATCTTATTTAAGAAAAAAAAAAAAAAAACAAAAAAAAAAAATGGATGTCACTGTGTGTTCCATATTTTAAATTAATAAAAAAATGGGACATATGCATGATACAGGGGCTCAAAAAGAGCGAGAATACTCGCTATTTTTCTATGGCTGGCCTGCTTGGCACGGCCAAGAATGCGAGATATCTCGCTCTTGGCACAGAAGCGGCTAGAGATGTCTCAATTCTTTGTTTCTATGATTTAATTACGGAAATTTCTAGATCGATTATTTTCGCGGCATATCACAATGTTAAACGTTCTAATGCTGTCAGTTTAAAATTCGGCTTTTTTATCGTATTTTAGTGGATATTTTATAACAAAATTGTGTACCAGTGTTATAATAATTGAATGAGTAATGCATTCAACTATTTCAACGTGTTTCAAACATAAAATTTCACTGATTATTGATAAAACAAAGTTTTATGGTTATGTTTTTGACATTTTTTTCCAATCGTCTTGTGTTTTTGAAAATGCAATATTTTCTATAAATAAACCAATAATTGAGTTAATCGGTATTGTGGATTTAAGATAATTGATGTATCTGTTCGATGTACAAACTATAAATATATACGTTGTAATTATAAATTAGACCATTTAAAAGAAACCTAAAAGAAAATATTCAATTTGGAGGGAAATTTGAACTTACTGGGCGAGTTTAAAGGGAGGCAATACTGAAAATAGTTACGTTTTGAATGTTTACAATTTTTTAATAATATTATTTTCATAAATCCTAGGAATATGTGATAAACAACCAAAGATAGGTGAATTCATTGACTATATAGAACTATGATCAGTTTGTATGCCTTCATATTAAAATTCGGAGGTATGATTTTTTTAAGGTCCGCGGAAAATATGCAAAACGGTCATTAAAATATCACGACCAATCTGAGGAAACAAATAAAAAACACGCCGTCGCTCCAGTGGTTAAAGTAATACATTTAGTTAAAACATAAGTACTATTTCACGCTTAAAATCGTTGTAGGAAATGTGGAATATATCTACATTTCCTGCGAGGCAGTTAATTAACCTAGTGAGTCGTCCCAGGGGCATCACTATTGGTAAGTTAGTTCTGCAACTAGGAAGAATCAAAAGCCTGTGTTGGCGGCTTAGCGTGAAATTATCCGGGACATAGAATCCTATTTTAGTCAGAATATTTGGTACCGATACAAAACCATTTAGAAACTTATAAGCCATCATTTGGTGGCCAAGCCATGGGTAAAAAAAAACTCTCTCATATAGAGGTATAGTGAAAATTTCTTTTGTATTTTCTCAACCATTAGTACATAGACGATGTCCTCTGGCCCCCATATCTGAGATCCACTCTCGAGAATGCTACGCACCAAGTTAAAGTAAAGCAGCCTTATAACTGTGAGGTTGGTCAATTCCTTTGAATTGTGTATGACAAAACCCAAAATCTGTGTGGCTGATTTACAGATCTTTTCAATGTGAGCATGAAATGTTAATCGAGCGTCATACACAATTCCTAAGTCCTTGCAAGTCACCATGTGTTTCAATAGCGTGTCTTTCATTTTATAATTAAAATATATGGTCTTTTGTGACCTCGTAAAGCACATAAAGAAGAGTTTAATGCCATCTGCAAAAAGTAAAAAATGTACGAATTTAATTTTTTCCAGAATATTTTTGATAAAAATTAAAAACAATAAGGGTCCTAAATTGGATCCTTGCGGCACACAAGAGTTTGTAGCATACGTGTTAGAGTTAAACTCACTATAGGACACTAATTGTTTCCTTTCGTTCAAATAATTAAGAATGAGTTTCAGTAAGTTTTCGGAAAAACCAATTTCTTCGAGGCTCCTTAGGAGCACTAAGTGATCCACCCTATCGAAAGCCTTCGCAAAGTCATGGTATGATGTGTCAATCTGCTCATTGTTATCGAGTGCTCTCGCCATGTAATCTGTGAAAACCATTAAATTTGTAGTAGTTGATCGGCCACGTCTTAATCCATGTTGTTGATCGATCAAGAATGGTTCAACTTTGGCATAAACATATTTATCGATAATTATTTATAATAACTTGGCCGGTACTTAAAGAATCGCTATAGGACGGTAGTTGGTTGTTTGACACTTGTCACCATCTTTGTATAAGTAGTAATATAAAAGTAGTAACAATTTTTTAACTCTCTAAATTATTTGAGGAAAAAAGAGGAGCAGCGTAAAATAGAAACGATTATAGTAGAAAACATGCCTCCGATTAGTGACAATGTTAAAGAAGTACCCAAAAATGTGCAAAACACTCTAGATACTGACCCCCTCTCAGTCGATAATGATCAAAGAATCACACAAAAAACATGCGTGGTCTAACAAATGTTAGAAAATTAAGGTACAGATCTATGAAAATCATTAACAAGTAACAGGACGAGATAAGAAAACTTAAGAAAGACAAAAAAAAACAAACAAAAGAAAATGGAGGCATTGCAGCTACAAAACGCAAACACAGCAATCAGTACAGTAGAGAAAAAAGTAAGCGACATAGCTAAATTCATCCCAATGAAAAAAGTCGAAGATGTAAAAAAGAAATTGATTGGTTCAAATTTTCCTTCAACGATAGAACCTGCTAAAACTGCAGAAAAGAAATGTAAAGTGAAAATACTCGCAAATGTCCCGTTCGACTATCAGCATTATTCCTTCAAAAAAAATTGTACCCTAGAATTCAATCCTTTCGATCAATCGAAGTTCAGTCTTTCCACTATAGTCTACTTTAGTTTTCTGAAGGTTTTACTGCTACCGCATGTGAATTGCACGTACAAGTTACTTCTAGGTGTTACGACCCTCCAAAAATCGTTAAAATTGCCTGGTTGAACGCCATTAACATTTCGTTCAGTAGGTATACATACTAGAAAATATATATTTTTTAAAAGCAAAACGTGCAGACATAAAGTATTTTTCTTCTATAGTAATAGAGTTAGTAAAAAAATCTTTCAAATCGGTCCAGTTTTAGAGGAGAAAAGTGGGGAATTCAAATCCTTGATTTAAATGAATTTATTAAGGTACTACCCCCCTTCTCCCCACCCCTTCCACGAACCACCTACACGAGTACGCCTCCCCCTCCCCCTTCTCCCCCCCTTCCTTCCGGTACATTCAGTTTTAAAACAGCTCGCGTGCCACCTATTGAAATTTTATTTATTGAAATTTCATTTTGCCAGAGCTCACCAGTAGTTTTATACAAAACCTTTTCCTGAGAATAAAGAACACAAAAAAAAGAAATTATCCAATTTGATTTTGTCGTTCGGAAGTTATGCTTCTACATACATTTCGGCGATTCATTTTTATTTAAATAGTAGATAGAAGACATAAGATAGAAGATAGAAGATAGAAGATAGAAGATAGAAGATAGAAGATAGAATATAGAAGATAGAAGATAGAAGATAGAAGATAGAAGATAGAAGATAGAAGATAGAAGATAGAAGATAGAAGATAGAAGATAGAAGATAGAAGATAGAAGATAGAAGATAGAAGATAGAAGATAGAAGATAGAAGATAGAAGATAGAAGATAGAAGATAGAAGATAGAAGATAGAAGATAGAAGATAGAAGATAGAAGATAGAAGATAGAAGATAGAAGATAGAAGATAGAAGATAGAAGATAGAAGATAGAAGATAGAAGATAGAAGATAGAAGATAGAAGATAGAAGATATAAGATAGAAGATAGAAGACATAAGATAGAAGATAGAAGATAGAAGATAGAAGATAGAAGATAGAAGATAGAAGATAGAAGATAGAAGATAGAAGATAGAAGATAGAAGATAGAAGATAGAAGATAGAAGATAGAAGATAGAAGATAGAAGATAGAAGATAGAAGATAGAAGTTAATCAGCCTAAGATGCAGTTGTCCCTTTCGCTCAGTATTCGGGGGAGTAAGAATGACAGTGACAACAACAGTTTGGTAAAATGCCTATTGTTCAAATTTATCACTCCCCGGGTTTCCCCTTTGCATTTTATGTATCATATGGTATATACCTACCTAGTTATCGTATTATATATAATCTGCAAAGAAACTAAACATTTTCCGGTTCGAAGTTTTCTCCGCTCTTGTAGGAAAATACGTCTGCACCGGTGTTGTATATATTCACAGTTGTATAAGTAGGCATAAACGTCAGTTAATTGGAACCGATTTTAATTGATTGAGAACAATAATTGTTAATCTGCGTATTTTAATCAAGCGCAGTTTTCATGTCGTAAAACTTAAGAATCGTTTATAATGCAATATTTATTTTGAAAGCATAATTTTGTTTTACGATTTGTTGTACTTTTAGTTGAGCAGTAAATTACAATGAAGGAAAAACAATGTAATAGAAAATATAAAACACTGATGGTGGGAACATTAAAATCAATTAATTTGCTGATTGAAAATAATAAAAATAAAATTACAAGTGTATTGTAATCGAATGCAATTTTGCAATTTTCAATTCAGATTAATTTTTAATATTCTTCTTCTAATTTTTAATATTCTTTCAAAATTGAATAACAGTGACGTTTTGTTTGGCGAAGTGTCGTAGATTTTAGATGAAAACGGAATAAATTTTAATGTACTAACTACCACAAATTGAATGCAGCGCACAAACATTAATCTTACTAAATATTATAAATGCGAAAGTTTGTATGGATGGTTGGTTGGTTGGATGGATGGTCCTTACTCTTTCACGCAATAAATATCGAATGGAATTTAAAAATTCTTTCACTAATCGAAAGCTACATTATTTGTGAGTAACAACGGATTTATATATTGGTAAGTTCTGGCGTAATGAATGAGCTGTGGCGTTATGAAATTATGTATCATACGTTTTCTGTCCCTAACAAAATCGAGTTATTGCAAACGTCAAACAAATTGTTACATTAGAAACAATGTTTTTTTTTTAATTTTAGGCTTAAAAAGAGTGCTTTGTTGTGATTAAAAAGAGTACTTTTTTGGCGTCGTAGTTAATATCTACATATCTCTAAAAATGTTTATTCTCCGAACAAAAAGCATAAAGTTGCTATAAAGCATAGCGTTTGAAGTGGACTGTCATTTTCTTATTTTTTTAGGTTACTCTGGATTCAAATATGAATAAAATTCTAATAAAGGGAGTAGGTACTTAAAATAACTTTCTATTTCTATAATTTCTAAAATAGAATTTTTATTTGCGAAATGTCATTCTCAAATTTTGAAATTTTCTATTGAACATTTATTATTTTCTATTAGACAAAATAGCAAGAATAATAACAAATATGCCAATAATTATGCCAGTAATTTCCCACTAATACTATGCGAGCGAAGCCGGGGTAAAAGCTAGTTAATAATAAAATAATCTTTATATATAAAAAAATAATGTTTCTTTGTTTGTCCCATATGCGTTCCTATACCATTCATCCAATTGAGATGGAGCATTGATGATTTGTCGTGGTTTCTATATATAACTAGCAGACCCGGCCACACGTTGCTGTGGCTAACGAAACACAATGCCATTACCTAACCTTTATAAAATCCACACCACCCGCTTGTCAGCTGCCCGCCGCCCGCTGCCTGAATTGAATATTTGATTTTCTCGACTTTTCTCCACTATAATAAGCTTGTTTTATACATATAAACCTTTCTCTTGAATCACTCTATCTATTGGTGAAAACCGCATGAAAATCCGTTGCTTAGTTTAAAAGATCTAAGCGCACACACATTTTGAGCGACTTAATTTTATACTATGTAATAAAATAATGATGATCGCACACAAACATATTTTCTTTGAATTTCTTGGCTTTTCTCTACTAGAATATGCGTATATTATACACATAAACCTTCCTCTTGAATGACCTTATCTATTGGTGAAAACCGCATGAATATCCGTTGCGTAGTTTAAAAGATCTAAGTTCACATACATTTTGGGCGACTTCATTTTATACAATGTAATGATGGTGAGCTATAGTATTATGAAATTTATATTAAAAAAATGCAATAGGTGGCATGCGAGTTTTTTGAAAAATATGTGTATTTCATAAAGTTTTGCGGCATGGAGAGAAAGAGGGAGGGAGAGGGAATCCGGGAGAGCGAAAAGCGAGAACTGGTGGAAGGGGCACACTGGAGAAAATGGGGGTGGAAACGAGGACGCATGGGAAAGGAGGCGCAGGTGAGAAGTGACTGAGCGGTGGGGGGTGAGGAAGGGGCAGAAGGAGGGATTGCGAAGGAGACAGTAGCAGTAGGGGATAGCAGGGGGGTACATTTAGAAAATCTATGCTTCTCATACGGACAACTCTATGTGGCCTGTTCATGGCGTAAAAAAACTTTCTGATTTATTCGTGTACGCACCAGACGGAACAAACGAATAAAATATTGTTTATTATTGGAACAGAATTAAAAACAAACACTTTATTTGAGTTGCATTGCAACGCATGCCGGACACCTGCTAGTAAGTAGTATTGCTTGACTTAGCTAACAGCAAATTGATGCACGGAGAAAAATGTTCGGCGAAAGCATTCGGAATTCTTGACGGGTTATTCGGAAATACGGTTAAAAACGGGACTGCAGTTCTTACGTATGAATTAACAGGAATTCTAGAACGAATAAATATTAGGTCGGGGACTGTCAATATGTCCCGATAAATTACGGATATATTATCATGATTGCTCGCAATTTCCACATCGTGTGCATGACAGTTCTAATATTTTTGCATTACAAGTACGAATATCTTAGGAGTATTCATGTTACTTGACCAGTAATTACTAATATTTTATTCGTCCTTGTACGAAACTTTTGACAGCTGTCCTAATATTTATCAGTAAAACAGCCATTTATCCGTTCTTATACCAAAGTTACTTACATTTTATTCGTTCTTATACGAAAACTCTACAAGGCCTTACTGATATATTAATGGTAATTACGAACCTTTTATTCGTTCTCATACGAATTCTTATAGGGTCTTCCTGATATTCCATAAGGAAAGTACTGATAATCAATTCGTTCTTATTCTAATACTTTATGCATACTGTCATATTAATTGCCATTTACTTACTGATAGAATTTAGGACTTCTTACTAATATTTTTAAGGATTACACTAACATTACATCATCCCGGCCAAAACTGGAATTATGTAATTTCAGCACAATCAAAAAAATATAACTAAGAAGATCTACAATATTATTCTATGAGTAAGTAATGGCGATTATTTATTTAACATGACAGCATACACAAAAATATCGATAAAACTGGAACAAATAAAAAATACTTAAATTATTTTATCTTCCGTGGAGCCAGTGGGATTGTGACATCTCATTTGGTGTACACAGTGAGGATGAAGGGGTAGGGGAGAAAGGAGAAGGAAGGAGATTGGAAAGAAGACATGAAAGAGGAAGGTTTTTTCATATACATATAACAATCCATAAATATGTGTAGTTTTCATAAAGTGTATATTTTATTAATAATTATAAATGCCATAATGCAACAAATTGGATAATCTATTATTATTTGTGCCATTTTTTAGAAAAATCACCTTCACAATAATACTGCACATACACGTCACATAGAATAAATTAAAAATAACAGGTACTCTGGATGCCGGTGGTAAAGTTGTTCTCTAATTAATGTCCGATTAACAACCAGTTAGCTTTTTACTCTGAGCCAAACTCAACAATCCGCCTGTGTTCCTTACTGTGTGAAGCGAGGCTCGTCTCTTTTTTGTCTTATTCAGCGCTTCCAGAACCTTCAAAAAAACATTCACTTAGTATATAAAGTCTTTTACATTGAAAAGCTTCAAAAGAAATAATAATTACACTTACATATAATATATACTAAACCATAAATATATTGATAACCATTTGGTTAGATTGACTGATTCAGTAGTAATTTCAGATTCTGCTTCAACTGGTGATGTTTGATAACCCAGGTTCGTATAATAGAGGGAGTCTAGCGCCATCACTCTGTATATAAAAGAAATTCACAAATATTAATACTTGATGTGGTTTTTCAATAATATAAACAAATAAATATAACATAGAAGAAGATAATAATATTAATCTAAACGAAAATATGAAAGAGAACAAGACACAAAAAAAGACAACGGTCGCAACTGGGACTCGAACCCAGACCTCTCGTCTAACCGGGACGTGCGCGTTAACCAATTTCGCTACTGCCACCTACCGTCATATTTCTCAATTTCATATTTAAATTTTAGAATTAACAATACATTTTATCTACAACTAATTCTTTTTACATATTACGGGCAACTATCCTTTTTATTGGAAACAATCATTCTAAGAATTGGTTTGTAACCTGGATAGCGTCTCGGATAGACAATGGTCGCAACTAGGACTCGAACCCAGACCTCTCGTTTAACCGGGACGTGCGCGTTACCCAATTTCGCTATTGCCACCTTCTGTCAAACCGTCATATTTGTCAATCTTATATTTCAAATTTTAGAATTAACAATATTATCTTCAACTAATTATTTTTCCATATCTGGCAACTATCCTTTTTATTGGAAACAAACATTTTAAGAATTGGTTTGTAACCTGGATAGCGTCTCGGATAGATATTATTTTTATAAAAGAAATGAATATTCAATTTTATAAGAAAACTTTCTTTTTATAACTTTTTGAAGGTTATTCTCATCAATGTAATATATCACAAGAAGAAGATAAATATAAAATGTCAACAGAAAAGGGACAGTTATTGCAATGAATTCATAAAATTTTACTTTGAAAAGCATCCTAAACAACTAACATTATCATACCTGCACAATACAGGTACATAATTATCGCTATCATATATTGATAGCTATGTCGTTAGATCCAGACTTATCCACTGTCATTAGATCCATAGTGTCCATATTGTCGTTAGATCTATACTGTCATTATTATTGTTACAGTCATATATATGATCCATATTGTCGTTAGATCCAGTATTAATTTCCCATTCTGTTTCAACTGGTGGTGTTTGATATCCTAGGTTTTTATAAAGCAGAACGGCATCACTCTGTGTACAAAAGAAATTCACAAATATTAATAGTTGATCATTGAAATAAATACATAGTTGATGTGGTTTTTCAATAATACAACCAAATAAATATATAATATGTCAACCGAAAAAGGACAGTTATTGCAATGAATTCATAAAATTTTACTTTGAAAAGCATCTAAAAAGGTAACATATCATACCTGCACAATACAGGTACAAAAATACCACTATCATATATTGAAAGCTATATCGTTAGATCCAGTTGTATCAGTAGATCCATATTGTCAATATTGTCGTTAGATCCATATTGTCAATATTGTCCATATTGTCGCTATAGTCATACATGATCCACATTGTCATTAGATCTAGTATTAATTTCCCATTCTGTTTCAACTGGAGGTGTTTGATATCCCAGGTTTTTATAATGCACCGGCATCACTCTGTGTACAAAAGAAATTCACAAATATTAATAGTTGATCATTGAAATAAATACATAGTTGATGTGGTTTTTCAATAATACAACCAAATAAATATATAATATGTCAACCGAAAAAGGACAGTTATTGCAATGAATTCATAAAATTTTACTTTGAAAAGCATCTAGAAAGGTAACATATCATACCTGCACAATACAGGTACAAAAATACCACTATCATATATTGAAAGCTATATCGTTAGATCCAGTCGTATCGTTAGATCCATATTGTCAATATTGTCGTTATTGTCACTATAGTCATACACGATCCACATTGTCGTTAGATCTAGTATTAATTTCCCATTCTGTTTCAACTGGAGGTGTTTGATATCCCAGGTTTTTATAATGCACCGGCATCACTCTGTGTACAAAAGAAATTCACAAATATTTAGTTGGTATGGCTTTTCAATAATATAAACAAATAAATATAAAATGTCAATAGAAAAAGGACAGTTATTGCAATGAATTCATAAAATTTTACTTTGAAAAGCATCTAAAAAGGTAACATATCATACCTGCACAATACAGGTACAAAAATATCGCTATCATATATTGAAAGCTGTGTTGTTAGATCCAGTCTTATCCATTGTCGTTAGATCCATATTGTCGTTAGATCTACATTGTCATTTTTGTCCATACTGTCGTTTTAGTCATATATGATCCACATTGTCGTTAGATCTAGTATTAATTTCCCATTCTGTTTCAACTGGAGGTGTTTGATATCCCAGGTTTTTATAATGCACCGGCATCACTCTGTGTACAAAAGAAATTCACAAAAAAAGTTGATATGGTTTTTCAATAATATAACCAAATAAATATAAAATGTCAATAGAAAAAGGACAGTTATTGCAATGAATTCATAAAATTTTCCTTGGTTGGATGCAAAGCTGAATAAATGAGCAAAAAAAAAACCAAACATTCGTTTTTCATTCAACATGTATCCAAGTAAATTTGCAGGTTCGCTATAATTTTGATCGTATTCCCAATTACCTATATGAATTTTTAGCATTCCAACCTGCATTGCTAATTGCTACAAGCTACAATGTAGGCCGTTGGAAAGGGTAGCAGCCATTTTTAAATAATACTTTACACTTCACAAAGAAGGGTCTTTTACATAGTTGCAATAGTAATTTTATAATAAAAGCTACACAATTTAGGCAACATTACTTAATAATAAATAATATCTAAAAATGAACAAGTATAAATACAGTTTTCGTGTCGTAACATGTAAAAAGTTTGGAAATATAATTTGATAAAACTTACCAGCTGTCGATATTCCAATATTCTCATTTTTCTAACACATGAGTGTGTTGAGACTGTTGAGTGTCGATCCATTTAAGTAGGTTTTAACTTTATAATCAAAATATTAAACTAATGTTATTTAAAAACGCTAAAAACAATGCACCTAGCGCCTGTCAGCACAACAGTAAACTGATGTGAAGTTAGCACCAAACGTTCTCAGATGGTTCTCAGCAAAGCACGCTCCACGTCGGATCATACGGGCACTGCCTTTTTATTCGTCTGGACATTGTGACGTCATCGTATTATGTACGTAATACGAATAAGTTGTTAGGACAATATATGTAAACATGTTTTAATATCAGTCAAATTATTAAAAAAATATTCGGTGTGGCATACCCATTATATAACAAGAATAAGACGGTGTATGCATTAGGAAAGAAATCACGAATGAACCGTTCGTACGAACAATATAACAGGAAAGCCTGACAATGCGTAGTAACAGTAATGTCTTCTTATGGAGTCACTTCAAATATCAGGACGTCATGATAGATAATCAAAGCATCAGAATATCGTTGAATTATCATTACGTTAAACGAATACCTTATCAGGAAATCGTCTAAATAAATTATCAATCATCAAATTTTGAACTTATATAATATTGTTATACCGTATTTCTTTAGTATTGTCATGATGTATTATCAAATTAGATCGATAACATATCCTTAGAATGATATTTCAATGATTAGTCCTGTTATTTTATCGTTAGGGCAAAAATCGATTTCTCTCCGTGTGTTTAATAACCTAATTCTTTTTTGTATTAAGTTAGAATTGATTATGACTTAAAAAAATCTGTTTTATAACATATAAACACTCGACAATATAATTTTTAAAATACAGGATGAATTCAGATGTTTGATTACTTTCAAAATGTTTGAAAAACACCGGCCCACACTTTGACATTCCGAGTGCCCGCTGAGGGTATATATTTCCTTGGAACCTACATCTAGCAGCCAACATTCAGCAACCAGTCGCAATGGCAACCTTCAGCAACATGATTTCTGGTAAGAAAACTCTATATTATTTTCTTTAACTACATTATACTTATTGACATCTATTTTTGGACAGATCACACAGAAAAGCTTGTAAATAAACGGAGGTATTAAAATTATATTTTTAAACGTTTAAATTACATAGTCGACATTAAAAGAATGAAATTGGTGTATCATGCATTAGTTCAATCAACAGTATCTTACGGAATAATTGGATGGGGGGTGTGTAAACACGCATATTAAGGCACTAGAAATAACCCAAACATTCTTACTATAAATAATTTTGCATAGAGATATGAACTACCCCTCCCTGCAATTATTCCAAGAAGCTGAATTATTAGAGATAAGAATTTACTGTACCCATACAATGTTTAAAATATATATTTTCTCGAAATATTATTTTTACAAAAAATGAAAATCGATTTAGTAATAGGTTAAATAATGTATTTGAAGTTCCACTGTGTAAAACTAGGCTGTGTAAAGACATGCATATTTTATTACACCAAAATTTTATAATGCTCTCTATAAGGCTACAGAAATTGAATGTACAAATATATCCTTTTACAGCAAATATAAAAATGTAATAGAGTCTTGGATAACTACCATTGATACAAACATTTACTTGATGTAACATCTGACCTGCTGTAACATCTGACCTGAAGTAACATCTGACATGATGTAACTTGATATTTATTTGATCCTTGTTACCATGTCGTTTGAATGTAATTCAGTAAACATTTTTTTTTATCTCCACAAAGAAGTATGTCACACAAGTGTACCCACGAACTGGCATTGCCTATGTGGGATTTTTTGGTTAATCTGCTAATCATATTATTCTTTACTTTTTAACTGTTTATATAAAAAACTTGTATTTATTATAAAATTACACCAATGTATGTACCAAAAAAAAAATAAGGAAAAAAAAAATTCCTACACCATACCAACAATTGCTCATACACCTCTTTCTGTGTAATTTATTATATATGAAAGATTTTATTCCAATAGGACTGGGTGCAAATCCAATCTGCCAAATAATGTAATATTAATATATAAGAATAGTAATTACATTAAAGGCGTTTAACCAGCCAGCGGCTGAAAATCCACATTTCGTCGAAAGATGTTCTTACGATCGTACAGGGCGGTTCCAATAAGAAAGAGTAATAATTCTCCATACCAACTTTTTAAAATTATAACTCAATATTGATTTTCTTTCATTCCAAATTTGCTTTAATTTATACCTACATGTAAAAATGCTGAAAGGCATGATGATAAACCTAATAAAATTATGTACTTTTTGTAATTATTTTTTGATCATTAATATTAATCATTTTTCCATAATGTCTAAGCAAAATAAGAATGTAAAAAAAATCTAAAATATATTAGTTTGTAAGTGCGCAAATAAATACACATACGGACCAATATTCGTCAAGAAACACATTAACATATTTATTTTTTAATGATTTTATTTAAACTAAAATTAAAATTCTGTAACATACGTTTCCCAGATCACGTATTGATTTATTTTACTGCATGATTATATGATTTTAATAGGGTGTTGCACAAATTTTACAGATCTGCCAACGACCTATGGTAAACTTTATTATACTAAAAATAAACATGTTTTCTGAAAATTTAAAACAAAAGTTTAATAGATAAAAGAACAAATCAATTTATTATTTTTTGTGGAAAAGAGTCAATACGTCTAAAATATGATTTCTCTGGTTTTACCCTCTTAACGCCTTCGCGGACACAACAAAATCTAGGTGAATATCCTTGGGACACTACTAACTAAAATGACCAAGTGGCTGGGCATTTACACAATACCTTCCTATTCATCCCTGTATAACTATTATTACATTTTATATTACCCACATCAGTCACTAATCGATCCTCACCGCGTAAACATCTCCGCATTAATATCCCGCATGCCGCTTACCGCATACCGCAAACCGAATCCCGTATCCCGCAACTAATATAGTCATATAAGAGCATGATAAAACCAACCAAGATCACAGAGAGTACCACAAGTTTCCACAGTAAGTCCTTTCTTTCCTTTCCTCTATGTACATACATTCTCTCTACTTGTGCAGTGGTCAAAACACATAAAAAAATATTTCAAGGTCCTTCGATATCCACAACCGCATAAAACAATCAAACACCAAGTACTCACCAAAATCATAATGAATAAATCCCCCTAAAATATACAATAAATATTATGATTAAATTGTTACACTTGACAATTTAATCAAAATATTTATTGTACATTTTAGAAAGATCTGCCCTGACTCATCCCAAGTTTGGGAAAGTATAGAAAGAACCAGATATTGAATAAAAATGAATTATTATTTCATTATTATTAGTACGATAGATTGCAGCGGACAGATTCACAAAAGCAATAGGCCACTTGCATCATATTTTTTGCTGGACTATCTAAAAATTCTGAATATCCTGTTTTTCTTTTTGCCCGTGGTTTTGAAACCATGGCGATTATTTGAAAATTTCATTCTGCAAAATTTGAATTTTGTTTTTTTATAAATCCGAAAGACGAAAAGTGTGAAAAAAATTACCGCTAGTTATTCATTTTTAAAAAAGCCAACCACTTCGTAACAGGATGCCAACTGATAGGGAATTTCCCAAAATTAGGAAAATTTCCAATAATTAAACCAATTGGGTATTTTTAGCTGTAATAATTCGGGGATTATACAATTATATGAGAACTGACGTACCTAATACAGATTCTTGATTATCCAACCACATTTAAAAATAATATTAAAAATTACAAGTGAAAATAAACTATAAATTCGTTTCCATTAACAGCAAATTTTCAAAAATCTTTCTTTAAACCTAAACTAAAGAGAAAATACGAAAATGAATAAATAATTTTAAAAAATTACTGCTAATTTCAATAGAACTTCGTTTAATTTTAGAAGTAAAGGGACTTGTGTGGAATATGTGAAACATTGAACATCTGCTATAGTTATTTTGAAAAATTTGCATTGGCAACCCTGCTTTACGTATCTGTCAAAATTCAAATAGCGGGGAACTCGGACGTAATTTTATTGTTTGAAAATGGTTTCAAATCCTTGGATCCGATATCGTAAAAACAATTAAAGAAATTTTATAATCCAAAAGTTCACTTCATAATATCGTAAAACAACATTCGCAGGTTGTAAAAATGCACAAGTGGTTTAATATTAAATGTCTTCTTCAAAAAGCCGACAATAATCTCAGTGATGATTATAAACAAATAAGAGATAATTTTTTTTTAAATAAATACAATATAACCAAAGATCTAACATTGTATGTGGTGACGTCACGAGCTGAAAAAAGAATTAATATATATTATTATGAAAATAATAAGAAATTTCTAATCCTTTTAGTAACATTTTCTTAATCTTTGTACAAACACCACCAGTTAGAGCAGGGGTTGGGAACCTGCGGCCCGCGAGGCTTTTCGGTGCGGCCCGCGAGCATTTTTGGTGCGTCGTGCTATAGGAATCGAAAAAAATAACATTAAGAACGTGAGAAAGGTTTTCTTTCACAGTATGTCTGATACATTTTTGATTAGTTAAACAAATTTTAGAAAATGATGAAATCGCAGTTATTTATGTAAAGGTAAACCTTTGTTGAAGGCTGTAAACATGTGAACGTCAATAAAATATTCCAAAAGCATCTTTGTGTTCATTGCGCAATTTTAAAAAAGAAGAACAATTTTAATACAATCTGGTGGAATGGGGGGGCTCGTACGCAGATTTATTCTTAAGTTAAAACCCGTCTTGTGTTCAGAATCTGCATTCTGCTACAATCGGAGGAAAACCAATTTCGAGTTCTTGGTGAAGTTTGGAATCTGGGGGGAACGCACACACTTTAATGTAAAACCTAATGTTAAAACCATTTGTATTTTCCGAATGCTTGATGAAATTCCAAACCGTTCGGAGGTTCTGAGTGTAGTATAAAATTCAATTATCCGCAAAATTTTGATGAAAACCATTTGCTTGTTTCGCGTGTAACTGTTATTTAAGCTTCACATATTTAAGTTAGTAGAAGTGTGGAGGGAGCTATTCCGGGCAGCGCAAGACAGAGAGACCTTTTCAAGAGTGATCGCCAACGTCGGGGGGACCTGATAAGGCACATAAAGAAGAAGAGAAGAAGAGATATTTAAGTTAAAAACACTTTCGTATTCAGAATGTAACGAAAAATGTCAGTTGTTGATTCATTTGCTGAAAAATTTCGAAGGAAACGAGTTGCAAGTGAAAGATATGAAATTTGAGTTGCAGACAATGAGCAGCAAAGATAGAAGGAAAACCATGTTCGTGTACTGCGTGCATTAATTAATTTAAGTTAAGGTGTTGCAGAAATATTTTCTTAAGTTAAAACCATTTTTTTTAATTCGAGAGACGGGTGTGGGTACCACCGCCTCGGGAACCGTTTATTGGATAATCAAAATCTCTGCCATGTGTCAACTGTGTGGTTTTCCACGTTTGGTGATTTAGTAGGGGTGCCCGGGTTCATCGGGTAAGTTGTATTCAGATCTTCGCGGCAGATGCGCGTGCCCACCAGCTGCGTGGCGGGCCGGATCCGGAGAGGTCATTTTGGGGAGACCCTTTAACCTCACTCTCGCGGGAGAAATGGATTCATAGGTTTGACACTCCTTGACACATTGACCTCAGATTCCTACCTTTCATACATTTTACTTTCCGGAACGTACTCTCCTTCCTTTCCTTAAACCCTCACACAGCATTCTCAAAAATGACGTAGGCATTTAGGGAAATTGTTTTCCTCGGGGCCATCAGTGTGGGATTAATTTTGAAAAAAATTGAGTTAAAAATACTAAATTTCCAGTTGCGGTTTCATCTAATGACAAATTAAGAAGGAAACCGTGCTTAATTTCCAATCGGAGTATAAAATGATTACCTATGTCAAATTTCTGAATCGTCCAGGTATTATGCTTAGTTAAATAATTAATTAAGCGATGCGGTGTTAAAATTTAACTTTGATTATTTTCATCATATTCTTAATTTGACTTCTATAAAAGCAAAGCCACAATTTATCAATCTAGAGCGCCTGACACAGGTATTCAAATAATATAAATATGGAAGGCTGTATAGCACTTTCGGGTACCTACATAACATGGTACTTCTAGCTCCTCCAGACATAACTAACTAACTAACTAACCATCACGCCGTTTCCCCGCAGGGGTAGGCAGAGAGGACGGACCGCCAAACAACTCGGTCTTGGCACACACTCTTTGCCTCACTCACATTCATACATCGTCTCATACATTATCTTCTATTATTCTGACTTTTGACATGGCCCGACTCAAGTATCTGATTTACTTGATCGTGCCATGTCTTCCTCGGACGTCCACGACTTCTTCTACCATTCACATTTGCGTCGTATATTCTTCTTACACTGCTTTCTTCGTTCATTCGCTCTACATGTCCAAACCATCTGAGGGTCCCTTTCTTAATCTTACTCATTATGCATACATCAGCCTTACATTCTTTGCGGATATCCACATTTCTCACACGATCATACATTGTTTTACCACACAAACGCCTCAAGGATCTCATTTCAACAGCATTCAGTTTACTTTCATCCTTCTTCTGCCAGTTCCATGCCTCACTGCCATACATCAGGGTAGGTACCAGGACTCCATTGTGGACTGCTAGCTTCGCTTCTTTTGACAGTTTTTTATTAGCGCCAACGGCATTCAGTCCTCCATTAATCCTCCAGACATTACGTAATAAAATATATTTCGAAACTCTAATTGTCCACTATGTACTGCCAGAATTGTTAGAAACCCGTTTTATGTTCTGGATGTAGTTTTAATTAAAGCAAGTTCCCGTGTAGTAATTTACTCCCTCGTTGCCGCTTAACTATAAAAATTTTTCACATTTTTCAAAGGAGATGTGTGCAACCTATTGTAAAATTTATTTAAACAAGTTTTGTGTTCAGAATGTAACGATAAATTACTAGCATCTGGGGGATTATTGAAGAAAACCATCAACATGTCTCGAGATAATCTTTAAATTCGGATTGCAAACCATATGCTGCAAAACTCGGTGGAAAACCGTTTGCTTGTTCGATGTGTAACTATTATTTATGCTTAAGGACTCTTATAAGCACTCTTGAGATCTAAACGTAATGTTAAATTGAGATGCGTAATATATTTATCGAAATATTCGTTGCAAGGACACCCCCCCCCCCCTCCACCTGACCCTGAAAATCTTAATGAGTTAATCCAATTTATTATAAAATACGTGTAAGTGACATTATTTTTACATGGGATATGCCGTTTTGAGTTGTGAATATTCCTTTTTAGTTTATTAAAATATGTCTTTGTTCCAGTATTCTTATTTGTCTTCTTTGTGAGCATTGTGAGCAGCAACCCTCCCGAAAGTGGTATACAAACAAAGCTGACCCAAGGCATCAATCACTTTTCTATGGATTTATTTAAGGTACTGTCATATCGAGACACAATACATCTCAAGGTGATACTGATAACTATTCTGGTAAACCAATTATGAAATATCTATATTGGAGAACTATTCTGGAAAACAAATTTATTTATTTTATTTTATTTAGTAAAAGATTAAACATTTTTATACATTATTTAAGAATTTTTTTGACTGCCCAACTAGGAGGATTTCCGTTTTAGGACAATCAAATTAGGATGAGTATTAACATACGGAACATGGTCTGTAAATAATATAAAAAACAAAAAAAAAATAAAAGATTAAAACAAAGTCACTTTTTTTTTGTTTAGCAAAGTTTTTAAAAAATAATATTAATTACTTATGTAGGACTTAATAACAGAGGATTAAAACATATAGATATAAAACAAACGTGTAAGCATTGCATATCATAGTCCTACACAGATGGGTTGTATAAAATAAGAAAAAAAAGAGAAGAGAAAGAATTAAAAAAAAAATAATAATAATGATAATATTAACCAATTAATACAGAAAAGATAACCGTGGTTTGCTTAGCATAGTTATTTAAATTATCATAAAAGTAATATAATACATACTTAAAAGTAAATTATTAGGTATCTTGTGTTTGCATTTCAAATAATACCTAGTCTTACATACATATTTTATACAAATGAGAACTAGAAAGAGAACAGAAACAATAAAATGAATCAAACAATTAATAGATGGTTATAACTGTTGTTTGATTAGAATAGTATTAAAATATTAATAAAATAATAGGTATAATGTGTACTTTTAACTGGTGTTGCATTGCATAAGCCTATTTACATATTTTGTTTAAATATAAATAACAAAGAGAAGAAATAGAATAAAGTAAAATATGAAATTAAACATAATATTAACGTAATAGGTAGGTACATATATACACATAATGATAAAGATTAGAACATAAAGGTATCTTTTACATGGTTTTTTTTGAGTTTTTGTTGTTGTTTTTGGTTTGTGTTTGATTTCATTTTTTGTGTTGTAAAATTTCACTCTCCTTTCTACCTAATTGATGAAACCAGTTACTGGCAAATTTACGAACAACACCTGTGCTTTCCTTTTTCCAAACATTAGGCATTATGTTGTTTAGTTTTGGACCTAAGAATGAGAAGTGTCTTTGAGCGAGAGATGTTTTAGTAGTGAGTGGTACAATTGGATTTCTCCGTGAGTGACGGGTATCGTGAAAGTGGTTAATAGATGGGTAGAGGTAGCGTTGTTGATGGGTGCTTAAAATTATTTTTCTCGTATACAGTTGTCTGATTTCCGTGAAATCATTAACGTGAAATATCTCCCATGGTAGTGAACAGTTCTGGAGTTCCAAATTTGAAATATCTCAAGGAAGTGAACAATTCTGGAACACCAAATTTGTAATATCTCATAATTGTTCTGGAACACCAATTTTGAATCTCCTGGTAGTGAACTATTCTGGAACACTAATTATTATGAAATATCAATTAACATTCAAATATCTGAACTATTCTCGAATGCCAATTATGAAATATCTAAAGGGAGTTTAACTGTTCTAGAGCGCCGATTAGGAGTTATCACGTAATAATAAACGATTTGAACTGATAACTGTTGTTTTATTTTATAGGTTTTTTGTTATTGTACAGAATCCTAAATAATACGATATCTTCCCCGTATCTTTTACAAAAAATAGATATTAGAGTTCCTGGTCGCAATGGCAGAAACGTATCCCTTTTTTATAACAGCCGCTCCAACACCAACTACTTACAAAATGAATTCATACATCGAGCCTGCCACTATCATAACACACACCTCACATATAAAGACATCTTCAATATAACTTTCAACAAATTCAAAGCAACACTAACAAATACATGTAATGCATCACAACACACCACTTAACATCCATATTTATATTTATTTATTATTTTATTTATTATATTATTAATCAGATTCCTTTTCCTAATTTGCAATATATTTTCATATTCCCTAATTACGTACATATCATCCATATACTCCTATAAGATCATAAGCTTACCCTTTATTGTGTTTTTCTATATTTTATCATGCATATTTAAGTATTTAGCTTAACTATTTTTTTTCTTAGTTTTTCTTTATGTTTAATTTAGCTTTACTTAAATATTTTTTTCTTAGTTTTTCTTTATGTTTTTCTTGTCAGCGAAAAAAAACAAATTTTATCAGCGAAAACATGTTTTTAGGCTTACTGTTTTATTTTAGCACTCTTTATTTTTATGTATCTTTGTAAAGCTGTTTGTTTTCCAAATAAAGATTAATATTATTATTATTATGTGGTTTTTAATTTTTTTTGTAGGTTTTACATATTTAAAATTTTTTTATGGGACTTGACATCAATAGTAAGGGTTTAATATTATGGATACTATGGATGTAACAACGAAGGTTTGATTAATTTATATTCTTATGTAAGAAATCGATTTTGGCCCTTATGATAAATTACAGGTCTTAATAATAAAATATCAATTTAAGGGTGTTTTATCAATTTTCCTTGATAATATGATGTGATTCAAGAACTAAAATTATTGTGGCGTTGTTCCTAATATAATATGATTCTGAATTCCTGATACATCTAGGGAAATTACGTAATAACCAGTAAAAGCCTAGTAGCCAATAATTCCAAACGATGGCGCTGCTTCAGAGCTGGATTGCGAAACATCGGTTAGCAGATGTAAATAATCTCGGATTTGTATTTCCATGTATCTCCGGTCTGGAAATGGAAATCGGGGTTTCTCGTTTCTCGGCCTGTTGGTTTTTAGTACGCTCTGATGAGAAAATCTTGGCTTGTTTTCCCCTAAAGGTGCCATCTATAACATTGCTATAAACGTATAATCGATATTGATAAATGATTTTAGAAAGCTCAGGAGAAATATCTCACAAAGAAGGCCATTATGCCATACTTTGCTAAAAGTTTTACTATTGTCAATCGAAAGGATTACTGTGTGTTTGTATATATTAAATCCGCCCTAAAGTTTTACTATCGTCAATTGAAAGGATTACCATGTGTTTGTATATATTAAATCAGACAGATCCCATTAGTTACGGTGTCCCATTTGCCTATTAGTTACGGTGTCCCACAAGGCAGTGTTATAGATCCAACGCTCTTCCTGATACACATTAACGAGGTGTGTAACCTAGATATCGATGACACTATTGTCAGCTTCGGTGACTACACTGTCTTAATATTCCAAGCAAAAGACTGGCCTACCGTTTATTTGCAAGCGGAGGAAGGAATTCAAAAGGTTAAATACTGGCTTGACTCAAACACACTAACTCTCAATGTACAGAAAACAAAATACTTACTGTCTAGTCTCACCAATATCACAAAACCAAACCTCCATCCCCAATTAAAAATACACGAATGTAAAAACTCATCTCCGAACCTGAATTGTAACTGCCCATGCCTTGAACAAGTAAACATTATCAAATATTTACGAATAACCTTCGATACACACCTAAATTGGAAGCAACATATACTTAACACTACAAAAAAAATCCACAAATCCATATAATTTTTCAATCAAACACATAACTTCCTCAACCTACACTTTTTAAAAGCAGTGTATTACTCACTGTGCCAATCACACATCGAATACGGAATTTGAGCTTGGGGCAACACTTATTATAGTGCCCTCGACCCCATCATTAAAGCACCAAAACTAATAATAAAAATAATCCTTAAACTTCCTCTTACTATCAGCACGGATACGATCTTCAACACCTTCAACGTTATGGACATTAAACAGCTCTACGGTAGATCCATCTTAGTTAATTTACATAAAAACAACATAACCCTATACAAAGCAACACAAACGATACACAATACCCGAGCCAAAAACAAAGAAGTCCTCCAAACTCCCTTTTCTAAAACAACCTTTGGACAAAGACACTTTAAATACATAGCTTGAAAACTACACAATACACTACCAGCTACGATTAGACAAACCGAATCAATGACCAAATTCAAACAAGTTATAATGAAATGGATTATAAGTATTATGATCGATTATCCAAGCAACAACAACAACAAAAATATTCTGTCAATATATCTCCCGTTATATTTAAGAAATTCTATGAATTTAAAGTGATTTGCTAACAGAAAACTGTAGTAGGGAAAATCCCATGGTGATAAACAAGTGCATCTTACATTATTAACAGTTTTTATACACTCGATATACCTTAAACTGCTCTTGAAAAAAAAAAAATTGTAGCTGTCAATACATAGTGTTCTAAAGATATACCAAAAGTGCCTAGTGATTTTTGATTTATGTAATAGTGACTAAACGCCGAGTTACAAATCATACGTTAACATTCAATTAATAATTAAGTGCAAAAAAAAAAACTAAGATTGCTCAAAAATAGCCTCATCACCAACACAAACTAAAAAAATGGCAACATCAAATCGTCATCATAAAACTAGATCCAACTCCTCCTCGGGAGATTCATCCAGCTCCGTTATGGAGCAACTTGCTAGGATCAGCGACCAGCTAGCTTTCCTACTTACCGGCCGCCGTCAAGGAATTGCGGGATGAGGTCAGTGATGTCAAACACTCCATCGACTTCAGCGGAAAAATAGTAGAGGATATGAGCAAAAAAATCACGGCAATGGAGAATAAGCTGAAACTGGTCGAATCATTAAAAAATGAAGTCGATTCCCTGAAGGTCTGCTTAGCCAACATGCAAGATGACATGGAGCAGCGTGACCAGTGGGCGCGCCGCTCCAATATAGAATTAGTCGGCATTCCTGAAAGGAATGGAGAAAATCTAATAGGTATTGTTTCCAGCCTTGCTCAAAAAACAGGGTTCGACCTTGATCCCAAAATTGATATAGATTTCGTTACACGAGTGGCACCGAAGGAATCGAAGAAAGGTCAACATAAGCCCATAATTATCAAAATGCAATCTAGATATAGAATGGATGATTTCTTGTCTTCAATCCGAACGATGCAAAATTTAACCGGCAGTGACATCGGATGTGGCGGCGACTCCCGCGTCTACGCCAACGACCACCTGACGAGCGCATCAAAACGGCTGCTGCACCTGACGAAGGAAGCAACCAAGCAAAATAACTTTCGATTCGTCTGGGTCCGCAATTGCAGAATCTTTGTCAGAAAATCAGAGGGTTCTCACATCAGATCGATCTTCAAGGCTGAAGACTTAAACAAAATCTTATAAAACTTACACCTACACAAATTTTATCATTTTTGTTTCTTATTTTTTATTTCTTCATAATATCTCTGTTTTTAACATGTAATTGCTTTTTAATCTCAGCACTGTATAACAAAATCTCTTCTAATAATTTTAACTCTCTTGTCTCACTCACTACCACATTAATGAATCATTAGCCGGAAGTACTTGACAAAAATAATATTATTGTATTACTCCACTGTAATCACTACAAACGTACGTTATTATTGTAACCATGTAAATTTATTGGGTTCGATTTCAAAACCAAGATTCACCACAGAATATTTAAAAAATTTATACTATTTTACAGCATTTCACTTTGAACAAAATTATTCTGAACAACAAGTAAATACCACGATTCTCTTTATTCTCATGTACTATCACAATCTATCAAATATAATAAACGATCGCAACCTATTAGAAATAATTGCATAATAACAACATACTTTTTTGTAACAACTGTATGCTCAGTATTTTGCATTGTATTTTGTTTACTATTAAACAACCTATTTCTGTCAACATTAATGACAGCTGATACCATAGACAAAATCATGTACCACAAACAAATCAAAACTTATGATATTTATAATTACCCCCTTTCAAAGCATAATTACTTACTTTTCAGTAAATTACTTTTTAATCAATTTTACATAAAAACGTATTTAATAATGCTTAATATATTATACTTTCAAAATGGATCCTAACAAAACGGCAATAACATTTTATTATCAGAATGTACGTGGTTTAAAAAGTAAATAAAATGATTTATATTGCGAAGTGCTCAGTTGCAATTATTATTTAATTTGTTTAACTGAAACATGGCTAGATTCCACAATCTATGACCATGAATTAGTAGATGATCGTTATAATATATATAGACGCGATAGGGACATATCGAGTTCTCTCAAAAATCAGGCGGTGGTGTTCTAATAGCCATTAAGAAAGAAATGACATCTTTTTTAGTCTCAGCACATAAATCTAAATCTGTAGAAGATTTATGGATTAAATTTAAATTACATGAAATGTCCAGGCAAACCATCAATTTATGTTTGGCGTATTTGCCTCCAGATATACCAATCGAAAATGTCACAGATTTTTTTGAAAAGTATCATACGACATATAATAACTTACCATCAGAGGATATAACAATAATAATGCGTGATTTTAATGTGCCATCTATTCAATACTCACCAAATGCCAATGTAACTCTTACCAGACCAGTCTTTCATAATAGCCAAAAATCAATATCTCTACTGGACTTTCAAAATTTGACTGGACTTAATCAATTCAATCACGTCTCTAATAATATGGATCGAATTTTAGATTTAGTGTTTTCCAACCATAACCTCAACATTCAAATTGCTTCACATGTGTTATCCAAAGTTGACTCCTATCATCCTCCCATTGAATTCGATTTTTTTAATTTCCAAGTGCAGACCCCTACCCACCAATCCAAATCACATCAAATATAACTTCAAAAAAACGGATTACATTAAATGCAATGAAATGTTATCACTCAATAACTGGGACGATCTTGACACCCTGGATTGTAATGACTCCGTACTACATTTTTATAACTTGTTATGGCTATCAATTGAAAAACACACTCCACGCTTAAGAATCAGGAATAATAAGTTTTCAATTTGGTTCAGCAGTGCTTTGATCCACCAACTCAGAGAAAAAGAAAAATTTAGAAAGACATGGAAAAAATACAGAAATCAATGTGACTATGAGAGTTTTTCCATATTGAGAGCTCGAGTAAAAATGTCGATACGTACTTGCCTTAAAACCCATGTAGATTATTAGAAAATTCTCTCCCTGACAGTATCAAAAATCTCTCAACCCTCATTAATTCGAAAAGAATTTCTAATTCTCTCCCCAAAATCGTGCATCTCCACGACAAATCAGCAACAAATGGTGAAGATACATGTGAACTCTTATCTACTTACTTCTCTTCTGTTTTTAGCTCACCATCTAATTATAAAAGAGACTCTAAACTTCTTTCCCAACTCTATAATTATCCATTGTCTCATTTCAAAATAACTCTAGATGATGTCAAAGCGAAATTGAATACTCTTGATATCAATAAGGCTTCCGGCCCAGATGGAATTCCTCCACTATTTATTCGAAATTGTGCAGACCAACTTGCAGTACCAGTACACAAAATATTCATCAAAAGTCTGAAGTTTGGGGTATTTCCTGATTTGTGGAAGGTTGCCCACGTCATTCCGATCCACAAATCTGGCAGTAAAAATGATTTAACTAACTACCGTCCTATCAGCCTTTTATCTTGTTTTGGAAAAATATTCGAGTCCATTGTAAATAAAACCATTTTTAACCATGTATCACATATACTTAGTCCTTTCCAATATGGCTTTGTTGCTAAAAGATCCACAAATACTAATTTACTTGAGTACATGGACTTTCTATGTAAATCTATGAATCATAAAACGCAAGTAAATGCCGTGTACACTGATTTCAGCAAGGCCTTCGACAAAGTTAGTCACCGTATCTTAATGTATAAACTGGATAAAATTGGCATTCACGGAAATCTGCTTAGAATCATATTTATCACATAGAAGTCAATTAGTTACTGTTAACGGTTTTAACTCTTCCCCAACATTAGTTACGTCAGGTGTACCACAAGGATCTCCCCTTGGACCCTTGCTTTTCTTAATATTTATTAACGAACTTACATATAAACTCCGATGTAATTTTTCTCTATATGCTGACGACCTAAAATTATACAAAGCAATTAAATCTATTGAAGATTGTGAACTTTTACAACAAGACCTTAACACAATATCTGCCTGGTGTGTTGTCAATGAAATGGAACTGAATATAGCCAAGTGCAAAGTTATTAATTTCACCAAGAACACCAACAAAACTCTGTATTCATATAGCATATGTGGTCACAATCTAGAAACAGTTGAATCAATAAAAGATTTAGGAATTATATTCGATAACAAACTAACGTTCAACCAACACATTGAATACATTGTGAGTAAATCAAATAAATTACTCGGTTTTATTGTAAGATTAACCAAACTGTTCAAGAATTCTAAAAGCTTAATAATTCTATTCAATTCCTTAATCCTTAGTGTTCTGGAGTACGGGTCATCAGTTGGAATCCACATTATATTACACAGATATCTAGACTCGAATCAGCAAAAAGAAAATTTACACGGATTTTGTCTTACCGGTCAGGTGTCTACCATCTTTTAGACGGGTACGAATAAAGACTTACATATTTTAAATTAGAGAGTCTAGTTAAAAGACGAAACATAAATGACCTTTTAATGCTTTATAAAATTGTGAATAATCGTGTAGATAGTAACTTAGTCAATCAAATCAAGTTATACGCCAGGCCCAAATCTACCAGAAACCTTAACATATTTTGGATCGAAATTTCTTCCAATAATACTGGATATTTTAATCCTATATCTAGAATGACTCGATCATACAACGATCTTGTTAAAATACACACCATCATAGATATTTTTGTAAATAATATAACTAGCTTCAAAAAATATCTCCATGATTTGTGTAACTAATAAAAAAATAAAAAAATGCTTTTGTTCCACTACTTTTCAATAATTACTTAATAAATATTTCACATTGTTTTTCTTGTGATTGCTTCAGTGAATAATCTTGTTAATTAGTACATCTAAAAAAAAAAAAAAATTGTTTCATTACTTCTCAATAATCACTTCATAAATATTTTATATTTTTATTATGTATTTCAAGTTTTGTATTTTAGTTTTCAATATTTTGTTTTTAGTTTTCAAAATTTTGTATTTTAGTTTTTAAGTTATCTATAAATAATACTTGCATTGTTTTTCATGTTGCTTCTGTGAATACGCAAATGTTATTACTGCAGACACATTATTCTAGGAATATTTATATTTTATTAGAATTTATTTTATATTACCTGCAAAAAAATATTATAAATATCCTGTTTGTGTCTCAAATAAATAAATATAAGTACTGGTCGTCACACTATTGCAAATATCTGTAAAATAAACTACCAATAGACAGAAATATCAATCTACATACGTCCTTACCCATATAAAACAAAATAAAATTATAAAATCCTAAAGAATGTAACTCCATAAATAGATTTGACAGGATTTACTGCTGAACTGTATCTCTTCCTTCATTTATAAAAAAACTCTCTTTATGTGATTTACCCACACTTTCAATCATCTTTATGTTTAATTGTAAATTATATTACTCTTATATATGATATTCAATTATGTCCCTCTATGCCTGTCTCAACACAGGTATACCCTAGCGAGACAGGCATCGAATAATATAATGTAAACATCCCAATAAAAAAATAAAAAATAAATTTAAAAAATTCGCCCAAAAGTTTTACTATAGTCAATCGAAAGGATTACCGTGTGTTCATATATATTAAATCCACCTATGATATGTTTAACCACAAGGAGGATTTAATGTGATGCCACCTTCTATCCTCTTACTTTTTATTGTAATAATTTTGTTTTTTTCTTGAATAATACCCATTTTTTACGGTTGTTTGGCGGTTTTTCTCTATGGGTGCACCCTTGCGGAGAAACGACGTGATGGATAATTAGTTACTTTGGTATATTTTTTCTAATGGCGGTTCTTTTATATTGCAGGTGATCTCTCAGGACAAAGAGCACGCTAGAAAAAACCTAGTCATTTCCGCAATGTCGGCGGATATCGTGCTGGCTATGCTGTCTCTCGGCGCCAAGGGAAAGACACAAAAGGATATCCATGTCGCTTTGCATCTGCCCAACTCTGAGTTTGTGAGTAATCCTGATAGTCTTGTCCAAGAACCTTTCCATATATGAGTGTAGAAAACCAGTCAAGTTGAGAAAATATGAAGATTTATTTTTAAATTGATTCGTTTACCATAAAACAAACAGTTACCTCAACAACATGTCCTGGATAATCGTCACCAAGACCAATTTATTACTTTTTTCCGGCTAGGACCTACTGTACTTGTGTATTCCCGAACTTTGAGAGATTACTCTCTCTCTCCTTGACTTAATCACCTCTGTCTTCTCAGTGAGATTTATCTTCAATCCAGTAGAACTTTGGGATGCACCTCTGCTAAGTCACCAAACATAGCGAGCCACTTGGGCTGACTTTTACCTATAATATGGTCTCCTGTGTGGAGTTATCCTAATAATAATGGTGTAATAATATTCTTGCGGGAAAATATTAAATTCTCACAACCTATAACCTGAGCAACATAATATTTCCTTTTCCTGAAGCCACCACTAATAGTAGCTGTGATGAAAATATCTCCCCGTTTCTAGATTCCGAACTAAGATATTTTATTAAACTCACTTTAATAAAAATACAATTAACCTTTGGAATGCTGTTTAATGTGGTGTTAAAAGTCTGGTTGTAATCCGAAACAGAAAAATTGAAAAATCTATTGTACGCTAAAATTTTTTTTTTTGAAAATGAACGCCCTTCGGCTTTATGCACCTGAAAGTAAAAATCGAAGGGGTTACTAGGTTACTTCATACTTATATTCCAGACTTGGCCCATCTTTCCCCAGCAGTCAATCGTTAAGTAATGCAAAATGGTAAAAAATCGAGCTTGGCTCATCCGTTTGAGGGATGTGTAATGTGTAATAACCCCTGGTAAAAATTTTAAAAACTTGTCATTTCCAGAAATTGTTCCACTAATTGTTCAAATCATTCACACATGACTTACTTGATTATTTTCCTTTTTAATCACCACCCGAGACGTTCTTTCGACTACAAGTATTTACTTAGTTGCCTCATCTGACCCAACCAGCCTTCAAACTTTTTTTTCTTTATTAATAATTGTTTGGTATACACATTGATAAAGTTTTACAATATATACAACTTTTTTAATATAAACTGTTAAAAACTAAAAAAAATTACAATTAGTAGATTAACCAAAAAAATCCCACGTAGGCATCGCAAGTTCGTTGGTATATTTGTGTGTTTTTAAAATAGTTAAAATTTTACTCATGCACATACATTATCTTTGAAGAGATTAAAAAATAAAATTAAATAAATTGAAAAAAACGAAAGTAAAACTTTTGCTCCATCTACACGATAGGAAGAGAGAAAGAAAATTTGCGCGCGCACTGCTCTCTTTTGCTCCTACAGTAATATATGAAGCGTTCGCCTCGCTTTTCGTAACGCTCTCGTCACGCATTCGCCAGTTTACTGCCCAAGTCAAGCGTGCGTAAAGAAGTTTTACTAAAATGAAATCAGTGTTTACTGAATTACAATTCAAACGGCATGTTAATAAAGTTTAAACATTTGTTAAGTTACTTCAGGTCGGATGTTACATCAAGTAAATGTTTAGCAATGGTATTTATCCAAAACTTTATTACATTTTTATATTTGCTGTATGAGGACATATTTTTACAATCAATTTCTATAGTCTTATAGAGAGCATTATAAATTTTACTTAACTTACTCATCTAACCTACCTACATTAATTTGTGTCAGTTTTTCTTAGCTTGTTTTGTAATCTGTACTTAATGATTACTCGCCCTCTCCAGGTCAAAAAAGCCTACAAACCCGCAATCGATAAGATGAGCGCCTTCCAGGATGTCACCTTCAACTTGGCGAACAAGGTGTACCTTGGGAAGGTATATCCGGTGGCCCCCGCCTTCAAGAACTACGCCACTAATCTGTTCAGCAGCGATGTGGAAAACATCGATTTCAGCCACAACACTGCGGCAGCTGTTAAGATAAACTCTTGGGTGAGATGATTTCCTTTCTAAAATTGGTTCCTCCTTAGCTGGAAATATACATGGCAAAGTCACACACAGTCCAGCCGATGAAATAACATAAGTGGATGATAGCGCTGAATCTCTGTATCTTCGACCCACTATGATTTTAGAAATAAGTAAAACAATAAAATCTTTAAAACCAAATACCAGAGCTGGATACGATACACTCAAATGCAAGACAATGCTAAATCTCAACAGAATTGGTTTCTATTTTATCAAAATTAATCGATCGGTATGTAAAGAGAGAACTTTTTCAGATTTCTGTAAAATTGCTAAGGTTCAGAAAGGTGGGTCCAAAACCTTTGAAATATAATAAATATGAAATAAATTTACGAAAGATTTAACAATTTTCCGATATTATGTTTTTCCTCATTGTTAATTTTAACTTGTTTGGCTCACCACCCGCTTTTACGAGTTTTTCCTTAGTGAGATTTTTAACTTGTTTTACCACCGCTCCATTTTCCGATATTCTGTTTTTCCCCAGTATTAATTGTAACGTGTTGGGCTCACCACCCGCTTTTACGAGTTTTTCCTCGGTGTGATTTTTTTTTTCTTAATATTGGATTTTTTTATTTATTTACTAGCTGGGTTACCCGGCTTCGCTCATGACAATAAGATAGTGTTCTGGAATGTTGTACAATGATGTTCCCGATTCCCTACTCCTGAACATTCCACGACATACTTCGCCACTCCTTCCAGAACTTTCTACAGCTCTATGGAACCTTCTAGAACTTTCCGGAAGAATGTTCTAGAAATTTCAAGAGGGCGAAACTTTCAGCCCTTATATCTTCAAAAGCACGCCCTTTAGGTAAAAACGGATACCCTTATTCCCTAGGGGGGATAAAGATCTACAACACCATATATCTCCCTTGATTGAACCGGGACTCGTTTCTGATTTTTTTCTTCTTTTATAATATATGCCATATTCAAATAAATAAAATGTTACTCCTTGCATGTCCTTTCCCGTGCGTTCCTCTCCAGCGTTCCACTTCCACCTTCCCCGCCAACGCTCTCCCGCTTCCCCGTCCCGCCAACCCCCCTGGCACTTCATTTCTTCTCTCCCGCCCGGCCCGTAGCCGAAACTTTTTTCTAATACTAACAATTTTACTCCTGATATCTTTCTAATTAAATATCCGAATTGAAAAATTCAAAAAGTTAAATAAAGGTATTGAAGCTGTCTTGAATATGAAGTAATGTATTTTGATAAGGATTAAAACCAAGATACAAATAAAGAGCCTTTTCAAGCGGCGACACTTTAATTAAATTTTAAAAATAAAAGAATACTTATTGTGGCATAACTATAATAGTTAGACATATGCTGTCGCGACCTTTTTTGTGAATAATGATGTGTCCTACAAAGTCGTAGTACATTATTTTATTCTATCATCAATTTTTTTACACATTACATTATTGAAGTTTTAGTAAGGATGCCTATTTTTTTTTCGAAAATATAATATAGCTTATGTTACCCAGGGATAGTGTAGCTTCCCAACAGCGAAAGAACTTTTCCAATCGGTTCAGTAGTTTCGAAGCCTATTCAATGCAAACAAACAAACAAATCTTACCTCTTTATATAGTGTAGTAGATAGATAGTAGATAGTAGAAGTAGATAGTAGATTAACCACTACATATAGTACACAATTAACCAATATAAATAATATATAATATCAGTGGTAACAATACCTCCCTAATTGCGAAATTCTCTTGTTTTATTTAATAAATTAACTTGTTTGGCTCACCACCCGCTTTTACGAGTTTTTTCTCAGTGAAATTTCTAACTTGTTTTGCTTACCGCTCCATTTTACGATATTATGTTTTTCCACAGTGTTAATTACCTATGAGTTGTTTGGATCACCACCAGCATCTACGAGTTTTTTCTCAGTGAGATTTCTTACTTGTTTTGCTCACCGCTCAATTTTATGATATTGAATGTTTTTCCTCAGTTTTAATTGTAACTTATTTGGCTCACCACCCACTTTTACGAGTTTCTCCTTAATGCGAATTCAGACGTTTCACTCGGAAGAAGGTTTACTCGATGAAATGTTCCATTTTCGTTTCACTACGTGTTCAGACGGTTCCTTCGAAATAAGGATTCACTCGACATTCTCACTACAAAGTCGTCGAGCGCTGTCGCACGCGTCGCGTCGTTCGGCGCTGACGGCTAATTCGGGAATATTTACGATTTCAAATTGAAATTTCTGATCGTCGAACTAAATTACGAGATATTGGCGATTCTTGTAAACATTAAATAAATATCAACACCATAAAATGATCATATGGTTAAAAAAACCACCTGAAAACTGATATCTACCAGTATTTTTGAACCATGAAATTTTTTTTATTCCAAAATAGGCCTCGGCTTGCTATAAAATCCATATAAGTGGAATATTTATTAACGTATCCCAAAACTAAAAACTGTTTTCGAAAGGTGATGTAATAAGCTTCCAAAATTTATTATTAGAAATAACCTTGTAATTTTTTTAATACGATAGTAAGCGAGAAACAACGATTTCTATGAGACGTGTAGGGGTTATTTCGAAGAATATTTTGACGTTTATGCCAAAACGTTCTCGGCCGACTAAAGGTGAATTCAGACGTTTCTCTCAGAAGAAGGTTTACTCGATGAAATGTTCCATTCTCATTTCACCGCGTGTTCAGACGGTTCCTTCGAAATAAGAGTTCATTGGGCATTCTCACTACAACGTCGTCGAGCGCTGTCACACGCATAAATATTGGTCGCACGCTTCGGTCGGCGCTGACTTGTAAACATTAAATAAATATCAACACCATAAAATAATCATATTGGTTAAATAATAACCTGAAAACTGATATCTACCAGTATTTTTGCACCATGAAAATTTTGTTATTCCAAAATAGGCCTCGGCTTGCAATAAAATCCATACAAATGGAATATTTATTAACATATCCAAAAACTAAAAACTGTTTTCGAAAGGTGTTGTAATATGCTTCTAAAATTTATTATTAGAAATAACCTTGTAATTTTATAAATAGAATTATTTTTAATGAAAACTTTTAAAAGTTTTAAAAATGGTTCTCCTTGCGTTTATTCTAACTAAAATACTGGTAACAAAAAATGAATAAAAACATAAACTTATTTTATTAGACAAATGAATTATAAACGTTTTTGTCACTTCAATTTTCTTCGTAGTTTCATATAAAAATAATTTATAAAAAATTAACAAATTTTAATTTTTTTTTTTCAAATTTCGATCGGAAACTTTGGTTCCATAAAAGTGTACATTCATATTATTTTGTGGTTAATTGTTAGATTGAATATATAGAGTGTTATTTTCTCTTTCCAATACCGTTTAGATCATATTTTTCACTATGGTAGGAAGGGAGAAACAACGATTTTTATGAGACGTGTAGGAGTTATTTCGAAAAGCGAACAAAACGAAGCATTTTGACGTTTATGCCGCTCCTGCCACGCTAGAAAATTCTCAGCCGACTAATTCTGGAGTGAAAGACTGTTCATACACACCATTCGCGTCACGTGATGTCAATTCCGGTTGCGAGTGAAAAGTGCACGAATGAAGCGATCCAACATTGTTGGATCGCTTCATTCGGCACTGTCTCTTTTCACTTTCGTTTCATCGCGTGTTCAGACGGGTCATTTCGAGGGAAAGAGGCGGAATGAAATGAGGAAATGAACGATTAATGAATCGTCTGAATTTAGCTTAATTCGCGAGTGAAAGACTGTTCACTTGAGTGTTCACACTTGGTTTACACACATCATTCGCGTCACGTGATGTTAATTCCGGTTGCAAGTGAACAGTGCCGAATGCTTCATTCGGAATTGTCTCTTATCTCTTTCGTTTAATCGAGTGTTCAGACGGGTCATTTCGAGGGAAAGAGGCGGAATGAAATCACGACATGAACGATAAATGAAACGTCTGAATTCAGTCTTAGTGAGATTTCTGTGCAAAGAAGCGAAGCCAGCTGTTTACAATGGAGTGCTGGTACCTATCATAATGTATGACAGTGAGGCATGGAACTAACATGGAACACTGGATGACAGTAGACTGAATGCTGTAGAAATGAGATCCCTGAAGCGTTCGTGTGGAAAAACTATGTACAACCTTGCAAGAATGCAAGGCTGATGAAAGTGTCATAATTATTCACTATTAATTCATAAAAAAATATGGCTTTCGGGAAAAATCGAACACACAAGCGGCATTAAAAAACTTTATCAGTATACTTAGGAGCGGCATTGATGTTAAAAATTATATTTTATGATATCCAAAAATCCGTTGATTCAGTAAGCCGTGATAAACTTCTCAAGAAACTCAATTTGTGTAGCTGGTCCTGCTATTAATCCATTCAAAACATATCTTAACAATAAAAAGCAATTCGATATCATTAATGGTGGAATTTTTTTATAATTAATTATTATTATTATTTTATTTTATTTTCTACTGGAGAAAAGATTTAGACATCTTACTAGAAAATGGACAAAGAGACCTTGAAAAAAATATTAGCTGGCTCCAATCAAATATCCTAAAAATTAACATTAGAAAAACGGGATTCATGATTTTAAGCCCAATCTGTAAAAAAAATCATCCTCAAAAACTCTTGAAAATTGAAAAAACCAATTGTAAATCAATATTTGGGCTATGCACTAATAAGCATTAAACATTTAAACGGCACGTACAAGATAGTACACATAAAATCACCCCTTAAGATGACAATATACCCTAAAATATATTCAGAATCTTAACGTCGTAAGTAAAGAAACCGTGTACACAAATAGAGTCTCGTGACCTGTGTATTGCACGGACCTACTGTCGAATTCGCCCTATCAAAGAAAAGAAGAAGAAGACAAATAATGTGGGAATCTTAACGACGTAAGTGAAGGAAGCGTGTAAACAAATATGCGCCCGCTGCATGGCGTACTGGATGAACGTACGGTGGAATTCACCCTAGCAGGCATGGAGATTAGACCTTTTCACCGCGATCAATTTAATTAATTCTGAAGAACGTGTTACAAATATTGAAAATGTGGGATGATGTCGCACTGCTGAAGTTATTAATTTATCGTCTAGAAAAATAAAATCTGATGCTTACTGGTAACTTAAGTTGTACAACGTATTACAATTTTTTAAAGGCGTTGTACGTAAAATATATTAAAGGTAAGGTATTGTTTTTATTAATCTTAAATACAAAGAACTTACATCCCCAGGACAGCATCTGAATAAAAAAGTTAATATAGTTACGAATTCACCGGAAATGATTATAAAGTGAGTTTTGGGCAAACAAAAATTATTAGGATTGTGTACCGCCTTAAATAGCCTATGTATCGGTTGCCAAATAAATAAAAATGGTACCACAAAATAAGTTTGCTGTATTAGAAGAAGAAATTTAAATATGTTTCAAATGTACAATAATTACAATAAAAATAACAATATGTTACTAAATAAATTTGAAAAAAAGTTTTAATTATAGTCTTGCACATTTAAATTATTTGATTGAAATCTGGGGAAACCCATATGAAACATGCATAAATGAATAACACGTAATACAAAACTAAGTTATCAAAAAACTATTTCACTACAGATCCAGAATATCCATAAAAATGTATATGTTACTGTAAAAGCCCGAACTACGGTAAATCCTAAGATTTACCAACTCTTAATGGTAAAAGTCCGAACTATTCTATAATCATCGTTCATTTACCTAACCTAACCTAACCTAACATGTTCTAAATTCTAATGGTAAAAGCCCGAAAAAATCGTTTCAAATATATAACCTAACCTAACCTAAAATGTACTAAATTCTAATGGTAAAAGCCCGAAAAAATCGTTTCTTATTTAAATATTCGTAGAACGGTTCGGACTTTTACCATTAAGAGTTGGTAAATCTTAGGATTTACCATAGTTTGGGCTTTTACAGTAACATATATATGGAAACAAAACTATAAACATTTAGAAATCTATATGAATTCACATTAATTATTAACATAAAAATCTTGTTTTTAACATTAGTTTATCAATTAAAAAATAATAATTAATATTTGACGAGTTAAAGTATTTCACCAAAAAATGTAGACATAATTTGTCTCGACGACAACTAGTGAGAAATTGAGCACTTACAATGCCTTTCTTATATAAATAAAGTTGTTTTTTTCCAAGTTGAAAAATGTAATAAGCAGTAATTGTTGAATGAAACACTAGTATACATTGAATAATTTGGCGGGTAGGAGATAAGCCGACGTAGCTCAATGGTCAGAGCATTTCACCGGAAATCAGAAGGCCACGGGTTCAAGTCCCGTCGGTGGCATGTATCTTTTCTCGGGAGATTTTTTCAATGTAGATGAGTGTTTCAGGCTAATAATTATTGCTCTAGAGATAATATGTTATCTCTATCAGCATGTTTTCCTGTAACGAAAACTAATGTTTTAACAGTTCTAAGTTTTTAAAATTGTCAAAATGTGGATTTTATATTCTCACATTTTAGAATCTCACAATATGGGATCTCTTGTGATGATACAGACACACTGGTTCTACGACACAGACAGGAATACTCTTGCAAGTGTCAAATTAATAAAAAACCGTAAAGATACTTTAATCACTAATAAAGTTTTCTGTTTCTCTGTTTAGATCGAGGATAACACCGACAAGAGAATCAAGGAAATTGTGAAAGCCGCTGATTTGAACAGTGATACCGCTCTAGTACTTATCAATACCATTTACTTCGAGGTTGGTAAATCAATATTATATTATAATATTGTAGGGATATTGGATTACACCACAATCTTCGATGATAAATCTGCCCTGACGATGGACGGTGTAGCGCTGTCCAACATGTTGGTTTTAAAGAAGGAGGAGCGCAACACTGCATAAAACCCCACCGTTTGTTTGGTAACATTACGATTTGTTTACATAACTCTAACGAAATGGCAAGAAATAGCAATTTGTTTACATACCTCTATCAGGGTATATGTAAGAAATAATCTCACCTTCTCGCAAATATTTATAGACACAATATATTTTGAAAACGTTTTTGGAAAATTGACATTTAAAAATAACAAAAATTTTAATCTTTTAGCTATATACCGACCTCCGAATCTCAATAAACAAGCATTTTTGTCTGAAATATCTTCTGTGTTTAAAAATAATATTGACCCAAATGAAAGTGTCATATATTTTGGTGACATCAATTTAAACTTATTAAATAGAAATGATTCAGTCATAATAACTTATGAAAATATCCTTGCAAATAATTATTTAATAAAATGTATAGATGATGTAACAAGAGAAGTGATAGTTCAACAGAAAATAAACAGCTCGTGTATCGATCATTTTTTTGTAAGGATTAGCGGAAGACAATCCGCTGGAGCTTTCACAGGTGTGAGTTCAATTTCCTCATGCGTATGTGATTATAATATTGCTGATCACCACACCACGGCTATTAATGTTCAGTTAGATTCTATAGAACAAGTAAACTTGAACAAAACTGAAAATATAACGATTCTTTCGCAGAGACATATCGACAATAATATCCAAAATTATGATTGGAATTCACTTTTAGAAGAAAATGACTGTTCTATTATTTACTCAAAATTTCAGAATTATTTTGATGACTTGTATAAAAATAGCACAATTGTGATAAGTAAAAAATCCAAAACCCGTCCTTATGCTAAAAACGATTGGATATCTTCCGATGTTTTATGTAAAATTAAAAAAAGAGATAATTTATATAAACGCTGGAAAAATTCTCCAACAAACAAATATTACGAGAAAGAATATAAATGTTTTAGAAATGTGCTAAATAAATTATTAGTTAAATTAAAAACTTCTTACTATAATGATAAATTCAAAAACTATTTTCAAGACTCAAAAAAAACATGGGAGGAGTGTAATAAAATTTTAGGAACTAAATGTAAAAATGACTGTGATGAAAATGCTTCTAAATATCTGATGAAAGGTCGAACAAAAGAAGGTTTAATTAATGATTTTGTTGATTATTTCTCTGAAAGTGTTTACAATATGTTACATAAGTGCAACCATAAGACAACTAAATTTGAACCAGAGGCGATGCCTCAAAGCATGTACCTACCGAGGGCAACAGCGGCGGATATAGAAAGCATTGTTAGACAAATGAAGAGTTCTTCTCCAGGAATTGATAGTATCAGAATGAGCGATATTAAAAAACATATTTTAATCCTAGGTCCAATTATAACCCATTTTATAAACAGAATCTTATTTCAAGCAAAAATCCCCGATGACTTAAAATGTAGTATCATAAGACCTGTATATAAGGGAGGTGACCACACTGTATTGGGTAACTACAGACCAATTAGTATCTTGCCATCTCTAGAAAAAATTCTTGAAAAATATATTCAAATAAAATTAATAAAATATTTAGAAGATTTTTCTATAATAGATACTAATCAATACGGTTTCCAAAAAAAAAGAGTACAGAATTGCTGCTTCAAAAATTTGCCAACATGATAAATAATGAATTAAACTGTAAAAAACATACATTAGTCTTATTTATAGATTATTCGAAAGCTTTTGATACTATTGATCATGGTAAATTACTTAAAATACTAGAAATTATAGGAATACGAGGAAAACTACTAAAACTTTTTGAAAATTACTTAAACAACCGATGCATGAAATTAAAACTCTTAAACTCTTTAAGTAAAAAAAAGAAGTTTTTTGCCGGCGTTCCTCAAGGTTCCATATTAGGTTCAATTCTGTATATTATATATGTATCTTTTATTAAATTAATTTTTAGACATGTAAAGTACTTTGTATACGCGGATGATACTGCTTTAGTGATTTCTAGCAGTGATTTGCAAACTTGTATAGATCTTTTACAAAAAGACTACATTGAACTCTTAAAGTGGTCTCATGACTCTGGCTTAATCATAAATGCCAAAAAAACTAAATTGTTACATATAAGATCCCCTAATGTTAAGGTATATATTACACCTGAAATAAAGACACATACATCAGATTGCTTACACAATGGTATTCCTGCAACGTGTACATGTGAAAATATGGAACTAGTTAAAGAATATGTTTATTTAGGTGTTATTATTGATTGCTTTTTCAAGTGGGATATACAAATTAACAAAGTTTGTGCACGACTAAGATCAATTGTAAGCAGATTGTATAAACTAAAATTTTTTGTTCCTATCTGCACACTTCGAATAATTTATTTATCTCTAGCTGAATCTGTTATAAGGTAGCTTGGGGATTTTCCTGTAAAACAAATATAGACCATGTACAATCAGTGCAAAATTCATTGGTTAAATTATTAGCTGAAAAAAATTTATACAAAGAAAGGCATAATATTCCATACTTTTATCAGAGTCTCAAAGTTCTTTCAGTCAGAGCAATTCTGTGGTACAAAATTATATTTCAGCACATAAATAATCCTTTATATATTAACAGGCTGGAACACAACCATAATACTCGTTTTAACTTTAATGAAGGGCTAATTGTACCTAAGCATACAAATAAATATGGACAAAGAACGTTAAATTACATGATTCCCAGTTGTTTAAATATGTTACCTGCTGAAATTAAAAACTGTGCCCAAAACAAACAATTGATGAATTTACTGAAGACTTGGCTTACGGAAAGAATTAATTTGTATTAGCTCACAATGACATATTATTCTTAAAACTTTAAAAATGTTATTTATGTTTTCAAAAATTTATTTTTATCTATATTTCTGTAAAAAATTTAATTTTATTTTATATAATTGTAAAAATGTAACTATTAAATCACTATAATACGATCTTTAACGTAAAGAACCCGTTAGACAAACTGCTAAAAAGTAGTTTATCGGGACTTTTTGTCTTGTATTTGTAAAGTGTATAAAATAAAAAAAAAAAAAATAAAAAAAAAAAAAAAAAAAAAAAAAAAGTGTCATCTACCGTCATGACATTATTACAAGAGGATATGGGAGAGCACCAAGGGCGTCAACTTTTTGCTTAAAGAAAGACAAACATTCCCGGGTTACGAATAACCCAACTGTATCGGACGTATTATCGGGGAAATAGGAGACGAGGAGTGTTTGCGAAACTTCCTCGTTTTCTAATTTCCTGTCGCTCGGCGGGCACACTCCCCTGTCAGCCCGCATTAGTTGTATGGTAACGCAGCGATCGTGGCTAGTTATTTACGCTAGACGGACGTACCGTTTTCCTCCTTCGCTCCCACTTCATGCCACGGACGGGCGCCCTACCAACACAGCGGACCACTCCGAATGCCGGTAATCATTTTGGTCGGTAGTTAGAATTTTTATGATTATAATACTTTATGTTTATGTTTTGATTTGCAGGAGTTCGGCCTATAATATTGACGAATAAATGATACCTATTGAATGGTAGGCCGAACTCCACTTCGCATAATTAGTTGATAAGTATTAGTGTAAATCATAGTTTAAGTTACATATTTGAATTCCCCTGAACATTGTTGGGCCGGGGACCCACGAATATTTTTGTGTTTTATATTATTTTCTTTAATAAACATGCTAGAGAGATATGGTTTTGGCCGGCAGAGAGAACACAGGAAAAAGGGAAGTTTCAGAGGTCGCAACGCCCGTCACGCGAATTGTGTCGGAGGTGACGACCCTCTAAACATTAACTTTCAAGAATTGGGCCGCACCAAAAGCCCTCCACTTGGTTCAGGAGGGTTTTGAATAAATACCGGTGCGGCCCGGGAACGAAGCATTTCAGTACCGACACGACAGCTACCCTTCTCTCTCTGCAAACCAGACCAATCTCTCGACGGAAATTCACTGCAATTTGGCTTTGATTTCACGAGATACAGCGGCTGACATAGACCCCCGGCGCCCTATCTTACAGTCCGTGTGAGGGGCGGAAACGTCTCTTACACAAACAATATTTGAAAATCTTCTATTGCCACCACAGAAAGCGGAAAATGTTTCTTGCTACTGCCACCACAGTAAGTGGAAAATGTGGGACCCAAACGCGATGCCAACTCAGTCACTGAAATTGTTATGGTAGAAGTAGGTTTAGCTCCAAATAGTCTGAGAAGCGCCAGTATTACGATGAATACTTAGGTACATGCAACTAATTTATATCGCTTATGTTGCGGGTACGGGGAAACGTCCCATTGTTGTGTATATAAGAATTATAGTGAAAATAGGAACTCTTGGGAAACGACTGTGTTTCAAAGATTAATGCCATTCTTAAAGAATGCATTGAACTCAATAAAACATTGTCAACAAAACTCACCCGAGACCGATCTAAATGAAGAAACTAGCTAGCTACGAATTGTTTTGATCTTCAGGAGGTCCGGCCGAGCTGTGTCTAACCGTTCTCATTGAAAATACCTGTCTGGGGCTGACGATGGTGGAGAGAAATATCCATGTGTCTCTCTCGTTAATATCCGGTATCCGGGTTGTGTTTGATAAAGTGTTTTTAAATAATGTAACACGATACAATGCACGGGTTCATATAGTAAGGGCAAAAACACATTCTACATATGTGAAATATTTCCTTTAGACATGCCTCTACCTTTACCTGGAAAGTGACATTTTGGAATTATTATTTTAGTAAATTGTATATTTTTTAAAGCACTATCGTTTTGGATGACCATCTGTGCAGACGACACAGTAACGAGCCACGAGTTCGCCGTCCCCTGTGACTGGTCGACGCATCGCTTCGCCATCTTCATCGTGTGAGCAAAATAGATGCCGAAAATTATTGTTCCTATCATCAAAATCCTGAATTGGCGATGGACTTCTATGGAAGAATTGTATTTGTTAGATAAATGACTCTGGAATTTCACCATCTAGAAATAAAAATTAAGTCAATTTGTTATTTTTTTTAATATTTTTTGTGTCGCAGGGTGCCTGGAAAAATAAGTTCAACCCATCTTTTGAAAAGAGATTCCTCGTCAGCTTGAGCTTCTATCTTTGATGAACCACGGGAGACATTGGCCATCGTCCTTATGGCTGGTTGACGCATGACTTCGCCATCTTGATTTTTATCTTCGTCTTGGAAGCGTTGAAATCCGCCTCCATCAATAACATCAGATGCTGAAAACTGTAGATGTATTTGACCAGTATTTGTGACACTTATATGACTCTCAAATTCCATCATAGAAATAAAAATATCGTCAAGACACAATTTGTATTGTTTAGTATTATTTTGTCGCAGGGCGCCTGGAATATGAAGTTTTATCAGCATAATACCGTTGAAACCAGTTTCCACGTCACCGCCACCAACGAGATTCCCATTATGATGATGTACCAGAACTGCTTTACCAAATATGGAGAAAGCGAAGAATTAGACGCAAAGGTAAAAAGAATACTTAATTAGCACAACTGTGGCAGAGCGATAAGCTCCTTGTCTCCGAACCTAGAGGTGGGAAATAAAGATCTGGTTATAAAAGAGAGAGAATACTCTTTAATCCGATTTAGACGGTCGTCATAGTTTCTGTAAATGCTCATGCCGTAGGCTCCCTACTATAATTTTTACCTAGACTGTAAGTCCCAACCTTCTTCTTAAGAAGGTTTCTCTTTGCTGAGGATCGTGACCCATACTCCAATAAAGGCTATTCTACTCGTCGCGGTTCTGAGATGCGTGACACCGATGTCCTGGACGCCAGTGACACTTGGTCGCTCGAGCTCAGTGACCTTCCTGTGCACACTTTGTCAGTGATCATGAGGTTCTCCAGGCTTTGTTCCTCAGTTTGGCAAGCAAGATGTCCAAAGAATCTTAAAATAGTATATCTAGTATCTTAAACCTAGTCCCTCCAATATGGTCCACCAGGTTGTCACTTTGTTGTGTTCACGCGATTTTGACATGACGCGTCACCGGGCGTGTAATACTTTTAATATGAAAAAACCGTGTTTTTCAAGAGAGTGAAAAAACTATTTTTGAAGCAGGAAATGTAGGTAGATCTCAAATAATATGTATTCATATTAATGATGATTATTAATGTACATAATTAATAAACGAAATTGAAGTCTACCTTTATTTTCCATCTTAAAAAAACATTTTTTCACTCTCGTAAGTATATATATTTTTTCCACATTGGAGGTATTATGCGCCCGGCGACGTAAAGTCTCCTGGTTTCACAAAGCGCTCATCAGTTCTGAACCTTTTTCTAGTCAAGTTATATATTGGAACTGTAGTGTCAAAAGGTGCTTCTTCACCCAGATTTGTCTCCTGAGGTGTCAGTATCCTATTAGTAGTCTTACCAGCTCCTTTAGTGAGTTTCTATCCATCCTATTGAACGGTTTGCTGGTTCGTTTCAGTAAGATTACCACCATAAAGCCCTGCGCATCAATAATCTCTACATGATAAATAATTTAATTATATTATTTAATAATCCACAGATCTTGGAATTGGCTTTTAAAGGAAATGAGATGTCCATGGTCTTCATTCTGCCCGACAAGGTTGATGGTCTCCCAGCCCTGGAGAAGAAGTTGACTGACGATTACGCCAATTTTCAAGCCTCGGTTGATGGCCTTCAATCATATTATGTCTCTGTGAACATACCTAGGTTCAAAATTGAGACCACTGCTAATCTGAATGACGCCCTGATCAAAGTGAGATTTTTTTTCAAATTCCTTTCCACAAGATTCATAATAATCATGTTACATTCCCTTTGGGTGGGATTTGGCCTCTGGTCCATAAATATCCCTCCCCGTCCGTAGACCTTCCCGTCCTGCTTCAATCTACTTCCACATAGTCATTGGAGGGGACACCATCACTTTCCCAGCGGCTTTACTTTTGGTTTCCTCCTTCACAGCAAACGTCAATATTTGACAAGTTAAAGTATTTCACCAAAAAAATATACACATAATTTGTCTCGACGCCATTTAGTGGGAGAGTTAGCACTTATAATGCCTTTCTCACAATAAATAAAGTTGGTTGTTTTCAGGTGAAAAATGTAATAAGCAGTAATTGTTGAATGAAACACTAGTATATATTGAATTATTTGGCGGGTGGGAGATAAGCCGACGTAGCTCAGTGGACGAGCAGTTGACCGGATATCAGAATCAGAAGGACGCGGGTTCAAGTCCCGTCGGCAGCATTTATCTTTTCTCGGGAGATTTTTTCAATGTTGATGAGTATTTTAGGCTAATAATTATTGCTTATAATAATTGTTAAATTTATTTATTTAGCGTAGACAAGTAAATTTAATCGAATACATGGAAGCGAGGAAGAGACATACTGACTACGCATGGATATTGGAGGGTCTAGAGTTGTTAAAATAAATGTAGCTTCGTTCAATAAAATGTTTTTTTTGTTGTTTAAGCCAATTCACCCTAAAGAGAGTGCTATGTGTCAAAAAAAAGTAGAGTCTTGACGTGTGCTGTGAAGGAGGAAACCAAATGTTTCCTTCTAACGCCATTGGGAAAGTGGTGGTGTCCCCTCCAATGACTATGTGGAAGTATATTGAAGCAGGACAGGAAGATCTACGGACGGGGAGGGATATTTACGGACCAGAGAAGTTCATAATAGAAGCATTTCAATAGCTTCGTTTTAAAATAAATGGCTGGCCGTGGAAATATTTTAAATAATTGCAATAAATGTTTTATGAATGGTAGGAAAATGTGGTCCAATTTTGGACCGCTATCAATCGCAAAAAAATAAAAATGGTCAATTTTTCGACCATAATCGCTCCATTGGATAGGTTTCTAAGATTTTTCTTTGAAGTAGGTACATAGAGTTAATTTTTTTTTAAATACTGCAAATTTGGATTTGTTTATGTGGATTAGGCAATATGTGAACTTTTTTAAGAATTCAACTATCTTAACACCTTTGTCATCAGCTCGGCATGAGCACCATGTTCTCCGAAAAAGCGGAACTCGGAGATCTCCTGGTCAAACCTGCTCCACTGAAAGTCACCAAGGTCGTCCAGAAGGTCTTTATCGACGTGAACGAGGATGGAGTTACAGCCGGTGCTGCCACCGGTAAGTCTAACGAATGGGTCATTAGTCATTACAGTACTCTCACATTCATTGGGTACTAGCTTTTACCCACGGCTTCGAACGCATAGTATTAGTGGGAAATTACTGGCATAATTATTGGCATAATTGTTATTATTCTTGCTATTTTGTCTAATAGAAAATAATTATTGTTTAATAGAAAATTTCAAAATTTGAGAATGACATTTCGCAAAGAAAAATTCTATTTTAGAAAATATTTTAATTATAGAAATAGAAATTTATTTTAAGCACCTACTCCCTTTATTAGTATTTTATTCATATTTGAATCCAGAGTAACCTAAAAAAATAAGAAAATGACAGTCCACTTCAAACGCTATGCTTTATAGCAACGTTATGATTTTTGCTGGAAGAATAATTTTTTTTAGAGATATATAGATATTAACTACGACGCCAAAAACGTACTATTTTTAATCACAACAAAGCACTCTTTTTAAGCCTAAAATTTAAAAAAAACATTGTTTCCAAGGTAACAATTTGTTTGAAGTTTGCAATAACTCGATTTTGTTAGGGACCGAAAACGTACGATACATAATTTCATAACGCCACAGCTCATTCATAACGCCAGAGCTTGCCAATATATAGAGCCGCTGTTACTCGCAAATAATGTAGCTTTCGATTATTGAAAATTTTTAAAAATTCCAATCGATATTTATTGCGTGAAAGAGTAAGGACCATCCATACAAACTTTCGCATTTATAATATTAGTAAGAAGTAAAATTAGTAAGATTATTCATTAATCTATACCTTTTTTAACCTTTCCCATACCATCCTAAAAATACCCTCGACAAACGGTCTTGTTACACAGCGTTACTGTATGGGATTTGGAAATTATTGCGGGCTTTTTGTAAAAATATTATTGTAAATATATTTTATATGGATTATATTACTTTATTGAAAGAAAAATATTGATTTTGTGCTTAAAAAACTGAAATATTAAAAAAATCATCATTCATAATAAATAATCAAATATTATTTGCAACGCCCAGTAAGGCGTGCGCCTGTGACAGCCGACCGCCTAGGGTCACGTTAGCATTCAAAGTAACACTATTGTTTCAGAAAGCCACATGTGGAATGCGCTAGGTACTGGTAAGGGCTGACACCGACCTACTATCATTTTTTAAATATATTGGTGTCGCGAAACTGCGACTCCACTATAAAATTGACGGTTATGCTTCAGAGCAAAGCCCTGACGCAACCCTCAAAGGACCAGTCCCGATAACTACGTGGTCGCTATGTTATATGGGACGATTAGATAGCATGCACTCGCAAAACCTGATGGATAGTCAGTCGATGTTCAGATCTGAGCTTTTGGACAATTAGATAAGCCCAGAACGGATAGGGAAAATAGGACTCACCAGTTGCAGATGGGGCCTCTCTGATTTCCAGGGTTTGGTGTACACTTCACTATGTTTAGTAACTTGCAATATTATTTTTGCAACAGTATATGCTCAATATGTGCTCCCTGTCTGAGACATTAATTTGTACTGAGCTCGAAATAGTGTCACCTTTTCTTCATGCAACAATTGCTCTTTTTCAAGGTGACATTTTGGGATAGGAATATTAGGTAGGTGGGATAAAATCAGGAATTTGATATATTCTACCCACCAAGTCTGCGAATGCAATACCCAACCAATCCCATATAATAATGCGCAAACATTCTCCCGGCCTTGGAAGAACCTACCGAAACTGAAGGTACTTTCAAAATAAAGTAAAGAATTATAGTGAAAAAATGAAATGTAATAATCTTATATATCCACGATTGATATTACAAAGTTAAGAACGAAAAATAAAAAAAATAGAGATAAAGAAAAATAATAATTATTGTGTAGGCAGAGGACATAATTTCACGACTGGTCGTTTAAAGTTCCCAGAAGGGGTTCTTACGAGTGCCACACGAATCACTCCGTCTTTGCCCGGGAATATTTCCTCAACAACACCCACCGGCCAATAAAGTGGACTCGCATCTTCTTGATGCACCAATACTATAGTACCTACTAGAATGTTACTCGCGGGACTATTCCATTTTTGTCTCATCTGCAGAGAGTGAAGATACTCTATATGCCACTTCTTCCAATAAGATTGAACGAGGTGGTCCAAAAGCTCTTTCCTTTTCAGCAGACTAATGCGTTCATTAGTCATATCATAAGCGGGCAAATGCTGAATCGGAGTAGACATTAGAAAATGAGCTGGAGTAAGAGCTTCTGGATAATGACAACTGCTTAATAAACATAACGGACGTGAATTGAGTAAAGCCTCTATTTGTGTCAGAATTGTGAGAAGTTCTTCATAACATAAAAGTTGGGTACCCACAACCCTATACAGATGTGATTTAATGGATTTAATATTTGATTCTCATAATCCTCCAAAGTGAGGAGCGCGAGGTGGAATCGTCTTCCACTCAATTCTCCGAATGTTAAATTCATTGCGAAGGACTTCATTAGTTGAATTTGCCTCCAAAAAATTATATAAGTCATCCAGACAATTCTTCGCGCCTATGAAGTATGTCGCATTGTCACTGTACATACATGAAACCGGTCCACGTCTGGATAGAAAACGTTTAAATGCGTTTAAAAAATTGTCCGTGCTTAGATCCGATACCAATTCTATATGTATAGCCTTTGTCGTTAAACAAATAAATAGACATATATATGCCTTTTGACTTTTTACCCCCCGACGCCTAGAAAGGGTTATATTTATCGGTCCGGCAAAATCTACACCAGTATGTGTAAATGCTTTTGCTTCTTGAACTCTAGCTGTCGGTAAATCGGCTATGGGCGGTATAATATTAGAAGGTGCGGTTTTAAAACAGAAATTACACGCATGTACTCGTTTGCGTATTAGGTTTCTTCCCGATAAGATCCAATAACGCTGTCTAATTATAGACATAAGGAGATGAGCACCAGTATGACAATTCACACGATGGTAAAAATCTATAATTATATCGACAATATGATCCTGTTTTGGCAGAAGTATTGGATGTTTGTTTTCATAAGGTATATTCGCGTTTGTTAATCTACCACCTATACGTAGCAACCCATTATGATCGACGAACGGGTTTAATTTTCGAATCGAAGATGAGCATAGTTTTTTCCTCTGTATTAATTGTATATCGGCATAAAAATACCTTTTCTGTAAAGCTTTTAATACATTTATTTCAGCAATATTTAATTCCGTGGAATTTATAACTGTTGAACGCGATAACTTTAGCGTAAATCGTAAAATATATACGACAATTCTTAGCAGTTTTGGCCATGAGGAAATTTTTAAAGCAAGATTATATATTGGAAAATTATTCTCTATTGACGTTATCGTGAATGTATGCGATTTTTTCAATTCCAAAGTATTCTCCTCCTGCGCTGAGGGAGAAAAGCTTTTGACAGGCCACCCGTACACTGGGTTCGCAGCCCAGGGCGGACCGTGCCACCAAAGAGAATGATCAATAAGCTGAGCGGGCAATAGTCCACGTGATAAACAATCACTAGGATTGATAACTCCATCTATATGATAAAAATGTTTCGCGGGTAAATTTTCCTGAATTTCACTAACTCGATTAGCTACAAAAGTTTGCCATCTGTGCGGGGATGAGTGAATCCAAGAAAGTGCTATTTTTGAATCTGAAAAAGCAAATATATCGTTTATCGAAACGCGATTCTTATAAGTATCTATAATAGATCTAACAAGTCTAGATAAAATAAGCGCTGCGCATAATTCCAATCGAGCGAGCGAAATTATTTTTAATGGGGCTACCTTGGATTTTGAACATATCAAATTCATAGTAGCGTTGCCACCCTTATCTGTGACATGAAGATATACTACGCACCCGTATGCTTTCGTACTCGCGTCTGCAAAAGCGATAATATTTATCGTGCAGTCCTCTTTTACTCCCAAATATCGAGGTAAATTTAAATTAGAAAGCATCGGTAATTCTTCCTTGAATTTGACATATCGATTAACAATACTTTGGGGTAGTTCTTCGTCCCATCCCACTTTCTCTAACCACAGCTCTTGTAAAAGTAATTTGGCATATAAAATTACCGGAGCAACCAAACCTAATACATCGAATAAACGTGCTATTGTGGAAAGAATTGATCTTTTACATATAGTTTTCTCCTCCATGGGACATATTGTAAAACGAAAACAATCAGATACCGGATCCCATTTTAGTCCTAAAATGCTACAATTATCCGAGAAATCCATCGTTGCGCGATGCGATTCTGGTAATTGAGCGAGCAAATGAGCAGAATTACTCGACCATTTAACTAATTCAAATCCTCCAGACTTGAACATCGCCATTAATTCTGTAGACAAAGTGACGGCTTCACTTATAGTATTTACAGAATATACAAAATCGTCCATATATAAATCATTAATTGCAACTTCTGCGGCTTTCGGGTGACGATTTCTTTCATCGCTCGCTAGCTGTCTTAAAGTTCGCATCGCAAGGAACGGTGAACAATTTAATCCAAAGGCGAGCGAATTAAATTGATAAACTCCAATTTCTTCATCTTCGTGAAATCTATAAAGAATTTTTTGATATTTACGATGGCTTTCCGTTACCATTATACGTAAATACATTTGCTTAACATCTGCGGTCAATGCTATAGCGAATAAGCGAAATTTAATTAAAAGTGTAAATAAATTAGATTGCAAGTTTGGACCAGTATACAAAATATCATTAAGTGACAACCCTGAACTGGTCTTTGTACTGGCGTCTAATACAACACGAGTTTTAGTTGTTGATTTATCTTTACGAATAACTGCGTGATGAGGAATGAAATATCCCTCATCAATATTAGATGAAGACGGAACTTCATACCTTATATATCCCATTTCCAGATATTCAGAAATTACTTTATTATAACTCCGATGCAATTCTGGCGACGTATTAAATTTCCGTTCTAAATATTTATATCTGCGTTGCGCGACACTGAGCGAATTTCCTAAATTATTAGGATCTATCTTAAAAGGTAAAGATACAATATACCTTCCCGAGTCATCCCGTTGGACGGACTCGACGTACATTTTCTCACATTCCGCGTCTTCAGCACTCATCAATGACTTAATAGGCATGTCTTCAATGGTCCAAAATTTGGATAACGCATTGTATAAATCCACGTTGATTATGGGGCCAAATGTCCACGAAACATCCGGCGTACACTTAGGTATTTCACCCATTACAATATATCCGAATACCGTTTGTATAGCGGGTGGTGCATTCATATTATGTTTAGATAAAACCTTATTTCCCAGCATAATATATGGAAATAACTGAGCGCCTAATAAAATATCAACATCAGATGGAACGTTCCAATTTTCATCCGCTAGGTTTAAACCAAGTAAATGCTCACATGACTTTGTGTCAACATATTGTGTAGGGAGCTTGTCCGTGATTTTCTCAACCACTAATAGGCTTATTTTATATTTATCTTCTGAAACACGGGATTTAATTGTCAATGCAACATGCCCCAATATCGGTGTCTCTACCGAACCAACACTTTTAATAACTGAATTATTTAAAGGAATTATTTTAAGATTCAATTCATTACAAGTATTTAAACTAATTAAATTTTGTTGCGAGGCGCAATCAATTAAACACCTGACGGTTACTTGATTATTTTTATTGTCGTAAGCAAATAACTGCGCGGTTGACAATAGTAAATTCGTAGCTAAATTACCCGCAGCAAAATCATTATGATGTTTATTCCTTGTTATTAATATAACAGCTTCGTTTTTAGAATTACTTTCGTTGTTCACCGTACCCTCAAAATGCAATGCGGTATGGTGACGTTTTTTACAAATTCTACAATCCGATTTAGATGAACATTTCACCGTCCTATGTTTATCGCTTAAGAGTGTTTAACCAGAGAAAACCATAAATATGTCATTTTTAAATTAGTGCTTAGACGTATTGACTCTTTTCCACAAAAATTTATAAATTGATTTCGAAAGATTGTTACTTTATCTAGTAAACTTATGTAATAAATTTTCAGAAAAAATGTTTATTTTTAATATAATAAGGTTATACCATAGGTCGTTGGCGGATTTGTTAAATTTTCAAAAAAGTACATGTATTATACAACACCCATTTCAAATCATATAATCATACAGTAAAATAAATCAATATATTGTCTGGTAAACGTATGTAACAGAATTTAAATTTTATTTTAAATAAAATTATTAAAAAATATATAGGTACATGTGTTTCTTGACGAAAATTGGTCCGTTTGTGCATTTATTTGCGCACTTACAGACTAATATATATATATTTTTGTTTACATTCTAATTTTGCTAAGACATTATTGAAAAATGATAAATACTTATGATCAAAAAATAATTACTAAAAGTACATAATTTTAATAGTTTTATCGTCACGCCTTTCAGCATTTTTGGATGCAGGTATAAATTAAAGCAACTTTGGAATGAAGTAAAATCGATACTGAGTTATAATTTTAAAAAGCTGGTATGGAGAATACCTTATCTTTCTCATTGGAACCGCCCTGTATGATCGTAAGAACATCTTTCGACGAAATGTGGATTTTCGTCCGCTGGCTGGTAATGCGCTCTTAAGCAATTTACACATAAGTTATTTAATTTTACAAACTGAAAACGTGCCTTAGGTCTCAATTCATTAAATTGTTCACACTTTAACAATTCAACATGATCGCTTCGATTGCATTTCCGGCACTTATTATTATTACTTGTAGTACGATTATTATCAAACGACTTCGGTTCAACCACAGCGAAAGAATGCAAAACTTTATTTTTATTATTATTAACTTTACTATCTAGTCCGGTTCGTTCAAGAATTTTAACATGCGAACGAATATATTCTATTAAATCGGTATATGTAGGTATATCTTTCTCCCGTATAGACATTTCGAAATTTTGCACCAATTGTATATCTAATTTTTTCAGTGCAATATGTAGAATTATAAAGTCTGTTAGGTCATCAATACCTAATTCCTTGAGCGCAGACATGGAAGAAGCAAACCGTTCAATAAAATTATTTAAATCATTTGAGTTAGAAGGTGCCAATAATTTTAAATTCAATATATTGTTCAGGTAAAAGGTACCTAGCACGCGCTTGTCTTGATATTTCTTTTCGAGAGCATTCCAAATTACAAAATAGTTTTTTTCATTCGGAAGTACTCCAGCAAAAACCGATAACGCCTTTCCTTGGAGTTTTCCTATCAAATATTGCATCTTTTGCGAAGTATTCAAATTTTCATTAGAGTGGATGTTTAATTTAAAAGCTTCGTAAAATACTGACCAATTCTCTTGATTTCCGTCGAAGGATGGCATATCGATCGCTGGAAGCTTAATAAATTGCGAATTATTTAATTTCTGCGTACCACCTAAATCTTGCTTCGCCACAATACTTTCGCGTATACTAACTACAAAGCAGTACTTATTTTCGAATTTATTCCATAAATCGAAATTTATATTATAGTTTGGATCCCTTTTTAATTGAAGCGAAAGAAAGTCATCACAATACGTGTTAAATTGTGAATAATATGTAGCTACATTAACCGTTTGTTTAACGAACTCATCCGAACTCCTTGTCTCTCTATCAGCGATAATTTTCGCTTTCTCATATAACTCATTGAGACGATTATGCATTAAATTAATCTTAGATTCTAGTAATTTAATTTTAACTAGATCCTGAGTACCATCACTCGTCGCCATGATTAATTCTATGTAGGAATTTTAATGCAACAATAATTACAAACGTAGTTCGGTACAAACGAATTTACAAAATATAAAAAGCAAATAACATTAATTTGCAGGTTAAATATATTAATTTGCAGGTAAAATATATTAATTTTAAATACCCCGTTGGTAATCAGGCTCGAAAGAACCAAAAATGGTGTCGCGAAACTGCGACTCCACTATAAAATTGGCGGTTATGCTTCAGAGCAAAGCCCTGACGCAACCCTCAAAGGACCAGTCCCGATAACTACGTGGTCGCTATGTTATATGGGACGATTAGATAGCATGCACTCGCAAAACCTGATGTATAGTCAGTCGATGTTCAGATCTGAGCTTTTGGACAATTAGATAAGCCCAGAACGGATAGGGAAAATAGGACTCACCAGTTGCAGATGGGGCCTCTCTGATTTCCAGGGTTTGGTGTACACTTCACTATGTTTAGTAACTTGCAATATTATTTTTGCAACAGTATATGCTCAATATGTGCTCCCTGTCTGAGACATTAATTTGTACTGAGCTCGAAATAGTGTCACCTCTTCTTCATGCAACAATTGCTCTTTTTCAAGGTGACATTTTGGGATAGGAATATTAGGTAGGTGGGATAAAATCAGGAATTTGACATATTCTACCCACCAAGTCTGCGAATGCAATACCCAACCAATCCCATATAATAATGCGCAAACATATATTTACAAAAATACTTGATCGTAAAAAGTATTTTTTTTATGTTTGATGATCTAATTTAATACCAGATTGAATGGTTTTAACACCACTAGCGTAGATAAATAGATTACAAGAAAAATACAATACTTACAGAATACTCGAATTAAAAAAAAAAAACAGTTTTACGCATAAGAAAACCACGAAAAAAATAATTTTATAATTATTTCGAAGTGAAAACTTCTTTAGAACCGTTGTGATTTGAACCTGGTTGAAACGAAAAAGCGACACTAAAAAGAAATAATAAGCAAACGACAAAAAGGTAAATTTATAATCTCTTTGAAGTGAAAACATCTTTGGCACCGTTGTGGTTTGAACCTGGTTGAAACGAAAAAGCGACACTAAAAAGAAATAATAAGCAAACGACAAAAAGGTAAATTTATAATCTCTTTGAAGTGAAAACATCTTTGGCACCGTTGTGGTTTGAACCTGGTTGAAACGAAAAAGCGACACTAAAAAGAAATAATAAGCAAACAACGAAAAATTATTTTATAAATACTTTGGAGTGAAAACTTCTTTAGCACCGTTGTGATTTGAAACTGTATGAAACGAAAAAGTGACACTAAAAAGAGATAAACACAAGCATCTATAGCATTTATAGAGAATGAGTTAGAATAATCGGTCTCCTTTTTATGCGGTGCTTCGTAGCCTTCCCACTCTTGTCTTTTTTAATTTTCTGGAGGTTTCGCTTCTACCGGTGTGAACTGTACGCTTGTATTTTTTATAATACTCGTATGTTTTAATATTTTTCCGAAATTTATTTATTATAGGAATTATTAGAGTAAAAAAATTACTTTAACGAGTGGAATTAGTTTACATAGCAAATTAAAAACATTTATTTGACAGAAACATAACGATAAAAACCAATTAGATAAATTCTTATTTAAACATTAATCCGACATGTTTATCATACCAAAATGTAAGTAAAAATGTAAATGTAAAAGATATGGAATACTTCATTTTTTCTGGAAAAAAAGTAAAACAAAGACTTTGTTATTATATGTAATGCATTCGTCTATAGTAAATCTACAATGAATCGTAAAATGGCGAATGTAATAATCATTTGTAAAGATGTCACTTAACTACTGTTTCGAGGGAAAGAAATAAATAATTATTTTATGGGGGTAATTTAAGTAGTAAAATAAGTAGGTAAAATTCTAAATATCGCACCCGACCCTCACAAACGTATTTTGGTTGAAGTATTGTCTTCGATACCGAAACTACATCACGCCGTGCTGAGCAGAGAGGACATACCACCAAAACTATGTGTCTCGGCACATACTCCTTACTTCATTCGAATTCATAAATCGTCTAATACAGATAAATTTGAATAATATATGCTTGGTTGCACTCTATCGGAGGACTAAAGCGAGGTAAAAGATACATTCAAACGTGTTCTCTTTAAAATAATTTATCTGCATATTTCTATTATTCTGTCTCTTGGCGTGGCCCGACTGAAAGTATTTGATTCACTTGATCATTCCATGACTTCCTTGGCTTTCTCTGACTTCTTCCACTATTCACTTCGCTTCATTTATTCCTTTTTCAATTCCCTAACTAACTAAGCGCACCTTTTAATCATACCCAGCACTTAACGTGATTTATCACTAAACGGTGCTATAGAAGGTGAAACTATTATAATTTTTATCGGCTTTGTATTACTTCCAGATCTCCACAATTTAACATGCCTATACCCATAATGTAACTATATGGTTTAACAACACATAGGAATATTAGGAATCTCATTTATACAGCATATCTACATTCATTCTTCCTCTCCCTGTACAATGTCTCATGTTTCAATTTGGGAGGCAGGTATGGGTATCGCCGCCCCAGAAACTATTATTAGATAACCAACACCTATGCCATTGGTCAACCCAAGTAGTTCGCTACGTGACTTAGTAGGGATACCCGGGTTCGTGGGTTGAGGTTTGTCTGGGTCTTGGCGGTGAATGCATCTGCCTACCAGCTGCATGGCAGGCCGGATCAGGAGAGAATGGTTGACGGAGTATCTTTGACTTCTCCAGCTGTAATCTCTCGGAACATCGCCTTGCACCGCAGTGGAAGTGATGGATTAATACATCCATTACTCCTGGACACACTGACACCCAGATTCCTACCGAACCCTTATAACCTTTTCCTTCCCAGAACTTCCTTACCTTCCTTTCCTAAACAGACCCTCCACACGGCATCCCCAAAGATGACATAGACCCTGAGGGGAATTATTTTCCTCAGGACCTCCTGTATGAAGCCAATGTAAAAAAGCACTGCATTGTCATTGTCTTACATCCTTGTAAATTAAGTCTTCCACGAAGAGATTATTTGACAAAAATAAAATTAAATAATACCTATAAACATTTATTATGAACTTAAGTGACATGACCCTGCAAATAACCCAAAACCCATAAAACTAAGCAAAAAACATCCCCCCCTTGTCTGATTGCCCACAATAGTCCCATGTTGTCGTCAATTTTCAGGAAATATGCAGAAAGGGATTAAAAAATTACTCTCGTTTGAGGATAAGATGGTCGGTCGGCCGAACCTTCCGATGTGGTTCCTTTTTTTATGTGGCTCTTTTTTTAATGAAAACGGAAAGTCTAGCAACTTAAGTTTTTTGCAGTAAGATAATTAATATTGTCATATCTGTTTTTAGACATTTCAAATTAATGCACTAGAAAGAGACGACACACGTAATATGATGTCAACTTTGAGAAGTAAAATAGTCTCTACTAACTAACTAACTAACTAACTAACCATCACGCCGTTTCCCCGCAGGGGTAGGCAGAGAAGACGGACCGCCACACAACTCGATCTTGGCACACACTCTTTGCCTCGTTCAAATTCAAACATCGTCTCATACATGCTCTTCTATTATTCCGACTCTTCACATGGCCCGACTCAAGTAACTGATTCACTTGGTCGTGCCATGTCTTCCTCGGGCGTCCCCGACTTCTTCTACCATTCACATTTGCATCATATATTTTCCTTACACTCCTTTCCTCGTTCATTCGCTCTACATGCCCAAACCATCGGAGAGTCCCTTTCTTAATCTTACACATCACGCTTACATCAGCCTTGCATTCTTTGCGGATATCCACGTTTCTCTCACGATCGTACATGGTTTTACCACACATTCGCCTCAGGGATCTCATTTCTACAGCATTCAGTCTGCTTTCATCCTTCCTCTGCCAGTTCCATGCCTCACTGCCATACATCAGGGTAGGTACCAGCACTCCATTATGGACGGCTAGTTTCGCGTCTTTGGACAGTTTTTTATTACCGCCAACGGCATTCAGTCCTCCATTAATGGAGTTACCGGCATTCACCCTTCTTTCAATATCTCTATCAGCCTTCCCATCTTTCGTAAACATACTACCCAGATACACAAACTCATCCACCTGCTCCAAGTATTCATCATTCACAACTATATTGCATACTGTTTTCGTACTCTCTTTTTCAAACACCATGACTTTAGACTTACTTACATTCATCATTAACTCATTCTTCATACATACTTCGTTCATCCTAGACACGAGAGACTGTAGATCTTCCATACTGTTAGAAATTAGCACTGCATCATCAGCATACAATAGGCAACATACTTCCAGATTACTCAATTTCGCGCCCAATCCCATCTCTTTCAATTCTTGCATGCAATTATCCATGTATAGATTGAATAACCACGGTGACATTACGCAGCCTTGTTTAACACCTTTTGTGATGTCAAACCACTCCGTAAAATCGCCGTTCACCCTGACACATGCAACGCTTCCCTCATATAGCAACGCAATTGCCTGAATGAGCTTCGTATTCACTCCGTACTTGGATAACACCTTCCATAGCTTTTTCCTGTCAAGTCGGTCGTACGCTTTTTGTAGATCTACAAAGGCACAGAAGAGTTTCTGGTTTTTTGCAAGAAACTTCTCAGTGAGCATACGCAATGAGAAAATCTGGTCCATGCACCCCCTTCCACTCATAAAAGCACCTTGCACAACCCATATTTTATCCTTTGTTTCCATTCTTACCCTTTCGATCAATATTCTACCATACAGCTTGCCCACTGAACTAAGAAGGCTAATAGCCCTATGATTCCCCTGATGATAGTCTCTACAGATAGGCAAAAGATTTAAACGTTTTATTTTTCATCTCTTTTTGTTATACACAACTAAAAAGAGATCGTACGTAATATTGAACGTAGGTTTATGAGGTTGGAATGAATTAATGTTTTATTTTCTCTGTTATTCCCGTGTAAATTTGAAATTTGGTGTCTCTATCTGACACAGAATATATAGTATATTTGCGGCACGTTCAAGAGGGGAAGATATTCTCAGTATCGCCCTGGTGTAAGACCACCATTCAGAATTGAAACGTTGCTTGAAATGGCATTAGCCGTGTTTGGTGACCAGATCTGAATAGCCAGTATTTCCCCATCTTCCTCTTCCCTATCTTCTTCCCCTCCTCACTACCCTCAGCCTCACAACATACCCCAATTGGGGATGCCATAGTCTCACTGAGACTCTTGTGCGGTATTCATATAAAAAAATATAAAAAAAACTTTTATTTGATCACATATTATAATTTTTTGTTTTTAAATAACTTGACCGCAATTTATATTTATTTATTCATCTTAGATACATCATTATGTATTCTAAGGCTAAGGTACAAGCACATAAAGAAAAATACCCGATAAACAGGAAACGAGGCATGTTTGGTGCTACATAGTAAAAAAATGGAAAGGCATTGACAATTTGTTCAATTGCTGAAACGGACCTATAACGTTTATCCTCTTTTTCCTCTTTAATTTTTTTATTATTTTGATACATTAATTTACATTTTACAGAATTATTAAAAAATGTTGACTGCATTGGGTGGCTTACCCGTGCTGAGGATATTATTAAAAAAATATTTTCTCTGTATATAACTAGCCATATGTTAGATTCTGTACTATTTTTACAAAAACAAAATCCTAATCTGGCAAGACGGTATAATTTACAAAAACTTAATTTTATCAAAAATAAGTTTTAGGAAAATATGTAGAATCAGCTTACGTTGAGCACAAATTTAGCGCCGGCCGCGGCGTTCAAAAAGTAAAAAATGACAAAATGGTGCTGATTGGCCATTTTAATTGAATTTGTGTGAAATATCCCATTCTTAATTTCATAGAACAGAACACATCGTTTGGTAGATCATGTAAAAATGGCAGTAAAAATGATGTCTCCAACTATCGTCCTATATCCAAATTACCGATTCTATGTAAAGTATGGAAAAAATTGTTTATGATCAATTATATTCTTCCATCTCACCATCACTTTTAAGTAATCAACATGGTTTCATGAGAAATCGCTCCACAACCTCAAATCTTGCGTTTTTCATAAATTTTCTTCATGCTCAAATGGATACGCGATGTCAGGTAGATGCCGTCTATACGGATTATTCCAAAGCATTCGACCGTGTTAATCATTATATTATTTTACAGAAGTTACTAGGTTTAGGAATTCACTGTGATCTCTATAGATGGATCGCATCATATGTCAGTAATCGGCACCAAATCACGGTTGTCAATGGTTTCGCATCCTATTTAACGGAAATCGTCTCGGGTGTACCTCAGGGGTCGCATCTCGGACCACTCTTATTTAATATTTACATAAATTACATTTATGTATGCTTTCAAAATAGTTACTTTGTATTATATACGGATGGCATGAAAATTTTTAAACCTTTACAGTTTTTATCTGATTCTGTGGAATTACAAAGCGATCTTGATAGTTTGTGCGCATACTGCGAATCAAACTTATTGTCCTTAAACATTTCCAAGTGTCACTCAATCACATTCACTAGAAATAAAATCATCTATCCTTACAACTTGAATAAAAAACCCTTACAATCTACGACTACATGTAAAGATCTAGGTATTTACTTAGACAGCAAATAAATTTTTGATAAGCATATCGAACAAATTATGTCAAAATCTTACAAGATGCTAGGTTTCTTATTAAGAATATGTAAAGTTTTCAAAAGTGCTAAAACCCTAGAAATGTTGTTTTGTTCATTGGTCAGAAGTCCACTGGAGTATGCGTCAACCATATGCAATCCTCGATATAAGGTATACATAGATTTAGTAGAAAGTATACAGATTAAATTTAGGAAACATTTACTCAAGATATACAACAAAACTACAAATAATATGTTAACTTTAGAAAAAAGACGCACATTGTCAGATCTGCTGTTTTTATATAACCTGCTAAATAATAAAATAGATAGTCCTGAATTGCTATCCATAATTAGTTTAAATGTCCCAATGAGGCGTACCAGGCACACTTCTCTTTTTCATAATGAAGCTAACAATACTAATGCAGCAAGTAACTCACCAATTACTCGCGCAATCAAAACTTATACCCACTACGAAAAATTACTACATTTAGACATTTTCCACGATTCCTTGCTAACATACAAAAATAATTTATTAAATTACTTGGCGTGATGTAAATACACATTATAAATTTTAAAACTACTTACACTTAACCTTTCACTAAACCTTAATCAGTCATTTACAATTTAGTGAGCATATAATCTTTCTTTTAAAATATTCCCCCCCCCCCCCCCACCTCCCTCCCTTTTCTTTATTTCTATTATTATTAGTTGTTCATTAACTAATTAAGTTTTAAAACCCGTTTTTACATATGTCTGGCGTAATTACCAAATGACATTCTATGACGTACGTAATAGGTACATAACCATGTAAAACTTAAACGTCTTATAACTTGTATTACAATGTACTGCGTTTGTCATTAATAAACAAATAAACAAATGAACATGTATTCAAATTAAAAGTCACAAAACGCCCGAGTTGCCGGCAAAGAAATTGAATTCAATCAACAGATTAAAGGTAAAACATGAACTTTCATCATTTCGACTGCTCGTGGATTTACAACTTTGAGATCAAGTAGGGAATAATTACTAATTACAGGTAAAGCGCTGATGGCGGAGAGAGTAGTGGTGTGGCGGGGGAGGCGAGGATAACTTTTGAATTCCGGTATGAAACACGTTTTTTTTTAAAATTATTTCAGGAGTGATTACTGACAATTTCTCGCTGCCTGATGTGGCCAAGGTGTTCAATGCTGATCATCCATTCTATTACGCACTGGTCAATAGTGATGGACAAACCGTCTTCTCCGGGCACTTCACCAGTGGAAATTAAACGTAAGGATTTGTGTTGACCTAAGTATCGCTGAAACATACATAATTTATTCTGCTACACGATAACGAAAGAATAATGCTCATTTTCAACATTTTTTAAAAATAATTTTTCACCCTTTTATAGGCCCATGGCGCTTTTACATTGGGCACAAGGGTTAGTCATAAACGATAGGTTACAAAAAAAACTTGCATTACAGTTGTTGAAAAATAGATAAAATTAAAAAGAATGATAAAAAAAAACAATAATAAACTGTAATTATCAGCTGGAATGGGCTTGTGTGATCCGCTCCTTTGTGGGAAGCGGTTCCTACTCCTATTCCTTTTTAAAATCGACCACTCCAAGAGAACCCGGTCGCGGAACTCGGGCTCGGTTTCAAACCCGAAACTCGAAGTAGGACCGGGAACCCGAATGCCTCCACCGGCCGGCGTCCCCGTGTTCGCGTTCCGCTCCACTCGCAAATCGCGAGATCTCCGGTACTAGTGAGTAGTAGGAACACTAGGAACTAGGAACCACTGACCGGGGTGGGGGGGACGCCGCGGCGTCCCCCGCACCCCGTGACTCACGACACTCTCACGACCGGTCGCCGGTTGCCCATGTGGCGAGTGACGAGACGGAACTCGCGAACTGCGAACTTCGAACTGCGAACTGCGAACTGTGAACTGTGACACATTCATTCGGTCGCCGATTGCCGGTCAACAAACACGTGTAATTATATTGAGCAATATTCTTACAAAGTTTAGAAAAAAATAAACAGATAATATAGACATCTATAATGTAAGTATTTCCGGAGATCTCGCGATTTGCGAGTGGAGCGGAACGCGAACACGGGGACGCCGCGCCGGCCGGTGGAGGCATTCGGGTTCCCGGTCCGACTTCGAGTTTCGGGTTTGAGACCAAGCCCGAGTTCCGCGACCGGGTTCTCTTGGAGTGGTCGATTTTAAAAAGGAATAGGAGTAGGAACCGCTTCCCGCAAAGGAGCGGATTACACAAGCCCATTCCAGCTGAACCGATACATCGCCAATACCTAAACCATTTTTTTAAGGAAACAGACTGTTTCTGATAATTACAGTTTATTATTTTTTTTTATCATTCTTTTTAATTTTATCCATTTGTCAAAAACTGTAATGTAAGTTTTTTTGCAACCTATCGTTTATGACTTGTCAGGAACTGTTATATCGTTTATGATTTGTCAGGAACTGTTATATCAACGTTGAATCGCTTTTCGTTACAACTCAAAAACCTAGCTTAACAACAGATGGTGCTCCAGCAATGGTTGGGAAACACGAAGGTTTAGTAAAATTAAATCGTATTATTCATCAGGAGAATTTAAGTCCCTTAAAATACATATGTCCCGAAGGTGGTCATCAAAACAGTGTACTTTATTAAATCGAATAGGTAGAATCACCGTCAGTTCCAAGAGTTTTTCAAGTCTTTGGATTCACAGTACAATGACATTATATTTTATGCAGATGTAAGATGGCTGACCCGTGCCAAAATGTTAAGAAGCGCATTGATTTGAAGCAAGAAATACAATCATTCTTCGCAAGCAAGTCAAAAAGTATCCCAGAATTTGAAGACAATGGGTGGGTCAGCAACTTTGCATTTGTTGATATAGTTAGCCACCTAAATGCTGTTAATGAAAATGTCTACAAGGGAAAGATCAACTAATTTATAAATTGTATGATCTTATTTCCGCATTCCAAATGAAACTTGGGCTTTGTGAACAACATTAAGGACAAAAATCTTCACTCACTTTCCTACATTGTTATTGCAGCCAGGTGTCACACAAATTTCATAACTGATTACAAGATTTTAAAAAGCATCGTGTGCTTTGTGCTGCATTTGCAACGCCATTCTCCGTAGACGTGAATTTATTGCGAAGAATTTTACCAATGGAACATTGTGAAGTGTTGTGATGCACCGTTAAAGGAGAAATTCAATCAGGTTGAATTGGAAGAGTTTAACAAAACATATTTGGACCAGGATATCCTGCATTTTACAAACATGCTCTATCGATGATTTCGCTATTTGGAAATACTTAGATGTGTAATTAACTTTTTGGTAGAATGAATCATATTAAAGCTCAAATGAAAACACGAATCACTGATGAGCATTTGGAAAACTGTTTGCGTTTAGCAACAACATCAATCGTTATCAACATTGATACACTTAGTTCTGACAAACAAAATCAGACGTCTTACGATTTATTGTATTTTGTTTATTTTTTATTATAATTTTTTGTATTGCCTAACTATTATCATTTTTGCTATATCTTCTTAGAAAAAAACAATAGGTATATTTCATGTTTGCTTTGAATAATAAAAGAAATTTTGTTGTGCGGCCCGATAGGAAATCTCATTTCTAAAATCTGGCCCGGCTGCTGAAAAGGTTGGCCACCCATGCTTTAGACCACACGACTGAAGTAAAACTTCAATAACTTATAAAAAAACATATGACATTGGGGTGACACATGACCATGGGGTAACCTACGACCGTGGGGTGACCTACGACCGTGTGGTGACTTATGACCGTGGGGTGACCTACGACTTTGGGGTGACCGATGACCTTGGGGTGTCCTATGACCTTAGGGTCACCTATGACCTTTAATAGAATAAGATCTGTAGAGATTTTGCCACGATAACTGACGACTGATGACTGAAAGAAGCTCCCCCTTTGGTACCGGCTTTTGTAGTATGGTGATAGGTCCGGTGTCAGGTGATTCACGTTTTGAATGTCGCGACATCAATATTTTTGTACCGCCATAATGCAAGAATTATTTGGCTGTGAGTCATCTAGATTGCTTAACACGTTCGATACACCAGATTTAACCGTATATTTTTCTGTTACAGATTTTTGATTGAGTTTCGCTAATATTGTCTTCATTAATTAAATATTACAATTTTAGGTTTTATTCATTAATAAAATATTTTTTTTACCTATTAATTATATATTTAAAATAAATTATATACAAGTATACTTCGCACAATCCGGGGTGTTTGATTAAAATCCTGTCGGAACTTTTGGAAGTGGTTCTGTACGATGCACATAGAGATATACTATAGAGGCGCTATCCCGTACATAATTCTCCGAGATTCGTGTTCGAATCATGCACGAACAAGCCTTCGGAAAGTGAATTCAAACTGAAGCCACAGCGTCGAAAGGCTCGGCCGTCAGAACGTCCTTTCCTTTTACTCAAGCCCATGGTTTCATCCTTTTCTTGTTGTTGTTGTTGTACTAATAGAGAAATGGAGGTAGCAACCTACGATTCCGTTGAACCAATTTATTCGCTTAATGTCTCATCTATGTATATATATCAATGACGATGCAAAAGGATAATATGTATTTTAATATTTTTGGTTAACTTTTATGTTTTGTTTATTTTTTGTATAATTTTTTTTTCTAAACATACGGCGTGAACTTATGGATTCACTGGATATTTCTTTAAAATTATTGGGAAATGGTATTCACTTTTTCTAGGTATATCTCGTAATTTTAATTTTAATTTAATTAATTTAAATTTTTCGTCATCGCCAGTTATTTGTAGTGTTTTCACAATGTTTTTGATGCGTTAATTTTCCTATACAGAGTGTTAAGGGTAGACGTCTTATTTTAACCATAAAAAATAGAAATGGAAATTTGGTCTCCAGTGACATTCATGGTGTTTTTCTTTTAAAACTAAAAACATTTAAAAAAAAACTATTGTGCTTTAGACCACACGATTGAAGTAAAACTTCAATAACTTATAAAATAACATATAACATTGGGGTGACATATGACTGTGGGGTAACCTACGACCGTGGGGTGACCTACGACTGTGTGGTGACGTATGACCGTGGGGTGACCTATGACCTTGGGGTTACCTACGACTTTGAGGTGACCTACGACCTTGGAGTGACCTATGACATTGACATTGACATTGATCACCGTTTGCATCGATCACTGTTCGCATCGAATATCGTTCGCATAACACTTCTTTTTAACGCATTCACCAGCTTACCCCCCAAGTCGAGCGTGCGTAAAGAAGTTTTACTTAAAAAATCACTGGATATTGGAGAGTTGGGGTCGGGGTGATGGGTTGATCGGTTATTCAACTATGTGACCGGTGACAACTTGCAACCTTTTTTTAAAATACATTAAAAAAGTGACAGGAGACCAAAAATGTACATTTTTTTCTTCAAATAATATCAGAAATCATTGGTTACAGTCAGCCAAGTATGCTCCTTAATACCCTGTATATACATTCATCTTTTCCAGGACGAACCTTCGCACTATTACTTCCAAACCAGAATCCACACGACTCGGAGCTGATCATACATTTATCTCAGAAATGAACAATGGAACATCGTTTTAATGGGAAATAATTAGCAATTCAGCTGAAATGTAAATACATTTAGTAAATTGAATAAAAATGACATAAAATATTAAACTTTATAACTCGTTTTATTATTATTTGATTATAAAAAACTTAGCTGAGAAGAATAATACTAAATAATACATGAAAAAAAGTTTAACTATATGTAACATACAAATTGTTACTTTGTAAATATATTTGTTTGCTAAAATATGTAAGCGAGGATTGGCAAATTTGCTTCGTATTGACTTATTCATATATGTACATACTCTTAAATTGTCGAGCTCCGAATTTGGAATTTTAAAAAAGAAACATTAACTTCGTTGGGTAATATGTTGATTGTTGGGTAATATGTTATTATACCTATTGCGTAGTTTGTTCAGGCAAGAATTCTGCTTAGAGTTCGTCTTGCATTGATCCACCCTGAACAGGACAGAAGAGCGTGTTGAACGAACAAGTACATTGAATTGAATTTTATTTAGCAACTCTGGGCATATATATTTTATTCTTGACTAATTTATACAGGACTAGTGCATCCATATATGAAGACTTTGTAGACTCAATGAATCAATTTAAAAGTATGAAGCTTCCTCTGCATAATTATTAAATCTGACTTATGACTTGTAACAAAGATATTTTAAAATTTTGTTTTGAATTGATTCAATTTTGTTTGTGTGGATTTTATAAAATGGAGGCCAAACAACTGATGCAAACTCCAGATGACTCCGAACGTACGCAAAGTAGAGTTGCTTAATGATGTTGATGATATTAAAAAGTTTTGTGTTTCTTATGATGAAACCCAATATTTTAGGAGCTTTATTTGTGATTTGTTGTATATAAAGCTTATATTGTAGTTTACTATCAAGGGTTATTCCAAGATCACGAATATCTGAGACTGTTGCAATGTTGTTGTTATGTAAAGAATAATTTACCTGGCGTCATTAAGAATTAATGAATTGTAATGTCAATGGCATTCAGTTGGATAAATTAGAAATTTTAGAGATAATAAAAAGTCAGTAATCAAACATTATTTTTAAATGACTCAATATTAAACCTATTTCCTTTGTAAATTGTTCCATATTGCCTCTCGTCCCCTACCCATTATAATCTTTTTATTGTTGCCATTGTCTATGTCTTTATTTTTCCATTGACACCATTGTCTATATCTATTATTTAAAAATATTTATTATTAGTATTATTAAAACCCTGAAGAAGTGAGCGTTGCTTACGAAATATGTCGGTTTTTATAAACAATAAAAGTGGTAAAAACAACGTTTTTTATTAATTTGAACTCATTATTTGATTATATTATCGTGCTAAAAAAGAAATTTTTGTTCCTCAATGTTGTTATTTTTTAAATATGTATTCTATGTTATGTTGCAAGAAATTGATCTGCAGAGAAAAATGTTTAGTTCCTTAATTTTTTATGATTTTATGCCAATTTTATAACTTTATAATAACTGTTTACTTTTCATAACTGTAAAGCGCCCTATAGGTGATTTTTTACAAAAACGGCGCTCTACAAATTGTCCAATTATTATCATTATTCTTATTATAAAATTTAAAACGTATAAACTACCTATTTCCTTCATATAAATTACTAATATTGACATATAGAATACTAACATGTACAATACTCTACACGGGTAAAACATACCCGGCCACTATGACTGTGTTCTGTTTGGTCGCCACCACCGCGCTGGGTTAATTAATGTTTTATTTTTATTTCTTGAAAAGATAATGTTATTTTCAGAAATTTAGAAATAGTTGATTTTGTTGGCAATAGGTAGATACATTGTTTAAATTTGAATCATGTTGTGACACAATCATTTAGACTTTTTACTGGCTTGTAAAGTTTAGCTTCATCAGCAAATAATTCTATTTCAGAGTATTTAACGACATTGACCAAATCATTAGTATATAAAATGAAAAACAATGGTCCGAGGTGAGAACCTTGTTGGATCTCAGAGGAAATTTCACTGAAATCTGATTTGAAGCCTTTTATTGCTACTGTCTGTGATTTCTTGAGTATACAAGATGTAACCCAACGAAATAAATTACCACGTATACTTAATGACCAAAGTTTTCTGAATAATAGTTTTTGGTTAATTTTATCAAATGCTTTGGCAAAGTCTGTATATATGATATTGAGTGCGGTTGAGTTGAATTCAGTAAGAATTCAACTCAACCGCAGTAAGAAGAACGAGATTGCTTTCCATATTTCTGCCTTTTGTAAAACCATTTTGCTCTGTTGTTATAATGTGATTGAGTGGTGGACTTGGATATTGTAAACAATTTTTTTCCATTAATTTACTGAATAATGTTAGTTTTGAAAACGGACGACAGTTTTCAACATTATTTTTTCGCCATTTTTGTGGATTGGTGTTACATAGGCTCTTTTCCATATTTCAGGTACCGTGTCTTCGTTCGTTGATTTACTATATATAATGCAAAGAGGTTTTTATTTATTTATTTATTACACGCCCTAATGGGCTTTTATATTCTTTGTTTGTAAGTTAAGTAACAAAGCACTTTTATATATTTTAAAACTAAAACAATAGAGAAAATATAATATAATGAAAAAAAAGTAACAATAAAATCATATAATATGAAATTAAATATATTGAAATAAAATAAATTGTTGGTCAAATGGTTAAACTTAAGTTGATAGTACAAAATTAAAAATGTTACCACTATACTATTTACTACTTTTAATATGTACTACTCTACAATATATGTTCTGTACTTAAATTAAGAAAGCGAAATATTATATTTATGTTAACTTAATAATAAAAAATAAAAAATAAAAGAGTACCAATTATTAGGAAAAATAATTTGACAGTGGATTTTCACTCAAGATGCCTTCAGATACAAGTTATATCATCTTTGTTTGTACGGCCAGTACCGGATTATCCATAAGGCAGTATAGGAAACTGTCTGGGGCCCCGCATCGGCTGGGGGCCCCGCGCCCAAAGAAAAAATGACTTGCGTCAATGCTTTGACTGTCAATTAGAGAGCAACTCCGGTACCGATTTTGGAAAAAGGCAGTTTTCAAGATGTTTTAAATTTTTTTATAATATTTTTTGTGAAAATTTTACAGATTAATAACATTTCATGCATTAAAGAAAACAACAAATTATAATAATTAGGTTATGACCCAATAACTACTGTTTACATCATGCACAAATAATAAAAAAGTCAATAATTAAAATAAATATTTAAACAAAGATGTATTTTACTTCACTTTCCTTCTATTCATTAAGCGGCAATACTTAGTATCAATGGGGATGTCATTGTAGGTGCCGTGTGTGGTTTGTTTTGGCATTTGTTTTGTTTGGGTTTTTTTTTTGGAAATGTTGTACAAGCGTTAGTGTGCACTACCTATCTGTTTGCTAAAATTCTTTGTTTCTCTTCATACCAAGGTTGTCTGGAAGAGATCACTTTAGTGATAAGACCGCTCATTATACTGTTTTTTTTTTACACAATTTTTATATATGTGTCTTTTTATGTGAAATAAAGAGTTATTGTATTGTATTTTATTCGTTTCATTTTTTTATTGAATGTAGAAAAAAATGATTTTGGAAGTTAGAAAAGGATAAAGTTTAGCAATGTTAAAAAATCTTAAAAAAAATACATTAGCTTCACACAGGAGACCCTGACGAAAAAATTTCCTTCAGGCCTATGCGATCTTAGGGGTTGCTGTATGGAGGATTTTTAAGGAAAAGAAGAAGAGGAAGTTCTGGGAAGGAAATAGATATGAGGTGTGGGTAGGAATCTGGGGTCAGTGTATTCAGGGGTGACGGACGCATGAATCCATCCCTTCAACTACGGTTCAATGGACGGATCGAGGGATTCCGGCTGGAGAGGTCAAAAGACCTCCTCAACCATCAAAGATCCGGCCCGCCGCGTCAGGTGGGCAGACACATCGGCCGCCAAGACCATGACTTGCGCTTATGTAAACTGCATTAGAAACAGTCGAAATAAAAATTTTGCTTTAAAAAGTTTTTTAAGACCTGGTAAAAGACAACAACCGTTTAGAATCAAAACGTCGCTTTAAATGGCTTTTTTTATAAGAAGATTTTCAGAAAATTCGATGCATTGCAATGCCAAACTGAAACTTCCTGAAAAGCTTCGTGCAGAAACCAGTACTGTTTTTGCAAATATCGTAGTACCTACAGCAGTTCAAATTGCAGCTTTAACAAAACTGTGTCTTATAACTTCGATAACGACAATAAACCTCTTGCTTTCTTTCAAAAGCCGTCGATCCTAGTACGGCAGATTTAATTGCAACCTTTATATAATCTCATAACCTCGATTAAGGCAATAAACCTCTTCCTGTATTTTTAAAGCCTTCGGTACGAATTCACTCCACATCTTGAAAAACTGCAAAAGATTGGGATAGAAGGTACTGATCTGAAATGGATTAAAAACTACCTCGCGTACAGATCATATATAACGGTCATTCGCTCCAATCAAGAACATAAAAGTATATAACAAATATTATAATCAATAATTATCAGCCTGAAACATATTGTGATTATAATATTTGTTATCTACCCTTTGTGCTATGCATAAAAATCTTGTTTAAACGTTAGTTTATCAATTAAAAATAATAATTAACATAAAAGTATGTAAATGTTTACCCCAAGGAAGTGTTCTAGGTACGCTCTTATTTCTCATATGTAATAACTCCTTATTTGATATGAATATTGACGGTAATCTAAGATGACACGGTTATCATTGTTTAAGAAAAATTTTAATATCACTTAATATCATTGTTTTAAAATATTTTAATGAAATTGAATCACATTGCTCTTTTACGTCTAGTTGCCGTGTCTTCAAAAACACAAACAATTTAATCTCCCATTCAATTGTAACCACACGGTTATTTTTCAATCATTTTGAAACTAGAAAACTTGTTCATAAATTACGTGGTTACAAATCTATTTTTTATTTATTTTAGTTTATTAGGGAAACAAACAGTTATACATATTTTAAGAATCCGTGACGAATTTCTATCTGCAGTTAAGGTATTCAACAAGAGGAACGTGGATAGGAAACTGAACAGCCAACACCTTGGTTTCACAGATTCTTCTCCGATATACGTATGAGAACATCTGTCACCTTATAACAAGGAACTTCATGCAGCAACTAGGCGAGCAGCAAAGGACCTGAACTTCAAGTTCGTATGGATTAAAAATGGGCGCGTCTTCTTAAGGAAGAATGACATGTCTCCACCACTGCTCGTGAAGAACAAGGCCGTACTACAGAATCTTACCGACAAATCACCCTCAAACCCGTCTTCCTCCGTCCTTTAAACTTAATGTATACGTCTTGTCAAAATTACAAAATAGATCTGAAAATTTTCTACCAAAATGTTAGGGGAATTAGAACCAAAACAAATAACATAAAAAATGAAGTTGTTATCAATAATTATGATATCATCTGCTTCACCGAAACTTGGTTGAGTTCATCATTATTCAGTAATAAATTATTTGATGAGCGTTACCTGGTCTTTCGGAGAGATTGCTGACGTAATGAGTCTATACAAAATCATTCATGATAAGCTTGAAACAACTCATTGTCTGAGTAATATTCTTATTAAGGTCCCCAATAGACGTAATTTAATCAGAATATATTTCATCTTGAATTATATAAAAATAATATTGCAGCTTCAATCCACTGTCGCGAATGTGTCGTCTGTATAATTCCATTGAATGTAACCATATAGACATCTATGTAAATAGTCTCGCTTACTTTAAAAAGCAGATTACCAATAGACTAACCTAACAAGTAATTGAAAGTTGAAAATACTTATATTTGATCTTAAACTTGAACGTGAATGGCTGTTTCTTTTGCTCTATTTGTACCTTATTTTTTTTTCTATTTTTCACATCGTATATCAATCTTTTTTTTTATCTCTGTCATCTCTATATTTTATCATCACTATTTTTGTTATCTTTCTTTATACCTAAATGTGTTTATATTTTGCTATTTCTAATTTCTGTTAACTTATATGTATAGCAAAAATAGCGAAAAACAACTATTAAACTGTGCATTCTGTGAACATTTTTAAGCGGACCATTAACATCTACGCTTTTCACAATGCTAATCTAATGACTTTTTTATGTTAATACTCTGTAAATGTTCCAAAACAATAAATAAATAAGGAAATTACATATTACATGGGTGCATTAACCAGTGAAGTTTCCGCAAAAAAAATTATAGTATGCAAACATAGATTAAAACATTAAAGAAAATATAAAGTGGAAGAAAAAAATATAAATGTATACAACAGAAATGAAAACACAAATTAAAGCGTGTGGGAAAGAAAAAAATTAAGTTAAACAGTGAACCTATATAAAATTAATTCATTTTCACATCATAAGAAAACAAAAGGATTAATGATTAGCCATTTGCCAGCGCCCTTAAGGATATTTTTTATTAAAAAAAAAATTATATATATGTTACTATTTTTATGAAAAGAAGGAAAAACAAGATAATGAGAATTAAAAAATAACATACAGCAGGGGTGGAGGGTTCGCAATTAACAATTGGTTTTAATTTTTTCAGATATGGATTTAATAAATTGGCCTGAGGACAAATGGAAAATATCAGCTTCGTAAAATATATCATTGTATTTTGTGCACGTTCTTCGGAAAAATGAATGTTGTGTGTAATTTGTTTTTGAGTGTGTGCTGTGAAATAGTTGGTTTGACCTTGTATTTCTTGTTGGACAGTGGAAAGTAATGTGTTCTAGAAGATAGTTGTTGTCAATAATGTTGTTGATGATTTTGAATAAAAATTTCTGATCGGATATATTTCTTCTATCTTCTAAGGTTGTCTAGGTGTTTCCATGTCTTTTTTTTTAATTCTTTCTAACCTTAAAATATTAACTTTGTATTGGGGATTCCATATGACTGATCCGAATTCTTATATTGAGCGCACAAAAGAGATATACAGTATTTTGATTACATGTGGTAGCTTGAATGGTTTAGTCACTCTTATGATGAATCCTAGAAGTTTGTATGCCCTATCACAGATGGAATTTATATGTGTTCGGAAAAACATTTCGGAGTCCATTATTATTCCTAAGTCTCTCACTTCACAACATCTTTTTATTTCTACGTTATTGATTTTGTACGGGAATGTTAGCGGGTTTTTGCTTTTTGTGAACGTTATTGTGTTACATTTTTCCAGGTTAATGAACAGTTGGTTGTTGGCACAATATATTCCAAACCTATTAAAAGCCTCTTGCAATTCTAGGTTGTCGTTAATATTAGTGATTTTTTTGTAAATTTTAGTGTCGTCAGCAAAAATTTGGAATTTGGAATTTTTTTTAAATTTGCCTTTATATGTAAAATAAACAAGAGAGGTCCGGGATGTGATCCTTGTGGAATTCCTGAAGGTATATTGTAAAAACGCGAGGAGAAACCCTTAGCTCCAACTGATTTACTTCTGTTTGTGACATACGATTTGATCAATCTTAACCCCGATTTTTAACAGCTTCTTCAGAAGCAGTTAAATGTTAATTTTATCAAAGGCTTTTGAAAAATTTGTATAGATAGAGTTTATTTGATTTTTACTTCCCATAGAATTTAACATAAAATCTGTGTATTCCAGAAAGTTAGTCTTGACTGACCGTTTTCTGAAAAAGCTGTGTTTATTTTCAGATATGATTGTTTGTGCTGGAAAAAGTTGATCAAGATGATGTTGATGTTTTCCATGATCTTGCTGACAATTGGGAGTTTGGAGATGGGCCTGTAGTATATACATCTATGTGCAGGCACCCAAAAGATAAAAGTAACGGAGATCATTTTATTTATTAATGTGTTTGTTTTTCATTTAGGTTATTTACTAAAATATAACAGAGGTATCTTTTTTGATAAACTTCGGAAGAGCACCCTGTTTAAACGATATATGAAGACATAAAAACTAAGTCGCTGGATATCGCTATATAGAGGGTCAAATTAGGGGCTACAGGAAACGATTTATTAAGGAGGGCTTTAAAGAGGCCAATTAAGTGTGAAAGAAGAAAAACAGATTATGAACAGTTTTCATAGGATCAATAGCAATTTCAAATACCTAGCCCCTGGCAATTTCAAATACATACCCTCAACGTACCTACATTGCGTCTGTCCAATTGTCCAGTTAGCAATTGGTCTGTCAATACGGTATTTTTAGACGGACCGCCTAATGCAAATTCTATACATCCGTATTGAATTTAAACATACACAAATACATATAGTACTGTCCTAAATTTAGCAAACTCACTTTTGTCCACACGCGAAAAACGACCACTCTGCTCTTTACGTTTCACCCACATTAAGGTTCACTTTCACTTGAAAAATTGAGGTGATTTTAAGGGTAGGCCTGGTACGCCAAAATGACCTCTCAGCTTCTTGAGTTTAACCGACCGCAGAGATCATTTTGGAAAGACAGCGAATCTGCCAAAGGTACTCCGCGGGGTTTTTTTCAAATACAAAATGAAATTTGGTGGGGATTTTTTCTTATTAATTTTAGGGAGTATCTTAGAAAAATTGACATCTTCGGTAAAAATCTAAAGGTACGACACGCGGTTCAAGATATTGCCGAAAAGACGCATTCTGGCGGAGATGTTTTTGAATAAATATTAAGAAGAGAAATTTTACAAGCTTTTAAAAACGTGACATGGGTCGCTATCCATTCAAAATATTATACAAGAGTACATAGAATTTTAACATTATTCTGACGTTTACGGAAAATACACTTTCATTGACAATGTACGAGGCATGTTCGGAAAGTAAATGTACTGATTTTTTTTTCACTGAAAACATTCCAACCAAATGAGTCCAAGAGCGTATTGGTGGTTTGGCGATTCAGGTTATTAAGCCTAAATATAGTTACTATATGACTCCGTGGATTATGTGGACCAAAGGTGTATCGTGACAATATAAATATAAGATATTAGTTTCACTGATTTTAAATTTATTGTAATAATTTTAAGTACACGACACGAAATTATCAGAAGGATATAAAAGCTTTTTGAAAATCTACGAATAAAGCCAAACGTTTTTTCCTATCATCTATGTTTTTATGGCGATGCTTGTTAGATTTTCTATGGCATCATTGGTGCTTAGATTATCCCTAAAGCCATTTTGGGATGGTGATAATAATTTGTTTTGTTCAAGAAATTGAATAATTTGCTTCTTCATTACAGTTTCCAAGGTTTATGAGAAGGAGCTTAAGAGACTTAAGGGTTGGTAATTATATATATTCTTTTTGTTACCACTTTTATGGGTGGGTTTATCTGTGGCTTTTTTAAGACATGAAGGGAAGACACTTGTAGATATAGACAGATTGATCATGTATGTCAATGGGAAGGTCAGTTCATTTTGTAGTTCTTTTATTGTTTTATTTGTGATAATATTATTTCCCGATGATTTATTGACATTAAAAGATACATTGCGTTTCAGATTTCAATATTGGTTACATCAGTTAACTTTAATTAATCTATCTGGTTCATACTTTCCTTTTCTTCTGGTAAAATGTTAGTTATTGGTTGTCTAATTTTTTTTGCTAATTATGACCCTATATTAGTAAAACATTCGTTTACGTTTTCGAGAAATTTGTTCGAATGCTTTGCGAAAGAGATTTGGGTATTTTCAATTGTTAATTCGTCTATGTTCTTGTTATGGGATGATTTTGCACTTGTAATTTCGTTAATGATCTTCCATAATTTGCGCGAGTCATTGTAATATTCGTCTATTTTTAACTTATAAAAATTTTCTTTGACATTGCATACAACATTTTTGCAAATATTTCTGTATCTTTTATAGTATCGTTGTATAAAATTAACGCAAGGATTTAATTTAACTTTCCTGTGTAATTAATCTCTTTTTAAAATGCAATTTATAACGCTTTGGGTTATCCATGGTTTAAGATGTTGGTTTTTATCTGAAATATTTTTTTCTATTTTTTGTTATTTTTTTTATTTATTTCTATTCTTTCACATACATACATATAATCAGACATTGGTATACATAGATATCAAGTTAAGTAATAAGGAAAAAAAATGTTAATGATCCGTAACTGTATATCCGTAACTGTACCTAGAAGTATTTTGTGACACCTCACTAGGCGAACCTGTGCTGAGGTGTTCCCATATTTTGGAATAATTGAAATTCTGACGACAAAAGTAGAAACACCGTATCCTCCTTGATATTGTCAAGGAGGAGACTGTGGGTCGACCCATGGCGGCAGTATCGTATACATAAAATAAAAGATTAGTTGCAGTTAGGATCTATACATACAATTATACAAGCATCTAGTTTATGTACAAGATAGATAGTAGTTTTGATAAATAGGTTGGTAAATTATTCTAGGGACCACACGCCAATGGAATGAATAATATTGTGATTTTAATGTTTTGTCTTAAAAAAAGTTATAATTGCCTACTATTTCTTTTTAATATTTGTTTTTGGTTATGTTTGGTTCGGTGTTATGATTTTTTGAGTAAATTGAATACCTTGTTGTTTGATCCAGTATTTGATGTGTTTTTTGTGAAGAATTGTATATGGATTTGTAGTTAGTAGTTGTTTCAGTGTGGTGGGCATGAGGTTATATAGTTTGATTGCGTAATACTTGAAGTGTCTTTGCCCGTGTGAGGTATGAGTTATCGGTATGTTAAGTGTTTTTTTGTAGAGGCCCTGGTTTTAATTGCAAATTGAGGTTGCATTTGGATGTGAAGTTTATGTTGGAAGAAGTATAGTAGTACAGCTTTGGCGTAGAGTTGTCTTATTGTCATGACGTCTAGTGTTTCGTAGATTACATTCGAGCATGTGTAGCGAGGAACTTGGAGGATTAATTTAATTGTTGCCTTTTGAATTTTTTCTAATGGATCTATTGCTATATTTGTTGCACTTCCCCAAGCAAGTATGCCGGATGTAATAATGGATTGGCAAAGTGCAAAGAATATGGTTCTGAGGATTGTTATTGGAAATATGTTTTTTATTGTCTTTATCAGATGCATGACTCGTTTCAGTTTGTTTGTGATATAAGTTATGTGGTCAGTCCAGCGTAAGTTGGCATCTATTATAACTCCTAGATATTTTGTGTGGTCAACCCTTTCTATACGCTCGCATTGACATGTGCGAGAAGTTTGTCCGCAGTCGTGTATGATAAGGTCTATGTGCGGTGGAGGTTGGCCTCTTTGTGTGATGCTGTGTGTAATATAATTGGTTTTTGTTGTATTTAGGGTAAGAATGTTGTTGTTTAGCCAATTTTTGACCTCAGATAGACTTTTTTCGGCCTTTTTATATACCTCATTCCATGTTTCTGCCTGGCAGAGAAGTACTGTATTGTCAGCAAACGTTACGATTTTACCGTCGATATCAATGTCACACAGGTCGTTTATGTAAATAAGGAACATTAGGGGACCAAGAACGCTTCCCTGTGGTACTCCGTATCTAGATAGAAGTGGCTCGCTTACCATGTTGTTGATTTTAACCTGTTGCATTCTACCCGACATGAAGCTTTTCAGTATGTTTAGTTCTATGCCACTAACTCCGACGATTTTTAGTTTATTGAAGAGTTTTTCGTATTCTGTCAAAAGCTTTACATAAGTCTAAATAAATTGATATAAACCTTTTTTTTAGCATCTAGGTTATGTGTAATAAACTCAGTTACAGTGGCAATTGGGTTTTCTGTGTTCCTATTTTTTCTAAAGCCATGTTGGTTTATAGAAAGTAATTGATTTGGTATTTGACATGATGGTGTGAGTTATATATTCAATTAATTTACTCAAGGCGTTATTTGTGTCAAGGTTCTCCAGTGGGTTTATCCAGTTTGTATTGAGTAATTGTTGTTTTACTTCATTCCATTTGGTTTCCGTATTCTACACGATAACTGGGAAGGGCTGCAATCTTTGTTTTTTCTTTTTTGTAATAGATAATATTGTTGTATAGTGGTCGGTTATAGTAGAGGTGAATATGATTAATTTGAGTTGGTTGATTTTATAGCCTTACCGAATATGTGGTCGATGCAAGATGTGCTGTCATTAGCTACAAGCGTAGGTTTATTTATCAAACTTTTAAGTCCGAGGGAGGCCAATGTTTGCAGATAATCAGTTCTATTGGGATGACCGTTTTCTAATATGTCAATTTTTATATCTCCGATGAGGAAGACATTATTTGTGTTTTTTAGAAGATTGAGTTCATCAGAAAGCATTTCAAGAAACTGATTAATATTAGTTGTAGCCGGTAATCGATAAAGAACTAATTTCGTGGTTTCATCACCCACTTTGATATTCAAGCAGTTTGTGTAGGTAAGCCCGTTGACGGCACTACCTTACGTGGGTTAGAATGACATAGCGGCCACTCTTGCTATAAACGTTTATGGACGTCGATAGTTATACCCGACTACCAAATAAGATACGGTATTCACAAAATGGTACTCACTGTAAGGTCTTCTGGCTGGTTTTCATTCGGCGACAGTCACAGATTATCCACAAGCGTGCTCGCTATTACTTGTTTTGGGTTATTTCATAACCCACGATAGAAATCTGAGTCACGTCACGATTCACGTAGGGAGTTTACACAAAGTACACGATTAAAAACGCTATGATTTATACTTTATGTCACGATAATAACACTTCGACATAGGGCGAAATGTCATGGTAAGATATGTTACGATGCTGGTACACAGACTGACGATAAGGCGGTACTTGACTTCTGTCTTGTGTAGGTACCCTTAATGTGCGGAATACAAAAATCTGGATTCCTTCCGATCCTAAAGGCCGATTGGAACACAAATACGAACGAAACCCATGAGCGTTATGAAAACTTCCTCCCACCAAAATACAGCAATTGTATGAAACGTGACGTAGACGAAAATAAGACGAAGCAAAAATTTAACTTAGATTTGAATGATAACTAGATATAGATAAACTAGACGATACGAAATTAAATTATACGATTAACTTAGACGTAAAAAGAATAAAACGAACTGCGAAACGATGATGATTAGTCTCATTGACTAGGCAATGGGCACGATTGTTGGATGTAAGAGAAGATTCATTCAAAGTACAAAACGTAGGGATAACTACAAGATTTTTAATTTTGATTCTAGTCACGTCATCCGTAGAGAGTAATGTGCAATGTTTGGTTAAATATAGAACACGAATTTCGATACGATTGAGTGGAAAATCCAAACGACGAGAGGCTTTGTTGTGAAAGTTGTGCACGAATAGATAACAGTAACCAATAAGACGTAGAAGTTTCCGAATACGATATAATTTGTTTAATAAGAAGTCCGGCAGATTTTCATCGTGTTGGACTAATGACAATTGAACTCGTTCCTCAGAGTGGAGTTCAGTTTTGTTAACATGGCCATCTAAGATAGGCCAAGGGTCGTTTGGCTGGACAAGCCCGGAAGGCACCGCCCACCATAACACGTTATGGTTTAGATTGGCTGGAGAATGGCCACGTGAAACGATATCCGATGGATTATCAACTGATGATGCTTGAGGCCAATGGTTAGATGCGATAACTGTCAAAAACGATAATTGGTCGGTGTAACGATTCCCGTGACGAATGTCATCGGGTGGAGTATCCGGTGGCCTCCACTTCCATTCCAATACCTGAAGAGTAGGAGAATGATCAACATTCTTGAAGATTACATCAGTGAGATAGTAGTCCGGCGGTAGAAAGGCGCGAAATTTCGGTTTGTTGTAATCCCACTTCTGCAGTTCAAGTTGACCTCGTTTGATGTTTTTTTATTTATTTTTTTTTATTATTATTTGAAATATACATATATATAACAGAATTAAAAAGAAAATATTTGGTTCTTAAAAACTAAATACAGATAAGTTATTTCTTGTTAATGAATCTACCCAATTTAAAAGAGAAAACATTTCTCGTGTTTGAATTGGGGAGTTATGCTAGAAAAAGATAAAGTAAAAATAATATACATATATTTAATCTTTTTTTTAAATTAAGAAAATAAACTTATGAATGAAAACAAATATTGATTAATAAATTTACTAACATAGCAGTTACTAAATTAGATATACATGATACATGTAGTATAATGAGTCTAGTTTTTGCACTGTTAATTCGTGGTGGAATTCCATTGTAATAGAATTGAAATTAAAAAACTTTTTCACTTTGTTCCACTTATTTATTATTACCAGGACCGGTTTCATCCTACTACGGACATTTTCAGACTGGTAGTTGAAACTCTTATGCTATTGATTTTATACAAACTTAGGCAGGGGTACACAACATTGTCTATATATGCTGAATGATTCTATTTTGTTAATTTAAGGATGAATGATTCTATTTTGTTAACCTTAAGTATAGTAGATAATTAAAAGTACAAATAATATTATTACATTTCTCGTAATAGGTAGGTGTTAGATGGTAAGTACATAATATTTGATTCTAACAATTGGATTAGCTGATAATAATTGCAGGAGTAGGTACATAATGTTAAGTTACAACAATAATCGCTTCATTTCAGTTCAAATGCTGATGAAATATTTTAAGAGGATATGTGAAAATGAGAAGAATACATTAATTTTTAATTTTTTTTTTTTTCATTAATGAAGGAATTAAATGATTAATTTTGAACTAAAGTACCAAATATTATAATTATGACTTGATCAAGTACTACTAATCGGTACAAATTCGTTCAGTGGAATTAAAATTTATAATTTGTGTTGGGTTGATCTAGTAGTAGTTTTATTTGTGATTTAAAGGTTTTATAATTTTCTTCAGATTTGATTTTATATGGGAGGGCATTAAAAAATTTTATACCTTGATAGGTATAGTGGTGTTGAAAAGCACTAGTTTTAATTTTAGGGATATCTAGGTTGCCACGTGATATTGATCGGTTACTTATTTTTGTGATTGTTGTTGTAGTATTGAAATGATCTTTGTGGATTTGCAACAGTGAGTTCTTTTTAAAAATTTTGTTAAGACTAAGAACCCTAAAAGATTCAAACAGCTGTACTGTTGGAAATATAGATGGTTTTCTTATAATGACTTTTAGAATCAACCTCTGTACCCTTTCTACAGGTTGAAGGTTAGTTTTAAAGGTTTCCCCCCACCCGATTATTCCATATTGTAGAATAGATTGGGCAAGAGAGAAATAAATAGTTTTAATCATACTAGATGATAGGATGTTTCTCAATCTAATGAATATGTAAATAAGTTTTCTTACTCTGTTTACCGTATTTTCGACTTGTTCGTTCCATTTTAAGTGTCTGTCTACAATGACACCCAGATACTTTATACTATTTTTGTATGTTATTGGTAAGCAATTGCCATCTTTGCATTCCCTTTTATTTTCTGAATGGATTTTATTATTATGCTGAATGGATTTTAATAGTTATATTGTTCTCGACATTTTTTTCTTTCAAGGAGAATGGAATAAAATTAGTTTTTTCTGTATTTAGTGAGAGACAATTTAGGTCAAAACAAGTTTTAAGAATGTTTATATTGATATTAGCTATACTCATTGTTTCCTCCCATGTTTTTCCTTTAGTGATAACAACAGTGTCATCTGCATAAGATATGATATCTCCAACAATGGGAAGAGTGAACATTTGATTTGCATATATAATAAAAAGGATTGGACCGATGACAGTTCCTTGTGGTATACCAAATGACGATGTTTTGGGTTCACTTAATGTATTATTTATTTTTACAAATTGTAGTCTCACTTTTAGGTAACTTTGGAACTATGATAGAACTGCTCCATCCATTCCAATTTGTTTAAGTTTCTTATTAAGTTTTGAATGTGATATGCTATCAAATGCCTTTCGGAGATCGATGAAGATTCCAAGACATTTTTCTCCATTATCTAGTTTTTGCATTATTGTGGATGTTAATTTAGCAATCGCATCTTGGGTGCTGAGATTGTCCCTAAATCCAAACTGGTTTGGGCTTATTATCTTTTTATCTTTTATGTATTTGTTGAGTTGCTTTTTAACAAATTTTTCATATATTTTTGCTATGTTTGATGTAAGTGCTATAGGACGGTAATTGAAAATATTTTATTCGTCTCCAGATTTAAAAACAGGGGTGACAATGGTTTTCTTGTAGTTGTTAGGAAATACACCCTTCTTCAGACTTATATTAATTATATGAGTAATTGGCTTGATGATTATGTCACATACGGCTTTCAATGTTTTTACAGTTATGTTGTCATAGCCAGGGCTTGCTGATCCCCGTAAACTTAATATAGCATTTTCAACTTCTACGTCAGTTACTGAAGCAAATGTGTGGAAACCTTCTTCAAAAATTGAGTTTTGCTCTGGTTGGGGAGTTTCTTTGTTGGCTGGTGTAATATTGCGAGCAAGATTTGAGCCAACATTAGCAAAAAACTTGTTAAAAATATTACCACAGAGTTTTGGATTTTTTTCGGTGTCAGTGTTGATTCCGTGATGAGTAATTTCATTAGGTAATTTTTTTTGTGCTTTTGTTCGTTATTGAATTGATGATTTTCCAAAACTCTTTGCTGTCTTGACCAGCATTTTTTATTTTATTACGAAAATACTTTTCTTTTGTCAGTCTAATTAAAAGCATAGTATTTGATGACTTCGGATTGCATTTGTCGAGCTTGTTCCAGATTCGATATTCGTATCCGAAGTGATCGCGTGGCATGCGAGTGATAATAAGGAACTCCAGTGAAAAATATTATGGCTTTAAAAAAATATGTTCATATAGACCAATAAACGCTGATTCTGAATATATAACTTTTATTTAATAATATTAAACGTACAGTTTTTAAAAAAATATTAAAAAGTGCATTTTTAATATTCTCGTTAAAACACAGCGTCAGGTTGGTATGCTGTGTAATGCTGTTATGGTGACGTCACAATAGTAATCGCGGTAATGACTGGTTTATTTATGCTATACGTCATTTATATGGGAATTTAGGTATGACACAAGCGAATGTTCTATATATTTCTTATTTTTGAAGATGTCGTAAAAGCATATACCTTTATAGAAAGTTAATAGAATTGCCTTTTAGATTTTTGTATCTGACATATACGATTGTGTTTGAAAAATGCAGTATTTTAAGTTTCAAAATGAAAAAATTTAAAAAAAACAGCCGACTGTAAACATATTCTATTAAATGGTCGAAAAAATTAGGAAAATTCAAAATTTAAAAAATACAGTCCTCTTACTTTATGAATTTGGAATAAAACTGTCACTTCACTTTTTATCTCGTTCATACAATTAAAAACGATAAAAAAATATTATAATAATTCCGAAAAAATAACTGAAAAAATCCGACATCTTGGACTCGGTTTTACGCAATTAATGCGTTGATTTCTCGAATTTGTATTTATTTACACATGCATAAGGCTTTTACATTATCAAATAATATAACTTTTATGGAAGTTTTATTAAATTCACGCGGAAAAGTCATTAAAATTATAGAGAAGTAACCTTTGATTATGTAATGTCAGTAACCTAAAAACCGAACGAAACTAAATCACCAAAAAAACATTATTTAAGGACTAAAACTGAAAAAAAAGTACAGGCAGCATTAGTACTTATGCTGAATTACACTAATATCACAGTGAATTAATCATTTAAACGAAAATTATCATCAAAAACAGCAAACTGCAAGTTAAATTTATTCATCAACGTCATTCATTGTTTTGCAAAGAATTTGATTTCGCCATTTGCAATAAATAAGCCATTAGCCAATCAACGCGTTATAATAAACAAGATGGCCGCGCGCCTGCGCAAATCTATGTGAGATTCAAGAAAACCAACATAAAAATCTTAAATATATGAATCGTTATTTTAATAGATGACGTCACAAAATTCACCATAGATATGGGTGTTTTCGAGGGATCTCCAAAAATTAAAACTTTGAAAATTATTTTAACTATTAAAACTAACTCTAAAAAAAAAAAAAAATATGCAGTAATTTAAGTTAGAAGGTCATTTTTCATAAAAAAAAATAAAAAAAATGGACTGGACTTCTCTATTCGTAACCCTTATTTTCTGTCAACGGTTTGACAATACTATAGGACCGAATATAGGCAGGTGTACCACAAGTTACTGGGTGTAATGGTTAATCCGGGGTAGATTCCGATAATGGATGATGCCAAAATATTCTTTGGAACGCGTGATTTGGCTCTTGAAGGAATATTTGGCGATAAATTTTCCGTACCTCAGCAAGGTGGTACACCACAGATGGTGAACGACAGTTTTGCAGAAGTTCAGCAATGTTCGTTAGAAGCTTGGGAGGAACGATAAGGAAGGCATCATTTGACGATGATTCATTTACCTCCGTCACCAAGGCATCGAAGACCATTTGCAACTTAGTGGTAACGGTGCCAGGACGAAGAATGCAATTACGAAGTATGTGATGCCTTTTCTTGAGTAAATCTTTCCCAGGAACACGTGTCATGTGACCACTGTGCAAGTAGTCAGTCATGAAAGCGAAGTACGGTTCACGTAAACTGGGCTTTACTGTCTGTTTACGTTCGAGTGAAAGGATGATGCGCGAAGAGCCTTCGCGCGAACCGGGAAGCGATATCCTTGTCTTTTTTTCGAAAAGGTAAGGCTACGATGATTTTCCCCGAAGGGTCACGCGAGTGATCAGTGTAATGCACATGTTCATCACGTTGTTCTTCAGGAAGACGGTACTGGTTGGTTTCGATAAATTGACAAGAAAAATCACGTGAATGTTCAATGCGATATACTTGGTCACAACGTTGTTTGGTGGGATGTGAAGACTGAGGAAATGTGTCCAACTCCCTCAGTCTCTTGATTTCTTCGGGGAGATGGTACTGGTTGGTTTCGATAAAAGAATTTGTTTGATGATCGGTAGCAAAACCAACCGAACCCAAAGGAAGCCAACCGAATGATGAATTGACAGCTGAAGGCTGGTGATGATCACCCGTTAATTGGTGTCTCAAAATCGATGAAAGTACGTCAGTCGGTCCAGTGTCAGTTGTCAGTTTGTAATAGTCAGGGTCGGCACGAGGTATGTCTCGGAAGTGATGACAGGATAGCTTGTCGAATTGAATTGGCGATGGAAGTAACTTCATGTGGACAATAATTTGCCCCTTATCCTCGACATTTAAATTGGTGACACCTGACTCGATTGTAGAAGATTGGCCTAAGCCGCGAATTCTCTGAGAGCTGACTGGAGGTTTGGCAGTGCAATCGGTTACAACATGTGCTTGACTGTCTGAAACGGTCAATGCGCGGAATGTTTTAAATCTGCCGGATGGATTACGATTGCTAATATGATCAATTGGCAAACGAACGATGGAGCTGTCACCGAAATTAGCGAGGAAAAGAACTGGATGATCAGAAATAGAAACTCCTTGAATGGCGAACGTTGTGGGTCGTTGGTACTTCTCTTCAGCAGGAATGCTATCTTCCCTATGAAGTAGAGTGTGATGTTTACTAATAATTCGTGAGACAATAAGAAGGCGTGAGACAATTCAGGCACCAACGGTGTGCCTTGGCGAATTGAGCGCGTTCCTGAACCGTTTTGAGTGCAAATGCTTTACACTTATTAGCGATTGGATGAGTTCCCTCGCAAAACGAGCACTTTGAATAAGTGAACGCAGTCAAGGACCCTTTGATTTCAGGTTTCGCCTTCTTCATGTCACAAAAAAGCGATGACGTTTGTGTTATGACAGCTTGATCGTGAAATGTAGAAATGTTTTGGTTTGATACGATAATATTTTCGGGTTCCGATTCGAAAGATTGATTCGTAAATTCCTTGTGAATTACGACGATTTTGAAATGAACATCATTAAAAGCCTCGCGAACTTGATTCTCAATATTATTGTTTGCCTTATCTAATGCTAAAAATTCAGCGTGGATGGTTTTAAAATCATTAACAATGTTTTGTAACCTCGTAAATACGCTAGAAATAGTGGATAATTAGTAGCATCTTGCAAAACGCTTCGAGCGACCTCATACATTTGGTTTATTTGGCTAATAGCTACTTCGTATGCGATACATTCCTTGTAATTTTCTAGCCATTTTTAAACAATAAACAAATGTACAGACGAAATAATCTTGAAAACATAATTTATAAACAAATAGAATTCGTTCATTCAAATGTACGGTAGATAGATAAATAATTAAGAACTACGAGTAGTAAACTAATTCTACGATTAACTTAAATTCACTATTCGAATAAATGACATTTCAATTTACGAAATATTTAATAGCATTCTTTCGTTTTGCCATTGAAAGAATATCTAAAGATTTGCTGATTTCGGCACCAAAAAATGATAAGTTGGCACGTTGATGGCACTACCTTACGTGGGTTAGAATGACCTTGCGGCCACTCTTGCTATAAACGCTTATGGACTTCGATAGTTATGCCCGACCACGAAATAAAATACGGTATTCACAAAGTGGTACTCACTGTGGGGTCTTCTGGCTGGTTGTTATTCGGCGATAGTCACAGATTATCCATAAGCGTGCGATATTGTTTGTTTTGGGTTATTTCATAACCCATGATAGAAAGCTAAGTCACGTCACGATTCATGTAGGGAGTTTACACAAAGTATACAATAAAAAACGATATGATTTATACTTTATGTCACGATAATAACACTTCGATGTAGAGCAAAATGTCACGGACCGATATATTACGTAGGTGGTTGACAGACTGACAATAAAGCGGTACTTGACTTCTGTCTATGCGGTTGTGTAGGTACTGTTATGAGTTGCCCATAAATCGTACGAACGGACTATACAAGCGGCAAGCAGCTGTGTCACGTGCACAGTACATGTACATTCTCGCATGATTATTGCTGTCCCTCTCAGGCTGGCAGAAGACATTACCATATATGGCCACACGGCGCGAATTCCAGCCAATGGCAGAAGACATTACCTTATAGGGCACGCGTTCGAGTCTTCCGTCTCGCTCATCACGGGCAGAGAGATCCAGCCACCGATCGCCGAAGCGACAGACATATTTCAGACAACGGCGCGAGCGGTCGTACGCACTACTACGTACTGTCGGGCAGTATGCCACCCTTCGACGCGGCTAATTAAGTCTTCACCTACGAACCAAGTATGGCGCTATCACCACAGCCGCCTGTATAATCCTACTGCCGCCTACCATGGCAGCCCTGGCCGCCCGGCTTTTAATCCGCCTACGTGCCGACGAGCCGAGTAATTCACAACTGCCGCCTACTTAATACCATGGCCGCCCAGACGCGCCCGGCTTTTAATCCGCCTACATTGCCGATAGCCGCTTAATTCACCGTTATCACCCACCGGTTCGGTAAGCTGACCGAATCCGCCCACCCTGACGCCGAGAAGCCGCCCTCTCCCGCCGAGCCGCCCAGTTCCTGCACACAGTCTATGAGCTTTGCTCTAGACCTCTCCACTTCGTAGGGAAGCTGCCTGCATCCGTACGACGCCACGTGAGATTCTAACCCTCTTATAGTCTTTCCGAGCCTAAATTCAGTAGTATTTCTAGTGCCTCACTCTCTCTAATGCTAGGCCTTAAACAGCTTACCTGGTTGCCTGTACTGTTCACCCTTGCATTATTGAATACATTTGAATTGTGCCCAAACCTTGTTTCATTGGAGTCAACCATCGACAGCCTCGGAGGAGCCCTACGACCCTGAGCTGAGCCTTCCAAGCCGAGGCATATGGCCCCCGGGGGCCTGCTTAACACTTGTCCCCCCCCGGGAGGGACATATTTCTGGAGACCAGAAGTATAACACTGGACCCTACGTGGCTTCAGTATCACCCTGGCCCCAGGAAGTATGACACTGGCGCGCCAACTGGGCCGAAGTCTTGTCGATTGTTGTCTCCCTAGAAACATAATTATGTAATCTTAGCTATAAATATTTTATATTTGTGCTCCCATCAACAACGGTAGCTCTGTGTGAATTATTCCAAACGTCGCGAGTCCGTCGGCTAGTGCTATTCGAGGTTAGGTATTTTAAACATCGCTTATTACCGTAACGTTGTAGCTCTGTGTGAATTATTCCAAACGTCGCGAGTCCGTCGGCTAGTGCTATTCGAGTGTTAGGTATTTTAAACATCGCTTACTACAGTAGCATTCTCACGCTATTACGTTTCTATCGCGGCAGTCAGAGTTGTTCGTCATTCGCGCGGAATTTTTTTTAATTGAGTAATGAATCTCGTTACTTTGAATCTCCACCTTGATGCTGTGTAAGTTGTATTATTTCTTCCTTGAAGAGCAGTGGTTGTTTCCAATAAAAGGTAGTAACTACTGTCGGGTTGTGCTCGTCCACATCCGTTTCCCTGTAATAGGAGGATATAATGTCGACTGCCAGCAACTGCTCTCGTCTTCTATAATCGTCCGAAATTTTTTTTTGCTTTGTTCATTATAATAACGCAAAATCATGGAGGCCACCATACCAATAATGGATAGAATATTAAATTTCGAGAAAGCAAACGCGTCGGTAATAAGAAAAATGTTGACAGATAGAGGCGTAGTTCCCAAAAGGGCTTTATTAACTTTACAGAAACAATGTGTTGAGTTTAACGAATCCCGGAAGTTGAATTATAAAATAAACGTTAAACGAAAAGTTCAATAAATAATGAGTACAAGTTATAAAGTTAAGTTTCTTTCTCTCAATAGGTAGTTTTAAAACACAAAATGGAAAACGACGTTACATAATGTTATAAAAGAGAAATTTTAAAGCAACAAAATTATAAATTTTCAAAACAAAATAAGTTAATATGGAGAGCTTCCCTTGTAATAATAGATAAAGCCACAATTGTTATTTTTCTTCATAGAAGTTTTGATTTATTGTTAATACATTAGAATAAATTAGAATTGTAATTTTGATTGTTGATTGTCTAAGGCAGAGTAGCTAACTGCGTATTGGATTAATGAACAGTTCAGGACAATGTAGATTAATAACATAAATTGTAGAAAAAAAAAAGAATAAACAAATTCAGTCAAAAGTTTTTTTTTAGAAACAAAAGTTTAGGTACAGATCGGTTAAAAAATAGTAAAGTTCTTAGAAGTTTAATGATGTTTCGTTGTAAATCATGAGTGTCATGAACCCACGATTAGAGATCGTACATCATTGAATTAATACTCCATAATACACAAATTAGAAAACACAATGTTGTTAAAGTAATAAACGATCGGGAAAGGGAACAAACTTGTATATAAAAATGTATATAAACAAGGCAACGTATATATAAAATGTATATAAACAAGGCAACGTGTATATCAATGTATATAATTGGCTAAGTGTTTTTTTTGTTAGTTTAAGTCTCTTAAAATCTATCTGAATTGCTTTCGTACTAAAGTGGTAGAAAATTAAATAAATTAGTGAAAAACAGTAGAACATCATTAAAAGAATAAATTCCAAACTACAAGGTATATGTTACTAGATACTTGATTTTTCGAATGATTATCTAAGGAAGGTTTAATAATAAAATTTTGTATATGCTATAGGTATTTACCATAGAGACAGTATTGGAACATGCATTGTTTTTTAATCGGGACTATCCCACTCTAAATAGTAGTATGCGGATAATAAAATAGACCATCGTGGGTAAAGACACTTCAGAGGAAACAAGTGAATAGCATCATATGTTCGAATTTTTTAAAGGGAAATCCTTGTCAAATATAACAGAATAATCTCTCGAATAAAGAACATTTAAATGTTTAGCTTCAATTAAGTTTTTTTTCATAAGAATGTAGGAATGATTTCGGCAACAAATTTACATGAATGAATAACAGTATAATGGAATTCAGGATAGAAAAAGATAAAATAAGTTTTTTTGGAAACATCTGTGGAAAATTATTAAAACATAGAATTAAAAAGTAAACTACGACAGTTAAATAGGTATTGTCATTTAGTAACAAAAACAAATAGTGAATAGAATCCAATTATTAATGTCTTACTTGTAATGAAGGAAAGGGTTATAAAATTATAAGAAATTGTCTTCTTCATTTTTTCTCGTATTCATAAATATGACAACGTGATCGTTGTTAGGAAATTATATCATATTAGATATTGAGTTAATAGACTCAAGAAATGTACTACGGATACATAGGTACCCGCGTATACAATTCTGGTTTCGAACCGTTATAGGAATGCCTTCCTCAGAATTAGGGCAAGGTGGGATTGTTAAGATGTGAAATCTTGAACAAAAAAAAAAAAGGAATTTGTGATATAGGAAAGAATTGGAAATAGAGAATTAACCCCTCAAGTAAGCTTTAGGTAATTGTAAATTCGTATAGTTTTGACATAGCTATTTTAGAAAAATGTCATGGCGCCCTTTAAAGTTAAATACAATGGAATTTTTAATATTTTTAAAACAAAATGATAGTAAAGTGAACAAAAGTTAAAAAAGTTATGAACAGGAAAGTTGAGTTTAAACTGAGACTTATAGTGAAAATTTATTAGTAAAAAAAGTTATCATTGGATAATATTGTTAAATTAAGAAGTAAATAAATAATAGACATGGAATTTTTTTTAAAAAAGGAATTTTCAAATAATCAGTCAAACAATTAAAAGTTTTAAATTTTGGAAGTGGTAGTAAGAAGCAACGTCGTTAGCAATTCAATTATGATTCAATTTTTTTTATGTATATAAATTGTTAGCTTATAACATGTAATGTTAAAGGTAAACACACGAATTGAATACTTAGGTATTTGAGCGACTTAGTCAGTGTGTATAACGCATCGTATAGCGGTGTTATAAATCTGTGTTGTTAGAATTTGGAAACGATTCCTGTTAAATATAGAGTAACCTTTTAAAGAGAAATTTTATAGAAATTGTAGTAACATAAATTTTAAAATAAGTGAAGTTCTGTTTTTTTGGATATTGTGTTATTTTTATGTGTTGTTTTTTGCCGAAGCACAGGCATTTGAGAAGGGTACTGTATTTTTCTCATTTGTGTTGGTGAACTAAGGCAAGGTTACGGTTCTCTGAACGTAACGGTGTGGCCACACGGAGATAGACGTTTGCAAACGTATCTCTTGAAAACACGAGAGGATTATAGTATAGCCTGATAATTATACGACGCTATAGGAGAGATCCTTATAATATGCCAAACGCTATAGGAGGTATCCTTTTAATATGACCGACGCTATAGGAGGCGTATCCTGAGAATTACACGGAGAGGAAAACAGAAAAACAGAACAGGGGATGGTAATTAGTCCATCAGTAGGAAAAGAAATTGGTTACAAATTATAATAACACAGCAAATTTAAACACGAGGTGCATGTATTGTATTGTCCTCTACATAAGGTTGTAAAATGCGAATATGTATCAGTCTCATTGATTACATGACTTAGTCAGCATTATTGTCCATCATTGGATGACCTTAATAAAAAATTGTAAATTTATTCACGAGGTACATGTATTGTATTGTCCTTTATATAATAACCCAAGGACGTCATGAACCCTAGTGGTTAGTACGAGGTTATAACGCATATAACTTAACCTTTGTTATTAGAGAAGTATACAATTCCTTTCTTAATGGATCGTCATCACAAGTGTTGACAATCCGGGACGCCGGTATGTCTCCACGTGAAGACTTGTTGTCATTATTTTTATTATGAAAAAAAGAGGTAACTCACCTTACACTAGTGAAATTACTGATGCGATATTTAGTTCATTTATTGTAATGACTATTATTGGTAGTAATAATTTATTACTTTCTCCTAGTGCGTAGCCACTTAGGTTGTTTTTTTTTTAAAAAAATGTTTTTTTAAATTTATATATGAATATGGCTACATAAGTATATAAATTCGTCTAGGAAACATGACACGATACACTGATTGAGGGCGTAGTTCAAGGAACCCTAAATTAGGCTAGGTTTTTCATTAGAAAAAACTGCGTTAGGTATTCAGTATCCTGCCCGGGACCGAAGTAGAGACCTAATTTCTATTTTCGTGGAACAATTTGCATTCTAAAAAGTACTTAATTTTAGATGCAATGAAAGAATATGCAAGCATATTCTTTTCTTTTCGTTGACAAGAGACGGCATAAGAAAATTCTTGTACAAGTGGTAGGTATAAAGGCACCTAGTTCTCATACTGGGGTAGGTCATTGGGTAGTAAGAAACTTAGGAACCTTATGGTTGTAAATAACCTTGTGTATATATTAATATAAGGTCATGTATAAATGGAAATATCATTTCAATTATAATTTTTTTTTATTTTTTGTCTTTTTTTTTTTTCGGGTTTTTCAATCTCTTTCATTGTCGAATTATTCTCACATGTAGGTTAAATCGTTATAGTATTGGACATCTCACACGTTGCGATATAGGAGAAATTGGGGCGGTAAAACGTTCACAATCGGGTAGTTACCCACTCCTTAACGGGGTATGTCTCAATTCTAGCGTATGTTGGAGTGAATTCACGATGAAAAGGCAATGTAATAATTATATTATCACATTTTGGTTATCAGAATAGGCCCAATAGACAACACTATTCGGTTCACATAGGTTGTGGTGGTATCGAATTTTAACCTTCTTCCGCGATCATATAACAACGGTTACTCGTTGTGTGGTATTATAGAGCTGTTACAAGTCCGATAGGATGGAACTTGGGTATCGACCTAACGTGTCATTCGGCAGGTAACTATAATCCAAAGCGTGATAGGATGGCTAAACTCCTTAGAATTAGAGCAGGAAGATTGTTGGAAACGCGAATTTCCGAACAATTAAAGTATATATGATTCCGGTGTTAGGAAGAAATTCGTTACTCAATTAAGGAAAAATTTTTCCTCTTCTAATAACATTGTCGGTAGTATTAAATTTTCGTATTTTTTGGTAAAAATACGTGGCGTTGTTGTTATTTATTTTAATTTTTTTTCTTCTCTCCTTACGTAGTCAAACCCTGAGAGTTTAAGTTGAGTTGAAACAAACTCGAATTGAAAGTTATTTAACAAAATTGTACACACACACATAGAGTTTTTGGTGGGTAAACAAATGTATATTCAAGTGTTTTAATTATGATAAATGTAATTAATTAAATTACTATATAAATATTTTGTAAACACGTAATTGATTACTTCGGTATCAATATGGTAAGCCAGCGTGTAAAGTCCTTGCCATATCAGGACGCAATTGTACGGTGTTTTGTAACTTGCTATATCACTGTATTCAAATAAGGAGTAGTACTTCTCGTAGTAAGAAGATTTAAGAGTATGCACCCAGTTGAGTAAATTAGCTCGGTAATGTCATAAAGTTATGTCATTCGGGTCGTATTGTTCTTACTAGAGAATAATGTAATTGCACTTATGGTCATTACGGTTCGTCTGGTTATTTTGGTGGGAACACCTAGAGGGTGTCCTATGTGGTTTCGTCGAACGCAAGTTCACCGTGAGGATTCCAAGGGATCTATCCGGTTGTCTATGTCGTTGCGGCAAGGGTGTATTTCTAGTACATCAAGTACAGCGCTGTACGGGTCACCGAGGGTGAGTCGAGAAAACATGAGAGGATTCATATTATGCCTGAAAATTAATATTCATGATAGGTTTTGTAGCATTACCTTACAATTATATGCGAACATGAGAGGATGGTCGTTTATGCCTGATAATTAAATGCAAACCAGACAAACCATGACAAGCTGAGAGTGCGGGAAACTAACATTTGGGTTAGAATTGAATTGTGAAAATAGCATAGTGTATAAAAACAAAGTTGTATAATTTTAAAAAATTCCATTGTAAGACGCGAATATGAGTGGTTTCGATCATTTCATGACATTGGTCAGCGTACAATATTCCATAACAGGAATAAAGTGTATAAAAACAAAGTTGTATAATTTTAAAAAATTCCATTGTAAGACGCGAATATGAGTGGTTTCGATCATTTTATGACATTGGTCAGCGTACAATATTCCATAACAGGAATAAAGTGTATAAAAACAAAGTTGTATAATTTTAAGAATTCTATTGTAAGACGCGAATATGAGTTGATTTCGATCATTTCATGACATTGGTCAGCGTACAATATTCCATAACAGGAATATAGTGTATAAAAACAAAGTTGTATAATTTTAAAAAATTCCATTGTAAGACGCGAATATGAGTGGTTTCGATCATTTCATGACATTGGTCAGCGTACAATATTCCATAACAGGAATAAAGTGTATAAAAACAAAGTTGTATAATTTTAAAAAATTCTATTGTAAGACGCGAATATGAGTTGGTTTCGATCATTTCATGACATTGGTCAGCGTACAATATTCCATAACAGGAATAGTGTGGGAAATTTTTTGTCTAATTTTAAGATTTTTACATGGTAGAAATCCTTCTCGTAAGGGTCATGTTTTCTTTATTTCTTCATGCACCTTCGTTAGCGTGTCTTGTATCGCACTAGGTACGTCACATTTTTTTTAATTTCTTGAGAGAGTTGGCAACCTTTGTTCAGTTTATTGCTAGTTTTTTTAGCTTGGCTCACAGGTAGTTAAAATTTTGTTGGCTCTTAGGTAGGGAGTGTTTAAATCCTGGTGAAGAGGTAGCTCTGTACCTCACATTGTGGCAACCATCGCATCACATGCTGTATGGAAGGTCGTGGTCCCCTGCATCAGCCTCGCTGCCTTTTCCCTTCATTTTTCAGGGGAAGGAGGGTAGTGTTATGAGTTGCCCATAAATCGTACGAACGGACTATACAAGCGGCAAGCAGCTGTGTCACGTGCACAGTACATGTACATTCTCGCATGATTATTGCTGTCCCTCTCAGGCTGGCAGAAGACATTACCATATATGGCCACACGGCGCGAATTCCAGCCAATGGCAGAAGACATTACCTTATAGGGCACGCGTTCGAGTCTTCCGTCTCGCTCATCACGGGCAGAGAGATCCAGCCACCGATCGCCGAAGCGACAGACATATTTCAGACAACGGCGCGAGCGGTCGTACGCACTACTACGTACTGTCGGGCAGTATGCCACCCTTCGACGCGGCTAATTAAGTCTTCACCTACGAACCAAGTATGGCGCTATCACCACAGCCGCCTGTATAATCCTACTGCCGCCTACCATGGCAGCCCTGGCCGCCTGGCTTTTAATCCGCCTACGTGCCGACGAGCCGAGTAATTCACAACTGCCGCCTACTTAATACCATGGCCGCCCAGACGCGCCCGGCTTTTAATCCGCCTACATTGCCGATAGCCGCTTAATTCACCGTTATCACCCACCGGTTCGGTAAGCTGACCGAATCCGCCCACCCTGACGCCGAGAAGCCGCCCTCTCCCGCCGAACCGCCCAGTTCCTGCACACAGTCTATGAGCTTTGCTATAGACCTCTCCACTTCGTAGGGAAGCTGCCTGCATCCGTACGACGCCACGTGAGATTCTAACCCTCTTATAGTCTTTCCGAGCCTAAATTCAGTAGTATTTCTAGTGCCTCACTCTCTCTAATGCTAGGCCTTAAACAGCTTACCTGGTTGCCTGTACTGTTCACCCTTGCATTATTGAATACATTTGAATTGTGCCCAAACCTTGTTTCATTGGAGTCAACCATCGACAGCCTCGGAGGAGCCCTACGACCCTGAGCTGAGCCTTCCAAGCCGAGGCATATGGCCCCCGGGGGGCCTGCTTAACACTTGTCCCCCCCCGGGAGGGACATATTTCTGGAGACCAGAAGTATAACACTGGACCCTACGTGGCTTCAGTATCACCCTGGCCCCAGGAAGTATGACAGTACCTTTAATGTGCGGAATACCAAAATCTGGATTCTTTCCGATCCTAAAGGCCGATCGGAACACAAATACGAACGAAACCCATCAGCGTTTTGAAACAGTTTACAATTGGGAATTTCATTTCATTGAATTTTATTTCATTGTTTTAATGTCATCTTTAATGTACACCATCACACCACCATTTTTTGTGTGATTCAAAATTGTTGCATTTGAGGTGTAATTATTAATATGCAAGGGTGAATATTTATCCTTTTTCCAGCATTCAGTGAAGATAATTATAGCTAGATTAATTTTTAGATTTTTAATTAATATTTGAAGTTCATTTTAACCAAAATGATGCCTTTTCGGACCCAAAAAGCTGAGGAAATGATTTTTTTTGCCCGAAATTGTGGTTTTCAATTTTTTGACAAATGTGGAATTGGTGTGACGCCACTATGATGGCTGTTTTTTTTCCAGGCTTGTCGCCCACTATCATCTCCAGTCACAAAACAGATCCGAAATCCGCACCTTTTTTCTTGTAGGTGTTATTCCTTCCGTGAGTAAAAAGCAAATCACAGCACTTGGCTGAATTTTTGCGGACACCTTTCACGCAGCTGGACACTACAACGTGAGTTTACGTACTAAAATATTCTGACGATGCTCGTTCTGGTCAAGAGTACCTTTCTACCACTCAAACAACCAAAAACCACCGCCCATTATGGTCACAGTACCCTTACTTTCTGAACATGCGAAGTATAATTATGCAGCCAGTAGAAAGTGTGATTTTACGAGTTGAAGTAGGTACTCAAATTCCTCTAATATTCACCAAAAATTAACAAATATGAAATAAAAATCACCAAGAGTAGGATTTTTTTTAATAGATTTCAAATGAAATGCGCGTGTACGGGTAGGTACCTACCTGCATAAGTAGATAAATCACCAGAGATGCTAAGGACGGGTTGTTTCAATTTAATTGAATAATTCAATAATTTTTTAGAGTTACTTTTCACGTTCTGTGTTAGTTCTATTCAAGTTCTGTTGTTTTGTCATTATAGGCCAGTTGCTTCATAAAAAGGAAAATATTACAGAACTGGAATAGAACTTTAACAGAACTTTCTCGGAACGTTAAAATTAACATTAAAAATTGAAGATTTCAATGATACGTAGATATGCATTATTATTCATCTTATGTAAAGTGTAATTCTGTTAGGTTGGTGCCCGACTCCACCTAAGAAGGAAAGCAGGCAAATAAATAAAAAAATAAAAAAAATATTAAAAAAAAACAAAGGTGAAGAAACCGGGCGGAGTTTTTTTTCATTCAAAGGTATTCCCCAATTTCCTCTCTAGATGTTGACTTTACTCAAAATGTTTTTTTAGTATGATATAGATATCGACCACTAGCGTGACGGTACGTTTTGCCTTTGAAGTGAAAACTTCTTTAATACCGTTGTGATTTGAAACTCGATGAAGAGCGACACTAAAAAGAGACAAACACATACATCTATAGAATCTAGCCTGCGAGAGAATGAAATAGTATAATCGATCTCCTCTTTGTGCGTTGCGTCGTAATCTCCCCACTCTCGTCTACTTTAGTTTTCTGAAGGTTTCACTTCTGCCGTGTGTGAATTGCAGAATCTGTTTTTTTTGTTGATAAATTACTTCTAGGTGTTACGACCCTCCAAAAATCGTTAAAATTGCCTGGTTTGAATGCCATTAACATTCGTTCAGTATACATAATAGAAAATATATATTTTTTTTAAAAGAAAAACGTGCAGTCATAAAGTATTATTCTTCTATATTAATACAGTTTGTAAAAAAATCTTTAAAATCAGTCAAGTTTTGAAGGAGAAAAATAGGGAATTCAAATCTTTGATTTTAATGATTTTATTAAGGTACTAGCTGGTTTCCGGCATGTGTTGCTATGCCATTTAATAAAGAAATTGTTTCTCCCTGCGTGGTCTTTCCTACTAGTCCCGTTACCATTCCGCCTCCCCTTCCTCTCCCTCCCCGAGGTTTCCTTCCCCTCTCCTAGGTTCCCCTCCCCCCCTTCCACGAACCCCCTACTCGAGTTCCCCTCCCCCTCCTCCTTCCCCTTGCTCCTTCCCCCTCCTCCATTCCAAACATTCAGTTTTCAAACAGCTCCCGTGCCACCTCACAGCCAGAGCTCACCAGTAGTTTTATACAAAACCTTGTCCTGACAATAACGAACACAAATGGGTTCTGCAGACACCCACGAATGGGTTCTGGGAATTGGGTTGTGTTGGGTTTAACTTTTGAAAAGTACCAATTGGCGATCCCTTAATGAGTTTTGATAACTCATGGGAGTGCAACTTCGTGTATGTTTTATTTAATAAAAAAATATAAATAATTATCCAATTTGATGTATTCGTTCGGAAGTTGTGCTCATACATACGTTTCAGCGATTCATTTTTTTATTTATTTAAAAGTTGAATAAATACAAAAGTTAAACAGAAAACAAAATACATATAAACAGTAGGTACTTAAAGAATAAAGATTTATAATTATAAATTTAGGTTTATCCTAAGTCTGGTCCATTGCGCGGGAAAACGCCAGACTTTTGACAGTCCCAGTGTCATCGGCAAAACTAACTATTTTTTCCTGAATATTAATGTTACATAAGTCGTTGATATATAAAAGGAACAAAGACGGCCCTAATATGCTCCCTTGTGGTATTCCATAGTTAGTCAAGTACTGATTGCTAAGTGTGTTCATTATCAAGGTAGCTCTTAAAAAAGTTAAGTTCGTTGCCTGTAATACCGATTATTTGAAGTTTGTTTATTAATTTACTGTGTGATATTGTATCAAAGGCTTTAAAAAGGTCTAAAAATATTGAAAAACATTTTTTGCTTTTATCAAGGTTATTTATAATGAATTCAGTTACTGCGGCAAAAGCATCTAGGTACTCTTGATTTCTTGAAAACAAGATAGAAGCTAGAAGATAGAATATAGAAGATAGAAGATAGAAGATAGAAGATAGAAGATAGAAGATAGAAGATAGAAGATAGAAGATAGAAGATAGAAGATAGAAGATAGAAGATAGAAGATAGAAGATAGAAGATAGAAGATAGAAGATAGAAGATAGAAGATAGAAGATAGAAGATAGAAGATAGAAGATAGAAGATAGAAGATAGAAGATAGAAGATAGAAGATAGAAGATAGAAGATAGAAGATAGAAGATAGAAGATAGAAGATAGAAGATAGAAGATAGAAGATAGAAGATAGAAGATAGAAGATAGAAGATAGAAGATAGAAGATAGAAGATAGAAGATAGAAGATAGAAGATAGAAGATAGAAGATAGAAGATAGAAGATAGAAGATAGAAGATAGAAGATAGAAGATAGAAGATAGAAGATAGAAGATAGAAGATAGAAGATAGAAGATAGAAGATAGAAGATAGAAGATAGAAGATAGAAGATAGAAGATAGAAGATAGAAGATAGAAGATAGAAGATAGAAGATTGAAGATTATCAGACTGAGATGCAGTTGTCCCTTTCGCTCAGTATTCGGGGGAGTAAGAACGACAGTGACAGCAACAGTTTGGTAAAATACTTATTGTTCAAATTTATCGGCCCCCGGGTTTCCCCTTTGCATTTTATGTATCATATAGTATATACCTACCTAGTTATCGGTTTCCCCTTTGCATTTTATGTATCATATAGTATATACCTACCTAGTTATCGTATTATAATCTGCAAAGAAACTAAACATTTTCCGGTTCGAAGTTTTCTCCGCTCTTGTAGGAAAATACGTCTGCACCGGTGTTGTAGAAGATATTCACAGGTGTATAAGTAGGTATAAACATCAGTTAATTGGAGCCGATTTTCATTGATTGAAAACAATAATTGTTAATCTGCGTATTTTAATCGAGCGCAGTTTTCATGTCGTAAAACTTTAGATTTGTTTAAAATGCAATATTTATTTTAAAAGTTTTTTTTTGTTTTACGATGTGTTGTACTTTTAGTTGAGCATTTAATTACAATGAAGGAAAAACAATTTAAAAAATCGATTAATTGGCTGATTGAAAATAACGATAATAAAATTACAAGTGTTTTGTAATCGAATGCAATTTTGCAATTTTCAATTTAATCGTAATTTTTAATATTCTTTCAAAATGGAATAACAGTGACGTTTTGCATAGCGAAGTGTCGTAGATTTTAGAAGAAAACGGAATAAATATTAATGTACTAACTACCGCAAATTGAATGCAGCGCACAAACATTAATTAATAATAAACTTATCTTTATATATAAACAATAATGTTTCTTTGTTTGTCCCGTATGCGTTCCTATACCATTCATCCAATTGAGATGGAACTTTGATGATTTGTCATGGTTTATATATATAACTAGCAGACCCGGCCACACGATGCTGTGGCTAACGAAACACAACGCCATTACCCAACCTTTATAAAATCCACACCACCCACTTGTCAGCTGTCCGCCACCCGCTGCCTGAATTGAATATTTGATTTTCTCAACTTTTCTCCACCATAATAAGTTTGTATTATGCATACAAACCTTCCTCTTGAATCACTCTATCTATTGGTGAAAACCGCATGAAAATCCGTTACTTAGTTTAAAAGATCTAAGCGCACACACATTTTGAGCGACTTCATTTTAAACTATGTAATAAAATAATGATGATCGCACACAAATATATTTTCTTTGAATTTCTTGGCTTTTCTCCACTATAATATGCGTGTATTGTACACACAAACCTTCCTCTTGAATGACCCTATTTATTGGTGAAAACCACATGAAAAAAGAAAGAAAGTTTAAAAGATCTAAGCGCACATTCATTTAAGGCGACTTCATTTTATACTATGTAATGATGGTGACTTATGGCATTATGAAATTTATATTAAAAAAATGCAATAGGTAGCGCGCGAGTTAAAAATATGTGTATTTCATAATGTTTAGCAGCATGGTGAGAAAGAGGGAGGGAAGGGGAATCCGTGAGAGCGTAAAAAGCGAGGAAGGTGGAAGGGGCACACGGGAGAAAATGGGCGCGGAAACGGGGACGCATGGTGAGGCGCAGGTGAGAAGTGACTGAGCGGTGGGAGATGAAAGAGGGGTAAAAGGAGGAATTGCGAAGGAGACAGTAGCAGTAGGGGATAGCAGGGGGGTACATTTAGAAAATCCATGCTTCTCATACGGACAACTCTATGTGGCCTGTTCAAGGCGTAAGAAAACTTTCTGATTTATTCGTGTACGCACCAGACAGAACAAACAAATAAAATGTTGTGTATTATTGGAAAAGAATAAAAAACAAACACTATCTTTGAGTTGCATTGCAATGCATGCCGGACACCTGCTAGTAAGTAGTATTATTGAGTAGCTAACTGCAAATTTATGTACATTAACATATTTCTTTTTTTGTATTTTTGTTGTATTAAGTTATATTTGATTTTGACTTAAAAAAATCTTTTTTATAACATATAAACACCCGACAATATAATTTTTAAAATACAGGATGAATTCAGGTGTTTGATTACTTTCAAAATGTTTGAAAAGCACCGGCCCACACTTTGACATTCCGAGTGCCCGCTGAGGGTATATATTTCCTTGGAACTAACATCCAGCAGCCAACATTCAGCAACCAGTCGCAATGGCAACCTTCAGCAACATGATTTCTGGTAAGAAAACTCTATATTATTTTCTTTAACTACATTATACTTATTGACATCTATTTTTGGACAGATCACACCGAAAAGCTTGTAAATAAACTAAGATATTTAAAATATATTTTTTAACATTTAAATTAAATAGTCGACATTATAAGAATGAAATTAGTGTATCATGCATCGGTTTATTCAACAGTATCTTATGGAATAATTGGATGGGGGGTGTGTTTAATACGCACATTAAGCCACTAGAAATATCCCAAAAATTTAAAGTAAAAATAATGTTGCATAAAGATATAAACTACCTCTCCCTGCTCCAAGAATTGGCTGATTCCAAGAAGCTGAATTATTAGAGATAAGAAAAATTTACTGTACCTATACCATGTTTAAAATATATATTTTCACGAAATATTATTTTTTCAAAAAATTTTAAATCCGATTTAGTAATAGGTTAAATAATGTACTTGAAGTTCCAATATGTAAAACTAGGCTTGCGCAATGCGCAAAGACATGCATATTTTATTACACCAAAATTTTATAATGCTCTCTATGAGCCTACAGAAATTGAATGTAAAAATATATCCTCCTACAGCAAATATAAAAATGTTATAGAGTCTTGCATAACTACCATTGGTACAAACATTTACTTGATGTAACATCTGACCTGCTGTAACATCTGACCTGAAGTAACATCTGACCTCATGTAACTTGACATTTATTTAATCCTTGTTACAATGTCGTTTGAATGTTATTCAGTAAACACTAATTTTATTTTTTATTTATTTTGTTTTATTTTTTTAACTCCACAAAGAAGTATGTATATGAGTAAAATTTTAACTGTTTTAAAAACACACAAGTGTACCCACTAACTGGCATTGCCTATGTGGAATTTTTTTGGTTAATAGAATAAAATAATGTACTTTTAACGTAGCACATTATTTTATTCTATAAAAGAAAGTCCAAAAAAACATGCGGACCGCAAAAACTCAGAAACGAGTCCCGGTACGATCAAGGGAGTTATATGGTGAGGTAGATCTCTATCCCCACTAGGGAATAAGGGTACCCGTTTTTACCTAAAGGGCGTTCTTTTGAAGATATAAGGGCTGGAAGTTTCGCTCTATTGAAATTTCTAGAATAGTCTTCCGGAAAGTTCTGTAAGGTTCCACAGAGCTCTAGAAAATTCTGGAAGATCTGGCGGAGTATGTCGTGAAATTTTCGGGGGAATCGGGAACATCATTGAGGAACATTCCAGAACACTCATTTTTTGTCCTGAGCGAAGCCGGGTAACCCAGCTAGTGTTAGATAAGTCAATTGCCTTCTAGTTGTAAGTGTATCAATCTTGAAGTAATCACGACGTACATCGTATGATCTGAGATGGTCGTGTAGTCCACATTTGAAGAATAACATTCTTAGTAATTTTTTTTGAACTGATTCTACAATGTTTTCATATATGCAGTAATGTGGAATACAAATAGTGCTTTCATATTCAAGTTTACTTCTAATTAAGGCATTGTAAAGAGTTAGAATTGATCGAGGATCTTTGAAAGGTTTACATATTCTGTGAATAAATCCCATCATTTTTAATGATTTGCAGTTAATGTTGTTAATATGTACATCAAATATGAATTTAGAATCAAGAGTGATTCCTAGATCCCTTATTGAAGAAATTTTTTTGAGAATAATATTATTGATAACATAAGAAAAATCCTTTATAATTCTATTTCTAGTAAAGTTTAAAATGTAACATTTTTCAACATATAAGTGCATATCATTGACAGTACACCAGTTATTGAGTGTGTCGGGGTCATTTTGAAGCAGCTGATGATCGGTAACAGACTTAATTTTACGAAAAATTTTAAGATCATCGGCGAAAAAAGCATAATCACACTTTAATTTCGAGCCAACGTCATTTATGAATATAAGAAAAAGCAGGGGGCCAAGATTTGAACCCTGTGGTACACCAGAAGTTACAACTATAGGGGATGATTTGTATCCATTAATAAGAACTAATTGAGTTCTGTTATACAGATATGATTTCACCCAGCGTAATAGGTCTCCATGTATTCCAATTTGTTAAAGTTTTTTTAGTAAGACAGAGTGGTTTACTTTATCAAAAGTTTTTTGGAAACAGTATAAATTGTATCTACTTGTAATCTATCATTAAAAAAATTACAAACATAATTACAAAATTCCAAAAGATTTGAGTTGATTGATCTTTGAGGAACAAACCCATGTTGCCTAGTGCAGAGAAGGGGCTTAAAATGTGAAAAAAATATGTCACGATAATAATTATTAAATTCGAATAATTATTCTCGTGACCTATTTAACTTTCACCTGGCCGCTCGTGTTATTTGTTGAACCGCCTTTGGCTTTATTTTTGCGGGTGGCAGTGTTAGTTTCTAGTTTCCGGCACTTCTTGAATATCCGCCGTTACGGCAGCCGACGGATATTTGATTCGTAACTTAGGTGCTAGTTTTTACAAGTTTTTAACATGGGATAATCCCTTATATTTATATTTTAATATTTAAAACCACGAGCCGGATCATAAAAATGATTTTGGATAAACGCGACCCGGAGTAATTAAGCGGGCGTTACGGCCGTCGGAGGGAGAATTACTTGTGCCACGCGATGTTTGCATTGAAATAAATCCGCGTAATCGTTTGTCGTAGAGTGACATAAAACGTGACGGAACACATTTGTGCCCTTGCCTGCCGTCTGCCTCGAGTAGTTGTGGCGAATTCCTGGCGGAAAGCCTTTGACGTGGCTCTTGCCTTGTGCTTGGCAAAATGCCCAGAGTTCCTTGATGCCTTCAGCCGGAATCCTGGTCATCCAGGCTAGCCAGAGTCGGCGGAGTATGCGCTGGCGATTTGCGGTTGCGTCCCATGGATGCGCTCCCCGATTACTTCCCCACGTCTTCATATAAGTGTTCTTGAGTGTTAGTATTATTTTAGGGAACATGACTTGGTCCAACAGGTATGCAATTTGCTATTTGTTTTTTTAGTTGATTTGTTGCCCTTACCGGTGTTGTTTTGGGGTAATTGAAACCCCTGGTTATATGTTTTTTGAAATGCATATTTATTTATTTTTATTTAGTAAAGAACTCTTTTATTTAAAAAAAAAAAGATATACCTAATCATGCTGGGGAGAATCCCGTATTTCCATCCACAATCCTGAGGAGACTCGCTTGCTCTACCTATTTATATTTATATATAATACTAGTAAATGGTTCCCCGGAACTATTTACGTTACAATTGGCGCCCAACGTGGGGCGTAATGTTGTGGAACGCTATAACCAAACTATTGGAACTGCATTGTCTATCTTAACCGAGTCTGACCAACGTAATTGGTCCAGATATCTGCCTCAAATTCAATCAGCTTTAGATAATACAGTTAATTTTGCAACCGGCTTGACGCCCTTCTTCCTTATGCATGGTAGGAAACAAATTATTGACGGAAACTTTCATAAAAAGAACTCATCTTCTAGTGTCGTAGATACTACGTTGCAGCAATCTAGGGATGAATTTGCTAAGAAGTTAGAAGACTTGGTTCCAATTTATGAACAAGTTTCAAATGTTTTGTTACAAGCTTTTAAGAAAAATGCCCAACACTACAATTTGCGCCATAAGACGGTCAATTATGAAGTAAGAGATGTGGTTTGGAGGAAGAATTTTGTCCAGTCCAGTGGACCGAATTATTTTTCTCACAAATTGGCCCCTAGATTCGTTCGCAATGTTATTAAAGGTAAAGTCTCTAGTTTGGTCTATACGCTAGCTGATATGAACGGTAAAATTGTAGGAAATTTTCATGTAAAAGATATTATTTGCGTTGATTAAATATTTCTTGCTCTTTATAATTAGATGAAACCAACGTTATAGTATGCGGGGCTACCAACCTTGCACGCTGTTCCGTTTGTTTCGTCAGTGTTTTTTCTAGTAACTTGCTCTTGGGGCTTGGTACCCTCAAGAGGTTGTGACTAGAATTTTCACAAAATTTCCTCATTCTTACTATCATAATATTTTTTTAAAAATTCTTCTGAATTTTTTTTAGGAGACGATTTTTGTAATGAATGTCGTTTCCTCTGATCCATGTGATCAGTGGCGCCCATTACTTTTTTAGGTCATATTTTTGTAATTGACCTATTCTTTGACGAGATTTTTTTTTCTCTGGTTTAAAATCGGTGTAATTTATTGTATAAAACGAGACGTTTCGTCTTCCTTATAGTATATCTTTGCTGCGGTTATACTTACACACTGATGAGTTCATAAAAGAGTAGGTTATGTTGTACTATTCTTATGTTTAAGTCTGAATCCTTCTTCTCAAGTTAGTTGGAGCTATCTCCTGATTAATGATTTTCCAAGGACTTGGAAAGAACGATTCAAAACTTCTGTTTATTTATTTATTTACGCCCTAGTGGGCTTTTACAACAGAAATTAAACATCATAAAAGAAATAAAATACTATGAGTAATAATAAAAAAATCAGTAATAAGACCAGAAATACAATAAAGTGCAATGTGTAAAAGCTAGTTAGTAAGTATAAACAAACAATTATATGTGTACGACTAGCTTATGCCTGTTGCAAAGCAACTAACGGGTTAAAACACTATGCACATTTATGTGTGAATGTGGATGAAGTGAAGAGCGGGTGTTTAATTAAATATATGAAGAAAAAAACGATGTTTGAATGTGCATAAGACGAAAAAATAGTTTCTACTTTCAGTACCTACTCACTGAGTTCATCAATTTATTTTGAGACAGCTTTGCCCGTTGCAAAGCAACTAACGGATTAAAACTAACTTGACTTACTAACTAACAGAAAAACAATATTATTTCATAGTAAGCGCATAGGTACCTACTGCTTTGCAGGCATGGTAGGCACGCGCACATCAAAACCCAAAGTTTCATCGCAATCGGATGAATGGTTTAGCAACGCTTAGCGGTTAAACATACAAATATATATAAAGCCGCCCGAAGGGCCTAGCAGCAAAAACCTACCATACATTAGTATATAGACACCATTGTAGGCATGCACACATCAAATCCCTAAAGTTTCATCGCAATCGGATGAACGGTTTAGCAATGCGTAATTTCATGATGCCAGAGCTCACTATTGTATACGGAAACCATCGCGGGCATGCGCACATCTAATCCCCAAAGTTTCATCGCAATCGGTTTAGCAACGCATATCGGACATGCATACATACTTATATGCAAACATTTTTTTGATTTTAATATATATAGAAGATAGCTGGTACCCGGCATGCGTTGCTATACCATTTAATAAAGAAAACGTTTCTACCTGTGTGTCCTTTCTCATTTGTGCCGATCCCCTTCCGCCCCGCCCCCCCTTCCTCACCCGCGTCCTATTCACCTTTCGCGTTTCCACTCCACCTCCCTCACCTTCCTCCCCCCACTTCACTCCACCCCTTCTCCGTCTCGTAAACCCCCTCCCGAGTTCCCCTCCCCCTCCCAGGTTTACCTCCCCCCTCCCTGTTTCCCCTCCCCCCCTGCCGCATTACATATATTAATTTCCGGTACATTTAGTTTTCAAACAGCTCGCGTGCCACCTATTGAAATTTTTTACACAAATTTCTTAGTGCCAAAGCTCACCAGTATTTTTATACAAACCTTGTCGTAACAATAACGAACACAACAAAAAAAGAATTTTTAAATTTGTTGCAGTCGTTCGGAAGATATGAGCGTACGCACATTTTCATACAAATTTTATAATGCCAGAACTCACCAGTAGTTTTTCTGCTTAAAAAAAGCTATGTAAATTTAATACTTTAAATAAAATATCTCATTCAACTTCAGTTAATTTAAAAACTAATACATATGCAATATCGTCGGATGATACCGAGTGTTTATGTGCAGGTAGTCTGTGTTTCCTCCCTCCTACAACATGAGTCTCTTCAAGACCCATGTTAACTCCTTCCTTTCCTCAAAAACACCCTCCACTCAGCATCCCCAAAGATGAAATAGGCCCTGAGGAAAATAATTTCCCTCAGGGCCTCCTGTGCGGAGTTAATGTAAAAAAAAAAAAAAACTACTTGCATACATACGTAACAAAAAACACATATTTAGGCTGGGTTAAAAAATTCTTAGGCTGGGAAATTAAAAATTCTTCAATTTTTCAAGTCAATTTTAACGTTCTGTAAAAGTTCTGTTCAAATTCTAATCAAGTTCTATAATTATTTCAGTTTTATGATGCAACTGGCAATTACTGATAAAATAACAGAACTTAAATAGAACTTACACAGAACTTGAAAATGAACTTTAAAAAATGTTGAATTATTCAGTATCGTTGTAAAACAACCTTACCTAAGTATTGCATTTAATTGTGTAGCTACGTATTCGGGTAGGTACCTCCGCATTTGTTTGTAAATTCCGGCAAAATTTTCTTTTTCATCATATTTGAAATACCACCGAAATAAGTACCTACCCTGAAGGAACAAATTTAAACTGGCCAGTAAAAATCTCCACTTCTGAATAATCTATGGCACGCATTTTCTTCATTTTTTTGCAAAATGTTTTGGTTTGTCATCTCCTCCTGAACATTTTTTCATGAGACGGGCACGTAATATTGGTGTTAAAAGTTGCCTAATATTGCCGGGTACCGTATTTTTTAAAAACATCTAAGCTAGAATCGTTTTTCCGGCCGCAATGCCGTTTCCCGAAAAACAACAACCCAAACCGCTGAGAGATCCGTTTTACATTTGACGTCTCGGATAACTGACCTTACTCAAGCATTGAAACTAATGGCCAAAATGACATCTTTTTTTTTAAGTACACCTGTCGGCAGGAAATATAACTGAGCCGAATGGAGTAATTTTATTTGAGGTTCCAGTTTTTGCCGCTGATTGGCTTCAGTTTTCTGTGAATAAATCGCTTGCAAAAATGTAGGCAAACAAAATGCTCAATTTTTCCGTAGTTTTCTTAAGTACTGAAAAGTGTGCTTTCGTACCCAAAAAAGACTTTTTTCTTTCCCTTTTCGAGCCTACGCGTACGTCGCGACGTTTCAACGACTGAACCTGACGGCGGGAAATAGAACTAAGGCCGAATTTCTCCGTCGGTGAGAGATTTAATTGTAGTTTTCGCCGCTTGGGTGCACTGCTAACCGTGCAGCGGTGTTTTGTATGAAAAATGTTCCGTAATCGGGACACGATTTGGGGCCGTTACCCTAAATCCGATAATGGTCTCTGCGGTCTTTGAAACTCGAGGAACGGAGAGCTCATTTTCGGATCCATCAAAAGTCTTAAAATGCTGTATCCGAAAGTGAACCTTGAGGTTGGTACACCGCAAACGGTTCAGTCCATAAATACACGTCCTTGTTGCACCAACGCATGCCGAATGTTAGCAGGCACCGAGTACACTCTGTGGAAAGACGGTCCGGTTCGAGCTCCAGCCATATGACTTAATTTTCACTTGGATGCACACTCTTTGAAGTCATTAGCTTCAGAAATTCTGGAGAGGGCCTTATCTAAAAAGTTCTTGTCCGTAAGTTCACGGGGCACATTAAAAAATATCATTCTAGGCTGCCTCTTTATTGGAAGACGGGCACTCAGAAAGTCGGAGCTGGATATAACAGGATCATTTAAAAGCCCTTCTTGTTCCTGGCTGCTGGCAGTATGGATAATGACTCCTTTGTTTTTGATATTTTTTACTCCCGTTATCCTTACTCCTAACTGCGATGGCTTAACGTTGTCCTTAATTTTTTTTTGCGCCATCGCTATCATCAACCCCCGGTTGTTTTGGAAAAAAACATACAGATGGTCTTGGTTTCCCTATTTTGATGCTGGTACGAGTGAGTGGTGGGGGCACTGGGAGTATTTTCTTTGTAACTTCAGCGAAAGAAAGGCTAGCCTCTGTTGCATCAGCCACTTGGCGCATTACTCGACCCAGATCTGACTCAAGCTGTTGAATTTTATCCAGCAGCTGCTTTGCATAGTTTTCCGCCATTTTTATCTCAGCCTGCAAGACCTTGATGTTAGCTAGAGCCGAATTTAGGTCTCCTCTAAGTTCTTCCTTCTCTAGCAAAAGTTGGGCAATGGAGCCGAGAACATTTGTCACGTTTCTTGATACTTTAAGCTGCTGCTCTTTGGAGACTTTGGATGGTTTTTCAGCCAATGCGTCCTGCAGGGCTTTTAGGGCCATTTGGGTACCGGATAATAACATGTTCCTTCCAACCCATCCCTATATATCAGTTATTTTATATTACCCACATCAGTCATTAATCGACCCTCACTGCGTAAACATCCCGCATACCGCTTACCGCATACCGCAACTAATATAGTCATATAAGAGTTTGGAAAAACCAACAAAGATAGCAGCGAGTACCACAAGTTTCCGCAGTAAGTCCTTTCTTTTATGTACATTCTCTCTACTTGCGCAGTTGTCAAAACACATAAAAACGTATTTCAAGGTCCTTCGATATCCACAACCGCATAAAACACTCATCAAACACCAAGTACTCAACAAAATCATAATGGATAAATCCCTCTAAAATATTTATTTATTTATTTATTTATTTATTTATTTACGCCCTAGTGGGCTTTTACAACAGAAATTAAAAACATAAAAAAATTAGACATCATAAAAGAAATGAAATACTATGAGTAATAAGAAAAAATCAGTAATAAGACCAGAAATACAATAAAATGTAATGTGTAAAAGCTAGTTAGTAGGTATAAACAAACAATTATATGTGTATAATAATGTATGATGATAAAACAGAACTAAATAGAACAGCAAAATAAAATAAAATAAGGTTATAAATTACTGGTAAGATTTTAAATGAGAGGAGGTTTTATGAAAAGAATAAAAATAAGAAAAGTTAATTATTAACAGATAAAATAGAGATGAGTTGTCTCTTGAAAATTGCAAAACTGTCAACACCAAATATATCTATAGATTCACAATGTTTATTTGCAAGGCTATGCATTCTAGGGATTGGTGAATTAATAGAATAGTTAGTATTGAGGGTATTGTTAAAATTGAAAAATATCTTTATTGCGAGTTAGTCTAGCAGGTACATTAATACAGATTAATTCTAATAAATTAGGGCAGTCAACTAAAGATTTGATAATTTTGAATAAAAATAACAAATCAATTAACACTCTTCTATCTGATAATTTAAGGAGTCTGGTTTCTGCGCGTAAGTTATTATAATTTATAAGTTCAATTGGAATTTTCATTTTAAAATTAATATACCGAAGGAATTTGTTTTGTACCTTTTCCAATAATTGAGAATGGATTTTGTAAAATGGTGACCAAATGGTGGAATTGTACTCTAATTTGCTTCGTACTAACGAGCAATACAGATTTTTTAATGTTGATACATTTTTAAAATTTGCACCCATTCTCAAAATAAAACCAAGAATTCTCATTGCATCACTTGTTATTTCATCGATGTGAACATTGAACTGTAGACTCTCATGGAAAATGATACCAAGATCACGAATCTGTGATACACGAAGAAGATTAACACCATTCATATCATAGGAAAACTTAAGAGGATTTTTACCTTTGTAAAAACTAATAATCTGACATTTACCAATGTTTAGTTGTAAATCATTGACAGAACACCACGTAAATAGTTTGTTCAGGTTCAACTGCAGAATGGCGCGATCATCATCGTTTTTGATTGTTCTATATATCTTCAGATCATCAGCAAATAACAGAACTTTAACATTACTAAAAATATTAACTATATCATTAATGAATAAGCAAAATAATATCGGGCCTAAGTGAGATCCCTGTGGTACTCCGCTCGAGGCTGCAAATGTATAAGAAGTAAACGAATCAACCTTAACCGCTAAGTACCTTCCCAATAGATAACTCTTAAACCATTCCAAAATATTCCCTCTAAATCCCAACAATTTCAGTTTTCTTAATAAGATTTTGTGGTTTACTTTATCAAATGCCTTACTGAAGTCAGTATATATGGAATCAGTTTGATGTGATGCAATCAAGGCATTAACAATATCATTCGTATACAATATTAAATTGGAAAGGGTTGATCTTCCTTTAATAAATCCATGTTGAAGCGGTGAGATGGTGGGATTAATTCGGGATATCAACTTGTCTAGTACTAGACTTTCAAAAAGTTTGGGTAACGTAGACATGGTGCATATTGGCCTGTAGTTTTTTACGTCCCTCTTATTACCTTTTTTGAAAATGGGTGTCAAAAGACTAAACTTCCAAAGATCCGGGAACACACTTGATGAGAGTGACTTTGTAAATAACTTATGTATAGGATATGACAATGTATGCATACAATTAACTAAGAACATGGGTGGAACTTTGTCAGGTCCTGCAGATTTACGGGAATCAAGACTCTTTAACTTGGATATAATATCACCAATAGTTACAGTACAGTCAGATATATCAAGAGTCTCAACCAAATCAATATACAATAAATATTGTGATTAAATTGTTAACCTTGACAATTTAATCAAAATATTTATTGTACATTTTAGAAAGATCTGCCCTGACTCATCCCAAATTTGGGCAAGTATAGAAAGAACCAGATATTGAATAAAAATGAATTATTATTTCATTTTTATTAGTACGATAGATTGCAGCGGACAGATTCACACAAGCAATAGGCCACTTGCATCATATTTTTTGCTGATCTATCTAAAAATTCTGAATATCCTGTTTTATTTTTGCCCGTGGTTTTGAAACCATGGCGATTATTTGAAAATTTCATTCTGCAAAATTTGACCATGTTTTTTTATAAATCCGAAAGACGAAAAGTGTGAAAAAAATTACCGCTAGTTAATCATTTAAAAAAAAGCCAACCACTTCGTAACAGGGTACCAATTTCTAGGGAATTCCCTAAAATTAGGGAAATTTCCAATAATTAAACCAATTGAGTATTTTTAGCAATAATTATTCGGGGATTCTATAATTATATGAGAACTGACGTATCTAATACAGATTAAAAAAGCGATTCATAATTATCCAACCACATTTAAAAATAATATTAAAATTAGAAGTGAAAATAAACTATAAATTGGTTTTCATTCACAGCAAATTTTCAAAAAAAATTCTGCCTAAACGAAAGAGAAAATCCGATAATGAATGAATAATAAAAAAAATACTGCTAACTTCAATAGAAGTTCGTTTGATTTTGGAGGTTAAGGGACTTGTGGGGAATTTGTGAAAAATTGAACATCTTCTATAGTTATTTGAAAAATATGCATTGGCTACCCTGCTTTACGTTTCTGTCCAAATTCAAATAGCGGGGAACTCGGACGTAGTTTCATTGTTTGAAAATGGTTTCAAATCCTTGGATCCGATATCGTAAAAATAATTAAAGACATTGCATAATCCAAAATTTCACTTCATAATATCGAAAAACAGCATTCGTTGGTTGTAAAAATGCGTAAGTGATTTAATATTAAATGTCAATTTCAAAAAGCCGACAATAATCTCAGTGATGATTAAAAAAACGATAAGAGATACATTTTTTGAAAATAAAAACAACATAACCGAAGATTTAACATGATTTTAGTGACGTCACGAGCTGAAAAAAAAATTAATATATTTTATTACGAAAGTAATTAGAAATTTCTAATCTTTTTAGTTATCTTTTCGTAATCTTTATACAAACATCACCACTTAGAGCAGGAGTGAACGCACACACTTTAAAGTTAAAACCAGTTATATTTTCCGAATGCTTGATGAAATTTCAAACCGTTCGGAGGTTCAGAGTGTAGGATAAAATTCAAATATGCTGCAAAATTTTGATGAAAACCATTTACTTGTTTCGCGTGTAACTGTAATTGTGTGTTGTGTTCAGGGTGTAACGAAAAACATTCTGTTTTTGATTCATCCGCTGACAAATTTCGAAGGAAACGTGATATGAAATTTGAGTTGCATATAATGTGCAGCAAAGATAGGGGAAAAACCATTTTCGTGTACTGCGTACATTAATAAATTTAACGTAAGGTCTCGAAGAAAGATTCTCTTAAGTTAAAACCATTTTTTTTCAATTTGAGAGATGAGTGTGGGTACCGCCGCCTCGGCAACCGTTTATTGGATAACCAAAACCTCTGCCAGATGCGCTTAGCCACCAGCTGCGTGGTGGGCCGGATCAGGAGAGGTCGTTTTGGGGAGACCCTTTGACCTCACTCTTGACCCATCGTCTTGCACTGCAGCGGGGCGAATGGATTCATAAATTTGTCACTCCTGGACACATTGACCTCAGATTCCTACCTACCTCTCATACCTTTTCCTTACTGGAACGTACTCTGCCTCTTTTCATTAAAATGATCCCCCACACAGCATTCTCAAAAATGATGTAGGCCTTTAAGGAAATTGTTTTTCCTTGGGACCATCTATGTGGGATTAATTTAAAAAAAAATTGAGTTAAGAATACAAAATTTCCAGTTGCGGTTTCATCTAATGACAAATTTAGAAGGAAACCGTACTTAATTTCCGATCAGAGTATAAAATAAAGTGCCTATATCAAATTTCTGAATCTTCCAGGAATTATGCTTAGTTAAGTAATTAATCAAGCGATGCTGTGTTAAAATTTGACTTTGATTATTTTTATAATATTCTTAATTTGACTTCTATAAAAGCAAAGCAACAATTTATTAATCTAATCGATGATATTTGGGATGGTCCGATGCTCTGAGGGGAGCCCGATTGCACAGCGCGGGTGTAAACTGTGTGCCGTAAAAAAAAAAAAAAAGATAAAGAAAGATAAATATGTAAGGTTGTATAGCAGTTTCTGGTACATACTTTACATAGTAGACATAATACTTCTAGCTCCTCCAGATAATATGTAATAAAATATATTTTGAAATTTTAATTGTCCGCTACGTACTGCCAGAATTGGTGGAAAACCATTTTTATGTTCTGGATGTAGTTTTAATTAAAGCAAGTTCCCGTGTAGTGATTCACTCTCTCCCTGCCGCTTAACTATACAAAATTCTCACAATATTCAAAGGTGACGTGTGCAACCTATTGTCAAATTTATTTAAACAAGTTTTGTGTTCAGTGTGTAACGAGTGTGGGGGATTATTGAAGGAAACCATCTTCATGTCTCGAGAGATAAGCTTTAAGTTCGGGTTTCACACCATATGCCGCAAAACTCGGTGAAAAACCGTTTTCTTGTCCGATGTGTAACTATTTTGTATGCTTAAGGACTCACTAAAATAAAAACATTCTTGTAAAATTCGAGATGCGAACTATGTAGGTATAATATATTTTTCGAAAAATTCGTGGCAAGAATACCCCCCCCCCCCCCTCCTCCCCCCACCAGAGTCCGAAAATCTTAACGCGGCTTTTGGTTGATACTCCAAGCGTGTTAGAGGGTCGTATGATTTTTTCCATGTTATTATAAAATACTTTCAAGCGACATTTTTTTTACACGGGCTATGCCGTTTTGAGTTGTGAATATTACTTTTTAATGTTATAAAAATGTTTTTGTTCTAGTATTCTTCCTTGTCTTCTTTGTGAGCATTGTGAGCAGCAACTCTCCCGGAAATGGTACACAAACAAAGCTGACCCAAAGCATCAACCACTTTTCTATGGATTTATTTAAGGTAATTTCATATCGAGACACAATACATCTCAAGGTGATACTGAAAACTATTCTGTTACACCAATTATGAAATATCTATGTTGGAGAACTATTCTGGAAAACCAATTAGCATGAAATATCTCCCATGGTAGTGAACCGTTCTGGAGTACCAAATTTGAAATATCTCATGGTAGTGAACAATTCCGGAATACTTAATTTGTAATATCTCATAATTGTTCTGGAGCACTAATTTTGAATCTCCTGGTAGTGAACTATTCTGAAACACTAATTATTGTGAAATATCAATTACCATTCATTTATCTGAACTTTTCTCGAATGCCAATTATGAAATATCTTAAGGTAGTGTAACTGTTCTAGAGCGCCGATTATGAGTTATCACGTAATAATGAACGATTTGAAAAAATAACTGTTGTTTTATTTTATAGGTTTTATACGGTTTTTTGTAGGTTTTACATATTTAAAGATTTTTTATGGGGCTTTACATCATTAGTGAGGGTTTAATATGATGGATACTATGGATGTAATAATAAAGGTTTGATTAATTTATATTCTTATGAAAGAAATCGATTTTGGCTCTCATGATTTATTACAGGTCTTATTATTAAACATCAATTAAAGGGTGTTTCATCGATTTTCCTTGACGACGATGATACAAAGAAGAATATATTATAAGAACTTTATACACCTACAAAATTTGATAATTTATAATTCATTCTTACAATTTCCTAACCAGGTATATGTCCAAAATCGTAAAATTGCATTTTATTCGGATATTCTGTTATTTAACGAGACGTCACGCGTCGTGAAAATTAGCGCTTAGAATATTCACTCCTTTTTTTTCGATGAACTGACTTATAAAATGTCCTGAAAATAGCCCTTTATTATTCGTGTTTCCTATATGATTCCAGAACTCTAAAATTATTGTGGCGTTGTTCCGAATATAATATGATTCTGAATTCCTGATACATCTAGGGAAATTACGTAACAGTAAAAGCCTAGAAGCCAATAATTCCAAACGATGGCGCTGCTTCAGAGATGGCATGCGAAACATCGGTTAGCAGATGTAAATAATCTCGGATTTGTATTTCCATATATCTCTGGTCTGGAAATGGAAATCTGAGTTTCTGGTTTCTCGGCCTGTTGGTTTTTAGTCCGATCTGATGAGAAAATCTCGGCTTGTTTTACCCTAAAGGTGTCATCTATAACATTGCTATAAACGCATAATCGATATGGATAAATGATTTTAGAAAGCTCAGGAGAAATATCTCATAAAGAAGGCCATTATGCCGTTCTTTGCTAAAAGTTTTACTATTGTCAATCGAAAGGATTACTGTGTGTTTATATATATTAAATCTGCCCTAAAGTTTTACTATCGTCAATTGAAAGGATTACCACGTGTTTGTATATATTAAATACGCCCAAAAGTTTTACTATCGTCAATCGAAAGGATTACCGTGTGTTTGTTTATATTAAATCCGCCTATGATATGTTTAACCACAAGAAGGATTTGATGTGATGCCACCTTCAATCCTCTTACTTTTTATTGTAATAATTTTGCTTTTTTCTGGAATAATACCCATTTTTTACGGTTTTTTGGCGGTTTTTCTCTATGGGTACACCCTTGTGGAGAAACGACGTGATGGATAGTTAGTTACCTTGGTATATTTTTTCTAATGGTGGTTCTTTTATATTGCAGGTGATCTCCCAGAACAAAGAGCACACTGGAAAAAACCTAGTCATTTCCGCAATGTCGGCGGATATCGTGCTGGCCATGCTGTCTCTCGGCGCCAAGGGAAAGACACTAAAGGAGATCCATGTCGCTTTGCATGTGCCCAACTCCGAGTTTGTGAGTAATCCTGATAGTCTTGTCCAAGAACCTCAGATGGGTGTAAAAAACCAGTCAAGTGAAAATATGAAGATTTATTTTTAAATTGATTCGTTTACCATAAAACAAACAGATACCTCAACAACTTGTCCTGAATAATCGTCACCAAGACCAATTTATTACTTTTTTCCGGGTAGGACCTACTGTAATTGTGTACTCCCGAACTTTGAGAGATTACTCTCTCTCTCTCCTTGACTTAATCACCTCTGTCTTCTCAGTGAGATTTATCATCAATGCAGTGGAACTTTGGGAGGCATTTGGGAGCAAAAAATCGAGCTTGGCTCATCCGTTTGAGCGATGTGTATTAATTGTAAAAATTTCAAAAACTTGTTTTTCCTAGAAATTGTTCTACTAACGTTCAAATCATTCACAAATGATTTACTTGATCATTTTCCTTTATCACCACCCGAGACTTTCTTTCGACTACAAGTATTTACGTAGTTCCCTCCTCAGACCCAAGCAGCCTTTAAACTTTTTTTTTCTAATTAATAATTTTTTTGTTACACACCATGGTATAGTTTTACAATATATACAACTTTTTAAATATAAACTGTTAAAAACTAAAGAATATTACAATTAGTAGATTAACCAAAAAAACCCACATAGGCATCACCAGTTCGTGGGTATATTGGTTTGTTTTTAAAACAATTAAAATTTTACTCATATACATACATTATCTTTTTAGAGATTAAAAAACAAAATTAAATAAATAAAAAAAACTAGTGTGCTTTAGACCAAACAACTAAAGTAAAACTTTTGCTCCATCTATATGATAGGAAGAGAGAAAGAAAATGTGCACTGCTCTCTTTTGGTCCTACAGTAATCTACGAAGCGTTCGCCTCGCTTCTCGTAACGCTCTCGTAACGCATTCGCCAGCCTACTACCCAAGTCAAGCGTGCGTAAAGAAGTTTTACTTCAAAAATAAAATCAGTGTTTACTGAATTACAATTCAAACGACATGTTAATAAAGTTTAAAATTTTATTTAGTTACTTCAGGTCAGAAGTTACATCAAGTAAATATTTGTATCAATGGTATTTATCTAAGACTTTATAACATTTTTATAATTGCTGTATGAGGACATATTTTTACATTCAATTTCTGTAGTCTTATAGAGAGCATTATAATTTTTTGGTGTACCTTACTTAACTTACCTATCTTACCTACCTACATTGATTTGTGTCAGTTCTTCTTAGCTTGTTTTGTAATCTGTACTTAATGATTGCTCGCCCTCTCCAGGTCAAAGAAGCCTACAAACCTGCAATCGACAAGATGAACGCCTTCAAGGATGTCACCTTCAACTTGGCGAACAAGGTGTACCTTGGGAAGGTATATCCGGTGGCCCCCGCCTTCAAGAACTACGCCACTAATCTGTTCAGCAGCGATGTGGAAAACATCGATTTCAGCCACAACACTGCGGCAGCTGATAAGATAAACTCTTGGGTGCGATGAACATGCTAACATTAACCACTTTAATAATTTCCTTTCCAAAATTGGCTCCTCCTCAGCTGGAAATATACATGGCAAAGTCACACACAGTCCAGTTGATGAAATAACATAAGTGGATGATAGCACTGAATCTCTGTATCTTCGACCATCGTTAGAAAAAGGTAAAATAATAAAATATTTAAAACCAAATGCAAGTGCTGGATACGATACACTCTAATGCAAGACAATGCTAAATCTCCACAGAATTGGTATCTATTTTATCAAAATTAATCGATCAGTATGTAAAGAGGGAACTTTTCCAGATAACTGTAAAATTGCTAAGGTGATACCAATTCACAAAGGTGGTTCCAAAATTTTTGGAAGATTAAACAATTTTTCGATATAATGTTTTTCCTCAGTATTAATTTTAACTTGTTTGGCTCACCACCCGCGTTTACGAGTTTTTCCACAGTGAGATTTTTAACTTGTTTTGCTCACCGCTCCATTTTCCGATATTATGTTTTTCCTCAGTGTTAATTGTAACGTGTTGGGCTCACCACCCGATTTTACGTGTTTTTCCTCGGTAAGATTTCTAACTTGTTTTGCTCACCGCTCCATTTTACGAAATGATGTTTTTCCTCAGTGTTAATTGTAACGTGTTGGGCTCACCACCCGCTTTTACGTGTTTATCCTTGGTAAGACTTTTAACTTGTTTTGCTCACCGTTCCATTTTACGATTTGATGTTTTTCCTCAGTGATAATTGTAACGTGTTGGGCTCACCACCCGCTTTTACGTGTTTTTCGATATGATGTTTTTCCTCAGTGTTAATTGTAACTTATTTGGCTCACCACCCGCTTTTACGAATTTCTCCTCAGTAAGATTTCTGTGCAAAGAAGCGAAGCCAGCTATTCACAATGGAGAGCTGGTACCTATCCTAATGTATGGCAGTGAGGCATGGAACTAACATGGAACACTGGATAACAGTAGACTGAATGCTGTATAAATGAGATCCCTGAGGCGTTCATGTGGAAAAACTATGTACAACCTTGCAAGAATGCAAGGCTGATGAAAGTGTCATAATTATTCACTGTTCATTCATAAGTCATTAATATATAAAAAATATGGCTTTAGGGAAAAATCGAACACACAAGCGGCATTAAAAAACTTAATCAGTATACTTAGGAGCGGCATTGATGGTGGAAATTATATTTTATGATATCCAAAAATCCGTTGATTCAGTAAGCCGTGATAAACTTCTCAAGAAACTTAAGAAAATTGGTGAACTGGTCCTGCTATTAATCCATCAAAGGTTTAAAAATTATTCACACCCCTCCGATTATCATACCTTTTCATTACTCAGGACTCGCCAAAAAAGAACTGAAAAAGAGTGTTATACCAACTATGTAAAGAATGCTGAGTTCAATATAAGGAAAGATGTGAAATATTTTTGGTCTTTCGTGAAATCTAAACAATCATCTTCTGGAGTACCTAATAACGTGTATCACAAAAATATTTCTTCGAGTGATGGTCAACGGATTTGCAATTTTTTTAACGATTATTTTCAATCTGTCTTTGTCCCCGATACAACTGCTAATAATACTTCTACAAATATTGATAATATAAGTCTCGATGATGCTATGAATTCAATTAATTTTAATTCAATTGATTTAACCGCACCATTAGTGTTACAACATCTCAATAATGTGGACACAAAAAAAAGTGCCGGTTGTGATAAGGTACACCCAATTTTTATTGTTAATTGTGCTGAAACGCTTGTTACTCCTGTAACACTACTGTTCAATAAATCTCTTAAAGAAGGTGTATTTTCTACCATTTGAAAACAAGCTTTTGTTACACCTGTTTTTAAAAAAGGGGACAAACACAACATTGAAAATTATAGACCTATCTCTAAGCTATGTATCTTTAGTAAAATCTTGGAAAAAATTGTGTGTAACCAACTTTTTAACTTATGCAAAAATACTATTATTAGCCCCCATCAACATGGTTTTTTTCAAGGCAGATCTGTTGAATCGAACCTAGGACAGTTTACTGATTTTGTTCTTAAATCTATGGATAATGGGAAACAGGTTGATTCCATTTACACAGATTTTTCTAAGGCTTTCGACAAAATAAATCACGACATACTGTTATACAAGCTCTCGAAGATTGGTATATGTGGAGATCTTCTGAGATGGTTCTCTTCATATGTTAAAAAATAGAAGTCAAGCTGTTGCTTTAAAAGGTTACATATCACAAATTATAACTATTCCCTCAGGGGTACCGCAAGGCTCCCATCTAGGGCATCTCTTGTTTATTTTATATATTAACGATATGAACCGTGTCATAAATCATTCTTGTTTCCTATTTTACGCCGATGACATGAAATTATATAAATGTATTAGCTCCATAGATGACTGCAACCAATTGCAAGAAGACGTTAGCAGAATTGAGGAATATTGCGAAAACAATCAATTATATCTAAATATAGACAAATGTAATGTTATTACTTTTACACGGAAAAAAATCCAATTAATTATATTTACAAACTAAACCATGTCCCTCTACAACGAGTAGAAACAATAAGAGATCTTGGAGTAATACTAGACTCTAAAATGTTATTTAGGGATCATATTGAAAATATTCTGGAAAAAGCTTATAAGCAATTGGGTTTCATTATTCGCATTACAAAACCTTTTACTATAGCACACACCCTAATTCTGTTATATATGTCATATGTACGGTCACAACTCGAGTTCGCCTCAGTAATTTGGAATCCTCAATATCAAACATATATTCATCGCATTGAAAATATCCAGAAACAATTTATAAAACACCTATCGTATCGCTTTAGTGATCATCAATTTGACCCTATCGCCTTATATAAACGCAGAAAAATCTTTGATGCATTATTCTTATACAAAATCATGAACTGCCTTGTTGATTCATCATATCTGTTAGAAAATATTGCATTTCGTTGCCCAAAACAAAATACCAGATCAAACGACTTATTAAGAATACCACACAGTAAATCAAAATACGCGCAAAACTCTGTAATAATACGTATCTGTAAAACTTACAATGCCTTACGAGATGTAGACATTTTCAACCATGATTTGAAATCATATAAAATGCAGCTTAATATATTAATAACTTAAAATCATAGACATACAAATAACTAGACGAGAACTTACAGATGAGGGGTAAAAACCAACTATGGCGGGGCGAAGAGAGGAAAGAGACTTGTGATTCGCCAAGTCTTCTTCATTGTCTAAGTATGTGTTTCATAGACATACAGCTTCCGCGCGTAAAATGTACGACGAGAGCACGACATTGGTCCGGACACGCCCAGCCGGTTCCGAAAAATGGTTCCAATGGGAGGGGGAAATAACACGTTTTTTAACACGTAAGGGCATGTCCATATATTTTGTACGTCCGTGCTTAAAATACTTTTTTTTTTTGTGAAAATTTATAATATTATTATTATCCGTAGCAAATAGTATAACTATGTTTGTTAATAACTTTACTTTTTTTCTTTATTACGTTTTATGTTTTTCCTTATTATGTTTATTTTTTTGTCACATAAGTTGAATAGGTAAAAATACTATATCAACATTTTAACTTAATGGAACTTAATTGGTCTACAACACATGAATGTTCTTTGTTATATTATTATTTTGTATGACTGTTTGTTTCCTAAATAAAAAAAATAAATAAAATAAAAACACATCTTAGCAATAGAAAGCAATTCGATATCATAAACGGTGAAATTTTTTTATAATTAATAATTTTTGTAATTTTCGACTGGGCTAAAGATTTAGACATTTTACTAGAAAATGCACAAAGAGACCTTGAAAAAATTATTAGCTGGCTCCAATCAAATATCCTAAAAGTGAATATTAGAAAAACGGGATTCATGATTTAAAGCCCAATCTGTAAAATAATTCCTCCTCAAAAACCCTTGAAAATTGAAAAAACCAATTGTAAATCCTTGTAAATTAAATATTTGGGCTATGCATTGATAAGCATTAAACATTTAAACAGCACGTACAAAATAGTACACATAGAATCACCCCTTAAATAGAGTATTTAACGGTTGCCAAATAAATTAAAATGGTGTAAAAAAATAAGTTTCCTGTGTTAGAAGAAGAATTTTAAATATGTAACAAATTTACAATAATTACAATTAAAATTACAATATGTTACTAAATAAATTTAAAAAAGGTTTATACAAGGTCTTGCACATTCACATTTAAATTACTTGATTGAAATCTGGGGAAATCCATATGAAACGTATATAAATGAATAACACCTAATACAAAACTAAGTTATCAAAAAACTATTTCACTACAGATCCAGAATATCCACAAAACTATTAACATTAATAAATCTATATGAATTCATATAGCACAAAAGGTAACAATTATTGTAAGCAATAATTATTAACATAAAAATCTTGTTTTAAACATTACTTTATCAATTAAAAAATAATAATTAATATTTGACGAGTTAAAGTATTTCACCAAAAAATGTAGAGATAATTTGTCTCGACGCCACCTAGTGAGAAATTTAGCTCTTACAATGCCTTTCTTATATAAAAAAAGTTGGTTGTTTGCAGATTGAAAAATGTAATAAGTAGTAATTGTTGAATGAAACACTAGTATACATTGAATATTTTGGCGGGTAGGAGATAAGCTAACGTAGCTCAGTGGTTAGAGCATTTGACCGGAAATCAGAAGGCCGCGGGTTCAAGTCCCGTCGGTGGCATGTATCTTTTCTCGGGAGATTTTTTCAATGTAGATGAGTGTTTCAGGCTAATAATTATTGTTCATAATAATTGTTACGAAAACATACATTTAAATTATTATTTGCTTGATTTTTTTCTTATTGTTATCTCTATCAGCATGTTTTCCTGTAACAATAACTAATGTTTTAACAGTTCTAAGTTTATAAAATTGTCAAAATGTGGATTTTATATTCTCACATTTTAGAATCTCACAATATGGGATCTCTTGTGATGATACAGACACACTGGTTCTACAACATAGCCAGGAATGCTCTTGCAGTTGTCAAAAAAATAAAAATCCGTAAAGATACTTTAATCACTCGTAAAGTTTTCTGCTTCTCTGTTTAGATCGAGGATAACACCGGCAAGACAATTAAGGAAGTTGTGAAAGCCGCTGATTTGAACAGTGATACTGCTCTAGTACTTATCAATACCATTTACTTCAAGGTTGGTAAACCAATATGATATTTCAATATTTTAATATTGCATCTTCGATGATAAATCTGCCCTGACGATGGACGGTGCAGCGCTGTCCAAAATGTTGGTTTTTAAAGAACGTAACGCAACACTGCATAAATCCCACCGTTTGTTTGGTAACATTACGATTTGTTTGCATACCTCTAACAGAAATGGCAGGTTGAGCATCAGTGTCATCTACCGTCATGACATTATTTCAAGAGGACATGGGAGAGCACCGAGGGCGTCAACTTTTTGCTTAAAGGAAGACAAACATTCCCGGGTTACGAATAACCCAACAATGTTTGAAAATCTCCTACTGCCACCACAGTAAGTGGAAAATGTCGGACCCAAACGCGATGTCAACTCAGTCACCGAAATTGTTGCGGTTGAAGTAGGTTTAGCTCCAAATAGCTTTAGAAGCGCAAGTATTACGATGAATACTTACATGCAACTAATTTATATCGCTCAGGTTGCGGGTGGGAAACGACCGTGTTTCAAAGATTAATACCATACTTAAAGAATGCATTGAACTCAACAAAACACACCCGAGACCGATCTAAATGAAGAAACTAGCTAGCTACGAATTGTTTTGACCTTCAGGAGGTCCGGCCAAGCTGTATCCAACCGTTCTCATTGAAAAGACCTGTCAGGGGCTGACGATGGTGGAGAGAAATATCCATGTGTCTCTCTCGTTAATATCCGGTATCCGGGTTGTGTTTGATAAAGTGTTTTTAAATAATGTATCACGATACAATGCACGGACTCATAAAGTAAGGGCAAAAACACATTATATGTGAAATATTTCCTTTAGACATACCTTTACCTTTACCTGGAAAGTGACATTTTGGAATTATTACTTTAGTAAATTGTATATTTTTCATAGCACTATCGTTTTGGATGACCATCTGTGCAGAGGACGCAGTAGCGAGCCACGAGTTCGCCGTCCACTGTGGCTGGACGACGCATCACTTTGCCCATCGTGTGAGCAAAATAGATGCCGAAAATTATTGTTCATATCATCAAAATCCTGAATTGGCGTTAGACTTCTATAGAGGACTTGTATTTGTTAGATAAATGACTCAGGAATTTCACCGTCTAGAAATAAAAATTAGGTCAATTTGCTTTTTTTATTATTTTTATCGCAGGGCGGGCAGTTAACAATTCAAGGTATCTAGCTCGAATTTATTATAAAATCATGGGTTTCTTTCTGGATTTCATTTTAATTAAGTTGGGTACCTAAATTTCTAATTTGGTTAGAATTTTAAAAAAATAACATTTTAGCTGCTTATGTCCCATGGCACCATCGCAAATGGACGTGTGCACGTCATAGTGATAATTCAACTATAATCACTGTGTTTTTCTGAATCTTTATGATATAATATAGAAAATCAGGTGATTATCATAACTATTTAACTTGTAGTTTAGTGTGATAAAAAATATTGAAGAACCGATTTTTCAAAACGTATTTTTTCTTAAAGTTTTGAATTCATCGAGACTTTTAAAAATGTATCAGAATGTATCCGGCAAAATTTGACGTTTTCTGTATTTAATGGATATTAATGTGTCACATCAACTTTAGTTTTGTGATATATTCAGGGTTTACTTTAACAACTTTTCATTTTTTCAGCACAAAGGCGATTTTTTCCTGTAGTAATTTTTTTATTAAAATTTCATAACGCCAGAACTTACCAATATATATAAAAAAAACACTCTTCTGCTAAAATGCAATGTTTTGTAAAATTTTGGTGTCAATCCATTGATTGCTTTCTGAGATCTGCGAACCCAAACATACGGAATCTAAATTTTTATATGTTTAATTTTTTGTAGGTATTAAAAACGACTTTATCAGGTTGAATTGCACTATATATTTTTAAAACAATTTTTTCGTATAATGATAATTTATATTGTCCCAAAAACAAACTAAAATAATAAAGTCGAACTAGATACTCAAAATTACCAACTGTGGGGCGCCTGGAAAAATAAGTTCAATCCGTCTTTTGAAAAGAGTTTCCACGTCAGCTTGAGCTTCTATCTTTGATGAACCACGGGAGTAGTTCTCTGGAGATCTTTGTCTTGTAAGCGCTGAAATCCGCCTCCATCAATAACATCAGATGCTGAAAACTGTAGTTGTATTTGACCAATATTTGTGACAGTTATATGACACAAATTCCACCTTAGAAATAAAAATTTCGTCAAGACACAATTTCTAATTTTTAGTATTTTTTTTTGTCGCAGGGCGCCTGGAGTATGCAGTTCTTTCGGGAAAATACCGTTGAAACCAGTTTCCACGTCAGCGCCACCAACGAGATTCCCATTATGATGATGAACCAGAACTGCGAAACGAAATATGGAGAAAGCGAAGAATTAGACGCAAAGGCAAAAAGAATAATTAATTAGCACAACTGTGGCAGAGCGATTAGCTCCTTGTCACCGAACCTAGAGGTGGGAAATAAAGATCTGGCTATAAAAGAGAGAGAATGCTCTTTAGTCCGATTTAGACGGTCGTCGTAGCTTCTGTAAATGCTCATGATGTAGGCCCCCTACTATACTTTTTACCTAGACTGTAAGTCCCAACCTTCTTCTTCAGAGCGTATAACCAGCCAGCGGCCGAAAATCCACATTTCGTCGAAAGAGGTTCTTACGATCGTACAGGGCGGAAATATTAATTAGAGTCACGTGGGGTAACCGTACGCGGAGTGTAAGTGTTCGCAGTGATGTTTCCGACAAGATCGTACCTATTTCGCGCCCGTGCGTTCCTTAATTCAGTAGCGTTTTGGGTCGCATTGAAGTAGGATATGAGTATAGTGAATCCTAATTTTAAAATAAAAATTTGTAGGTAAATTACTTTTTTTCGTGCTTTTCTTAAATTTTTCTACTCCGTTACCGATGTGTGCTATTTTGTAACCAACTGTGTCAGAGCGATATGGTCTTTGATGATTGTTGGTGTAATATTGTTAGTTACACGGGTGCAAAGCGGTAATTCTAATAAAGATAACCACTAATCTGATGTTTAAAGTTTATTGAATTTTGGTGTGATGGGGTAAGTGTGCTGGGGTAAGCGTACGCAGTTGGATGAGTGCGAACACTTACCCCTCTACATAAAATTAATTTTGTAGCATAATATTTCAACTCTTGTTATCAATAATTAGCACGAATATTCTGAACAATCAGATATCTTGCTATGCCGAAATACATGCGGCACTGAGGAGTCCAAAAAGCTCTGTCAGTCCTAATAAAAATATTATTTGTCTGGTCCTTACTGCCCCTACTGAAGATGTAATTGAAGTTCAGGCCAGCTCCCTATTACAAGCTCAGTCATTAACATCCCAACATTTGATATAAGTCCTCGGCCAAAGCAACACATACACAAAAAAGTCGAAAAAATACTTGCAAGTCTGAAATAATTATCTCAAGTCCCTATAAAAAGAAATTTCAACAGAAACGGAGAGAAGCAGATGCAAAAATGGTCCAAAAACCGATAAATAAAACCATGGATATCCGACGACCTCCTCTTTTCAAGAAAGTCGCCCCACAAATAATCACCACAAAGCCGTAATGCGGCAGATTCCTTTGTGTACAACTGTTTTAAGAGCACAAAATTAGGCTTGTAAGGACTATTTTTGCCCACAATGCAAGGAGAAATATCGAGATCCACCAACAGAAGATTGGATAGAATGTATTCTGTGCAAAGCATGGAGGCATGAGAAGATGAGAACTGCACAGACTACGATAAGGGGCAATTTAAGTGTGATAATTGCAATGGGGGTAATTGTTCGCGGTGCGAACACTTACCCTACGGTATGCGAATACTTACCCCGCACATGGGGCAAGTGAACGCAATCGATATGCACGTACACTTTTTTATATAACTTTTTTTATTTATGAACCCTATGAGGTTTTTATGTTTATTTGAGATGCCTTAATAATCAATCATATTATTAAACAAAATAATTAAGTAAAATACCTAAAGATTTTTAAAACATAAATCCCAATGTAAAAATTGCGCACAGTTACCCCACGTGAATCTACTCTCCGTACAAGCTTTTTAAAATTATAACTCAAAATCGGGATTCGAATTTTGAACATTTGGCTGTCACCAGTTGTTTTGTTTTCTCTCTTAAAAAAATAATATTTTTTATTATTATAACTAATATTTTTATGTTTTCTGGTCAATAAAGTGTAGTGTGTTGTTCCTTGAGGATTCTTCTCCCCTCTGATCTTCCAGGAGTCACTTTTCGTCACTGATTTCCAGATATTTATAACCTTTTTTTCACTACTGTCACTTTCCATACATATTTTTTTTTGTAATTTTGTGAACAATGGAGGAGGATTTCCCTCCTGGACATCCTAAAAAGCCCCCAGATCCTCCCCCTGACCCCCCAGATGGTGAAAATATTGTAATTTCTGACAGTGAATCTATCATTCTAACTTCTACAAAAAAAAGGAAATTTAGTCCCTCTTCCCCAGTAAAGCATGACTCTCCTTCTACTTCTCAGTCTCTACCAGATCTTCCTCAACCCCCTCCAATCAATTTTTACTCTACTCATTCCTGTGGCCCCTACATTGTTTATGCGCAAAAAACTGAGCAAGGTAAAACCATTCATCCTCTTGAATTTGGTAAATTCCTTTCAACCAACAAGAACCATTCGATTAAGCCCGGAGGTGTAAAAGCCGAGGGTCGCTTCCGAATCTCTGTTGAATTCCTCTCAGGTTCAGCCGCCAACAACTTTATTAAAAACATTTTTATTACATCTAATTCTAAATTCAAGGCGTACATCCCAACTTTCAATGTCACTCGTATGGGCCTGGTCAGCGGTATCTCGACCGATCTGTCCATTCCAGAAATTCTGTCTTCTCTTTCAACCCCTCAACATATCGGCAATCCCATAAAAGCCAGGAGGCTAAATTATAAGGACACCTCTGAGGGCAACGTTTCCTGGAAGCCCTCCCAATCTGTTGTGATCACATTCGAAGGACAATCTCTTCCCTCCCATATCTATTTATTTTTCAACTCCTTACCAGTTGAAATTTACACTTACCCCACCACCCAATGCTACAATTGCTGCCGTTTTGGTCATAACAAAGCTGCATGCAGATCCCCTCCCAGATGCTTCAAATGTGGAGAAAACCACACGGCTGACCAATGTTCTTCTCTCTCTTCACCTAAATGTTTTAACTGCTCAGGCGCTCATTCCGCCATTCACTCTTCTTGTCCTGAACAAACTCGCCAAAAAAATATAAAAATTTCCATGGCCTCTGAAAACTTGTCTTTTCTGCAGGCTTCTAAACTATTCCCGCCTGTCAAAAAATCTTTTGCCGAGGTTTTATCCAGTAACTCTCCATCCAATCCTCTCCCCTTCTCCTCAACATCTTCTCGTTCAACTAAATTAATGTACAAAAACCCTGTCTCTAAACCGGCTCCTGGATACGATCGGCAACAACACAACTCACTTCTCTTAAATCCCAATGGTTCTCCTCTTTCAAATGCCACAAATGGGTGCGCAAACAACTATAATTCGTCCTCAACAAACCATCAAAAGCTTTCTGAACAACTCTCGCAAGATAATTCTTCATTTATACAAACTCTTATTATGCTTCTAATTGACCTAATTTCTTCTCAAACTAATCTACCGTCCAACGCTGCTTCTATTATTTCCACGTTAAAATCATTTGTTCAAAATGGCACTTCAAGATGTCAGAATACTTCAGTGGAATAGCCGCAGTGCTATTTCTAACAAATCGAACCTTCTTAACCTATTAAATTCAAACCTTGTTTCTGTGGCTGCTGTCTCGGAGACATGGTTTACTCCATCCACCCACTTTAATGTGGGAGGGTACTCCTGTCTCCGTGATGATCGCCTGGAAGGTACGGGCGGCGGTGCTGCCCTTTTTATTAAAAAATCCCTTCCGTTTTCCCCAATAAATAATATCAAACCCCCCAATGCTGACTTTCAAATGGTTGCAGCTAAAATAAAGGACACATCCTTTGTTTCTATCTATATTCCCCCATCATCTCACTTCAATAAGCAAGCTTGGTTACAAATTGTCCGTCAACTAAGCCCTCCATTCTTTTTATTGGGCGATTTTAATGCCCATTCCCCCGTCTGGGGTTCTGCTTTTTCTGATCGAGATGGTCGAAATGTTATGGATTTTTTAGATAAATCCAACCTTTTCCTTTTGAACGACGGATCTCCTACGAGAATCTCTCGCCCCAACACAAACCCCAGTGCAGTGGATCTCTCCATATGCTCTACAAACCTGGCACCTCTCTCCTCGTGGGTGGTGTCCCCCGATCCTTGCTCCAGTGATCATTTCCCGATCACCATCACTTATCAAACTTCTTTCCATTCAGAAAAGTCCCATATTTCGACGAAGATTAAAACAAAACACACCAAATGGGACGAATTTAACTCGCATATGGATAAGTTTATACAAAATTTACCCTCTTCCGATGTATTATCTGTCAAAGATGACTACGATAACTTCAAATCGATGCTCATAACTGCAATACATAAATCAAATCCTCCCCCTAAAACCAAACCTCTTAAAAAACTCCCTCCGACTCCCTGGTGGAATGAGGAATGTTCTAAGGTAGTGAGAATTCGGAAAGCTAAATCTCTTTCGTATCGTCACAATATGACTATGGAGAACTATCTTATATACAAAAATGCCGAAGCCAATGCCAAAAGGGTATTGAGGTCAAAAAAAAGATCTGGGTGGTACAACTTCTGCAGTTCAGTATCTCCGAATACTCCAATTTCGGAAGTTTGGTCTATGATTCGAAGATTTCGATCCTCCTTCAGTTCAACATCTCCTCGAGCGTCTCATTCTAAATGGATAGATGAGTTCTTGGACAAAATTGCCCCCCCTTCTGTACCTAATTTAGATGAAATAACTCCCATCCACAACACTCCTATGTCTGATCATTGGCTAGACTCTCCATTCACTTTAATTGAATTAAAAAAAATGTTTATCAACAGTCAAAGACTCATCTCCAGGCAGAGATGGTATTCCTTATAGCATTATCAAGAATAGTAATGATAATGTTCTAAATCACTTCCTAAGCATCTTAAATAAAATCTTCCAGTCTGGCATAATGCCTGATGACTGGAGTTCTCAAATAATCATCCCAATCCTAAAATCAAACAAATCACCCAATTCTGGATCCAACTACAGGCCAATTGCTCTTTCATCCACCCTCAGTAAAATTTATGAAAAATTAATTAAAAACCGGTTAGAATTTTTTGTCGAAAGTAATCAGCTTCTCTCTCCATCTCAATTTGGATTTAGGAAAAAAAAATCTACGCAAGATAACCTTGCCATCATCAGCACTGATATTAATTTATCCATGTCTAACCATGAAGTATGTCTTGCAGTCTTTATAGACATAGAAGGTGCCTTTGACAATGTTTCCATCCCAATCCTTAAAAAAAAACTTTTAGGCCTTGGCTTTCCCCCCATGTTTGTCCAATCTATTATTAATCTATTTCTTGATAGAAAAATTTTCATTGAGCTACCAGATGTTACTCCTCAGAGTAGATCAATTTGGATAGGTTTACCCCAAAGCGATGTATTATCCCCTATACTGTATAATATATACACGTACGATATGCATGTCTCTATTACCCCTCAAGTAAAAGTTATTGAGTTCGCAGATGATTTAGCTTTCTTCTTATCATCCAAAATCATCCCACTTGCCGTCAAATATCTTAATGAAGCCATAGATGCCCTTTGCACATGGCTCACTTTAAATGGTCTGGAACTTTCAGTCCAAAAGAGTCAGTGTGTCACCTTCTCAAACCATCATAAAAATCCTCCCGTTCAAATTTTATTTAAAAACTCTCCAATCCCCAACGCCTCTGAAGTTAAATTTTTAGGAGTAACATTTGATAGGAAACTTAAATGGTCTTCCCATATTCACAATATAGTTACAAAATGTGAAAAAAAATTAAATATCATCAGATCATTGACTGGCGTTTGGTGGGGTGCTCACCCTACCTGCATTAAGTTGCTTTACAATGCACTTATTCGAAGTCATCTCGACTATGCCTGCCCACTTTTTAGTACGGCCTCCAAAAATGCACTGGGTAAATTAGACAAAATTCAATCGAAGTCATTGCGAATAATAACTGGAGCGATGCAGTCGTCGCCCATCAATTCCCTTCAAGTGGAATGTTCTGATCCCCCACTTTATTCAAGGCGACAACTGTTTGCTGACAAATTTGTTCTTAAATGTTTAAATTCTAAATGTCATCAGGTTATTCCCAGAGTTTCGTTGTTCAAAGACTCAACACATTCATCTACAATCAGAGCTCGAACTAAACCTCTTCCTGTCATCTGTAAAAATTTTCGCTCTCTCTCAGAGCTTCAAATTATCCAAAATGATCTTCTTCCACTATACAAATTAAAATATAGTCACGTCACCCTATCCCCAACAATTTTGGAAGGGATTCGCATCCTTAAAAGTCATTCCAATCTCCCAACCCGTACTGTTAATAATATGTTCAATGACATTATTTCTTCTAAATGGCCCAACTCTTCTCTTTTATTTACTGATGGCTCCAAATCTCCTGACTCTCCTAACTGTGGTATAGGTATTAACGTTTACCACAATAATTCTAATGATAGATTATTTTATTCAATTTCAAACCAATTTTCAATATTTTCTGCTGAGTGCATTGCAATAATTGAAGCACTCAAATATATAATCAAAAATAATTGTGAACATTCCCTTGTTCTCTTTGACTCTCTCAGTTCCCTCCAAAAACTTAAATCCTGTCCTCTTCTTCATCCTGATGATCACTTTGTATGCCTCATTAGAGTGCTGATAGCCTCCATTCAAAGCTCTGGAAAAACCGTAATTCTTGTTTGGATCCCTGGACACATAGGCATAGTGGGTAACGATATTGCAGATTCTTTGGCAAAACAAGGAGCGTCCAACCCTATTGTTACCCTCGTAAACCATATTCCCCTATCTGATATTTTTTCCATCATCAAAGATAGATCCCGCAAAGTTTGGACAGAGTATTGGAACATTGCCAGTCAATCCAAGGGAGCTCGCTACGCCTCAATACAAAGGACTATCCCATCAAAACCGTGGTTTCAAAAATTTCCCCATTTTTCCAAAAAAGAAATTTCCTCACTTATTCGAATGAGAATCGGTCATTGTTCCGTTCCTTCTCACCTTTTTAAAATTCACATCCTTGACTCCCCAGATTGTACGTTCTGTGGTCTAGATGTGGGCACTTTAGATCACATATTTTTTGGTTGTCCCTCTCTAAATAAATATCCTCTCTTCTATCAAGCGTTATCTAAAATTGCCTCCCCTCCATTCAACATTTTATCCCTTCTAAGTCTGAACTCGACTCCAATCTTCCATATAATTCTGAAATTTGCACATTTAAATAAAATTAATATATAAATTCTCCTTTCCTTCCTCTGTAATTTTAAATGATGGCCTAGAACACCCTTGAAGGGTGAAAGCCAGAAATAATTGAAAAAAAAAAAAACTCAAAATCGATTTTATTTCATTCCAAATTTGCTTTAATTCATACCTACATCCAAAATGCTGAAAGGCGTGTAGATAAAACTATTAAAATTATGTACTTTTTGTAATTATTTTTTGATCATAAGTATTTATCATTTTTCAATAATGTCTCAGCATAATAAGAATGTAAAAAAAAAGAAATATATTAGTCTGTAAGTGCGCAAATAAATACACAAACGGACCTATTTTCGTCAAGAAACACATGTACTTTATATTTTTTTATGATTTTATTTAAACTAAAATTAAAATTCTGTTGCATACGTTTACCATATAATGCGTTGATTTATTTTACTGCATGATTATATGATTTGAAATGGGTGTTGTATAATAAATGTACTTTTTTGAAAATTTAACAAATCCGCCAACGACCTATGGTAAAACTTTATTATACTAAAAATTATCACCTTTTCTGAAAATTTAAAACATACGTTTTCTAGATAAAAGAACAATCTTTCGAAACCAATTTATAATTTTTTGTGGAAAAGAGTCAATACTTCTAAACACTGATTTAAAAATGACATATTTCTGGTGTTCTCTGGTTATACGCTCTTAAGGAGGTTTCTCTTTGCTGAGGATCGTGACCCATACTCCAATAAAGGCTACCCTACTCGTCGCGGTTTTGAGCTGCGTGACACCGAGGTCCTGGGCGCCCGCGCCAGTGACACTAGGTCGCTAGAGCTCAGTGACTTTCCTCTGCACACTTTTTCAGTGACCAAGAGTTTCTCCAGACTTTATTCCTCGGTTTGGCAAGCAAAGAATCAAAGTCCAAAGAATCTTAAAATAGTATATCTGGTATCTTAAACCTAGTCCCTCCAATGTGGTCCACCAGGTTGTCACTTTGTTGTGTGGAAAAAACGTATTTTTCAGCAGAGTGAAAAAACGATTTTTAAAGCAGGTAAATGTAGGTAAATCGCAAATGATATGTATTCCTATTGATGATGATTATTAATGTACATAATAAATAAACGAAATTGAAGTCAACCTTTATTTTCCAGCTTAAAAAATCATTTTTTCACTATCGTATATATATTTTCCACATTGGAGGTATTAAGCGCCCGGCGACGCATAGTCTCCTGGTTTCACAAAGCGCTCATCAGAACTGAGCCTTTTTCTAGTCAAGTTATATATTGTAACTGTAGTGTCGAAGATGTATCTTCGTCCAGCTTTGTTTCCTGCGGTGATGGTATCCTTTTAGTAGTCTTACCAGCTCCTTAAGTGAGTTTCTATCCATATTGAACAGTTTGCTGGTTCTTTCAGTAAGATTATCACATCATCAGCGCCCTGATGAAAAATAATTTAATTATATTATTTAATAATCCACAGATCTTGGAAATGACTTTTAAAGGAAATGAGATGTCCATGGTCTTCATTCTGCCCGACAAGATCGATGGTCTCCCAGCCCTGGAGAAGAAGTTGACTGACGATTACGCCAATTTTCAAGCCTCGGTTGATGGCCTTCAATCACGTTATGTCTCTGTGAACATACCTAGGTTCAAAATTGAGACCACTGCTAATCTGAATGACGCCCTGACCAAAGTGAGATTTTTTTTTCAAATTCCTTTCCACAAGATTCATAATAATCATGTTTCATTTCCTGTGGGTGGTATTTAGCCACCGGTCCGTAAATATCACTCCCCGTCCGTAGACCTTCCAGTCCTGCTTCAGTCTATTTCCACATAGTCATTGGAGGGGACACCACCACTTTCCCAACATTTGGTTTCCTCCCTCACCGCACACGTCAAGACTCTACTTTTTATTGAACGAAGCTACATTTATTTGAACGACTCTAGACCCTCCAATGTCACCCAGTATGTCTCTTCTTCGCTTCCATGTAATCGATTAAAGTTACTTGTCAATGATTCATTTTAATTTGGTGTCCATTGTCTTGTGTAGCCACTGGAGCGATCACGCGAAATAAATAAATTTGCCTCGATTGTTCGCGATTTCCAAGAAAATCATTTTTTAAATTTTTCATCAACATTAAAAAAATCATACCTTCGAATTTTAACATAGGAACATTAAAATATTATAGTGCTATATAGCCAATGAATTAACATGTATTTGAACCGTTTATTTCATATTTGTATGATTTATAAAAAAAAAGTATAACCGCGAATCTTGCGTGTTTGTTACTTTGAAACTCCGTGAGAGGTACGTATTCGAGTCAACATAAAATATTTTCGATTTCTGTATGTTGTCTGTGGTATACTAATAATGAAAGGTGCATATCTATGGAAAAAGACTTAATTTTAACCGTAAACAGCTGATCAAAAAATCGACCTGAAAAATATATTTTTAAAATGTATTTTCAACATCGTTCTATGAAGTTCGGATTTGAGACATCTAAGGTCATAATAGAAGCTTTTCAATAGCTTCATTTTAAAATAAGTGGCTGGCCGTGGAAATATTTTAAATTTATTTATTTATTTATTTATTTATTTATACTGGGTTTTACAGATGCTTACACTTACATGAGAACAATCCAGTTATAAAACTCAGTTATTACACAATTATAAAAATCTACAATTACATACAATTAAATACAAATAAATACAATTAGAAAAACAAAAACATCACAAATAAAAATACAGAATTATATACAAGGTCACTCAAGTAACACATTGCAATGAGTGGTAAAAGACATATGAAATACGCGAGCATGCATAGAAAGACAATTCACACAACATAATTAGTTAGTACTTTTTAACAGCCCTAAAATTTTTTTTTTAAATCCGTACAAATTATCAACGAAAATATCCACATCAGCGCACTCTATCTTGTTATACAGTCGACACATCTGGGTCAGAGGGCTGAAGTAGGCGATATTATTTTTAAATGTATTCATATGAAAAATGTTATGGCGTCTTAAACAATGGGAATTGGGGACATTAATTTCAATACTGTTAAGACAAATGTAATGTGTTATCAAGATGGCCGTGAATAATTTTATGTAAACATATTAGATAAGTCAATTGCCTTCTAGTTTTAAGTGTATCAATCTTGAACTAATCACGAAGTACATCGTATGATCTAAGATGGTCGTGTAGTCCACATTTGAAGGATAACATTCTTAGTAAAATTTTTTTAACTGATTCTACAATGTTTTCATATTTGCAATAATGTGGATTCCAAATAGTGCTTCCATATTCAAGTTTACTTCTAATTAAGGCATTGTAAAGTGTTAGAATTGATTGAGGATCGTTGAAAGGTTTACATATTCTGTGAATAAATCCCACATTTTTAATGATTTGCACTTAATTTTGTTAATATGTACATCAAATATGAATTTAGAATCAAGAGTGATTCCTAGATCCCTTATTGAAGAAACTTTTTTGAGAATAATATTATTGATAACATAAGAAAAATCCTTTATAATTCTATTTCTAGTAAAGTTTAAAATGTAACATTTTTCAACATTTAAGTGTATATCGTTTACAGTACACCAGTTATTGAGTGTGTCGAGGTCATTTTGAAGCAGCTGATGATCGGAAACAGACTTAATTTTACGAAAAATTTTAAGATCATCGGCGAAAAAGCATAATCACAGTTAAATTTCGAGCCAAGGTCATTTATGAATATAAGAAAATAAGAAAAAGCAGGGGGCCAAGATTTGAACCTTGTGGTACACCAGAAGTTACAACTATAGGGGATGATTTGTATCCATTAATAAGAACTAATTGAGTTCTGTTATACAAATATGATTTCACCCAGCGTAATAGGTCTCCATGTATTCCAATTTGTTCAAGTTATTTTAGTAAGATGGAGTGGTTAACTCTATCAAAAGCTTTTTGGAAATCAGTATAAATTGTATCTACTTGTAATCTTTCATTAAAAGAATTACAATAAATGTTTGATGAATGGTAGGAAAATGTGGTCAAATTTTAGACCGCTATCAATCGCAAAAAAAATAAAAATGGTCCATTTTTTGACCATAATCGCTCCAGTGGGTAGGTTCCTAAGATTTTTCTTTAGAGTACATAGAGTTAATTTTTTTTAAATACTGCAAATTTGGATTTGTTTATGAAGATTAGGCAATATGTGAACTTTTTTAAGAATTCAACTATCTTAACACTTTTGTCATCAGCTCGGCATGAGAACCATGTTCTCCGGCAACGGGGAACTCGGAGATCTCCTGGTCAAACCTGCTCCACTGAAAGTCACCAAGGTCCTCCAGAAGGTCTTTATCGACGTGAACGAGAATGGAGTTATAGCCGCCGCTGCCACCGCCGGTAAGTCTAACGAATGGGTCATTAGTAATTACATTACTCTCACATTCATTGGGTATTATTCTTGAATCTATACCTTTTTTAATGATGCTGTTTTAAACGGATTTAACATGAATGTCATACATACTTACAGCCGGCGTAGTGCGCTTGACTCGCACACCGAAGGTCGCGGGATCGAATCCCGGCGAGGCAAATAAATTTTATTTTATTTATTTGTGTTATTTCTCAATTTGTTCATTAAAGATAATATATAGTATATTTGCGGCACGTTTAAGAGTGGAAGATACTCTCAGTATCGCCCTGGTATAAGACCACCATTCAGAATTGAAACGGTGCTTGAAATGGCATTAGCCATGTTTGGTGACCAGATCTGAATAGCCAGTATTTCCCCATCTTCCTCTTCCCCTCCTCACTACCCTCAGCTTCACAACATACCCCAATTGGGGATGCCATAGTCCTACTGGCTTCAGATGGGAGCAGTTGGGACTCTTGTGCGGTATTCAGATAAAAAAAATAAAAAAAACTATAATTTGATCACATATTATAATATTTTGTTTTTAATTTATAACTCGATCACAATTCATATTTATTTATTCATCTTAGATCACATCATTGTGTATTCTAAGGCTAAGGTACAAGCATATAAAGAAAAATACCCGATAAATAATAGGAAACGAGGCCCGTTTGGTCTTACATGGCAAAAAAATGGAAAGGCATTCACAATGCGTTTGATAGCTGAAACGGACCCATAACGTTTATCCTCTTTTTCCTGTTAATTTTTTTTGTTATTTTGATACATTAATTTACATTTTATGGTATTATTAAAAAAAATTGATTGCATTGGGTGGCTTACCCGTGCTGAGGATATTATTAAAAAAATATTTTCTTTGTATATAACTAGCCATATGTTAGATTCTGTACTAATTTTACAAAAACAAACACCTAATCTGGCAAGACGGTATAATTAACAAAAACTTAATTTTACCAAAAATAAGTTAAGTTTTAGGAAAATAGAATCAGCTTGCGATAAGCACAAATCGGAAGTTCGAAAAGTAAAAAATGACAAAATAGCGCTGATTGGCCATTTTAATTGAATTTGTTTGAAATATTCCATCCTTAGTTTCATAGAACAGAACACATCGTTTAGTAGATCATGTACATGTATTCAAATTAAAAGTCACAAAACGCTCGAGTTGCCGGCAAAGAAATGGAATTCAATCAACAAATTAAAGGTAAAACATGAACTTTCGTCATATCGACTGCTCGTGGATTTACATATTTGAGATCAAGTAGCGAATAATTTTTAATTACAGGTAAAGCGTCGATGGCGGAGATAGTAGTGATATGGCGGGGAGGTGAGGATAACTTTTGAATTCCGGCTTGAAACATGTTTTTTTTTAATTATTTCAGGAATAGTTGCTGAAAAATTATGGATGCCTCCTAAGGTGTTCAATGCTGATCATCCATTTTATTACGCACTGGTCAATAGTGCTGGACAAACTGTCTTTTCAGGGCACTTCATCCATTGAAATAAGCGTAAGGATTTGTGTTGACCTTAGTATTGCTGAAACAAACATAATTTAATCTGCTACAAAATAACAAAATAATAATATTGATAAAGTGATCATTATCAATTTTTTTAAATTATTTATTCACTCTTTTACAGGTCCATCGAGCTTTTACAGGTCCATCGAGTACAAGGGTAAGTAATAAACGATAGGTTGCGAAAAAAACTTACATTACAGTTGTTTACAAATTGATAAAATTAAAAGATTGATAAAATAACAATATTAAACTGAAATTTTCAGAAATAATATGATGACTTAAAAAAAATGTTTAGACATGTTTTAAAACTAGAGATTGTTACATTATAAATGTCGATATCACCTGTTTATTTTTTCTAAACTTTGTAAGAAAGAAATTGGCGAATTTGCTGCTTAATTTGATTATGAATGGTGTCTTCAAAATACGCCTTTATGCCTAGAAAGTCGAGTAGGTACTTTTAAATTGACAACACTCAAGAGTTCGCAACGGTCGAGCTCCGAATTAACAATCTTAAAACAGAAATGTAGGTCGCTTATCCTTCGTCAATTCTCAAGTTTACGTATTCATTAGTTTTTTTTTTTTTTTTTTGATAATGCCAGTTTGATAATGCCTTTAGAGGGCGAAACAGCTGTAACACATAATAATAATTACGAAGCAGAACTCGTTTATAATAAACTGTTTTTATACATAAAATAATAATATTATTGAATTTATAAAATAAATAAAAATTAAAATGGAGTTCTACAAAATAAACTTAATAACAATAAATATTTATTAGGTATTTAAAAAAATCTTAGTGGCCTTGAGAATGGCCGTTTGTGTTATGATAGTTATACGGAAACTGCCAAGTAGTGTGTAGTCGTAAATAAACTACAATCCAATTGTCGGATGGTGATGGTGTGGTTGATGGTTGCGGACATAGCCAACCTAGCCGCTGAAGCCGTACAAATTGCGACCCTTGTTCTTCAGGGCGTGCACGACGTACATGCTGCTAAATGTCTTCCAGATAAAGATAGCAGCCAATAAAGACATGCGCTAAGAAAATGAAGACAATGTTGGTAGTTCTTGGTCAAATTATGATACAGTTAAATATGACCGAATCGGATAGGAATACATTAGTAGGTCGGTTGGTAGAGCACTGACCCGGCAAGTCATAGGTCCTAAGTTCGAGTCCCAGATGTACGAGACCTCTAGGCCTGCTCAAAACTGTAGACAATAAGCGCCGGCACACAGAGACGCCCGACAATCGAAATGTCTTAATAGAGATGTGTTATCGCTTTGACAGCTGTTAAAGTTCCGTAGCATGGTCACAAGCATCTATGCTGGAAGGGCATCTTCTGTACATTGAGGTGGAGTGGTATTGGTCTTCCACCGTGCATTGTGAAATGGAATGCTCTTGCATCGGAGCATGTAAGCTACGGTGGACGCTGCTTGCTAGTAATCGAGATGGGCTGCGCCCCAGGTGGTGTATTTTCTCGTGGGTTGCTGCATATCTGGCATCGGTGGTGTTCGCAGCAACTCACAGGTTGATTGGCTTCATGTTAATCGGTCTGCTTTCTGTTGGGCGTGCTGCGGGTGTATAGCATGCCTCTCTAAATGGTGTCATCATTTGACAGACGTGGCGTCATCATCAGTTAGGTCTGCATTCTATTGGGCGTGGCGGGAGTCTTTATCATGTATTTTGCTCAGGTGTTATCATCTGGGCAGAGAGATGCAAGGCCCGATGCAAAGGGGCCCCAGGCTAGCAGCCCAGAGCAAGATGGCCAGGGGTAGCGCAGCAACTTCAATGGCTTGGTAAGAATCAGCAAGTTCAAAGGAGCCCGAGGATGGTCATAGGGCTCAGGCTTCAGCGTTTTGTAGGTATTATTCAGACACGCTGGCAGGCGATGTTGCTCCAACGAATTCTTGAGGTGAAAGAGACTGCAGTCTTGAAGTTCCAACTGGTAACGGCGATACTGACGTCTTGAATCGAGTAAGGTCTGTAGAGATGTTGCCACGATGACTGACGACTGATGACTGAATGAAGCTCCCCCTTTGGTACCGGCTTATATAGTAAGGTAATAAGTCCGGTGTCAGGTGATTCACGTTTTAAATGACGCTACATCAATATTTTTGTACCGCCACGTAATGCAGAAATAATAATGCAATAATTATTGGCTGCGAGTCATCTAGATTGCATAACACGTTCGTTGCACCAGATTTATTTATTTATTTTATTTATTTTATGTATTTTATTTATTTTATTTATTTTATTTATTTTATAAATTTTATTCATTTTATTTATTTTATTTATTTTATATATTTTATTCATTTTATTTATTTTATTTTTTTTATTTATTTTATTTATTTTATTTATTTTATATATTTTATTTATTTTATTTATTTTATTTATTTTATTTATTTTATTTATTTTATTTATTTTATTTATTTTATTTATTTTATTTATTTAATTTATTTAATTTATTTTTTTTATTTTATTTATTTTATTTATTTTATTTTATTTAGTAAAGGATTATACATTTATATACATTATTTAAGAAATTTTTTGACTGCCCAACTAGGAGGGTTCCCGTTTTAGGACAGTCAAATTAGGATGAGTATTAACATACGGAACATGGTCTGTAAATAATATAAAAAACAAAACAAAAATAAAAGATTAAAACAAAGTGACTGTTATAATATTAATCAACTGAATAATATTAATCACTTAGGTTGGTACTTAATTACAGAGGATTAAAACATATAGATATAGAACAAACGTGGAAGCATTACATATCATAGTCCTACACAGATGGGTTGTATAAAATAAGAAAAAAAAGAGAAGAGAAAGAATTAAAAAATAAATAATAATAATAATTCTAACCAATTAATACAGGAAAGATAACGGTGGTTTGCTTAGCATAGTTATTTAAATTATCATATAAGTAATATATGTATATATACATACTTAAAAGTAAATTATTAAAACATGGTATCTTGTGTTAGCATTTCAAATAATACCTAGTCGTACATACACATTTTATACAAATGAGAACTAGAAAGAGAACAGAAACAATAAAATGAATCAAACAATTAATAGATGGTTATAACTGTTGTTTGATTAGTATAGTATTAAAATAATAATAAAATAATAGGTATAATGTGTACTTTTAACTGGTGTTGCATTGCATAAGCCTATTAATATATTTTGTATAAATATAAATAACAAAGAGAAGAAATAGAATTTAAAAAAAAAGAAATTAAACATATTATTAACGTAATAGATAGGTACATATATACGCATAATTATAAAGATTAGAACATAAAGGTATCATTTACTTCTTTTTTTGAGTTTTTTGTTGTTGTTTTAGGTTTGTGTTTGATTTCATTGTTTGTGTAGTAAAAGTTCACTCTCCTTTCTACCTAATTGATGAAACCAGTTAGTGGCCAATTTACGAACAACGCCTGTGCTTTCCTTTTTCCAAACATCAGGCATTAAGTTGTATAGGTTTGGACCTAAGAATGAGAAGTGTCTTTGAGCGAGAGACGTTTTAGTTGTGAGTGGTACAATTGGATTTCCCCGTGAGTGGCGGGTGTCGTGAAAGTGGTTAGTAGATGGGTAGAGGTGGCGTTGTTGATGGACGTTTAAAATTATTTTTCTCATGTACAGTTGTCTAACATCCAGAACTCGGAACTTTTCAAATAGTGGATCGCTGTGATATCTAAATGGTGTTTTGAGAATTACCCTTAGCAGAGATTTTCGAGCTTTCGCTAATTTGTCCAAAACAGTTTTTGCACAGCCAACCCAACTAAGGATGCATAGTTTAGAAGTGACCCACACATAGCATCATAGATGAGTTTCAATTCTTTTTTACGATGATAGATGTAACCGTATATTTTTCGGTTACATATTTTCGAATGAGTTTCGCTAATATTGTCTGCATTAATTAAATATTACAATTTGAGGTTTTATCCATTAAGTTATTTTTTTTTTACCTACTTTTTATCTTCTGTACGATGCAAAAGGGTAATATGTATTTTAATATTTTTGTTTAACTTTTATGCTTTGTTTATTTTATACATATTGTATAATTTTTTTCTAAACATACGGCGTGAACTTATGGATTCACTAGATATTTCTTTAAAATTATTGGGAAATGATGTTCACTTTTCCTATATCTCATAATTTTAATTTTAATTTAATTAATTTAAATTTGTCATCATCACCAGTTTTTTGTAGTGTTTTCACAATGTTTTTGATGCGTCAATTTTCCTATACAGAGTGTTAAGGGTAGACGTCTTACTTTAACCATAAAAAATAGAAATGAAAATTTGGTCTCCAGTGACATTTATTGTGTTTTTCTTTTAAAACTAAAAACATTTAAAAAAAAAACAAGTGTGCTTTAGACCACACGACTGAAGTAAAACTTGCAAAAGAACATATGACTTTGAGGTGACATATTTTTTTTCGTTATTAATAATTTTTTATTATTGAAAAAAATTTATTATATTTAAAAATTATTCTCCCATAATAAGCAAATGCTTGTGTGTACCATGACCATTACCATGGGGTGACCTATGACCCTGGGGTAACCTACGACCGTTGGGTGACCTACGACCGTGGGTGACCTATGACCTTGGGGTGACCTACACCTTGGAGTGACCTATGACTTTGAGGTGTCCTATGACCTTGGTGTTACATATGACATCGGGGTGACATATGATATTGGGGTGACATATGACATTGACATTGACATTGACATTGACATTGACATTGACATTGACATTGACATTGACATTGACATTGACATTGACATTGACATTGACATTGACATTGACATTGACATTGACATTGACATTGACATTGACATTGACATTGACATTGACATTGACATTGACATTGACATTGACATTGACATTGACATTGACATTGACATTGACATTGACATTGACATTGACATTGACATTGACATTGACATTGACATTGACATTGACATTGACATTGACATTGACATTGACATTGACATTGACATTGACATTGAAAATGAAATTGAAATTGATATTGACATTGATATTGACATTGGGGTGACATAATATGACCATGGGGTGACCTACGACCGTGTGGTAACCTACGACCTTATCCTCATCCTTATCATTCCCCAAGTCAAGCGTGCGTAAAGGCCCGACCGTTCGCCTCGCCTGATCACCGTTCGCATCGATCACCGTTCGCATCGATTACCGTTCGCATAACACTTTTTTTAACGCGTTCACCAGTTTACCCCCCAAGTCAAGCGTGCGTAAATAAGTTTTACTTCAAAAATCACTAGATATTGGAGAGTTGGGGTCGGGGTGATGGGTTGATCGGTTACTCGGCTATGTGATCGATGACAGCATGCAGACATTTTTTTTAAAATACATTAAAAAAGTGACAGGAGACCAAAATTTCATTTACATTTTTAACTTCAAATAATATCAGGAATCATTGGTTACAGTTAGTCAAGTATGTCCCTTAACATCCTGTACATACGTTTTTCTTTTCCAGGACAAAAATTCGCACTATTACTTCCAAACCAAAATCCACACGACTCGGAGCTCGCCATACATTTATCTCAGAAATGAACAATCGGACATTCTTTTCATGGGGAATTATCACAAACGTTTCTTTATTCTTTACCTGCAGTTAGCTGAAATGTAAATACATTTAGTAAATTGAATAAAAAGGACATAAATATTAAACTTGTTTTTATAACTCGTTTTATTATTATTTGACTATAACACAACTAAGCTGAGATGTATAATACGACATTAATCTTAATATATAAAACAAAGTCGGTTTAGTTACACCATTTATAAACATAGAGATATACTATTTATAAACCGAAAACGGCTGGACCGATATTTACGTTTTTTATTTGTTGGATTTGTCACCGCCCCGAATAGCAGAATAACTATTAAAACATCGGAAAAAAAGTAATGAAGAAAATTCTTTTTTCATACATTTTGTATGGAACTAATTTTCATCTTTGAAGAGCTACAGCAATATTGTGATAAATATAATATTAAATAGTGAGTGAATTCCAAAAATTTAAATAGTCAAGCGACGTACGTTTGAATCCATCCCTCCAACTGCGGTGCAAGGCAATGGGTAGAGAGAGTCCGGCTGAAAAGGTCAAAAGGCCTCTCTTAACTAGTCTCTCTCGATCCGGCCCGCCACGAAGCAGGTGGGCAGACGCATCTACCGGAAGACCAGGAAAAACGTCACCCCATGAACCCGGGCGCCCCTGCTAAATCACCAAGCATAGCGAACCACTTGGGGTGATCTATGGCAGAGGTGTTGGTTATCCAATAAATGATTCCCGGGCGGCGGAACCCGTACCCGCTCTAAAATTCCCGTAAGTAAGTGGAAAAGCAAAAAAATCACTCAAAAAATAAATCCGTACACAAAGCCTGTACTGACAAAAACAAAACACGGACAGTTGTGCATCGATATAGTTGCTTCATTGTGTAATTATTAACATAATAAAAAAAAAACTGAATTTAATTCAAGAGTTATTGATTCTGAGGCGGTACGAAATACTTCGGGTCAGCTAGTAATACATAAAAAAGTTTAACTATATTTAAAACATTGAAATTGTTACGTTTAAAATGTAGATATTATATGTAGGTATATTTGTTTGCTAAACTATGTAAGCGAGGATTGGCAAGTTTGCTTCGTATTGACTTATTCATATGTGTAAATACTCTTAAATTTTCGAGCTCCGAATTTACAATTTTAAAAAAGAAACATCGGTCGCTTGTCTTCGCCGATCCTCAAGTTTGTATATTTTTGAGGTATTTAATAAAAATGTGTAGCTGATTAGTTCTAAAATTTTTAAATTTTATTAATAAATTGTAGAAATTTTCGCTGAATTCTGTCGACATTTTTTTAAATATTTTGTGGTATGAATTTTGAGGAGAGGTGACCAAATGATGGAATTATATTCAAATTGGCTACGAACTAATTAGACAAATAAAATGTTTCAAGACAAGAAGTGTATTAAAGTTTTCAGTAAAAATCCTAATTATTTCATAATTTTATTTGTAATGTGATTAACGTTGGGAACAAATTCAAGTTTTTCATCAAATATAAATTCGGGGACTTTTATTTTAGGTAAAAGGTCGCAAAATTGAACAGTATTGAAGATTTGTTTCGACATAAAGTTATTGATTTACGAGCAAAACAAGGGTTTACGAGTGGTATAAGCTTTTCCAAGATGGCCGTAAAGACGTTGAAGATGACGAACGCCCCAGCACATCATCGGTTGTTGATGGGTCCGGGGCGTTCGTGATCTTCAACGTCTTCACGGCCATCTTGGAAAAGCTTATACAATTCGTAAACTCTTATTTTACTCTTAGCAGATAGTACGAGAGCCCACGACCAAAATTTTTGTCTCATAGCAATACGGCCAAAACCGCATCAAATCGATAGATACGATTATCCTGAACTCGAAAATACCAATATCAGACATTTTCCGCGTAGCGTTTGATCTGACCGAATTTTCAAAATTGTCAAAGAATTTTACCGAACTGCATCATAGCAATATGTCTGATTTGCAGACTGTAGTTGAATGATAGTTCTGAGATACCGGAAACATATTTTTCAGACGTTAGTGGTGTAGCGCAAACCCGTAAAATCACTTAAAAAAATTAAAAATGAGACAAAAAAAATGTCTCATAGCAATACGTCTGAAAACCTTTTTTATTAGTAAATTTTGGTTATTTGATGCGAACAAAACAATTTTCAGACGGAAATGTGAACGCATTAAATTTTGAGACCGTTTTGAAAATGTTAACAAATTTTACCGATCGGTAATGTTGGTGCCTAGCATTGCTCATTTACCTTTATTTTTTCCAACTTTTAATTTCTACCTACCAATCCTACCCACCTACCCACAAATCATACCTACCCATGCCGACCAGACAGTTTAGTTACAAATTATCCACTGTCCTGTCAACACATATGTTGAATACGGAGCTCTTGTACCGAACATTTTAAAGTGAAACTCATAAGTGAATGTTTTGTGTGGAAATATTACAGCCGTGCTGTGTGCAAAATATTACTATAATAAATGTTTTGTGAAAACTCAAAAAGGAAGAACCAGCGGATCAAAATTAGATAAGCGAAGGGAGAAAATCTGCGGGTAAGTCGGCAATCCCCAAATTTTTCCTTCCCTTCCGCTTTGCGGGTACATGTTGAAACCCCAACATTTGGTCCTTCGAGCCGGATAAATTGAAAATTTTCATTAATTTAATATACATCAGGATTAAATTGTTCATAAAGTTGATCTGTGAAATGCGCATCAGCCGTGCTGTGTGCAAAAGTTTTCTGTAGGTAGTGAAAAAATACCTTACTGCTTACAAATTATTATTATTTTGATTATATACTGTGGAATTGATTTGATAATATTCTTTAAAGTGAACATAATTCAATTCTTCACAAAAATATTTTTTTTGTCGTAACAATGGCGGAGAAAAAGGCAGTTTTGTTAAAAAACCGATGTGACCGGATAGTTTCGAGAATTCGTGTAACACATGAGCTTATAGCTAACATTTACGATGATACAAAGAAAAAAGATACATTTCTGGCTAGATGTGAAAAGATAAAAGAGTGGTTACAGGAATTCGAATGGATTCAAAAGGAGATTGAAGAACAATTATTGGAGTTAGATAAAGTGAAAGAAATGTCTGATTTAGGAGTGATTGCTATTCAAGTAGATGAATGGTATTTTGATATATTGAAAACGAAAAACGCTATCAGTAGTAGTTTAGAAAATTCAATTGTTAAAACGCCAAATAATTCAACGGTTCGTGCTCCAATAATAAAGTTACCTACTTTTGACAGTGAAATTAAAAATTGGTGTACATTTCATTCTTTATTTAAAAGTATTATACACAATAATAATGCGTACACAAATGTAGAAAAATTTCATTACCTCTTATCGGTAATTACAGGGCCAGCACTAGGACTGATAAAATCATTGCCTCTTATTGAAGAAAACTATGACATAGCCTGGAATATTCTGGTAAATCAATATCAAAATTCTAGAATGCTTTTTACGCATTACGTTGATGAAATTCTTAATTTCAAATGCCTACAAACCGAGTCAGCGGCAGGTGTAGCGCGTATACTAAGTAATTTTCAGGAGAATTACGCCGCGATAAATGCGATGAAAGTAGAAAATATCCTTGATAAATTCGTGGGTCACATTATAATAAGAGCAATGGATCCGACAACAAAACGACAGTTTGAATCCAAATTAGCTGACGAGGAGATTCCAGGGTCAGATTCAATTTTCGGGTTTCTTAGAAATCAATCACGCATGTTGGAGATGTCATCTCCACCTACGACAAAAGAGAAAAAAGGTTCATTGAAAACGTTGTTAACGGCAAATAAGGATAATAACATTCGTTGTCCGTTATGTCAAGGTTCACATTTTCTTTATAAATGTGCAACTTTTACGTCATTAAGTCCCCTTCAGAGGAGGGACAAAATTAAAATTTTAAACCGTTGTTTCAATTGTTTGAAACAGCACCATATTAAAGATTGTGTTTCAAAGTTTACATGCCAGTTTTGTAATAAAAAACACCATTCAATGTTGCATATGGCCGCCGAACCATCGGGTAATAACGACTTAAATAATGTGGGAACAACCCTAGCAGCGACAGTTTTACAAAATGCACCGTGCGTATCTACTATATTACTGGGTACAATTCAACTTGAAGTTCGTAGCAAAAATAATGAGTATCTACCTGTCCGTGCGGTTATAGACAGTGGTAGTCAGGTATCTTTAATTACAGAAAGATGCGCCAAGCGTCTCGGTTTGTCAATAAAAGCAAATCGAATTCCACTTAACGGTTTAGGTAATTGTAGTATAAATTCTTGTTATGGCACAACAAAATGTTTTATAAAACCTAAAAATAAAAAGGGGCCTATTTTTCAATGTCAAACTATTGTGATTACGGAAATCACTTCTAATCTTCCGTCATATGATTTACCATTGAGTGTGACGTCACAATTTAGTAATTTAAAATTAGCTGATGAATCTTACGACAAATCAGGCCCAATAGACATTTTGTTAGGTGCTGACATATACTTGGATATATTTAATGGTAGACATGAAATAATTCGTGGATATCCTTGTGCAGTGAATAGCATTTTCGGTTACATTATAATGGGAAAATTAGATAATTCAGCATGTCAAACGCCTTTGTCATTGTTTGTTGGGACAAATTCCTTGAGCGATGATCTTAGGAAATTTTGGGAAATTGAAGAAACGCCTTCAATGTTGACTAATCCGGAAGACGAATTAGCCGAAACAATTTATGCTTCAAAACACTATCGAGAAAGTGACGGGAGGTATGTTGTCCCGTTGTTAATAAAATCTGAAACTATGCCAGCACAGAATTCGTTCAAACTTGCCGAATCACGATTGAACAACTTAGAAATTCGTTTTAAGAGGGATCCCATATTAGGCATTCAGTGGAATCAGATGACTGATAATTTTACCTACAAGGTAAACATACCTAGAAACGAGTTATGCACAAAAAGAACTATTTTGTCAACGGTAGCTCGTTTATTCGATCCACTTGGGATCATCACCCCAGTGACATTTTTTGCTAAATGTCTATTAAAGGAATTATGGAAGTTAAGGGTTGATTGGGACGATTGTGAAGTTCCACCACATATTCGTACTATGTGGAGTAAATTTGTAACTCAGCTTTCATTACTTCGAACAGTAAATCTCCCAAGATATTATAACACAGTGGGCACAAGCCGTCTGGTCCTCATAGGATTCTGTGATGCCTCAGAGTTAGGTTATGCTGCAGTGGTGTATTTATTAGAGCGTAGTAATAATACCACTCACATTTTAATGGGGAAATCGAAGGTCGCTCCTTTGAAAACTTTGTCAATTCCACGATTAGAATTGTGCGGAGCTGTACTCCTCACAAAACTTATACAGTATATTATGTCATCTGTAAAATTTACCGAACAAATAGAAAACGTTTTTCTATTTACAGATTCGACTATTGTACTAGCTTGGCTAAAAACGCCGCCCTATTTGTTGAAAACATTTGTCGGAAATCGCGTTGTCCAAATACTGGAAAATACACCAAATGCTATTTGGAAACATGTTGTCTCAGAGGAAAATTGCGCCGATTCAGGTTCAAGGGGTCTTTTTCCAGCAGACATTATCTCACACCCATTGTGGTTTACGGGACCAAAATGGCTTAGTCAACCAGTGGCACACTGGCCGTGTTCAGGTGTGTCCAATCAATCTATCGAAGAGGTACCAGAAATCAAAACTGGCAACCTTAAAACCTTTGTATCATCTCAAATCGTACCTAATTCAATTATTAGTAAATATTCTTCATTCAATAAATTGCAACGCGTCGTCGCTTGGATAATGCGTTTCGTTAATAATTGTCGCAAACTTCCTGGTACAGGTAATACAAACTCTACTTATCTTAGCTCTCGCGAATTAAATGACTCGCTTTTGAAAATTATACTTCTCGAACAGGAAACGTATTTTTCTGTCGATATATGTAACATGCGAAATAACGTTCCATGTTCAATGCAAATTCTAAATTTGAAACCGTTTCTTGATAGCCACGGTATTATCAGGGTGGGCGGTCGACTCAAGTACTCCGATCTGTCTTACGAAAATAAATTTCCGATCTTATTACCGAAAAACTGTCATTTAGCTTATTTAGTTATAGATTATTATCATAAACTATATTTTCATATTGGCCCGCGAAGCCTTCAATTCACAATTCAGCATAAGTTTTGGATAGTAGCGGCACGAAATAAAATTCGTTCGCAACTTTCAAAATGCATTGTTTGCCATAAGATGAAATCTTCAACGTTACCACCTCCATTGATGGCTGATTTACCACCCTCTCGAGTGCAACAGAGCCGTGTCTTTTCTCGAGTCGGAATTGATTTCGGAGGTCCTTTCACTTTGAAAGATCATAAACGGAGGGGAGCTAAAACGTCAAAGGGTTATTTGTGTTTATTTGTATGTATGGCAACGAAGGCAGTTCATTTGGAAGCTGTGTCTGATTTATCTTCTGAAGCCTTTATTGCAGCCCTTAGCCGGTTTACGGATCGTCGAGGGTTATGCTCAGAAATTATGAGCGACAACGCTACCAAATTCATAGGTACAAATCGGTACCTACTCGACATAAATAAATTCTTGGCATCACATCATGATGTTATATCTAATCACTTAACTCAAAGTGGCATTATTTGGTCGTTTAACCCTCCGTCTAGTCCGCATTTTGGAGGTCTATTTGAAGCTGGGATAAAGTCTGTGAAATACCATTTAAAGCGGGTAATAGGTGAGACCGTTCTAACTTACGAAGAATTTGCGACAGTTCTTACCAGAATTGAGGCCATCCTCAACTCCCGCCCTTTGTGTTCAATGAGCTCAGACCCTGAAGAATTAAATGGACTCACCCCAGGTCATTTTTTAATCGGTGGATTCTTATTGGGGTTGCCTGAATATGACTTTCTTGACACCGCGTCTAATCGATTAAGTAGGTGGCAACATCTCCAAAAAATGTCACAACATTTCTGGAAACGTTGGCATTTAGAAAACTTAAATACGCTTCAACAACGATCAAAGTGGTGCAAAATTAATCCTAACATGAAGATAGGGCAATTAGTGTTAATAAAGGACGATCGTCTTCCACCTATGAAGTGGTTGTTAGGACGAATTATCCATGTTCATCCCGGTAAGGATGGGATAGTTAGAGTAGCTACGGTTAAGACTCAAACTGGTTCGTTGGTTCGACCAGTGATAAAACTGTGTCCGTTACCGGTAGAATAAAGCTAGTATTAGTAATTATTCAGTATGCATAAAAGGGAAATGCCTATTCCATTTCAATTTTCGTTAATTTTATTTTATTTATTAATTTTTTTTTTTGGATGCCTATACTCGAATTCTCGTTAGTATCCTACTCACATCATAGACCCGAGGTGTCTTTACAAATTTTCATTATTTTTCAAAATATTCTTTTTTTTTGTTTTCTGCGGGAACCGTACTCCCGACACATTCATTATTATTTTATTTGATTTTTTTTGAAAGTATCTTCGAAGCAGTACAGATACAGCTTGTATGAACAATTTATCTTGCTTTATATATATTTTTTTTTGTTGTACCCTCCATGGGGATTCTTTGTAATTTAATTCGATTTGGTTAATTCGATCAAATTAGGTGGGCGGAATGTTGGTGCCTAGCATTGCTCATTTACCTTTATTTTTTCCAACTTTTAATTTCTACCTACCAATCCTACCCACCTACCCACAAATCATACAGTTTAGTTACAAATTATCCACTGTCCTGTCAACACATATGTTGAATACGGAGCTCTTGTACCGAACATTTTAAAGTGAAACTCATAAGTGAATGTTTTGTGTGGAAATATTACAGCCGTGCTGTGTGCAAAATATTACTATAATAAATGTTTTGTGAAAACTCAAAAAGGAAGAACCAGCGGATCAAAATTAGATAAGCGAAGGGAGAAAATCTGCGGGTAAGTCGGCAATCCCCAAATTTTTCCTTCCCTTCCGCTTTGCGGGTACATGTTGAAACCCCAACAGGTATCATAGCAATATGTCTGAAAATTGTTGGACATGATAAAATAAGTTGTCCACATGTGCAAAAAATTTATATCAGACAAATTAAGTGTAGCACCTTCTCTTGAGAAATATTTGAATCCTTCGGAATCCTCATGGAACGTTTGGAGCAGCTGGCGAGTGAGCTGTATAATAGTAAGAAAGGGGCAGGAGCGTAACAAGCGATGAGGCTGTTGAAATTAAATACTGATTGATTTGATAGTTTTGGTTTTATTTAAAGCACACTTGAGTAACTTTTACAAAAGAAATAAGTAATGACATCTGTCATCTGTCAAAGTACATATAATAGACAAGGGAGATTCTTGAATATCTATGAAGGCTGTAAATTTAAAAAAACATTTAACAGAGGCGTCGGCCAGGCGACTCCGAAACGTTATTTTCGTTTTTGGGAGTATATGCTACACTTAAAGTGTCTGAAAACAGGTTTTTGGTAATCATGGCAGCAATACGAAAAGTTGAAAAAAAAAATTATCCGTATTGCTATGATACAGGTCGGCTAAATTTGTTGACATTTTCAAAAATGCGCTCAGGCTATATGCTACGCGCAAAATGTCTGAAAACAAACTTTTTCGTAATACAATTATAAAATCTATGTACATTTTCACTATCAGACGTATTGCTATAATACCGACTGTCTTTTTTTTTGACATAGCAGAAATGGCCTCCCACGCAGTTGCTACACTTTCGACCGTTACTACACACCTAGTCGGGTTCAGAATCATACAATCTAACGATTTTATAGGGTTTTTGCCGTATTGCTATGAGACATGGTTTTGGTCGTGGGCTCTCGTACTAAGACTCACCCTAGGCCTCTGTTAACATTTCACACCCTTTGTTACACTTTATTTCATTTTTTACGCAAAATTTGATTCAAATTCTTTGTTCCTTTAAAAAAAAATCGCCGAGCTCATAAAAAAATGCTAACCTTAGCGGCTGCCCTTTTGTATCTTTGTTCACCGTTCGAAAGAGAAAAAAATATTCTCCTCAGGTTTTTTCAAACATGTCTACTCGATTCCAAGGATAAAATCCTAAAAAGTGTCAAAGTATGTCATGATTATAATTATGACAGGATATTTCCAGTTGAAAACTTAAAAAATATATTTTTTATTGTATAAACGGCATAAAAAGTGAAGTTCCATACCCGCCACCCAAATTGAAATTTCCTTTGGAGCAGTGCAGACATACGTTAACGTTTTTTCTCATGTTCGATTATTTACATTTAGCGTGTTAGAAAGAGGGGCAGCATTATACGATTAAGAATAAATGAAAAACAATCAGCGCATTGAAATTTGACGTTTTTGAATTTTTGGTATTCACGCACAGTTCAATAGTATACCTATCACAATACTGCTGCAGTTCTTTCATAATATGAAAATTCGTTCCATACAAAATGAATGAAAAAATGAATTTTCTTCATTCCTTTCTTTTTCGAGATTTTTTGCGATGTTTTAATAGTTATTATGTTATCTGGGGCGGAGACAAATTAAACAAATTAAAGATCATTAATATCGGTCCGGCCGTTCTCGAGTTATAAATAGTGTAACTAACCCGACTTTCTTTTAGATATTAAGATTTACAGGTTAATAACATTTTATGCATCAAAAAATAACAAATTATAATAATTAGGTTATAACCCAACAACTATTGTTCAAATCATGCACAAATAATAAATAAAAAGTCAATAATTATTGATTTTTAAATTTTATAATTTTATTTAATATTATATAGATAGGAACTAGATAAACTGTCTAAACGTGATCTAGATATACTGCCTAATGTATTAAAGATACAGATAAGATATAAAAACAAGAAAAGTAGAAAAAATAAATATAATGATAATGTGTCAGTGTCAGTGTCACCAAAACCTCTAACGGAGTTGGACGTGAGTGAGCGATGACCATATAAAATAACACCTTCAAACCAAGACAAATTATATTTTATAAAAAAAATATTGAAATTAAGTAAAAAAATAAAATAATCATAACTTGTGAAAATGGAGGAAACGATTGATTCGCACGCCTTCGTTACAAAGGCTTAACAAAATAAATGTGATCTAATTTCAATTATAGAAGAAAATGGTATTACACTTACCGAAGATCAAAAATGACGAAATAAAGAAATACAAAAACAAAAAAATAATATAAGTTAAAGCCATCATTACAAACAAAAATAAACCAAACAACAAAAAGTTCATTCTCCAAACAAATCCAGAAATGAGACTACATCTTGTTAATAAAAAAATCATCTAGCATTCATAAGAATCTATGTAGAAGACTGTAATCTTCTACTCAATATCAAAGATTTGGACACACAGCACAAAAATGCTACAATAAAATGAACAACACTGTTCAGAAGATCATCCCATTTCCAAATGTAAATCTCTGGAACTGCCACCCAAATGCGCTAACTGCCACTCAGCTAAAAAGAAGAAAGAAATATACTCGTTTAGAGGAATATAAACGCTAGAAATATTTCGATTCTCATGCCTGCAAATTTAAAATCGAGCGTCTTATTTGCGCTAGGCAAGTAAGCGAAAAAGTGTTTTTTATTTATTCTGTGCATAATTTTATAAGAAGGAAAAAAGTTAGAACATAGAAAACCTTAAAAATAGTGTTAGCCATAAAGGGGTATTTTCTTAAAATTGTTTCTTGTATTACTTCACAGTAAAGTCTTGAAAAAACATTTTTTTTTAGTGGTTTACGCTTATATTTTTTGTTACGTAAATAATAATTTTTTTGTAATTTCAATACATAGAAAAGCTAGTGAAAGCTTCCGTGGTATATTTTTTGATGTTCATACTGCAAGCCAATTCGTCGTAAAGATTAATGTAACTAGTATCTAAATAGGATTTCACGTATAACTTCACCTTCAACAGTAAAAATAGCGACAAATAGCGAAACATGTAAGTTCCGATCTCACATGCTTAAATTAAAAGAAAGAATACATTTTTATTCAATAGATATTGAATAAAAATCTGATATGTAATTTTGCCAAATATAATTGAAAATGCATTAAATGAATAATTTCATAAATAATGAATTAGCATGCTTGCAACGCATGCCGGGTACCCGCTGTACATAATTTATTTATTGATTTATTTGTTTACAGACAAAAAGTCCATTAACAATATAAAAATAACACGAATAAAATAAAGGCCCGACCGTTCGCCTCACCCGATCACCGTTCGCATCGATCACCGTTCGCATCGATTACCGTTCGCATCGATTAGCATTCGCGTCGAATAGCGTTCGTTTCGTAAAGAAGTTTTACTTAAAAAAAAAATTCTCAATAATCAACACTTACATTATAAAGGAAGGACGTCATTAATTGAGTATTTTAACCGGCTGAGGCGAACTCAGCTGATGATGGAGGGTGACACACGATCCACTAACTCAGCGAGTGTCGGTGTCGAAACCGAAACTGATGCCGAAACTCGATTTTTTTGCCGAAACTTGCCGAAACCGAACCTTCGGTCGGTCGCTATTTTCTGTTATGAGTTAAATGTTCATTAATATAAATTTGATGTTGCCCATTCAAGGTAATATCTAGGCACCGTCTTGTCCGTATTGCTACCATGATGTCATCTTTTTATTTTCTGCACTTCAGTTTAACGATAACATTGTCGCGGTCATCCTTCAATCTTCTCCTTGGGGGTTACTCTAGTGGCGTATCCAATTTCGTCAGGGCTTACTATTTTTAATTCTGAATAGATTCTTGTGATAATTTCCGTCAGGTTTTCTTGTTTTTTCTGGTATCCCAATGATTTCTATGTTATTAATGCGTGCGTGTTGTTCGTCAGCGACCAGTTGTTTTTGTAATCCGTTAAATTCACTTTGAATTACGGCATTCTCTTCCAGAGTTTTTTCAAGGTTGTTATTTTTTTCGTGTCATTTGTTTATCTAGAGTAAATATTTTATTTGTTTAATTATTCGATTTCTTCTTTGTACTCGTTTCTCGTGATTTACAGAAATTACACTTTAAACCGGTCAGTGGTTGATTGGGCATAGTGCTTGGGTGCCCCACCCGCGCGTCGCATGTTCGATTCCTCGGCTGGCTAAGTCCTCCATCACAACACAAGCAACATTTTCGGCCTTCTGTGGTGGTAGTAGGAGATTTTTAAACATTGTTGGGTTATTCGTAACCCGGAAATGTTTGTCTTTCTTTAAAAAAAAAAAAAAAAAAAAATATTCTTACAACTTTTTGTCAAGAAGTTGGAGGAGTTGTGTATCTGTATTATTGAGTGCAGTCTTTGCAGTTGCCCTTTTAGTCATATTGGCACAGAATATTAGCTAATATAACTAATATACCAACACTCCACTATTATAATGCAAATATATTGGTTGGACCGTAATCTGTTGACACTCAATTCGGAAAAAACCAAATTTATACGATTTAGTGCGACAGAAGCGGGCCAACCCAAGGAAGCATATAAAATTCTTATACACAAATGCACTGACTCAACTACCTGTAATTGCTATAAATTAGAATGCGTAGACAGTATAAAATACATTGGTGTTATATTAGACTAATATCTTAGATGGGAAGGACACATAGATCTAGTTGCCACAAAGGTTAGAAAGCTTACGTACATGTTTATGACAATCAGAAATATCTTACGTAAAAAAAAATTGAAACTCATCTATGATGCTATGTGTGGGTCACTTCTAGACTATGCATCCTTAGGTTGGGGTGGCTATGCAAAAACTGTTTTGGACAAATTAGCGAAAGCTCAAAAATCTCTGCCAAGGGTAATTCTCAAAAAAACAATTAAATATCACAGCGATCCACTATTTGAAGAGTTCCGAGTTCTGGATGTTAGACAACTGTACATGAGAAAAATAATTTTAAACATCCATCAACAACGCCACCTCTACCCATCTATTAACCACTTTCACGACACCCGCCACTCACGGAGAAATCCAATTGTACCACTCACAACTAAAACATCTCTCGCTCAAAGACACTTCTCATTCTTAGGTCCAAAACTATACAACTTAATGCCTGATGTTTGGAAAAACGAAAACACAGGTGTTGTTCGTAAATTGGCCACTAACTGGTTTCATCAATTAGGTAGAAAGGAGAGTGAACTTTTACTACACAAAAAGGGAAATCAAACACAAAAAAAAAAAACAACAACAAAAACTCAAAAAAAAAAATAATGTTAAAGATACCTTTATGTTCTAATCTTTATCATTATGTGTATATATGTACCTACCTATTACGTTAATATTATGTTTAATTTCATATTTTATTTTATTCTATTTCTTCTCTTTGTCATTTATATTTATACAAAATATGTTAATAGGCTTATGCAATGTAACACCAGTTAAAAGTACAGATTATACCTATTACTTTATTTTAATTTTAATACTATACTAATCAAACAGCAATAATAACCATCTATTAATTGTTTGATTCATTTTATTGTTTCTGTTCTCATTTGTATAAAATGTGTATGTAGGACTAGGTATTATTTGAAATGCAAACACAAGATACCATTATGTTTTAATAATTTACTTTTAAGTATGTATATAATACTTTTATGATATTTTATAACCACGGTTATCTTTCCTGTATTAATTGGTTATTGTTATTTTTTTTAGTTCTTTCTCTTCTCTTTTTTTCTTATTTTGTACAACCCATCTGTGTAGGACTATGATATGCAATGTTTACACGTTTGTTCTATATCTATATGTTTTAATCCTCTTTAATTAAGTACCTACCTAAGTAATTAATATAATTTTTTTTTAAACTTTGCTAAACAAAGAACAGTCACTTTGTTTTAATCTTTTATTATTGTTTTTTTTTTTTTATATTATTTACAGACCATGTTCCGTATGTTAATACGCATCCTAATTTGACTGTCCTAAAACGGGAATCCTCCTAGTTGGGCAGTCAAAAAAATTCTTAAATAATGTATATAAATGTATAATCTTTTACTAATTAAAATAAATAAAAATATATATTTATATGTATATAAACTTTAAAAAATATAGATATTTAGATTTAGCTACTACTTTTGTATTATTTTATGAAAATTTCTAGAGAGAAATAAAAACATGACAGCTGTCATTGAATATTATTGTTGTATGAATTATTATTGTTGCATGTTGTATTATTGTTGTACGTTGGTATAGAGAAATAATTATGAATGATGATCAGTTATGTTAGTTTTCCAAACAATTGATTTTGATTTGTGAAGATCTTTAATGTTTACTTCTGCCCAGATGTGATCTAAGCTCCTTAGTATCTTTATATATGCAATGTGTTGGATAACCAACACCTTTGCCATAGGTCACCCCAAGTGATTTGCTACGTTTGGCGACTTTGCAGGGGTGCCCTGATTCATGGGGTGAGGTTTGTCCAGGTCTGATGGTCCTGTCCGAAGCATCTGCCCACCTGCCGTGCTGATTGATGGAGGTCTTTTATCCTCTCCAGCCGGAATCTCTCGACTCACTCGCCTTTCACCGCGTTTGAAGGGGTGGATTCGCCTGTATATACTGACCCACAGATTCCTACCCACCTTCTCATACCTATTTCCTTCCCAGAACCTCCTCCTTCCTTTCCTTAAATAAATCCCCCACATAGTATCCCCTAAGACGACATAGGCCCTGAGGTAAATTATTTTCTTCAGGGCTTTCTATGTGGAGCTTACGTAAAAAAAAAATATATATATATATATATGTATATGAATACCTACCTAGTCCTATCTAAAAATGCTAAGGATTCCTTTGTGTTCGAATAATGAATTGCTTTTCAAATGTCATTCATTGAAGTGTTGTAATGGTGACATAAAAAAACATATTTTTTGTCTAGCTATGTGACAGACATTGGAGAAATCAAAATATTAGAAAAATAAGTTTATAATTGTTAAAGTGTTATAATGTTTTTAAGATCGACAAGTAAACTTCAAATGTAGTTTCTTTGTTAACAGAGCAACACATGATTTGTTTTGTCATTACTAATAAAAAATACAACAAATATACAAATTGTCTTAAATATATGTACGAAATTTTGCTCAGTCGTCCAATTGATATAATCATTTTAATTATTATTTTCCATTTTTTTATTAATGTTTAAGTTAAAATCACCTACAATGAAGCAAAGTTTATTTTTGAATTTCGATAATATCATAGAGATATACTATAGAGGCGCTATCCTGTACATAATTCTCCGAGATTCGTGTTCAAATCATACACGAACCATAGAGATATACTATAGAGGCGCTATCCCGTACAAAATTCTACGAGATTCGTGTTCAAATCATGCACGGACAAGTGAATTCTAACTGAAGCCACCGCGTCGAAAGGCTCGGCCGTCAGATCGTCCTTTCCTTCTACTCAAGCCCATGGTTTCATCCTACTTTCATACGTCACACAGAAATGGAGGTAAGAACCTGCGATTTCGTTGAACCAATTTATTCGCTAAATGTCTCATCTATGTATAATATATCAATGGATAATATATAATATTTGAAGTCATTAATAAACGAAATAATATTGGAGCCATGTATTCAATATAGCTGTTAAATGGTACATTGATTCGCCGAGTATGAAATGTACTTCGATGCTGTTAATGCTGATAATTCGATGCAAATGTATTGGGTGTTCAATTATTTTAACGGGATGTATTTTTCGCATATACTACTATCTATTTTTAGTGGAATAGTAATATAAATAGGTAGAAATGTAATTGTATTCAGGCAAGTAATAAGACGGTGACTCAGCATTCGTAAATGTTTCGTATGACACCACGCTCATTAAGTCCGGTTTTTTAAATAAACTATTTATTTTTAGAATTAGTTCATCTAAATTTTTTTGAAGGTTACGGATGTTTACGTGCATAATAATTATATCATTGATGGTTTTAGAAATAATTATGTTAAATAAATCAATGCAAATGCATTCGTATTCTTGAATTTTAATATTTAATTCTAATTCATTATTTATGAAATCATCCATTTAATGCATTTTCAATTATATTTGGCAAAATTACGTATCAGATTTTTATTCAATATCTATTGAATAAAAATGTATTCTTTCTTTTAATTTAAGCATGTGAGATCGGAACTTATGTACATGTTTCGCTATTTGTCCGGTGGTCTATTTCATTCATTTTACTGTTGAAGGTGAAGTTATACGTGAAATCCTATCTAGATACTAGTAAGATTAATCTTTACGACGAATTAGCTTGCAGTATGAACATCAATAAATATACCACGGAAGCTTTCACTAGCTTTTCTATGTATTGAAATTACAATAAAATTATTATTTACGTAACAAAAAATATAAGCGTAAACCACTAAAAAAAATGTTTTTTCAAGACTTTAATGTGAAGTAATACAAGAAACAATTTTAAGAAAATACCCCTTTATGGCTAACACTATTTTTAAGGTTTTCTATGTTTTAACCTTTTTCCTTCTTATAAAATTATGCACAGAATAAATAAAAACCACTTTTTCGCTTACTTGCCTAGCGCAAATAAGACACTCGATTTTAAATTTGCAGGCATGAGAATCGAAATATTTCTAGCATTTATATTCCTCTAAAGGAGTTTATTTCTTTCTTCTTTTTAGCTGAGTGGCAGTTAGCGCATTTGGGTGGCAGTTCCAGAGATTTACATTTGGAAATGGGATGATCTTCTGAACAGTGTTGTTCATTTTATTGTAGCATTTTTGTGCTGTGTGTCCAAATCTTTGACATTGAGTAGAAGATTACAGTCTTCTACATAGATTCTTATGAATGTTAGATGATTTTTTTATTAACAAGATGTAGTCTCATTTCTGGATTTGTTTGGAGAATGAACTTTTTGTTGTTTGTTTTTTTTTGTTTGTAATGATGGCTTTAACTTATAATATTTTTTTGTCTTTGTATTTTTCATATATAGTTTTGATGTCACTGTTTTGTTTAATGATGTCTTCAAAGAATCCTTTTTCGATATAGTTTTTGTCAAGACCTTTGAATATAAGGCATGGATTTGTTTTCAGAAGTACCTCCTCTATTATGGTTTTGTCGACTTTATTTATCTCGTCTATTAAATATTTTTCCTCTGCTTTTTCGGGGCATGTTATTTATTATATTTGTATTTTTTTTTAAATTTCGCATACTTGGATTCCCAGCTGTGATGTTATTATTTTTTTTGTATTTTTTCTTTTTTTTCAGTGTTTTCTTCTTTTAAGCTTTTTATTATTATTGGAAATCTTTTTTCTTGTGTTTATTCACATTTTTTTTTAATATTGCTAATTCTATGGCAATGAGTGAAATCATTTATTTATTGCTTCTGCTAAATTTAAGAGGAAACCGGGTGGTGTTTTTTCCATACAAACGTATTCCTCATTTCCCTCTCTGAATTTTGACACTAGAGAAAATATTTTTTTTACATAATATGAATATTGACCGCAAGCGTGTCGGTACGTTTTGATTTTTTTGATAAGTTACTTTTTATAGGAGTTATAACCCTTCAAAAATTGTTAAAATTGCCTTTTTTTAACGCCATCAACAAACGTTCAGTATACAAATTAGACGATGTATTTTTAAAAAAAGCAAAACGTACAGACATAGAATGTTTTCTTCCAATACATTTGGTAAAAAAAATCTTGGAAATTGGTTCAGTTTTGGAGTAGAAAAATGAGGACTACAAAACCTCGATTTTGACAATTTTATTTAGGTATTATCAGGCTGAGGTGCATGTGTCCCTTTCTCTCAGTATTCGGGGGTGAGGGGGGGCGGAGAGGGTTTTGTTGAATACGTATACAGTCAACGAAGTGATGTGACATTCTCAATAATTATATCGATACACTAGTCCACTAGTGTTGTCATGTCCCGAGTTATCGATGTTTTTTTTAAATTATTTTTCTGTTTGGTGACTTATTTTGAGTGTGCCAATACTTACCGAGCTTATTTACTAAAGTTATTGTGACAAATTTAATTTGTTTACGTCAAATAAATTAATGGAAAAAAATTGAAAAAAAAACACCTGTTACAGACAGACCCCGAGATGATTCCGTTCCGTATTGCCGAGTTGGATATGGAACACAAAAATTAATTAAAATATTTTTTGATAACTTTTGAAGGTTGTACTCAACATAATATTATCCCTTTATAGGACACTTTTTTTAAGATACAACTACCGAACCAAAAAAAAACTTTTATATTTGACTAAATATATTGTTCTAGATTTTTTTTTCAAAAAAATTATATTTTACAAGAAAATGTGTGATGGTAAGTACATACACCACTGATCGTTTGATGGAATGCTGGTACAGCGTATGTTCAGTGGTACATGCATCTACCACATGTTGTTGAATCGATTATGTTATTATAATATCATATTATACAAATGAATATTGAAATCTATGTATAAGAGGCACCATATTGTTTATTGTGCTACATATTAGGTACATACACATAACTAGTTTAGTTTTTATTTAACTTTTTTAATACGTTATATTATTACAGAAAAATGCACTTTTGGGAATACCTCCTACATCACTTGACATTTTCAATCTTCTTCAATGATCTAATATTTTTTGTTTTTAAACGCTTTATTGTAAAAAAAATTACTGTTTAACATCTACACAATGAAATTAAAACAATTTATGGTCCAGACCTTTCCCTCGCCGGTAAATTTCTTGGTATGCGACCGTCAATTATTTCTGGTAAAAGGCATTGGTGGTAGAAATTTTCTAACAGTGGAACGATTTTTTGCCAGATTTCATCGTCCCTCTCAATTTTTTCATACAGCAAACCTTTTGGACTCCACACAACAAAATAACAATAATTACGACGAGTAATATGTAACTGGCCTTGTACTTGGTAGAAATAATTATGATTCCGTTTTAATGTTAAAGAATGGTCTTCCAATTTACAGTAATCAATTATCTTTTGTGCAATTCCCTCTTCTGGTGACATATTTGCTATACTATAAGGGCATTTAATTTCAATTATAGAATCCTCACCGATAAGGCCATCCGGACTTGCCCCTAAAAAGTTTTTGGTTTTATCGATAAATAGCCCACAAGCGGATACCTGAAAACTTGTTTTTTTTGAAAATTGCTCTATTGCTAGGCTTTCATTTTCTTTTCCATAATTTGTGGCCATAGTTCCTTTGAATTGTGAGTACAGTTAAGAGTTTAGTACTCCCGTAACTGAAGTTTTTTGCCGAAGCTTATATATTTTTCCAAAGTTAGACGCCGTTATCCGCTTACGTCTTTCAATTGCCCACAGATTGTTATTGCTTTGGCCTACCGTATTCCGTTCGAGCTCTTCCTTATTGGTTGAAGATAATTCTTTGAGAAATTCCTCTTTTTTCGTTTCAAATATTTCAGGTGGCATATCTGGTTCTAATTCCAATTGACCATAATTTTCATCGGGCCCTGTAACTTTTTTTCTTTTTTCTGTCGTATTTTCATTATACTTTAGTTTTTTTTTTCGACACATTTGTTTATTCTCCTTCAAACGTCGTTTTCTCTCTATAAAGTGCTTCGTGTATTTGCCGGGACTGTGGCCTTGGATTTTCTTTTGTATTCTTGAATGGGTTGCCAATTCACTATTCCACGAAGTTACTGCTCCAAAACATCTTGCTTGGTAAGATCCTCTTGTAGTAAAATTTACCCTTTTTCCACCTATAAATTTGGCGATAACGTTGTTGAATTGCTCCACAGTGTTATTTGTCACGTCAATAATAAGACTTTCTGCATTTGCTATTAGAGACAATAAGAATTGTTGGATATCAGTCCATATTCCACAATCTCGAAGATCGCTTACTAAATTTGGATCATCAGTATACTTCTCCGGCTTGCAATAGTACGATGCACAATTTTTATGATCACCAAACACATGATTTGCGGTATTTTTTATGTCCATTTTCAAATTTTTTATTTTATCACTTTGTACTGTGTTTTCTTGCTCTTTCCTGTAATTTATTGCTCCAACTACAGCTCTTCTCATGCGTAAAACGTTTGCTTCAAACTTTTTCCTTATATGAACTGGTACAAAGCCTTTAGCGTTGTTGGTTTTTTTTCCAAGTGCTTTCATTTTGTTGCAAAAATTGCGGAGTAAGTGATTTTTGCACTCTATTTTTTGTACTATAAGGTTAGGACCATATGGCATTTGTTGCATTATTTTTTTCATGATGCTGGAGTCGCCATCACCAACTAGTTTGTTAAATTTCAATCCATGCATTTCCATGCTTCTCGAGAACCCTTCTGCTATAATGTGGGCTTCCATGGCATTAGCACTGTCACGCCAGTTTATGAAGCACCTGTGCTCAGAAGCAACTATGTGTAGTTTAGTAGCTCTAGCACATATGCAGCAGTATGAGTTTCGCACTCCCAGAAATAAAACCTTTTTAGTTCGTAGTCCAACTATGCACCCTGCGCCAGATGAGGAGCTAAATCCACTTTTGTACGACCTCTTTGCCCAGGAGCCATCTGCAACCACCGTTACCAAAGGATAGCCACCCTCGTCTACGTCACCGTTTAAAATGGCTAGCTTTTTTTCTTCTTCACCAGCTGCGATCATTTCTTCTAAGGCACATTCTTCAATTGTTGGCGCTAAACATTGTTCTATGTTCGTGTAAGTCTTACAATCCATATTTGGCATATTTAAAACCCCACAAATTTCATTCCATTGTGAATACCCATTTCCTGTACACATCACTCCTTCGACGACAGCAGTATTTATAGACATTTTCCGTTTCGGGTCTTCGGAGTGAATGTATTCTATTTTCTTGCACATTTTGCACTCGAAAACATACTGGCTTAGAAGACCATTTCGTCGTTCCTTCATAAATTTTAAATCGGAAAATGTGCAGTTGGTGTGTTCGTGCTTTATATTTGATATCTCCGAAAACAAATATTTTATATCCACAATTCTGCGACCTTCGAAATTATCGGTTTCATCAATATGGTCTGGTTCTATCACCAAATCATCAAGCGTTGTTGATGATGATGAACTTGCGTTTTCGTCTATATTTGGAGCAAATGATTCATCCATGGAAGTTTCATGCATTAGTGAAGATGTAGTTAAGTTTCCAAAAGTAGTATCGATGACATCCATATCCCTGTAAATGCAAATGATTTATTTATTTACATTTGTCCATCCCATTTTCCCGTTACACATGCTACATAATACACGGCTCTCATAGCATAAATCTTTAGGTTTTTCTCGTAAGTCGCTCACGTAAGAGAGTTATGGCAAAATTATCAATGTAAACGATACCCATTGGTAATTTTGCCATAACTCTCTTATGTGAGCAACTTACGGGAAAAAAACTTTACGTACGTAAAGGTAACCTTAGGAAGGTTCAGTAGTAAGAGTGACAGGAAAGCGATATTCCGACTTCGTCGTTTGATACTAATAATCGGTTTTTTTCGTCTAGTAGATAAAAACAAACGCGCTTTGTTTCCATTTCTTTTACCCATTATTTATCTGTAAGAAAAAAATTTTTGAGTTGAAGGTAGGTAATATAGTAGTCGATTTTATGTAACTCAATTTCTAAATACACATATCTTATGCTACGTATATATTTGCGAATAGTGGCGTGCACAGAATTTGAAAATTGAAATTTCGGAAAAAAAATAATTTTCAGCTTCGACAACATCATTAATGTCGTATTTTCAATCTTAGGATTCTAGCCCACTGAAAAATCAGTGCACGCCACTCTTTGCGGACAGAGACGCGAGCCGAACCACGAATTATGGTAAAGGTACGAAGCAACCGCAAGCGGCGCAGCGTTTCGGGCAGTTTGCTTTTGCTTCGTTCCTTTCCCATAATCCGTTGTTCGGCTGGCGTGTGTATACGCAGCCTAAGACGTAGAATAATATTTATTATAGGTTACTAGATATGTTAACAAATGTACCGACTTGCACTAATGCACTTTATGCATACAGTCAAAACTGATGAATTTACGTTATTCAGGGAGAGCCAAAAAACAACAACATTTTTAGCGATATTTATATGTTTAATTAAAAAAGGAAATTGTGTTGTAATATTGAGTTTTTATGAATGAATAGTTTATGTTTATAATAATAGTTTATGAATAATTTATGAATAGTTTAGTAGGTATCTACTCACCATATGTCCTATATGTGTAAATCGTGAGAAATGATCAAACAGATTTCAATATTCAAGGGGGTTTCAGGGTCAAAATTCGAAGGTCTGTATTTGACGTAGAATAGTTTCCAGTAAAAAGGCTAGTCAAAAACAGTAGAGTGATGCAGCCAGCGAAAAATAAAAACACTATACAATCACAAAGTACGTGATGTACCTACTGCGCCTATGCTGCCGTTTTATAAAAAAAGATGGTATGAATCTCCCGATATTACTAAACCAAAACAGCGTGCATCTTACTTTACTAATAGTAACAAGATGAATGAACTATGAGCGCAGAAGATATCTATTATATAGGAATACGCACGCTCAAGTCGCGACGCGTATTGACTTATCTGTTGCAGCAGGCAGCAACCTGTATACACGCACCCACAAGTCTCATTGACTTGTGCGTGTGCAGAAGATGAGCTCGGAGCAGGCAGTCACATGTATTTGTAGTAAGTAATAATAATAATAAAGTTAAGTACAATACAATATTAAATAATGTAGACCTCGCTATTTTATTACGAATATGTACCTAGGCACCTACTTAATTTTTGGAATAAATGAATAACAGTAAATGAAATAATAAGAACGCGAAGTCGCTGGCGGGCGCGGCGCGGCGATTCGTGCTTCCAACACCTGCAGCCACGCACACACATGCATTGGGGTTCACCAATACACCGATAGCGCTTTTGCTGTCCCCGCTGAGATGAACGAAATAGAAATAATTTTTACAAATACCTATCGTTAAAATTTCTCGGCGCTCCTGCGCGCTCTTAAATACATTTTTAGCATGTTATTATTAACCCAACTAGGGTTCACTTGTATCGGGGTTATAAATTTCTTAATTTATTGAAAGTAACACACATATATAACGGTCATTACCAAAACGTTAAGTACAAGTAATATAATAAAATTTATAAACGAAAATTTAAAATTTAAAAATGACAATGAAAAAAGGAGGAAATTTGTAGAAAAAAAAAGAATTAACAATTATTTTCAACAACAAGGAAATTTTAAAAATATACTCTTATATTCTTTTTATATCCGGTTTATTAAAATATAAATAAAATATAACATAATGAAAGCTATAATATATTAAAAAACAATTTCTTTCGTCATTTTTGATCTTCGGTAAGTGTAATACCACTTTCTTCTATAATTGAAATTAGACCACATTTATTTTGTTTAGCCTTTGTAACGAAGGCGTGCAGATCAATCATTTCCTCCATTTTCACAAGTTATGATTATTTTTTCACTTAATTTCAATATATTTTTTAATAAAATAAAATTTGTCTTGGTTTGAAGGTGTTATTTTATATGGTCATCGCTCAATCACGTTTGACGGCCGGCGTAGCGCAGCGGTAAGACGCTTGATTCGCACACCGAAGGTCACGGGATCGAATCCCGGCGTGGCAAATAAAATTTATTAGATTAATTATTTCACAATTTATTCATTTAAAATAATATATAGTATATTTGCGGCACGTTCGAGAGTGGAAGATACTCTCCGTATCGCCCTGGTGTAAGACCACCATTCAGAATTGAAACGTTGCTTGAAATGGCATAAGCCGTGTTTGGTGACCAGATCTGAATATCCAGGTACTTCCCCACCTTCCTCTTCTCTATCTCCTTCCCCCACCCACTACCCTCAGCCTCACAACATACCCCAATTGGGGATGCCATAGTCTCACTGGCTTCAGACGGGAGCAGTTGGGACTCTTGTGCGGTTATACATATAAAATTTAAAAAAAACACCGTTAGAGGTTTTGGTGACACTGACACTGACACATTATCATCGAGAACGGCTGGACCGATTTTGATGATCTTTAATTTGTTGGATTTGTCTCCGCCCCGGATATCATAATAACTATTAAAACATCGCAAAAAATCTCGAAAAAGAAAGGAATGAAGAAAATTCATTTTTTCATTCATTTTGTATGGAACGAATTTTCATATTTTGAAAGAACTGCAGCAGTATTGTGATAGGTATAATATTGAACTGTGCGTGAATTCCAAAAATTCAAAAACGTCAAATGTCAATGCGCTGATTGTTTTGCATTTATTCTTAATCGTATAATGCTGCCTCTCTTTCTTACACCCTAAATGTCAATAGTCGAAAATGAGAAAAACCGTTAACGTATGTCTGCACTCCTCCAAAGGAAATTTCAATTTGGGTGGCGGGTATGGAACTTCAATTCTTATGCCGTTTATATTGCGTTTATACAATAAAAAATATATTTTTTAAGTTTTCAACTGGAAATATCCTGTCAATACTTACTACATACTTTGACACTTTTTAGGATTTTATCCTTGGAATCGAGTAGACATGTTTGAAACAATCTGAGGAGAATAATTATTTCTCTTTCGAACGGTGAACATAGATACATTTGGGAGGCGGGTATAGGTACCGCCGCTCCGGGAACCATTTATTGGATAACCAACACCTCTGCCATAAGTCACCCCAAGTGGTTCGCTACGTTTGATGACTTAGCAGAGGTGTCTGGGTTTATAGAGTGAGGTATGTCTAAGTCTTGGCGGCGGATTCGTCTGCTCACCTGCTGCGTGGCAGGCCGGATCGAGAGAGACTGGTTTAGGGAGGCCATTTTACCATTTCAGCCGGACTCTTCGACCCATCTTGGACTCCTGACCCCCAGATTCCTGCCCACCCCTCATACCTTTTTCCTTCCCAGAACTTCCTATCCTTCCCTTCCTTAAAAAGACTCCACACAGTATCCCCTAAGATGACATAGCTGCTCCTGCGTGGAGATAATTTAAAAAGAAGAAAAAATACAATAATTATAATACATCTCCCTCACACGTGTAAAGTAAGACAAGTAAGAAAATAGTACACAACGCCATCTCTGATACTGACAAAAACAAAACACTGACAGTTGTGCATCGATAATTGCTTCATTGTTTAATTTCTAACTTAATAAAGTAAGAAAATATATTATATAAATCCGTTCACAACGCCATCTCTGATACTGACAAACACAAAACACGGACGGTTGTGCATCGATAATTGCTTCATTGTGTAATTTTTAACTTGAAAACTGATTAATTTGACTTAATTCAGCTAATAACATAAAAATATGAATTGTGGACATGGGAAGGAAGAATATAGATACAATTTTGCAACCTAACAAAGATTAATGCTTGTATTGTACTTTCTTTTAGATTCAACTTTATTTATATTCAAACAAAAAAACTTGTAGAATGTGTCATTAGAACGGGGTACCCTAGTAAGCACACTTTTTTTATTTTTTTTATATTTGTTTGTTTTATTTTATTTATTATTGTAAGAATAGTTATTACTAGACATCGGATTATATGCACTAACAAAGTGCCAAAATATGCATGCATATATGCACTAAAAAAGGCCGAAATATGCACTAAAAACTCTTGATATGCCTAAAATATGCACAATGCAAAATCAAAAAACCATTTTTATTTTTATATATTTTAATTAAAGACGATACAAAAACAGCGAAATATTCTTAAAATAATGCAGAGTTTTAGTGACAATATACAATTAAGTATTTTTCCAAATTTTCGAGCAAAAATTTTTGATGTTCGTTACCCAAAACGCCGAAAACGACTTCTCTACGTCAACTGACGTCATCCGACAAAATTTTAAAAAATTGGCGCCATTTCTGGAGATACCTGTTTATGCAGGGTATGTATGACCTGTGCCGTTGATGTAGGCATTAATGTTCTTCATGTCTTCAAGACTCGGATTTTTAAACAAAATAGAGTCTAACTTTTCACGAATCTTTTCTGATATTGAATTCGGAAGAGCGTTGGCGAGTTCAATCATTGTTTCCAGTATGTCTATTGATTTAAATTTAAATAGAGGAAGGTTTTTTGTATCCAATTTCTCTATGGTATCTGGTAACTTGTGGAAATGTGTTGAGATGAGGGCGATATTTTGTATAATGGATGCGTCTTCAAACGCTAAATATGCACGATTGGGAAAAAAACGGCTAAAATATGCATTAACGCCGTAATTAGACCGTTATATATTTAGATCGTTAATATCGCCGTAAATAGACCGTTATTTGCATATGTAAATGCATATAATCCGATGTCTAGTTATTACAAATCACAAGCAAGTCCTGCTAAGCCAATTGAATTGGTTTGTCAGCAGGTGCTTATAATTAAGTTACATATTAATTTTTCATGTTATAATTTTACATCTTATATCCACAAATTATTTTTATTGTTTCAATTGATAAGATGAGTCTTTTTTAATATGTTTGTCCCATTAAAAAAAAAAAACAATCTACGGTAACACCAAGTTACACATATTCCGTAACTAATTCAAAACTTTCACATTTATAATTAGTTGGAATATTTTTATGGATGGAAATATAAAATTATGAGAAATAATATTAGGATTAAATGGAAATTTAGCATTAGGTGATCTTATACGCATTCCTTTGGTTTTTTTGGCATTTATTAATAGTCCTGCATCGTGAGACCATTTACAAAGTTGATTAAAGTCAATTTGCATGAGTTCAATTGCAGTTTTCAGATATTTATGTGATATGACCAATGCTGTATCATCTGCGAATACAAATGTTTAACAAAAGAGAAAAGTTTTTTCATTATAGTTACATAAATTATATACAGTGTAGGTCCGAATATGGAACCTTGTGGAACTCCTGCAGATAAATTTTTTGTTTTACTAAAAGTATAATTTATTTTGGTACATATTTCTATTTGGTACTCTAAGATAATCTTTAAATGAATTTAACACATTTCCTCTTATTCCAATTTTTTCTAGAGTTTTTAGCAGTTTTTTTGAGTTAATTGTGTCAAAAGCTTTAGACTCTTTAGAGTCGATAAATAAAACAATAACATGTAATTCATTATTTAATTGATTATTTATGTAATTGGAAAAATCTTGCTGTAGTTTTTCAGTATTTTTTTTTTCTTTGGAAGCCATATTTATGTAAAAGAAAGAAAAAAATATAAAACAAAGAAAAAATAAATAAATAAGACAACCGTTATTGATTCTGAGGCGGAACGAAGTTCGTCGGGTCAGCTAGTGTTCCTAATAAAATAAAATAAATAAATATTAAAAATAAAATTTTCATCAATATTTCATTAGTTCTCTTTCGCTTGAATATCGCACAGGAGTCAAATGAGAGAAAGTTCTGGAAAAGAAAAAGGTAAGAGGGGTATGTTATGTAATCTAGGGTTAAGTACCGCCAGGTCATCCGCCATCAGATCCAGACAAACTTCACCCCATCAATCCGGGCACCCTTGCTAGGTCACCATACGTAGCAAACCACTTGGAGTGACTATCAAAAGGTTCTATCAAAATGCTCTTGAAATTGAGGTGCAATTTTATACACCTTTGCTACCTGCTATCTTTCAAGGCCACCGTGATCCAAACTTCTTAGTCGGGAATCATCTTTACCTGTATTAGGGACATACCTACACAGAGAAACTTTCAGGATTCATAAAATAACGAAGGTCTGATCGTCACGGGCTCTTGCTCTATAAGCGGTACTAGTGCAAACCCGCAGAGAATCACGAGCTATTATAATTATGGGATTTTTGCATATAAGATTTTTACATAAATGATTTTTGTATTTTGTATAGTAGTAAGTATTTATAAAAAAAAATATGTGCTTCAGGATTGCCTCCAAAAAGACGATCGGTTTAGAAACGACAAAGTAGAAAATATTCATTGGCAATCCTCGGCTAACACAAATAATTTAACAATCTTTTTAAAATGCTCAAGGAATGAGATGACTTAATATGTTCTGGTAGGCTATAAATATGAGTGAAGCCTGATAAAAGTAAGGAAGATTTCGTTTGAATTGCCACAAAGTTCAGACCAGAGCCAATTCTAGTAGAACGAATTTGCTGAGTTCTTTCTGCAATATTAATATTATTAAAAAATCTACAAAGCGTTTGTGTAATATATAGCTGTTTTACATTCATGACCTCGTGTTCTTTCACCAGGTAGATAATAAGTTTTTGTACACAAGGTAACTCTTGATCATTGCTAACAATGAAATTCAGAAAAGTAACTGCAGCATCAATGGCTTTTCATTTATTAAGGATCATATTAGGTACAAAACATAATTTGAAATTACAGAATAAAAAATAATAAAAAGTTCTTCCTTAAAAAACAATCGAATTCTTCGATTCGACATATCATTAAAAATAAGAAGTAGGTACTTCATTTAGAATCTAAATGTAATACTGTCGGCCATTCTTTTATGACCCACTGACAGCCTCTGAGGCCTATTGATTGCAGTCAATGTTGAAAACGTAGATTCGCACAAAGCAGTGCTGCAGTCTATTGTCGCCACAGATGCAAAAATTCATACGTATCTCTAAACGCCTCTCGCTGCCTGTACAAAACTTTGCTTTCCGTTTTATCCTCGCTACGAATCAAACTGACAGCCTCTGAGGCCTATTGATTGCAGTCAATGTTGAAAACGTAGATTCGCACAAAGCAGTGCTGCAGTCTATTGTCGCCACAGATGCAAAAATTCATACGTATCTCTAAACGCCTCTCGCTGCCTGTACAAAACTTTGCTTTCCGTTTTATCCTCGCTACGAATCAAATAACCTTTTCGTGGTTAAGTTGATGACCTTGATGACAAACCGTTTTGTATGGAGAAGGCCTGAAGATATCGATTTATTTATTACTTTACCTTTTAATAGCATCCCCAAACTGTTTGGGAATTCCCCGTAAGCAGTGATTGCAATACGCACACAGTCTTCCACCACTTACTCCAATGCCATCTATGGGCAGAATAAAAAATTAGTATGACATGATTCCTTCGTTAATTCGAAGCTGTTTAGTTAGATGTCACTAATAGGTAATATATTTTTTCAATCGCATCAAATTATCAGCAAACAGTTTACTAGCATATTATCATAGTCGATGGTATTTTTTAAGGTAGGGCACAGGTATTTGAAGGTAGGGCATTGTCCCATAATGCTCCCTTCTAGCTACGGCCCCGGTGTGAATCGCACTTAATTTTTATTTATTTATTTCGCAATTCATTTTTACTACGCATTTTTTCAGCATTTTTATTACGCACCTAAAATCGGTTTTTATTAAAATCTGCTAATAAGGTAATTAAGGTGTAAATATTACGATATAAAAATTCTAATTTTCATTGCACAAATTTGAATTCATGATACTAAATTTCTTTATTTTTTAATATTTATATTTTTGAAACTTACAACTCATGGTGGAATTCCATTATAAAATATTATAATAACGGTCAATAAATTAATGTTGAAATAAAATGTATATTTGTTTAATTAAAATACTGGGGCTGTCCATAAAATAAGGTCTCCGAGGTGCTGCAGTCGCGAAAAACGATTTTACGCGCAATCTTTTAACACTGGCCTGTAGCCTGGTTTCCCTTGCTAAATCCCCACCAAATCCACACCATTTTTTCCAAGTCGTTATGACATCCATACAAGTGGCCTATTCTGCGCCATCGATGTCGTAGCACTCAAGGAATTCACGGGCTGCTTCAACCCTTGTGTTCTTCGGTGAGCATTTTGGGACCCACCTTGGGCAGACTTGTGGTCTCCCAAATTTTCTGTCAAAATCTTGTCAATAATGATCTTACTGACATTAGGGATCATATTACAGAGCTCCCGAACCGTTACCCGTCGATTTTCAATAATTGTTTTTTCCACTTTGGCAATTTTTTCGTCTGAAACCGATGGCCTTACCGCACGCTTTTAAATTCTCTGCACCATTTGCGCACGTTTTCGCACCCATACACTGTTTTCCGTACACTTCAAGTAGCTGAGAATGAATTTCTACCAGGGTTTTTTTGTCACAAAAAAAATAATTATAGAGCGTAATTCACCCCTGGTGGGTGCGGCGAGCGTAGGCTTCATCGCGAATCACATCACATCGAAAGCATCACAGAGGGTGCATCGTGGTGGGGATTTGGCAAGGGGAAACCAGGCTACACACCAGTGTTAAAAGATTGCGTGTAAAATCATTTTTCGCGACTGCATCACCTTGAGACCTTATTTTACTGACAGCCCTCGTACATTAAAAATGCGTTCTTTATTTTATTTTAAGATACTCGTACCTATGCATGATCTGATTTATGGTTAAAATTAGAAAGTCCATAGGTCAACAGCTTTGTTTTCTTTTTTATATTAAAACATCCAAATATTCAGACGTAGTTGCCTACCTCATTATGCGGATATCAGATTATTTAATGAGGTGCTTCACGGACTCACAGAAAACTTGCAATTTTGGAAGCGTAAAAATCTATATTTGGACGTCTTCTGAGAAACCGAGATCATCATGTTTCTACGAGGGATCCATTTTTTTATGTCCATATAAAAAAAAACTTTTCACATGAACACGGGAATTTCAATGAATGGTGTATTCAATTCAGTAGTTACTAGTACAAATAATGAAGACAATATTAGCGAAGTTCAATCGAAAATCTGAAAAAAAAAAATCTGAAAAAGGTACGGTCACATCTGGGACTCGAATCCAGGACCTATGACTTGCCGGGTCAGTGATCTACCAACTGATTCAGTCATATTTAACTGTATATTCTTCAACCAGCTCATTAGATCAGTCCAGCCCCTTCGATTAGCTCTATCCTCTAATAACCTAACCTATAATGCCACTCAACTGTTATATTTTGCCTATATAGTCCAGTCAACCTATGTCGTAGAACACCTGTTGAAGGAACTAAATAGTATAAAGCTAATTTTTTCCCCATCGACTACTACTATTTAGACAAGTGTTTAGCCAAGTGTTTAGTCCCCGCCCCTACCCCTCTTGCTCCCCCCCTGTGCCCCCCTAAACATGAAAAGTGTAAGGGTTTCGTAAATCGCGTCTATCTCAATATTAAACAACATATCGGATTATTTTTTATTCTCTTCGCTATAACTTTGTCTACAATTAATGTCCAGTTAATTTTCGTCGTAACTTTTACCGTTTGTTTGTAATATTCGTATGAAAAGGTAAAGATTTGTATATTTTTTGGCACGTAATTTTACTTTTTGTCACAGAACTCTTTATGCCGAAATTTTATGAAAAAATGTTTTCTATAAAAGTTGTAGCTCCTATTATTACCTTTAAAACGGTATAAAATAGTACTTACTTTGTTGGAGATCCAGCGAGATTCAGCCGGTGTAATACAGAATGCGTACTCGGCCATAGCGGGTTCGGCCGAGGTGGGGCCGGCCGGCGGCGCGGCGCGGCGTTGCATTGCAAATATTGTTGTATAGTGAGAGTTTTTTTTTTATCTTTAAGGTACACTATTGTATTTTCTATAAAAAAAAACTAATCGAGTCTCAGTGAAACCTAAATTCCTCACCTTTTAAATATATTTCAAATAATAATAAGTCCTTGTGTACAGTTAAAATAGGTATTTTAAATAGTTTTTGGTTTGAAAATGCATGTAATATTTTTTTAAGATGTTTTTTTAGAACAAAATAATTGCGGTATATTAATTTGAAGTAAAAAATATATTCAGATTATTCTCAGTAAAAAATAAATTGATGTTGACCATTTCCGATTTCCTAAACTTCCATGACAAGTTCTTCATTTTCCTCGACTTCAGGCCGACATTTTATGAAAAATGTTTCCTACAAAGGTTGTAGCCCTTTCTATGAGATGTAATATAATATATTTTAATGTGTACTTTATCGCTAGGAAACGCCAGAAATCCATCATACACCATCTCTGCGGCGCTCCGCGGCAGCAGATTCATTGCCGCACTGCTCATGTATGATGTTCATACTCATTAATTGTAAACTAGTAGAACTTGAAAACTGTGGCTATAAGAGTTTAAATTGGTGAATTTGGTTATAGACTTTATTCTGGCCGAGAGAATCGGCGATTGGAATTTGCACATTAATACAGCCAAGCATATGATAACGTATTTCCATGCTGCTAGTCATTTGCTCTACGCCAAATCCGTTCAAATATACTTACAACAAATGTTGAGTGTACAAACGAAGATATCAAATGAAGACTTTGAAAGGTTCGTTAAGATGATTTTTTTACTGGTAACTGGACGGACATGGCCATAGAGCAGACATATGCGATCATCAAAATCCATATGTTAAGCGAGAGGACGCTAACCAAGTTCATTACTTGCGCTCCTGGATCCCTGCAAATTTGTGAGGCTTTCGAGAAGTTCTCTGGATGCTTGACTCAGTTTAACGAACAGCACACTGAACTAAGATGCAGTAGAAGAGAAAGGGACTTGCAAGATATTAGTAAATTTCTCGGATAGCTGCGTATTCATAATCCTTTCCGACAGAGCAACGATTTGGTGTCTTTATCCTCTGGTCTAGTAAGTAACTGCGATGAAGCGTATGTCTGTTTAATAGGGTTATTTGTATGTCTCAAGGAAAAAATAATCTCAAACAATACTTCGACTATGAACAGCCTATACCCTTTGTCTTTATTTGAAAACAATAAAATGATGAGAAAGGGAACTAAATCAAGTCTTATGAAAATATTTGAAAAGTGGACGATTATAATTTACCTAAAATATTGTGGCTGAATGACAACCAAGGGGTCAAAACTCGTACCATTAATCTTTCCCAACAAGTTATTGAAATTGTTAATTTTTTTGCCTTTATGAATATGTTTCAAGTTAATCCAGTTATTAACTATCTAGGTTCTTGCCTTGACTTAATTTTCACTAGCATACCTAATGTCATAGTAAGTGAAGCTGATGTCTCTTTGTTACCTATTGATAAATATCACCCACCTCTCTCTATTAACATCACTAACTTTTTCAAATTTGAATCTTTGAAACCAAGTGTCTCGTATCACTACAGATATCAATGGTGACTATTCTAACATGAACAAATATCTTTCCCTGATTAATTGGACAAAACTATTTTTAAATTCTGATATTAATGATGCCGTATTTAAATTTAATGAATGTGTAACACGTGCTATAGATTTGTTTGTTCCTAAGGGATGTTACTCTCAATCCAAGTTTCCAAATTGGTTTAGCTCGAAACTTAAACAGTTAATAATTGGAAAAAAGAAAACTCAACAAGACATTTAAAGACACTGGCAACTTAAAATTTTCTCAACTAAGGGAACTTTCTAAAATCGAATCAGCCAAATGCTATAAATCTTTTGTAAAAGTTACAGAGTCGAAATTACTGCAAAATCCTAAACAATTTTGGCAATTTGTTGCGCAAAAGCGTATAGATAATGATCTCCCTTCAAGTATGTATTATTATGAAACTCACGCTTCAAATGGTCACGACATCGCCAACCTTTTTGCTAAACACTTTTCCTCTGTATATTCTGATGCTTCATGCACCATCCCTCCACTTAACTATGATTATAATATTGACCTGAATGATTGCCAAATTTCACTTGCAGAGGTTTACCAATCCTTAAATAATCTTTCTAACAAAAAATTTACCGGACCTGATGGCAATCCAGAAATCTTGTTAAAAGAATGTAAATGTTCATTATCTAACCCAATCTGTATGTTGTGTACAATTTATCACTCTCATCCGGAACATTTGCTGACTCATGGAAAATTTCATTTTTTCGACCCATTTTTAAGTCCGGAAACAAGTCAAATATTAAAAATTACAGACTAATGTCAATTATATCAAATATTCCAAAAATATTTGAGTCAATGGGTAATTAATAATAAAAATGGGTCTCTAATGCCTATAGCATAAAGTTTGGCTATGAGGATACGGTGGTTAACTTGGTCGAAGGCTTTGGAGAAGTCAGTGTAGAGGACATCGACCTGAGTGTTGTCTTCTAAGGCTTTAATAATGGTATTTGTAAAGGACAGTAAATTAGTTGGTGTAGATTTCGCCGATCTAAATCCATGCTGTTCCTCAATCAGAACATTTTTGAAAATAGGAGTGATTTACTTTGTAACAAACTTTGGGACTTTTGAATGATATGAATATGCTCAAATTGTCAGATTGAAGAATTTTCACTGACTTGATATTTCTATATAAAATTCTAAATGATTTAGTTGATAGTCCGGTATTGGTAGAATTGATAAGCTTCCGGTTTCCGCTACGTAATACTAGAAGTCAGGATTTATTTCAGTGCAGAAATTCTGGGGTTAACTACCGTATGTATTCCTCTTTTCCAAGAATACCAAAGGAGGGAAACAAGTATACCAAGTCAGTGGATATCTTCAATTTATGTTTAAACAAATATAAAATATTGTTACTGAGACAGTTTAGTTATGTACAATGAATGCTGTGTATTTCTTATTATTCATATGTAATGTAAAAGCCCCGAAAATAGGCATTAATAGATAAATAAATAAAGAAAATGTTTATATTATAATTCTCTTTACTTAAGTGTATTCAGACACATAATATTTATTTTACTGTCTTGTTTTCCGAAACATGATCAGGCCACGCACACTCTTCTACACTGTCCATGTGAGAAGCACAAATTTTCAAAAAATTTCCCCTGCTATCCCCTACCGCTACTATGTCTCATTTTCAAAGCAATCGCTCCCCGTTCTCGCCCCCGTCCCCCTCCCCTCCCACTTTCCCCTCCCCCCTCATACCTGCTGCTAAACTATATGAAATAGACATATTTTTGTACGACTCGCCCGCCACCTATTGTATTTTTTTAAATTTCTGAATAAAAAAATTTCATTGTGTTTTACATCGTTTGTTTTAATGATGAACCACTCCGATATATCGCGAATATACACTTTTTACGACATGTCAGATTTACGAAAACTTTATGTTATTTCCGCTTCACAATTAAAGCTCTATTTATTAAAAATTTCTGAACGTAGCCGAATACTAAAAACTGTTTTTGAAAGGTTACAAAATAAAATTTCAAATTGTTATATTACAAATAAATATTAACGTTTGACATAAAAAAAATGTTAAAATGACTCGCGTGATGTTTTTATGTGAAAACGGTACTAAAATCACGGATTATATCCTTATTATATACTTATTCTATCGTATAAATGTATAATAAACAGTTTAGCTACCTCACTTTTTTATCATTTCATACAAGAGTATTTAATAAAAAAATAACAATGTCTAACAGTGGATAGGTCGATCGTGTATCTAACAGAAAAGTTTTTTATGTATTTCTATGGACAACTTGAATAGTGATGTTTAGCTTGATTTATTATGGAGCTACTACTTTTTGTTTTAGGGGTGTCACTAGAACAATAACGAAGTTATAACGATTTCTGTGGAAACATACGCGTTGACGTGTAAACACGCTTATTGTACTTAACTAATGTTATTATATTAACGTGTATATCGGCTTACATTGCTGAGTGGTTAAAAACAGGATGTTAATCATAACATCTTGACTACTTCTATATTAACCATCATTATAAATAATACGAATTGATAAAAACGTCTTACCCCACATATTAATGGTGAAATCTACATTAATGAGGCGCTCAAAGACGTCACAGTTGTTGAAATTCCAAATATTTAAATACCCGATCAATAAAATATCGTTTTATAGTTATCTTGCAGGTATTGTATTTTGAATAATTTCATAATTTTGCGTAGTATTTAAGTGGCCTTTAAATATTATTATAGGTGAAGGTTCACGTATTTGGTAACGAATGCAAATGTTTATTATTGATTATATAACTGTTAGCGAAATATGATAATGTTGGTATGATTACCATTGGTTTGGCATTATAATATTTATTTTTTTTGTTGTTTGTTCGAAAAAACATTTAATATAATTTGTATCACAGGAATGGTAGTTACTCACCCTTTGGAATTAACAGACACCTGAAGTGGATTGTTTTTTAAAATATAACAAGTGAATAACTGTCATTATGTGTCTGTTCTGAATATTGTTTTTATTTTGTTATTGTGCAAAATGTTGTTTTTTAAGTTTGACAACAGACTACTTGTGCAAAGTTTCAAGCCACAGAGGATTGCATTTTCGATTTTATTGGGTGAGAAACGGAGGCCTCCTAGCTGCGAATAACTGCATTCAAGGTAGGTGGATCTGTTATTTTCCCTAGAGTTGAAAAATTGCTTTTATTTTGTGATATTTTTATTTTGTCGCGCAGGTAGAATTTTCATAATCGTATCTCTGAGCATTGAGTTTACAAATTATGATGCAACCATCTTAAGATTTTAGTCTAGAAAAAATAAAAAATATTGTTTTTCATATTTAGATTAAGAGTTTAGATGTTCAAGAATGTATATAGGTATCCTTAAAAAGATTTTTCGACATTCAAATTATTTTTAAATTTCGGTTCACCAAAACCAAAAAAAGTTTGGGGACCTCTGGCTTAGATCATATTTCTAAACATGATAGTAGGTAAGGGAGACAAAGATTTTCATGAAACCGATATGAGTTGTTGCGAAAACCAAACTAGAGAGTCTGAGGAGTTAAAAGAGTTATGGATATTATCCACAGGATTTTTTCCAACTATGGCAAAAAAAAAATTGCATATTGTTTAGTTTGAAAATAAGCCTCTATGTTTTGGTTTTATGTTCAATGTACTTTATATTTCGTTTGGGGCCGAATTAACTGTTTTTTACGTTAACATGTTTATGGTTATTGTCGGAATAAAGTATTTAATTTTAAAAAGGCCTATTTACTTTTTTGTTACGGATTGTTTTTGATTCAACGCTCGATTCAAGATTGATTAAAAGGATTGGTAACAACGGCCGTAAATTTACTATGTAGTTATATTATGAGCCCGCTATTTTCATTGCTATCTATTTTATTGTAACATAATTATTGTATTCTGGTAAGTAATAAAAAGGTGGCTCGGATTTAGTTGTTTTTGTTATTTATATATGAGAATTAATTCATCCAAATTTTTTTCCATACTTAGATACATTTTTTTATGTGAACATCTCACAAGAGTCCCAATCTTTTCCCGTCAAGAGCCAGTGAGACTACGGTAAGTGGGGTATCTTGTGAACATTATATTAAATTTATTTATACATTAGGGGCAATACGTGTTCCTCTGGACATTTCCCAGTTTTTAGTAAACTTTATTTTTTTTCTTCAAAACTATTAGCACTTTATTTTATAAAATGACATATTTTGGAGGTCAGATAAATGATCTTTTGTAATCCGATTTTTTATTTGCCACTTGAAATAAACGCAATTGAAATAAAACTTTTTTTTTCCAGAGGAACAATGCCCAGTATATTCCTCTGGTCACTGTGGACAGTACTTGTTCCTCTGGACTGTGAGTGAACAATAAATGCTTTGTAAGTCATAAACACAATGAAACAAGAACAGCAATACATAATTTATTTAAATAATAGAACAGTTGCTATAGTCTAAAATATTTCTCTTCCCATTTTTTTTTCTCAATTATGTACTATCATCCTAGGTTGGCAAAACCTATTTTAGAGTCATCAATTTTTTTACATAGGTGACAAAATATTCACAAAAGGACTACTGGGGTAAAATGAATGGCTTATTAGTCACGTGCCAAAGTATTTTTCCTAATTTTTGCCTACACATTTCCGCTAACCATAATAAAACAATATTTTATTGTAAAAAAGATACATTTATTTATGCGGCACTTTCTAACAAATCGTGGTCAAGGAGGTGTTCCCTCGTTCTTCCCAATTTACTGCGCGGCACTAAAATATTAATTAACAGTTAAAAATCCTCAATATTAATATATTCTATACAAGCTGTGTATAAGAATATTGTAGATTGTTCCTCTGGACATGTCCAGAGGAACAAGCAAAAAAATGTCCAGAGGAACACGGAGTGGTCATTTTTTAAAATTTCAAAAGATTCTCATTTTGAAGTAAAGTTATTAGAAAGACAAAAACTTTTGTAAAAACATGCATTCAAAAGTAGAGTTTAAATAATACAGACTTTTAAGTGTTCACAACATAAACCCACTCAATAAAACCAAAAAAAAAACTTTTTCGATGAAAAAAATATAATCATCGTCTCTCACTTCAACTTTGACGAGAAAGAATGGAGATTAAATAATTTTTATCAAATTAGAATAAGTTAACAATAATAATCTAAACGAAAATATGAAAGAGAACAAGACACAGAAAAAGACAATGGTCGCAACTCAAAAAAAAAAAATTAGTTGATAATAATGGAATTTCCTCTCCTAAACACAAGCACTAGCTTTATTAGGAGAGTATATAAAATATGTAATATTAGAATGAAATAAACTTATTGTAAAAAATTTACTCAATAAAAAAAAAATAAAAAAAAATAAAAAATGGAATTATAAAATTTGAAAATATGAGATTGACAATAATGACGTTTTGACAGAAGGTGGCAATAGCGAAATTGGTTAACGCACTCGTCCCGGTTAGACGGAGAGGTCTGGGTTCGTGTCCCAGTTGCGACCATTGTCTTTTTCTGTTTTTCTGTATCTTGTTCTTTTTCATATTTTCGTTTAGATTATTCTTGTTAACTTATTCTAATATGATATACTTCACTGATGGGAATAACCTTCAGTAAAGTATAAAAAGAAAGTTTTTCTTATAAAAATTGATTATTCATTGTTTTCAACTTTAAAATGCGCATTTGTTGACGGTTCTTAATTAATACCAAAATTGATAGTTTAGAAAATAGCACTACTGTCCAGAGGAACAATCGTCCAGAGGAACACATTGCCGCTAATATTTTTTTTGTCGAATGAAGACTAAAATGATCTCAATTATTATGAAACTCATTAAAGAACTCGTCTTCAACTGGCTTGGACGATATTTCAAATATTGCCCTAAAAAAACTTGCACCAGAAATAACCTTCCCCCTCAATCAGCATCCAACTTAAACACGGAATCATAATTCCAAAACACAATGGAGGCCCTAGAATGCATATAACTATCGTTCAGTTATTTTACTAAATTCACTAACTATCTTAAGTCTTTGAAAAAGCTATTAACAATCATCTATTTATCTAAAAGTGAACATGGTCATAACTATTGCTAAAAGATGGTTAGACAATAACACGTTAACAATGAATGTGACAAAAACTAAATATATTGAGTTTAGTATAGATCCTTCCTTTAGAGGCCGCTCTCCGAATTTCTACCGATTTCTTGCAAGCCTCCCTTAAACATTTGAAGTTTTTAAGCTCTTAAAAAAATATATGTTATTTTTGAAGATAATATCTATACGCCAAAACGCAAATTATATGAAATTCCCTCGATAGAAAAAATCGCAAGGTATGCTCCAATTTTTTTTTTAAGTCTGTTTCCGTTATTTTACAAGTTATATGTATGAAAAAATTCACAGTGTTTCATTAAATACTGTTTAAGACAGCCCCTAAAAGATTTTTCTCTATTTTAAACTAGTCGTGTTTTATTAAAGATTTTCGCAGTTTTTGCATCGAGGTTTGCGCTGTAAATGTTAGCGCTCTCCTCTAACATTCGTAATTTCGCCCTTGAGGTGATTTTTCACAAAAACGTTGTTTACAAATTGTTCAATTATTATTATTATTATTATTCGTATCCCTCCATCTTCTTCTTTATGGGGCCGGTAACGGAGGCTTAAGTTACCCAGTAAATCAAATTAAAATATTTGCTTTCCACCTGACTAATGCTAATATTTGTGATTCCCCTAACTTCGAACTGGTGACTAAAATTAAATACTTAGGTATTATATTTGACAGAAATTTAAAGTGGAACCAAAATATTATCAGTACAGCAAACAAACTTAGAAAATCAATATACTTCTTTAGACATGTTCGCCGTTTTCTAACCTTGACTCAACTCAGAACAATTTACTATATCCAATCAATCTTGAATGTCATCTTATATGTCAATCTTTAATCGAGTACGGTATTATAGCCTGGGGAGGAGCTAAAGTTACCGCCATTGATCCGATTTTTAAAGCTCAGAAACTAATTATAAAGATTATATTAAAACTACCGATCACATGCAGTTCGGATGAAACCTACAGGCGAATCTGTGTCGTGGACATTAGGCAACTTTATGAAAAAAACATGCTAGTATACCTTTTCAAACACGGAACCGAGATACTAGAACCAGAGGGCATAATCTCTTACTTATCCCTTTTGCTAAAACAGCTTTTGGTCAAATAAATTTTAGATACTTAGCAACAAAATTGTAAACCGCCCTTCCACTGGCCATTAAACAAAACACAATGTATCTTAAATAATATAAATCTGACACCAAGCCTTGGATTACCAGTCAAAACAGATCCAATTTCAAAGATATTAACAGAACGAACTTATAAGTATGTATTTTCCATTGTCACGATGACGATTTCCTTGTTACCTTAAATGTAAAATTGTGTGATTATTTTTTGTATTTTTACTATATGTGTTATTGTTTTTATTATAAACTGTTTATATTTTAAAGCGCCTGCTCTAAACACAGGTTTTCCTAGAGAGATTAACAAATTTTAAATCTAGAATAAATAAAGATGAATTAACAAAAAAAAAATAAATAAACCTGCCGCGGACTGAGGGGGGTAGGGGGCATTCACTTATTTGGTTTCAGCGGCTCAAACCCGAACGATAAGTTATTTTTTAAACCGTCCAGTCCCGAACCGTAACCGAATCGCGGTAGGGACCACTGTCAAATTCATTCGAAAAAATAGTACCGGTCTTGGAGAGATGAGAGCCTATATAACGCATAGAGCTTCCAGCGTACGCTGCGAGATATGTACCGACGTCTCTTCGCAGCGGTTTGGTCAGTTCCGCCCGGACCCGGAACGTACCTATCCAACACTTTCTCAAACATTATCATTATCCAGTAACATGAACAACGCCGCTTTGTACGCCACGGCAAATACGCTGCAGAGGGGTGACGCGGAGGACGTGATTCGGGAGTTCTTCCACCTCGTTAGGTGGTCTCCTGACGGAGATGACAGCATCCTGGACGTCGGCTGCGGAGACGGAGGCGTGATGGTCAACGTCCTTCAGAAACACTTACCCAAAAACTTCGGAAAATTGGTCGGGATCGACCTGTCGTCCAAAATGATAGAATACGCCAATACCATACACAGGAGCTCCAAGATAGAGTTCCACGTGATGGATATAACCAGTGAATTAAGCTTTGATGAAAGAGGGTCCTATAATCATGTGTTCTCTTTCAATTGTCTTCATTGGGTACAAGACCAGAGGTAAGATCAATGTTTCAAATGAATACATTTAGATAAAAGCTAAAAATTTATCACTTTTTTAAATTATTTTTTTGTCCTTCTTTCAAAAAATTATTATAAAATAAATAAACATAAGGTTTATTTATTTGATGATTCTTCGTTATAAACAGAAATAAGCACTTTTTCTCTTTTTTCCGAGTAACACAAATTTTTAATTTCTTAAAAAATTACACCATTATTTTTTTACTAATCTTCGAATTCTACAGTTTATGTTTGTGTATTGTTTGGTAATTGTAATTACTGTAGAGGTCTTTATTTACGTTTTCTCCTTATATGAATATACAAAACTCAATACCAATTTAAAACATTTTAGTCATAAAATGAAAATAAAAAAATGTTTTTTTTTGACATCTCGTCTACTATTAAGTTTCACCTGCGCATTCTATAATTTGTGTAAAATCATCAAATTTGCGAAATAAATTACAGATCTGCAATCAGAAACATACATGCATTACTGAAAGAAGGTGGCGATTGTATTCTGAGTTTCATGGGGAAAAATGAAATGTACAACGTGTACAGAACCCTGGCTGCCAACCCTCGCTGGACCACGTACATGCAGGACTTCGCTAAATATGTTTCTCCCTACCATTACTCGTCAAACACTGAAAAAGAATTTAACAACTTGATGTTCGAATCAGGCTTCAAAAACTTCCACGTAGAATGCAAAGAGAAAATTTACTACGTCCACGAAATGCAGATATTCAAAGGTTAGTGATGTGATTTACATAATGTTTTCATTTATAATTGAGCCCATGCCCGGAATAATGTTGTATCCAACAAAACTATTAATGTTGAGTTATTGATGCAATAATGTTGGGCATCTTTTAAGGTAGGAATTATAAAATTGAAAAATTTTAAAGTTTTTTTTGTGGAAGAATGTTGTATTACGCCACATTTCAAAATCACAGCCCATGGTTTAATTTATGGGAATAAATGGAGAAAACGAACGTCTTATGGCTTCAACTAGAATGGTTTCAACTAGAAAGTTTCAAAGTCAAGCGGCTGAAGAATGCAGGAAAATAGAATTTGTCCAGAAAAAATATTATTAAGCCTGCTTTTTTGCCGTTGAAACAGTTTTGTGAAATAATTTTCATTTATTCATATCGTTTTTTTTTTGCTTTTTATGCTCAAATTCATCAATGCTCAAATACATCAATGTTCATTTATGTTAGAAGAGCATGTTGCTTTCTGTAAGGTACGCAGAGTAAAAAAAACCTGTTTCGTGGAAGAACGTTGTACGTGAAAGTGGTCATGTACAACATTATTCCAAAAATTCAGCCTAAATTCAAGTAATAAACTCTAATTTAATTGATTTTCTAGACGACTTTTCAATTAAAACTCTTAAGAATGTTATGAAACATATGTAACTGGCTTCGTTTTTTCAATTTTTCTCGGAACTGGAATATTGTTGGATAGAACATTCTTCCGGGCGAAGGCTCTGTTATAAAAACTAAATATTGAAATGCTAGCTAACTAAGAATGTATTAATGCTCAAATTATTATATAATTAAAATCAAGGGTCCACAAAGGCCCAAAGATATGCAAAAAATTCTAAACTAAGTTACCTGCATTTTTAAGAAGCTTCGATTATTAATGTCAAATGCCTACTATAAAAATCGATTAGAATTAAATTACGAAAATTGAAATCCCCACCCCTTTGAAATACTAAAAGTAAATGATTCGTTACCTATTTTTGATGATTTATAAGTCAGTTCCAAAAAGAAAAAAACGCGACTATAACGTCATTAAATGTAAGTTCTGAAAAACTTTTTTTTTCGTAAAATGGCTTAGATAAATTTAAATTTTTTTTTTTTTTTTAATTATTTATCGAGTTAGTTTATACTACATGAATATAAACTAATAAGCACAATGTAACATTTCATTTGATAAATTTATATATTTTTACAGTAAGCATAACATTTCTTTTTAAATACATTAATTCTTTCTTCATTCTTCATACTTTCAGGCATTTCATCATACATCTTTAGTCCTCTATACATTAGGCAGTTCTGTGATTTTAATTTCTTCATTTGTGGCAATCGAACTCTGTTTATATTTCTTGTTTCATAATTATGTACATCTCTATTAAAAACAATTTCATCCTTAAAGTATTTTGGCATTTGGTTTTTCATAATTTTATGCACAAAAATTAACACATTAAACAGTAGTCTTTTTTATTGGAATCCAATTTAGCTCCTCTCTCATTTGATTAATATTTGCGTATTTGCTTTTTCTTTTTTTATTTTTTTTATTATATAAAGCATTTTTGTGAATTGTGCACTTTTTTTATAAAATATAAATCCTTTTTTAAATATACTTTTATTATTTTCTTTTTAATATTTTTTTACTTACACCATCGAACAGTATTATCACCGTAGAGTCTGCGTGGTTGAATTTCAGAACTCAGCTACGAGTGAATGTCGGACGCCACGCCATACGCGCAGCGCAACAAATAACATCTGTGTACGTGGAATTTCACACAAAGCTATTGATATAATTCGGTTTTGAATTCAAGAATTCGATACAAGTTGTCGCTACTTCCGTCAGCAGGTTGGAGGGGATCTCCCCCCTATGTATTTATAAGTGCTACGAATTTGTGTATATAATAATAAAAATAATACTTGGTTAATTAATATAGCGCCGTTTTTGTGAGAAATCACCTCAAGGGCGTTGTAAATTTATGTGGTATCTCTCCGCGGGTTTTTAACAGCTACTGTAGGTACTATTATCATATTTTAAAAACTACTTCTTTCCTAATCACCAACCATAACAAAATATTATTAGTGGACGTTAACTGATTTATAATACCTATATTTACTACTAGCTTTTGCCCCCGTTTTCACCCGAGCCACTCTCTCCCACATTTTAAAAATCTGCAAAGAGTCTATCTGCCAAGTTTCAGCTCAATAGGGTGTCGGGAAATGGATTAATTTCAACTTTCAAGATTGGTAAATCATCCATTCAACAAACAAAATCGAAATTCAAATAGATTTAAAGATATTAGAGAGTATTTAAAAATGAACTCTCTTCACAATTAGGTAGTTTTATTATAATCTAGGTACGAAGACATTTATCTTCATAGTTTGATGATTTTTACCTGCAATGTTTAATGACTTTTCGTCGCCTCAGTTCGTATTTGTCCAACGGACCATTTGAGTTTTTTTTCAATCTTCACTTAAAAATTAAAAAAATAAAGTATAAATAGTTTATCACTGAACCAAGAATTATTTAAAACTAGTTGAACTTTTACCTATACGGAAATAACTTTATCACAAACACCTATGATAATGTTTTATTGAGATAATAAAAGAAAACCTTCTCCTCCTGAAAAATTTTCTAATGGTCTGTTGAACAAATACGAACTAAAGCGACGTTTTGTTCTTCAAAAATTGTTGTTTATTTTCAGATTCAGCATCTGCCATAAATCCTTTCTTGGAGAGGATCCCTGCCAGTCTGCACAACGCGTATTTTACCGATATGTTAGAAGCTTTCAGGGCCTTGGGTCTGTTAGACGGAGGCAACAATGACGTCGGAGGCGAACCCAGTCCGATGAGTTTACGAGTCCCGTTTGAGTGTATTGTTGCGTATGGTATGAAATAGTTACAATCATCGATATTATGATTGGGACAAATAAGATCCGAGACGAGGTATTTAGTCACTTCGTTTACTGATGAAATTGCACTATTTTTTATTTATTATTATTAAAAACATACAACGAAGTTGCACTCCCATGAGTTATCAAAACTCATTAAGGATTCAAACATCATATACATTATCATCATACATTATTATACACATATAATTGTTTGTTTATACCTACTAACTAGCTTTTACACTTTGCACTTTATTGTATTTCTGGTCTTATTACTGATTTTTTCTTATTACTCATAGTATTTCATTTCTTTTATGATGTTTAATTTTTTTATGTTTTTAATTTCTGTTGTAAAAGCCCACTAGGGCGTAAATAAATAAATAAATAAATAAATCATTCGAATCACAAACAGGTTTTCTTTCTTTATTGCGTGTTCAAAAAGCGCAAAAACTTGTCGATTTAGGCATTTAACTGGAACAGGGGCATGGGGCTTTATTATTATTTTTATTATTTTATTGTAATATAAAAAATACAAATTACATGTATACATATATATTTTACAAAATATTATATCAAAACTGTATTATATTAACTGGAACAGGAGCATGGGGTTTTATTATTTTTGTTACATGTATACATATATATTTTACAAAATATTATTTCGAAGGTCGTTTTGGTCATATATACCTTATCAGAAAATAGGAGCTCTCGTGCCTGATAAGGGAGCCACGATTCTTACGTAGGTTGTAAGTTATAATAAGTTTTGTATAAAATATTTTCTTTTTATCGTTAGTTTTTTTGGAAAAAATGTTTAATTTTATTTATTTGTTCTGATTAGTTGATGATACAGCGTAATTAAGAAGGGAGGTTTTTAAAGTTTTTTTATGGCTTGGAAAATATAATGATTTTGCATGTTAGTTGCTTAGGTGTCCATTTTTCATTTGTTTGTAAAATTCTTGATATTCTTTGTTATATTTTTTTTACACATTTTTATAACGGAAGCTTGCTTGAATATGTCATCGACATTTGGTACTGGAAACAATTTAAAGAGTGACTCGTTGATTAATTTCGGAAGAAGAATTAATTACGGTAAAAATAGGATTATGTTGTTTACAGAGTACATGATCACATGTTTCGTTGTGGATTACAATATTAACTTTATGCTCGGGTATTTTCTGAAAGGAAAATAAGACAAATGTAGATTTTTTTGCATTAAGTTTGAGAAAGTTATTTTCAAACCATTTTTTTTTTTTTTAGATATTAATATCTTCATTTGCCAATTTGTTAACTAGTTCCCATGTTTGACCTTTTATTAACAATACAGTGTCATCAGCAAAAGAGATTAATTGACCTTTAATTTCCTATTGGAAAATGTCATTCACATATTGTTATTTTATGATTTAGGGAATGATGATGATCTTTACTGATCTTAAATAATAACGCGCGTGGACGAGTATTATAAATATATATTTGCACAATTAGTACACGAATGTGCTGGGAACTAGCTAAAGCAGCTGTAGGAGCTAAAGGAGAGCGAGCAGTAACAAACATCCTTTTTACACCATGCATCTGCCGTCTCGAGCTTGCATGTAAGAAAGCAGGAGTACCACCAAAAACAATTATCACACATATATTAGAAATTATAACGGTCCGAGAACGGTACCTTTAGGGATGCCAAATTTACTTCATTGGTTTATTTTTACTATTTGAGGTCCCTCTACTAGGTAGCTTACGATCCATTTGAGGGCTGTGCGGTCAATGGGTCAATGCCGTTTTCTTTTAATTTTAAATCTATTTTTTTCATGGGAAATGCTGTCAAATTCTTTCTTTAATTCTATGAAAATTCCTATACATTTATTTGATTCTTTCAGGGTACTCTGAATACCCTAATCTTAATATATAAAACAAAGTCGGGTTAGTTACACTATTTATAACTTTTGTAAACCATATTAAAATTCGGAGGTACGATTTTTTTAAGGTGGGCGAAAAATATTCAAAACCGTCACCAAAATATCACGAGCAATCCGAGGAAAAAAATAAAAATCGCGCCATCGCTCCAGTGGACAGTGGTTAGGATACGTTCATAGATCAACTTAGGATGTGTTCAAAAACCAACTGGGCCTTTTAAAATCAAATGAATAATCGATAGAACAAGGTGCGCTGGATGCCAGGCGCTTTGTGAATCAATTTTTTTTTTCGAATGTAAATTACGATTTTGGCGCCTCCTTAGACTGCCGCCCGGGGCAGGCGCTCCGGTTTTCCTCCCCCCCCCCCCCCCTAGATCCGACATTATCTGCACCCTTCGAAAGGAAAAATACAATAATTATAATAAATCTCTGAAATGAAATGTAGTTTAACGCACAGGAGGCCCTATGGAAAATGATTTCTCTCAGGACTGACTGACTGGATGTCATCTTTGGGGATGTTGTGTGGAGGGTCTTTTTAAGGAAGGGGAGGATAGGAAGTTCTGGGAAGGAAAAAGGTATGAGGGGTGGGTAGGAATCTGGGGGTCAGTGTGTCTGGGAGTGACGGACGTATGAATCCATCCAATCCATCGCTCCAACTGCGGTGCAAGGCAATGGGTCAAGAGAGTCCGGCTGGAAAGGTCAAAAATCTTCCCTGAGCCAGTCTCTCTCGATCCGGCCCGCCACGCAGCAGGTGGGCAGACGCATCCGCCGCCAAGAATCGGACAAACGTCACCCCATGAACCCGGGCACACCTGCTAAATCACTAAACGTAGCGAACCACTTGGAATGACCTATTGCAGAGGTGTTGGTTATCCAATAAATGGTTTCCGGGGCGGTGGCACCCGTACCCGCCTCCCAAATTCCCTTAAGTAAGTGGAAAAGTAAGAAAATCATAAAATATATAAATCGGTATACAACGCCATCTCTGATACTGACAAAAACAAAAAACGGACTGTTGTGCATCGATAATTGCTTCATTGTGTAATTTTTAACTTAATGAAAAATTTTAATTTAATTCAACAGTTATTGATTCTGAGGCGGTACGAAGTTCGTCGGGTCAGCTAGTATCTATATAAATCTATAATAATACATTCATAAAGATATTTTTAATACTTTTGGATCTAAATTTTATCATTAGTTTTGATTATTGTATTTTTTTGCTCTCTGATTTGCCATCAGAGAGCAAAATCGGTTTCAAAAATAATTTTAAAACATTCAAAAGGGTGGGTACTTAACGTTTAATATGTGAAGGGTCTTGAATGCAAGACTTTTGAATGTCCATTGATGATTTTCCATTTTACTATTCAAAAACAATCATTGTCACTTTTTCTTTTTGACCCTCCGCATTCTAGTTGTGTTTCGCTTGGTAAATGTTCCGCTATTGAGTCCACGCTCAAAACACATTTAAAAAAATTAAAATAAGTTGTACTAGGTATATAATAGTTATTAGTAAGTAATTCAGTAACCGAAATTTAAAAATATTGCGTTTTAATGATTATTTTGTTAACTTTAAAAATGCGAAATGTCATTTTTCAAGGACCGCCATGTTATTAATTACGACGATGAAATATGTACTTTTAAAAGGAAAAATCACTCTCTGTCAGTTACACAATAGTAAGTACGAATTTCAATCTTCGAAAATGATAAATAATGCGTATTAATCATTATTTTGTTAGGTTTCGTAAATTCAAAAAATCATCACTTATTACGCGTGCGTGACGCGAGACGCAAGCCTATATGAAATGTGAAACTGTTCCTTAAATATACCAAACCATCCACGATCCACAACTGTTCCATGTCACATGTGAAACATGTTTTACATGCAATTTGCAAATGAGCCAACCTAAAAATAAAAAAAGCATTCACGAAACGAGTAGCTAAAAGCGATACATAGACGATATTATTACGAAAGTACCTGATTTGCCAAATTACGTATGTAATTATTTTAATACCTAAAACGAAAATAAATAAAAGAACACGCACGCGTTTTTCTTTTCAATAACACCCAAGTTTTGAAAGGTTTGTACTGCAAGTAGGATTAGTATTATAGACAAGTTTGTACCTGTATTTATAACAGAAGAACATGGAAAGAAATGTCACTTTCTTTTGTATCACAAACCATGTTACACAAACCTAGCGTAGCCGCTAAACTACTTGAAAACTGGGATGTTTTTCTTGCTTTGACGCGAGCAGGCGGTATAAAGGGGCACTTTCTTTTGTATCACAAACCATGTTACACAAACCTAGCGTAGCCGCTAAACTACTTGAAAACTGGGATGTTTTTCTTGCCTTGACGCGAGCAGGCGGTATAAAGGGGCACTTTCTTTTGTATCACAAACCATGTTACACAAAGCTGCTAAACTACTTGAAAACTGTGATGTTTTTCTTGCCTTGACGTGAGCAGGCGGTATAAAGGGGCACTTTCTTTTGTAACACAAACCATGTTACACAAAGCCGCTAAACTACTTTGTTTTTCTTGGTAGGTTATTTTACAACAATTAATTGTTATTATATTATTTGAAACAACTGGTTACGTAAATGTTTTTGAATTTTTAGGTTGGTAGTGTGTATTTACAATTTGCGTATTGCAGTTTCACACGGCACAAGAATGGCCTTATTTAAAAAGATGGCGGTCCTTGAAAAATGACATTTCGCATTTTTAAAGTTAACAAAATAATCATTAAAACGCAATATTTTTAAATTTCGGTTACTGAATTACTTATTACTAATTATTATCTACCTAGTACAACTTATTTTAATTTTTTAAAGTGTGTTTTGAGCGTGGACTCAATAGCGGAACATTTACCTTTCGCTTTTAGAAAAAGATTATTTTTGTCGACACTGAGCGATATTGGATATTTTAGAACCACAAAAAGTTGCCCTGCAAACTTAACTTATAAATAAATATATGTTTACTTATATGAATATACCAACTTGATCAAGGATCAGCCACCGTGTGACGCTGTCAGTCAACCGATTGAATTTTTTTTATTCGTTTACCACATCTATCATTGACACTTCCCTCCAAATCTCAGCGTTATAGCTTGATTTCTGTAAAAGTTACTCTGTACTAGTACCTCCACCTCATATCAATTTTGCACCGAAATAACGCACCGTCGCATAATGCGATCCTTGTCCGTGAGTTTTTGACCAAAAACAAGACATTATACTATCCTGCAGCCTTCGAATTTGCCTGATCCGGCTCTCTGAGACTTTTTCCTGTTCAACTGACTTAAAAAACCGCTTCATGGAGCGCGTTACAGCACCCGAGAGAATGTCATGAAAAAATCGAAAACGGCTCTGATGAACATACTGAAATTTGAGAACCTGTGGTGTTTCGAGGATTAGATCAAGCGCTGTGTAAGTGCGTTGCAGTTGACAGAGAGCACTTTGAAGGGAACCATATCGATTTTGATGAATAAACTTGTATTTTAGATTTTATTAATAAAGTCCTAAAACTTTTTGATCAAATTTTATATGATATGTTGTCCATGTATTGCTATATTAAGAACAGGAAATGTTTGGAACCTTCAATTACCTTATTTCCTCCCTTGAGAAAGTTTCTGAATTATTACAACCACTTGACAATACATCGGAAAAATTTAACAAACTTTAAAAAACGCTTACAAAACTTTCACAATTTGAGAATGACATGGACATGTTGCAATCGCCCACCACCTCTGAATAAACTAACCGAATTCTGAAAGGTATAATCTGCCAAACGTGAGACAAATTTTGACAAGTTTTGCCTTTAAATGGATGAAAATGCACGAATCGCACTTTAGTAAACCACGATTTTAGAACTGAACGAAGTTTTTCAGCAGTTAACTCACAGCCAATTTTGTGAGCTCTGAAATACGATATTAACCTCACAATATCTTGTTGAAGTTAAGGCTCAATCCAAAATACATCAATCAACGAATGGTTAGAAGACGTTTTTTAACTTGTATCAAAAACCACAATGAGATTGTTTATGGATCCATTATCCTTAAGTACACAATGATGAGGAATGAAATATCTTCCAGTCGAAACTGATGAACTTGTCAACATCTATCATGTGGCCCAAAGATTCATATTCTCTCATGAAGTGAATGTTATCAGATTTTATATCTGGATGCCGAGAAAAAAGGCGCTCCAGGTGATGCAGACGAGATACTGCCGAATGATATGATTCACCAAGAGCCGACTTAACTTCCTCGAATGGAAGTGGAACATTGTATCGTCCCACATCATTTCTATAATGTTGTGTTGAAAATATATTACCACAAAGCAACTTTTCTGGAGATAACAGTGAAGGATGATTGGAAACGTCCTCAATTTCACAAGTTGTCTTCACATTAGTTTCAATTGATGAATCTATTATTGTCAACAACGAATTAATAGGAGATGTGCTGTGATCGACATTTCCCATCAAAATCCAACCAAAAACCGTGTTCAAAGCTATCAGTTCATTCGCTTTTCCTACCACCTGCCCCGAACGAAGTACTGACGAAAACAACCCAGCACCCATCTATTGCAGAGGTTTTATCGAAATTTGGATCTGCCAAAGTTAAATTTCTCAAATGATCCCAGTCTCCCCGACGAATGGGAGAACTAGGCAGCTGTGCACAAATGGTTGATAGCACGACGAAATCCGCATCAAAAAGCTCATTCGAACATAGAGGACGGATCCGACACTTGACCGGTCCCTTCTGTGTGCTGGCCGAAAACTGTCCAATTCCTCGAATAGGAATTTGTTTATTAGAACAGTCGAGGCCCAAACGAATTGCACAATCATTTGAAATAAAATTTGCCTGACTTGCAACAGTCTAATAATACACGAACATTGTGAAATTGACCCTTTTTATCACGAGCTTCTACGATAGCCGTAGCTAACGAAACTGATGATTGGCTAGAGTTTGATAAAATATTGGGATTATTAAACCTCTCCAAATGAGGTGTGGTTGCCGAAATGGCAAATACGATTGGGTCGATTGTCTCAATGGGCGAATCAAGTACTTCCTGTCTAGAAGTGTTATCGAAATTGTTGCTATTTGACGTCTGTACTTGCCTATTTACGTCACGAGAAAAATGTAATAACGAATGATGATTTTTATGACACCGAAAACAATTGAAACGCGATGAACAGTTCTTAACGAGTGCTGAGCCGATAGGCAATTCTGACACAATTTATATTTCTTCACAACATCGAATCTTGCCAATGTCAACCTTTGCATATTAAGCACACCGATTTTTGTGTACTGACAAAATAATTTAATAAGCGATTTGGTTTTGCTTTTGGCGCTTCATTTCTCACACCGTAACCATGAACCGATTCATAAATTTTAGATTGTGATTCTAAAAACGACAATAACTGCAAAAATGATGGAAATTCCTTGTGATCCATTAACTCGAAGTTAGTTCTGAGGTCATCAGAAATTTTCTTCAAAACGATATGTAGTAATAAAAATGACCACTGATCTGTTGGAAAATGTAAGGCTTTTAATGCCTGAATATTTTCCTTCAAAACATTAACGACAGATCTAAGCGAATCATTTTTAATTAAGGGGCATGAGATAATGTTCTCTACGTGTATGTCTGCAATTATCCGTTTGTTATGAAAACGATCTCTCAACAAATTGTAAGCAATTGGATAATTGATTGCGGAAACCGGAAGATGCTTAATAATTTTCAACGCGTCACCCGGTAACGCTCCTAACAAATAATGCAGTTTATGTATGTAACTCAGAGACTCATTATTATGAATTATTGCGTCAAAGGTATTTATAAAATTTATCCATTCAGTAATTCCACCCGAAAAGGTTGACAAACTAATTTTTGGAAGTGAAAAATTGAGACTGTTTGATTTTTTTATAGCACCTTTCTTTAGTGGAAAAACTGCTAGATAATTCGTATGAATTTCAAAATACGGGTTCATAAAAGTTTTACATTTATTTTCCAAATCGGTAAAATCTAACTCTTTACTCTATGATGTTTCTAGGATCACATAAGATTCAACAAAGTCATTTCTTTGCTTTTCGATATCCTTAATTCTAACCAGTTAGCTATTTCTTTCTATTTAATTACCAGAAATAACTGCTTTGATGATGAATCATGAATTTTCCAGAGACCTAGAATGGCCAATTTATTACGGAGAATAGCAGAAGCAACCATTTTAATGATAATAATCAATTATAATCAACACAACTATTCTGACAATCGATAATCTAAATATATAAGTATTCTATTTTATATAAAACCAGAAACTCTTCTGTGCCTTTGTAGATCTACAAAAAGCGTACGACCGAGTTGACAGGAAAAAGCTATGGAAGGTGTTGTCCAAGTACGGAGTGAATACGAAGCTCATTCAGGCAATTGCGTCGCTATATAAGGGAAGCGTTGCATGTGTTAGGGTGAACGGCGATTTTACGGAGTGGTTTGACATCACAAAAGGTCTTAAACAAGGCTGCGTAATGTCACCGTGGTTATTCAATCTATACATGGATAATTGTATGCAAGAATTGAAAGAGATGGGATTGGGCGCAAAATTGAGTAATCTGGAAGTATGTTGCCTTTTGTATGCTGATGATGCGGTGCTAATTTCTAGCAGTGTGGAAGATCTACAGTCTCTCGTGTCTAGGATGAACGAAGTATGTATGAAGAATGAGTTAATGATGAATGTAAGTAAGTCTAAAGTCATGGTGTTTGAAAGAGAGAGTACGAAAACAGTATGCAATATAGTTGTGAATGATGAATACTTGGAGCAGGTGGATGAGTTTGTGTATCTGGGTAGTGTGTTTACGAAAGATGGGAAGGCTGATAGAGATATTGAAAGAAGGGTGAATGCCGGTAACTCCATTAATGGAGGACTGAATGCCGTTGGCGGTAATAAAAAACTGTCCAAAGACGCGAAACTAGCCGTCCATAATGGAGTGCTGGTACCTACCCTGATGTATGGCAGTGAGGCATGGAACTGGCAGAGGAAGGATGAAAGCAGACTGAATGCTGTAGAAATGAGATCCCTGAGGCGAATGTGTGGTAAAACCATGTACGATCGTGAGAGAAACGTGGATATCCGCAAAGAATGCAAGGCTGACGTAAGCGTGATGTGTAAGATTGAGAAAGGGACTCTCCGATGGTTTGGGCATGTAGAGCGAATGAACGAGGAAAGGAGTGTAAGGAGAATATATGATGCAAATGTGAATGGTAGAAGAAGTCGGGGACGCCCGAGGAAGACATGGCATGACCAAGTGAATCAGATACTTGAGTCGGGCCATGTGAAGAGTCGGAATAATAGAAGAGCATCTATGAGACGATGTATGAATGTGAACGAGACAAAGAGTGTGTGCCAAGATCGAGTTGTGTGGCGGTCCGTCCTCTCTGCCTACCCCTGCGGGGAAACGGCGTGATGGTTAGTTAGTTAGTTAGTTAGCTATTTTATATGCAATGATTGAATAATAATAATCCATTGCTAATATAAATATTAGCAAAGAAAATAGAATTCAACAAACGAAAAATGCAAAATGCGAAATTTACCACAATTTAATCCCTTTCAAGATGACAATATGCCCAATTCGAAGGCCGAAATGCCAGGAATATTAGAAACACGGGATGAAGGTTATTGAAAAACACATACAAGCATCCAACTCCAAATGCTCATGAAATTCGGCTCAAAGGACCAAAAATATTGCATCCGAAACTGTATTTGATTAGAGCCTCAAATGTAACTGACAAAATGGACTGTAAATATGCAAAAATACGAAACTATGTTTGTAATTGGATGATGTGTCTGGTAAAATTATGGACTACAAGGAAGTAAGGAAAACCAATCACTTACGAATTAGAAGCTGGATACAACACATAACAACTAAACAGTTCCTTCAAAAAGTCACAAGTCAACTCGTAGTCACACAATCCACACAATTCGGTTGTTATTGTTCCCAAATTTTAAATGCTTTATCAGCAAGGTGACATGGTTGGGGAGGGTAGGATAAATAAATGACATTCCGGTAGTAACTTTCACATTATCATTTCAAAACCAAACAAACATAGTCCCATGAAAGTATTTCATCCATAATAATGCTAACGTAATTATTATTAACGTCGTATTATTCATTTCAGGGTAGTTTTTTTATAATCAATAAAAGTGTAAAAATAAGTTTAATAATGATGTACTATTTATTTAATGTACTTTCTACATTTACATATCAGTTGTATCGAGGGTAAAGAATAAAGAAAAGTTTGTAATAATTCTCCCCATGAAAAGGATGTCCGATTGTCTATTTCTGATCGCGCAGTAGAATGAGAGATCAGCTCCAAGTCGTGTGGGATATGGTGTAGAAATAATATTGATGAAGTTCGTCCTGGAAAAGATAAAATGATATAAAAAAGATGTAAGGGACGGTGTGTCTAAGGGATGGTGTAAAAGATGTAAGGGAAGATGTAAGGGAGGGTGTAAGGGACGTACTTGACTTGGTTTAACCAGTGATTCCTGACATTATTTATAGTGAAAAAATGAAATTATTGTCTCCGGTGACTTTCTGATGTCCTTTTTTAAATTTCTTTCTTATATAGTCACTGGTCATTCAGCCTAGTAACCTTGTTAATTTTTATTTGTTATCTTAATTACCAGTCTGTAGATAGCTTTAACAAGCTGAACCGGTTACGGTCAAATAAATTAAAGTAGAAATAATTCAAATGTTTTATTATATTATCATTGGAGACCAGATTTTCATTTACATTTTTTAGGGTTAAAGTAAGTCATGTACGTACCTTAACCCCATAGAAGTGGAAGTCTTATGATTCATAATGCCTCAAAAACATTGTGAAAACACTACAAACAGCGGTGATGATAACTAATTTATTAGAATATAATATGTACCTAGTCAACGAGAATCTCATGTTTTTCCCGATAATTTTAAAGAAATATACAATAAATCAGACGTATTTTTAGTAAATAAATTATAATAAATAATATGTATATAAACAAAACATAAAAGTTTAACATTGATATTAATTTAAATATTATGCACATATTATTCTTTTGCCTCGTACAGATCCACTTTCAAACGTTCCGGAAGGTTTTTAGTCCTACACCCCGGGGTTTGTTTGAAAGTGAACAAGTGGTTATTAAAAGCCATTTCCTTGCTTACTACCTGCAACTGTGTATTATACATATAAATAATATATATTATGATGAAAACTTATTTTAAAAGAATTAAGCTTTGTAGATCAGGTTACTAAACAGATTAACTGAAAAATTGAAAACATATCCTTCCTTAAAAGCGGAGTCAGGCAAGGGGGAAATATGTCTCCAACTCTATTTAATGTTTACATTAACGACCTCTTACAAGAGTTGAACGATACACGAATCGGTTGTCATATCTGCGGACAAGGCAGTAATAACATTAATTACGCGGATGACATGGTGCTGCTTGCACCTTCGATTAAAGCGATGAGACGACTTGTGCAAATATGCGAAGAGTACGCAAACTCTCATAACTTGTTGTACAATTCTAAAAAGTCAGTCATCGTTGCTTTCAAATACAATAAGGAGCCATTAAATATTCCTCCAATATATCTAGAAGGAAACGAACTGCTTGTGGCCGCACAGGTTAAGTATCTAGGACATATCCTAACCGAAGACATGAAGGATGTAGAAGATATGGAACGACAAAGAAGAGCAATTAACATACGGGCCGGAATGCTTTCAAGGCGGTTCTACCACTGTATCGACGACGTCAGAAAATTACTCTTCAAGACATACTGCACCGCCCTGTACACATCTGAACTGTGGACGCAATACCCAGCAGCGCAATGGGACAAACTGAGGGTGTGCTACAACAATGCATACAGGCAACTTATGCAACTACCGAGGTTCTGCAGCGCCTCCACGATGTTCACCGAAGGGAGGGTGCACTCATTTCCAGCCTTACTTCGCCACCGACTAGCCAGCTTCTGGAGCAGGACACGGAAATCAACCAACATCATTGTCGTGGCTGCATCCGAGTGGCTCAGTTCCCCACTAAATGAGCGATGGATGCAGATGATGAGGCGACCTCCCTGATGCACGATAAAAAAAATATATATATATTTTTCTTTTGTATTTTAATTTCTGTTTAATTTTATTTTATTTTTAATTTTATGGTTATTTTTTTTGTTATTTATGTTAAAATTTTATTTTCATTAGGTACCTACCTAATAATATGATTTTTATTTACTCCGTATGTAATATGGCAGACTGGGATTGCACTACCCTCCCAGTCCTGCTGGAATAAAAACTTAAATAAAAAAATTTGATTGTATTTGGATGCAATTATTTGAATCTAACTTCTCGCTAAAACTCGAGAACGGCTGGGCCGTTTTAGCTGATTTTGGCTTTGAAATGTTTGTCGTAGTCTAGGGAAGCTTTAAAAGGTGAAAAATTGCGAAGAAGATGGTAAAAACAACAATTTCATTTTCCCATATAAACTGTTCAGAATATTTCAAACGTCAGAAGAAAGCAAACAAATTGTTGCCTTGGAAACGATGTTTTTATTATTTTTAATTAGGCTATTCACCCTTAAAAGAGTGCTTTCTTGGCGTCGTAGTTGATTTACCTATCTCTAAAAATGAATCGCTGAATTGTATGTAGGTATGCACTTAACTTCCGAACGACTGCACTAAATTGGATAATTGTTTATGTATAAAACTAATGTTGAGCTTCGTAAAAAAAATTGTAATAGGTGGCAAGCGAGCAGTTAGAAAACTGAATGTACCGGGAATGAATGTGGGGAATGTGAGAAATGGGAGGGGGAGGGGGGAGGGGGGAGGGTGTGGGGAAAAGGGAGGAGGGTGGGGTGGAGGGGTTGGGGGATTGAGAGGGGGAGGGAAGGAAGGGGGTGAGGGGTGTAGGAGGGAGAGGGGTAGGGTTGGGAGAGGGGTGGGGGGAGGGTAGGAGGGTGTGGGAAGGGGAGGAGAGTGTGGTGTAGGGGTCTTGTTTGTGAAGGGGGGGGAAGGAAGGGGGGAGGGGTGTATGAGGGGCGAGGGGTAGGGTTGGGGAGGGGTGGGGGAGTGGATTGGGGAGAGGAAAGGTGGAAGGGAACTCTGGAGGGGTAAGGCGAATACGGGAGGGGGAAGGGGAATTCGGGAGGGGGGTTCGCGGGACGAGGGAAGGTGGGGGGGAACTGTTTTAAAAATGAATGTGTCGGGAATTAATGTATGGAATGCAGGAGGAGGGAGGGGAACCCGGGAGTGTGGAGGGGAACTCGGGGGGGGAAGGAGAACTCGGGAGGGGGGTCGCTGGACCGGGGAAGGAGGGAGCTTTTTTAAAAATGATTGTATCGGGAATGAATGTATGGAATGCAGGAGGGGGGGGGAACCCGGGAGGGCGGAGGGGAGCTCGGGAGGGGGAGGGGATCTTGGGAGGGGAAAACGCGGGAGAGGGGAGGGGAACTCGGGAGGGGGGATCGCGGGACGGGGGAAGGGGGTAGAGTGAGGAGAGGGAAGGTGGAGAAGGAGGAGTCGGAACGTAAGAGGGGAAGGAGACGCGGAGGAGGAAGGGAAGAAAGGAGGTGAACGGGACGAATGGGAAAGGACGCGTAGGTAGAACTAAGAGCGGTATTGATGGTGGAAATTATATTTTATCTATACTAGTTGACCTTCAAAAAGCCTTTGATACAGTAAGCAATGATATACTTCTCAAGAAACTCGAGAAAAATGGTGTAGTTAGTCCTGCTCTTAATCTATTCAAATCATTTCTTAGAAATAGAAAGCATTTCGTAAGCCTTAACAATCAAAATAGTAAGCACCTTCCAATAAACTATGGAGTTCCGCAAGGATCCATACTAGTGCCACTACTGTTCCAAATTTATATCAATGATATTTCGCAATTAGAATTAAACGGTGAAATTTACTTATATGAAGATGATACTGCAATATTCTACTGGGGTAAAGATCTAAACATACTACTAGAAAATGCACAAAGTGACCTAGAAAGAATTTGCAGTTGGCTTCAATCAAATATCCTAACAATGAATATAAAAAAAAAAACAGGATACATGATTTTAAGCTCAACCCGTAAAATAATTCATCCTCGTGTACCTTTAAAAATTGAAAATAACGATTTGCAAATCCTGATAGAGGAAAAATATCTTTGGCTGTGCATCGATAAGCATTTAACTTTCAAACAACACAAGATGTAAAAGATAAAATTACACTCTTAATTAGCGTTTTTAGTCGGTTATCATATCTATTACCAATTAAATTGAAAAAAAAGTTTATATTATAGTCTCGTACACTCACACCTAAATTACCTGATTGAAATCTGGGGAAACGCATGTGAAACATACATACATGAATTACAGGTAATACAAAATAAGGTAATCAAAAAACTATTTAACTACAAGCCCAGAACATCCACAAAAAAATTATATATGGAAACAAAACTATTAACATTAAGAAAACTATATGAATACAATCCATGTCTCCTTATATACAAAATTCAAAATAATCTCGTATACACAAACACAGAATTCATTAAAACGTCTCAAGTACATAAACACTTTACACGACAACATTATAACATACATTTAAACACCATCCACACTAACTATGGTAAACAATCCATTGGTTACGAGGGGGGCAACTTATGTAATTGCCTCTCAAATGACATTAAAAACGAAAATAAGTTGGGTAAATTTAAAACATAATTATTAATATTTATTCTTGATAAACAAAATAATGAAATAGAATAGCGCTGTATTGAAATATTTAGTTTATCTTAATGTGTATAAATATTTCTAGTTAAATGAGTGAAAATATAATTTTCCTTTAACCGGAATAAAAAAAATTAAAAAAAGAACAATTTCTTTATTAAATCGCATAGCAACGCATGCCGGGTACAAGTCTGGGCGTGTGAATAACCCCAAAACTTGGCGGGCGTTGCACCCTTCACATTATTCATTTAGAATTTACTCGTGGACAAAAAATACATAGAAAAAATAATAATCAGTACTGGCCTTAATGTATAACAAATAACCTAACCTAAAAAGCGACGTCTTCTGCATAGGCGACTCTTAGATGGTTTCCACACATTCAATATCACCACGCACAATAAAATTGCAATATGTAAAATATTTCGAGCCAGAAACAAGAAAGGTCATCAATGCAAGTCGATCCGACAAGAGTAAAATTCACAATGATTTTGAAGGTTTATGTTTTTCGCGTCAGAATACCATTATTTTAAAAATTCCAATTATTGATCAATAATTTAATGAGCACAGTGTATTCTAATGTCATTTAAATTAACCAGAAACCGCCAAACAACCATTTTGAAATATTTACATATTTTAAATGTTTTTTTTTTAATTTTCGCGTTTAAAAAATTTATATATTATGATGTCTAATCAGATCTCATGACGTTTTTTTTTCAAATGTTGAATAATTTGTCTTTTGTGGTTTCTTCAAGCAAGATTTTGATTTTCTTTTTTTTATAATTTGCACTAGATATGTTTTCTTTATTGTTGCTGCAAATGAATCACATAGTACGGAACATGAACAGTAAAAACTTATAATAATAATATGAAATGTTGATAATCAAAATTTTAAGCATGACGAGGTCGGTGTTATTCCTTATATTATGATGTATTACAATAAAATTTATGTGTGTTTCAATAATAAAAAGGTTCAATATACATATATATTGTTTTTTTTCCATTAGCTCCACAAAGAGGCCCTGAGGAAAATAATTCCCTTAAGCGCCTACGGCATCTTTAGGTATGCTGCGTGGAGGGCTTTTTAGGAATGGAAGGAGAGGATGTGCTGAGAATTAAAGGTGAGCAGATATCTGGGGGTCAGTGTTTCCAGAAGTGACGGACGTTTTAATCTATTCCTCGCACTACGGTACAGAGCAATGGGTCGAGACAGTCGGGCTGGAGAGCCTCCCTCAACCTTTGTTTTTGTTTTTGAATATTTATTTAGATGTATGCAAAATTTTTTTCATACATCTAGTAAGGAAATATAAACAAATACAATTGATACAGTTACATTTTTAAAATACATTTTAAGAGGAAAAAAAGAAAAGATTACATAAATAAAAATACATTTTGAGGAAACAGATATGACAAGAATATAGGTAAGATTATTATGAATCAAAAAACATTCTTCACATATAATGCACACATCCTACGAAAAGTGCTAAAACTTGAGGCTTCCTTAACGGCATTCGGCAGGCTGTTAAAAAGTTTTTGTCCTTTATAAAACGCGCTATTTTGTGTGCACGAAAGTTTAGTTTTGGGAAGCCTAAAGTCTCCGCGTCTTCTCGTAGGATAGTTGTGAACATTTTCGTGAAACATAATGTTACTCTTCAGATAATTTGGTAGCATATTATTTTTCAGTTTGTAAATCATTGTTAATACATTATATGTTATATGTTGTTTTGTCGTCATCATATTTAGATTTTGTAACATAATTTTGACTCTAGTAAACATATTGTATTTTAAAATCATCCTCATCCCCCTATTTTGTATAACCTGTAGTTTATTATTTTGGGCTTCGTTACATAGGAATAAAACACTAGAACAATAATTTAAATGCGGAGTTACAATAGAATTGTAAACAAGGCGCGTTGTCTTGAGATCCAAGTTATTTCTGATCCTTTTTAAGAATCCAACTTTTTTAGCAATTTTTTTTGTTATGTATTCTAAGTGTTTGTCGAATTTTAATTTATCATCCAATATTACACCCAGATATTTAATACTGCTAACCCTTTCTATGTTTTCGTTATCGATTGTTAGTATTGCCTGCTCCTTTCCGCCTAGGCTATCCACAATTAAAAACTTTGTTTTCGTAACATTCAATTTTAATTTGTTTTGGTGAAGCCAAAGCGCTACATAATTTAAATCAGTTTGTATTTTTTCAATGGCGTCCTGTAAATTTTTACTGGCAATGTATAACAATGTATCATCAGCAAATAGTTTAATTGCACAATGCTTTAACACTTTGATAATATCATTCATGTATATAATAAACAACAATGGACCTAAGACAGATCCCTGCGGAACGCCTTTATTAGTACCAATCTCTCCCGATCTTGCTTGCCATGAAGTTGGTGGGCAGATGCATCCGCCGCCAATATCCGGACAAACCTCATCCCATGTACACCAATATTAATCCTTACGCTTAATTTCCACCGGTGAAATGTCCGGAGAAGACGGTTTGTCCATCACTATTGACCAGTGCGTAATAGAATGGATGATCAGCATAGAACACTTTAGCAAGCATCGCTATATCACCAACCTCCACCGCTGAAATAAATAAAAAAACTTGTTTCAAACCGGAATCCAAAAGTTCTCCCTTCCCTCACCTCATCCCTTCTATCTCCGCCAGTGACTCTTTACCATAGGCTGTAATTATTCTCTGCTTTATGATCTCCTAGTTATAAATCCTTAAGGCGGCGCTTCGTGCCGCGACCGCGACCCGAGACCGAGACCAGAGACGGAGAGAGAAGACTGCAATCGGTACTTGTCACTTCGCTTTGTATGGGGTCCAGTTCGCGCGCGCGACCGAGACAAGAGACAGAGACCGGAGACAGGAGACAGTAAGCGGATTTCCACTCAAGATGCCTTCAGATATAAGTATATTGATTTTGGTTGTACGGCCGTATATCGTCTTTGCATACTTACTTGAAAGAAAAAATCTTCTAAATGATCAGGCCGGATGAATTGTCGCCGGATGAATTGTCGCAGGATGAACTGTTATGGAACCGTACATAATCTACCATAATACGCAGTTTCCGCAGAATTGCTAGTTATATTCAGAAAAATGATTTTTTTAACAGTATCCTCAAGAATACGCTGGCGAACAAGACGTTAAACATCGATTCTAGGTCCCTTTCAGCTATTGAACAAATTGTCAATGGCGTCTCTTTTTGCTACCTTGTTGTGTTTGTCAGATATTTTTCTTTATAGATGAATAAATTAATACAAATTGCGGTAGAGTAGTTAACCTGAAAACGTACAATTTACGGATAGTTATGTTATCAATTATTATTGTTTATATTATCAATTTATTAATTTGTGACACGCGTATTAAAGTCCTTTCAAAATAGCGTAAATCAAATAAGGTACATAAGTACAACATACAATGAGTGTGAGAGTCATTCATTGTACCCATTCGTTAGACTTACCGGTGGCAACGGCGGCTATAACTCCCACCTCATTCACGTCAATAGAGGCCTTCTGGATGACCTTGCTGACTTTCAATGGGATAGGGTCGACTAGGAGACCTCCGAGATCCGCGTTGCTGGAGAACATGGTGCTCATGCCGAGCTGATGGTGATGAAAGTGTTAAGTTAGTTGAATACTTATGAAAATTCACATATTCCCCAACCCACATACAAAAGAAATAAAATTTGCAGTATTTTAAAGAAAATTATTAGAATTTACTTTAAAGAATAAATCTTAGGAACATTTTAGGTAATGGATCACACCGAATTAAAATGAATCAGAACAAGTGTCTAAATCCCGCCCTGGGATGTACCCAAATTATTATGAATTTTGTGAAATGGAATTTGAAAAAAATAAAAGCTTACTTTGGACAGGGCATCATTCAAGACAGAAGTGGTATCAATTTTGAACTTGGGTATGTATATAGAGACCATTTCTGATTGAAGGCCATCAACCGAGGCTTTAAAATTGGTGTAATCGTCAGTCAAGGTCTTCTCCAAAGCTGCCAGACCATCGACCTTGTTGGGCAGAATGACTACCATGGACATCTCATCACCTTCAAAAGACATTTCCAAGATCTGTGGATCATTAAACAACATAATTAAGTGATTTTTCAAACATAGATTATTGAAGCACAGCGGTTCATGATAATCAACATGAAATAAACCAACTAACTGCTCAATATGGATAGAAACTCACTAAAAAAGCTGATAAAAATACTAATAGACTAGTAGACGAGCTAGGTAAACCCTATATCATCGAGTACACGGATGAAACTACTTTTTAGTGATAATGGACACTTAGAAAACCTTTAAAAAGTTGGTCTGCCGGTGCGCCTCTTGGCAGGAGCCGCGCTGCCATGGAAATAGTCAGCGATTTTTTTCGAAAAAATCACGTCATCGAGTACACGAACGGGAATGGTTTCCTATGATAAAGGTCGATTAAAAAATGAGAAAAAAGCAGGGCTGCCAACCGGCAGCCTGGCAAGTTCGCAGGCAGCCGGCGTCAAAGTGGGGTAAAAAATAGTAAATTTTACGTCATCAAGTACACGAATGAAACTAATGAATAACTATAGTCCAGATTATTCCGTTTAAGAATTTCTTGGTCTGCCGACCAGCAGCCTGGCAAATTTTTGTGTACGATTTTTTTAAGTTTTTTTATTTATTTTTTTATTTTTCGTTTATCTTGATTATTATTTTAATTTCATTATATTTTAAAAAACTTAGAATGCCATATTTTAAAAATATAAACGATAATGATAAAAAAAATAATTTGAGAGTTCCGAGTGTTCCCATCCGTTAGGTGAGCCGTTCGACGCCAAACCACTTACGAAACCTGCCGCGGTGCCCCTCACCGCTGTCGCGTGTAAATATTGTTGCACAAATTTATAATATTAATAGTCCTTTTAAGATTGCCTAATAGTCCATAGTAGTTGGAAGTTCGAAAAACCAACGCATTTTTTATTTCAATATGGTTTTAAAAACTTAGAATGCCAGATTTTAAATAAAATAAGTGGTAATGATAAAAAAATAAATTTTCAGTGTTCCGAGTGTACCCATCGGACGGGAGAGCCTTTCGACGCGAAACAACTTACTGGAAACTGGCCGCGGAGCCTTTCACCGCAATCGCAAGCCCATATTATTACACAAAATTATAATATTAATAGTATTTTTAAAATACCCTAAGAGAACATAGTGGTTGAAAGTTCGAACAACCACCACACCGTCGCCGTAAGAGCTGTGTTCGTCCGAAAAACGACGGAAATTTCAAAACCCAGTCTGTTTCATATCGGTTTCGCTTGCCCTGCTGCATCTATTACACTCGGAACACTCAAAATTTATTTTTTTATCATTACCACTTATTTTATTTAAAATTTGGCATTCTAAGTTTGTAAAACCACATTGAAATAAAAATAATAATAAAGATATTGAAAAAAAAATATATAAATAAATTTAAAAAAATTTAAGACTTTAAAAAATCGTACACAAAAAACTGCAAGGCTGCTGGTCGGCAGACCAAAGAAATCCTGAATTAAATAATCTACACTACAGTTTTTTGTTAGTTTTGATCTTTTTTTCGATGTAATCGGTGCAGCAGGGCAAGCGAAATCGATATGAAACGGACGGGGTTTCGGAAATTTCCGTCGTTTTACGGACGAACGCAGCTCTTACAGCGACGGTGCGTTGGTTTTTCGAACTTCCAACTACTATGGACTATTAGGCAATCTTAAAAGGACTATTAATATTATAAATTTGTGCAATAATATTTACACGCGACAGCGGTGAGGGGCACCGCGGCAGGTTTCGTAAGTGGTTTGGCGTCGAACGGCTCACCTGACGGATGGGAACACTCGGAACTCTCAAATTATTTTTTTTATCATTATCGTTTATATTTTTAAAATATGGAATTCTAAGTTTTTTTTTAAAATAATGAAATAAAAATAATAATAAAGATAAACGAAAAATAAAAAAATAAATAAAAAAAATTAAAAAAATCGTACACAAAAATTTGCCAGGCTGCTGGTCGGCAGACCAAGAAATTCTTAAACGGATTGATCTGGACTATAATAATTATTGAAAGATTTTCATAGCGCCATTTTCGTGAGAAAATCACCTCAAGGGCGCTTAGTTATTCATTAGTTTCATTCGTGTACTCGATGACGTAAAATTTACTATTTTTTACCCCACTTTGACGCCGGCTGCCTGCGAACTTGCCAGGCTGCCGGTTGGCAGCCCTGCTTTTTTCTCATTTTCTAATCGACCTTTATCATAGGAAACCATTCCCGTTCGTATACTCGGTGACGTGATTTTTTCGAAAAAAATCGCTATTTCCATGGCAGCGCGGCTCCTGTCAAGAGGCGCACCGGCAGACCAACTTTTTAAAGGTTTTCTAAGTGTTCATTATCACTAAAAAGTAGTTTCATCCGTGTACTCGATGACGTAGGGTTTACCTAGCTCGTCTCCTGGTCTATAACAGAATATTGTCACCTCAGGAGACAGCTAGATGAAGAAACACCCTTGACACTTCAGTTCCATATAACTTGACGGAAAGAAGGCTCACTCAGGAGACCATGCGTCGCTGGGCGCATAATACCTCCAATGGGAAAAAAAAAAATGAGAGTTTGAAAAAACCCATTTCTTTAACGTATTATTTATATTAAAAATCATTATTAAAATGGAAAAAAAAATATTATTTGGAGGTCCACAAAAATTTTCCTGCATAAAAAATGTTTGTTTTCACTCCCCTGAATTTTTTTTTCATATTGGAGGTGCGACGAGCCCGGCGTGGCGATGCGCCATGTCAACACCATCAAACTGGCTTGCCAAATTGAGGACCAGATCCTGGAGAAACTTATGATCACTGAAAGGAAGCAGGGAAAGTTCACCAATGGGCTGGAGTAACCACGCACCACTGGCATCCAGTATGTCATTATCACGCAGTGCAGAACTTCAAGAAGTGGAGGAGCCTTGTTGATCATGGAAATTGGCGTAGGGGTCAAGAGTAGGTTCAGTAACCAGTAACTGACTTAAGAAGGAACTTTCTCTCAAGGTTACAAGTAAAGCATGGTTCCTATGGCATAAGCACTTACAGTAGCTTGACGACCATCTAAATCGTACTAAATAGCTTTCTTCCTCTTTTAGGGTCTAGTATCAGTCTCCAACCTTTGTTTTGGAGACAATGAGCTTACCGCTCCGCCACAGTCGTGATAATTAATTATTATTATTACCTTTGCGTCCAACTCAGAGTTTTCTCCATATTTGGTTACGCTGTATTGGTTCATCATCTCAACGGAAATCTCGTTGGTGGCGCTGACGTGGAAACTGGTATCAGCGGTAAACCATGGATTGAACTTATTTTTCCAGGCGGCCTGCGATACAAAAAATACAGAATAATACAGATTGTATCTATTGATGTAATTTTTATTTCTAGACGGCGGAATACCGGATTCATGTTTATCATATCCCAAATACTAGTCTTTATTAATAGTCCAATGCCAATTTAAGATTTTGTTGTCAGGACGTAGTTTTAAGGATCCGATTTTACTGATGGAGGCGGATTTCAACGCTCACACGACGTAGTTAATAATGAAGATGGCGTAGTGATGCGTCGACCAGCCACAAGGACAATGGCCGATGTCACTCAAGATGGAAACTCAAGATAACTGCCTTACTGAGTTTTCTGCACTAATTATTAGTTATTTTTTAAATCGTAGAACTCCATTGAATTTTAAAAAAAAATTAACTAAAATTAAATTTGATAATGTTATTATCAAGTTCTGCAAGTATTTAAGTATTCATTTTTGTTACAGCGGTTTCGGTTTACAAGACCATTTTCAAACTGTGGTTGAATCACTTCGAGACGACGTATATATACGAATCTAAATGTCAATTTTTGACGGTCTCTAAATTGATTTATTACCGGTTAAACCAATTTGCTGACAAAATAAGTAAAAACAGTAGACACTCCATTATGTGGGAGTTTTTTTTTTAAACATTTAAAAGTGATGTAGGCCTATAGTTGGAGTTGCACTTTTAAAATGGCTTGAGAATATACCGCTAGTAATACTCAGATTATAGATATATGTGAAGGGAAGGGATATTTGGTGTTTTATTTATTTTATTATTTTAGTGTCAAGTTTGTCGGGTCCAGTCGCACGGTCGTTTCTCAGTTTATTTATGTGATATATTATGTCTTTGGTTTGGAAAGTTTTTACTCCAAATGTATTGTTATTTTGTACATTAGTGATAAATTTATTAGCAAGTGTATCTTCGTCAGTGTTCGTTTTATTCAGTAGGGTTCGGCCTAATGTTTGACCAATGTCTGCAAAGTAATTATTTAATACGTTGGTAATATCAGTCTGATCAGTTATTACTGTATCATTAACTTCTATTTGATGTAATCGTGCTACTGGTTTCCTATTTACATTGTTAATTTCTTCTACTACATTCCATAATACTTTCGGGACAGCTTTGTTTTCTTCAATTGTTAGTCTATAATATTCTTCTTTTGTCTATTTCACTATTGATCGGCAGATATTTCTATATTTTTTGTAATAATTTTGAAGCCCGATATTATTCGGTGAGTTTGAAGACAGTTTGTGTAGTTTATCACGCTTATGTAAACATTTAACCAAGTTGTCATTGATCCAAGGTTTAATTTTTCTATTTTTGTGAACCACTTTTCATAAGGTTGTGTATTTTATCACACTCATATTAATTTTTTCAGTAAAATTCATCATTGCGGTGATAACATCCGTTTCATTTAAAATATTTGCCCAGGATATGGAATCAAGAGGTAATCTAATAGAGTTATAATCTGTGTATTTTAGTTGCATTTTTTTGTTGATTGTCTTTCTTCGCGTCATTTTTATTGAAAAGGGCTAGCATTGTAGCCAAATGGTCAGTTACTGTCTATGGTTGCAGAAATATTAAATTTTGTCCTGACATAAATATGATCTATACAGGATTGAGATATAGGAGTGACTCTTGTAGGTAAGTTGATAGCAGATCGAAGACTATAACTTGAAAGAAAACATTCATAGTCGTCAGCTTGGTGGTGCTTATGTCCAATTATATTGATATTGGGGTTACTTTTGAAGCATCGAGAATGCTAAGTGTTTCTATGTGATTAACATTTTGAATTGTTGTTAGTTGGGACTGATGCTGGCTTATTAGTCTTAATTCCCTTCTTTTGTTGTTTATCCACAACTTTTCTGCTTTCGGCTCGGGTTTGTCTTGGGGACTTAACTACTTCTGGACTGCTAAGGCTCCGGATTTTTTAAAAGGATCATTAACCCCTGGAGGGGTATACGGGGGATCTGCCATTTAAGAATGATTGTAATGTTTATATATCACTTGTATTGTATTTATTGTAATGTCCTACTATTTTCACTTATATATTTATTTTTATAATTATAATATTAAAAAAATAAATTAAAATTTTTTTTAAAATACAGTAATTTTTATTTATTTAGAGTCAGCGGGGTTTGAACTGTCGTTGCGTTTCGTTATCGTTGTCAATGCGAACGCATCCACCACCCGGCCCAATTCCGCTTTTGTGCTTCCGTCGAATAATTATTACAATAATACTGTCAGCACTTTAATTTTGAAGAATTTATTTAAAATTATGTTGAAAACAGGTTTTTTTTTTTAGAATCGGTGAGATTTGAACTGGCTTTCTCCGAATGTCAAGCGAGCATTTTCACCACACGACCACTGGACGTCTTCGACGTACTGCCAAATAATTATTATATTGCTTTTCTTATCACAGGTATGTTTATTCTTATTATAATAATTAGTTAGATTGAATTTGCGACACCAATCACTGTAACTTCACAAATTTTTAAATCACTCAAAATTACCATAATCAGGTCGTTTAAACTTGAGTTAATTGGATAATGTGTGTTAATGTTCTACAGTTAAACACAAACCGAAGGATTTTCGATTTTTATGTATTGTTAGCGACGTATTTGGATTTGGATGAACTTTATGGAGTGATTTTTCAATTGCGCTCTGTTTGAAATGTAGGTACTATTTCTCAGCTATTACTTTATTTAACAGCTGTTTCAGCATATTTACTTATAAGGCCATTTTCAAACTATTCGAAAAGACAGTTGAAGACAGACGAAATGGCCGTGTGAGCCGAAATAACTGATACAATAAAAAGTTAAATACTTCCAGAACTTATGAAATTAAATTTTAATTTAATCTTTTTTAATTAGATGGAGTTCTACACAAGAACAACGAGTACTTGCGCCTCCTTCGCCTCATTCTAGAACTGTTAGCAGAGTTTGGATTAAAATATTCTCTAGAAAAATATATCACGGCCACAAACGAAATTACATATTTGGGACACTCAAAACTCCCCAGAGGCCACAGAAAGAAGCCATTAAGACACACCATCTTCTTAAAATGGAAAGAGTTTAGCAGTTTCCTGGAAGTGTGCAACTGATTGAGGGAATACATTCCAAACTTTGTCGGGATGTCTGCACCCTTAAGAAATCTTATCAGGAATAAGATAAAATTCCAATGGACCGGAGAAGCTGAAGAAGCCGTGCAGCAGATGACTGGCGTTGTCTAGGGGCAAGAATCTTGACTCGCAATACGAAGGTTGCGGAATCGAATCCCGACGTGGGCAAATAAATTTTAGTGGGCATCCATTAATTACGTGAGCACAAACAGGGGGGGGGGGTCCAGCAAAAACTCACGTGACTTGAAAAAAATATGCGAATTGGCCCAAATTTATCTCACCGAGGGGGAGGGAGGTCTAGATTGGAAGAAAAACTGCTCACGTAATTAATGGATGCCCCTTTATTTGATTAATTTGTGTTATTTCACAATTAATTCATTTATTAATAATGTCTAGTTTATTTGCGGCACACCATTCAGAATTGAAACTTTGCTTGACCAGATCTGAATAGCCAGGTACTTCCTCACTTTCCTCTCCCCATCTCCTCCCCCTCCTCACTACCTTCATCGTCACAACATACCCCAATTGGAGATGCCATAGCACCACTGGCTCCAGATGGGAGCAACTGAGACTCTTGTGAGTTATTCATATAAAAAAATATAAAAAAATGAAATAAAAAATGCAATGGCCGTGTCACTGGAACTCAAAAGATATGATTTTAGTAGGGAATTCACGCCGCAAACGGATTCAAGTAAAGTAGGAGCCGCAGAAGTACTCTTCCATAAAAACGAAGATGATTCACAAGATATCATACTCGGTTCTAACCAGCCGGTACGGCAAAGAGGTACCATAGTAACGAACAGGAAGCACTGGCAGCAATACTTTAAGCTCATCACAGGGAACCGATGGCTAAACGAAGTAAGGAACGAAAGAGCAAAATCACAAGATGGGCTCTAATTGTGCAAGACTACGATTTAACAGAAAAGCATTGTCCGGGAAAATAGAGATAACGAGCTGGGCATCGTGCTATCTAGAAACCCAGGACCAACGTTCGAATCGTTAACCGGAAACACCCAAGAAAGTTATCCGGAGATGACAGAATGCTGCTCATTCTAGCTCCATCAAATGGGCAAACTTTGGGAGGAAAAGATAGTTCTACCGGAGCTACAAACTACAGCTGTGACCAGCAGTTAGCTGCCAACCCTACCATGGACAGTCCCATTGTGGAAGTTTTCCTTCGGGGCCGCGATCGTTTTTAGGGATGTAGATCACCAAGAAGTGTAATTCGAAGTGTAAAGAGCCTTGCGCTGAAATAATTCGCACATACTATCAGGTTGTCTTCTAAAGGCAACAATAATTCTTCTTCTTTAACAACATCTCACGTAGTCAAGTGAAGAAGTGTGTGAAGAATTATTGTTGCCTTTAGAAGACAGTGCCCTCGTATGAAAACAGTTTGTGCAACCGGTTCGGTTTACTTGAAATATAATAAATTCAGTGACATACACACTTCACTTAGACTGCGTGAGATAATAATAATAATAATAATTGGATAATTTATAGAGCGCCGTTTTTGTGAAAAATCACCTCAAGGGCGCTGTACAATTTATTCATAATTCTTAGGTTCTATCTAATTTTAATATTTACAAAAGGATACAGAAACATACTTACCTGCAGGTCACTTCTGATAAACACTTTAATTAGAAAGTTTGTGCTTGGAGAAGATACGGCTTTGCTCGAGGAGGACATTATATTTAAAACACTGGACATTGCATGATTTTACATTTGCTACCCCCATCACTATAAGTATTACATTTTAAAAGATTAGTGGCAAAAGTGGAGTTGATAATATCAAAATATGTATTTTAAGAGACTGGAGAATTTAGGACTCTTTAGGGCTGGAGAATGTTACTAAAATGACATTTTAAAAACGTTTACAAATAGTTTTTTTTTTTTATCTTCTCTTCATTTTTAGGTTAGTTATTTACAGTGTCGCGGGCATTGAATGTGAAGGTGAAAGAATTTGATTTTATGGATACGATTGTCTGAAAAGGTGGGTTTTAAGTTTAGCTCTAAATTCTGCCGAGTCTGTGATCGTTCTTAAGTCATGTGGCAGTGCATTCCATGCTTTAGGTCCCGACACTCCGAAAGCGCGCTCACCGAACTTAGTATCTGGTGTGCGCTTTGGTTCCTTTAACCTTCCAACAGCTGATGACGCTGCTGACCTTAGGGTTGACTGTCGAGAATTGGAATTTTCTGGAATACACAATTCTGATAAGTATGCCGGAGCCATTCCGTTAAGGGACTTAAATACCATCCAGCAGAGCTTGAACTGGATTCTTTCAGGACATTTGAGCCAGTGAAGATTTTTGAGATGCTCTGAAATATGGGAATATTTAGATACGCCGGTGATAAGTCTTGCCGCAGCGTTGAAAGATGTTGTTAAAGAAGAAGAATTATTGTTGCCTTTAGAAGACAACCTGATAGTATCCCTGCTTTATTAACCATGTTGGTTCACCAACCTGGAAGTAGATGGTATTGACAAGTAGTAGAGCGGGATCATTCTTCAAATCAACGGCCGTCACGACTTCCTTGATTGTCTTGTTGGTCTTATCCTCAATCTAAACAAAGAAACAGAAAATTATACATTTTTTTTCATTTATTCAACTCCTGCAAGAACACTCCTGGTTGTGTTGTACTGCCAGTTTGTCTGGAATCTGTGAGATTCTAAAATGCGAGAATATAAACTCCATATTTTTATAGGTTCAAAAAGTTAGAACTGTCAAAATAAAATACGTTATAATTGTTACAGTGAAACACCCTAATAAAGTTAACGACAAAAAAAGCCCTTCAAAAGTGGTTACTCAGCGTGGCCGCTTTTTTGTTTGTATTTTTTAACTCAAAATAAGCGCAGAAATTATGGGATAAAATCTGTCAAGGTACAACTTGTTCACAACCTTTTGTATTATATATAACATCATAAAAATGTCCAAGCCGATAAGATTAATCATTACATAGTATAAAGTAAAGTCGCTCCCGCTGTCTGTACGCTTAGATCTTGTAAAATACGCAACGGATTTTCATGCGGTTTTCACCAATAGATAGAGTAATTCATGAGGAAGGTTTTTAAGGTATATAATCTATCAACGTTTTGTGGAAATTGGTTGAAATGTATAATATATGCGGGCAGCGTGAAGGTGGAAGGTATTGATTTGATTTTTATGCAATTTAACAAATGGCATTAGTTGTTATAAAGGTTGGGTTGTCAGTAGATGGCGTTGTGTTTCGTTAGCCACAGCAACGTGTGTCCGTGTCTGCTAGTAAGTAATAAATTATTTTTATTGCTTTCTATGGAAATATGAAATATTAGTAATTATTATTTGTTTTTGCGTTTTAAGTACATGGGTATTTGTTTAAGCGATGAAAATGACCTTTCAAAATGCAGTATTGGGTGGAAATGTTGCCATTGGAGACTAGTTTATAAGTTGATCTTTATCAAAAGCTTGACTATAATATTGTAGACTGTAAGTAGGTATAAAGAAGGGTTTATTTTTCAATTGTGTGAATGACAATTTTTTCCAACCTACTTAGATTTCCAATGGAAATATAAATAACTGGCATGCGTTGCTGTCCGTCTTAATACATAATTTTTTTCTTCCTGCGTGTCCTTTCCCATTCTTCCCGTTTCCCTTCCGCCTTACCTTCCTCTTCCACATCCCCTTCCTCTCACGCATTCCCACTTCGCCTTTTCTCTCTTCACTCTACTCTCCCACTTCCCCCGTACCGTGAACCCCCCTCCCGAGTTTCCCTCTCCCCTTCCCGCATTCCGTACATTCAGTCCCGGTACATTCAGTTTTCAAACAGCTCGCGTACCTCCTATTGCAATTTTTTTATACAAATTTCATAATGCCAGAGCTCACTATTATTATTAGAAACCATCGCGGGCATGCACACTATTGCACACATCAAATCCCAAAAGTTTCATCGCAATCGGATGAATGGTTTAGAACGCATAGACAACTCATATACTCAAATACTCATACACATACGCCCAAGCAAGCATTTTTTATTTTTATATACAGGGTGTTAAGGGATGTACTTGACTTACTTTAACCAATGGAAGATGCTCCGAGGAACTAGCGTCATGCACCGGTGCATAGTCGGGAAACACGCGCCCAACATTTGTACACGTTTTAAATTAGTCACATGAGAACGGGTCGTTTCTACGACTCGATCTTGAGTTCAACAGCTCGGTTGTGGAACGATTAGACTTCAAGACCCATGTTCACTCCTTCCTTTCCTCAAAAAGACCCTTCACATAGCATCCTCAAAGATGACATAGGCCCTGAGGGAAATTATTTTCCTCAGGGCCTCCTGTGTGGTTTTAATGTTAAAAAAGTGATTCCTGGCATTGTTAGGAGTAAAAAATGTTAATGAAATTTTTATCCCCGGTGACATTTTTTTTTTTTTTTTTGTATTTAGAAAGATAATGCAGCGTTTTATTCTGCTTGTTTGTGCAAAAGCATTGTTTTAATATGATTTTGTATTATGTTAACTTTTTCATCTCACCCATGAGTTTATCTTGGCAGCTGCTTCAGTGTTTTGGCTGAAATCTATGTTTTCCACCTCGCTGCTGAACAGCTCAGAGGCGAGGATCTCGTAGACGGGGGACAGCGTATAATCGTCATTAACGTACACCTTGTTCGCCAAGTTGAAGGTGACATTCAGGGTAGCGTTCATCTTGTCGATTGCAGGCTTGTAGGCTGCTTTGGTCTGGAAAGGTGAGTTATCATTTATTTAATCTATAAAAACAGTTTATTATAAACAAGTTTTGCTATGTAATTATTATTACGCGGGACAACTGTTTCGCCCTCTGAAGGCATTATCAAACTGTGGTTATACCACTTACAGATGATGTATATATTAATGCTTGTATAGTTTTTAGCCTACCATTTATATGTATGTTTAACTCTTACAATTGTATTTTAAAAACACATTAAAATGTTTAATTTTGTAATGTTTTTAGAATAATAAATAAATTGAATTGAATTGAATGTATTTATAACATTTCTAGATAGATACTTATGATGAAAACATTAATTGCTTTCATTTTTACAGCCGGCGTAGTCCAGCGGTAAGGCTCTTGACTCGCAATCCGAAGTTCACGGGATCGAATCCTGGCGTGGCAAATAAATTTTATTTGATTAATTTGTGTTGTTTCACAATATATTCATTAAAAATAATATTTATAGCCCTGGTGTATGATCACCATTCGGAATTAAAACGTTGCTTGAAATGGCTTAAGCCGTGTTTGGTGACCAGATCTGAATAGCCAGGTACTTCCCCACCTTCCTCTTCCCTATCTCCTTCCCCTCCCCATTACCTTCAGCCACACAACATATTCCAATTGGAGATGCAATAGTCTCACTGGCTCCAGACGGGACCAGCTGGGACTCTTGCGCGGTATTAATGTAAAAAATAAAAAATATACATTACCTACGCCCTTACTAATTTTCAAGGTCATTTTGCCGTCAGAATATATATTTTTTCAATAAAATAAAAACATTTTATCACAGGTGACCACTGATCACATTAACATGATCGCATGATCATAAAACCTGTATTGCTACACTGGAATCCGACATACAACATAATATTAAAAAAGAATATGGTGTTATGTTAAGACACAAAGAAAATCTCCCACTCTACCAGAATACATGACTATCATTCCACAACAGCACACGACAGCAAAGAAGTTACAGACCTTTTTGCTGATTACTTCTCAACGGTCTTTACAAATGAAATTCCAATTCATGAAGAAATCACCTTAAAATACCTATCAAACATAGACATTAATAAAGGACCAGGAATAGTGGGAATAGGTGTCTGGTCATCCGCCTCCAAGATCTAAACAAACCCCACCCCATGAACCCGGTCACCCCTGCTAAATCACCAAACGTAGCGAACCACTTGGGGTGACCTACGGCAGAGGTGTTGGTTATCTTTCTTATGCTTTCAAAATTCCGAATATGTGCTTTACGCTGATGATATGAAAATATTCAAAGTTGTGCATTCTCTCTCTGACTGTGAAGCATTACTAAATGACCTAGATAGGCTTTGCAAGTATTGCAAAGTTAACTGTTTAGATATCAATGTTTCCAAATGTCATACTTTGACATTCACCAGAAATAAAAATGTAATTAAGTACTCTTATTCACTCAATAATGAACCTGTCATCTCTAAAACGGAATGTAAAGATCTTGGTGTTTACCTTGATAGCAAACTTATATTTAATAATCAGATCGACTCAATCATTCACAGGTCAAATGCTTGATTTTGTTCTTCGTATAAGTAAAGTGTTCAGTAACCCGCGTACAGTAGTTATGTTATATTTTGCATTAGTCAGAAATATACTGGAATATACCTCGCCAATTTGGAACCCTCAGTACAAAGTATACATAGATAGCTTAGAACATATTCAAAATAAATTAAAAAAATATCTTACCTTCATATTCAACAATAACTTTGAATGCAAATTTCAAACTTTGCAACGAAGTCGGGTAATAGCTGATTTGACATTTATACACAAACCATTTATACCGAACTTCTTTCACTAGTTAATTTTAACATACCAGTAAGACGTGCACGCCATACATAAATATTCCACACGCTTAACTTAGACAAATGCAGCAACTAATTCGCCAATCAATCGTGCTCTTCATATGTACAATAATATTTATCTAAATTCTAACATCGACATTTTCTCAGATTCACTGCCCAAAGTGAAGTTAAAAAGAGCATCATGTCAATCATATAAATTGTTCAATGCGCATACATACATACATACATACACACATACTCACACATACACACCCTAACACACACCTTCCCATTACACACATTACTCGGTAATTACTTAAAAAGCACACCATAAATAAGACACTACAATGAAACACATAATAGGTACCCACCATGAATTATATTTATTAATTGTAATTTTTTTTTCACCAATGAATAATATAATGTACTGTTTGTTTCTGTTTTTAAATAAATGACACGCTCTCTGTAATGTAAAGCTGAGTTCAATTTTAATTATTTTCCTCAGGACCTCGTGTGCTCAGCTTAAAAATAAAATTTTTTAAAATGAGGAAAAAAGCAAAGAACTGAGAAAAATCAGCGCAGGAAGGTAAGTTTAAATGCTGCTTAGAACTGAGGAGGGCTAGTAAGTAAATAGTTGTAGTCGAGATAATGTCTCAGGTGGTGATGAAACAAGGAACATTATCAATTTAAGTACTTTGACCTCTGATATAATGGCACTTGGATCTCCGGGCCAAAAAAGCCTCTCTCTCTCATCGCGAGTTTTTATTAATTGGTTGTTGGAAAAGTGTTAAAATTTGGAGTTTGTTAAAAATTACTTGCAAAGGGACGTGGCTGCAATTTGGGGAGGTTAAACTTTACGGAGGATTTGCTTGGATATTTTTTATGTTTAGTATGTACGTTATTATCGTACCGAGCGAGGTAATTTACAAACGCGTTTTAATCGAGTGGGAGTCCCACATAAAATATCTCTTCAAGACTTAAAATATATTTTTTTAAAGGGGGTATTTCAGAGCCTTGGTGGAGTTGAGAAACTCTTGACCATTTGGGAGCTCCATCACTATGCGAATGACTTTATTCTGAACTGTTTGAAGTTTTTTCAAGTGGAAATGAAATGAATCGCATGGACCCAGGTGGAGCTTGCATAATGCATATGTGATAGTCTTGGCCTTATCTTTGATTTGCTTATTAGTCTGCGGTTATGGGCCAGAAGGGGGACTTAAATCTTGATCTTTGCTCAACTTACATAGTTTGTAATACCTATAAATGGCAAGTTTCTTGTAAGACACTATCAGAATTACTCACAAACATAGAATTGGGCAGATACAGAACGTCATTCATCTCCTTTAGTGTCTTTCCTTTGGCGCCGAGAGACAGCATGGCCAGCACTATATCCGCCGACATTGCGGATATGACTAGGTTTTTTCCGGCATGCTCTTTGTCCTGGGAGACCACCTGCGGTATAAAGAATCCATCATTAGCAAAAAAAAAATATATATATATATACATAGGTAACCATCACGCCGTTTTCCCAGGCAGAGAGGAAGTGCCGCCAAAAGACCTTAAAAAATAACAGTTATTATTTAAGAAAAAATAAAAATTTTGCTATACATTGAAAGAGGATTGGAGTTGGCCTCACACAAACTCCTCCTTCTGATTGAACACATAATGGACAGTTTTAATACACGGTACATACGGTAATCCTTTCGATTGACGTAAGTAAAGCTTTGGACAAAGTATAGCATAATGGCTACTTTATAAGTTAATTTTCCTGGGCTTCCAATATTATTGTTTTAGCTTAAAGTATGATAATGTACAGCAAAATTTCTTACGTATACTTATAATGACAATAATTATATATTTAAAAAATATATTTAAATTATATATTTAAAGGGATGTAAAATAGGATGAACTGTCCGCAATTTGTAGGAATAATTCCTCTCAGCGTTCTTCACCATGGGTTTTGTTATTTTTACTTGGTATTAAACCTATTTCAAAATGAACTATGCGTATTATGTTTATTTTTTGCTGGTTACCGTCCACATGAGGGTTTCTAACACCGTTACTTGCGAGTTGCGTACAATAATTGATATTCCTATTATTGAAATCAATTATGTCAGTTTACGCAGTAAACTTAACTTATCGAAATTATCGGAAAGGCGAAAAATATTTGATATCCTTTTATTGTATAAAATTATTCATTCAAGGTTGGACTGCCCTGACGCTATCAACTTGTTATCCTTACACATACCTCCAAAATATACTAGACGGAATATTTTATTTTGCAACAATAACTTCGCTACGAATTCTGCGGTAGAAAGAATACATAGGTTGGGTAATGAACTGACTGATGTCGCTGACATATTTAATTTAAACTTCGATTCATTTAAAGCCAAATTAGTCCACCACTTTTTAGATGTAAATAATGAATGAGTAAATTTTATTTTATTTCGATTTTCTTTTGTTTATGGTTTTATTTTATTGTTCTTTTTCCAATATGAGTAATTAAGTAAAAATAAATGTGTTTTGATTTTTTTCATGTTTTTGTTGTTCGTAGGTATATGAATTGTTGTACCTACGAGTTCTAAAGTCATCCATGTGGAATTAGCTTTAGATGTATGTACTCCTATTTTTTTTTTATTGAGTTTATGCTTTATTTGTATATTTTGTAATATTTTTTTAAGTTTGTTATGTACTGTTGTTATAAATGTTATTTGTATTTTATATGTTAAAGCCCAATAGGGCGTCAATAAATAAATAAATAAATAAATAAATAATGAAATGAGGGAACAAAAGGGGAGCGGGGAAAGGGAGCTAATCATTGCCATACAACAAAAATATTTTCGCTCCAAAATAAACACTGGAAAAAGCCTGAACTCACAGCTTTTGAAATTTTTGATTCAAGAGAAAGACTGTTGTCTATAGTGAAACGTAGAAATTTTATTTCTGTTGAAGGGATTATATCTGAACCCTGAATATGGATTGGATTAGAGTCAATGAGGGCTCGCCTTCCAGGAGAAGCTATTCAAATAAATCACATCCAGATATATCTGGAATCCAACATCATATTATTAGGAACATCGTGACAATAACATTACATTTCTGTACGAATAATTTCGCAGGATACAGGAACAATGTAGAGCTATTTTCGTTATATAATATTTAAGTCAGTTCTTTGGAGAAAAGTTGGTATTATTTTACAAGGCGCAAGTTATCAGAACGTCTTGTTAGATTTATTTATTTATTTTTTATTCTTCATTTTAAGCATCCACTAAATTGCCAGAGCAGTTCGTCAGCAGGTCGATTAAAGTGGTCTCCACACGGTGCTGCCGCAGTACCAACTGCCGCAGAACTGTAGTTGACTGTAGTCAAAAGCGCCAGCCGTATTGTTATTATAATAACAATACGGCTGGCGCTTTTGACTACAGTTCTGCGGCAGTTGGTACTGCGGCAGCACCGTGTGGAGACCCCTTTAACAATATTAATATAACACAAAAGAACAACTATAACAAGATACCACAATATAGAAAATATAAACAGAAGAATAACTTGTAAGTAATTACAATATAAAGGCATAAAATATAAAGACAGACAGATATAATACAGACAAAAATCTCATAGACATATAATTTTCGGAATGGACAACCCCTCATTTTTAATTAATCTAGTGCCAAATGCATGATCTACTTTTTCCTTGTATATTGAATCCGACAATAGGTTTTGGCATACAATTTGAAACCATAATATCCCTCGCACAGCTAATATACTAACTGACTCATATAATAATTTTATGTTTCTTCTTTGTGCATAAATGCTTTTGCTTAATAAGAGCTTAGTCATAGAGTTCTGAATTGTTTGAATGTAATCTATATTTATCTTGCACGAGTATTAGAATAAAATTCAATATAATGATTTTATACGCACACCTTGTTAAGGATTGTAAGAATAAATTATAAATCATCAAATTTCACACGTGTATTACGTCCTAATAATGATTTTTTATCATCATGAAATATCCATCATCATAAAAAATCATCAAGGTAAAATGATACAACATTCGTAAATTGATATTTTATTAATAATACCTGTCGATTTTACTCCGTTTCCTAACAAGTAGGCAAAAAACTTAATCAATCCTTCAGCTGCTTCTTCTGCTCCTTCAACAACTGTTGTTGCATTGGTACTATTCAATATATTAAACCCTCCTAATAAATAATTAAAACGTACATTAAAAATTGAATACCAATAAAATAAAAAAATTACAACAGTTATCAGTTGGAGATTAGGAATCTTTTATTATTATGTGAAAACCCACAATCGGCGCTCTGGTACAGTCCACTACGATATGATATAATATAATTGGCATTCAAATGTCAATTGATATTTAATAATAATTGGTGTTCCAGAATAGTTCTATACCAGGAGATTCAAAATTGGTGTTCCAGAACAGTTTACTACTATGAGATATTTCAAATTTGGTGATCCAGAATGGTTCACTGCTATTTCATATTAATTGGTTTTCCAGAATAGTTCTCGACCATAGATATTTCATAATTGGTGTACCAAAATAGTTATCACCTTTAGATTTTATAAACCTTCTCTTTATGACATTACCTTAAATAAATCCGTAGAAAAGTGGTTGATGCTTTCGGTCAGCTTTGTTTGTATACCATTTCCGGTAGGGTTGCTGCTCGCAATGCTCACAAAGAAGGCAAGGAAGAATACTGGAAAAAAAATATTTTGTAACACTAAGGAACATTCGACATAACTCAAACGGCATAGGGCTTGAAAAAAATATGTCACTTGCACGCATTTTATAATAACTTAGAAAAAATCATAATGGCTCTCACAAGCAATGTTGTTTTTACAAAGATTACGAAAATGTTACTAAAAATAAAGAAATTTATAATTATTTGAATAATAAAAAAATTCGTTTTTTTAGCTCGTGATGTCATCATATAAAATATCCAGGTCTCCGTTTATTTTGTATTTATTTGTATAAAAGTCCCCACTGATTAAAAAAAATAGCACTGATATTACCATCGGCTTTTTGAAGTTGACATTCTACATCAATTCACTTGTGTTAGCAACCAGCGGACGTCGTTTAACGATATTATAAAACAATGTTTTGGATTTTAAAATATTTTAATTATTTTTAGATATCGGATCCAAGGATACTTAATTGAATCCATTTTTGAACAATAAAATGCTGCGTCCGCGCTCAGCGCTGTTAGAATTTTGTCAGATAAATAAAGCACGTTTTCCAATACATATTTTTTAAAATTCCTCATTGTGTAACTGTTGAAAAGTATTGCAATCAGATTGAAAAATTACAGGACCTGTATTTAAAGAATTCAAAATCAAATTCACAGTTTATTTTTATCGGCGATTTCAATTTACCTGAAATTAAATGGATACCTGACACTTCATTTAAAAAAAATGTACTTTTACCTTCTGATTATAAAAGTCAGAAGGCGAACAGTCTTGTCAACCTTTCTTCAATTTGTAATTTGAGTCAATTCAATTATTTATTAAATAAAAACGAAAATGTATTAGACCTTGTCTTATCTGATAAAATTAACGTAGATCTACATGTAGCCCCAGGCTTAACAAAATTAGATAATTATCACCCCTCATTTGAAATTATCGTAAAACAAAATAAAAATCATTTCTTAGAAACTAATAAAAATGACTCAAAGTACAACTTCAGAAAGGGAAACTACGATGAATGTCGTCAAGATCTATTAGCCGTTAATTGGATAACTCTTTTTAAAAATAAAAATGTGAATAGTATGGTTGTATTGTTTTATGAGAAAATTTGGGAAATAATTGACAAAAATTTTAAAAAATATGTTTCTAAATCAAAAAACCAATACCCTGTTTGGTTTAATCAACAATTGATTGCTCTTCTTAAGAAAAAAAATAAAATTAGACTTAAGGCAAAAAAACATGGCAACGTTTCAGATTATAGAGAATTCTCAAATTTGAGGAAACAGGCCAAAAAAGTACAAATTGAATGTTATCAATCATACATCAACTCTGTTGAAAATGGTCTGCAAGATAATATAAGGGTATTCTGGTCATACTCAAAATCATTACGAAAAACCAACTGTATTCCCAAAGTAATGCATCTTGATGATATTTCCGCAAACGATGGAGAACACATAGCAAACATATTCTCCAAATATTTTTCATCTGTTTATACTAAGTCAAAATCACCTGATAACGATTCAATGTCAAATATTTCTGAACACAACCAAAGCAATCTCGGTAAAATTCATATTAGTGCAGTTGAAATAAAATATTTTTTGAGTAAAATAGATTCCAGTAAGGGTTCCGGACCCGATGGTATTCCACCCTTCTTTGTCAGATGCTGTGCTGATTCATTATGTTTACCACTATTCATTATTTTCAACGAATCTTTAACCTCTGGAACTTTTCCTAACTTGTGGAAAGAAGCCCATGTGGTACCAGTTTTCAAATCGGGTGACCAATCTTTAATAAAAAATTATAGACCAATTAGTATACTATCATGTTTTGCTAAGGTTTTTGAATCTCTGATATATAAAAATATGTTTTCACACTTTAAGCCTCTTCTCTGCACTAGGCAACATGGGTTTGTTCCTCACAGATCTATTACCTCAAATCTTTTGGAATTTTGTAATTATGTGTGTAACTCTTTTAATGAAAGATTACAAGTAGATGCTATTTATACCGATTTCCAAAAAGCTTTTGATAAAGTTAACCACTCCGTATTACTTAGAAAGCTCTATCAAATAGGAATACATGGAGACCTATTTCGCTGGGTGAAATCATATTTATGTAACAGAACGCAACTAGTATTTATTAATGGATACAAATCATCCCCTATAGATGTAACTTCTGGTGTACCACAGGGGTCAAATCTGGGCCCTCTTCTTTTTCTAATATTCATAAATGACCTTGGTTCAAAATTAAACTGTGATTATGCTTTTTTCGCCGATGATCTAAAAATTTTTCGCAAAATTAAGTCTGTTTCTGATCATCAACTTCTTCAAAATGACCTCGACACACTTAATAACTGGTGTATTGTCAATGATATGCACTTAAATGTTGAAAAATGTTACACTTTAAACTTCACTCGGAATAGAATTATAAAGGATTTTTCCTATGTTATTAACAATATCATTCTTAAAAAAGTGTCCTCCATAAGAGACCTAGGAATTACTCTTGACTCTAAATTCATATTTGATGTACACATTAACGACATTAAATGTAAATCATTTAAAATGATGGGATTTATTCATAGAATATGTAAACCTTTCAAAAATCCTCTATCAATTCTAACCCTTTACAATGCCTTAATTAGAAGTAAACTTGATTATGGAAGTACCTACTATTTGGAATCCACATTACTGCAAGCATGAAAACATTGTAGAATCAGTTCAAAAAAAAATGCTAAGACTGTTATCTTTTAAATGTCAATTACATGAACATCTTAGAACAAACGAGAAGCGACTTGAATACTTCAAAATTAATACACTTAAAATCAGAAGGCAATTGACTGATCTAACATGTTTACATAAAATAATTCACGGCTATCTTGATACTTCATTATGTCTTAGCAATATTGATATAAATGTTCCCAATTCCCACTGTTTAAGACGCCATAATGTGTTTCACCTGAATATATTTAAAAACAATATCGCCTATTTTAGCCCTCTGACCCAAATGTGTCGACTATATAATAAGATAGAGTGTGCTGAAATAGATATTTTTGTCGATAATAATTTATATGGATTCAAAAAAAATGCCCTGAGATTGTGGAAAAATATGTGCTAATTTATTACGTACCTATCATTTGTGTCTCTAATTGTGTCTCTTATTTTGCCTCTCTTTAATTATTATTTGAGTAAACTTAGTATTTTAACAATTTTCCATTTCTAACTGTTTATGTTTTTTTTTTTTTTTTTTTTTTTTTTTCTTTATTTTTTCCCATTGTATCTACATACATACAAAAGTAATTTTACATAATTTATAAATACTAATTATAATTTTACATAATTTCTAAATACAGTAAGAGTAAATATAAGGTACAAGTAAAGTAAAAGTTAGCAATAAGTAAAATATATAATAGAAAAGAGTAGGTAATGGGAACCCACTAAGGCACTGCCTGTGTGTGGGTAATATAAACAAGATTGCTATATATACATCAATAAGTATATGTAAAAAATGTAAATTTTAAACTAAAGGTTTAGAAATATAGTAATCTGTGAAAACATTATAGTAAAATAAAATAAAATAGTGAAACATAAATTTTGTTGATTTTTTGTTATAGTAAAGAAAGTAAATAAAGTTAGAATTGTATTGAAAAGTGAAACATGAAGGTTTTCAAATAATTTATAGAAAAAATGTTCCAACATCTGCATCATTCAACCATAATTTTAATTCTTTTATTTTATCTAATTCTTTTATTTATTTTATCTAAAATTTTATTTAAACGGTTACAAAATTTATGATTGAATTATTTGTATTATCTAGTTGATTGTATATAAATTCTTACTTTATTATATAATTCTTATTTGTATAATTAACTGAGTTTTTGTAACTGGGTTGTTCTCACATGTGTGTGAACAATCTGTAAAAGCCCAGTATAAATAAATAAATAAAATCTTCAACACAGATGTTCAAATTTTTCACAATTTCCGCACAAGTTCCTTTATCTCTAAAATTAAAGAAAATGGTATTGGGAGTAGCATTTTTTTCAAATTATTAAGACATTTTCGGTTTTCACTTTCGTTCAGGCTTAAATAAAATTATTTTTAGAATGGTTGGATAATTAATCAGGAAATGGTATTTTAATCGGTAAGAGTTACATCTCATATAATTGTAGAATCCTTTTATTATCCGCACATCAAGGTTCTCTCCACAAAATACCCAATCGGCTTAAAATCTTGGAAATTCCCCGCAATTCGGGGACTTACCTACGAATTGGCACCACGTTACGAATCGGTTGGCTTTTTTGTCAATGTTTTAACTTATTATTTTTTTTAATAAAAGAAATAAATGAACTCTGCAGTATGGAAATAGATGGTGAAATAGTTAGTTACGGAAACGACACAGTTTTACTCTCTTTTTTTATTTATTTTTTTATTCTTAATATTAAATTACAAAGATAAAGTGTATAGACCTCCACGTTAGAAGTTCACCTATGTTCGCTATTTTACATTCATTATTCCAATCTTAAGATTGGAATAATAGTGATTTTTCGAATCATGCGAGCGAAAACATGGTTTGACTCAAACATACTTACACTAAACATATCTAAAACAAAATTCACAAAATACTGTATAAATAGCACTGGACAGCTAAAAACAGACCAGATTAAGCATCTAGGACTCGTAATTGACCAAAATGTTAGATGGATACATCGTATCAAACAAATCACAAATAAAGTCCTCAAAACAATACACATTTTCCTAAACATAAGAAGCACATATAAAATAAACCAATGAAAAAAATATATTTTGCACTTTGTCAATCATTAATAGAATATGGAATACTTGCTTGGGGAGGAGTAATAAACTCAGCTATCGATCAAATGGAAATCACACAGATAACCACCTTAAAGGTAAAAACACAGACTTACTGATTCAAACCAAATATTCAACAATTTTGGCGTACTAGATATATGCCAATTACTCCCGTTCGTTAGAACACTACTAAACTACATCTTTGAACTAAAAAAACAAATTTCAACCAACACAAAATACCACTAACGGACCAGTTAGACAAGCGTACAAAGAAAATAAGTTTTGGACAAAGACATCTTAAATACCACGCTATAAAAGCATTCAACAGTCTTTCACTTGAAACAAAAATTGAGGAAAAAAAATGTTAGATACAAAATTTAAAAAAATAAATTACAGAGCAAAAAACAATATTACAAAAAGTTTATATCAAGAAATAATAAAAAAATATTCTCGTAATACACAAACCAATTATAAAACCCACATCATTCACAGAAACACAACTCATAATATATGCCGATTTTCATGTTATTTCTTAAATGTTATTTTTTTAATCATTATCGACTTTATATAATTTATTAAAATGTATTTTCTACTTCATCTGATTATTTTTTTTATATTATAAAATAGGGGCCTCAGTACGGGTAAGCCACCCAGTGAGACCAATATTATTAAATTTTAGTGTAAAATGTAAACTGTCAAAATAAAAAAATAAATTAAAATACACAGAAATAGGTTAGTGTAAGAATAATATAGAGTTTTCCTACCAGAAATCATGTTGCTGAATGTTGCCATTGCCACTGGTTGCTGGATGTTGATTCCGAGGAAATATATACCCTCAGCGGGCGCTCGGAATGTCAAAGTGTGGGCCGGTGCTATTCAAACACTTAGAAAATAATCCCTGAATTATTATTCATCCTTCATTTAATTCAAATTATATTCTACTCTAGTGCCTGCATGTTATAAACAAAAAATTGACGTCAACATTAAATCTAACTTCATACAGCCAAAATACAGAAAAGAATTAGGGTATTAAATATCACTTTGTATTGGCTAACTCAAGCAATACTTTTACATAATTTGTATAGGGTGTAGGGTATACATAGGATGGTCCGTCTGTGATTGATAGACCGATTGCTATCTCTAATGTACAGACGCAATGTAGGCACGCTGTCGGAGTGTATTTGGACATTGATCCTCTGAGCAATGTTCATAATCTGTGTTTCTTCTTTCATGCTTCATTATATTTGGCTTCTTCAAAGCCCTCTTTAATAAATCCTTTCCTGCAGCCCCTATCTTGACCCTCTTTATAACGCTACCCAGCAAGATGGCGATATAGTTCACCTGTATGCACATCATACAAACGGGAACTAAATGAACTAGAGCATTTTGATTTTAAAACGAGATAATTCCTTGGTTAGTTTATCTTTTGGCTGCTTGCACATATACTAGTTAGTATGTAGATTTGTACCATCGCGTTTTATGGTCGAGTTACTTAGTTGTGAAAGATTGGGATTTTAATTTCATGGAAGATTAAATTATTTATGACTTTCGATACATGGCAACTGCGCACAAAAAAATAAAATGATTTAATTTCACGGAAATTATAAACAATATTACACGATGATTACCGTGTCATCTTAAATTTAAAAAAATATATTAATTAACATTCAATAAGCAGCTCATGTACATGAGAAATAAGAGTGGATCTAGAACACTTCCTTAGGGCACACCGTAGAAGATTGGTAAACATTTACATCTTGATTTTTTGATTTGAGTATATGACAGTTATGTGTTATCTCTATGTAAGGTGTCGACTGGCGCCCCCTCATTTTTACAGATGAATCGTGAAAAGTTTTCAAATAAAAATCTGTTCACCTACCCACTTTTATAAAATCAGAGATTAGTTTCTGTGACTTTCATAAAAATAGAATTTAACTTTCTAGTGCATCTTTGACATTATACATGCCCTGAGACATATATATTTAAAAAAATTCTAGAGTCATAAGAAATTATTCATTTTAGAATCTTTGCGTTAGTAATTAACCTCAAACTGAAAGATTCTTTATTAATCTTTCGCCGTTTTACCATCATGCTATTTTAATGATTTATTGTTTATTATTTACATTAACACACTGCGTGACAATTATGGGTTACATCTCAGTACCGAGGTGGTTTTATTAATAACCCTTTATTAAGGTTACATTTTCCGTTCATTCATGGTATAATTAATCATCACTTTTTCATTAGTTACAAAATATGATATATTTGTAAATCTCTTCGATCAATCCTTGAAATGAAAACTCTAAGGTGTGTTTACTTTGCTCTATTCCAATCGATAGCAACTTATGGTATTATAGATTGGATAGCAACGTATGGTGTTTCAGCTGAGTATCAAGGTGGTTTTTTTTAAGAACCCTTATGTTAAGGTTACATTGGCCGTCCAATCATGGCATAATAAATCATTATCTAATCATGAGTTACAAGTTTTGCTTCATTTTTATTATCTTCGATAAAATAATGAAAACTTTAAGAGTGTATAACCAGAGAAAACCAGAAATATGTCATTTTTAAATAAGTGTTTAGACGTATTGCCTCTTTTCCACAAAAAAATATAAATTGAATTCCAAAGATTGTTATTTTATCTAGTAAACGTATATAAAATTTTTTCAGAAAAAATGTTTATTTTAAATACAATAAGGTTATACCATAGGTCGTTGGCGGATTTGTTAAATTTTCAAAAAAGTACATGTATTATACAACACCCATTTCAAATCATATAATCATGCAGTAAAATAAATCAATATATTATCTGGTAAACTTATGTAACAGAATTTTAATTTTAGTTTAAATAAAATTATTAAAAAATATATAAGTACATGTGTTTCTTGACGAAAGTTGGTCCGTTTGTGCATTTATTTGCGCACTTACAGACTAATATATTTCAGATTTTTTTACATTCTAATTTTGCTAAGACATTATTGAAAAATGATAAATACGTATGATCAAAAAATAATTACAAAAAGTACATAATTTTAATAGTTTTATCGTCACGCCTTTCAGCATTTTTGGATGAAGGTATAAACTAAAGCAACTTTGGAATGAAATAAAATCGATATTGAGTTATAATTTTAAAAAGCTGGTACGGAGAATACCTTATCTTTCTCTTTAGAACCGCCCTGTACGATCGTAAGAACATCTTTCGACGAAATGTGGATTTTCGTCCGCTGGCTGGTTATGCGCTCTTAAGAATTGTTTATTTTTCTCTATTCTAATTGTTAGCAACTTACGGTATTATAGGTTGGGGAGGTTGTACAGCATCCACTCTCTACCATCTAGTGACCGTTCAAAAACTTTTGCTTAGGATTGTGTTCAAATATTTCCCTTCTCATCCATCAGAGCCACTTTTCAAGAAACTCGCAGTACTGGACATTCGCCAATTGTAAATTAAAATAGTATTAAATAAAAATTTTATCCATCTCCATTCTTTTATAATTAATTCCTTGATATTATCTATTCTTTGATATTATATGTAAAATATTTAAAAATCGTGATAAACAAAACACTGAATAAAGAAAAACAATTAAAAAATATTGAATATCCCTTTTTGGTGTAAAAAATATAATTGTGTTTTCCAGGGATTTAATATACGAGTAATTTTTTTGGCAGACCTCGGGATCTTTGTCGAGAATCCAAAAAACCGGAAATAAAATTTTACCCTATATCAATTTTTCATTCCAACACTATTTCAACAGTTTTTGCCGATTTTGACCCCGAGGACTAATTTTTCAATTTTTTTTATTAAAAATTATAAACTCTTAATTCGACTTTTGCTAACTTCTCATAAATCTACGGAGTGTATAAAAGAACAACTACGTTGCTAACTCTCCGATACAACACTGGAAAATCAAAACTTAGGTGTCATTAACATATTTAGTGTAAGCTTGATGAGTTTTGTGGATAATGTAACGTATTTATTCCAACACTATTTCTAAAAAGAACTTGTATTTTTGTAAACATGATTTTTTAAATTTGTGTCTTGATTTTTTTTTTCTTGAAAGCATTTTTATCGAAAGTAATTAATTTTTTTTTTGGTTTTTTAAATTTATCTATCTGGTTTTAATTGTTCTTCCGACATGTAAAAGCCCTCTAGAAATTCAATAAAAAAATGTTTATCCCAGTTTGAAGATTTACCTATTACAAATAGGCAACTGGCTATTGCAACACCGCAAATAACTCGTTTTTATGTAAATAAATTAAAAATACAGTGAACTTTCACAACGAAGGGATATTTTATAGAATTAGAACATTTCATTAAGTTTCACAGTTAAAATACAAGTCCCTTGAAAGTATTTCATGAATAATAATGCAAACCACTGCACTCCATCTTTTTTGTCAGATGAAATTTTAGATGAGTCTCTTGATAAAATGTAATGAAAATTTTCTGACATTGAAACTCATGTACCTTTTTGTACACCAAATAAAAAATATCTACCCTGTTTGGTTTTAATTTCAATTAGACACAAATTTAACAAAAAAATCCACAAAAACCTTACATATTGTCAAACAACTGAAAATATGAATCATTTTACGAATGCAAGAAAAAAATTGTCTTAAAATGTACTAGAAATGAAAACAGGGCTCTAGATTCGAAAAGCTGAACAACAAAACCAACTCATACTACCCTGATAGGCTGATAACCCGCAAGCCGTAGCAAACTTATTTGCCGACATTTTCAAAAAATTTTACAATAATCCTACGCCTGAAGATAGGATACCATTATATACATTTTAAAAGCAATCAATATGTCAACATGTAAACTTGACCAAGAATAATGTTTGTTAAGATAATCTGCGTTCTGTGAACTGGACATTTCCCCTCAAAGTGGTGTTATGAAGTACTTTTTTGAATCTTTACTTCCAACCCCTGTACGATGATTTGCGCTAGGTACTAAATTCAGTATTATTTATTGTAATGTTGGCCACACCGACGTGCCTTGATTGGCCCAGATTTCGGTGGGAGGGGATAAGGGACGGAGCCGAAAGGCTTCGGGCGCTCTCCAAGCTCTTCTGGTCTTAGCTTCCCTAGGGGTTGGTCACGACACCTTCGTGGTTTGCCTAGATCCTTGATATCACAACAATTTTTTGGAGCACGTTTTTAGAGATTGAAATAAATTTAGTGATGTTTTATGACAAGGAGCCAGCTCTGCAGAGGTAACCCGTATGTAAACCTGTTATAATTATAATAATCAATTCATTCCTTTTATTGTGGTTTAAAATCATTAACTTTCCGTTCACAAAGAGATACACGCTTTTTCCTAGTAGCGTAGAAACACAAATAAATTCTTCAGTATTTAAAGCGATATTCAATCTTTTAATTTATTACAACCTTACCTGTATTTATTCTATCAATACAGCGATAATTGTTCTGAATCCAGTTAGCGAGCGAACTGAAAACACAATAATCTACCGAATGACCTAGCGGTGAGTCTTCATAAGTATTTAGAAATTGAACATTGTGATTATTCATTATTAATGTGCCTATAACTCTGTAATCAAGCGGTACAAAACCGTGATTATGTAACAGTGGAAAGAAGTTACATAACTCCTATTTTAAAAAAATAATGACATCAATATTACAATCTATCGTCCGGTATGGATCCAATCAAGATATACCCAAACTGTTTGAATCGCTTTTTCTTTACCAAATGTACCCTCGTGCCGTTAGTATTATACATTATAAAAAGAACATAGGTTTGTAAAAGGTAGGTCGATAATCACAAATGTGATTCTATGTCAAATTACATTACTGATAAACTTATTTAAAAAAACCAAGTCGACAGTTTATATACAGATTTCACGAGGACATTTGATAAAATATCACGTATGTAACTTCTTCATAAACTAAAAACCTTAAGAATACAAGAAAACCTTGGTTCGCTATCTATTTGGGAAAAAGAAAACTATTTTTTAAATACGTCGAAACAAATCTTCAATACTATTCAATTGCGCGATAGTCCAAACACATCTAGAGACAAAAACTAAAATAAAAGACCCCGAAGTTACATTTGATGAAAAACTTGAATTTGTTCACCAGATTACAAATAATAAAGGTATGAAATAATTAGGTATGAACTGAGAACCATTAAAATCTTTAATTCACTTCCTGTCTTGAAAATTTTATTTGTCTTACTACCCGATACGCCACAATAAAGGCACTTACACGACACATTACATTTGGACAATCGGTACATTACATTGGCGCAGCTACGAATTATAAAGAAACTGATGGCGCAATAATTTTTAAAAAAGTGCTTATACTTCGGTAATAATGGTAGGGAAGAGAAACATTTTTTTGTCACAATTTTGGATAAAATTGTTGCATGTACAGAAGGTGCCACCTCATGTACTATCTTGGAAAAGGAAGACAAGCAAAAGCAGCCTGCATCCGTAGAATATTGAGGGAGCAATTGGCGTAAGTACGCAAGCATACGCTTGCATAAAGAAGAGGATAGTGACAAACAGACAATCAACGGAAGAAGCCGGAATTCGAGGTAAGGGCTCGAGTTATGTCGCTGCAGCAGAAGAAATGAAATCGGACAGAGGGTTGAATTCTGTAGCTTTAGGGAGACGGGCACGTAGATCAACGGTCGAAAGGGGCGCACAGTGGACTGAATGAAGAAAAAACACGAATTAATTCTTTGCTGACTAAATATTAATGCAATGTTTTTTTTTTTATCTTATTAATGAATTATAACTACTAGCAGTTAAAAATTCGCTTTGCAGGTTTTTTCTGCTCGGCCCTGCGGGCGGCTTCTACCTCGGCTTCGCCTGGGCGAAGGGTTTGGGTGTAGGTAACCATTTAATAAATCCGATAAAAACTGCTACTCAGACGCAAGCCTATTAATACTGTTTGATTTTGAAGAAAAAATATTAATTTACCCTTGCGTAGAAATTTACAACAACGAAATAATACATTTTTAAGATATACAAATATCTAGGCAAATAAAACATATTAATTTTAAATTTTACATATTATATTTCACATCTATGAATACAAAAAGACGGGCAACAATTAGGTTCATTCATATTTTAATCGAAAATGGTAGAAAATCTAAGTGCTAAAGGTGTATCCGTTGTCATTGGAGTCTAAATCATCGCTCAAATTTCCAAAACCATTGGACGAATTCTTAGCGGACTTAAAATTTAAGTAGGTAAACAGAAAAAAAAAATTTAGGAAGTGATCGCAAATTGCAAATTCATTTCTTATTATCCTTGGAGTTTCTTTTTTAAATTGTAATCTGATTTGGTCTGCAGTACCTTGTAGATGAAGGCCGTGGGTTTTGCCATATAATAGTCATGCTTTTTGAGTTTCCTTCGCTGTAGAGTTGAAGTGGCACCAACGACGTTGTAGGGAGATTAGAGAGATCATGATATTTTCTATTACTATACCATTGCTTGTAGTGACTGTGACTACCATAACCATCACAGCCCCATTTGTACATTTGTACAAACTCATTTCTGCTGCTAACTGGAGTTCATCAAGAGTGCGAGACTCTAACAGATCGTTCAATTTTTTCTTCCTTGATCTAGAACCGATTTCTTGAAATACTTTTATTGGTCTACCCAAAGATTTGGACACAAATATCATTTCTTGCAATCACTCTAAATTGTGTTGTTCAAACCTCACAATAACATCTGCGGTTTTTTCTCCATTTATTCATTGATTGTAGTGAAAAATACTTTACATTTTTGTAAAATGTAGGGCTTGAAATGTTCGAACCTGCCACTATGTGGTATTTTTATGTTAGATAATTAATTAAAAACTTCTTTCGTTTCACAGAAGTGGCAATTAATATACCCCGTACATTTAATACCTCGAATAATTTTCTCCGGGGAATGCATACAGGCCTTCCTGAAAATAACAAAATTGTTCAAGAGAGGAGAAAAAAGGAGAACAATTTATATATCACATGAAAGGTGAAACTTCAGTCTACAATACGTATATATTCATAACTGGGAGCAAACGATGTTTTGTTTCTAAATGCTAATTGAAATGAGCATTTTAACAGCAAAAAAATACAAAAATAGTGGAACATTCGATGTTAGTTCAAATGTCACACACATGTGATATTGATATAAAGTTTAGTAAATTAAATAAAGAATACCTTGAGAAATAGCACCCATAATAAACTTTTGTAAATATATTGAAACGTGACATAATACACAACCGTTTCTGCCCATGCATAGGAGCGAACTGAAAAAAGCGATGCCGAATATCCAATTTATGACACACTTCGCGGCCTTGCCAAACTTCCGTCAAGCGCTATTAAAAAAATTAAATAAACACATAAAATGCAGAAACCATTTTGCTATACTAAAAAATATATAAATATTTAAAACATTAACTTTTGCAAAAACCACTTAATTCGGGTTTTTTCTCCATTTCGTCCACCGTGGGGCGGTTGGTTCGACGGACGGAGTTCCGGACGCTTTGTTTGGGGGACTTTGGGGGATAGTTATAAAATTATTTCAGGTCTTTAACCTAATGGAAAGTTCTGGGAGCATTCTGTCATAAGACAGGAGTTTGGTCTCTGTTCAAGGAGAGATTGGACCAGGCTCTCATTTTATATGATGAAAAAAATTTGTCACCAGAACGTCAAAGAGCGTTCTTATTTAACAACCAACCTCACAGAAGAAACCCTTTCATTATTAAGTGATCTATATTTTCCTAAAAAAGTGTCGAAAATCCTCATTTAAGGATCTATGTAAATTATTAGATCCCAAACCTATCCATAATATTTTTGAATCTCGAGAAATATTGTATAACTAACTTTGGTATAACGGATAAAATTGTAAGCGACAATGGAACTGCTTTTACGTCACCATCATTTCGGGAATTTTGTCGTGAATCTATTATCGAGCATGTGACGTTATCAGTACAGCACCCGGCTTCGAATGGTTTAGCACAAAATGCTGCTAAAACAGTTAAAACGATTTTTTTTAAATATTAATGAATAATAGATTGCCAAGTGATTTTGAAGATAAATTACTGTCATTGTTAATAGACATTAGGAAAATACCTTCGATATGTACGGGAGTTGAACCTAGTGTGTTAATGTTAGGTAGAAAAATTAGGTAAATTTGTAATACAGATGTTCCAAAAATGGGTAATGACAAATGTACCGATTTTAAAAGAATAGATGATAAAGTTATAAATAAAATGTTAGCTAGTCAAAATAGTCAAAAGAAATATTACCGGGAAAAAAATATAAATAATTCTTTGATTTAGAATCAAAAGTTTTGACTTAAGATTTTAGGAATAAAAAGACTAAATGGATTTTACATTTAACTGATTTGTTTTATTTTATGTATTTGGGCACTTGGATATGGATTTATTTAAGCTCTGGGATACATTTAACTGATTTGTTTTATTTCATGTATTAGGGCTCATGGATATGGATTTATTTGGGCTCTTGGATACATTTAACTGATTTGTTTTATTTCATGTATTTGGGCTCTTGGATATGGATTTATTTAAGCTCTGGGATACATTTAACTGATTTGTTTTATTTCATGTATTAGGGCTCATGGATATGGATTTATTTGGGCTCTTGGATACATTTAACTGATTTTTTTTATTTCATGTATTTGGGCTCTTGGATATGGATTTATTTAAGCTCTGGGATACATTTAACTGATTTGTTTTATTTCATGTATTAGGGCTCATGGATATGGATTTATTTAAGCTCTGGGATACATTTAACTGATTTGTTTTATTTCATGTATTTGGGATCATGGATATGGATTTATTTGGGCTCTTGGATACATTTAACTGATTTGTTTTATCTCATGTATTTGGGCTCTAGGGTATGGTTTTATTTGGGCTCTTGGATACATTTAACTGTTTTGTTTTATTTCAATTAATATGTCAAACCACAAAGTGACTGCTTTCTACCAAAATATTAAACTTTTTTTTCAATGTCGTCAACGGATTATTTCTGATAATTTCAGTTTATTATTGTTAACATTTTTTTTCATTAAATTTATCCAATTGCACTGCAGTGTAAGCAATGATTTTTAACCACCTATTCTTTATTACTAACCCTTGTGTAAGGAAATGTAAAAAAATGAATGAAGTAATTATTATTAACATCGTCTTATTCATTTCAGCTTAGTTTTTTTATATTCAATAATAATAAAACAAGTTTTTTTTATTTGATTTTATTTAATTATAATTTATTACAAAAACATGGTGGGTAACACATTATTCCCAATGAGTTGACAAAAAACTCATTACGGGAAGGACAGACACATAAAAGTACATTTTACACAAATATTACACGTTTAAAAAATACAACATGAAAAGGGAAAAAAATGCATTGTCAAGAATAGAGATTTTAGAAATACTGAGGACATCCATACACATAAAACATTAAAAAAAAAATGTATGAAGGCGAGCAAATATTCACTGGTTTAAAAACATTTTCAAGAAATGTTCTTTAAGCGTTTTAACAATTTTTTTTTTTGTTATCTACTGGTTGCTTTATTTCATTAGGTAATGCATTGTATTGTATATTTGCAATATATTGTAATGATTTAATACCAAATTTAGTTGTGTGGGTAGATGGTGCTAAGTGTATTTGATTTTGGGATCGTGTTTTGTGCTGGTGTATATCGGAATTAAAGGCTGGTTTAGTGTTGGTGTGTGAGGAGTGTTGAATTATTTGTAGGATGGCAGTGGTGATGCTATATTTTGGCAGAATGGTAAAGGGAAGTATCTGTGTCAGTGAGTATATATCTTTGACATGTGTATCCCATGGTAAATGGTATATATTTCTTATGGCTCTATTTTGGATTACTTGTATTTCGGATATTTGTTTCTTAGTAATGGTGCCCCAGATACTAACCAGATAACTTAGGTGAGAGTGGATCAGAGCATAATATGTGGCACGCAGTAGAGCTATGGGGAGCACATCTTGAAGTCGATAGAGTACACCAGTAATCGGGGAAATTTTGGATTTTACATATTCAACATGAGAGTTCCACGACAGGTTAGAATCTATGAATAACCCCAAATATTTCGTTACTTGTACATTTTGGAGCTTTTCATTTCCAAGAGTAATATTCATGCTCATATAATCTTTTTTCCCGAAAGTGAGGTAGTGGGTTTTTTTGAAATTGAGGCTTAATTTATTTATTCGCAGCCATTTAGCTAGCTTTGCGAGATCTTTATTCATTAGAGATTCAAGTTCCCTCAGATTTTTGCAACGATAGTAAATCACGGTATCATCAGCGTAAAGTTGAAGTTTTCCCGAGATGCCGCATTTAGTTATATCATTGATGTATAGTAAGAAAAGTAGGGGTCCCAGAATCGAGCCTTGTGGCACTCCGCATGTGATTTTTCCAAAGCCGCTTAGGCTCCCTTCGATGTCGACAAGGCAAAATCTATCAGATAGGTAACTTCGGAGAAGCTTTAAAGATTTTCCAACTATACCCAAATGTTCCATTTTCTGTAGGAGTATTTCATGATCTGCTGTATCAAAGGCTTTTTTTAGGTCTATAAAAATAGCTGCTACGTATTCGCCCTGGTCTATGTACTGCTGAATGTTCGAGATGAAATCGAAGGTGGCACATTGGGTACTGGAGTTTTTTCGAAAGCCATATTGTTGTGGTGTTAGGATATTGTTGTTAGAGATATATTTTAGAAGTCTATCCTCTATAATAGTCTCGAACACCTTTGAAAATACTGATAAAACCGATATTGGGCGATAGTTAGAAATACATTTTTTACAGTCTTCTTTATAAATTGGTATAATTTTTGCTAGCTTTAATTGATCTGGAAATACTCCCGAGCCTATAGAGGAATTAATAAGTTGCGCTAGGTGCCCAGCTAGTTCTTCTTTACAGGTTTTAAGGATGCACGGGGTTACTCCATCGATACCTGCCGCTGCATTCGACCTAAGTTTCGAGATGATCCTTAATACCTCACCCTTATTTGTCCTAGCCATATATAATGATTGACGTGCCTTTGGTTCTACATAAATAGTATTACAGTCATCCGGGAATGATGGAATGGCAGCTGCCAATTTTTCTCCAACCGATAAGAAGAACTCATTAAATGCTGAAGCTATTTGACCGGGTTCCCTAACGTCACAATTATTTATGATGAGAGATTCGATGGTGTTGGAGGGTTCATGTGCACGGTTAGACAGAATTGAATTAATGGTTTTCCAAGTTTTTCTGGGGTTATTCAGGTTTTTTTGAAAGCTGTTGACATAATATTTGTGTTTCAAACTTCTCCTATAATTAGTAATTAAATTTCTCAGTTTATTATGTACTGCAAGAGTCATATTACCTGGGTCTTGTTTCCATTGCTTGTGAAGCTGGTTTCTTTCCTTGATTAGCGAATTCAGTTTAGAGTCGAACCACGGTGTATTTAGGTGTTGTTGATTTCCTATTTTCACTTTAGGTGTAGTTTTACCTGCTTCTATTGCACTTTTGACATAATCGTTAAAATCTTTATAACTCTCTTCTGGTTTGGTTGAATTGATGGTGAATTTGTTAGCTGCAAAATAGGATTTTACTGCCATATTGTTGATGACAGGTTTTGTAAAGCGCAGCTTGTCCCTATTATTAGACCATTTTTTTAAGTTATTCTTGAAATCAATAATAAGAATGTTATGGTCACTAAGTGGGTCATCTACGTTTGATACGTTAGTTGGAATATTTAGTCTATTTGATATGACGTGATCTATAAGCGTGCTGCTCGTGTTAGTGACTCTAGTGGGAAATGATTTGTTTTGTATTGAGAAATTGTATGTTTCTAAGGTGTTGAGATAATTTAAAGAAGAGGATGTGTTTATGGTAGTGTCAATATTAAAGTCTCCGAGTATTAATGTATCTTGTCTGCTTTTGTCTAGTATTTTTTCCAAATGTGTCAGGAAATCGTGTATGTTAGGGTTGGGTTTCCGATAGATAGCATAAATGTTAACCGGTTTCCTATCCTTGCTACATACACTTATACCTAAAAATGAATTTTCGTTGGAAAATTTATCAATGATAGAGTACTTCATAGAGTCCAGTACATATATGGCGACACCACCTCCTCCCTCTTTGGGGCGAGAAACAAACGCACAGTTGTAGCCTTTTAACCCAAAAAACTTTTCTTCTCCAACATCAAGCCATGTTTCAGTGATGACAAGGACATGGACAATATCGCGTATTCCTCTGAGTTTTTCTTCAATTTCGTCAAATTTGTTCCGGATGCTTCTCGCGTTCATGTACATGATTCGAAGACAGCTATTCACAGGAGTATATTCATCGATATTTAGGCACTTGCGTTCGTATCTATTACACTCCATAATCTATTGTAGCAAGGTCTTTCTTGAGGGCAGCCATGTAGGCCGGGCAGTTGTCCCTGTCTCCAGTTGAATGATCAGCAGGCTTGCCAAATCTGGTGCATGTTGCGCAAACTGGTTTGGTGGAGGAATTTGGGCAAGCCTCACCGGTGTGATTTTGTTGGGCACAGTGTCCACATGTTGGTTTGGTATCTTTACAATATTTGTATGAGTGACCAATCATGTGACATTTAGCGCAGACAGTAAGGCCAATGAAATCTCTGACGCGGCAAACAGTCCAGCATATATATACCTTTTCTTGTTCCACCAGAAATTTACGCACGGTAGCGGGTACTGCATAAATACGATGGCAGGTGTTTCCTGTACGAGCACCAGCCAAGTGACTTAACGTGCAAGACTCAATAGTTCCTTCAATGTCTTCAATGTTGGGAACACCAGTAAGAGCCATCCTTAAAAATTCTTCGTCAGCCAGGTCCTGGGGTACATTAAAGAAAATTAGTCTCGGTAGTCGCTTTGTCGGCAGTCGGGCCTTAAGTTTACTCGATTTGTCGAAGCAGGGTGCATTAAGTAATTTTTGCTGTTCGCCCGCGGTTGCCGTGTTTATTAGAATGCCTTTATTTCTAATTTTTTTGATTCCCGTTACCCGAACGCCTAGTTCAGATGGACGAATTATGTCCTCAATGATTTTTTTGGTATCGTCAGAGTCCTTGGCGGCATCCGCATCCGTTGGAAAGATACAGACGGCAGGTCTTATAATTATGTACTTTTTATTTAATTTATTAAGTGTTTTTATTTATTCATTTATAAAATACATGATAAAACGATAGAACATTTTCATATATATATAATGCATTACATCACCATACTAGGCGGCTGCCTGTTTCATGGTGACCAATGTATTTATATTTCAGCTAATTGCAGGTAAAGAATAGAGAAAAGTTTATAATAATTCTCGCCATGGAAACGATGTCCGAATGTCCGTTTCTGATCGCGCAGATGAACGGATGATCAGCTCCGAGTCGTGTAGAATCTGGTTTGGAAATAATAGTGCTAATTTTCATCCTGGAAAAGATAAACAAATATACAGGGTATTGAGGAACGTACTGGACTTACTTTAACCAGTGATTCCTGATATTATTTGGAGTAAAAAAGGTACATGAAATTTTGGTCTCCTGTGACTTTTTTAATATCTTTTTTTAAATTTTCTACATGACCGGTCGCAAGCATCATAGGAAGGTGCTCCGGGGTAGTACAACCTAAGTGAAGTATTCCTCATGTTGGAGAAGGTTCAGAAGAAATTTCTTAGATTTCTCTACCTGAGGGAGTTCGGTTACTTGGGCATGCTCGGTATGAACCATCTACGGATCAGAAGGGATGTGCTCATTGCAACACATTTCTTCAGACTGATTCGTGGATGGCTCGAAAACTCGACTATCATGGTGAGCATTAGTTTCTATGTAACCAATGGTTATCTCCGTCAATGATGGCTTAGACTGTTATATCTCCCGGCTTGTAGAACTAACTTGCCAATGGTCATAGCAGTCGGGAGAGCAGTCTTGTTATTAAATCTAATCACTTCGAGTATCGATATGTTTAACATCAATGGCGCATAATTTAGACGGCAAGCTTTGTTGCTGTTAGTCTGATTGTGCTTCATTGATGTTAAAATTGCTTAAATCTGCTTATCAAATTTGAATATTTTTTCTTTTTAAAATCTTTGGAATTCAAATTTTGTAATGTTTTTAAAATGAATAAATTAAATTGAATTGCATGAAACAACGGGACATCACGAAGCCGGCCATCCGCCTTCTGGCTCGCAGGGCAGGCGTCAAGCGTATCTCGCGGCGTGCTAATGTTGTACCTGGAGGACGTGATCAGGGATGCTATCATGTACACCGAGCACGCCAAGATGAAGATATTCACCACCATGGACGTTGTGCACGCCCTGAAGCACCAGGATCATACTCTGCACGTCTTTGGCGGCTAAGCTGGCTATGTTTGCAAGCATCAACCACACCATCGCCAACCGGCCATTGGATTTTAGTTTTTTTACGACTACACGCTACTTGGCAATGTCCATATTACTATCATAAGACAAACGGCCCTTCTGAAGGCCACTAAAAAATATATTTTTTTAAATATTTTAAAAATACATAAAATTGAGGATTGGCAAAGGAAAAGCGATCTATATTTCTTTTTTTCGTTATTTGTTTTTAGCTAGCGTTTCGGACAGCGTTGCAGTATTCGAAACGTTGACTAAAGAAGGTTTGGCCGTGAAAATCTAAAAACGTATCGATCTATATTTCTGTTTTAAGATTGTTAATTCGGAGCTCTGCCATTGCGAACTCTTGAGTGTAGTCAATTTAAGAATACTTAATCGACCCACTAGGCATAGGGACCTATTTTAAGTCACCATTCATAAACAAATTACGTAGCAAAATCGCCCAATTCCTTTAGCAAACAAATAAACAGGTGATATCGAAATTTATAATGTAACTATTTCTATAACATACGTACATTAAAACACACCTAAATATATTTTTTAAAGTCAAGATGTCATATTATTTTTTATAATTTCGTTTATTATTGTTATTTTATCTTTTTTTAATTTTACCCAGTTGTAGACCACTGTAATGAGAGATTTTTTGTGCAACCTTTTATTTTTGCAAACGTTTATTACTTACACTTGCACCCAATGTAAAAAACTTCATGGGCAAATAAAAGATTTGGGAAGGGGGTATGGGGTATGGGTACCGCTGTCCCGGGAACCATTTATTGGATAACAAACACCTCTGACACAGGTCACCCCAAGTGGTTCGCTATGTTTGGTAACTTAGCAGGGGTGCTCGGGTCAATGGCGTGAGGCTATCCAGGGTCTTGGCGGTAGATGCGTCTGCCCACCAGCTGCATGGCAGGCCGGATCTGGAAAGAATAGTTCAGGAAGTCCCTTTGACTTCTCCAGCCGTACTCTCTCGGAATATCGTTGCAGTGGGAGTGATGGATTCATACGTCCGTCACTCCTGGACATACTGAAACCTAGATTACTACCCCCTAATACCCTTTTCCTTCCCAGATCTTCCTATCCTTCCTTTTCCGAAAAGGCCCTCCACACAGCATCCCCAAAGATAACATAGGCCCTGAGGGGAATTATATTCCTCAGGCCTCCTGTGTGCAGCTAATGTAAAGCAAAAGGAGTAAATAAATATTTAATTAAATGAAGACAATATTAGACAGATTTTCGATTGAGTTTCGTTAATATTGTCTTCATATAATTAAATATTATAACTTGAGATTTTGACTTGAGATAAAAAATTAAAAAAAAAAAAAAAAAAGTTAACATATAATTTACACAATGTTTTGTAATGTTGATAATAAGCATTTTAAGAATGGTAAGGTCAGTATTATTCCTTATATTTTTGTGTAGTAAAATAAATTATGTATGTTTCAACAATCTTACGCTTAATTTTCACCGGTGAAATGTCCGGAGAAGACGGTTTGTCCATCACTATTAACCAGTGCGTAATAGAATGGATGATCAGCATTGAACTCCTTATCAGGCATCGACACAACGCTCATTTTTCCTCCTGAAACATAAATAAAAAAATTATCAATCGATATGGTGAAAGTTTTTGCTTCAATCAATAAATAAATTAACAATTAACACTGTTGATTGAATTCAATTGCATTTCCAGCAACTCGGGCGCTTAGTGACTTTTAATTTGTATACATGTACATGGATGCCACCCACCTCACTAAACGATGTTTTCTGTTCTGTGAAACTAAGGATGATATATAATATATACTACGTAAATTCAATTGCAATGGCCTATCAGCACCATATCGTTTTTTTTTTTTAATTTGTAAGATACCCGTTTACTTTTAGAACGCATTTATTCGCCCACCTACTGCGTGGCAGGCGGGATCGGGAGAGACTGATTGAGAGAGACCTAACCTGACATTGTAGGGGTGCCCGGGTTCAAGGGGTGAGGTTTGTCTAGGTCTATGTGGTGAATGCGTTTGTCCACTTCTGCGTGGCGGGCCGGTTCAGGAGAGACTGATTGAGGGAGACCTAACCTGACACTGTAGGGCTGCCCGGATTCAAGGGGTTGTGGTTTGTCTAGTTCTTTCCTGCATATGCGTTCGCCCACCTACTGTGTGGCGGGCTGAATTGGGAGAGACGGATTGTAACCAGGGATATCAATTTGGGAGACTGATATGTGTACCGCCTTCTCTTCCTCTTTAAGTATAAATTAATCTTCATAGAACGCACAGATGCTTTCCCGCGATCTCCGAATTCATAGTCGACTTTTGAATTCACTGTCATCACTCAAGCCATCTCTAATAGCTATGCTAAGTCTTTTATATGAAACATAAAGCCTAACATTTATTTGTACAAAATTGGTTTAAAATAATGTACCTACCAATACAACCACGCACATTTAGATTTTCAACATAATAAAAATCCTTTCTCATTTGCTTACCATATAGTACTTACTATGATTTTATATATTTTATAATTACATACTTTTGTATTATTTTATTATATAATTTCTATGTTTTATACTTTCCACATTCTTTTATATTCTACTACATTCTTCTTTAAATTTCTTTAATAATATTTTTTTTTTAAATTCAATTGAGTCTTTGGTCCCTACCTTAATACGTCTCACGAAGTTGTCCAACAGGGGAGACATAAAAAAACCCATATACCTAGTCTGTTCAGAGAGTGGCGTACATAAAAACAGTTTTTAAGGGTTAATTACCAAGATTAAATTATTAGGCAGTCTTTCCTCTTTAAGTATGAATTAATCTTCATTTAAGGTACATATATTAAATGACGGTAATAAGTTCGACAGCCGCCAGATGCCAGTTAAAACTAGTCAGATATATGGGATCAACAAATGAAAAAGTGTAAAATGTATATGCGACCGAAAGGCGTAGCTTACAGCTAAATTTCGATGATTCGTTGATCTATATCAGTGGTTCTCAACCGCTGGACCGTGGACCACAGGTGGTCCGCGCGATCTAAAATGTGGTCCATGAAACATTTATTTATTTATTTACTACAGAAACCGAAACGAAAGGTATCGAAAAGCTGATTCATTACCCTTTGGTATTAATGATGGAGAGATAGCTGAAGAAGTCAAGAAGAGCACATTGAATTAAAAAATGATATTAATTTCAAGGACGCGTTTAATTACGCGATTAACAATTTAGCATTATTCTACCTTGTGGTCCCTGTGAGAACAAATAAATATAATAATGGTCCCTGGTCAATAATGGTTGGGAACAACTAATCAATATGGATTAGCTAATGTATGCCAACTTCGGAAATGGATCAACATAATCTGTATTGATCAAAAAAGCAAACGGATCAACAAAAAACTGGTGCACCATCGCACAAGGTTAATAAAGTACGAGAGGGGAGAAATACATATATATAGGATTATATATATATTTGTTATGGTTAAGGTTTTCACGGGTGTAAGATGTATAAGAATTTTCTCGGTTTACTCGCATAATGTTAAAAATGGATTTAAAAGGACTTTTTAAATCCTGAAGTTTCGGACAGATCACACTGTCCATCTTCAGAGGCCTTATGTCTTGAGTTTTTGTCTCAAACTGATAGATTTCGCATGTCTGTTCGGTCCAGAAGCTAAGACTTAAGTGAGTGCAAATCAATTCTTATATCTAGAACGGAGTACCCGGGTTGAAAGTGATTGATGGTGGAAGGGATAGGGGGCGGGGCCGACAGTATCAAGCGGTTTGCATGTAGATACCTGATTGGTTAAGCTAATTGGAGGTACTTCTGATAATTTTGTAAATGCCGTTCTTGGGGGATTTTCATCGATTATGACTTTCCAGGTGTTGGAAATTCTGATTGAGTCAATTCTGGAATTCATATTATTTTTATGTTTATAAATTTCCATCGCTTCGCGGAAAATTCTCTTTGGTTCATTGTATATGCTAGTAGCATTGTACAAAGCATATTGTACATAGTAATAATACAATAACAACTGGGAACTATTTTTCTATAAATGTATAATTCAAGGAGCCTTACAGTACCCAGAGGGATATGAAATTACGCGTCTTGATCAACACAATCCGAAACACGAGTGAAAAAATTGAGCGGTATACTCCTTGGCCCCTTTTTCCGAGAAAAGGCTCTATTTGTTTTTCAAAATTAAATTAAATGAAAAACTGAACGCCCTTAGTCGGGATGCTGGATTGGTTTATTAGCAGATGGAATTAAGTGGTAAGCTTCCTAGGCCATTTTAAAAGTATCGGTGACTAAAGTGGCTCAGTGGTTGGAGTCTTCTTTGCAACAGGAAATTATGTGTTACGAGTATCAAATTACACGTATCGACCTGCAAAACCCAAATGTCGCAGTGAAAAATTGAGCAGGAAGCTTCTTGGCCCCCTTTTGCGGTCCGTACTGAACGCCTTGAACCGGGCGATCGAAGTGGCCTGAGAGCTGGTGTACAAAAGTGAGCGGCGACTACCTGTGCCTTTTGTAGGTGCACACTCCTCGCTTTATCCACATTCAAACATCGTTTTTTCATCAAATATTTAAAACACGCATTCTCCGCTTCGTCCACGTTCAAACGTCAAATCGCTTAGTGTATTTACCAGTTAGTTGCCTGCAACGGGCAAAAGCTAGTGTGAGAGTAATGATCCATTCGTTAGACTTACCGGTGGCAGCGGCGGCTGTAACTCCCTCCTCATTCACTTCGATGAAGGCCTTCTGGATGACCTTGCTGACTTTCAGTGGAACAGTGTTGACCAAGAGATCTCCGAGTTCCGTGTTGTAGGAGAACATGGTGCTCATGCCAAGCTGATGACAATGCAAGTATTAAAATAATTGAATCCTTACGAAAGTTCACATATTGCCTAACCCACGTAAAGTAAACCATATTTGCTCTATCTTACATATAAAAATGTTCAAATTTAATGCGCCGTTTGATGAATCTTTGGTGGTTTGTTGTGTATATACTCGCAATGGTTTAAATATAAAATAGTGAGCTCTGGCATTATGAAATTATTTCCTACACCTTTCATACGAATGCGATGAAACTGTGGTGAGTTGTTGTCCACACACAACGTTTCTATATATAATGGTGAGCTCTGGTGTTATAAAATTTACAAAAAAATGTACAATCGGTGGCAAAGCAAAGAGAATGCGGTTGTAATAGTATTTTTATAATAAAACTACAGAATACAGGCAACATTATTCAATAATCTTATATATGAAAATCATTATTTGTTTGTTTGGTGATATGTTGTACGCACGCCCACAAAGGTTACATGCTATAATGGTAAGCTTTGGCGTTATGAAATTTGTATAAATGGAAATCTCTGCAATTCATATATTTTAATCTTAGGAACAACAACACAGGATCTTACCGAATTAAAATGAATCATGAACAAGGAAATTTAATCAAGCACAATGAAACATTAAAAAAGAGATGCATTGACTGCATAGAAATGGATTGAAGTAGGACGGGAAGACTTGCGGACTTGAGAGGAATGATTACGGACCGTAAGCCTAATCCCGCCCTGGGATATACCACGATGATAATGAATCTTATGGAAAGGAATTTTAAATAAAATCTCACTTTTTTCAGGGCGTCATTAAGGTTAGCAGTGGTCTCAATTTTGAACTTGGGTAGGTTTATTGAGACATGATGTGATTGAAGTTCATCAACCGAGTCTTTAAAATTGGCGTAATCGTCAGTCAACTTCTTTTCCAGGGCTGCGAGACCATCGACCTTGTTAGGCAGAATGAAGACCATGGACATCTCATTTCCTTTAAACGCCAGTTCCAAGATCTGTGGAACATTAAAAAACATAATTAAATGATTTATCACGCACAGGTTATTGACGCTTAGGACTGTATGATGGTAATCGAATTGAAACGAACAGCAAACTGCCCAATTTGGATAGAAACTCACTAAAGGAGCTGGTCAGACTACTGACAGGATACTGTCACCTCAGGAGATAATGCTGGATGAAGAAGCATCCTTCACACTACAGTTCCAATATATGACTTACTCAGAACTCGCGCTTTGTGGAAGAAGGAGACTATGCGTCGCCGGGCGCGTAATACCTCAAATGTTGAAAAAATATATAGGAGAGTGAAATAATGTTTGTTTCTTAAGCTGGAAAATAAAGGTAGACTTCAATTTCTTTTATTTATTATATACAATAATAATCATTATTATTTGACATTCACCTACATTTTCCTGCTTTGAATATAGTTTTTTAACTCTCCTGAAAAACACTTCTTTTTTCCCATTGGAGGTATCACACGCCCGGTGACGCGCCATGTCACCGCTGTTTGAAAACAACAAAGTGAAAACCTGGTGGACCATATTGGAGGGACTGGGTTTAAGACACAAGATAGACTATTTTAAGATTTTTTGGACATGTTGCTTGCCAAACTGAGGATCAACATCTGGAGACACTGAAAAAGTTAGTAGAGGAAGGTCACTGAGCTGGAGCGACCAAGTGTCGCTGGCGTCCATACATCGGTATCGCGCAGCTCACAACCGCAACGAGTGGAAGACCCTTGCCCCACCTTTGGAAATTGAAGTAGAGGTCACGATACTCAGCAATGAGAAAAGCTCTTAAGGAGAAGGTAGGAACATCCTGTCAAGGTAAAAATTAAAGGAGAGGGCCTATGGCATGAGTACTTACAGTAGTTATGACGGCAGTCTAAATCAGACTAAAGAGCATTGTCCCTCTTTCGGTTTCAATCTCCCGCCTCTAGGTTCGGAACCAAGGAGCTAATCGCTCCTCTACACTCGTGATAATTGATTATTATTATTACCTTTGCGTCTAATTCAGAGCTTTCTCCATATTTGGTTTCGCTGTCCTGGGTCATCATCTGAATGGGAATCTCGTTGGTGGCGCTGACGTGGAAACTGGTTTCAACGGTATAATCCGGATCGAACTGACTGTCCCAGGCACCCTGCGATGCAAAACAGACAAATTAGGTCTCAATTCAAAATAGAACTAATAGTTTTCAGCATCTGATGTTACGGATGATGGTCGCGGATTAAAATGATGGTTGCGGATTTAAACGCTCACACAATGAAATTCATAATGGTGAAGTGACAAGTCGACAAGCCACGAGTCAGCGATGTCACCCGTGACTCGTTACTGTCTCCTCTGTACAGATGTTCAGCCAAACCGACAGTGCGGTGAAAAATATACAAGTTACTAATCTAATAATTCCGAAATGTCACTTTCCAGTACATTATTTAAAGGTACAATATATTTAATGTATATAATTTGTAAGTAAAGCTACTGTCGAATTTGCCCTATCAAAGAAAATAAGAAAAAGAAAAATAATATGTGAATCGTATTCCATAACAGAAGTGAAGAAAACGTGTTAATAAATATGCACCCGCGGCCCGGCATATTGGACGGACGTACGATCGAATTCTAACAGGCCTGGAGATTCAATCTTTCGGCCGGGTTCATTTAAATTAATTATGAAGAACGTGTTTCTAATATTTAAGATGTTTCTAAATGAATACCTCCCGAAGTTATTCATTCATCGTATAGAAAAATAAAATCTGGTGCTCACCGCTAACTTTAGTTGTACAACATATTACAGTTTTTTAAGGGCATTGAAAAATAATGGCAACGTACTGTTTTTATTAATCTTAAATATAAATAAGTCGCCTCCCTTGTGAGGCATGGAAATAAAAATGATAATTCAATTACTAATTCGCCGAAATAAATTAAAGAGCCTCGGGAAAACCCCCGATAAACGTAGTTATGTCTCGCCTTAACGAGAGAGACGCATGGTCATCTCTCTCCTCCCGCCTTCTGACAGGTTTTTCAATGGGATACCGGGATGGGTAAGTTTTTTTGACAATGTTTCAAATATTGTTAACCCCTAAGGGAAACTGTATTATATGCAATATAATTATCTTGTATACTTCCAATTTAACGTTGTTTAATTTGTTGACAACCTATCCTTGACGCAGCAATGACATAAACAGTACTCACCACCTTGGAGATGAGCTCCAGCTCTACCCTTCTGGAATTAAGAGTTTCGATGTTTTCTTCGGTTATGGCATTAATCTTTGAAACAAAGTCGTTTCCCAAGAGTACGTACTTTCACTATAATTATTCTTTAGACAACGATGGGACCTTTGTCACAACCCGCAACCTGAGCAATTTAAAATAGTTGCAATTAAATATGCATCGTAATACTGACGCTTCCAAGACTATTTGGAGGTAAAACTACTTTTACAATAACAATTTGACGCCCTCAGTGCTCTCCCATTTCCGCTTGTAATAGCTTGATGGTAGATGATACTGATGCTCAACTTGCCATTTCTATTAGAGGTTTTGTAACGAATTGTAACGTCACCAAAAAAACGGTGGGGTTTTATGCAGTATTGCGCTACCTCCTTCTTTAAAACCAACATTTCGGAGAGCGCTACAACGTCCATCGTCAGGGTAGATATATCATCGAAGATTGTGGTGTAGTATCCCTGTAATATTATAATATCATGTTGGTTTACCAACCTTGAAGTAAATGGTATTGATAAGTACTAGAGCGGTATCACTGTCCAAATCAGCGGCTTCCACAACTTCCTTGATTGTCTTGTTGGTCTTATCCTCAATCTAAATAGAGAAACAGAAAACTTTAGAGAATGTCTCAGGTGATGAAACAATGAAAGTGATGAATGTAAGTCATATATGGATGATTTGTGAATTGGTATCACCTTAGCAATTTAAAGCTATCTGGAAAAGTTCCCTCTTTACATACCGATGGATTCATTTTGATAAAATAAGAATTAATTCTGTGGAGTTTTAGCATAGTCTTACATTTAAGTGCATCGTAACCAGCACTTGCATTTTGTTTTAAAGATTTTATTATTTTACTTATTTCTAACTCTATGGTGGGTTAAAGATATAAATATTCAGTGCTATCATGCCCTTATGTTATATCATCAGCTGGATTTTTGGAGCCAATGTTGCAAAAGAAATAATTATTAAAGTTTAAGACCACCATAACGCGGTCATGGTGGTCTAAAAACCCACAAAATATGTAAACATCAAAGTAATGAATAAAGAAAAAAAAAGAAAAAACATAAAAAGTTAGTAGGTTCATTATTCATCTCACCCAAGAGTTAATGGTTTTAGCTGCGGCAGTGTTTTGGATGAAATCGATGTTTTCCACATCGCTACTGAACAGATAAGTGGCGTAGTTCTTGTAGACGGGGGCCAGCGTATATTCCTCACCGAGGTACAGCTTGTTTGCCAAGTTGAATGTGACTTCCTCGAAGGAGTTCATCTTTTCGATTGCGGGTTTGTAAGCTGCTTTGGTCTAGCGAGGGCATGGAATCATTTAGTTCAGATGACAAAACAAGGTAAGAACTGACACAAATCAGTGTATGTAGGTAAGTAAGTTCAAAAGCTGCTTAGGTCTGAGGAGGGCAACTAAGTAAATTCTTGTAGTCGAGAGAACGTCTCAGGTGGTGGATGAAACAGGAAAATGATCAATGGAAAATCAAAGGAAAATAATCAACAAAAGTTATGTGTGAATGATTTGAACAATTAGTTTGATTGACTGGGCCACGGTTGTAAGGAACAATATCTGGGAAAGACAAGTTTTTAAAAATTTTACCTAAAGGTAAAAAATATTCCTCAAACGGGTGAGTTCAGCTCGATTTTTTACCATTTTCCATTACTTGACGATTGACTGCTGGGGAAAGATGGGCGAAGTATGAAACATACGTGAGGGGACCCTAGTGATGATACGTGATTTTTACTTTTAGGTGCATAAAGTTTAAGAGCGTTAATTTTCCAAAAAAATTTTAGCTTGCAATAGATTTTTCTGTTTCGGATTACAACCAGACCTTAAACACCACATTAAACAGCGTACCAAAGGTCAATTGTATTTTTATTAAAGTGAGTTTAATAGCTTGTAATATCTTATTTCTTAAAATGTGCGAATTGATGCCATGAGAGCATATATTTTGCCCAAACGCAAGTAATAATGCATTTACAATCATTATTTTAGTCAGAAGAAAAGCAAAAGTTTGAAAATTGTGCAACGCAATTGGGGAAAATGGGCTAAAATGGGAAGAAACGGGGGAAAATTTTCATCACAGCTAATATTTGTGGTGGCTTCAGAAAAAGGAAATATTGTTTTGCTGAGGTAATAGTTGAAACTGTGTCGGCCACTTCACTTATAAAATATATACGAGTATATTCCCGCAAAAATATTACCTCACCATTATTATTAGGATAATTCTACACAGGAGACCCTGAAAAAATATTTTACTTTAAATCCAGTCCAAGTGGCTCGCTATGTTTGGTGACTTAGCAGGTGTGCCTCCTGAAAAAATCACACTGAGAAGACAGAGGTGGTTAACTCAAGGACTGAGAGAAAAAATCTCTTAATGTTAAGGTCCTAGCAGGAAAAGTAATAAATTGGTCTTGGTGACAAAGTAGCCAGGACAATGAATTATCCAGAAGAATGAATTATAAATCATCGAGCATAGTTGAGGTAACTTTTTGTTTTATGGGAAACGACTCAATTTTTAAATAAATTTTCATCATTTCTCAACATAACTGGTTTGTTATACCCATATATGGCGAGGTTCTTTGACAATATTATCAGGATTACTCACAAAGGCAGAATTGGGCAGATGCAGAGCGTCATTGATCTCCTTTAGTATCTTTCCTTTGGCGCCGAGAGAAAGCATAGCCAGCACGATATCCGCTGACATTGCTGACATGACTAGGTTTTTTCCGGCATGCTCTTTGTCGTCGGAGATAACCTGCCATATAAACGAACCATAATTAGAAAAAATATATATTAAGGTAACAAACCAAACATCACATCGTTCATCCGTAGGAATATACCCAAAAATAAAAAACCGTTAAACAATCGTAAAAAAAATGGGTATTATATAAGAAAAAAACAAAATAATTACAATAAAAAGTAAGAGGAGTGAAGGTGGTCTCACACCAACTCCTCCGCGTTCTTGGAACACATTGTGGGCGGATTTAATATATACAAACACACGGTAAACTTTTCGATTGACGATAGTAAAACTTTTGACAAAGTATGGCATAATGGCCTTCTTGATAAGATATTTCTCCTGGTCTTTCTAAAATCATTTATCCAAATCGTTTATAGCAATGTTATAGATGGCACCTTAAGGGTAAAATAAGAAGAGGATTTTCTCCTCAGTACGTACTAAAAGCCAACAAGCCGAGAAACGATGAACCCAGATTTCCATTTTCAGACCAGAGATACGTGGAAATATAAATCCGATATCTGCTAACCGATGTTTCGCATGCCAGCTGTGAACGAAAGTAGCGCCGTCTTTTGGAATTATTGGCTACTAGGCTATTACTGGTTGTTACATAATTTCTATATTAGGATCAACGCCACAATAGTTTTAGAGTTCTAGAATCACATAGGAAACACGAATAATAATGGCCTGTTTTCATGTAAGTCAGTTCATTGAAGAAAAATTACGTGAATATTACAAGCGCAAGTTATGACAACACGTGACGTCTTAAATAACAGAGTATCCGAATAAAATACAATATTATGATTTTGGACATACACTTTGTTAGGAAATTGTAAGAATGAATTATAAATCATCAAATTTTGTATGTGTATAACGTCCTTATAATTTATTTTTCTTTATATCGTCATGGTATACATATTATTAAGGCAAGTCGATAAATCATCCTTAAATTGATGCTTTATTAATAAGACCTGTAATTTATCGTGAGGGCGAAAATCGATTTCTCACATAGGTATAGAAATTAATCGAACCTTCATTGTTACATTCATATTATTCATAATATTAAAGCCTCAAATATGATGTAAAAAACACATAAAATATCTTAATATATATAAAACCAAATAAAACTAAAATAAAATAAAACAACAGTTATTAGTTGAAATCGTTCATTATTACGTGATAACTCATAATAGGCGCTCTACAATCTAGAACAGTGCACTACCTTAAGATATTTCATACTCGTAATTGGCATTCGAGAATAGTTCAGATAGTTGAATGTTAATTGATATTTCATAATAATAGGTGATCCGGAAAAGTTCTATACCAGGAGATTCCAAATTGGTGTTCCAGAACAGTTATGAAATATTACAAATTTGGTGTTCCAGAACGGTTCACTACCATGGGAGATATTTTATGTTAATTGGTTTTCTAGAATAGTTCTCCACCATAGATATTTCATAATTGGTGTACCAGATAGTTATCACCTTTAGATGTTTTCTGCCTTCTCGTTACGACATTACCTTAAATAAATCCGTAGAAAAGTGGTTGATGCTTTCGGTCAGCATTGTTTGTAAACCATTTCCGGGAGGGTTGCTGCTCGCAATGCTCACAAAGAAGACAAGGAAAAATACTAGAACAAAAACATAGTTTGTAATACAAAGGAACATTCGACAAAACTCAAAACGGCATAGGCTTTGAAAAAATATGTCAGATTCACGCATTTTATAATAACTTGTGGATCTTTTAAGTGGTGGTGTTTCTACAAAGATTACGATAATCTTACAAAAAAAAAGATGTTTATATTTAATTTAATAATAAAATAAATCAATCGTTTTTTTAGCTTGTGATATTACTACATAAAATATCCCATTGATATCGAGTATCTAACAGTATTAATAAACTAGCGACTGTTCGGTTGAAATTTAAGAATCCTACTTAGTGTATATTTAAATCAATCAATGAAATGGCCCCATCTTACATCTCTGAACTGTGTCCCAGAAAATACTGGTCCGAGGCAGTCAACCCTTAGATCAGCAACATCATCGGCTATAGGCAGACTAACGGAACCTTAACGCAAGCCAAATAATAACTTTGGAGATCGCGTTTTCGGAGTGTCTGGACCTACGGCTTGGAATAAAATCCCTCCTGAACTTAGACGAATAAGATAGATACAATTGGATTAGTTATTTCGTGAATCTCTCCAGATATGGAGAGATTGACGAAAATATTATTATTACTGTAACTAACAATTGTGAATAATAATTCCACGCTTCTATATGTTGTAAATGACGTCATTGCTTGTCGCGGTTACTTTGTCACAGTGACTGGCTGTCACTGGATCCTAGTAGATCCGAGGAATCGGCTTTTTTGGAACCAGTTCCTATCGGGTTTATAAAACGGTCACCAACACTCAAACAGGGCGAAGCCGAACCAAATGCCGCCCGCGGGGCATTGCAGCAAAAATCTGCGAAGCGGAATTTTAACCGCTAGTATTGTATTTATTTTTATTAAATTTCTCACTGATTTAAAAAAAATAGCATCACTGATATTGCCGTCGGCTCTTTGGAGTTGACATTCAACATCAATTCACTTGTGCATTATAATGTCTGTAGTTTATTCATAATTAACAGAAATCCAAATTCATTTTTATAGACGTTTATTGTCACTGTTCACAAGTTCAAGGTCGCAAACTAGTAAGTACTTAGAACCATTGTGATGAACCTGTTTCACTCCGGTATAGGTGGATAATTTTTTTTTTTAACATAGAGAATATGATCACACTATCGACATCTTTCGGGTGGTTTTAAAATCAATATTAAAGGAATCTTTTTTAAACTTTTGGGGTTTCCTTGCCACGAAGGGGTGTAAGCAGTTAGGAAAAAAAACGACTATCCAATCAGAACAGAGATGAGGACAGTAGGTGCGTCTTAAACCAATCACAGGCTGGGGGCGTGGGGTGAGGGATTTCCAAAATTAAGATACCAAGATTATCTCACGGTTTGGCCAGACAGTAATTTTAAGGGGGTAGAACCACTTCTAACTTGGTCATAAATCGCATTTTTATGGGAGCAGGAGGGAATCGGCAACAGTTGATTTCACGTCTGGAATCGGGAAGTTTTGCGGGGATCTCGGTGGCGGAAAATTCAAAAGGACAAAGATCATGCACTGATTAACTAAAGTAGCAAGCGATCTCGATTACTTAGTAATCGTGAAACGGGAGTGGACATTGACGGTCTTAACCGCTAATATCTAGCAGATTCTGCAGGTAGACGATGGGGAAAGTGTTAGACGTGGAAAACCCACAGGAGCCGATCTCTTCGAGGTAGTCGAGGGAAATCAATTCATGTTAGTGACCATATGAAGTCTAAGATTTTGTATTGGATTTTTGTCCGTTAGTTTAGAGGGGAGGGAAGGTTTAAGATCTCTTGTTCTTTAAGTGGGTCTCGAGTGCGAAACATCTGACATGATTTTGGGTCTCTAAGGTACGCATTAAGCTGAAATCACCACTTGATTTTACATACAGATGATAGGAGAAAGAAATTAGTGAAAAGGCATAAAATTTAACGACCTGTCAGGATTTTAAATTATTTGAAAACTCAAGTATTTTCTTGATCACTAGGCGAGTAATTACGGGAGATTTATCGGTTTTGGTGGCAGAGAGGGATGTAATATGTAGGAGGAACTAGGAAAAAGGGAAAAAAAACGTTCGAAGGCAGGATTGGAATGGGATCTTGGCAGTGGTTATTATAGCCCGTGAGAAAGGAGAATCGAGGTCATTTAAGTTTAGATTATTATAAAATAAGGTCCTACGAGCATCACGACTTTTCTGGTAAGTGGGTCAAGTGATTATAGAGTTTGCACATGAGCATTTGCAAACGCGAGAAATAAAAAATTGTATACGAACACAAGAAACGCGACATATAGCCAGAAACGGACACAGCTGAGTGTGCACACTAGCGGTACGTTCGATAAAGGATATTCAGTCACAAATTTATTAGAAAATCCATAGCCAAATGTTAAAACGTCGGAATATCTAGGCAGTGACGTGTTGGGAGAATTTTATAATAATGAATGCTTAATAGATAACTGTCGGGATATGTTGTAGGTTAATGAGTTGAAATTGGATTTGGGTTAAGCCAAGAAAGTAGGGCAGTTATATAGAAAATTCAGGATACACCGTATTTGGAAGCGAATTAAAAAAGGATAGAACGGACACTATAGATTTTCGAGAAAAGTTGAATTAATTATTCACACGATAAAAGATAGATTATATCCACTAATCATGCGGAGACTCGAGTGGGAATTAGATGTTTACACCCAAATACGCCCCTGATCGATTGCAACAGAGGAGTGTCATCGTAGGAAGGAGGTCGGTTGGAACAAGACGTTGGAAGGAAAAGGGAGTAACCGGCGGTATAGGAAAGTGGTATGGGACAAAGACGATATTACGCGTTTATAAGGTTGTAAATTGCAAAATTTAAATTTGATTGATGGGAGAAACGGGGTATTAAAGACGTAGTTTGATCGGGGAGATGAAAAGTTCGGTGCCAGATTTCGGGAGAAGAAGAATTATGAAAATCGTGCGGGTATCGGAAAGTGTAGGGAATTGATTGCTGGACTTAGCAAAATCGAGATTGTGCAGTGTTGGATTAACTTTGTTGATTATGCTTTGCAAGTGTTAGTGAATTAGATTCAGTGGAAAATACATGACTTAGTTCACGAGTCAGTGGTGAAAAGTGTTAATCGATTAAAAGGGGTTATAAATTAAATCAATAATTCTAATAATAATAATTAACCAATCGATCGGACGAAATAAAAATCGGTAAATACGTATTATGAGAATGACGGTCTTATATCTTATCCGGTGTTGTGTTAATTATTCACAAAAATAATCGTCGGTAAAAGTTCGCGATTTTTATCGTTTATTATGTAGAGAGATAAAAGATATCTATAAATATTTACCCTAAATAAAAATAGCGGCCTTGAATTTTAATGATAATAATAAATGGTGCAAATTCGGATGGGGAGGGACTTAATAAACTTAAATTAAAGTAATAACGAATAAACAGTCGTTCTAGGATTACAATAATGGCCCCAGTTTTGCAATAATAAATTTCATCCCTTTTACAAAAAAATGTCGTGATAGACCGCGAAAGAACGAAATTAATAATAACCTTAATTAGATTTAAATAATCTCAGCAAGGGTTCGGGAGTCAGGAATGATATCGAATTTGGTATATTTTAATTCCAATAGTTAGAACATAGTAATCTACGAAAACGTTCAATTTGTGAAAGCTCACACCAACGGCGTCGAGCGGTTATTTATCATATTTAGTTTACAAATAAAAGTATGAAATTCGTAGGAAGTTTTGTTTTCTCCACAGGTCTACGGCATACGTAATTAAGACAATTGGTCGTGTATATCTCCGACCGGGATTTTAAGCAATTACGTACTCGGTAAGTTGTTATACCTAATTTAAATTCCCAGGCCATCCCGGAACGCGACGCAGAGATGACAGAACCGAAGCTGCCTCGGGAAACTGAAGATTTAAATAAATGACAAAATTTTATAATATTATTTCAGGATATGTTCAACAGTGTTATCACCAAGGACAGTGACCTTTTCTTTCAGACAGCTGATGGCACTGGCGGGGGAGCAAAAAATGAACGAATGTTGTACCCTCAACCAAATGGGGAGTCCATCGGGGTATACGACATACCCAATAGAAAGCGACTGTCTGCAACCTAAACACTACGAGAGTGAAACGTAAATTTAAAACTAACAGGTACTCCTTTGAATTCCTATTTGTTGAATTGCGTCTTTTAAACTTTATGGTTGAACAATGTGACGATGACACCGAGGCTATACATATGTGGAAATGTATGGTCCATCGGTAGGGGTCTTCCCACATTGTCCTGTTAGGAGAGGATGCTCACCATAGACTGATCGGGTCACGCGAGATGCTGGAAGCAATTCCCTTTCGCGGAACCGTGTCGAGAGAATGGGCGTGACGAGACGGAATGAAAAGAGTTGCCAAACGGTATGTAAGGACGCGGTTCGCTGACGGAGGCGTCTTAGCCAAAAGCATCTCGGGTTGCCGGCAAGGTAGTGTGGGAGGAGCATAAGCAATTCATTTTGTGGAAACAACCCTGCAGCGCCTGCACATTTTTTAATCCTATCGACCTAGAAGCAAACATAGCGCTTAGACAATACTTAACTTCTATGTTCGCTACTAGAGGTGGTTTTACTCGCTGGACCGGTCACGCAGGAGGATGGATCTGTCTATCACAAGCTGTAGCCACATTTTCGCGAATAGAGCCTTGACAAGGGACGAATTGTATTACCCCTTCTAGAGCCAGTAACGTAGTCCCGGAGGTGTTCGATACTGGGGTTGATTGGGAAAGGTTTGAAGGCATGCCGTCCTTCCTTTGTTATGGAAGGGTCCGGGTATCTGGTTGGTCGTCAAGAGATCTTCTGGGTGCCATGGGTATAGCCTTGACATGCTTTGGTCGGGAGGTCGTGTCCGGAGAGCCGACCACCTGGTCAATTTGGTCAAGTGGAGGAGCCAGTACTAGATTGCAAAAAATGCATGATCCATTGTATCCATCCCTCCCTTATCCTCTCCATCCTAGGTACGAATTTTGCGTTTACTAACAATAGAATATTATCACAATTATGTATAGGGTCCAGCCATGGAGAGCGATGCAAAGGAGCCGCCAAATAACTAAATGAAAGTATGGATGTTAAAATCTATTAGGACGTCTATTAGGGTCAAAAATCAACTTTATAGGGTCCCAAGAACTACAGGGGGTACTGCGAGAGTATTAAAGCAGCGTACATTATTAGGGACGTAATGGAGACATATTTAGGATAGATTTAGACAGTAAGTATCCTTCATACGTTCAAGAGATGCAGAGAAATTTTTCCACGCCTTACCTAAAAGAACCAAAAGTTACCACATATAGACATTAAATACCTATTCTAGATTTTCTAGAACCTTTGAAACAAAAAATACACAACGTAAAGGAAAGGATTTATTGTAAAGTTTTCCCGGAAGGAGAAAGCCTTTTGCTGTGTTCAGTCACAGGGGTGGGAAAATCGAGTCATGATTCAAGACATTATTGGTGAATCATACAGTACGAGAGAAGGGTCTACCGCCCGAAGATCGAAACGCGAGAGAGGAGAGGTATTAAAACCCAAGTAAGGCCTCGACCCATCACACCTTTTAAATCAAAAAAATCCAAATGGACTCTTTCCCATAAACTTTCAGCAATAGGCCAACTATGACGTACATTTTTGTTAGCATTTTGTACAGACTGATACATTTCACATCTAGAAATAACATCTTCAATATCTTGATTCATTCCTAACCACCACACATATGAACGGGCAAGAATTTTTGATCTGACTATACCAGGATGACCATAATGTATTAAATTTAGGACTTTGGACTTGATTCTGTTATTACAATTCTGTCACCAAATAAAAGACATTTTCCTTTGAACGACAGTAAATTTGAAAACTTGAAATATTTTTTTAATTTCTGGACTTGACAATTTTTCAATCCAACCGATTGAAACATACTTAATGACTTTACATAATGTTTTATCTTTTTCAGAATGACTTTCAACTTCTGGGAATGGAATTTAAAGGTGTTGACATGTATACAAAATTACATTTCTTAGTATTGAATTGTTGTTTACTTGTCAAACGTGACGTTACATCTGCTTGAGGAATTTTCAGACCTTTTTTATATTCCAATTTATAATTGTACGCAGAAAATTGTATAGACCATCTTATGAGTCGTGATGTATGATTTAAAAAAATTAAGAACATCATAATTTTTAGCTAAACAAGCAAAACATTTATTGCAAGTGGCCTGTTGCTTGGGCGCGCCTGTTCGCTGCGACCCACCCTACTGACAATCGTAAAATAATAATTCACTCTTATCCAAGATCTGCTTCTTCCTGTACTTATCCAAACTTGGAATGACAAGACAGGACAGATCTAAGGACAGATCCCTCTAAAATATTCAATAAATATTTTTATAAAATTTTCACAAGTAACGTTTTAATCATAATTTTTATTGTATATTCTTAAGGGATCCATCCACCATGATTTTAGATAGTTTTTTTATTATTTTAATTTTTAGTGTCTAAGGGAAATTCATCTTAATTTTGTAGTATCCGCGAAGGTATTTTACGTCACTATTATTCTTATGTAATATTGTTACGTAATATGGCAAATTGGATTTGCACCCTATCCACCAGTTGGAATAAAATCAAAAATAGAATAAAAACACCGAAAGAGATGAATAGGATAAAGAGTGAAAGGTTGTTGGTATGATGTGAGAATAAATGTTTGAAGAATAAATATGATTGTTGATAAAGAAATAATAAGACCTCCTATAAACATAGCAAACCTATTTTGTGGAACTATTTTAATTCAAAATTAATAGCTTACTTAATTTTAAAAACGTTTATATTAAATAACAACAAAAAAAACTACATTTTTCGTGATCAATGCTCACTTCCACAGGATTTACTTAAAACTAATTACAAAAATAGACAGACTTATAGGTGCTGTGATGATCTCGCCTTTGGGCCTACGAAATAATTCTTTTAAAATTGAGAGATCGATTTAGAAATATATTTAATTTTGTAACAGGGTATGGTTTCAGAATACGACTCTCTGTTCCCAACTCTTAAGGGTGATTAATGAAACCGGGCCATTACTAGGATAAACACGTGTGCCAAAACACTTTGGTTGAAGAAGGAATCCTAAAGGATATGTCATTATCAAGTCAGGGGCGGCCGATGAATATTTACCCGAGTGGTGACTGACTTTAACGCGAGCAAATTGATTTACGAAACAATTATCTGGTGAATTTTCTATGGCAGTAGGGAATTGAAAATTAGGCAATAAAGATTAATCGTTGGTGCATTTAAAAAAAATACTAGAGCGGCGCGCCGATTAGGAGTTAAAATATTTAACATATTTGTCAAAATAAGATTGCAGAATTCGTTAAATGGTGACGCAAGCAGAAAGGACGAAAACGTGCACAGACAATGAATATATAATATTATTATATAGCCAATAAAGTTGACGCAAGTAATGAAGACGAGTAATAAATTAAACTACGCCACTGTATTCTGCTTTAGAAGGTCCAGGGATAATTAATGACTCCGGCGCAGACAAAATTAGTTGGTATTTTGTTATTTAAAGGTTACACACAAAAAAATAGCAAACATGAAAATTGCACTGAATTCTTGAAATTTGGGATGTAATGTGACAGAACACTATTAAACTTTGAAATATGCATATTGGCAAATATGCTTAGCACTAGAGATTTTTAAGAAGTGACTAATAAATTATTGAAACCACACAAGGAGATGGGGGGGAGTCGGGGTACAGAAGTGTTGGGAGGCAGTCGGGGAAAGATCCTGGGGGCGCACGGTTGAGAAAAAATCATCGAGGTTTAATAAACGGTAGAACAATAACTTGGTGCGCGTAAACGGGAATAATTCATTTAATTAAAGGAAATTAGTCCACGCGATTGAGGACAGTGAAGGTTTGGTCATTGGAGAGGGCAGTTGAGAATTAAAAATCGTCGAGTTTTGATAGTCGCGAGGAGACCAGTTCGGTGCTTCTAAATCGGGGATATTTCGTAAGAAAACAAAAAAATAAATTCACGCGAATAAGACAGTCGGGAAAAGATCGTGGGGGCGCACGGTCGAGAAAAAAAAACCATCGAGGTTTAATAAACGGTAGAATAATAATTTGGTGCGCGTAAACGGGAATAATTCATTTAATTAAAGAGAAGACAGTCGGATTGAGGAGAGGGAAGGTTTGGTCGTTGGAGAGGAGAGTTGAAAAAAATTGTCGAGTTCTGATAGTCGCGAGGAGACCAGTTTGGTGCTTCTAAACCGGGAATAATTCATTTAATTAAAGGAAAATAGTTCACGCGATTGAGGGGAGTCAAGATTTGGTCGTTGGGGAGCAAGGTTTAAATTAAAGGATCGAGGTCTGAGAGTCGCGAGGAGACCAGCTCGGTGCTTCTAAATTCGGTGATATTTCGTTTTAATTGGCAAAGATTAGTCCACGCGAATAAGGAAGTCAGAGATTGAGGCTTGCGAGTTCATATCGGTGAAGTTAAATAATATAATTTGTAAATTGAGACGGTCAATTATCAATACGGGACGTACTTTCGGGGCATTTATCAGGGTCAGGATAAAATTTACAACAAATCGACGCGAGAATTGTGTTTGACGGCTGCATCTTGGAATAAATAACTGCATGACGGGTTGTGTTTTAGAAGTGCTTGTTTGAATTAAATATTATTGTTTTGTGCAACATGGCGAATTTGGAAAGTTTGTATAAAAATTATTAACATATTTAGTACGGGCCTTGCAGGAAAGAGTCAATTAGGGTTTATATACAAGTCTTAGGATTCTAGGACCCTTTTTTTTCGAGCGTTGAGGAACAAGGATTTTCGCACGTTCCCGGGTTGACCGGCTGGCGAAGTACCTTTGTTGGGTGAAATTATTCTTGAGACAATACCGTTGTAAAATAATAATTTGGGGTTCAATGAACTAAATACTATTTGAAGCACAAAAGGTTCTTTCGGACCATAAATCTTAGACGAGGGACTTCATTTAAAGGACGGGATATTGAAACCACAAAAACAATAATAAAATCCTTTAAAAGTGCTTTGTTGGTGAACGAGAAAACTAGGTATAACGGGTGACAAAATACATAGGTATGGAATATAGGTATAAATTAATGTTTAAAGCGCCTTTGAGGCGATAATTATTATTTACGAGTCTCGCAATAATATTTTTAAAAGGGTTTTGGCAAAGGCAATATAACAGTTTATAAAAGGTGCGTAGCATGGGCACCTTTGTTTACTAACAAAATCTGACATAATTAAATTCCCACTCCTAAAATTTCCCATACCTTATTCCAAATTTTAGGTATCACAACAAATCTATTACATAGGACTATACATAAACTTGGTTCGATATCTTATCGTATAATTGGTTATAAGTAATAATTTATATAATAATATATAATATAATAAACGTAAATAATATATATACGTAAACCAAAAAGGTTATAATTAACCTTTTTGGTTTACGCTTAAGTATATTTCATTCGATATATTCGATTTAGCAAAAACTTTCATATTGTCGGTTGAATAAAGCCGTCGGTAGGTATTCACATTTTAGCGTAATGCGCTTTATCCACCTACATAATTAACAAACTCTTTTTCTTCAAACTTAATGGAACGGGTTACGACTCGAGAATGGACGGCGGTTGTCAAATGGATTTACGGGTCCAGCATTCCTATTCCACCATGAGGAAGTATCTCACGCGACTTTATCTGGGGGCGATGTGATCGAAATGCAGGTGGGCTTACACTATTTTTCTAATGTGGAGGCGAAGTAAGCGATGGTCGTGTCTGGTCCGAGCAAATTGGAATCCCTTGTGATCACATCTCGGTAACGTGGATCTCGTACCCGCTCTAGACCCGATTGAAAGCGTGGCCGGAGCCATTTCATGATGTCGACGTATGTACGTCACTAAGGCATTGGGGGACTTCAGGAGAACAAAGGACGTGCACCCATTTCCCCCTCCCTCTACCGCCGCTCCGAGGTACCAGCGGATAAAAGTTGTTGTCGCGGGAGGTCAATTTGATGCAGGACGGAGATTACGATCTGGCCGGACTACCTTCGTCATGGGGGAAACGAAGTGACGAAATTTGCGTGGGCTTCACTACCTTTAGGTTACGCTCGTGTGGGGACTGCCTTGTCGGCGGAACGAAGGGAACATGACATATGGAATCGTTTTGGCAACCGATCGGCGGTTCTTTGTTGGAATCCGGATAAGTTTTCTTAACTTCCACAAAACTAGAAGTAGGGATCATCCAGCATCAGGTTGGGAATGTACTCTGGATGAAAGCGCAGCAGGGGAAATAGAAGGAAGGGAATCCAGATTCACGACCTGGTGCCTTTCATTCTTGGACCCAGCACCCTGAAAGCCGAGCTTGACATTCCTTCTTTGAGCTGATATTTGAGTTTGAGCTTGGGGTACGCCTATCGTAGAGCATATGCCCGTGACAACATATCGGGGAAGGTCCCAAGTTACGCTTGTGTATGTTATGCGAGAGGACGTATTTTTCATTCAAATCAAACACTGATGACCATCGGGATAGCAGGCTGGCGCATGTTTCTGTAACGTGCCTAGGAAAAGCGTAATCAATATTTCTACTGGTTCGACGTTTCTTTGTTGGAATCCGGATAAGTTTTCTTAACTTCCTCAAAACTAGAAGTAGGGATCATCCAGCATCAGGTTGGGAATGTACTCTGGACGAAAGCGCAGCAGGGGAAATAGAAGGAAGGGAAGCCAGATTCACGACCTGGTGCCTTTCATTCTTGGACCCAGCACCCTGGAATCCGAGCTTGACATTCCTTCTTTGAGCTGATATTTGAGTTTGAGCTTGGGGTACGCCTATCGTAGAGCATATGCCCGTGACAACATATCGGGGAAGGTCCCAAGTTACGCTTGTGTATGTTATGCGAGAGGACGTATTTTTCATTCAAATCAAACACTGATGACCATCGGGATAGCAGGCTGGCGCATGTTTCTGTAACGTGCCTAGGAAAAGCGTAATCAATATTTCTACTGGTTCGACGTTTCTTTGTTGGAATCCGGATAAGTTTTCTTAACTTCCTCAAAACTAGAAGTAGGGATCATCCAGCATCAGGTTGGGAATGTACTCTGGACGAAAGCGCAGCAGGGGAAATAGAAGGAAGGGAAGCCAGATTCACGACCTGGTGCCTTTCATTCTTGGACCCAGCACCCTGGAATCCGAGCTTGACATTCCTTCTTTGAGCTGATATTTGAGTTTGAGCTTGGGGTACGCCTATCGTAGAGCATATGCCCGTGACAACATATCGGGGAAGGTCCCAAGTTACGCTTGTGTATGTTATGCGAGAGGACGTATTTTTCATTCAAATCAAACACTGATGACCATCGCGATTGCAGGCTGGCGCATGTTTCTGTAACGTGCCTAGGAAAAAACGTAATCATTATTTCTACTGGTTCGAGGCGGCGTGCTGGACGGAGAACGGGACTATTGAGGACATGAGTGACTGCCAAGGCGAGGGTCGGTGACATCAAAATCTTCCTTAATTAAATTCATACATCGCCAGATCAGAGGAGAGAGCGGCCCCACCGATCTCCTGACATTGCCGATTGTCTAATCAACTTCGGTTTAATGTTTATGCTCGATGCTTTAGGAGTTAATGGAACTCAAGTCATCGGCATGCTGAAGAACTTCAACTTCATCATCATCATCATCAATCCAGAGTAGGATGTCATGATCTAAAACCTATATTATTATTCCCATTACCACTCTATGATCCAGAAACACACATCAAACCCTTTCCCGACAGAAGGCAAAACATGTCGATTTTCATTCGTCGCTTGTGACCTTAACATTCTCTGGAGGCGTTGGAATTGGAATCTGATTTGGCGGTCTATGACCATCACCTTATCAGTTGGGCTATGGAGGAGTCCAATTACTTAAACAGCACATGTTCTGTCTCATGTTAATCCAAAATACCTACTCGTAGAATCAAATTAACAAAATAAAACAAGCATGCTAACTAACAAACTGCATCTAGAACTGTGAGTGTAGAATTATTGCACTCCGTACTGCTTTGATTGTAAATCTTGTGTTAGAATATACATAAATGTCAAATTATTTTATGATAGCATTTTATATAGCCGCAGAGAGTACGCGACATCGCATCGAAAGGTAGGATCTTCTCAATTCGCCGTTTAAATGTAAATTTATATATTAGGTGCTAGGAGGGAAAATGCAGATTACTTCAAGAAAAATAGTCGTCGATGAGCGTAGGTGTATAACAGGTGCTAGGGGAGGAAGTTGGATGAATAAAGATGGATAATTAGTTAATTTTCAAGTTAGTCAGACTCAGTCATTGTTATTCGAAGCCTTGCAAATTGTAACACGCCATACCTAAAAGAACAAGGGTTTACCACAAATAAATTATTAATTAAATTGGATTTACTATACCAAACCACTAAAACAAAAAAGTACACAACGTTGTGGGGTTAATTACAAATTGATTAATTAGAAGCATCTCGTCACGTTTGCATAAAAGTATTACGTGATGGGGTTGAGAAGGCGCTGCAAAAGAAATGCAGGGAGAGACGCGAGAACGGGCGAGCTACGAGCTTTTAAAGGCCGAGCGGGGTTACGCCTGCGCCTGTAGCAATGTAGCAGCACATTTGGATTCAAAAAAATTTATAGGCATTACTTCGTAGGGGGGGGGGGTTTATCACAGTGTCAATCAAAAAGTGGTGAGCGGGGTAATCAAAAATAATTTACAAAGGGAACTAGTTTAATAATGGGTCATTTAAAAATATTTTTTGATTATTTATAATATTTAAATTAATATTTATGCTCTTTCTATTTTCTAAGATTTCCAATTTGTCCAAATGATCACCATTAAAATTACATTGTAGTAACTCAATTCCATTATTAAAGTCAAAAGCGTGATTCGTCTCCAACAAATGATTGGCAAACTCTGAGAAACTATTCTTATTGTTAACATTTCATATGTTCCTTCGTGATTATCAAAGATTTTTTCGAAGTTTGGTCTAACATTTATCCATAATCATACTTTACACTTTAATTTGTAGATTCCTGTTTTCAATTTTTTTTAATCTCTTTCCTCGTATTCTTTAATTAATTATTTGCATAATATGCACGAATCGTGTCGGATTTCTATAAACAATAAACGTGGTTACGTAACTAAGTAATCTATTAATTTTGATTATAAAATAATTAGAGTTTTCTTACCAGAAATCATGTTGCTGAAGGTTGCCATTGCGACTGATTGCTAACTGATTGTTGGTTGGTGGATGTTGGTTCCAAGGAAATATATTTATACCCTCAGCGGGCACTCGGAATGTCAAAGTGTGGGCCGGTACTATTCAAAGACTTTGAAAATTATCACCTAAATTATTTTTCATTCTACATTAAAAAAAATACATTGTGGAGTCTCTAAATGTTATAAAAAATGATTTGTTGAAGTCAAAATACAATCTCGCTTGGGAAAAACAAATACAGAAAAAAATAAGGTATTAAACATCACTTTGAAGTTGGCTAACGCAAGCATGTGTGTGTAAACTCTATACCTACGGATATACCGAATTTAATATTATTTTATTTAATGGGTAAATAACTATTACCATTAAAATTAATCAATAAAATGAACAAAAACATACAGATTTTCAAACTACATAATTCATTGATTAGTTTATCTTTTGGCCATACAGTGTAGATTTGTACCATCACCTTTTAATGTCGCGTTATCTAGTTTCAAAATGATTGAAAAATAATTAACTATGTGATTTTAATTTCATGGAAGATTAAATTATTAATTCTTTCGAGATATGTTAACTGCGCGGAAAAAATAAAGTGATTCAATTACATGGAAATTAAAACAATTATTCTCTTGTGCGACATTTTATTGGTCTTCCATCAGTCACAAAACATAAATAACAACTTTAAAAAATTTAAATAAACTCTTTAAGAAAAGGCTACCAAGTTTAACAAAATGTAAATAACAATTTAAGAAAAGACTACCAACTTTAACAAAATGCGCAGCATACCTAACTTTGCACACGTTTTTGGGGTGTTATGCCGTGTTACGTTACCTCCTTCTTTAGCCAACGCTGTCCGAAACGTTGGCGAAATAAGGAGGTAGCGCAACACGGCATAACACCCCAAAAATAAATAACAAAAATTCTTTTCGCCGTGAAAATGTAAAAACTTATCTTTATCGATACAGTTTAAATTTAGACTCGCGATTCAATTCGACAATGTTGGTTTTATTTGTTTCGTAAAAACAAAATTATTATTAATTTGACAATTTTTTTGAAGTAAAACTTCTTTACGCACGCTTGACTTGGGGAGTAAGCTGGTAAATGCGTGACAACAGCGTTACGAAAAGTGTGATCGGGCGAGGCGCACGGAAGTTGAGATGGAGATATAAGTTAGTGAAGATAGAAAGAGAGAGAGTTACGTTTCGTATATTACAACAGGGGCAAGAGAGAGAGGTGCGAGCACACATTTTCTTTCTCTCATAGCCAGTTACGTTTCGTATATCTAAGACACAGTGCACGCCTATTGTCTGTATCACACTGTATGAGCAAGAGAGAGCAGTGCGTGCGCATATTTTCTTACTCCCTTCTTTTATAAGTAAGTGAAATTTTACTTCAATCGTGTGGTCTATAGCACACTCTTTTTTAAAAATTAATTCACCTTCATTAATTCCAGACTTTAAATTAGTGACTTAAGCATGTCTCACAAAAAAACGCATGACTTAAGCATGTCTCGCTTACTCGGGTACCTAAGTGTATGTTTACAGAGAGCACTTGAGAACATAATAAGAATATATTTTAATAAAAAGGTCTTGTTGTTTAATTATTATTATTTTATTTTTTTTACTTTATTTATTCCCATTTCTTTGTACGTATAATGTACAATAGCAAATATTATATAATAACATAATATATAATAACAATTAGTATAAACAAGAAATGAAAACCCACTAAGGCACTGCCTAAGTGTGGGTAATATTAAAACAAAATACTATATTGCCAAGTACCCAAAGTATAAAATAGACTTTAAAAAAAAATATATATATTTATAATATATAAAGTTAGTATAAAAAGTTAAAAAGTCAGTATTACATAGTTAGAATAAGTGAAACAGGTTTTTTTCAGCTAGTATAAAAATAAAATTAAAAATATGGAGAAAAAAATACTGATTTTTTTTTTAATTATTATAAAAAATAAATAAACAGAAAACATATTGTACTAGAGTTTAGAAAGTTACAGAAAGTGAGTAGTAGAAGAATGGATAAATTTATAGAAAAAGCGTTTCAATATCTACATTATTCAACCATAATTTTACCTCTTTTACATATTTTATCATTTTATTTATCATTTGAGTTTGTAGTGGTAGAAGGTTAAATGTACGAGGACCAATGAAACTGATATGTGTCTGCAATAATTTAGTATTGGTTTGTGGGGTGTAAAATATATTATTTATTCTTTTGCTCGTTCTGTTTTCATTTAGTATTGGTTTGTGGGGTGTAAAATATATTATTTATTCTTTTGCTCGTTCTGTTTTCATTTATTTCGAAATTTTTTTTGTTTTTAAATACATATTTCAAAGTTTGTAATATAAATAATTTACATATATTAAAATTTTTAGTTTCTTTGTGTAATAAGTTGGTCGAGAATGTTTTATTTTTATTATATATGACTTTAATTATGCGTTTTTGAATTATTTGTAGAGGCTTAATAAATGTATCAAGTGCACCACCCATCCTATAATGCCATAAGTGATTGAAGATTGCACCAGGGAAAAGAAGATCATTTTCAATTTCTCAATGTTTAGAACTTCTTTAAGTCTTAAGTAAGATATCTTAATTTAGAAGTGATTTGATTAATATGTGATTTCCAATTAAGATTTATATCTATTGATACTCTTAAATATTTTATATTTTCGACATAAGTGAGTTCGTTGCACATGAAGCACATTTCTCGATTGCAACTAGTATTATGGATTCTAATTTTAAGGTTGTCTTTAGGTTTATTTTTAATATTTTTATAAAAAGGTAAGTAAAATGTTTTGCTATAGTTTAAAATGAGTTTGTTGTATTTTAGCCATGTTGAAACCAGTGAAATACAATCAGTTGCTTTCGAGAAATTTTCTTTTCAATGATTACCATCCACTATTATTGCCGTGACGTCTGCGTAAGAAACAATTTTACCAGGGATTACAAAATTACATAAATCGTTAATATAAATTAAGAATAAAATCGGGCCAAGCACAGTTCCCTGTGGAACTCCATTTTTTATCTTTGACTCAGAACTATAATTATTCCTAATTTTTGTTTTTTTGTGTTCTGTCTTTAAGATAGTTAGAGAATGGTTTTAGTGTGTCTTTTTTTTAAGCCTAGTTGATTTATTTTTGTAATGAGTAAATCATGATTTACGGTGTCGAAAGCTTTTCTTAAATCTAGGAATATGGCAAGACATTTCTTTTTTTTTATCGATAGATGAGTATATCTTTTTTGTCAATTCATAAATCGCATCCGGTGCTTAGGTCTTTACGAAAGCCGTATTGGTTTTTCGATAGAATTTTATATTTTTCTAGGTGTTCAATGACTCTAAACTTGATGCATTTTTCGAATATTTTCGAGAGGTTTGAAACAAGAGATATTGGTCTATAATTGTCTAATTTATTCGTATCTCCAGATTTATGAATAGGTATTATAGTGGAAATTTTGAATTGCTCTGGAAAATGACCATTTTTAAGGCATATATTAAAAATATGTTGCAATGGAGTTAGGACATGTTGTTTTATTTTTTTTAACGTATCACAAAATAATCCATGATTTCCCTTAGAGTTGGATGGTTTTAGGTTATCAATATATTTTTCAATTTTATTAAATGTAACAGGAGAAAAAATATTCTATAGAGTTAATTGAATCATTATTTAAATTTAATTGAGGAGATGTCTCCATATAAGCATCATCATATAATTATATTTCGTTATGCATTTGTTTATACTTTTCTATTCTCAGCAATTCCACTTCAAAGACTAATTTTATAATGGACTTCAAGTTAGCCATGTCAACCTATATATATATTCTACCGTCTGCGGCCCGCGAATATATTGGCCTTCCGGTTAAAAAGGTTGATCATCACTTTGTTGTTTTTCCTATTTGACTCCTTTGATGTGCAAAGAAAAGAGACAGTTTGGTATTGGCCATTATTGCAGAATATGCATCATCATCATCTTAATCCCCTTGTCTTAACACTTCCCCTGAACTGTTCGGGTCGGGGACCCACTGCATCGACAAGGCACCAGGCACCTCCATTCGTCCCTGTTTTGCGCTGATTGTGCGGCCTCCGTCCATATCAGTCTCATCCTCTCCTCAGACAGTTGCTGAAGTTGCCTCGCCCAACTGTGTCTAGGGTGGCCTACTGGACGCCTACCCTCTGGAATCGAACTCAGTATTTTCCTAGGAATTCGATTATCAACACTCGTATGTGCCCAAGCCACCTCAGTTGCGATTTTTCTTGCAAATATGCAAATATTTTTTTAAATATCTTTGAGCAAACATGGCGATTATTGCCAAATATGCCCAATATACGTTTACGGATAGCCAAATAAAGTTTCACCATTTGCCAATATTTTGACAAACATACTGTTCACACATTACACACTGATGGCCTCCGTGATCGAGGGCAAGGCTCTTGTCTCGCAATCCGAGAGGCGCGGGATCAAATCCCGGCGTGCGCAAATAAATTTATTTGATTAATTTGTGTTAATTCACAAATTAAATCAATAAATAGTATATTTGTTGCATTTTCCAGAGTGGAAAGTATTCTCAGTATCGCCCTGGTGTTAGACAATCATTCAGAATTGAAATGTTGCGAGAGATGGCTTTAGCAGTGTTTGGTGACCAAATCTGAATAGCCAGTTACTTTCAAATTTCTCTTCCCCATTTCTTTCCCCTCCCCACTACTTTCAGCCTTATAACAATCTCACTGGCTCCAGATGGAAGCAGTTGGGTCTCTTGTGAGGTATTTAGATTTAAAAAATCATTTAAAAATCCGAGGAAGACATGGCACGATCAAGTGAATCAGATACTTGAGTCGGGCCATGTCAAAAGTCAGAATAATAGAAGAGAATGTATGAGACGATGTATGAATGTGAGTGAGGCAAAGAGTGTGTGCCAAGACCGAGTTGTTTGGCGGTCCGTCCTCTCTGCCTACCCCTGCGGGGAAACGGCGTGATGGTTAGTTAGTTAGTTTTAAAAAAACACATGGCGACTGTTTGCTAACAATGCCAAATACGCCAATACGAATGCCGTATAAGGTGCGATTATTAGAGTGGCCCTCCTATTTGTTAGAACATTATTTTGAAAATAATTATTCACTCGAGTATTTATACGAGTATACAATACGACGGTGTGAAACTATATCCTGCAAATTGCGGTAAGGCTTGTTTGAATAATAAAGTGAAATAAAGACAGAAATAAAACAAATTTACATACAGAATGTAATGCCAAAACAGTCAAATTAAAACAGGACTTCGCTCGTTAAATACATTATTTTTGGTGGCGTAGAAAATAATGAAATTAAAAAGAAAATTATCATAAATCAATCGATTATGAGTTTCCATAATATTTGGATTAAATGAGTATATCATGATTCGCATAAAGCCCTCAATAATAAAAGTTAATCTTTATTTACCACACAAGTGCCATTGATTATAACTTTAATTAAACCTGCAAATACGTACGAAAATGATAAGACCCAATATCGGTGCTTAAAAAATCACTCATTATAATTATAAGCTCAGTATTTTTTTCATTTACTAGCAGTAAAGTCATTTCAACTTCGTGAGGACTTATTGTTTTATTATTTTTAGTTAGCCGGTATGGGTAGTTTACAATCAATTTTTGTGCAGTACCTACACGAAAAAATGCTACTTACATTACTAAAGCTGCAATTTCTGCCAGTTCCTGCTGAATTGGAATGTTATTTCACATTCGTAAAATAGGTGTGGAATCGAAAATCCGCCAGAACACCGTGAGATTTTACGAGACTTTCGTAAACAGTACAGGAGAATATTAATTCTAAAAACTAGTGTCTTAATTTATGTAGAAACTTTGTGTTAGTGCGAAACTTTGGTTTAAGTTAGAGATTTGGGAAATAACATTTGACTATTTTTACCACTGGTTTTATGAGGGAAAAGTTTCAAAGGGAAAATCTAGAAAATTTTCGCTTGTGAAAATTATGTAATTATATTGTTCATAAACTTCATCATTCACTACCATCAGTGGAAAGATCCTAATTGGCATAATTAACATCTAATTATTGTATTATTTTGTAATCTCTGATTTGCTGTCAACTTTTTCTAAAATAAATAAATAAATAAAATAAAATAAAATTAGAAAAATTGTTTTTTTTTTCAACGGTAAAGTAAAAACGCAAACGCAGTTACAGTCAAATAAATTAAAGTGGATATAAGTTTCATATTTGTTTTATAATAATTTAGAAAAAAATGTAGTTATGGTCCGCGATTACGTTTTTACTTTACCGTTGAAAAAAAAATGTATTCCTATGGTAATTTTTTCCAATATTGTAAACGACATAATTACATAATTTTCGCATGCGAAAATTTTTCAATTTTTCATCATGTTTGTTTTATTATAATATATTATAATAGAATTCCACCACGAATTGTCACTTTCAAAAAAAAATATTCATTGATCCTTTTTTTTCTATCGTGGAAATTGAATAAATATCTTATTGATTTTAAATCCCAAAAAAAAATCAGAAAACGAGATTATTAACAGAATTCGTTTATAGAACAGTCTCATCTGAATAACTCTATAAACTATGATTAGCAGAAACATCTATAACGTGAAATCGATAATAATAACGATCGTAGTGCCTTCTTCAATATCAAGACAATTTTTGTGACCGTGAAAGCTTAATAAATATAAGTTGTTCATTAAATAAATAAAACATTTATAAATCAGTGAAGAGACCTTTTTTTTCAATTTTCTGTGAACCAAAGAAAATCATGTCTTCATACAAACACAGTAAATTATACAGTGACTCGTATTGGTTTGTGAAGTGCCGATTTAAACTCTCCGATTTGATCCACGGACGAGGCAGGCAGACTAACGTTTATAGTGTCGTCAAAGCCGCTATTACTTTTCCCGAAACTTATGAGGTAAGTAATTTAATGTCTATAATAAATTGAATATTGTCGCACACAAGATATTAAGGCACCATTGTGAGCGTTTAAAAATAACAAGAATATTACTGAAGACGTCTTTGAAGGTTGAATTTATTTATATTATTTGATATGGTATAGTTACTGCCCTCTATTTTATTTACAGACAGGCTATATGTCGATAATGCAGGTTTCTATTGAGCGTCCAGATGGCGCTGGTGGTGAACTTGCTTTGTCAAGAGGGGTAATGTTATTATAAAAAGGCCGGTTCCCTTAAATTCATTATCTTTTGACGGTAAATAATTAAATAAAAAACAAGGCTTATTGCATTATAATTTGCAAGCATGGGGTGTGTTCCCCAGGCTCTCTGAGCGCAATACTAAAAAATATCTTATTGATTATGAATCTAAATTTGCGCAAAACAAATTTCACAAATAATGGCAATCCGACATGTCTCAACGGAAAATCAGTTTCAATAACCTTAATTATCGATTTCTGCATCAGCGGGGGCCTCCGAAATATAATCCATCCACTTGAATCAATTTCCGTATAATATTTGTAACTTGAAACTAACACAAAGCCAGTTGTCGAACTTTTCACAACAGGAGTTAGATTCACAGCGATTCGCCAAAATTTCAAACCACAGAATCAAGATAGTTATTTTTGCAGGTCACAATAACATATTTTAAAATAAATAATGCTCTGACTGCACTTTTCTCTTCAATCCGACAAATGGGCGACATCTCTGATTTATTTTAGATAATGATACTATGTCTGTGATTTAGCAGTTATTCGAACCATATTGTAGTGTCGCTGAAAATCCAAAGAGAGTGCGCCAAACACCATTCTTGTGATGTAATTGTATTTAGTTATTATTTTCACGTAAATAAAACAAAAACGTATTACAATGCATAGCCATTTATTTTGCCTTTAGTTCTATTGAACGAGGAACCGGGCTGTACAAACAAATTGTCGCATTTTAAATTGTCCATTTATGTTAATCTAAAAGTTGTAAGTAAAAATACTCAGTTCAAATTTCTTTGAGTAGTTATTGTGAAAGAAAGGACCCTACCAAATCTTAAAAAGGGAGATATTATATACCAATGTTAGTATTAAAAAATGACCTTCAGGCCTCGACCATATTTTTTCAGAGGGTCAAAATATTTCCGCCTTGTAATAAAATCCAAATAAATGGTATATATATAACTAAAAACTGTTTTCGAAAGTTGATAAAATATGCTTTAAAATTTTATTTAAAAAAAAAACATAATTTTTGAACTTTTAAAATTTTGCATACAAAAACAATAAAAAATATTTCGTATTAGAATAAGTTAACAATAATAATCTAAACGAAAATATGAAAGAGAACAAGACACAGAAAAACAGAAAAAGACAATGGTCGCAACTGGGACTCGAACCCAGACCTCTCCGTCTATTGATTTAGACTTTTATAAAAAGTCAATTGTTCCATATAAATAAATTCGGAAATATTTAGCCGAGACGCTATCCAGGTTACAAACCAATTCTTAGAATGATTGTTTCCAATAAAAAGGGTAGTTGCCCGTAATATGGAGAAAAATACTTAGTTGATAATAATGTTAATTCTAAAATTTGAAAATATGAGATTGACAAATATGACGGTTTGACAGAATGTGGCAATAGCGAAATTGGTTAACGCGCTCGTCCCGGTTAGACGGAGATGTCTGGGTTCGAGTCCCAGTTGCGACCATTGTCTTTTTTCTGTTTTTCTGTGTCTTGTTCTCTTTTATATTTTCGTTTAGATTATTATTGTTAACTTATTCTAATATGATATATTTCACTGATGGGAATAACCTTCAAAAAAGTTATAAAAAGAAAGTTTTTCTTATGAAAATTGAATAAAAATATTTTTCCATTACACGTCGAAACGGAGTGCCCCGGTATAGCATAGCAACGGATCGCATGATAAGCACTGCGTCTCGTTCTAACAGCACTGTAACACACAAGAAGCAGCGCGTGAATCGGTCGATCCATCACGACCTATTGGAATGTAATCAGTGGCGATGTGTTATTGAAAAATATTTTTTTATTTTTAATAGATAAAATATATCATCGGACGGCAAAGTGACACGCACATGTTTTTCTCCAAATATGCTCAGGTTTCAATGGTTAAAATCCTTCGCGTACCTCCTGTTACACATTGTGTATAAATTATTTTTCTGGTCGGGAAGTCGCCTTCTCGGAAAAATTAAATCCTACGTAAGTATTAGGAGGAAAGAAAAATTAAACTCATGATAAATTAAAATGTAATTCAATAGTAGTACACAATCTGAAATACCCAAAGGAATTCAACGGATATTTCTGCATAAATAAATAGATATATTCGGCATATATCTATTTTCTAACGAAATTGAAGAAAGCGCGGAGTTATTTTTGTAAATTGATCGAGTTCTAAATGTAGGTACCTATGTACAATCTAAAATTATGCCTGAATTTTTTCTTTAGGATAATTTTATTAAAAGCGTAATACAGGGCGTCCAAGGGTTTAGTGCACTAACTTCGGCAGGCGGTTCCACGTGATGGCAAAGAAAATAAACAGAGCTGCTGACCGGCAATCAGATGGTCACGGGTTCAATTCCCGTTGGCGGCCAGTATCTTTTCTCGGAAGATTTTTTCAATGTAGATGAGTGTTTCAGGCTGATAATTATTGATTATAATATTTGTTATAAACACCTAGTTAAAACAGAGTTTTTTACCATATGCATGTATTTTCAACTTTCAAAACTTATTTTTTTTTGGTTTGATTGAGGTATGAACATTCCTTCCCAGTGATCGAAATTAACCACGCTACCAACCTTACTAATTTCCAATTTTAAACCGACGTTTATTGTGTGAATTAAATGCTAATGTAAATTAATTTGAGAAAAATGCATGTATGTTCGTGAGTTTGTGATTGATTTTTTTTTTTTTTTTTTTAATTTATTTATCTATAATATAATATATTTACAATGGTTTTATGTATATGCCTGTCTCACTAGGGTATACCTGTGTCGAGACAGGCGTACAGGTATATAAATGAATATTGTCGTTACAAGGATATTTAAGGTAAAATACATATCACTTTGAATAGAATTAAAACAGAAAGGTGATTGGAAGGGTGGTAAATCTTTTAAAGAGTGTTATTTTATAAATGTTGGAGATGAAGTAGAGAAGTAAATTCTGCATAATCTATTTAAAGGTCAATTTGACAGGATTCCAATATTTTCATTTATTTTCTAAGGATTAGGTTGTATGTGAATAGTTATTTTTGTCTATGTGTGATTTATTTTACAGATGTTTGTAATAGTGAGGCGTCCAATGCTTATAATTCCCAATTCGTCAATGCTTATGATTCCCACCAAAATGTGACGAAATGCATCATCAATTCACCGCTTTTCGCATGTTATTATTTTTACTTAAAATACAAAGTGAATTGACGATAACTTTTGTAATAATGTATTCGTCAAATAAAATATGTGTGTGTTTTTATTTTATTTTTCATTATTTGTAATTTTAGTTAGAAAAAATGTAAGGTAAGCCATTTATGTTTGCGTTAATAATTTTTTTATTTAAAAAATTATATGTTTCTATCGAATTATAAAATTTGATAACATATTTTACCATCTTACAAAAACAGTTTTTAGTTTTCCGATACTATCAGAAATATTTCATTTTATTTGGATTTATTGCTACGAGATAATTCGTCGTTTGTAGAACAGTGTACTATTTAATTTAAATACTTTTTTTTTTAAATGTGGGGATTTTCCTAATCATGGGTCTTTTTCAACCACCCTATACTACTAGAAGTTAAAATCTCTAGTCCACTACCAGCGCCTGTACTACGAGTGACCTCCTCGTGTGACTACGGAGCGGCTGCGAGCGCCCGCCGCTTTATGAATGTCACCTGACGTCACGGCGGAGGCTTTTGCGCAAGCGCCGTGCGCCCTTTATCGAGCGGCGCGCCAGGCGGGCGTCGGCTGAACTAGGGATGGGGAAAATGTCTAACGATATTTCAGTGATCGCAATGCCGATTTGAAAAATTTATTAAATTAGGTGGAGTACGTTTATTTTGAAATGAGGTGTTTTGATTAGTAAGGAATTTGTGAATGAACCTAATAAATTAGTGAGGAGCATCAAATACAAGAAACCTTAACTAACGATCAAAGAGAAGATTGGTGAAATGTTGTTAGTTTGAAAGCGAATTATTCATTTTCTTTAATTTCAATCTCTAATTTAAAAAAATATAATTAAAATACTATAGTGTGTAGGGTAATCGTGTAGTTTCAGAATCCCTCAATAGATGTCGTTAGTATTACGAAGAGGTGCTTTATCCCAACAGATTAAGTATGATATCAGAAGAGTACCATCTGTCGTCGTTCGTGTCTTATATACGAACGGTTACGATGATTGCCGAAGGTATCTGAGAGTTGGGCGAGCGCCTTGAGTCCACCAGCGAGCAGTCTCAGTACTCCTTAGGCCCTACTCAAGTAAGGACTTCAGTCCAGTTCAAAATATTCATTGTAAATCTATACAATAACTTGATAAATCAACTAGTAATCACACGAACCTCAAATTTATTTGGATGTTACCTCACGCATCTAAAGTTGAATTATCCATTGACATTAACAAATATAACAAAAAATTAATAACCTCACCTCGTGACTCAAAGTACAGTCCAAAATTCTTGGTTTTTTTGGCTGTAGTCTGTACAGTAAAGATTGTCATGATGGTGGCCATCCTCCAATAGAACAAACAAATTGAAGAAGAAGAAAATTTTTTTAAAAAACGTTTTTTTTTCACTATTTTCTACAACGATCCCTTGGAGACGCCTTGTCGATATAATTGAAAAACGTTGTGAAAATTCTATTTTGAAAATTAAATTTCTGTGTCAATTAGAAAAGGTTGTTTATTTTGATTTATGTCAGGTTTACCTTTAAAAAGTACTTTCAAAACCCAAAAGGGTTGGAGGGTTTATTAGAGATTTCTCATCATTTCATCAGTCATCGAGATATCATCTAATGAATGTTTCTGTGTTTGTCACTACTTATGCGTTCTTAAACTGTTCATCCCATTGCGATGAAACTTTGGTGATTTGATGTACGCGTGCCCGCAATGGTTTCTAAATGTAATAGTGAGCTCTGGCATTATGAAATTATTTCCTTTACTAAGCACCTGATTACGATGAGACTTTGGTGAGTTGGTGTGCGCACGTCCGCGAAGGTTTTTATATAGACTGGTGAGCTCTGGCGTTATGAAAAATGTGTAAATATTTTGCAGTAGGTGGCGAATTATTTGAAAAAATGAGTGTATTTCATATAGTTTAGGGGCAGGGAGGGAAGAAAAGGGGGGTTTGCGGGGGGGGGGAGACGAGGACGATGTAGGGGTAACGCGGGAGGCATGAAGAAAGGAGGATGGCGAACGGGATGAATGGGAAAGGACACGCAGTGAGAAACAATTTCTTTATTTAATTGGCATAGGATCGCAACTCGCTAGTTTCTTATAAAATACTGGCACAATAATCCACACGTTAAACGCAAGACGATATTTACATCTAGAGCCTCAAAGAGAGGGTATTTTCTTGGTTTGTATCGATCTCGCGTCGAGATGGGAAGCCCCATCACTAGGGGTTGATTCTGCCCCGTGCGAGTCTGAGTCAGTCTGTGTTAGCTAGCGGGCACAGCTGACGGCCGCCACCAGCGCTTATTCTCCAAAATACTATTTCCCGATAAAACCCATCATGGCGGTCGCCACCTGCCCTAGAGCCTAGTGACGGAACACCAACCGATGGAGAAATTCGATCGCGCGCCCTAATTTATATTACACCCAAATAATACCAATAAGTTTCGTTATTAGATTCACTGCGTGCGGCAACGTGTTAAGTGTGTACAGTTATGGATTTAGAACGAGAATTTTACTGAGGTAAGGTCGTCTCAATTCTGGGTGACCAGTAAATGTTTATTGACTGGAAGGATGCTGACTGCGATTTGTTCTGATTGCACTTTAATATCTATCCTCTGTTCTGACTTCAAATAATCTCAGGATACGTCTTTGAGCTATCTGCGGGAGATGTATCTTTAGATCCATCCCAAAGATTACAATTCAAGGCGATTTTCTTACAGCTGAATCTGTGGATTTGACATCATTCAGATTTATATTGAAATCATATTATTTTTATTAGCGACTCAAAATCATTCTTTGTATTCAGATTTTAAACTTTTTTTGGCAAATATATTCTTCAATGCTAAATAATATAAACATATCAGAGAGTATGCTTTTGAATTATCACTTATTTGAGTTTCTTTCAATATCTTAACAATAATTGCAAAAATGTTATTACTTATTTATTGTTAAGGCAAGTTTAAAATCATTTAAGACTTCCAAGAAATGTAGCTTTGAAGCTCTGTTAATTTCTTGCACGCACTCTTATAATATTCGATTTAAAGCTAAACAATGTAGGTTACATTGAATTTCGTCAGACCTCGTATTGAATAAATTCCAGTAACTTCACGTAGACAAGTGACGTAGATGGTTTTTCTATCGTTTTGCTTATTTATTTTGATATCGTTTTATGGCATGAAAGCTTTGACTGTTATATTTCGTTACCGTTGGATTCTTGTGGTATAATATAAGCTATCAAACGGTTAGAATTGAAGAAAAGCTTTGATCTGTCGTTTTCAGATCTATTAAAGAATATACTCGTTATTTTGGATACGTTAACTGTTGCTTGCGTTCTTCTCAGAGATGCATGATATGATTGGCTGATTATGCTTTCGTAATGTTGGCCTATTTAATAACCCTTGCAGTTAATGTCACAATAAAACTTCTATTTCAGCCACTATTGTTATTTCACGTTCCGTATGCAGATTTTTTACATTTTGAACGTATATTTACATGTGTATAAGTTTACTGGTAGACTTCAGCTTGATGTTTCAGTGATATTCACGTATTATGAACTAGACTTACAATGCATGACACAAATAATGTTAATAAACTGTGGAAAGCGATCTTTATTGGACTTCGTTCAAATGTTCACGACCAACATTATTCAATGGCAATAGGATTGTTTATTATAAAACTGTTTGAGGTTATTGTATTGAAAATTAATAAATAAATTCAAGGCTTTTGGGGTGTTGGGTTGTTTTAGAATGTCAGCATACCTTACGGAAACCAACCCCGTATTTTCAGAAAAAAGAGTGGGTGGAGCGTAGGTGTTAGGTAGTGGGTAGTGGATTCCCACTGCGAGTCTTCCATTGAGCTTTCGGGTGGGTAGAGTCTACGTAGTTTATAGGTACATGCGTCCAAAAGATATTATCTTACGCGTATAGGGGATGGTCACCACACAAATATAATAGGGGGTTTTATATTATATCTCGATTGTATTCAAATCAATTGAAATGATTATTTTTTTAATTCCATGTGAAAAAATGTTCTGAAGAATATTCAAATCAAAAGCTTTTCAACTAAAGAAAACAGTTTATATTTATTGATGTGGGGTACACTATTTTTATAACAGTTTCTATTTTCGGTTGTCTATTTCTGAACTTTAAAAAAACCAGGAATAAGTTTATTTTTTAAACAAACCGGCAGATAGGTGTACTGGAACAATGATATTGAATTGAATAAAAAAATACGGGAATTTCTAATATGTATATGTTCAGCTTCTATACCTCAACCATAATATTCTTTCATATCTTATAAACCTCAACTATAACTTTCTTTTATGTCTAATATAGTAACTCAACCATAACATTCTTTCATAAAATCTTATATACCTCAACTATAACATTCTTTCAACGGTTGGTAAATAATTTTTTTCTAAAATGATCACTACTAACTACTAACTAACTGACCATCACGCCTTTTCCCCTCAGGGGTAGGCGAGAGGATGGACCGCCGAATAGTTCGAGCTTGATATACTCATATCCATACATCGTCTCTTCTTCTTATCTATCTGTTATTCTGACTCTTAACATGGCCCGACTCAAATATTTGGTTCTCTTGATTTTGCCATTTTTTTGTGTAAATGCCTCACAAGAGTCCCAGCTGCTCCCGTCTGGAACCAATGAGACTATGGCATCCCCATTGGGGTATGTTGTGAGACTGAAGGCAGTGGGGAGGGGATGGATAGGGAAGAGGAAGGTGGGGAAGTACCTGGCTATTCAGATCTCGTCACCAAACACGGCTAAAGCCATTTCAAGAAAATTTTCAATTCTTAATGGTGGTCTTATACCAGGGCGATACTGAGAGTATCTTCCACTCTGGAAAGTGCCGCAAATATACTATACTAAATTATTTTTAATGAATCAATTGTGAAATAAACAAATTAATTAAATCATATTTATTTGCCCACGCCTTACCCCTCCTCGACCATGCCGGCCGCCATGTCTTCCACGGGCGTCCCCGACTTCTTCTACCATTCGTTTGCGCATCATATTATATTAATAGTATAGCCCCGAAAGAGGGCGTTAATAAATAATTTAATATTCTCGTTACACTTCTGTTTTCGTTAATTTTTTTTATTTATTTTTTACATGAAGGACTACCGCACAAGAGTCCCAACTGCTCCCGTCTGAAGCCAGTGAGACAATGGCATCCCTAATTGGGGTATGTTGTGAGGCTGAGGGTAGTGGGTAGGGGAAAGAGATAGGGAAGAGGAAGTAGGGGAAGTACCTGGCTATTTAGATCTGGTCACCAAACACGACTAATGCCATTTCAAGCAACGTTTCAATTCTGAATGGTGGTCTTACACCAGGGTGATACAGGGAGTATCTTCCACTCTGGAACGTGCCGCAAATATAGTATATATTATGTTAAATGAATAAATAGTGAAATAGCACAAATATAATTTATTTGACACGCCGGGAATCGATCCCGCGACCTTCGGTGTGCGAGTTAAGCGCCTTACCGCTGCACTACGCCGGCCGTCAAATGTAAATTTAAGTTTTATTATTTTACTACGCCGGCTATACTAGTTTTATTTATTTTACTATGCCGGCCGTCTCTAAATATCGCCGATATACCATATAAGTGTCCCTATCATAATATTACTCATACGCTTACATCAGCTTTGCACTCCTTGCAAACACCACATACCTCACACAATCATATTTGGTTTTAGCACACATAAGTGTGTGTTCAAAGTAACTACAATAGACAATTTATTTAAAAAATATTCAATTCTACAAACTTTCAAAGAAATACAGCTAAAAAAATTACATTTCAATATCTCAGCAAGATATGAAAACAATATTAAAATCCCAAAATTTAATACCAAGCACATCCAAAATTCCTATCTGTATCATGGTATAAATTATTTCAACAAACTCCCATTAGAAGTAAAAATTATTGAAAATAAAAGTAAATTCCAAACTAAATTAAAAAATTACCTGAAACAACTGTAAGAGTTACATTACTATTTCACTTCATTTAAATCTGTTAATCGACACATCTCAAGTTTCTCTTACTATATCTATTGTTAATAGTTGCAAATTTATTATTCACCTACTCAAATGATAACATTGATAATATAATTGAGTATGAATTCACTCACCAAATACAAGAGCCTTGTCTCTTTATGGTGAGGAAAGGCTTTTATTACATTAATATTACAAATCTGTTTAATATGTAAAAAAAATGTATAATTATTGTAAAAACAAACAAATATTAAATAAATAAAATAAAAAAATAAAAAATTAAAAAAGTCTCAGAGATCTCATTTCTACAGTAACCAGTCCATTAAGGTACCGTATGGAAATCGTGGGGTAATTACCACAACTAAATCTGAAATCAGCATTTTTGAAACGGCGGAACGGGGAAACGGCGTGATGGTTAGTTAGTTAGTTAGTTAGCATTTTTGAGTTAATAACACACTAAAAAGATAACTTTATTTCCTCATCCATTTATTTTTTTAATTTTTTTTATTTCGTGAAATTTTATTGGTTACAGATTAAAGATTTTTGGTTTTTTTTGGCTACCACACTAGGCTAAAGCCTGTATTGTGGTAGTCATAAATATAAATAAATGCTATACAAACAGAAAAGTCGTAAAGCATTGGAATCATCAAGTTACTTGATGTTTTTTGTGGGCATCTCCAAAAACGATCGTTTATTTCTATAATTATGTAACTCTAGTTATCACAAGTATATTTCCATGTTTCAATTAGGCAACTAGACTTAGCTGGTTGTTATACAAAAATTTGTGGAATTTTCTATGTTGATTTCATTGCAATTTGTTTATGTAAAAACTAGGTAAGTATGTAAATAAATACATACAAAAGTTATAAGCTGTTTTCTTTTTTCCGAAACATTAGCATTATGGTTTCCAACACATCAATCTAAGATTTAATCATACTTATTAATATAAATAATCAACAACCGATTAGTCAGATTGATTACCATCTTATAATTCAACTTCCCAACAAAACTGATTACAGGGTTACTTATTCATAAAAATTGCCCCAAATGTATTAGACGAAGAAAATAATTATACGGGGATAAATATTCTTCACATTAATAAATACATGTAGGATTACGAAAGATTTTTTAAATATTTATATTGAGGGATCAGTAGGATTTATCGGTCCAGTTAGGATTTCATCAGAGCCGAACCCTCTGATATGAAAATATCTGGAGTCGGTGAAATATTTTCCCATTATGTTTCTGGTGGATTAAAGTATTGTTCTTGTATTGTTTTGTATTTATTATACTTATATAGTGCACTTACATTGCGTGAATTTACTAGATAATCATTTGTTGAAAAGTGTGTGGAAGGGTTGGGAAAGATTTAACCCGGACACAAAATCTGGAACACCGTTTAATTTTTTTTTTTAAAGGAAAATGTTTAGATAACTTAGAAGCCTAAGAAAGCCGTTGAATTTAATGTTTCAAAAACCCAATCGTTTCTGATTACGTTTAAAAGGGATCGAAATGAAAATCTAGTCTCCTTCAATGGAAGTAATCTCCCCAACAGGCCCTCTATTGATATGCTTCGTGTAAAATATAAGTTACCAGCTGAGGTACGGGGGCTCCATCGAAGCCAGAGTTAAATTAGTCTTCCAAAAACTAGGCATCCTGTACAGGGCGCGCAGATAATTTAATAGTACACAAGTTTAGACCGGTCAGTGGTTGAGTGGGTATAGCGCTTGGGTCCCACACGGGCGTCGCATGTTAGATTCCTCGGCTGGCTAAGTCCTCCATCACAACACAAGCAAAATTTTCGGCTTTCTGTGGTGGTAGTAGGAGATTTTGAAACATTGTTGGGTTATTCGTAACCCGGGAATGAAAAACAACTACTACTAACCCTGTACAAATTGCAAGTGCGCCCCACGGTTGAATTTTGCAGCCATCTCTGTTTGCCCTGAAGGAACAGTCGTTCCGAAACTTCTCGGCGTAAATAAAATATGTAAGTGGTTCTAACAAAGAATTATTGCTTCATTTAAAAAAAATAGTGTTCATTGGCAGTAACAAACTACGCCATTTTTTTTTTAACATCTAACAATGATGGAAACCAAAATTTCCTGCGAATTCCCCAAAATGTCCCATTAAAGCTTTTATTTATACGATCATTTGTGCAATAAATTGTCGTTGACACGTTAAATGCATTCTATAACCGCAAGTATTGCAGTGTAATGCATCCGGTCTTTGATGTATTCACCAACTGGGACATGTGAAACTGAACGCAGCCTACATTCATTACAATAACAGACGCATTATCAGGCCAAATGTTAATTAACGTCTTTATAATTAAATCAACTGGTCAAATATGGCACCAAATATTGTATTGTTAACAGAGATTGTTATGATATATTGGTGCAAATTAAAAGTACCTCCCTACTTGCTTAAATTGAGCTTGTAAAACGAAGACCGTACGATGTTGGTAGTTCTTAGTCGAAGAATGATACAGTTAAAAGTGATCGAATTGTTGATAGAGCACTAGCCATGTAAGCAAAGGGTCCTGGGTTCGAGTCCCGGAGGTCCCAATATATTTTTCTGATTTTTCTGTCTCCAAATCTTCGATTGAATTTCACTAATAATGTTTTCATTTAGTTAAATATTATAATCTGAGATTTTACTCATAAAGTTAAAAATAAAAAATAAATATTCATCCTAGACTTGCAGAAGTCAATAGCTGTCGCGTATTAAAATAAAATGGATAAAAATTTATCCAGACACTATCTAGATAGAATTTAGTTCGAATCGAATCTTGCAATCTACTACACTATATAAAGAGGTAAGATTTGTTTGTTTGTTTGCATCGAATAGGCTCCGAAACTACTGAACCGAAATTCTTTCGCTGTTGGGAAGCTACACTATTCCCTGGTGACATAGGCTATATTATATTTTCAAAAAAATTAGGGATCCTTACTAAAACTCCAATAATGCAACCCAAGGTGTAAAAAAATTTCCTAAAATATTCTTTACATCGCGTGTGCTGCGAAAACTATTGATGATAGAATAAAATAATGTACTACGACTTTGTAGAACACATCATTATTTACAAAAAAGGTCTTGATAGCATATGTCTAACTATTATGGTTATGCCACGATAAGTATTCTTTTATTTTAAAAATTTAATTAATATGTCGCCGCTTGAAAAGGCTCTTTATTTGTATCTTGGTGTTAATCCTTATCAAAATAAATTACTTTATATTCAAGAAAGCTTCAATACCTTTATTTAACTTTTTGAATTTTTCAATTCGAATATTTCATTAGAAAGATATCACGAGTTTAATAATGTTAGTATTAGAAAAAAGTTTCGGCTACGGGCCGGGCGGGAAAAGAGTCAAGAAATGAAGTGCCAGGGGGGTTGGCGGGACGGGGGAGCGGGAGAGTGGTGGCGGGGAAGGTGGAAGTGGAACGCTGGAGGGGAACGCACGGGAAAGGACATGCAAGGAGTAACATTTTATTTATTTGAATATGGCATTGCAACGCATGCCGGGAAACAGCTATATATTATAAAAGAAAATCCAAAAAAACGCGCGGACCGCAAAAACTCAGAAACGAGTCCCGGTACGATCAAGGGAGTTATAAGGTGTGGTAGATCTCTGTCCCCTCTCGGGAAAAAGGTACCCGTTTTTACCTAAAGGGCGTGCTTTTGAAGATATAAGGGCTGGAAGTTTCGCCCTCTTGAAATTTCGGAAAGTTCAAGAAGGTTCTATAGAACTCTAGAAAGTTCTGGAAGGGGTGGCGGAGTACGTCGTGGAATGTTCGGGAATAGGGAATCGGGATCATCATTGTGAAACATTCCATAACACTCAAATGTTTTCCTGAGCGAAGCCGGGTAACCCAGCTAGTCATTTATAAAGATAGCACATGTGCCTTAAGAAAATGGAGATAATGTTGGTAGTTCTTAGTCGAAGTATGATACAGTTAAAAGTGACCGAATTGAATATCAGCTCATTTGGTAGAGTATTTGCCATGTAAGCAAAGGGTCCTAGGTTAGAGTCCCAGAGGTGCCAATGTCTTTTTCTGATTTTTCAGTCTCCAGATCTTCGATTAAGTTTCGCTAATAATGTCTTAATTTAATTAAATATTATAATTTAAGTATCATAAGGTTAAAAATAAATAAAAAATAAATTGGTTAAATACGTTGGGTTATGTTATGGGCTAGATTTCAAATATTATAAGTGAAACTTCTACAGCCCCGCTGTGATTTGGATTTCGGATGAAACGGAAATGACCATTCACCTGCGACGCATCAACTGCGCTCATTGGCCGCTTTGATCATGATGTCACTTTTAAAGGCTCCTATTGGTTCAGATATAAAACGGAAATTATGCTAGGTCTGTGCTCATTGGTCGCTTTGATTATGACCTCACTTTTCAAGTATTGGTTGAGATTGTTTTGGTAAAGTTTCGCTTCTACCGCGAGTAAACTGCACACGATTTTTTTAATATCTTTTCATAATTTTTTGAAGGGGTGTTGAAATTGTATGATTCTGAGTTGTCGTGGAACCAATAAAAACAAATCTGAGATGTTTTGATTTAGCATGGTAGATAATATAATGGAGTATGATCGTATAAGTTTTTTTTTTTAATTAGTTCTTGAGGAAAAAAATTCCCTCAGGGCTTATGTCATCTTTGGAGATGCCTTGTGAAGGGTTTTTGAAGGAAAGGAAGGAGAAGAAGATCTACTAAAGTATGGGGGATGGGTAGATATCTGGGGTTCAGTGTGCCCAGGAGTAACGGACTTATGTATCCATCCCTCCCACTGCGGTGCAAGTTCGATGAGTTGAGAAAGTCCGGCTGAAGGGAGGAAAAGGTCTCCCTCAATCGGTCTCCCCTAATCCGGCTGCCACGTAGTAGGTGGGCAAACGCATATGACGCCAAGACCTAGACAAACCTCACTCCACTCCATGAACCCGGGCACCTCTGCTAATTCACCAAACTTTGCGAACACCTATGGCAGGGGTGTCTGTTATCCAATAGTGGTTGACGGGGCGGCAGTACCCATAACCGCCTTCTAAATTGAAGTATTCTCAAAATAATATTGTATTTTTAGAGTAAAATCACTTTAATTTTTGCCTCAAGAAAAAAAATTGGAAAGAATGTTATTTTCCTGCAGTTAAGTAGAAATTTCAAACCCTACAGCTCAAGATGAAAATAACATAACTCGCTGAAAATTATCACACTATAACCCTCACAACATTTTATTTCTTTCGCATGTCAACGAAAAATGTTTCATATTAAGAAAATTCACATAAACCTGTGACAATATATTCAAACCTATCGATATAAATATTATATGAATTTTTCATTGTATTGTATTCTCGAAAACACTAATTAAATATTGGCAACTTAATTGATAGAGTGCTCGTCCTAACAGAACACTATTTCCAGAGGCTACCCTTATTTTAATAATTGAATCTCCCAGTGGGCGGGCAGTGAGGGCGGTGTGCGAGGGCGGGGGAGGGGGTGTGGTGCGGATGCACAATATTATCGGCCCCAGCCACCCTCAAACAACGCAAGGGTGGAAATCAGATCGGATGAAATACGTTTATCGATGGCATTTTCCATTTATGCAACCTTCGGGTCATTGTGGACTATGTGATTTTGATTCAAAGGGTTCATTTTTTTTTCAATTTAACAGTCACTATATTAAGATTTTATGAAAGACTAGCTTTTACCCACGACTTCGCTCGCATAGTATTAGTGGGAAATTACTGGCATAATTATTGGCATAATTGTTATTATTCTTGCTTTTTTGTCTAATAAAAAATAATTATTGTTTAATAGAAAATTTCAAAATTTGAGAATGACATTTCGCAAATAAAAATTCTATTTTAGAAAATATTTAAATTATAAAAACAGAAATTTATTTTAAGTACCTACTCCCTTTATTAGTATTTTATTCATATTTGAATCCAGAGTAACCTAAAAAAATAAGAAAATTACAGTCCACTTCAAACGCTATGCTTTATAGCAACGTTATGCTTTTTGTTCGGAGAATAAACATTTGTAGAGATATGTAGATATTAACTACGACGCCAAAAAAGTACTCTTTTTAATCACAACAAAGCACTATTTTTAAGCCTAACATTTAAAAAAAAATTGTTTTCAAGGTAACACAATTTGTTTGACGTTTGCAATAACTCGATTTTGTTAGGGACAGAAAACGTATAATACATAATTCCATAACGCCACAGCTCATTCATAACGCCAGAGCTTACCAATATAAAAAGCCGTTGTTACTCGCAAATAATGTAGCTTTCGATTAGTGAAAGAATTTTTAAGTTCCATTCGATATTTATTGCGTGAAAGAGTAAAGACCATCCAACCGTCCAACCATCCATACAAACTTTCGCATTTATAATATTAGTAAGATTTGTCCTCTTTTTCTTTTTTCAAGTCTTAAGATGGTTAAAATTCGAAATAGCACAACGAGAAATAAATAAATAAAATATAACTATCGTCCAGTTGATCAGTCACTATTCCCAAATGCTAAATTTTGAGATAATGTGGAAAGCAATAGATGAATGCTCACCAAAAATCAAATATTATTTACACGTGACTGTGTGTTACATACTGCTGTAAAATAACATCGGAAGGCATAACGGTCCTGCACATTAGGATGATATTTTAAAATATAAAATATCCTACTAGGTAATGACACAGAAAACATCCACATTTTGTTTAATTCAATAGATTTGGTTGTGTTTATGAGTAATCTGTGTATTGTACCAGATAGAGGGTTACATATGACTGTATACTCAACTCAAATTTCCATTTTTTGGAAATGTTTGACTGATCAACTGGACGATCGAAATATGAAAAGAAATTTAAGGCTTTGGTGAATCTCATATTAAAGTAATCCCCCTTAATATTAAACTTTTTTTATATTTTACGTAACTGATCAACAATTGTTTGCGATACATAAATAATAGTTGTGTGTTGTGTAAACATGAAGACTGAACTCATAACACTAATCGAATTGACACACAGTCTGCACAAAATTTTAAAAGAACTTCTTTTAGTTCAATCCAAAATTTGTTGAAGTTTTCAGATCAAAATTATTACACCATCACCCGATGTTAAAAAAAATCATTTGTCATAATCCAAATTTATACAAATAAAAACTCAGATAAAAAAAAACTTTTTATGTAAAAATAGATGTTTTAAATTTAAATATCACCGAAGAATACTTAATTACATGAATGAATACTAAACAACTAAAAATATTGTAAATAATTGCGTATTTTTAATTTTTTCTACATCAGAGCCACACATGATTTCCAACTGCTTCCAAACGTCTGGAGCAACTGAGACTATGGCTTCCCCGATTAGGGTATATTTTGAGGCTGAAGATAGTGGTAGGGAAGGGAAGGAGATGTCAATGAAGAAGATGAGATACTACCTGGAGATTCAGGTCTGGTTACCAAACACGGCTAATGCCATTTCAAGCAATCTGCATAATACTGTAATATGCTTAAAAAAATGGAATTTAAAAGTTACCCCATTCTGAAAGATGACTTTGATCAACGTATTTTTTTTCACTCCCAAACATGTATAAAAATTTATCTAAATGTATTACGATAGTTTAAACATGTGCAATGAAATAAAATTTTCCGACGATTTCGAGTTTTTATAGCGAACTACTAGGGGTGACCTGTGGCAGAAGGGTTGGTTATCCAATAAATAGTATGCATACCCGCCTCACAAATTGAAAATAAATATAGAGAATATGAATAAATAAATAAACCGTTTTGGGTAGATATTTTTCTTTGTGAAAATGATCCTCAATTCACAACACAAAAAAACGATCTGGCAATGACTATCAAACTTAGTTAAACTTCACAAAATCACGATATTATTTATTTATCAATATTAATTGCCTTCCAAATTAGAACAGTTTTAGATACTTACAGGTATATGGTGGACAGATACGCATTTATGTCGTAGTATCGGTAGAATTCACCCATCACATTATTCAGCGGCCGAGAATTCAAATTTCATTGAAAGATGGTCTTGCGATCATACCCTTGCAAGTGTACAGGGCGGTTCCGATGAGAAAGATTGATTATTCTCCGTACCAGCATTTTAAAGTAATAACTCAATATCGATTTTATTTCATTCAAAAATTTGCTTAAATACTTACCTAGATTCAAGTTAGCAATAAAAATGCTCAAAGGCAGATGGTAAAATTATTAAAATTTTGTAAATTTTAAAATTATTTTTTGATAATAAGTATTATTTTTTTAAGCAAAATAAGTGTAAAAAAATCTGAAAAACATTAGTTTGCAAGACCGTAAATAAATAGACAAACTGAAGTATTTTCGTCACAAAATACGTGAGCGTATTTTTATAATGATTTTATTTTAACTAAAATAAAAAATCGGAAAAGCAGCTTTCTTTAGTGATTTATTGATTTATTTTACTTTAACATAACTTTACCAGGTAAAATATATATATTTTTTTTATCAATTCATTTATTTTTTGTAGAAAAGTGTCGATACAGCTGAATTTAATTTAAAAATGACAAATTTCTGGTTACGTCTGGTTATTCCCTCCTAAGTCAGGGCATTATGTCGACAAGAATAGGCAATCCACGAATCTTAGGTAATCTTGACTAACAATATGGAAATCTTGAGGGAAATTGAACCTTGCCGGAAAGAATTGTTGTTTAAAACAGCCTTTAGTTAGTTGTCGATATTCCCGCGCGTAGAACGGTCAATTAGTGTTCGATACTCTTAGATCTGATGTTAGATGCTGACTTACTACTGGTTCAAAATAAGACGCTTGAGGCCTCCGTGGTCGGTGGGTAGCACTCAGAAGGTTGCGGGTTCAAATCGCAGCGTCCGCAAGAATATTTTATTTGATTGAAAAAAGTTATTTCATAGTTTGACCATTTAAAATAATATCAGGTATATTAGCGGAACGTTGCAGACCGGAAGATACTCTCAGTATCGCCCTGGTGTAAGACCACCATTCAGTATTGAAGCATTGCTTGAAATGGCTTTAGTTATTAGATCTAAGTAGCCAAGTACTTCTACACCTTCCTCTACCCTATTTTCTTCCCATCCCCACTACCTTCAGCCTAACAACATACCCCAATTGGGGATTCCATAGTCTCACTGACTCCAGTCAGTTGGGAGCAGTTGATGTTCTTGTGCGGCATTCACATAAAAAATAGTAGGTCTGGACTGTTAAAACTTTTTTTTAGAGATAGAAAAATATTTTTAGGTTACGAATAAACTGACAATTTTTAAATTTATTCCTCCTAGGTAGGTATTACCATCTGAATGAGCGTAAAATGTTGTTTCAGCAGTTACAGCAAACTTAGCAACGACCTCTTAGTTTAGCTCATATGCGGAGGTTTAACCCCGCGACGCCTGGGTAGGAACACGACGTTTCTTTCCATTAGGTTACTAAACTGTACCATGTGTGCAACTTGACGTTTACCCGATAGAAATATATAAAATCTCCAATAGCTCTAAGGAGATATTTCACAATCCTTCTGACAGCCTATCTACGGGATAACGATTATTTTCAGTTTACGATTTACCATATATTTATATTTGTAAAGTCCGAGTCAACTATTTGGTATTCGAACCTATGAATAGTGGATATATAGGTATAACATAAGTTAGACCAGTTTTCTACATATTACGAGTGGTCAGTGGCTGAGTTTGGGTCCCACCCAGGCTTCACGTGTTCGATTCCTCGACTGGCTAAGTGGTCCATCACGTCACAAGCAACATTTTCCACTTACTGTGGTAGGAGTAGGAGATTTACAAAGATCGTCGTGTTATTCGTAACGTTTGTGATGTTTGTCTTTCTTTAAAAAAAAACGAGTGTGCTTTAGACTTTAGACCACACGACTGAAGTTAAACTACAAGACAAACCTCGCCCCATGGACCCAGGTATCCCTGCTAAGTTACCAAACGTAGCGAACGGGGTGACCTATGACCTAGGGGTGACATATGACATTTGTTGAAATATGACCATAGGGTGACTTATGAGCTTGGGGTGATCTACGACCTTGGGGTGACCCACGACCTTGGGGTGACCATCCTTATCCTTATCCTTATCACTCCCTAAGTCAAGCGTGCGTAAAGGCCCGACCGTTCGCCTCACCCGATCACCGTCCGCATCGATCACCGTTCGCATCGTTTACCTAATTAGCATCGATTACCGTTCGCATAAAATATATATATACTTTTTCGTAATGCATTCAGCAGCATACCCCCCATGTCGAGCGTGCGTAAAGAAGTTTTTAAAAATAATTTGTTTATTTATTAATTAACGTTGTCCTATGGATAAGCTATAAGGAGATGGTGAAATACCTACTCCCTATAAATGTTGTTTACATAGAATGCTTTATGTCTACGAGGTCATTTGAATAGTTCGCGTAGCGCAATTAAAGTTTACTGCTATATATAATGCCCCAGAATTTACCTTCGCAATTTTATTAACACGATCGTTAAATAATGGAAACGCACAAATATATTATTATGTATCAACAGTAAGCTATGAAGTAGATACTACCAGTGGCGTGCATAGCGCTTTGACCGGCTGTAGCTTTTCATTTACATTAGACGTTTCACCCTATGTACGCTTCGCGTGTTATTGAATAATGAACGTAATTGAACTGCTTTTTAAATACAACATAATGTGTCATTTTCGAAGACCCAATTCAAATATATTATTTTTCTTTCCCAACAACATGACACATAGGTATAATTGGTCGAAATGTTAATTATTCACATAAGAGTTATTATTTGAAATGACGTCACAAGCCAACCTAATGAAATCACAACAAATCCAAAATGTTTTCCAAAAATTTTCCTAACATTATTTCCCAATTTTCTTTAGAAGATATCGTATTTCGCGAGGCAGAGTATATTATAACCATTTAAGCAAAATTTTGGTCGTGATTAATCCCTTAGGGGGCATACATTAATAACGTGAGCTCAAAAAGGGGGGGGGTCCAGCAAAATCTCACGTTACTTGAAAAGAATATACGAAGTGACCCAAATTTATCTCACCGAGGGGGGGGCAAGGGTCTTGATTGAAAGAAAAACTGCTCACGTAATAAATATATGCCCCCTTACCAGGTCAAGAATTGGGAAGGTCCCAGACTATTTGTTTTTAGTTAAATTTATTACCGGTAAACAGGTCGTTTAATAATTTAATTTTTACCAATAATTGGTTACCCGCCTCACTAAACAATATCTGTTCTGAAACAGATAGCGGACATTTTAAATATTTTAAATGTTAAATACCGCTACATACGGGATACAAAGATTAAACACCGTTTTTGGTCCTTCGAGCTGGAGTTAAACCCAATATTATAATAATATGTATTAACGCGAGGTTTTGTGTTTAAAACTTTTAATTTAAAAATTCGTGAGTCTTAAGCAGAAGTTTGCATATAAAACGATACGGCCATGTCATTTTATATTATTATTACCATAAATTATGGAATAACTAGCTATAAAATGCATCGTGCAAGAACACCGCGTCTATTGCAAAAGTGCAGCATGGAAGTTTGCCAAGTTTAAGCTTCCTTAGGTCCAGAGCAAGAACCATCAGACCAGCTTTAAATTGATATCATAATGTTTCCTGGCTTAGCGAAATAACTATGTAACTGCGTGGTTTTACAAAAATCATTTTATGACCCAGTGGAATACAAACTGGTAGTATAATATTTTGTTGAAATGCTAATAATTAAATCTCATTCTTGCAAGCTGCGATTAATCGGGAGATAAAACTTAGGTTACTTTTTAAAAGCCTTCCTAAGTTTAATGTTAATTTTGACATGCTGTAGCAATAATAACAGAAAATGCATTTTTTGATGTTTGTTCTGGTATTTAACTTGGCAGGAAATGTGGATTTTGTTCACTACAATCTCATCAATCTTAGAATAAATCAATACGTACCTATATAATATTATTAAAATACTATTAAATCAACAAGGAATTATTTCCGTTCTCATTATTATAGAAGTTGTGAAGCTGATTGTCCATTTGGTAGACCTAACAAAATAGATTATAAGTTTTCATTCTACACATTGAAAAATGTACATACTGATAGTAATGATTATACGCTTTGTGTCAATCACAAATAGAATATGGGATGTCGTAATGGGGACTGCCTTGAGCACTCACACACAGCGGCTTAACATAGCTCAAAAAGTAGCGCTAATGACAATACTAAAAAATTCCGGTTAGAACCGGCAGAAGATATATTTTAAAACTTTATATTTTAAAGTCTACAATGTACAGAAACTTTATTCAAAAAATATTTTATTTTAACCTAAAAAACATATCTGAATACTCCACTGCCCAACATAAATACTCAACCAGTGCAATAAGCCAAAATATACTGGTTACTCCCAGTTTGAACACAGGTTTTGGACTTAGAAATATTAAATTCGTTGCTACGAAAGTGTACAACGCTCTACCAAATCAAACAAAAATATAACGGAAACGAATGTATTTGAAACAAAAGCAAAAACATGACTGAGCGAGAGAAATTACAAACTTTACGAAAACCTGGCCACCTCAGATATACTAATATTATATTTTATACCAAAATCATGTACAATCTTTGCCATGAAACTAATAAAAAAAACAAAAATTGCGATTTTTTTTTGAAAACGTGTTCCAATACTTATTGCGTTACTTTTGTCTAGAAATTGTATTTAATCGGTTTTTAACGTAAAATCATTACTTAAATCCGAAAAAAAGGCGATGCACGCCACTGTGCGAATTAAAGTAAAGTAAAGAGACTAGTTGAAGGAGATCTTTTGACCTCTTCAGTAGGTCTCTCAGCAGTTGGACCGCAGTGGAAGGGATGAATTCATTCGTCGTCACTTCTGGACATACTCACCCCCAGATTCCTATCCACCCCTCACACCTTTTCCATTCCCAGAACTTCATCTCCTTCCTTTCCCCAAAAAGACCCTCCACACAACATCCCAAAAGATGAAATAGGCCCTGAGGGGAATTATTTTCCCCAGGGCCTCCTGTGTGGAGCTGATATAAAAGAAAATATTTGTTATCATTCCTAAAAATTAAAAGATAAATCTATGTTTTTCTGTACAAAGGATCTTAGTGTTTTTATTATAAATCAACCCGCCCCATAAATCCCTCAGTTTCCCGTATCGGGTAGTTAAGTGACGGTACTGAGATAAAAGAGCTTTTTATCCGTGACCACATACCATAAACCTAGTGGGAATTGATCGGTGTAAGACCATCATGGGCCGTCATAGAGCTTTATACGAAAGACAAATTAATAACCAGGGAATTATTATACGAGTAGATAACATTCCGATGCAATATGTTTTAGGTAATATCTTAAAATACATAATTCTTATTATTTTCAGTAATGGTATAAAGAAAAGCATAATAAATTTGAGTTAGTTGGTTGTTCCAGTAGTACCCGCTCAAAAAGAAGATGAAGGAGAGATATGTAAATACGAATGTTAGAGGAAGCGCGCTAATATTAAAAACGAAAATATTTAAACAAAAATTTTGATTTTTTTTTTATATTCATGACTAGTTTAAAATAGAGCAAATATCTCGTGGGGAAATTTAAAAAAGCATTGAAAGAAACACTGTGATTTTTTTCATAAATATAATTTGTAAAATGACTGCAAAAAACGTGTTCATAATTATTTTCGGAGCATACTTGGCGATTTTTTTCTATCGAGGGAATTTCCTATAATTGCCATTACGGCTCGGAAATGTATAGATATTATCGTCAAAAAAAACATATCTTTTTTCAGGAGCTTTGAAACTTAAAAGTGTTTAAGAAAAAATTGTTATAAATCGAAAAATATGTGATCGATCAATTTTTATATATTTTTAAAATTAAACATTTTTATTTTTGATATTTTTTGATATTCCCGTGATTTTTTATGGGTCTGGGCTAGTTGCTAACCATGTACAAATCGCAAGTGTGTCCAACTATTGAATTTGGCAGCCATCTCTGGTCTGGAGCTCTAAAATATTTGAAAAAATCCTTGACTTGCAGTAACGGTCCGTTTGATAGTTTCCCCTATATTAACAAACAAATTGCAATATTTAGACTACATGCGTTAAGTAATTTGCTGTCCTTGTTCCACCGGTAATACAACGGAAAATGCCTCAAGGAACTAACGTCATTGATCCCTTCGGCACCGGTGCATAGTCGGGAAACACGCCAAATAAGCGATCACATATGTACACGGTTGAATCACATAAGAACGGGTCGCGTCTACGACCTGTAGTTTTCAAATGTTCAAAAAGAAAAAAAAAGTTATGTCACCCGATGACCAAAAATGTTACCCGACTTATCCCGAGTGCTAGAGCTAGTTCCATTACAAATCAAATTAGAAAAAAATAATTAATCGTCTTAACTTGGCCCAAAGCCTAGAAAGGTTCATGTATTTCAGTCAGCCTGACAGTCGAAACTAATCTTGTAGGCGTGAGTGTGTTGACGCGACGTGTGTATAAATGTCAATAGTTAATAACAAAACAGGGGTACTATTGGTGTAGAGCAGCACCTACGCATATTTTTGTATGCTTCCCGTTATTTTATTGATCTAATCCTGCGCGGAGGCCATATTCTCTACGTAAAATGGCCTTACGGACGTTCCGACTCACCAAAAACTGCGGAAAAGCAACGTCACCACACAAAAAGAGAAAAATCACACCAACAAACTAAAAATGTTACCATTCAAGCTGTTGGGGCATTTTTACTCGGCGCCTCGTAATAGATTCAATGTCATTTTCTCTATCGTCTTTACCGCAAGGATCAAATAGTGCCGTCTCGTTCAGACTTGAGCGTTTCAAAGGAAGGAAAGTATAGCTCCGCGAACGGATTCTTATCTCCGTCTCGCTCAGACTTCAGAATTTCCCGCCTAATAGAGAGACCGTCGCGGTGTCGTTTTGAAAATGGAACGGACCGGGCCGGCTGGTGTTGTCAGCGTTGGAATTTCAGCCTAAAAAATAATTTAAAAAACGTTGGGTATCTGGATACTAAAGATACTATGGTAGGTAGCTACCCACACACTTCTGGAGCCCACGGGTTTAGATTTTTTGCCCTCTCGACTTTGTGTCAAGCTGAAAAAGGCCTACTCTGTCTTGTGGTAAGCGATTAATAAAAATTTCGGCGATAAACAATTTTTGAAACTTTTTAAATGTGGCACTGTTTTTATAGCGAAGTTTCGCTACGCTTCACGTTTCATGTGTTGTGGATTTAATCCATAATAATTTCTCTTTTTGTTAATAAATTCATATAGTATAAACTAACTCAATAAATAATTATTACCGATCTATGCATTTGGGGGCGTTGGTAGTTTAGAGTCGATCGCAGACACAAAAACTACTACGGACACAAAAATGTGTTTTTTTCAACCTCCACAGAAGGCTGAAGAAGTGAGGAATTGAGAGATAAAGTGGAAATAATGATTGGAAAGAAACCTGGCTATTAGGATCTGGTCACCGAACACCGTTAAAAACATTATAGAAACGTTTTGATTCTGATCGGTTATTTCACCAGGTCAATACTTAGAGTAGGTAGGTAGGTATCTATCACATCATCTGTTGTCGTTGATTATGGTACACTAATAAAATTATTGAATGATCATTTTTCACTTTTAATTATATTAACATCATGGTTGATTATGGTACACCATTTGGATAAATAAATGTATCACGTTTCACTATTAGGTACATTTACAGTATTGATGGTAATTGTGTATGGTATACTAATTGGTTGAATAATTGAATAATGTTTCACTTTTGGCTATACATATTTACACCGTAGTTGAATAATATATGGTAACCCAATTGTTTAAACGATTGTTTCATGTTTCACTTTGAGTATGTTTACATCATAATTGAATATGGTACACCAATTGGTTGAACGATTGGATCATTTTCACTTTTATATATACATATTTACAAGGCTGATAGAGATATTGAAAGGAGGGTGAATGCAGGTAACTCTTTTAATTGAGGACTGAACGCCGTTGGCACCAACAAAAAACTGTCCAAAGAAGCGAAGCTAGCCGTCCATAATGGAGTGCTGGTACCTACCCTGATGTATGGCAGTGAGGCATGGAACTGGCAGAGGAAGGATGAAAGTAGGCTGAATGCTGTAGAAATGATCGGGGACGCCCGAAGAGACATGACACGACCAAGTGAATCAGATACTTGAGTCGGGCCATGTGAAGAGTCGGAATAATAGAAGAGCATGTATGAGACGATGTATGAATGTGAACGAGGCAAATAGTGTGTGCCAAGATCGAGTTGTGTGGCGGTCCGTCCTCTCTGCCTACCCCTGCGGAGAAACGGCGTGATGGTTAGTTAGTTAGTTTATTTACATCGTAGTTGATTATGGTACACCATTGGTTAAACGGTTTGTTTTCTTTTGTTTAAATTCTTTTGGGTACATTAACATCATGCTTGATTATTATATAGTTCAACAGTTTTTTTACATTATCTCCACGCAGGAGTCCTTGAGGAAAAAATCCCTCAGGACCTTTGTTATCTTTGAAGTTTTTTTGAGGGAATTGAACAAGAGGAAGTTCTTGGAAGGAAAAATATAGGAATCGGGGGTCAATGTGTTTGTTTGTTGTCAAGCGATGCATTGAGAGAGTCGGTTTAACAATTCTATCATGTTTCACTTTGGGGTATATTTACATCATATTTGATCATGTTAAATTAATTGGCAAAATTACTGAAAATTTTCAATTTTAGGTAAATTTACATCGAGGTTGAATATGGTACACCATTGATGGAACGATTGTACCATCTTTCACTTTGAGGTATGTTTAAATCATCGTTAAAACGATTGTAGGAACACCTCTTATCTATAATTTGTTAAACATAGAACGTGATGTTTATATAAATGTTTTTTCTACCTTTACATGTTCAAATAACATCGTTCGCCGATGATACAGTATTAATAATAAGTGAAAAGACTTGGGATAATGTAGAATTAAAGGCCATAGACGACATCAACACGCTTAAGAATTTTTTCGACACTAATTTACTATCACTAAATAGTGAAAAAATATTTGTAATTCCATTTGCAATCCATCCAAACGATGCTCCTAAAAATTTTAACATTGTCATACATGATAATACTAAAATTCACAGCCAAAACCATTCAATTTGGGAGGCGGGAATGGGTACCGCCGCCCCGGGAACCTTTATTGGATAACCAACACCTCTGCCATAGGTCACCACAAGTGGTTCGCTTAGTTTGGTGATTTAACAGGGGTGCCCGGGTTCATGGGAAGAGGTTTGTCTAGGTCTTGGAGGTGGATGACCTGGACACACTGAACCCCAGATTCCTACCCACCCCTTGAACCCTTTTCCTTCCCAGAACTCTCCTCTCCTTTCCTTAAAAAAGCCCTCCACACAGCATCCCCAAAGATGAAATAGGCTCCATGTGTGGAGCTCATGCAAAAAAAAAATGCAAATCAAACAGTACAATACTAAAAATAACAAATAAAATTAAATATCTAGGAGTAATTATCGATAAAAATCTGAAATGGAAGGAACAAATATGTCAAGAAGTAAACAAAATTAGAAAATTAATATATATATTTTTAAGAATTAGAAACTTTCTGTCGATAAAAAATCTATATTTAATCTACTATGCCTTAGTTCAATCCACTTTACAATACGCTATTATTAGTTGGGGATCCGCGTATAAATGTAACCTTTTTCCAATTGAAATTGTACAAAGAACAATTATTAAAATTATATTAAAAAATCCTTAGGCTACCCAACAGAACGTCTGTTTGAAGAATTTCAAGTACCTACATTTAAATATTTATATATTAAAAATTCATTAAAACAAATTATAAAAGAAAAAGATTAATATCAATGTTTAAATGAAAACAGAACTCGATTTAAACATGTTAACCGAAATCAGAAGCATTAATGATAAAACCCGTATAGTAATAAAAACAAAACCGTATAGTAATAAAACCCGTATAGTATAAAACAATGTCAAGAGACATTTTAAAAATATTCTTAAGAAAAAAACTACTGTCACTTAATTGATCTTACAAATATCCTTCGTTTCCAATAAGATTCTTTCTTTTTTTATACGCACACTATTAACAAAATAAATACTACGGCAAACATATATTTATGTACAATGAATTATTTAAGTACTAACTAATAACAAAATGTATGTACACTCTCCTTCCATACACAAGCAAATGCTTTCAATGGAAGAGTAGTAAAAAAAAAAAACTTAAGATGTAAAATTATCAGCATCATTAGCGCTAGAATAGTTATTCTTGTGGCTTACTTCCTACTGTTTCTCTCTTGTTAGTTATGCTTAACGAATAATTTAGTCTGCTATTTTAAAAATAATTTTAATTAACTTGCAAATAATTACCAAATATTCCTCTAAAATCACGAGTAAAAGAATCTTTTAATGACCTGCGAGTATATATTATAATTTAAATCATAAATTAACAGTAGCAAAAATCCGTACTAGATATTTGCTCTACCTTTTGATACAAAAAAAAAATTAATAATAATAATAATAAGACCGCTTAGTCGGACCTCAAAAATTGCAAAGTTCAAAAAATTGCAGAAAATTAATAAAATTATTTTTTAAATAGAAGCTTAAAACTTGAATAATAGATAGCCTAAAATGTGTTAGCTACTGGATTTACAACCGGTTTCAGGTGGGAATATTTTTATCTTTCGTATTACTTATTTTGAATTATAAAAAATTGTCAAAAATTTAACTAATATTTCTTTTATTTCTCACTAGATATCAAAATATTTTAACATTGATTTTGAGTCTTTTCTAACAATTTGTGAATTGACCTATTTTAACAGTTCTGGAAATCTCCATAACTCATGATGGAGTTTGGAAAAGTTACATGGATCTAGAAATTCAAGATCGAAAACACATTTTATAACGCCATGTATGAGTGAGTTTTTGGAGCATTATATTTCACGAAAATTGATTTTCGGTTTATACAAATTAATAAACCTGCCTAGTGAGTTTCCAAAATATGCCATGTTTGCAGATCAGTTTCTTATCTCCGCAGGGGTTTCTGAAGGGGTTATCTCTTCTCCCCTAAAATCCCTTTTTAATACCAGAGATAACATCATCCGTGATTTTTTCAGCCGTCCTGTAATCACCACTCCCCACTTCTTACATTCCCTTCCATCATTGGATTGATATTTCTAAAGGGGTAGTCAGTTAACTTGGTTGAATTTAGATTTGGTCAATGATTATTTATTTTAAAGTGGTAGGTATTTAATGAAATAAGCCGATGAGCAACTTAAGTTTTTTGAAGTAAAACTTCTTTACGAACGCTTAACTTGGGGAGTAAGCTGTTAAATGCGTGACGAGAGCGTTACAAAAAGTGTGATCGGGCGAGGCGAACGGAAGTTAAGAGGGAGATATAAGTTAGTGAAGATAGAAAGAGAGAGAGTTACGTTTCGTATATTACTGTAGGGGCAAGAGAGAGAGGTGCGAGCACACATTTTCTTTCTCTCTTTCTCTCATAGCCAGTTACGTTTCGTATATCTAAGACACAGTGCAGGCCTATTGTTTGTATCACACTGTAGGAGCAAGAGAGAGCAGTGCGCGCGCACATTTTCTTTCTCTCTTCTTTTACAAGTTAGTGAAGTTTTACTCCAGTCGTGTGGTCTAAAGCATACTCGTTTTTTTTCTTTGTTGCTTCTGAACATGTTTTAAAGATTTTTATTTAAGTTATTGTTTTTTATTGAAAGGTGTGGATTTTCGTAAAGCAATTAAGTTAGGAAGGTTAAGAATTTTTGAGAGAATGAGAATTTTCATTTTGGGAGACGGGTATGGGTATTACCGCCCAGGGAACCATTTATTGGATAACCAACACCCCTGCCATAGGTCACCCCATGTGGTTCGCTACGTTTGGTTGAGAAGACTGGTTGAGGAGATCTTTTGACCTCTCCAGCCAGAATCCCTCGACTTATCGCCTTGCACCGCAGTTGAAGGGATGGATTCGTTCGTCCATTACTCCTGGACACACAGATTCCTACCCAACCCTCATAACTATTTCCTTACCAGAAATTCCTCCTCTTCCTTTCCTTAAAACTAATCTCCACCCAGCTTCCCCTAAGATGACAAAGGCCATGAGGGAATTTTTTTTCCTCAGGGCTTCCTGTGGGAGTTAATGTAAACAAAATAATAAAAAAAGGTGAGAAAGTATCTACTGAAAATGAGAAAAATTTCTGAAAATTTAATAATTTATTGATCACTTCAGGATTTACTGAAAGTTGGAGAATTTATTGAAAATTTAATAAGTTACCGAAATTATGAGAATTTGATGAAAATTGGAGAATTTACTGAAAATTTGAGAATTTCCTGTAAATTTTAGAATTTACTGAAAATTTGATAATTTCCTGAAAATTTGAGAATTCACTGAAAATTTTAGAATTCTAAGAATTAACTGAAATTCGAAATTAACATAAATTTTAGAACTTTTTTAAAACGACAGATTTTTAAAAATTGTATAGAGGACCACAGGCCGTCTACCCCACATCATCAATTTATACAGAAAACCTGAATTAAATTCGCGATTTAAAAACTGTAGTAATTATACCTCCGAGGGCCAAAAATAACACAAGAAAAACTAAGCATAAATCGTCGGTTAACCGATAATTTACCATCCTAAATGTCTGGAATCATATTCAACCAACTGGTTAAAAAGGAACAAATCATTAATACATCAAAGTCCCATCTAATCGAACACATAAGCTACTTTTACCAAAATAGTTTAATTTACTGGCACAATTTTACTAGTCTCTTGCGTGGTCAGTACCAGTCACAAGAGAAATCGATGCTTCCTTTAGAGGGGTGGAATTGTTATACAAACGCTAGGTCGCTCCATACCACATCAAAACAATCGACTAGTCGCCGGCACTTTGTGAAAAAGCTTAAACAACACCGTTGTCTCACACAAAAGCTCCTTACCATTGTCTGCCCTTTTCGCTTGGTGGAGCAAAATTAAGATTTATATTGTGTAATGGTGGACCGTTTATGTGACCCACTTTATATATCGCCCTTTGAGGCACTTTCCGAGCGGCCGAGCAAAAGCGTCGAGTTCTTTGAACTCTCCAAAAGCGCCGGTTTATTTATAAGTGGCCATTTGACGCCGGAGCGAATGCGTGATGTCTTTTTACTCTAAATTAAGAATTACGCGACGCCATGTGCGGCTTGCTATGCGAGAGTTCAACCCGCGAGGGTATCGTGCTAGGGTGAATGGAAAATTATTTTAGTTCTGGGAATTTTTTCATTGGGTGGAAATTTTCAAATTTAAGTAGTAGGTACTTACGAACGTTCGTTATTTTGTACGTTATAATGTAGCTATATAGAGATGTCACCAATTTGATTAACACATTTTAACTCGTGAACCTCGACAGGCAAATTAAATTTATTTTCGGCTTATGAAAAAATATTTTGGAAGGCGGATATGAGTACCGCCGCCCCGAGAACCATTTTTTGATAAGCAACACCCCTTCCATAGGTCACCCCAAGTAGATCGCTACTTTTGGGGAGTTAGCAGGGGTGATGGGTTCATAGGGGTGAGAAATTACCCTACACACAGCATTCTCAAAGATGATATAGGCCCCGAGGAAAATTGTTTTCCTTAGAACTTTCTGTGTGGAATTAATGTAAAAAAATATAGAATTTTGTTTAAAAAATGTTTGATCATTTTACAATCAAAATTGGGGGCGGTTATTATTTATATAGATGTTGTTTGAGTGAGACCTAACCTAAAACTCTCCAGCTGGACTCTACCGACCCATCATCTTGCACCGCAGTGGGAGGGATGGATTCAAACGTCTTGGGGCTTTTAGGGCTTTCGGGCTCCTGGACACATTGACCCCCAGATTCCTACCAATCCCTCATACCTTTTTTCCTTCCCAGAACTTTCTTTCCTTCCTTTCCCTTAAAAGACCCTCCTTACAGCATCCCCAAAAATGAGTAAGCCTTGAGGATTTTTTTCCTCAGGGCTTCTTATGTGGAGCTAACGTGTAAACTATATACAAAGAAATCGGAAAAAAATTTGACCCCCGACATAATATGATGAGTTTTGAAGTAAAATTACAGTAAATTTATTATTACTCGGACATCCCAAAACAATAAAATTTTATTAATACAAAGGACAACGAGTAAGATAATAATTTGGCAATCGAAATGTATTGAGTCGCATAGACTGGCATTAGTTTGTGTCAGGTTACTCCATGATATCAGAATATGAAAAGATTTAGCAACATATTATTTAAAAATAGTTTTAATGCTTTTCCGTTATGTCCTTGCACATGCTTTATATTTTGGGTATGCGGTACGGAAGAAAAATTCCGACAAAATATGGGACAAAGCGCCCCCTTTCCTGTAAACCACATACCAATGATATTTGGAATTTTCGGTAGATTTTTCGCGTTCGTGACGCCTAAAAAAGTTTGTCCCATAAAGAACTAGTACCTACTTAGTAAATTTCTTGACTCGAGATTCAGTACAGTTTTTAGATATCTTTTATTATATTGAACAATAAAAAATATATATACTAACAGTTGTATGATGTACGTACCTACATACCCAATGTCAATTCTTCTTCTTCCTTGCACTGTCTCAACTCATTGCCTAGGTAGGCTGTTGGGTCGGTTCTTCTCGTTCTCAGGCTATAATATTTCTTCTTCGGTTCTGAGTATCGCTTTTACTCAGGCCGTTTCTCTGTAATATTTTAGGGCATTGAGTCATCCAGGAGTTCTTTGGTCTTCTTCTGGATGACTGTCGATGAAGCTCCATAGACATTGCACGCTTCACTGTGTGGACTGGTGGTCTCCGTCTTATGTGTACATATCATCTCGACTGTCCTAGATACCCAATGTCAGTTGACACCAGATAATTGGCAGATTTTTATGTCATTTTAGAAAAGTGCGGAGTTCAAAGCTTCATTTTCTTTTAAGTCAGGTCTGCATCATACATCATACAAATGTCTAGCAATGTTATATTATCGTTTTAACAAGCTTGTGGGTCTGAGTGGTTAAATATGAATACCCTACATCCAGTCCCAACTGCTTCCGACTGCCCGGAACCAGTGGAACTATATCATCCCTAATTGGGGTATTGTGGTATATAGAATTATACATGTGGTTTCAACATCCTTCAATAGATTAGTACAGATAGTTATGTGTTGTTTTGAGGTGTCTCAACAGTTAGGTAGTATCTTAAAAGACTGTCAACTGTCGTTCGTGTCTAATGCACTAAATGATATGGAAATAGCCGATGATACACGATAGATCTCTGGGCTCCCGCGGTGTCGGTTCTCTAGCTTCAGAATTACTTAGAATTACTCAAAGAATGTTTATCTAAACCAGACGTCCAACCTATTGCTTCCAATAGGTTGGACGTCAGGTTCAGTGAAACATTATTTGTAAACCTTATTATAACGTTATTAAAGCAACTTGTAATCTCGACGAACCTCAATATTTATGGGAGATTCCCGAACACATTTCAAGTAATCTCAATTACTTAGATTCAAGAACATCACAGTGTATGTGGTTAAAGAGAGTAGGGAGGAACGGGAGATGGGAAAGATATACGAATCGGGTCACAAAACACGGTTAAATCCATTTGTTTATTTAGTTAGTTCGATACATACTGGTACTGTACGTTGGTATTATAATATAGTTTTTACTCAGCTATCAAGATTTTTAATGTGAGTTCAGGTTTTGGTAGATGTTGATGGATTTGGATAAGGAATTGAACAATTTTTGGGTAATACAATGTGCCTTCGGGCCAACCAAATTTTTGATGGTCTTTCACCGGGGCGATACTACAGAAGATACTACATGAAGAATCTACAACTCCAAAACATGCCGAATATATTTAAATAAAATTATATAGTATATTAAATTATAAGTAGATTATTCTATTTTTCGTACGGATTAAATGTGATGTGTGACCATGAATTCATCAAAAATTTAACAATCTGATTATGGTAAAATCAATTAAGTCAAAAATAGTTTTAAAAAATATGTTATTCACGTTGCGTAAAAATCTATTTAATTTGAACTCCTTTTTACTAAACATTATAATTTATTATCTTTTAATTTTTTTCAGTGCTTGTGTTCCTCCAGTGATATTAAAATTAGCAAACAACCAACCCCCTTAAAAAAATAATTGAAAGTGTTTTATAAATATTTTTTAACCCCTTCATCGCTCAAGTATAAAGTAAACCGACTGCGATGAGTTCTGACGAATACCTCGAATTATAAATGATGAAAACTAGAGAGTGCATCACAAGGATTTATCATCCAGAGAGGGGTAGACTATTATCAAGGAAAACAGCACGGCTTGACACTGAATTATAAGGTAAAATTATATTTTTAGTTTGTTTTTTTTTTTAATAGTTTTTATAGTAAATTAATTCATTAGACGCCAAGGGATTAAAATGTATGATTGTCACCATATACTGTACACTGTTTATGCTATATAATACAAATTCATTTAGGCTTTCCTAGTAGATAAATGCAAAAATATATTTGATCAAAATTGCTATAAGATCCATTTTTATTAATTTGGTTGTAATATACTTACCTCTGGCTAGCGACCAACGCAGCTCGTTCGCGACGCGGTTACCTCTTATTGGCGACCTCAACTTCAATAGCGGACGCGGCGCTTTTTCCACAGCGACGGGTACTGACCTAAAGGGGAATTTATTCTGTTTCCTATCGCCGTCGATCCAACCACTTGCGAATAGCTCCGTGTTTGCTCCCCACTTCCCTATAAATAATCTTGTTACATTTGTACAAGGTTGAACAATTATGGTGTTGAAATATTGTTTAATAATCATGTAAGTACTAAATCTTGCTTATTTGATTTACACACGCAATACACTTTCCATCCCCATATAACTACCATTTTTCAACCAACCTGTATCGGACAGCAGACGGATGTAGCGTCATACTTTCTATGATGACTCATCTCGATAATATTCTATTCACCGTATACGTGTTTTATTTTGCCTTTGCAAGGTTAAATGATCTGCACGACAAACCGTGGGACGGTACTGTGACCTGTATTTGTTTTATCCAGGCTCCCGTGCATTCCTTTCAGATATAAGAATAACTAACCTTATTAACATATGTAGACACTGTTTACTTGTAGCCAACAAATTTAGAAGCAACTGGCCGTATCAGTCTGTTGTCCGACGACATTTGTGAAGTTTGTATTTCATTTGCAAATCCTTACACAAGGTATCCTCAAGGGGAAGCAGGCAATTTAGGTGATCGTCCAGTGCACAACCTAACCTTTAAATACTAGGGAGTAAGAACGAGACACAAGCATGCTGGCATCAGATTCTTGTCAATAGCGGCATATGAAAGACATTTTTCTGAATTTAAATTTAAAAAATGTCTCCGGTGACCAAAACGCCATATACATTTTTAACTCCGTTAAGCTCAGACTCAGAAAAAGCTGGTTAAAGTCAGTCGTTAAGTCACTGCAGTTTAGTTTATACAAACAATTAAAATTGTGCCTTTTCGGTTTAACGAATTTTCCGATCACTCAAATCTTTAAGAACAGGTGAATTTTCGTAACTTTTGAGGGTTTTACGTTTTTCGGGTCCTTTTAACATAGATGTTACATAATCGAAAACTTAATCGGATTCGTAAAACTGTCTCTACTTTCAAAAATGTGCAAAATTACATTATTTTCTTCAATGGTTAACGCATCGTGTTTTCCACCCTCCCACGCTGCACAATGGACGAAATGAAGAAAAAACTCGAATTAAGTGGTTTATGCAAACTTTATTGTTTTAAACATTTATATATTTTTTAGTGTAACATAATAGTCATTAGCGCTTGACGGAAGTTTGGCAAGGCCGCAAAGAGTGCCGTAAATTTGATGTTCGGCATCGCGTTTTTCCGTTATTCCGTTCTCTCCTACGCGTGATAACTTCTGATATTCCACAATGTTTGTATTTTTTTTACTGTTAAAATGCTTACTTCAATTAGCATTTAGAAACAAAACATCATTTGCTCCCAGTTATGAATACATATATATTGTAGACTGAAGTTTCACCTTTTACGTCATATATAAATAGTGTTCCTCTTTTCTCCTCCCTTGAACAATGTTTTTATTTTCAGGAAGGCCTGTATGCATTCCCCGGAGAGAATTATTCGAGGTATTAAATGTACTGGGTATATTAATTGCCACTTATGTGAAATGAAAGACGTTTTTAATTAATTATCTAACATAAAAATACCACATAGTGGTAGGTTCGAACATTTCAAGCCCTACATTTTACAAAACTGTTAAGTATTTTTAACTAAAATCAATGAAAAAATGGATAAAAAGCCGCAGTTATTATTGTGAGGTTTGAACAACATAATTTAGAGTGGTATTTCAAGAAATCAGTTCTAGATCAAGGAAGAAAAAATTGAACGATCTGTTAGAGCCTCGCACTCTTGATGAACTCCAGTTAGCAGCAAAAATGAGTTTGTATAAAAGTACAAATGGGGCTGTGATTGTTATGGTAGTCACAGTCACTACAAGCAAAGGTATAGTAATGGAAAATATCATGACCTCTCTAATCTCCCTACAACGTCGTTGGTGCCACTTCAACTCTACAGCAAAGGAAACCCAAAAAGCATGACTATTATATGGCAAAACCCACGGCCTTCATCTTCAAGGTTACAATCAGATTACAATTTAAAAAAGAAACTCCAAAGATAATAAGAGGTGTTTAGATGCAAAGGCAGCAATCTCCCACTTTTGTGTTTTTGAGAAAAAGGCAAAAAACTTGTACATATTAAATGGTATTTCACAGAACGCTGAAAAAAATACAGTAAATAGCAGTTTGATATCATAGATTATTTGCATCATCCGATTTTGTTTAATGCACGCCTATAAAAAGATAAATAACTTTTTAATCCGGAGATTGCTGCTTTTGCTACCAAGTGTTGGAGATTGCTGCTTTTGCTTCATACAACATTGGAGATTGCTGTGTTTGCTACAAACCTTCCCAAAAAACCGCCATCTTTGTTTTGTGTTGACTGGCTTCAAGGAATACTTTATAACTCAATAAGGGGTAATTGCAAAAAAACTTTTTGAAGATATTATTGAACATTTTTTTTTCTAGAAAACAGGTGTTATTATAAAGATGATACATACACGTGGAGCAAAAAATATGAGAAAAGATGATACATAATATTCTGAATAATTGAAATACAGAAATTAAAGCAAAAATATGAGAAAAAAAAGAATAGAAAATGAGGAAAATAAAAACTAGCCTGAAACACTATTTTAATATTATCGTGTCAAAATATATATTTTTAATATTTTTATATGAATACCGCACAAGAGTCACCAACTGCTCCCGTCTGGAGCCAGTGAGACTATGGCATCCCCAATTGGGGTATGTTGTGAGGCTGAAGTTAGTGGAGAGGGGAAGGAGATGGGGGAAGGAAGATGGGGAAGTACCTAACTATTGGTCACCAAACACGGCTAAAGTCATTTGAAGCAACATTTCAATTCTGAATGGTGGTCTTACTCCAGGGCGATAGTGAGGGTATCTTCCAGTCTTGAGCGTGCCGCAAATATTTAGGGAGGCGGGAATGGGTACCGCTGCCCCGGAAACCTTTATTGGATAACCAACACCTCTGTCATGGGTCACCCCAAGTGGTTCGCTACGTTTGGTGATTTAGCAGGTTCATGGGGTGAGATTTGTCTAAGTCGTGGAGGCCGAAGACCAAGACACACTGAACCCCAGATTCCTACCCACCCTATTCCTTACCCACCCTATTCCTTCCCAGAAATCCTTTTTCTTCCTTTCCTTAAAAAAACCCTCCACACACCATCTCCAAAGATGATATAGGCCCTGAGGAAAAGGCCTCCTGTATGGAGCTCATATAAAAAAATATATACACACTACATATTATTAAAAAGTGAATTAATTATTTGAATACCACAAATTAATCAAATAAAATTTATTTGCGCACGCCGGGTTCGAACCCGCGACCTTCAGATTGAGAGTGTTACCTCGGGACCGTGGAGGCCGTTAAAACATCAAACATGGCATGAAGAAAAGATGTCAAATTGTCTGATTTTTAATGAAATAGCTACTAAAATACATTATTTTCCATTTCCGGAAACAAAAATACTTCTCATTATTATCTAACTGAAACTAGGTATTTTTGAAATAAAAAGTGCAAAAGTGAAAAATAAATAGATTATCTTAAATATTTTTGTGAGTTATAATGCTTTCCTCCAAGCCAAAATGAAATGTGACAGCAACATTTCTTGATATTTTTGTAACATTTCATTTCCAATTTTCAGACTTAATAATAGGTTTGCGGGCTTCTTTTGATAATGCTGGGGTCGGGTGACAATCCACCTTTAATAACTATCGTAAATATTTATTCCAAACACACTTTTACATACTTTAAAACATCAAAAACTCACATAGAAAAATCAGCACCAAATGATACTTTAGTATGGAGCGGCCATCTTGTCACGTGACACTTCCTATGAATTTGATTGGCCGAAATGGAGAATGCTATGTTTGCTTTGAAAAGAACGTGGAGATTGCTGCCTTTGCTTTTAATACGTATTTTCAAACTCGGATTTTGATGGGAATAAGTTGAGTTTGTAACTAACCAATGAACTTATTAGATGCACAATTTGAATCTCTATGGAACTGCATTCATAACTTTTTTTCGAATTCATTTCTTATTAAGAAATGAATTTGCAATTTGCGATCACTTCCTAAAAAATGTTTCTGTTTACCTACTTAGGTTTAAAGTCCGCTAAGAATTCGTCCAATGGTTCTGGAAATTTGAGCGATAATTTAGACTCCAATGACTACGGATACACCTTTAGCACTTAGATTTTCTACCATTTTCGATTAAAATATGAATGAACCTAATTGTTGCCCGTCTCTTTGTGTTCATAGATGAGAAATATAATACGTTAAATTTAAAATTAATATGTTTTATTTGCCTAGATATTTGTATATCTTCAAAATTTATTACTTCGTTGTTGTAAATTTCTACGCAAGATTAAATTAATATTTTTTTCTTCAAAATCAAACAGTATTAATAGGCTTGCGTCTGCGTGGCAGTTTTTATCGGATTTATAAAATGGTTACCTACACCCAAACCCTTCGCCCAGGCGATGCCAAAGTAAAGGCCGCCCGCAGGGCCTAGCAGAAAAACCTGCAAAGCGGATTTTTAACTGCTAGTAGTTATAATTCATTAATAAGATCAAAAAAAAAATTGCATAAATATTTAGTCAGCAAAGAATTAATTCGTGTTTTTTCTTCATTCCGTCCACTGTGCGCCGTCTCCATCCCCCGATGGCTCGGATTACTAGAGGTTCCGGTTTTAGTGGGTTTGGAGTTAGACTATACTGTTTATTAATATTTTATATAATTTTTTTTCTGGTTATAAAATAAAACAATTTTGATAAAACCACGGATAGTTATTTTCTTATTATTTTAACAACTATTTTCCTCTTCATTTCTCCCTTAATATATGTTCCATTAAAAGACACTCCATTTCCACAAGAGAATGTTGAAAAGATTTAACCCATGTACATACATTGAATAAATTCATTTAATTTACATTCAATAGATTATGGTGGGTGTTGTATTGATTATGACGTAGAGTTGTTTGCTTATGAAAGAGTAAGATGATTACATTCCAGAAGATGAAGCACATTTATGAAGAAATAATTGCTTTAGTGATGTACATAGGTTCTTTTTGTTTATTAATTATCTTATCTTTTAAACGAAAAATATAAGGGTTGAAACAGATAAACATTCAACGGTCTGCCAATGCTGCCATTCATTTCATTTCGACCATGAGCTGTGAGGTTTGGAAATTATCTTTTAAGACGATCCACTAGTACAGGAAAAAATCGAAATCGGAATTCACGCCCTTTTATGGGAGGAGTTTAAAAATACTTGAGAAAAAGCTTTTGGAAAGGTTGGAAAAGATATTTGAGAATTTTTTTTTACATGTTGATTTCGTAAAGGCCTGTAAAAAACATTTATTCCTTTTTTATGCATTGTTTATTGTACTAAAACAGAATTTTTAAATTTATTTCACGAAAACAAGCAGCGCGGACCCTAACACGTTGTTTCTCCGCTCCGTCCGGAGGAGTAATGACGGAAGAATGGGGCGGCTGCCAGTCGTTCTTCGGTGGACTGTATAAGGTTCACTTTGATATAACCAATTCATCGACTGCCGTATTGTCGCCGTGATGTCAAAAATACCAACGCGAAAATGCATATTATATTTTATCTTGTGAGGTTCGGGCGTAAATTTCAATTTTTTTTGCGATAATTATATAAGAAACTAAATTTGCCACATTATGCAATAAAACCATATCCGAAAAAGTGTTTATAAGTAGGAGAGTTTGCACTTAAAAATGTTTTTTATAGGCCTAATACTTTATTTTTTTCTAAGCTTATTAAAAGACTTGATATTTTTAAGGGCCAAGTTATGTTCTACAAGCAGTATTTAATTGAAGCATCTATAATACTTCTAAGCGGTCAAATTTTCAAAACAAAAACATACGATTTTGTATGATTTTGCATTATTTGGTATGGCTTCATCTTAAGTCTCAAAGAATATGATTAGGCCAATATTTGTTTGGTCCATACTTGAAGGGTTTTTGCAAAACTGACTTATTCCATTTTTTACTAATTTGACATGTGAATGCAATATCTTTCTAAATACATTCCTGCAATACGATGTTGCAAAGGCTAATTACCTTTTTTATTCATTTTAATAAGTCAGGTAAGCTTTACACGTGTCTGGTAATGTTGCATTATCTTGAAAACAAGCTTATGGGTGCGAGTGGCTTTAAGATCATTATTTCCGTTATTGACGACCCTGCATTAGTGCAATTAATTTCATTTTCCTAATAGAATCACAAGAAATAAAAATATCTTTCACTGCAACGACAATGTCAAAACTAATTCGTTTTTAAACTCATAAATATATACAAAATTACACAGCTTAGGTAACCAATACAGGGAGAAGTAACAGATATTTTAATAACACTGAAAAAACTTACAAAAGCATTTCAGTTTTTTTTTTAAAACAGTTTAGCTTCTTTTGGTAAAGTGCAGGTAATTTAAATCATATTAGAATTTTCACCCTGTATAATTGTTTTGTTATGATTCGGATAAATAAAGAAACAGAAGTTATTAAAACAATAAAAATCCTAAAACTTCAATATCTTAACTTGTGATGAGACATCCAGAGAAGTACGAAATCGTGCATCTCATAATGAAGGGAAAGATTGTCGGAAGTCGGGGCCCCGGAAGAAGGAGAACATCATGACTGAAAAACCGAGACAGTGGTTTGGCCAGTCTACTGTAGAGCAGTAAACAAAATCCGCATAGCCAACGTGATAGACAACGTCCGTTCAACGGACAGGGCACGAGAAGAAGATAATCTGTATTTATAGGTACTTGTACCGTCGATAAATAAATACATGGAATAAACAGCAGGGGAGAGCATATAAAACCAACTTATCCCCACTGTAAATAGTTCAAAGTCTTATAAAAATAATTCCAAAACAACCATCAAAACCTCAAACTAATTAGGTTGCGTGGTATAATATTGTAGTCATTTGAAAAATTAAAATTCTGTTAAATGGTGCAGATATTTGTTTATCTTGCTTATCCTGTCCATTAATATAAATGACAATGTTCACGGCAGTATTCTCGAATACTCCCTTCCTAAACACAAGTTATTCTCAATTAGAGAGGAATTAATTAACATCAAGAAACATAATATGAAAACTCCTACTACCATCATAATATTTTGATCATGAATTGACGTAATATATTGCAAGCAAAGCAATCGGATCCGCGAAGCCTGATTGGAAACCCGGTACGTGTGTCAACTCAGCTATTAATCGGACAATACACGTCCTCGATAGATATTCTATAAAGTTAATTGATTATTGATGAGAGAAGCAGACTTTGTGTGGGCGGCGAGGGTCAGCCCAGTGGGCGGAAAGACAACTTTTTAGACTGAAATCGAAACCGCCAATTAATATAAAAAGTGTGAGAGAGTGGATGGCTTCTAATATTCTTATTTTCTCAGTGGGCTAAGTGTAGATTAGTACGGAAAATTGTGAAAGGAGTGAATTCTTCCATGGATATATTACATTTTTTGTAGTCGCAGATATATTGACTGCGAATCAATGATTTTTAAATAAACTCTTAAGGTTAACAAAACTATGTGGGACTTAGAAAACATTGGATATTTGTAAAGGACTGATTTACCCCCTTTTTGCGACATGGTATTATGGGAAATCGATATTATGATCTTGGGATTGAGTTCATAACAGAACATACATATAATGCAAACTAAAATATTTTAGATTTTTTACACACTTATTTTGCTTAGACATTATTGAAAATTTATAAATAATATAATCAAAAAATAATATTGCAAAAAGTACATAATTTTATCAACACGCGTTTGAGCATTGTATTGTAAATTTGAATGTAGGTATAAATTAAATCAAATTTTGAATGAAATAAAATCAATATTCAGTTTTTAGTTTAAAATGCTGTCGAGAAGAATAATCAATCTTTCTCATCGGAACCGCCCTGTACACTTGCAAGGGAACAATCGCAATACCATCTTTCGATGAAATTTTAATTCTCGGCCGCTGGTTAATGTACCATAAACAGTTGAATCGCTCTGTTGATTGGCTCGTTCTGATAGGCAGAAAATCTCGTTTTTTTTGTTATTATTCTTTCATCATAAACATATAAACTTATATGTTATATATAAACTTATATTTTTTGGTATACAGTTTTTCATATTTTTCGACTGCCACACTAGGCACATGCCCCTATTATGGTAAAATTTTATGGTTTTCGTATTTAAATGCACTCGTATTAGTTGGTTATCTATCTATATGAATACAGATGTTTTAGATAATTTAATTTTGCCAAGTTTTCGGATCTACATTCGTTTTGTACATGTATTATTAAAATGTGGTAAGGTATTATCAATTATTCTAAACGTTTTCATACATAATTCCAGTCTTGAATTAAACCAACAGTTTTTACGTGTAGCACAGTAAGTGCGTCATGGCGGCGACGCGTCGCGACGGTTTGCTAGTGATTTTTAGGCTGACACAGCATTTCTAAATTTGCGCCTTGTAATACAATCGCACTGTTTCTCTGCTCGGCATGTTGCCTGAACTTTTTGTTTCGGGCGTTTGCTAAACATCGATCATTTGCTTCGCTACAATATAATATCTGTCATATCTACACTGCCAACTAAGGACTCATTTTAAGTTGTATTAATAATACTAACACACTTTCATCTTTTAAGTGGTTGATATTTATTGGCGCAAGTTGACAACATTTTTATTAAGTTCAAAGATTGAAAAATATTTCCAAGATCCAATAATATTATGGCATCCCCGTATTGGGTGTGCAGGGAAAGCATTTGATGGGAAACATCGACTTTCTTTAATATGTGGTCGCTTGACGCAAGCACCTAATTTTTGGCTTGAGCAAAGCATTTTGTTCGTTCACAATGTTTGCTTGATGCTTGAGTCAAGCATCTACGATCTACGCCAACCATACTCAACCTGCGGCCCGCCAAGCTTTTTGTGTGGCCCTAAACACTTTATTATCAGGAACTTTATTTAAAAAAATCTATCATTCTGAATTCCGTATATCTTGAGATTCGTTCGACTTTGACGCACAGATAATGACACCCGAAAATCATAAAAGAACATAGCGGAACAAATAAAACTGGACAAAATATCAGGTGCATTTGAGGATAGAGATTTTAAAGAATTTTGGCAAAAAACCAACAACATCTTAAAATCCAAAGCACAGATATCAACCCACATTGAAGGAGAATCAGACGCAGAAAAGATTTCTAATATTTTCATAACCTACTTTGCGAAAACATCTGAAAGAAAAGAACCCACCTTCTTAGAAAAACCATGTGAAAATGATGACGAAAACATAATCGTTACAGAAGATATGGTTAAAACCGCTGTCAAACGAATGAAAGCTGGAAAATCTCCCGGTTATGATAGCCTGAGCATTGAACATGTTAGAAACGCCGGCGAAAAAATATACACGCTTCTAGCAACATTATTTACACAGATTCTTCAACACACGCACATGCCAAGAAACTTCTCACGTACAATTATTGTACCACTAGTTAAATCCAGACAAGAAGACTTATCCAGTACTTCCAACTATAGGCCGATATCTCTTGCCACAATAATATCTAGAATATTTGAAAGAGTTATACAAATTCAAATAGAAGGCAAACTATTTACATCCGACAATCAATTTGGTTTTAAATCTAAATTATCTACAGATTTGGCAATATTCAGCTTAAAACAATGTATCGAATATTATAAGGCAAGAAAAACCACAGTGTATGCTTGTTTTCTTGATTTAAGTAAAGCCTTCGATCGGGTTTCTCACGAACTGCTTTGGAAAAAACTAAAAGAAAGGAAGGTGCCAGGTTCAATAATCAATATTCTGGCAGTCTGGCATCATCAACAAGAGAACCAAGTTATTTGGAAAAATAAAATGTCAACACCAGTGAATATGGAATGCGGCGTCAGACAAGGGGGAAGTTTATCGCCTATTCTATTTAACGTCTATATGAACGATTTAAGCGATAAACTCACCTCGGCAAATGTAGGCTGTCACCTGGGAAATAACTGTGTAAATAATATTGCATACGCAGATGATATGGTCATTTTGTCACCAAGCATAAAAGGACTGAGAAAGCTGTTAAAGATATGTGAAGAATACGCTGCCGAATATAACATGGTCTATAACCCCACTAAGTCTGTTTTGCTCGTATTCAAGTCAGGCGCAGGCACCATAAAAGTATTACCCGTCAGTCTAAACGACACAAAAATTACAGAAAAAATCGAGGTCAAATACTTGGGACACATCATAACAGCGGACCTCAGCGATGACTCGGATATTGAGCGACAGAGAAGATCACTGTGCATAAGGGCAAATATGATTTCTCGAAGATTTAACAAGTGCAGCCCAGCTGCAAAAAGGCAACTTTTTAACACGTACTGCACGAGCCTATATACCTCGGAGCTATGGACCAACTTCAAGAAAGCATCACTAAAAAGAATGGAAGTACAGTACAACAACTCGTATCGAACGCTTTTTGGGTTGTCCTGGTACTGCAGTGCCACCGAGATGTTTGAAGAAGGGCGAGTTCCCGGATTCCGAGCACTCATGAAGAAACGGATCACTAACTTCAGAACGCGACTAGCCTCGAGCGAAAACAGTCTTGTGATGGCAGCATTCCACTTCTGGCAGGGTCCCATCTACAAGCGGTGGAGCCACTTCCTGATGACATAGATTTATAACAAAAAGTTAACTTAATTCAAATTTTCTTATTTTGTTTTGTATTATTATCTATTATTTTCTTTTACCATGTAATTTTTTTTTTCTCTCATCTTGCAATATTTTTATTTTACTTGATATATTGTATATGTATTATATGGAACTCGTGGGACTGCACCACCCTCCCCGAGATCTGGAATAAAGGATAAAAAAAAAAAAATTAAAAAAAATTATGGTCCACATGATCTGATATAAATAAGAGTAAGAGTGAGAGTTAGATTTCACGGCCAAAAGTATTTTCGTTATTTATTTTTGGGGTTTTATGCCATGTTGCGCTACTTCCATCTTTAGTCAAAGTTTCGGGCAGCGTTACAGTGTCCATCATCCGGTCAGATGTGTAAGAGTGTTGCTATTGCACACGCTAGATTTATTCCCAAAAAACAAATATTTGACACACAACTCTATCTAAATTTCTTTAAATAGACAATAAACAGTGTTAATTTCAAGCGACCTCCCAGGTAAGTATGGTCCTGTATTAATTCATTTTTAGGCAGCATCGCGTTCATTGGTCAAAATATTGTACATATATTTTCGTATCGGTGATCAATGAACCGGTGTATGCAATTTTTAGCCATAAGTTGTTTTTAATTGTTTGTCTAGCATGTAGTCTTTGTAGATTTTAGGCATGTATGGTAAGTTTGTACAGCGCCCTTGAGGTGATTTTTCACAAAAACGGCGCTATATAAATCGTCCAAATATTATTATTATTATTAAGTACGCGCGCAAATAATTAATAAATAAAAGTGCCACTTGTAGAAACCACCGCATCACTTATATATAATAGATAAAATAAACTGGTTAGTGTCACTGGTTAGTCAGGTTCCTACTTGCAAATTTTAACAGCATTTCTTGCTGTCGTATAAATTTTTTTTCTGTTGTAATTTAAATACGCATAATAGCGGGAGTGTCTTCAAAATGCGAAAAGAGAGTGCTTCAAGACAAATGGGAAGAAGAATATTTCTTTGTTGGGGGGGGGGGGGTTCTATTCTATGTTTCTATTTCATTATACCAGTATAGTATTGCGGCCCGCGTAACTTCACAAATACAATGAAACAGGCAGCCGCCTAGTATGGTGATCCAATATATCCACACTATGTTAATTACTCAATTATGTATCATGTATTTTATAAATAAATAAATAAAGTATGTGGCCCGAAGAGAAAAAGGTTGAGTATCATTGATCTACGCCCTTCCCACGCTTCGTGCGATTTAATATATTTAAGAATAGACAAATAAGTACCTGTAAACAAAAAAAAAAACATAACGATTAGTGATATTTAATTAGTTATTGGCGAGCGATATGCTGGAATATGCCAAAACCAAATTATCTTTTATAGTTAAGTCTGTTGGCCCCATAAAACAAATTTTATCGGGGTAAAATGGGTTATTATTATTTCATTTATGTATATATTCACCATGATCATCATCATCATCGTCTCAACAACCCCTGGTGGGTCTTGGCCTCCTCAAGAGTCATCCTCCACTCATCTCGGTTTTGTGCCGGCTCTCTCCAGTTTAGAATCTCCAACGTAGATATGTATATCTTTGAGGACGTTTAATGCATAGGTATATTAAAACTTTTTAAAATGATCACAAAATATTCAAAGATTAATCAAGATGACTAAATAATAAAAAAAATATATTATCAATTTAGGTATTAATGTCAAAATAATTTTATGAGGCTAATTAAAAAAAATCGGTTAACTATAATGTTTAATTGTCTATTTAAACATTTTTTAATTACGTTTATGAGTTTATGAATTTGTGTGGAATATGTGAATGTACAAATTATATATACCTACGTATAATTATGTACATATTCACTTTAAACTAACTAAATATAATAACGTTTATTCAACGTCAAAAGCATCCTCTGACAAGTTACCAAAAGTTAGTTTATCGTAACTTTTCTCTTTTGCGTTCTAAAAGAAGACGAAGATAGTTTGAATGGGAGGTATATAAATACGAATGTTAGAAGGAGCACGCTAATATTAAAAAACGGTAATAATCCAGCGAAAATTGTCAATGTATTTAATAAAACACGAGCAAAAATCTCTTAACAAATATCTTAAGAGGGCATTACCAGCGGCCGAAAATTCAAATTTCATCAAAAGACGGCCTCACGATCGGAAGTTTTTTAGAACGAGATAGAAATACCACATTCGCTCCGCCGCAAGCAGCATGTCCCACTCAACTGGCGATATCTATAGGATGGTTCAGACGACATCGATATTGAATTCTCGGTTCCAGCTTTTTCCGAATAAGTAGTTATTTGTAATTTGTTTACCGAAGTGCATAAACATAAATAGATACAAGTGAAATGCGTAAAAATAGTGGGTATAAAATAGGTACTTACGTAATATACAAATTTCTTGATTTTTGAAATGTTTTTACGTGTATTCTGTTGTTGTTTTTTAATTGTATTTCTACTGAGTGATATTCAGTTTGATTGTAAGAAATATCTCATTTTTACATATTTATTCTTCTCACAATAGGTATTATCAGTAATTTGGGAGGCGGGTATGGGTACTACCGCCCGGGAACCAGGGAGATTATTGTTGGTAATCTAAATTAAATTGAATTTCAAAAACCTCACCCCATGTACCTGGGTTCATTTATTTGTCCGGATCTTGGCGACGGATGCACCTGCCCACCAACTGCATGGCAGGCCGGATCAGGAGAGACTGGTTGGACCTGGGAGATCTTTTACCTACCCAGCAGCACTCTCCGAAACATCTCCTTACAGTGGGAGGGATAGATTTTTTCATGTCCGTCACTCTTGGACTGACCCCCAGATTCCTACATGCCCCTGATACCTTTTTTCTTCCCAGAATCCCGAACCCAATTTGGGAAACGGAACTCAATTTGGACCCCTAGGTTCCTACCACTCCTGGTACCTTTTTCCTTCCCAGAATCCAGAACCCAATTTGGGAGGCGGGTATGGATACCGCCGCCCAGGAAACCATTTATTGGATAACCAACACCTCTGCCATAGGTCACCCCAAGGGGTTCGTTTCGCTTGGTGACTTACTTGCCCGGGTTCAAGGGATAAGGTTTGTTCGAATCTTGGCGGCGGATGCGTCTGCACACCAACTGTGTGGCAGGCCGGATCGGAAGAGACTGGTTGAGGGAGATTTTTTGACCTCTCCTGCAGGATTCTCTCGGAAGCCTTGCACTGCAGTGGTGAGGATAGACTCATACATCCTCTTGGATACACCGATCCCAGATTCCTACCCACCCCTCATACCTTTTTTCCTTTCAAGAACTTCCTCTCCTTCCTTTTTTTAAAAAGACCTTCGACACAACATCCCCAAAGATGACATATTTATTCTTATTATGAAATATTTTCCTGTATGGAGCTAATGTCAAAAAAAGTAAAATGTATTTTTAACATTTATATTTTTACCAAAATTATGTAATTCAACTATAAATAAAGATAACCAAAAAAACAGCAGCATTATAATAAAAAATATGTAAAATATAGCAACAAGCATATATTTTAGTATAGTCTACATAATATATGTACAGAACTTGAAAATATAAAAACAGTAGGACTGTTAGTAGTTGTACAGTGAAAACAGACCGCAATACAATAATGTGAAGGTTGTCCAAGAATTAAATACCTTTGCTCGTTTTTTCTCAAAATATGATGGCACTAGGGTTAGCTCAGACTTTCCCAAAAAACCGAGCGGTGATCCGGCTTGGTAACTGCTTCAGTGCGATCTTTGCGTTCGTTTGAGAAAGACGCTCCGTTGTCGAATCCCACCCCCTGCGAGGTGCGCTCAATTATTCGCTTTTTCAATTTAGAGGGAGTTAGCCCTGTTGAAGTTCATAAGCTTGCAGTTTTAATCCCAGATGTCAGTAAGTCTACCACACAAATGATTTTGAGGGAAAAATGGAGTATGCAAATTAATGCTCGTTGCGCAAATGCGCTCGGATCTCTTCGAACTGTTTTTCCAACCAAGGCGAAACTTTTTTGGGTTGAAAAATGGGTTCACCACCTAACCCTACCAAAAAGGCAATGAATGACATGAATTACACCTCTTTCGACATTACTCTTTACACATGGACGAAAAATCTTTGGAGACCGACCAGGATGCGGAGGGAGAGTTGATTGCATTTTTGACGGCGGAGTTGAACGATAAGGGAATGAAGACCTGGTTCCACGGCTCACCTAGTGCATTGATCGTAACAGGGACTATGTCTCTATGGCATTATTAATAGAATAAAACTGAAAATAATATAAAATATACTGAATATACTAATATATTAGAGACTTGGTCATTATAACAGAAATTATTAACAAAAACACGATTTGAATTACACAATCACAAATTAAAACCATAATTTTTACGGGAAATTCACGCGCATGGTGCATGCATATGTCTAGCCTCTCTTTCACAGCCAGTTAAAGACATTTTTTATTAGTAATAGTTCAAAACAGAAATTGTACAGTATTTATTAAATGTGTTACTAAAACACTGTTTAACAGAAAGTAACTTCTAACCAGAGAAAGTTTAAGTTCTTTTAACAGAAAGTAACTTCTAAAGAGCGTTTTAATTTTTTTTAAATATTGATTTGGATTCACCAGTCGTTCTTAATATAAAACACGATCCATAACCATTCAAAGACACAGTATCAAATTTCTTTATAATATATTTTTTTGACAAATTAGAGAGGCGTCAGAAATTTACATTTCGAATGAACGTCGTTAGTAAGCTCAAAAATCATCTGTCAAAAAATTAAATAAAGTGAGTACACATTTCTAATATATAATTATTACCGAAATTAGTGTAATAGAATTGAAATTAAAAAACTTTTTCACTTTGTTCCACTTATTTATTATTACCAGGACCGGTTTCATCCTACTACGGACATTTTCAGACTGGTAGTTGAAACTCTTATGCTATTGATTTTATACAAACTTAGGCAGGGGTACACAACATTGTCTATATATGCTGAATGATTCTATTTTGTTAATTTAAGGTATTATAAGTTATTTTGTTAATTTAGGGTACATTAGGTAATTATAAAGTGTATTTTTAAAAATTATGAATAATGTTACATAGTAAGTAAATATTTTTAGTTCACATGAATATAAAAGAATTTATATAATTAAAAAGGTTTGTGATTTCTGAAATTTTATTTTTGTAATGTTGGGATATTCCCTGTTGTTGCTTAGGGCTTATTGTCAAATATTGGTAGCACTAAAGTAATTATTATTGTTAGGGTTCTCCACATATTTGGGTTATTACATTTTTAAAGTACATACTTAAATTATACCACTGCTCTCTGAAGTAAAATTATTCTAAGATTATTATAATGGGTAAATTAATGGTGATTGAGCATTATGTTCTAACTGTTTATTCATAACATATTTAAGATCTATTTTTTTCGTTAAGCGATTGATTTCTAATGACTCTAATCTGTCTAATTTTTGTCCTTTGTTTTAAACATGAAGGATTTTTACATCTCTATCTTTGTCAAAATTATGTTGATTTTCTAGTAGATGCAAGGCGACGTTCGATAAATCTCCTTTTTGATTAACCCAACTAGCGAAATGTTCTTTTATACGGGTTGATACTGCTCTTCCTGTTTGTCCTACGTAATACGCGGGGCAATTCGAGCAGTTCACCTGGTAGACTCCAGAGTTTTCCAGATTACCTCTTTTATCTTTATTATTTATAAATATTTTACCCAAAGAATTTAGTTATAAAAGGCTGTCTTACATTTTTCAACTACCAGTCTGAAAATGTCCGTAGTAGGATGAAACCGGTCCTGGTAATAATAAATAAGTGGAACAAAGTGAAAAAGTTTTTTAATTTCAATTCTATTACAATGGAATTCCACCACGAATTAACAGTGCAAAAACTAGACTCATTGAAATTAGTGTGTTAAATTAATCTAAGGGTAAAAAAAGAAACAACCTACCGGAGAGCTAAAGAAAAATAGAAAATGACAAATGAATGCTTGCTAAAAGCAAATAAAGATCTTATAAAAATAAAATGTGAATGGATGTGGGTAAACTTTCGAAATCACTGGAAAACGATAGTAGGAATATTTGTCTCATTTTCCACGCTGATATGCACATTTAGTCCAGTCAAGGAAGGAGGTGTAGAGTGCGTGAGCAGGACCCTAAGCGATTCCTCCAGAAACTTGTTTAGGGTGCTTAGGGTCTGAACATACTAAAAGTACTGACGTCTAGGTGTGAGCTAGCGGGGGGAGGGGGAGAAGGTCCCAATGTTCGGATTTCCGCTTATATCTCAAAAACGGTGCGTCACAGAGAAATTTTTCTTAAAATAAGTAAAAGCTTGTAAAATTATCTACAACTTTTGTTTTATACGTAATTCTCGAAATTAAAGCCGTTTTTAAGTTACACGCTCCACAAATGTAGACATTTTCGAAAAAATCATTTAACCTTACATTTTTCATCAAACATTCCTTCATATCGTCTAAAATATTCATCAAAGAAATACATTTATTTCAAGGAAGTTATAAAGAATTTAATTCCCTTTTAGAATATATATATATATATACAAATTAATCTCAAACCGGTCAACATTTACAGCAATTTTAAGTTTTTTCGTAAAATTTTGTCATGAGATAATTATAATTTTCATTATAAAATACAATTTAAAATTTTTCAAGTGATATTATTTTTTTCTACTTTCTTTAAAAATTGGCTTTAAACTGTGGTCACACGTATTATTAGGCGAACGAACAAAATGTGTGTCAGTAATGAGATAAAAACAGCTTTGTCTGAAAATGATATTTTACGAAAAAACTTAAAATTGTTCTAAATATTTACTGGTTGGAGATTAATTTGCATCTAAATATATATATATATATATATATATATATATATATAATTATATTATAAAAGTAAATTAAATTCTTTACAACTTCTTTAATATAAATTTATTTTCTTTGTTGAATATTTTAGACGACATGAAGGAATGTTTGATGAAAAATGTGAAGTAAAATGATTTTTTTCAAAAATATCTACGGTTGTAGAACGTGTAACTCAAAAACGGCTGGGATTTCGAAAATTACATAAAGAATAAAAGTTGGAGATGATTTTATGAGCTTTTACTTAATTTCAGAAAATTTTCCTCTGCAACGCACCGTTTTCGAGATATAAGCGGAAACCTGAAAATTGGGACCCCCCCCCACCCCTTAACTCACCATCTAGACGTCAGGACTTTTAGTATGTTTACACCCTAAGCACCCTAAACAAATTTTTGAAGGAATCGCTTAGGTTCCTGCTCACGCACCCTAAAACCTTTTGGATCATTCATTGACTGGACGAACTTGTCTTAAGCAAAGTAGATTCAGAATCAAATTGAATTTGAGGACGATTTACGCAGATTATTGTTTATAAATTAATATGTTCGTAAAAAGAAAAATAAATAAGTTAAAAATAGAAGAAAAAGTATGGTAAAAAGCTTCTGTTCCCGTGGTGAAATTTGAGTCCTCAGTTTTCCGCTTCTACCACGAATTTCCTGACACCGTGTGTACAAGGTAATGTTGCATGTCTATAATTTGCGCAACGTTGGGTATTAATGCTAGTAAATTATTGTTCATAATTAGGTCACCGTAATGTACCACGGGTTTCCCGCCACCGTGTATATGTCGCAGGCAAACCGTAAAATCAGGCCGTTCTTGATGCGTCTGAGGCACTTCACGATCTGCTGCCAGGCACTTCACGAAGTAACTAGGCGCACCATGATCTGCCTGATTTTACTATCGACCGCCGACATATATAAGGCAATGAAGTATGCGTGTAACTCGCGCAACGCCGGGTATGCAAGTAAATTATTGTTTATAATTACCATGGTAATAACAATGAACCTGTCACCGTAATGTACCACGTATTTTTCGACACCTTGTATATGGCAGATCACGATGCGCCTCAGGCACATCACGATCTGCCGCCATTTCACGATGCAGCAGATCATGATGTGGCTAGGCGCAACATGATCTGCCTGATTTTACGATCGGCCTACGACATACATATGCAAGGTAATGTTTCGAGCGTATAATTCGCACAACGCCGGGTATTAGTGTTAGTGAATTATTGTTTATAATTACGTCACCGGAATGTACCACCGGTTTCCCGCCACCGTGTATATAAGGCAATGTTGCTTGCGTGTATTAATGCTAGTAAATTATCGTTTATAATTACCGCGGTAATTACAATTGAATCGGTCACCGTAATGTACCACGTATTTCCCGACACCGTGTACCTATACACGGTAAGGCTGGGTAGTATTGCTAGTTTATAATTTCCGCGGTATAAACGGATAAATCGGTCACCGTAATATCCATGAATCACAATGTATTGAAGTTATTACCCATTTTCATTGATCAAATATACTTTGTCGAAGCCCATTTACGCGTACATAATAATATATATATAATAAAAATTTGAATTGCACATACCGATGAAACTTTACAGTCATTATTTACTTTAGAATGTTGATTCTTTTCTCTAAAAATTAAACAACATGTTATAAAAAATACACAATAAATCTGACAGATTCGTTCCAACGACCCTGTAGCATATAAGGTATGTACAACGTAAATTGATAATTAAATATTACTAATCTTTGTTTTTTCTCGTTATATTTCTCCCAGTTATGTTTTTGGTGTGGTAATTTTGATTTTTTTATGAAAGTTCTCTCTTTATTGATTTTTCTCCCCATTTTAAGCGAACGAATAAATTTAAAATGTTATGAACTGGACCTGCGCGGACAGCACGACCGCTCGCTGCCGTGAATCGACAGATACTAAGAGTTTTGGCTAGCGCCGTGCGCGTCAAAATACAGAATAAAATATTCACAAAAGCGTGTCGCAAATTCAACAGAATTATATACTCGAGAAAATATTTTTGGTTAAAAATTATTTCTAATATTTCAATAACGTCTTAAGTTAAATTTCTGTGTTAAAAATTCCGAGAGAAATCAATTTGTAAGTGTGTAATAAATAAGTCAAGTTGTAGTATTTTCGGCACAAAACGGGTGCTCGGATTTTTATTTTAATGATTTTATTTGAAATTAAATTAAAATTCTAAATTATATTTTGCCTAGATAATGAACAGTTTTATAATACTGTATTACTATTTGGTATGTTATATGTATTGTATAATAACTTTACTCGTTTGAAAATTAACAAATATTGCTATCGACCAACAGTAAAACTATTTTTTTATTAAAAAAATGTTAACTTTTTCAAAATTTAAAATATAAGTTTACCACATAAAATAACGATCTTTCGAAATCAATTTATCGTTTTTCTGTAAAAAGCTTCGACACGTCTATGAGCTCATTCAAAAATGTCATTTTTCAGCTTTGTCTGGTTATTAACTCTTAAGAAGTAGGTATTAGAAACACTGTGAATTTTTTCATACCCATGGTGTTGAAAAATAACATCACAAAATGGGTTTTTATTAATTTTCGGAGATTACTTTGCAATTTTTTTCTGTTGAGAGAATTTCATATAATTAGATTAGATAGATCTTCGAACATAAAATACAGTTTTTTTAGAACTTAAAAATAAGGGGGGTTCAAAGAAAATATGTTAGAAATCGAAAGAATTTGGGAATGCCGGATCTTAACGGACAACAGTGAATACCTAAATAGAAATAATCTCTAAACATTATAAATTAAAGTCCTCCGCCGCGTCTGTCTGTCTGCGATAAACTCAAACTGATTTTCATGCGGTTGTCACCAATAGATAGAGTGATTCACGAGGAAGGTTTTGGTATATAATTTGTCAAGGTTTTGTGTAAATTTGTTGAAATGTATAATATATAACGGAGAATGTCTGTAAGTGGTGGACGAACGTGCTGGCAAGCGGACGGTGCGGATTTGATTTGTATGTTGAATTCTAAAACTCTGTGTAAAGCCCGGGCATCGCCGGGGAATTCAGCTAGTATTATATATAAGCTAGAAGACTCAACTTCCCCTTAGTAAATGAGTTCCTATGCGTGGCATTTAGTATTCACGTCTCTCAGGCGGACTGGCTGGCAGACTTTTTATAGACGCGTCTCCATATCGGAATTTCCTTGGGATATAACCCGGCCGGGAATGTATGCCGCTATTTCATTTCACATAATATCTCTGTCAACTGTGACCTTGGCATTGATATCGCTATTATTCTGGAACAATAAGAAAAGAGACATTTATGTATAATTTTATTGGGTGATTCATAATTCATTAAAAGTGGTGAGAAAAAAAATTAAAATTGGTTAAATAGGTTACGTTAGGTTAGGTTAATGGTTATTTTTTAAATGTTTTTTTTTTTCATAACTTTAAATGTGTTTTCAAAGGGGTGTTGAAATGTCACTTTGTTGAGTTGTATTGGAACCATTTTATTGACATGTATCATATATTTGTAAATTTTGTTTTTGTTATTTTACATTGGCTCCATCCAGGAGGCCTTGAGGAAAACTACTTCCCTCGGGATCTAAGTCATCTTTGGGGATGCTGTGTGGGGGGTATTTTTAGGAAAAACGAAGGACAGGAAGTTTTGGGAAGAAAAAGGGTATGTAGGGTGGGTACGAATCAGGGAGTCAATGTGTCCAAGAGTGACAGACGAACGAATCCATCCCTCCAACTTTACTGTGGTACAAGGCGATAAATCGAGACATTCCGACTAGAGAAATAAGATGTCTCCAACAACCAGTCTCTCCCTAACCGGCCCGCCACGCAGTAGATGGGCAAACGCATGTGTCGCCAAAATTTTTGGATGCAGGTTTGTCTGGGGCTTTACATTTTGGAGAGACTGCTTGATCTCTCCAGCCGGACTCTCTTGATCCATCGCCTTGCACCGCAGTGGGAGGGATGGATTCATACGTCTGTCACTCCTGGATACATTAACCTCCACTTACCCACTCCTCATACATTGTTCGTTTCTATAAAGCCTCCTCTGATTCCTTTCCCTAAAAAGACCCTCCACCCACAACACCAAACATACCAGAGGTCCTGAGGGAACTTTTTTCCCACGCAAACATTAATTGTGAAATGTCACAAATTAATCAAATACATTTTATTTGCGCACGCCGGGATTCGATCCCGGGACCTTCGGATTCTAGCCGAGAATCGTCGACATAGAGGCCGTCGAAATATAAGATGTTTACACCCTAAACGAAGTATACTGAACGTCTCACTCGGATATTAGCCGATTTTCCTGTCATGTAAATTTGACGTTATTGGCTGGTATGACCTAAAAAAAAGAAAGGTGGATGACCACCCGCTTTTTAGTCAATCAACGCATTTACCATCCCCTAACGTGTGATCTATGGATGCTTTAAAATCTAATTTTGTTGATTTATGTGTCTACATTATATTATTTTTTTGTCGAATTTATTACTAAGGCATAAATTAGTTAATTCCCACCTATGTAAGACTGGGAACTCGAAAATCTTGTGCCTATGCTTATACTTATAAGTTATAAGCAATCAATGATTAAGTTATATTTTGCTTCACCATAGTTCTTAATGAAATGAAAATTTGAATACAAGTTTGTTGTAATTCTTTGAAACCACGTACCTAATGCTATATTTGTCACAAAATGACACGTCGTCTTATTAACCCCTCAGGATAATTTGTTTGATTTTGGGAACGGTTCATACAGGTCTCATAGAAATCGTTGTATCTCCCTTTCTGCCGTGGTGAGAAATTCGATCTAAGCGGTGTTAGAAAGAGAAAACACCACTTTTTATATTCAAACCTAAAATTTAACCACAAACAAAATTTACTGTATGAAAACCAAAATTTCCGACCGCAATTTGAAAACAAATTTTCAATTATTTTTATTTGAAACGACACAAAAGTGAGGTTACAGTAACGTTTTTTTATACATTTGTCTGTAAGTTGCCATTCTTAAAACTTTTGCTTGCATACAAAAAATGATATGATTTTTTCTAATAATATTTACAGTTTTTAACCGTATTTCATCGCCTTTAAAAACTAGGAAAAAATCCGACAATCTAACAAAATATACTCGGAGCCTGAGACCTATCCCCTTTTTAATATGGACAAACATATTATAATATAAACAGTTTTTTAAGACGCAACTTGTTTTCATTGGCCCACTAATCACCCAGCAATTCCTCTTCATTCAAGATACATACAAGAGCAGATCATAAGAGTAGATCATAGAGAAGCATAGATCATATTCTGAATAGGCCACCTAATTCATCCTCTTGTATGCTTTATAATCCGTTTTAAACAAGGCAATCGTTACACAGCCGCCAGACGCAATGTGGCCTATTTTCTTTTCACCGAGACTTACCCCCTTCTTACCTCCCTCCTTAACCTATTTATATTTTTATTACATTATATTCCAGACTGCGTCTGCTCTCCAATTGAATCGTGGGCAATAAATATCATGTACTGGCGACAACTTCATTTATAATATCACCTCGGAGTTGGGGCGACGTCGGGACTAACGGGGGTGGGTAGCAAGGGGTGGAAGAGGTAGGAGGGACTGTATAGGGGGTGGAATAGGGTGTAGGCAGACTAAAAGAGTGTAGGGAGTAACGTAGCGGAGGATGCGGGGCTCGGATAGATTAATAGGTCACGAGATGATGGCCACAGATTATCTTTTAGTAAGCATAAAATTAAGTGCGGAATAAACTACAGTAAATTGTGTGTATAAGCGTGTTGAATATGTTTTTTTCAACACTTGATTATGATCATTAATTAGGGGATGGTGGTTGTTATTTCACAGTTTATCTTTTAAGCAAATAGGTACATAGTTTTTGTGTGTTAATCTAGTGATATCATTAAAACCATTGTATTCACCAAAATTGGACGTTATTCCATTTATTTTCATTTTTTTATTAAAATACTTATTTTCGTATTATACTCGTACTCACTGTGGCTACGAAATTAAAGCATTGGATCACTGTTCGAAATTTGAAAATCTTACTCTAAACACATCCTTTTTTCCACAAGGCTTTATATAAAGACGGCAGCCTTTTACATACAAAACTTAAATTTGGTATTGAGGCCATAATACTCAACCAAACTGAATAATTATGTTTTAGTCAAAAAGTGTATCAAATGTCTAGTACGGATATATTGTGGTATTTTACTTATTTTTATTTGAAATTATATATAGTTCTGCTGGTGGTCTAATCGTACAACTTGTAAGAACTATAATAGCACAGCATCACTAAACTAAACAAAAAAAACTCAATATTACTCATTACGCCTTGATATACGAAGGAAAAAAAATAACTAAGAGGATTAAAAAATTGTAAACTTCCTCTAACTATTTACATAAACATAAAATTTACTTATTCTTGTATTTTTTTTTTCTTTTCATTCCTATGTATTATGTACGACTTATCTATATTTTTTTATAACTTTAAGATATTATCTTTAAAATTACCGATAGTTGTAATAATATTCTAAATTCCAATAGGGAATAGGCTCCGAGGGAATTAGTTTTCCTCAAGGCCTCATGTGGAAAGGAGATATAAAAAAAGTTCAAATGATCTAAACATGTCAACAAAAATAAACATAAATATCTCTATCCTAATTGTTCTAGATTTATCATGACATCAATGCCTCACTAAGAAATGTCAAATGAAATAGGTTCTGGAGGATTTTTGTCCGCAGGACCTCCTGAGTGGAAGTAATATAAAAATAATAATATATGCAATGACGTTATATATTATATATAAATAGACTCGCCATAGTCTCACATACTCACAATATAATGTGGAAAGTACGCAACAGTCTTTTGTTTTTAGCAGTTTTCAGTATAATTCCTAAATACAAAAGTTTATTCCTGTGTGATAAAGATAGATAATCAAAGAATGTATGTGTATGAATGTCGTAGATATATGGGCGGGCAGCGAATTAATTTCTTCGCCGACTGCTTTCACATCACTATGCACGGGGAAGGGTAAAGGCGGGTAAAACGAGACACACGGGCAAATATTTTTTATTATAATTATATGAGTTATCATTTGTAATACAATATTGATACTATTATAGTAGTATTATTAAGTACATATTTTATTATAAAGTACAGGTTATAGGTTCAAATGATTATACAAATCTATACAGATTAATAACACCTAGGACCGTTACTATTTACAATTTTCATCAACGACATTATTAAATTAATGAACGCGTTACCATTTGTACGTTTTACCCCATCTTTCGCAATGGAATAAAACGAATGCGGTACGCTGTGTGAACCGACCTACAGTTAGTAGGTTGTCCTTGTTATGCTTATGTCACTTTGTGATGCAACGTTCGCTGTCTCCTTTTCGACTATTTGCCGTGTGTAATTGAAGCATTTTCTCATCACACAGGAGGGCATTTTGGCGCTTTGCAATGCAATTTACTTAGGTACTGGTAAGTGCTGGTAAGACACGACCTTACTCGACGCGTAGCAGTTTATTACTTAAGTACTAGAAATAGAGACCGGTACCATTGTCTTGTATTTGGCTTCCCACTTTGAGATTTCTACCCCGCGTCCAGTATTAATGTCATTGAAAATATGTAATAAAGTTTTCATCCGTATTTCATACACACATAGAAAACTAGCCTGTACATAAAACGTTTCACTTATGAAACAATATAAAACTAATTCTGTTAGACATTAGTTTAACGATTTGACAAAGCTAAATACACTGAGAAATAAATCAGAAAGTACAGCGTAGTAAACCGGCGTTGTCATCCATATAAACTTTATTTTTGGCACGGTTCTTGGTATCGTAAAACTACCCCAAGACCCTCCCCCATCCTCGAACCCCCGTCTCCAAACAATCTCCCCACCCACTCCCCCCCCCAGCCCTTGCTCCCCATGTCGAAGCAGACTACTCACAACACACGCTTTATTTACTGCAACAATACTGGTTATGTAAGCGAAGGTGTCGTGGTCTGTGGGCTAGCGATCTGGAGGTCGCGGGTTCAATCCCGACGTGCGCTAGTAAATTTTATTTAATTGATTTGTGTTTTCACAAATTAATAATTTGAAATAATAGAAGCTTTAGTCGTGTTTGGTGACTAGATCTGAATAGCCAGGCACTTTTCCACCTTCCATTTTCCCATGTTCTTCCTCTTTCGCATTTCCTTCCTCTCTACACTTACCTTCAGCCTCATAACACACCTCAACAGGGGTTGCCATAGTCTCACTCGACTAGCGGGGCTTCTAGCCTTCACGAACTGGTGGGGTTCTAGTCTCGCGCTAGTCGCGAAAGCTCATACGAATAACCGGCGGAATCTCACTTGATGTTGTTCGCTACCCACAGCGTCAGCGAATATCGCTTATATCTGAACGGGCCTCGATAGGTATTTTACAAAACTAATGCTGTCACTGTTACCCCCTTTCGAATACTGAACGTAATGTAAAAAATAAATAATATCATCAACATCGAGGTTTTTGTATTCTCCTGTTTTCTCCTTCAAAACTAGACCGATTTTTGGGCCATTTTTCACCAACTGTAAAAGAAAATATTTTACATCTATAATTTTTGCTTTTTTAAACGTGCCTTGTCCAATTTATACATTGAAGGTCTATTGTTGGCGTTAATACTAAGCAATTTTAAGGATTTTTGAAGTAAAACTTTTTATAATAGTTAGAGATATAAGTTAGTGAAGATAGAAAGAGAGCGAGTTACTTTTCGTATATTACTGTAGGTGCAAGAGAGAGAGAGATGCGAGAACACATTTTCTTTCTCTCTTTCTCTCATAGCCATTTGCGTTTCCTATATCTAAGACACAGTGCAGGCCTATTGTCTGTATCACACTGTAGGAGCAAGAGAGAGCAGTGCGCGCGCACAATTTTTTTCTTTCTTCTTTTGTTTTATAGGGTGAAAAGTTAACAGTGTCGTCCTTACGTTATTTTTTATTTTTAAATAAATAAATCCATTATTTGAGCTCGTGACGTCACTACATGAAAATGTCCCGTCTCCGATTATATTCCCTTAATTTTGTAAAATACCACACAGATTATTTTTTTTTATATGGCAACACTTTATCATTCACTAGATTTATTGTTTGTTCTATGCGAACTTATCATTTGGTTTGATTTTTTGATAAAGATGGCGGTGTTTTTACAGATGTTACGAAGAGAACCCCGTACAATTGATTACCATTCGTGTGGAAAACGTTCTTTTTTTAAATGATTTTCGGCTATGTAATTATCGTTTTTTCACACCGGTTTCCGGTTTATAAAAAATGGTCTGATTTTTCGGATTGAAATTTTTCTAATAATCGCCCGGGTTTCAAAAATAGATTTAAAAAAAATATATAGAATGTCTTAAAATATTTGCCTAAACCAGAAAAAAAAATTAAAATGTTATCAAAGTGGCCTATTGCGATACCTACAATTCTAACGTGTTTGTGAAAATAATGGCTTATTCTTAGAACACGACCATTTAAAATTTAAAATCCAAACAACAAGGTATTTGATTCGGTTACCCAACGGGCACAATAGTTTCCTGACCTCATCAATTCCTCATGAGTTTTTTCCAGTTTCTAATGGAACAAACCATTCAACTATCGGTCATAATTCATCTCATAACGTATTTACGGTCGCTTGCAGTTTTAACGTAACCATGCGATCGACAGGCGAACACGCGACCACAAATAATATTGCTTTAAATTACGGAAATAGCTTCCTAACTTTATTTATACCATAGCAAAAATAGTGAAAGCCTATTGGATAATACAGATGTGTCATTTTTTATACTTAAAATGATTCATAATCTGTTCTTTCATACATGGTGCGAGTTTAATTATGATAAAGTTTAAAAATTGAAATAAAAATAAAGAAAATCAATATTAATTTCGAAGAGCAACTGAGTGTGCGATATTTTTGGTCAGTTCGTATTTAGCCAACACAAATAAGCTCGATGGTTTGCCCAAATTTGTTCATACAAAAATACTAAAATCGCTAGTAAAAATTGTGAGGTGGGGGTAGTAGGGTGAAATTTGAGGTTATAGGTATTTTTGATGCCATATAAAAAAATTTAAAAAATAGTCAAAAAAATAGAAAAAAAATTCTGGATAGGGACACCCTAATCACCTAGCGGTATGAAATATACTTTACAACCTATTCTCATACCTACCAAACATATATAAATTATTTTATTAAAATCGGTTGAGCCGTTTCGGAGGAGTGCGACCACAAACACCGCGACACGAGATTTTTATATATATATATATATATAGATATTATCCCTGGATCCACAGTATAGTACTTCACAGTAACAATCACTTTTTTTTTATTGATCTATCTAAATACGTGATGTTTAAAATATATTATTCGATGCCTGTCTCGCTAGGGTATACCTGTGTTGAGATAGGCGTAGAGGTACATAATTGAATATCATTTATAAGAGTAATATAATTTACAATTAAGCATAAAGATGATTGAAAGTGTGGGTAAATCACATAAAGAGAGTTGTATGTTCTATGAGCTTTACATCGCACGTTCTCATTTCCACGACAAGTGCTTTACCGACAATTTATAATTTATACGCTTACGAATAGCGTAGTACATTCAGGGGTGAATTGGTCACTAAATCAACTAATTAAAAATGGTAATCAATAATTTTTTTTTATATTTTTTATTTTATTTATTGTTTTCAAGATACAATCCCGTTAAACCGCAATAAAGCAGTTTGTCAACAGGATGTTAATGTTCAATTACAATTTAAACATTCATACATATTATTAATACTATAACTATACAAATAGACACAATTAACAAACACTAATTAATATAAACAATCTCTATTTAGTAACCATTGTTTCAGCATATATCTGAATCTATTTGTAGAGTCGCAATTTTTTATATTATTTGGTAACATGTTAAATATTTTTGGCACGTTAAATTCCAGGGTTCGCCGTCCGTAGTTATTATTATATTTTGGAACAAGCATTCCTTCATTCTTTGTGAACCTCGTATTATGTTCATGTTCCACTTTCTTCTTATAATCAGACTCAGATACATGCTGAATCAATATTTTATACCATAATAAGGCCTGTACCGGTAATATTGTTAAATTCTGATACAACAATGAAATGTTTCGTCTCTGTGAAAAAATATTTTTTTGAACTAATAACTTAATCATAGAATTTTGTACTGATTTTAGGCGGTTTAAATTGGTTTTGCAAGAGTGTCCCCAAGTAGTTAATCCGTATCGTAAAGTTGATTCTGCGAGTGATAAGTAAATAATTTTTAAAATATTCACCGGAACGAAACATTTCAGTTTGTACAGCCTACCCACTATCGCCCTCAGGCGTTTACAAATTTTGTTTATTTGTATATCCCATTTGAAATTACAATCAACAGTCACTCCCAAATAAACATATTCATTTACAAGTTCTATACTATCGCACATGCAGGGCTGCAAAATGTTTTGATGAATACACATAAAGTCATGAGATATTATTTTAGGCGTTTTCTGAAATGAAGCATGTGGAGATCGTATGTGCATCAATTTAGTTTTTTTTGTATTAATGATTAGACCTGCGTCATGTGACCATTTTATCAGGGACGTAAAGTCATGTTGCATACAATTAATCGCATTGGATAATTGTTCATCAGATATGACAAGAGCAGTGTCGTCAGCATATACAAAGTGTTTTACATATTTAAATAGTTTTTTCATTATGGATACAAATATAATATATAGGGTTGGTCCCAAAATTGACCCCTGCGGGACTCCAGCACACATTTTTTTCTTCTTACTCATTTTTTCTAATATTTTTACACAGATATGTCTATTAAATAAATAATTTTTAAACAAATTAAGTAGATTTCCTCTAATTCCAATTGCTTCTAAGATTTTTAATAATTTTTGTGGGTCAATTGTATCAAATGCTTTGGAGTTATCGATAAATAGTACTAAAACATGTCTTTTATGGTTTAATTCATTATTAATATAATTTGAAAAGTCCTGTAATAAATTCTCTGTACTTTTTTTCTTTTGAAAGCCATATTGTTTTTTGTCTATAATGCCAAATTTTTCTAAGTAATTATTTAATTTTAAGGAAATATATTTTTCAAATATTTTTTCCAGTGCAGGCAAGATACTTATAGGTCGATAGTTTCCTATTTCTGAGTGCTTTCCTCCTTTGTATATAGGTCTAATAATAGCACATTTAAGATCATTAGGCAATTTAGCTTCTATAATAAGTCTATTAACAAAGTGCGTTATAATGGGTCCTAAGATATCTATATGTCTTTTTATGTCGTACATTCTTATGTTGTCCATTCCCAAGGATTTTGAATTTTTCATTTTTTTAACAATATTTTTTATCTCAGTAAGAGTTGCCTTTGGTAAATACATACTATGAGGTAATTCTGTTTGATTAACATTGGATGCTTTAAAATCACATCTGTGTAACATTTGGCTTATACTATCTGAGAAATAATTTACATATTGGTTTGTTGCACTTTCCACCGTTTGTTCCTTTAACACATATCGCGAGATGACTTCATCACAATTACTTTTAGTTTTTCTTCCCAATATTTTATTTATTTCATCCCAGGTTTGCTTAGTATTATTAAAACTACATTTGAATTTATCTAAAAAAACAATTTTTTCTTTTAGTAATTAATTTGTTGACATTATTTCGCATGGACCTGTATTCATAATAGAATAAAATTTCACTGGATTTTTCGCTTGCATTCGAATATTTTTGCCGTACAACTTGATTGCATCTCGGACATCTGACTAAAAACAGGAGATATATGACATCTGACTGGAGATATTATATAAAAAAGACGACGAAAATCGCCTACTTCGATTTTTTCTGCGTTATTTTCATTTAATTATTACGGGTAATTTTGCTTACTATTGATAAAAAAAAATTTTTAATCTAAATTTAAAAAAAACTATTGTGCATTTTTTCCAAAACTACAGACTAATTGATTATTTTTTTTTCCCATATGCACCCAAATTAATAGACCAGCCCATCGCGAAAAGGGGAACAATTAAAAGTGCATGGAGCGGGGAGATGGCGAGTCCGCGTCCCTTTCTGTGATTTATCAATAAATGAATCCGACATTACATGAGCAATTCGCCTTGTAACATCGCATTATCACTGGTGACCGGCCAACTCAAAATTAAACCAACTCAGAACGACCTCAGAAAGGTCATTAAGAATGATGATAAAAAAATGTTTAAAAGAGTTAAGTTAGCTTATGGTTAACGGCTATTTTAAAATCATTTTTTCATAGCTTTTAATGACCTTTCTGAGGTGGTTCTGAGTTAGTTTCATTCTGGGTTGGCTTGAAACCATTATCACTATTTAGTCCTTGAAAATAAAATCGGATTTCTAATTACTAGTTCTTTTTACATTGTCGTGAAAATTTCTGACTGCGTAAAAACACTCAGTTACAAATCCCAAATCCAGTAAAAAAATAATGTTCGGGCTTGTTCGCAATATCGAATATTTTCTTGATAATGAAGAAAGCAATATTCGAATGCTCACCATAAATCACCACGTGTCTATGTTTTACGTATTAAATGTGCCATAAAATAGCACCGGGAGGCACAACGGTCCAGTAAATTAGTATGATATTTCAAAATATCATACTAAGGACCCAAAAACATCAACATTTAGTTTAATTCAATACAAGTTTATTTTTTCTGCGTTAAATTGATTTGATTACGTTTTACCAGGAAGAGCTTTTTACCACTTTTACATTTATCTGCAATACTCAACTCAAATTTCGATTTTTCGGAGATGTCTGACTAGTCAACTGGATGATCGATGTGTTTGCCTATTACCAGTATCTTCCTTGGCCATTTTACTCGGTACTTTCCTAGTCAACAATCAAAAATATACAGGGGACGAACGTCCTCAAGGACAAGAAAGATTATCAGTCATCACACTAAGTTTCCCTGCGGTAGTCTCGCCAAAAGCTTAAATCACATATAATAATTGAATACGTTCTATCGGCACTATCAAAAGCCATCAACCCCTGAACTCTGTAGGTGCAGGGCATCGTGCCAATCCACCCCTGATGGTTACTTGTTCACATACACGAGCAGCAAAGTACCTAGCTAGTATCCAATGTAGTGGTTCCCGGTAGACACCTACGTGTCCGTGCGATGTAGGCTGTACAACAGGCAGTATAACAGGCAATATAACTAGACAGCTAGCTACCTCTACCCCTGGAATCACGAATTACCTGTTGCCGCATCCCCTATATACGTATGCAAAACAATCCACAATGTCACCCCCGTTCAGCTTGCCAGTGTGTATAGAATATGAGCTGGGGTAGCAATTATCATTCAGAGATGAAATTTAATACAGCCTACATTATTACCCTATAGCAACACGGCCTTCTGCCTACGTAGAGCCTTGTTTGTATTTTGCCCAGTGTTGATGGAATCGTGACTGCGAGCCAAGGGTTGTTTAATTCACTCGGCATGTGGGTATAAGCCAAACTGTTTATAAACAGTGAAAAATGGAAACTTTTTTAGTACCAGTTGGTTAAGTTTGAAAGCAACAAAAATATTTGTACAATATGAACATACAAATTTGTTTTAACAGTAGGCGAGAATTTTTCCTCTTTTTTTATTTTTTATGTTAGCTCCACACAGGAGGCCTTAAGGAAAATAATATCCCTTGGAGTCTATGTCATCTTAGGGGATGCTTTATAGAAGATTTAAAAAAAAGGAAGGAGAGGAAATTCTGGGAAGGAAAGAGATATGAGGGATGGGTAGGAGGAATATGGGGGTCAGTGTCCAGGAGTGACAGACATATGAATCCATCCCTCCGTTGCAGTGCAAGGCGTTTGGTTGAGAGAGTCCACTGAAGAAGTCAAAAGAATTTTCTCAACCAGTCTCTTTCGATCCGGCCCGCCACGTAGCAGGTGAGCAGACGCATCTGCCGCTAAGGCCCAGACAAATCTCACCCCATAAACCCGGGAACCCCTGGTAAGTCACCAAACGTATCGAACAACTTGGGGTGACCTATGGCGGAGATGTTGGTTATCCAATTAATTGTTCCCGGGGCGGCGGTACCCATAACCACCTCCCAAATTGACCATATTCTGGCAGTACGTGAGAATGTTTCTGCTTCGCAATAAAATCCAAATAAATAAAATATTTGTGAACGTATCCGAAAACTATAAAAATGTTTTGGAAAGGTAATCAAATACGCTTTCAAATTTTATTGTAAGTAATAGCCATGTAATTTTTGAACTTGAAATTCCCCGAGTAAGCAATCCATTGGGTAGTCAGAAGGTTTGTTTAATATAATTTTAATTATTTTTTTAAATCAAATAATTAATAACAATAATTCATCGATAAGATCGATTTTTCGATTCATCCCCTAATTCATTAAACAAATTGACATTTTGGAAAATGATTTACAAAATAGGTTTACCTGCGTAATAGTCGGACGATGTTCATCTACTCGCTTCCAATTTGAGCATTCAGTCTCAAAATAAACGGAAACCACATTAATTAGTAAAAATAATCACAAAACACCTCGCCGAAGGCACGAGGCAATTTTTCGTAATGGTTATTGTCATAATTTCTATAATTATTCCAACACGAGCTTGGTTTTAATTCGACCTGTGTTATTTTGGTTAACATTGTTTTTTGGTAGCGGGCTATTTTAAGAAACATATGACGAATGACGTAGCCTGAGTTCGACCATGTTGTAAGCATACTACTTTTACGTCGGAAATAATTTTTCTTTGGGAAATTCATACTGTATACCTAATCTTTTTTCACATCGGGGCAGCATTATTTAGCATCTACTAGTATCGAATAAATAAAAATATAGAGATTAAATTAATAATTATGAAAGTCTTTGTGCCCATGATCTAAGTGAATCAGACTATACCAAGAGGTCTTGCATGGAACTCTATATCATTACGATATTGACTTAAACCGTGGCTGATGGTCAGTTATCAACATTTGCGATCATGATCAACAATTGGTAAGAGTTTTTCCGATCGACCGATGATTGATAAATTTTAGCCCGGCTTCCATAGATAGGTTTAAGATGGCCATTCAAATAGGTTTCGATTAACTGTCATATGTAATTGGTTATATGCAAAATTACAGGCGTATTATGGTGAGCGTCCATCTGTCCGCGCCGGCCGCAAAGCACGCACGGCATGCAACGGTTTTCAGAACAGAAAAATCCGTTGCCCGCACCGACCACCGGTATTTGCCGGTAGTGGACGCAGTGCTGTACTAATTCATATAAATATATAGAAAAATCCGTTGCGTGCCGTGCGTGGGTTGTGGCCGGCGCGGAGAGATGGACGTTCACCATTAATGATCGGAGTTCAACTAGAACCTCATAAAATTGAAAGAAGTCGGCGACTTAAATGATTCAACTAAATCGCGACCAATTTATTCCGCTTGATCTTGAAGAAATTAACACTAAGAGAAACTAATTTGAATAGCTAATATTACTAAAGACCTCATTAACTCATGAACTCCCGTTTAGTGTCAAATAGACAATGCGGACTGCCAATGCATATTTAGGTTAGTATTTTAATTTAACATTTTTTACTTAATTGTTTGGCGTTTGGCAATTCTGAGTGTCAATTCATAGAAAATACCTCAGTGTTTCCAGCGTACATCAATTTCTTATGTATTCCCTGTCAATATCGGTTCGGTTATCAATGGTGAAACCGTGCTCGAGACACCGATATTACATCATCGGACGGTACGCATATCTTAAAGTTATCAAATACACTTTGCTAGAGCTCCAGATTATTATTTCATAACAAAATATATAACCTTAAATGAGAAAGGACGTACCTACCTACAAGAATGTTTTTTTTTCATAAAGATTCAATCAGAGAAATATATCATAAAAGTTCGATAGTTTTAGGTAACAAATATGCTTTTTAAGGCAGTATTTTCCTCGGAATCAGTACAACAGTAACGTACTAAAAGGGCAGTAATCAAAAGCGCCATTTAAGGGTAAAACTAGTGTAGAGTATGAAGTTAACACCCCCCTGGGACCAAGATTGGCAACTTAATGCCTCGAAAGCCTCGCACGCACTTCTGTCATTTAAGGCTCCCCACTTGACCAATTTGCACGAAGCATTCCTGGAAAAATCGTGTTCCTGCTTTCAACTGACAAAGGTACTAACGCCTTTTAAAAATACGTTTTAGTTACCTTTTTATAAGTTAGATATTATTCCTTTCCTTTGTGGTTTTATAAGTTGGTAACTAATTAATTAAGTAAGTGCACTTAATGATTTTTAGGTCATCTTCCCTGGTTGGCCCACATTTCAACAATGTTGATGAAAAACTAGCAGTTAAAAACCCGCTCCGCGGTTTTTGCTGCTAGGTTCTGCGGGCGGCTTTTGGTTCGGCTTCGCCCGGTTTGAGTGTTATTAAACATTTTATAAGTCCGATAGGAAATGGTTAAAAAAAATAGCCGGTTCCACTGGGATTCAGTGCAGCTAGTCACCGGGACAAAGTAATCGCGACAGGCAATGTCCTCATACATATTATATAGATGCGTGGGATTACTATTCACAACTGCCAGTTACAAAAATAATAATACTATCGCCAATCTTTCCATATCCTGAGAGATACTCAAATTTAGAAATCCGTAGTACTTATACCTGCCAGGGACTCATTCTCATGCAATCTGCTAACGTAAGTGGCGCCTTACTTTGACATTGTTGGCTACTGAAACCGAATTACAAAAGTAGCTTTCAAGAAACTTCAAGCATCAGACTTGCATACTCAACGGGATTCTTAAATTTCAACCGTACAGACGTTAGCGTAATAATAACGTCCGACAATTGGATAATTTGTAGATTGCCGTTTTGTGAAAAAACACTTTATTTTAAATTTATTGTTTATAAACAGATACAGAATACATACTTTAACCTGGCAGGTCACATCCGATAATCATAATTTTATTATAAAGTTTATCTTTGGAGGAGTTCGACTTTGCACGCGGTTATATTTATAAAACACTGGACATAAATTTAAATTTGCTACCCCCATTAATGTTGATATTACATTTATGAGAAAATTAGTGCCAAAAGTAGAGTTAATATTTATTTTTAAAGAATAAAGAAGTTAGGACTCTTTCGGGCTGGAGAATTTTTACGAAATGCCTTTAAAAAGCTTATAATTTGCTTAAATTTTTACACAATTAGTTATTTTCCCATCCCTATTTACCCAAATAATACGTATCCTTACATTAAAAAAATAGTTATGATTTAGATCTCGTCAGCCGTTTCAAAATCTGATAATAAACACTAGGTTTATTTATTCGGATTTATCAAGCCTCTAACGTGACTGAAAAACATCAAACCGGCCAGTTTATTCAAAATGAACGCGTCCACAGCATTCCACTGCAAGTATCGCGCTGAATAAATCATTTAGGACTCCTGGGGGAACCAGGATTGCAGAAGGCAGGAGGGTTTAATATAACACAAGACATATTGCAAACCCCCGAAAGAATCTCAAGGATTTCAAAATGGCCAAAGTCTTACAATGGAGATTTATAAATACCTAGTCTGTAGTTTTTATTTTGTTGCAACATACGAGTCCAGTTTTTTGCAGCCAGACTTGGCACACTCGATCAGAAATATTGTGAACTGGAATGGAAATGACGGGAAAATAATGAAGCGGGCAGAATTTTTTTATAAAAATAAATTATAGTTTCTTAAAAGCTTTCTTGCCTTGTGAATAACTGAAGAACTAGGCTGTTCGTTGAACAAAGAGACGCGACGCCCAAAACAGAAAAACATGGCCGAAAGTATTTTTGAAACTTGCACCAATAATGTCCTTGTTAATACACCAAAAATAAAGGCATTTCCGTGCATATTTTCTTTAACTTTTTTACTGCTTCGTCTCACAGTTCTACTACACCAGCCTAAAGTTTGTGTAGTGAAGCACCTAACAGTGGTTTCGAGAGTTTTTGAAGTGAAACTTCTATAGCCCCCCCCCTGTGATTTGGATTTCGCATGAAACGGAAACGACGATTACTGCACATGCGACGCATCAACTGCGCTCATTGGACGCTTTGATTATGATGTCACTTTTAAAGGCTCCTATTGGTTGAGATATGAAACGGAAATTACGCTAGGTCTGCGCTCATTGGACGCTTTGATTATTACCTCACGCTTCAAGTATTGGTTCAGACTGTTTTGGTAAAGTTTGGCTTCTACTGTGTGTATCTAAACTGCACTCGAATTTTTTTATTTAAATATATTCATATTTTTAATTTGGACTAATGGTTCCCCGTAGTGAAAATTGGGAAATTGGGCTAATATTTCATATTTTTTTATAGCAATATACTTTTTCAGAATAATCACAATCCGAAGGTTGCGAGATCGAATCCCGGCGTGCGCAATTAAATTCAATTGGATTAATTTGCGTTATTTCATAATTAATTCATTTAAAAGTAACATATGGTATATTTGCGATACGTTCCTAAACGGAAGATACTCCCAATATCACCATTCAGAATTGAAACGTTGCTTTAAATGGTTTACTTGGGTTTGGTGACCATATCTGAATAGCCAGGTACTTCCCCACCTTCCTCTTCCCCATCACCTTACCTAGTACAGAACTATTTAGGATTTAGCTTAGTAAGGACGTCTATCCCCGCTTCTAAGGGATCGTCTTCATTGGCTTAGATGTCCTGAAAGAATAGAGTTCAAGATCTGCTTAATGACCTTCAAAGCATTGCAAGGAATGGCGCCTGCCTATATATCGGAACTATGTGTCCGACAAAACTTAAGCGAGAGACAGCTTACTCTAAGGTCAGCAGATCTGGATGTTACTAATCGTTTAATCGAACTTTCTCGGTCAAATCGAGCCGTTTACTATGATCGCTCTTTTCGTGTAACTGGCCCTCTCATTTGGAATAAACTTCCCTCAGCTCTTACTAATATCCAGAATTTGGCAGAATTTAAACGGGCTTTAAAAACAAAATTATTTAAAAAATCGTACCATTCATGAATCCTAACATCTTTTCAATACAAGTAATAAGTCATATTCTCAAGTATCCGGTAATCGTTTGGTTTCGGTTTCCTCCTAATTGTACTTTTATGTTTAATATCTGAATTTTTTGTAAGAAGTTAGTGTATTATATTTTAGTTTAAAAGTTCTTGTTTTGTCCTGTGCTACAATAACACTGTTTTTGTATATTATTATTTTCCTCTGTGCTATAACAGCACTGTTTTGTTAATCTTTGTTCTCTTGTCATTGTTTTGTAAATACTGTATATTCTTTATTTCATAAGTATTATTTTATAAATATTTTGTAATGATCTCGTAAGGAACACTGTAGGATTATTTTTAAATTTATTATAGTTAAGCGCACTTGAAGTGAAATGACACAAAACTGCGCTATACAAATATTACGTTATTATTATTATTATTATCCAGTAAAATATAACATTGTAAACATTCACGACAACCAATGAACAAACTAGTAACAAATCGAACCTTAAACTTATTGGAAAAAAACCCAATACTTCTTAAGATGTCTAATATTGGAAGTTAAGTCATAGTTTTCCAAATAAAATAAAATTCATTCATTCTTTCATTTTCAAATCAACGCTTCAAAGTAATTTCTTCGATAAATATTCATTTTACCCCATACCGCAGAGTTTTACAATTCTCCTCGTGTCGACACGGTGCTCGCCATACAATCAATATGCACTCACAGTATTTTCTAGCTTCCAGTCCGCGCCGTCAGATGTCGCCTGGTTCTAGATGCAATATCACCATGGACCGATATATTAAAAGACTTTTCCCGGCAGTTACCGAGATAAATTATCTACATTTTCCTAGCCGGGCGATGAGAATATAAGGATTTCGGCATTTTTTCTTATGGAACTTGGCGTACATGGCATTTTGGAAGGGTCGCAAGATGATGATGTATTGATAAAACATGGTGTTTTAGAGAACATAATTTATTGACGTTCTTTTCGTCACTACGAAAACAGAGTGTTTAATTTCGGCAAAAGCTCGGGAATTTTTTTTTGTTATTTATTTTTTAATAATTATTACTACTAGTTGCATACCGTGAAAATAGATGTTCATCTAATTCAATCGCCACCCAATCCATTGACGGTCTCCGTGGTCTAGGGGTAAGCCTCTCGACTAGTGATCCGGAGGACGCTTGTTCGATCCCGGTTTAATTAATCATTTAAATATCAATTTCATTCGATTGATTTGAAATAGGTATTTCTAAATTTAAAAATAATATAAGGTATATTTGCGGCACGATCCAGAGTGGAAGATACTCTTAGTATCGCCCTGGTGTAAGACCACCATTCATTAATTGAAACGTTGCTTTAAATTGCTTTAATCGTGTTTCCTGAATATATCTGAAAAGTCAGGTACTTTCCCACCTTCCTCTTCCCCATATCCTTCCCTTGCCCACTGACTTCAGCCTCTGAACATACCCCAATTGAGGATGCCATTGTCTCACTGCTTAGGCGGTTGGGAGCAGTTAAGACCCTTGTGCGGAATTCACATAAAATACATTCTTGTTTGTCTTTCTATATCGCAAGTCGCAAGGAGGTACCTACCTAGCAAGGCTCTTTCTATGTGTGGTGACAAATTTCGTCCCAACTCTCTTGGTTAGACGCATGTTTGCCGTATAAAATAATACATTTTTATAAAAGAATAAGTACATATATAGGAAAGTGCACTCAGAAGTTATTTCACCATACTCTCGATAAGCTCTCAAAGCACTGACCATAGGATAAACGTATATTTTCATTTTTTATGTTGATAATCAAAAGAATTTGTAATCTACTCTTTCGTAGATGGCGCGAGCATAATTATTTTTGGGAAAAACCCTTTTTACAGATTATGCTTTAAAATATTAACATTAATTAATTATTTGCGCCCGTAATATATTGTTACATACTACATATATCTAATTAGGCAAACATTGTGAAAGTTTTCAAAAACGTTTACCGGTAGTTTTTTTCTTGTACACTTCATTTAAAATTATATATGAAACTAACAAACGTATTTAATTAGACAAATATATATATAAATGCTACAATCACTACACTTTTTTTATTTTGTTGTAAAAATTATTATTATTTTTTTTTTAAATAGCAGCCTTTACTGTTCGGAAAACTTCATTTTGAAACTGTACGAGTCGAACTTCAGATTGCAGAGCCCTAAACCAACCACAATCATTCAGAATTATTTTTAATTATAAGCGTCTATGGTAAACTTTTAAATGCAATAAACGCTTATTGTTCTCTTCTTCTATGTCTGTTCATAATACAATATGTCTGACATTAATAAAAGACATGATTAATTAGATATGGTTAACAACAATGAAATGTTAGAAAGAGAAAACACCGCGCTTTATATTCAAATCTAAAACTTACCACAACATCAATATAATTACCGCTTTATGAATCCAAAGTTTCCCGCCGCAATTTTAAATAAAATTATGAAACTTGAGTAATTTTTAATGATTTTTTTTTACATAAAACGTCAAAAAAGCGAATTCTCGATGAAAAATAGTGACACTAGAAAGTGACAAACATATACATCTAGCCTGCGTGAGAATGAGATAGTATAACCGGTCTCCTCTTTATGCGGTACTTCGTAGCCTATCGATCTCATCATTGTACGGTACTTCGTAGCTTCGCTAGTTTTCTCTACTTTATTTTCTGAAGGTTTCACTTCTACCACTTATGAATACCATACTTTTTTTATGTTTGCGTTTAGAAATATTCCATTTATTTGGATTTTATTGCAAAGTGGAAATATTTTGACTAACTAACTAACTAACTAACCATCACGCCGTTTCCCCGCAGGGGTAGGCAGTGAGGACGGACCGCCAAACAACTCGATCTTGGCACACACTCCTTGCCTCGTTCACATTCATACATCGTCTTATACATGCTCTTCTATTATTCCGACTCTTCACATGGCCCGACTCAAGTATCTGATTCACTTGGTCATGCCATGTCTTCCTCGGGCGTCCCCGACTTCTTCTATAGTTCACATTTGTCTTATATATTCTCCTTACACTCCTTTCCTCGTTCATTCGCTCTACATGCCCAAACCATCTGAGCGTCCATTTCTTAATCACCACCTTCCAATATTTTGACCTTCCGACAAAATTGGCTCGAGGCCTGAATGCTTAAGACCATATTGTACTTTCGAACTTCTCATTCAACAAATAAAACACGTAAAACGTAAAGTATCATTAATCAATAATACTTTTAATAATATTTTTGTATATTTCGAGAACGGACAATATTTCATGAACGTAATTTCAGAATAATGTCGGCAATATCAGTGAGATTCAAAATGACATTTGTTTTTGTAGTTTTCCGATGAGTGGAATAACGTCCCAAGGTTAGGGGTAGCATGTGTTCCTAAGCTGGGGGATGTCGCAATATTTAAGGTCCAACCCCAAATAAGGTTCGCAAAGGAAAAAAGCCTTCTCTAATTCGACGATTATTTTGTCAATTACGTAGCTTACCTTTATTGAATCAAAAACATTTATAATTTTGAATGTAGCTATTCAGAGATTATACAGAAATAAATATTCTTAATATTATTAATAAAGGAAAACGGATAGAAAACTTATAAGCCTTGTAAACAAATAAAAAAAATCTCTTAATAATAATGAGTCCATCATCAATATAAAAAAAAATTATCTTTTAGTCCTATCTTAGATATTTTCCCTTTCAATGTCCGTTCTATCTCTTCCACACCCCCACCACAATATTTAGTAATATATCTTGCTCACGTACTGTTTTGTAATGTCAAGTTATTATATTTCTGAGGAAAGAACGGTCGTTCTGAAACCGGTCGGCGTAAATAAAATATGGTGGTATATTATTTATTTTAAAACATTTAATTTATGTAATAATTATACCTACAAATGTAGTTGGCGCTAGAAAAAAATATCATTCATTGTTGTTTTTTGTGCTATTACGCTGTATCTCGCTCATCGGTCGAGCGTTTTTTTTTTGGATTAATAAAAAAATATCTGGGTGATAAAATAAAATAACACCAATATTTCTGCATAACTGTTCTGTTTGTAAGCAAAATCTAAATCCCTTTCCTAATGTAAATACACCAATTTCGTCACTATTATAGTAAGAAAGCAGAATATCAACACAAAATCTCTCTAAGTTTAATATTAATTTGCCAAGAGTTGTTCATTGAAAATGTGTTTTTGTTGCTTTTTATTACGTAAATATCGTTCAAGAGTCCCAACTGTACCAAGCTGGGACAGGAGAGAGAGAGGCCACTGGGTCAGAGGACATGGCATCCAAATATGTATTTTGTGAGGCTTAAGGAAAGGGGGAAGGGAAAGATACGAGGAAGCGTAACGCTCGGAAGTACCTATCTGACTTTTCAGTTCGCCAAATACGACTCAGATTTTTTTATATGAATGCCGCACAAGAGTCCCAACTGTTGCCGTCTGGAGCCAGTGAGATGACGGTAACCCCAATTGATTATTGTTGTTATTGATGAATTTATTCAGACAGTAAATTACATTACATTATTGAAAATATTTATAACACTTATCATGCATCTACTCTCTGTCTGTATGTCACTAGTTGATAAAGGCCTCCTCCAACTGTCGACATTTCTCTGTATCATTAGCTACTCTTGTCCATGTACCACCTGCTATGGCTTTGATGTCGTCAAACCACCGTCTAAATGGTCTACCTCGTGTTCTCTTCTTGTCACTTGTGAAGTAATTCATAACTAATTTTTCACTTCCTCTTATTGTGTGGCCTGACCACTTCCACTTTAGCTTTTTTTATTATTTTTTTTCTTGTTTTTTTCTTAATGGTTTAAATTTTTATTCTATTGGACAGTATTTTCCCTATCATACTTCTTTTCATGGAGTTTTGACAAGTTTCGAGCTTCTTATTGTGAATTTTTGTTAAATAACAGAAATTAATCAAATACAATTGCTTTGAACCAGCGAACTTCGGATTGGTAGCCAAGGAGGCCATTTCAAGCAACTTTTCGATTCTGAATGGTGGTCTTTCACCAGGACGGTACTGAAAGTAGGTAGACATCTACTCCTCCGTTTAAAATGGATTTAGAAAGTAAACTCACCTCTTCAATATTGTATTTTATACTCCCGAATAGAAGAAGGGGAAGAATTTGAGAGGTATTATATTTGTTCGAAGGTACCTACTTTAAAAAATCGGCTAACTTTATTTTCTTCTTGTCATTTCTGTCGCAACCTGCATTAAAATGTAAATCTGGTTCGTTTACGCAAACCTTATTCATTCGATAATAATCGGATAAGATTCGGTAACAAGTCTGTGGTGGGTACAGAGTTTGGTTATGGATTTTAAAATCAATATATTGTCGGTTATGCCGTTATACAACCCGATGGCGATGGCCTAAAAGGATCGGTCACACGGAGCGATTTCGTCGCTGCTGTGTTGTCGTGGCGAGTGATAGTCATTTCATCGTAGTCGCTAGTAGACAATCACACTTAGCTACTGAAAACTGCAAGTAGTGCTTGTAGTAGAAATGTCCTACGGTCTATTCGAATAACTAATTTATTGACAAAGGGATTAGCGACTAGCGATCTGAGATGTCGTACGAGGCGACAGCGGCACTGTATAGTGGCGACTAGATCAAGCGACCGACAATTACATAGATCACGTATCCGTCAAAATTGCACGTTTTTGTCGACATGAATTAAAAATTGAATGAAGACAATATTAGTGACTCTCAAACGAAAATCTTAAATAGAAAAATCAGAAAAAGATACGGTCACATCTAGGAATTGAAGCAAAGATACACGATACATTTAAATATGACGGAAGGGGATAGAGTTTCATTAGCTCAGTGGTAGTAAATTGCACCAGCAAGGCTAAACACCTGTGTTAAATTCCGAGACGCGACCCTATCTTTTTCCGATTTTTCTGTTTCAGATTTTGTTTGAAAGTCGTAAATTTTGTCTTCAGTGATTAAATATTTTATTTGAGGTTTTACACATTAAGTTAAAATAAAAATAAATGATAATTTTCTAATCATTTTGCCGCTTCATTTATTAGCCGCTAATTCAATTACTCGCAGCGAGTACCACGTAGCGAGTTTTTGGCTGCTATACAAGTAGCAGCGACAAAATCGCACCGTGTGACCGAGCTAGGGCTCGGTTTTTCTACGTGTTTTATGTAGGCAAAATGATGCCAAATTATTGATGAGAAGTAACACAAAAAAGTACTTAAGCTTTTACACGATAATTCATTTTAAAGGAATATAAATAAAAAAGAGTTTTAGGCTACTTTCTATCTATCCATCACGCCATTTTCTACAAGGAACGACAGGGAAGATGGATTATGCATAGGGATACAGGTCTGCCCTTACACTTGGGTACACCTTGTTTCATTCGCATTCATATATCGTTTTTTAAAAGCGGCCAGCACTATCTAATTGATTAAGCTGGTGAAAGAATTAAGAAGAAGAATTGATAAATTAAATAAATAATTGATAAATTGCTTAACCGTTGGAAAGCCAGGTGTAAAATGTCAAACGTCGGCCGTATGCAGGCTGACAATATTTTCGGAATAACTAATAACTTACTCGATTTTTGTAAATTGTACCGTCTTACTGGATAATGTTTTAACATATTTATTTTTAGACGGGGTGAAACAGCATGAGTAAAACTTGGGCACATTTTGAGTAAAAAGTGTAGATGTCATTTTGGTGATCGATGTTTTTGCTTTCAATTAAAAGCTCTTTTTTTCCATCACACGTCGCAACTGAGTAGTCAGGTACAGACAAGCGGGTCACGTGATAAGCATTCCCTCTCGTTCCGGCAAAATGGTAACACACGAAACGGCGCGCGTTTCACGTGATCTCGTCGCGACGTGTTGGAGTGAGATCAGTGGCGACGTGTGATTGAGAAATATATATTTTTTGTTTTTAAAAGGAATAAAAAAAACCCTTCAGGATCTGCTCAGGAGTCGCTGGTTAAAAGCTTTTTGGTAAGTGCTGATACACCTTGTATATCGATCTTGTATAGTTTCCCAGGATAGCTACTTATTTTTATTTTAATTGGAAAACCAACGGTTACAATAATTAATAATTTTTGATGAAATATATGTAAATATTTAACCAATAATAGGTTTTCACTCACGTATATTCACAGAAATGTTTTATTTTATGTCTAAAAATAAAGATTTGAACTATATATAAATTATTAAGTTTTATTATATTTTCCAACTGAATATACTGTAAGTATAAAATTTCCTGAAAATAAATACAGTAATATGTAAAATCCAAATTATGACGTTAAATATTTGCACGAAACGATAAGCTAGAATAGTTTAAATTTAAATTTTATCTCAGCAAAGCGAATAAAATATTCGATAGCGGAAATTTGCACGATAGCAAAATAAATATTTGCACGAAACGATAAGCTAGAATAGTTTAAATTTAAATTTTATCTCAGCAAAGCGAATAAAATATTCGATAGCGGAAATTTGAAATGCGGTGAAGGACAATAAATCCAAAAATTAATTAAATATGTCATTTTTCTTTGTTTTTTTTTTGTCGAAATATATAGGAATATAGTAAGTGCGCTTTTTACGATGTGCATTAATGCTTTATTTTTCTGAAATATTAGAAATAAATTAAGTACCATGATAAAATAAATTAAAAAAATGTGAAGCATTCTGAAAGGTGCATTCAATGTTATTTCATAATAAAAGATCATAATTTAAGTATACATAATCAGGAGATATGATTTTTTTTTAAATATAACAAATAACATTTTTTGTCCCGTCGGCGGCATTTATCTTTTCTCGGGAGATTTTTTCAATGTTTATGAGTGTTTCAGGCTAATAATTATTGCTTATAATAATTTTTAACATTTTTTTCCTTTACAGCGTTTAAAATTTCCGTGATCGATATATTCTTGAATGCAAATAGCATTTTTTAAAATTAAAAATACCATTAAATCGAGGCAAATGTGTTCTGCTAGGATATCCACGGTGGATTTCTTGTGGTGGCATTCTATGGGTTAACAGTTACGTAGTAAATTCATCTGAAAAATAAGTTAGTTATAAGCTTTTAGAATGCAACAAATTTGTTAAAAAACATAAGATAAAAAAAAAAACCTGATTGGTTGTCGAATTTTCCGGTGTACTTTCACAGGTCGATAGTATGATTGCCAGCTTTCGTTATCGCCTGAGTTATTGATCTATCCATCGTTATCCGTTATCACCTAACAAGGTTCTTACACACAACACTGGGGGGGACAATGACCTTCGCAAGCGCCATTGTGTGCTCGACTCGGCTACGTGTGCTTTTCTTCGAAAGCTCCAAGTGTTATTATTTAAATCGTTATGTTTGACGAAGTTAAATGTGAAATGGGTTGAAACGTATTGTGTATTGAAAAACGACTATCACGATTTTACTTTCGTTGTTTTTTTGGCGGTTCGCGGTATTAATATATTGTTGTTTGTTGAATTTTTTAATATTGATGGTGGTTTTTCGTTTTACGAACGACTGTTTTTTGCTGTGAGTTTCTTTCGTTTTAAAGAATGGAGGCGACGGAGTATACGCTATGTTGCTATTGTAACAGTTTTAAGGTAATTTTTATTTATTTATTTTATATACAAGGTATTCGAAAACTAGTGGTACGGTTGATCTGATCATTTTTATTTGCATACTGTTGTAATTTTTCACATGAGAACGGGTCGTTTCCACGAACATTCTTTAACAGCTCGGATGTGGGACAATTCATATTCAAAAAATATTTATGCTTAAAAATACAAGTACGAAAGGTGTAGCTTATAGGCATCCTATTTCTTCCTGCTAACCAAACATTCGCCCGCCTCTGTGTTTCCTCCCTCCTATAACATGAATCTCATCAAGCTTCACTCCTTCCTTTCCACAAAAATACGACATTGGTCCCGAGGGAAAATATTTACTCATGGCCTCTTTGTATGTGGTAGAGAAATTTTTTATTTTAAAAACTTTTTTTTTTGTTTGCCAACCAAATTATAGTACCTATACAAATATTATGAGGATTAATAAAGTTACCTAACTGTTTGTATACATAGCCTTACCGTCATTAGATCTTCAATGTAAATAAATACTTTCTCTTAATCCCTCCCTCCCTTGGCGTTCTATTTCTTTATTTTGCATCTAAGTATATGACAAGTAAAGAATTCAAGAAATTTACGTATCAATAATCATCAAACAGTATTAATAGCCAAACGATTGTCCGGTTGATATTAAAGAATCCGACTAAGAATATAGAACTCTGATACCGTTCTTTAAGCAAAACCGTTTTTGTACGTGGAGTTTGTGTACAAATCTACTTCTATAACAGAACAGAATTAAAGCAACGCCTAAAGATGGCGCCATTTACGTTAGCAGCTAACATGAGGAGCGTCGGCTGGCAGGCTTAAGTACTATTAGATTCGTACTTTCATCTCTCCGGGCATGGAGAGGACAACGGTATGGTATGATTATTGTTGTAACTGCCAGTTGTGATTTTTACCACGCGTCTATATATTATATATAACGTCATTGCCTGTCGCAGTTACTTTGCCCCGACTAGCTATCACTGGGTTCAGGGAACCGGCTTTATAAATATTCGGATTTATAAAATGAACCAACCAAAAGCCGCCCGCAGGGTACATTGGCAAAAACCTATGGAGGGGGTTTTGAAATGTTAGTTTATTGTTAATGCTTTCCAGAATCGTGGGTAGGTACTGATTTTTAGCTCTTTGCGCGCGAACGCTCATTATTTACCCGTAAATAAATAAACCGCATAGTTTTTGACAGCGATGACAAAACAAATTTACACTGTAAAATATACATATTAGATGGCGTTGTTACTTCAATTTGGAATTTTAACTGACATTTCTTTGTTTTTTTCCCAATGGTTTTCACTTTTTTTTTTTTATTGTAATACAAAACATGAGTTACATATATATTTTACAAAAAATTATAATAAAGGTCGTTATTGGTCATGTATACCTAATCAGAAAAGAGAAGCTCTTGTGGCTGATAAGAGAGCCACGATTCTTACTTAGGTTGTAAGTTATAATATGTTTTGTATAAAATTATTTACTATTTACTGTAATTTTTTTTTCAAAAATTGTTTAATTTTATTTATTTGCTCTGATTGGTTTATGATACAGCGTTATTCAGAAGGGAGGTTATTAAAGTATTTTATGGCTTGGAAATATAATGATTTTGCATTTGAGTTGTTTTAAAATTAGATGTAATAAATTGGTTTCCATTTCTCATTAGTTTGTAAAATTCTTGATATTCTTTGTTATTTTTTTCTTTGCACATTTTTATAATGGAAGCTTGCTTAAATATGTCATCGACATTTGGTACTGGAAACAATTTTAAAAGCGATTCTGTTGAGAAGGTAGATTTTTTAAAAAAATACTTTAATGATGATTTTTTGCGAAACTTTTACTGCGTTTAGATTGTTTTTGTAAGATCCTCCCCAGCATATAATTCCGTAGATAAGTAAAGAATGAACAAGGGCATAGTATACATTTTTCATTATTTTTACATATTATTTTTATTTATCATTCTATCATAATGTAAGCGTATCTGTGTCTGACTATTCCATTATACTATTTGTATATATCGATAGTCCAGTTGATTAGTCAGACATCTCTAGATACAAAGTTTTGAGATAATGATGAAAGCAATATTCGAATGCTCACCATAAATCAAACACGTGTCTGTGTTTTAAATTTTAAATGTGCTGTGAAATATCACCGAAAAGCTTTGCTATATAATCACGCGTTGGGCGCAAATTGCTATACCGGCAGCTGTGTCATGGGTTTTATTTTAAATTAATGCCATCCAGAACTTTGCAGTTATACTGCGCGCCAATACTCGGTTCTCGAGTAATGTTAGGGATCGGGAAAGCATGAAAACTGTCTCCAGAGCATGGGCACAAAGGACTACAGGTCGTACTAATAGTAGTGAAATGAAAGAGGATAGTTTTTGCAAAGTATAAATCATGGAATATATATTTAGGTTAACATAATACCTACATGTAATGAGTCGGCACTTACCCCCAGGGATCAAGAATTGGTTTTTTTAATTCTATCTAAACTTCTAAACTGACTAACCACTGAATAACACTGAATAACGGTGAGTGAGCGGGGAGCATCTATCCGGCCGGCGGTGATCTGTCCCTGACAGACCCAGCTGGCATCATCAGGGCTTCGGTCCGAGAGTAACGTTCCAGGAGACGGGTCCAGCGTCTCCGACAACGTGACTGATAAGCGTTTATGGAGCGAAATCCATCAATGGCTATTGTGGAGCTGATCGGGCAAATCACTTGAGCGGATGCAGTCCCGGCGTGTGATTTTATTATACGTTTCTCATTTAGAAAAATATGGCTTGTGCAGCGCCACTTGAGGTTTACGCTTCATTAGCGGAATCCGCGGAATACTGTTCAGTGCGGGATCGCGTCAATAATCATCGGTAAATCATTTGTGATTTTAACGAACACGCACGGTGTTTATTTAACAGAACTTCCACACCCGACTTGGTTTTTGTAAAAAAGCGAATAACAACCTGCGTCATCGAATGAATACTGTTGAACACATTTTTGTCACGATCACCCATCCGGGGTACAATAATTTAAAATCTAATAGACTGTGCTACCATTTCACGGCCGCCCAGGTTCGTGAAACAGTTCCAGAGTGAAAAAGGAAACGGAAAACAACCATCGACTCCCGGCGGTCTATGTGTTGCCAGCCCGTGCTCTTCATAATCTTAATCAAAATTAATACTAACAATGGTACTTGTTCTGAAGAGGTATTTAAAATAATAATACTTAACACCGCTTCATAACAGCTTAACTGTCCAGTACATTAGCATGACATTTTGAACTTTCCTTCAAGTAACCCAGATTTTTTTTAATTCAGTAAAAGTTTTTCTGCATTAGGTATAATCGATTTGGTCGCATTTATGAGTAATCTGAGTATTGTACCAGACAGAGGATACACTTTTTCGGATAACTGCATACTCAACTCAAATATCGATTTTTCGGAGATGTCTGACGAATCAACTGGACGACCGATATGTTCACACTATATATTTTTGTTTTGTTTAAATTTTTGCACTTCAAAATACCAAACACTTATTATGTATCTTGAGCCTAGCGAAACCACTTGGTAAATAAATTTAATTTAATAAGTGGTTAAAAACGAAGCGTTTTCGTCATTTAATTACTTTGAAGTTTCTCAGATTCGTTTTTCAATATTCTAATGATATTTGCCCTAATGAGCGCTTTTTAATGCTAAAATGACCATTTAAAAAATAATGTAAGCACGTCCGAACACGCAGTTAGATAGATTTTAATCCTAAGTCACCTTCAAAGGCACCTTTTCCACTAAAAACATTAATTTTAACGGCTTACACAGTACCTACCTATTTTTCCGGCACGACATTATTGTGTAATATATACTACATATACCCTACACCTACACCTTATTTAATTTTATTTAAAATCACGGAATTTTTCCTTATAAGTACAAATTATTTTATTTATTATATAACTAGCTGTTTCCCGGTATGCGTTGCAATGCCATATTCAAATAAATAAAATGTTACTCTTTGCATGTCCTTTCCCGTGAGTTCCCCTCCAGCGTTCCACTTCCACCATCCCCGCCACCGCTCTCCCGCTTCCCCGTCCCGCCAACCCCCCTGGCACTTCATTTCTTGACTCCTCTCCCGCCCGGCCCGTAGCCGAAACTTTTTTCTAATACTAACATTTTTAAACTCGTGATATCTTTCTAATTAAATATCCGAATTGAAAAATTCAAAAAGTTCAATAAAGGTATTGAAGCTGTCTTGAATATGTAGTATTTTATTTTGATAAGGAATACAACCAAGATACAAATAAAGAGCCTTTTCAAGCGGCGACAGTTTAATTAAATTTTTAAAATAAAAGAATACTTATTGTGGCATAACCATAATAGTTAGACATATGCTGTTGCAATTTTTTAATTTTTTGTTGCAAATAATGATGTATTCTACAAAGTCGTAGTATTTTATTTTATTCTATTATCAATAGGTTTCGCAGCACACGCGATGTAAAGAATATTTTAGGCATTTTTTTACACCTTGGGTTACATTATTGAAGTTTTAGTTAGGATGCCTATTTTTTTTTTAAATATTATATAGCCTTTGTTACCCAAAGATAGTGTAGCTTCCCAACAGCGAAAGAAATTTTCAAATCGGTTCAGTAGTTTCGGAGCCTATTCAATGCAAACAAACAAACAAATCATACCTCTTTATATAGTGTAGTAGATAATATTTTAGGGAAATCAACAGTGTACAATATTGTTGGTTTATACACGTGCAATTTACTTAACTGAGAAACCACTCATAGATTTCCTCATTATAATAAAACATTTGTCTTACTAAAAACGTCGTGATTATTTTATTCAATTGATAAACGACTGTGTGTATGAAAACCTTACTAATTAGAAACTAACAAAAAATAATTCATAAGAAGATATGTATAGTAGAATTGAAATTAAAAAACTTTTTCACTTTGTTCCACTTATTTTTAAATAAGTGGAACAAAGTGAAAAAGTTTTTTAATTTCAATTCTATTACAATGGAATTCCATTACGAATTAACAGTGCAAAAACTAGACTCATATATATAGTACTTATCCAGCCAAAGGAGGTTGTTTATCTGTTGTATACACTCTTATTAAAAATAATTCTACATTGATTTTTTGAAATTTTTCAAAGTTTTTTTAAACATCCTACACATTTCTTATTTTTGAAGATGTCTTAAAAACAAATACCATTATATAATCGAGATAAAATTGCCATTCAGATTTTTTATTTGAAAAATGTTAGTGTAAAACTTGCTTCAAACACGAATTTTTAAAAAAAAAAGTCTACTAAACATTTTTAATCAATATGTAGAGAAATTTAAAAAATAAAAAATTTTAAAAATACAGCGCTCTTGTCTTAGGAATTTGCAAGAAAACTGTCAATTCACTTTTTGCGGGTAAATTAAAATAATTTATTTTTTTAAACTTTGAAGTTTGCTTTTAATTCCCAACATTATTTTAATTCATGTTTTGCACTTCTTAAAACTTTAATTTCATATTGAATTTACACGATTCAATTTGAACGTCACATATCATATTGCATTATAAGAAGAGAATAGGGAATTGATCCTTTTGCGATTTTCAGAAATAAATACCTTTAACACAACATGAAAAGCACTGAGCGCGTGCGTATTCTGTGTTGCCACATTTGAATAATAGAGTTGGAGTTTTTTTTATTAATAACAAATCGAATTTAAAATTGCATGCTCTTTGGACAATGTATAACTAAACCACCATTTAACGGTTGGGAAGTGATTTTTTTTAGTAAGGCTGAATGTATTTAACATTTAAACAATATAGATATTACGCTGTATAATTTCGAGAGATAAAGTAATACCAAATTAATTTAAATTAGTATTATTCAAAGAAGAAAAGCTACATGTGTTGCTGTTCCCCAACTCTTTGCAGTTTGCATATATCAGTTATGATATTGAAACTTCAAAAAGCCCAGTTAACTCTTTAACGATAAGGCTCCATTATGTTTTTCTTCGAGTATTTCTGACTTTCACCCTTCAAAGGTGTTATAGGCCATTATTTCAAATCATGGACGGAGGGAAGGTGAATTTGTATATAAATTTTGTTTAAATGGGCAAATTTTATAATTATACGGCAGATTACAATCGAGTTCAGACTTAGAAGAGATATTGAATAGAGGGGAGTAATTTTAAATACATCTTGATAGAAGATAGAATATTATTTTTTAAGAGAGGGACAACCAAAATTGTGTGATCTAAAGTTCCCACTTCTAGTTTTCTTTTTTAAATTTTTAATTTTTTGATACGATTTTTTTTCCCGAAAAACAGCATTGAAGTTCGGACAAAGCAGAGTTGTACCGATTTAAATACTAGCATAACATAATGACAAATTGTTCCTTAGATGAAGGATCAATAAAAAAGCACTTGCCCCGAATATTTCATAGTGATGTTTTTCAAATAAAACATTCAAAGTAATTTGCGTCTACAGAGTAATAACGAAACCGGAAAAGTATGTGTTTATTTATTAAACCTATGTAAATATTTATACTTTTTAGTGCTTTGATCTGAGATCTTGTGGTTTTTGGCGTTTAGTTTTGGTGTAGCCGTAAAGTACCGTAAACCAATAGCTATTAAGTTTGACTCCATCGCGCGTCGTCGGGGTTTTTGTGGATTTTAATTACTTCCACAATAAGGCGTGTTCGATGCGTTTTGCGTCTTCCTGGGAGTTCAGGAACAAATACAAAATAATTGCTGGTTTTGCAATTGCCGATTTATCCGGATTTGGAGATGGTTCGTTCTGTCTGATATATATACATCTTATCACATCCGGAGCAGCAGAGTTTAAAAACTCCATCTATCTCAAGAGGAAACTTGATGTAGGCAGGCCTGAGAAGGTCTTGGATTTTAGTCGTTGTTCCGAAGGCAATCTTGATGAATTCTTTAATTTTATGTATAACTAACTTTTGCCCCCGGCTTCGCTCGCATATCCCCCCCCCCCTCCCCTTCCCTCAATCAATCAACAATCAAATACGCGCCGTTTCGCATTCATAATAGTAGGTCAAAATGTAGATTAGTACCTATTTTATATTTTTTCACTAAATATTCATATTAGAATTTTTGCTATCAAAGAAATCTCCACAGTAACCTAAAAAAATAACAAAATGACAGCCCACGTCAAACATTTACTTAGCAACACGCTTTGCCAATAAACGTATAATATTTCATAACGCCACACTTTGTTCATAACACCACAGCTTACCAATATATATATAGCCTATATTACTCGGAAATAATGTAGCTTTCGATTAGTGAAATAATTTTTAAATTCCACGCGGTATTTATTGCGTGAAAGAGTAACGAACACACATCCATACAAACTTTCGCCTTTATAATATCTATAAGATAATACTTATTCTATGTAAAGTTTCACATATTCATCGTGAATAGGTGAGTAAAAAAAAGTGGTCAGGTGATGATCGACCGTTTACTGCATCCTCGGCTTTATCGAATAATCGAGTACCTGCCGAAGCCATCGAAAAATAATAAAGCGCTCGTAAACTGTTTATGTTCGTTTTGCTTCATAGTCCCATAACGATTCCAAATGGATTATACCGACTTGACACGGAAACGACGCTCGCCGGGTACTTTTTTCTGCCATTACCTCTTCCTCTTCACTTCTCCTTTCACCCCACTCTCTTTCGACCATTTAGCTACGAAGCTATCGTAGCTATTAGCTAACTCTATGTAGTAAACGAAGACATAAGTAAAATATTGGTTCCACTAGGGGACACTGGACTCTGGAGATTTTATTTTATTATTTTTAGGCAACAGACTAAACATTATAATCATTATCATTACATATGTAGTATAAAATGAAGTCGCTCAAAATGTGTGTGCGCTTAGATCTTTTAAACTACGCAACGGATTTTCATGCGGTGTTCACCAATAGATTTACATTTCGGACAATAGATAGAGTGATTCAAGAGGAAGGTTTATATGTACAATGCATGCTTATTATGGTATAGAGAGATATTCAAATATTAAATTCAGGCAGCGGGCAGCAGGCAAGCGGGTGGTGTGGATTTTATAAAGGTTGGGTAATGGCGTTGTGTTTCGTTAGCCACAGACACGTGTGGCCGGGTCTGCTAGTTCATTATAAGATGATTACAATTTAAAATCAAAACATAATAAACCACTTAATAGAAACGACAGCACGGCCTGTTTGGTCAAGTTACCTACACACAAAACTTAATTTTGGATTTTAGGCCAAAATACCCAATCAAACTGAATGCCTAACTAACTAACCATCACGCCGTAGGCAGAGAGGCCAGACCGCCAAACAACTCGGTCTTGGCACACACTCTTTGCCTCACTCACATTCATACATCGTCTCATACATTCTCTTCTATTATTCTGACTTTTGACATGGCCCGACTCAAGAATCTGATTCACTTGATCGTGCCATGTCTTCCTCGGACGTCCCCGACTTCTTCTACCATTCACATTTGCGTCGTATATTCTTCTTACCACACGTACGACCCAGGGATCTCATTTCAACAGTATTCAGTTTACTTTCATCCTTCCTCTGCCAGTTCCGTGCCTCACTGCTATACATCAGGGTAGGTACCAGGACTCCATTGTGGACTGCTAGCTTCGCTTCTTTTGACAGTTTTTTTATTAGCGCCAACAGCGCCAACGGCATTCAGTCCTCCATTAATGGAGTTACCGGCATTCACTGAATACCTTACGCCTACTGTATATTTTTAATAATACCTAATGTGTATTTTTAATTTAATGTTATATTTAATATCTAGTACGGATGTGTCCTATTTTATGCATTTTTGTTTTAAATTGTTATACAGGTAATTAAATAATTCAACAAAGCCGGAGCATAACGGATGGCAACATTTCGTAAATAGTTTCAAATTACTATGTGCAAATTTACACTACTTAGTAAAGGTATTTTATTATTCCATAATATGCAATAACCAAAGAGATTACTTTAACCGAAAAAATTTATCAATAACTCTGGAAATAATAACCTCGACAATTTTAATACGAAATCTCAATATCAACCTAGCTAATAAAAGTTTTTTTTTAATATCACACATTGAAAACTGGAGCGGGCCCATGTCTCCCAGGGGAGTGATCATACGAGGTCCAATTATACTCTAACATGCTTTTCCCAAATAATAACCATAATGCATTGTTTTTATTGTACAATTATGCGCACACATAAGAGTTAAGAACTAAGGATACAATTCAAGAAGTTAGAAATATTAAAGGTATTGCTAAAATGGTTTTTTTCGCAAGGAGGGCTTTGAAGGATTTTACTCATTACAATACTTTTCCGAAGGATTCCATTAAACAAAAAAACATAATGGGATCGTTCGACGCTCTGTATGAAACCCGCTTGCACAGCGCGGGCATAAACTGTGCGGCCTAAAATTTAAGGTTAGACTTACAGAATTTTATACTTCGTTTATGAAACATTTTTTTTTATATGTTTACCGCACAAGAGTCCCAACTGCTCCCGTCTGAAGCCAGTGAGACTATTGCATCCCCAATTGAGGTATGTTGTGAGGCTGAGGGTAGTGGGGAGGGTAGGAGATAGGGAAGAGGAAGGTGGGGAAGTACCTGGCTATTCAGATCTGGTCACCAAACACGGCTAATGCCATTTCAAGCAACGTTCCAATTCTGAATGGTGGTCTTACACCAGGGCGATACGGAGAGTATCTTCCACTCTGGAACGTGCCGCAAAATACTATATATTATTTTAAATTTATAAATTGTGAAATAACACAAATTAATCAAACATACATGAAACCATTACATTATACTTCCCCTGTATAACTGCCATAGGTCACCCCAAGTGGTTCGCTACGTTTGGTGGCAAACCATGGGTGGCCGGGCTAGCATGGTTGCACGTGTTCATTGGGTGAGGTTTGTCAAGGTTTTCGTGGCGGTTGCATTTGTTCACCTACTGCGTGGTGGGCCGAATCGGGAGAGACTGGTAGACCCTTTGAACTCTTCAGCCGGACTCTCTTGAACCATCGTCTTGTACCGCAGTGGGAGGTATGGATTCATTCGTCGGTCACACTTGGACATATGGACCCTCAGATTCCTACTTCCTATTAACCCTTAATGCCTTTTTCCTTCAAAAAACTTCCTTTCCCTAAAAAGACTCTTCACAAAGCATTCCCAAAGACGACTAAAGGCCCAGAAGAAAATTGATTTGTAGACTTTTTATTAGCGGAGCTATTGTAAAAGAATAGTGGTCTACTAAACTATTTTAATCTCCTTTTTTAATCTTGTTTTGGCTAGGGCTTTCCATTTTTACCAAACGATGCACAGTGGGGCCAAACACCTCATTTCGATACAATAAACAACAACAAAAAAATATCTTACAAAGACGCTATATATGCATAGCGATATACTATCCCGTACATAATTCTCCGAGATACATTTCAAATCATGCACGAACAGGCCTTCGGGAAAGTGAATTCTTACTGAAGCCACCGCGTCGAAAGGCTCGGCCGTCAGACCGTCCTTTCCTTTTACTCAAGCCCTTTCCTAGGTTTCATCCTTTTCCATTCTACTTTGATACGTCACACGCCAGCCACAGTCGACGGTTGTTGTTGTTGTTGTACTTATAGAGAAATGGAGGTACTAACCTACGATTCCGTTGAACCAATTTATTCGCTTACGGCCTTACTAAAAAAAACCACAGCACGACCGATTACCTGTGTTTTTGTAGTATCATGGATACAACACATTTACACTAAAACACGAAATATTACTAAAAAAGAATTTCACTCTAAAACACGTTTAAATTTGGCAACACTGCAATTTTTCAAATTTTATATACAATTTTTTTTTGTTTTCATTCATAGCCGCTAGATGGTGATAGCGTCGTGCCTGCACATTTTCACTATCTTGCCCGCACAAAGAATAGCAGTTTAGTTTTTATGTGGCGGGAATATTTCTAGTAAATATTGAGATTTTACTGAATTATTTCGATTATAGCGACCGATTCACTCTTCTATTCATGTAATTAATATATTTGCCGTGTTATTTATGTGGTTTTACATTAGTTTTATCAAGTTATTGTACAACAAACACTACTTTAAAAGTTGAACTGTCAAAATATTGTTTTGGGTTACATAAAAGTTCAAATTTACGTTTTTAAATCTTTATTTTATGAGAATTTCTTAAAAATGGTGTTTTTTTTAAATATTAATATCAAATTCACGTGTTGGTATACTTATCAAAGAAATTAACATCTTTAGTGGTGCAAGAAATTTGTTGAAATGTCAGAGATATTTTTAAGGTTATTTTTTTGGCATTAAAAAAAAAATTGAAATTTTTTATCATTTTTTTATTGTATGCACGAGGAAAAAGTGAGGTGACAGTTTCATTTCAAATTCATTATATAAAAGGTCTGTATTTTTTAAATTTTAATTTTTTTAATATTTCTGTACACTTTCATCAAAAATGTTTTGGTAAGAAATTATTTTACATTTTTTTCCGTGTTTAAATCTTAAAATATGGCAGTTTCTTAAAACTAAAGTGTATTTCAAATATACAAATCTGAAAGGTAATTTTATCTAGTTTTTAAAAATGGTTTTTGTTTTTACGGCACCTTCAAAAATAAGAAATATGTAGAACATTCAAAATACTTTGGAAAATTTGAAATTTCGTTCAGACATCATCCCTAAAACAGAGATAAACTATCCCCCCAGGCTGTGTAAACGGCGTGTATTTTTTTCCAAGAACAATTTTTAATTAGTAATGTTTTCACATCCGCGGCCGTTTTTCAATTGAATAAATTTTTTACGGGGTTTTTTAGTAAGGCCGTTAGTTTCTCATCTATGTATATATATCAATGTTTATATGTTGGATAGTACCCCTTTAATTGTAGCATACTTAGCAGGTAGGCGCGATTTACCTAACATCTACCTTTAATCGCTCTCAGTTCAAGCCTATCGTAACATTATAACATTATCTTCGCTCATTACATCCTTGTTAATAGCATCCTTCTAAAAATACATTTAAGCGTCAAGTAAATGGGTAATGTGGAAGCTAGTATTTTGGGAGAGCGCAACGTCTTGGTTTGTGTCAGTCGATTTGGGGTGATTTAGGGCGGCTATCAATCATTCCATCGATCACAGGGGACGAGTCAACCCTTCAAATAGACCGGAGTTAAGTAGTTGCTTAACTTAACACGTGCCTGTTATCGAGGAAGTTTAAACTAAGTATAGTGTAAATTAGATATCTCTGGAACGTTGCTTTTCATGCTGATCAAACTAATCAAGGATAATATCGTGTATTGAAGTCAACTCACAATAACAGAGGTTAGAAATTAAACGTTGTATTGAATAATATAAATATTAAAGGTCAGAACATTTTATTGAATAACAGATGTTAGACTTTAGAACGTTCTAGTGTATAACGGATGCTAAAAGTAAGGACATTGTATTGAATAACAGATGATAGACGTTAGAACATTGTATTGAATGATGTTAGAAGTTAGAGCATTGTACTGAATAATAGATAATAAAAGTTAGAACATTGTATTGAATTGTTAGAAGTTGGAGCATTATTTTGAATAACGAATGTTAGAAATTGGAGCATTGTATTAAATAACAGACGTTTGATGTTTGTGCCTTATATTGAATAACAGTATTTAGAATTTAGAGAATTGTATTGACAAACAGGTATTAGAAGTTGGGGCATTCTATTGAATAACAGCTGTTAGAAGTAAGAGCATTGTTTTGAATAACGAATGTTAGAAGTTGGAGCATTGTATTGAATAACAGACGTTTGATATTTGTGCCTTATATTGAATAACAGTATTTAGAATTTAGAGTTGTATTAAATAACAGATGTTGGAAGTTGGAAGCTAAAGCATTGTATTGAATAACAGATGTTTAAAGTTTGTAGGTACATTAAATTGAATAACAGATGATAGACGTTAGAACATTGTTTTTAATGATGTTGGAAGTTTGAGAATTGTATTGAATAACAGATGTTTAAAGTTTGTAAGTACATTAAATTGAATAACAGATGTTAGACGTTAGAATATTGTATTTAATGATGTAGGAAGTTTGAGAATTGTATTTAATAACAGATGTTAGAAGTTTTAGCATTGTATTGAATAACAGATGTTAGATGTTTGAGCATTGTATAAATAAAGGATGTTAGATGTTTTGCGTTTTTTTTAATAACGATGTTAGAAGTTTGAGCATTGTGTTGAATATCAGAAGTTTAAATTTTTAGGTCAAATTCGAAAAGAATCGGTACGCTACTATCAGCGGCTTGTTGTCTTTAAAAATGCGTCGAAGTGTATATCCGGTTCTAAACGATTGATTGCCGAAAAAACAGAAATAAAATAAGCACAAAAAGTATTGTTGGCTTTCTACGTGGTGCACTTTCCTGCTTGAAACACTAATTTACGGACACCTTGTACAGTGGCACTCAAATTAACAGCCTCTGTGGCAAGGGGAAAAGCATCTCTCCACCAATGGATTTTTTTTATATCTACAACTGTTCAGTATTGAAACGTTGTGTAGCTTGAAATGACAATGGCTCTAATAGCATCTAAACCACTTCTCTCTCTCATATGATGGAACTGGACGCCCAGATACTACCATCAGTCCATCACTTTCCTCTCTCCCACTTTTTCATCCTCTTAACCTAAACAATCCCCAATTTCTGCAAAGGCCATAGCTTCACTTGCTAGTTGTGCGCCACCACACAAAATGAATATTTTTAACTGTCTTATTGCGGAATAAAGTCAATATTTATCTGACAAACCGTCGCACCGTCTAATGTTCAAAGATATTTATTCCTTTATGTAAGAATTCGCATTAAAATATTTTCTAATTTACATGATCTAACCAATTACGTGATTCTTGATATGGCGTAGAACTCAATTGGCGGTCAACGACGTGGTATGTCGACCCTTACGGTGTGAAAATCATGCAAGAGGATTTTTTTGATTCTGTCATATTATTTGTATTACCAATCGCTTTTTGTTTTTTATTTGATAGTGTTTAATCTAAAAACACCACTTAATTTCTCCTACTAAACATAACCTTACACTTATAAAAGCCGAAAGTTCTAAAAAAATATTTTTACCAACTTTTTTTTTTAATAAATCAAACCAGGCGGCAGTGTTAAAATGTAATTTAAACCTTATCGTCATCTACATAAGCAGTGTTATTGTTAGCGGCCTAATCTTGAATTTTGCATGACGTGGTGCGTCACCTGGACATAATAATATCTACTACCTACCAAGAACAAGTTTATGCAAATTTTCGAACACTAAATTCAAGAATGAAGAACTCCGGTGTTTATATTTCAAAATCACAAAATTAACCGCATTAATCGCAAAACTTGGTACTAAGTTAATCCACTCTTAGATGTTTTAACACCTAAATTAATGAATGAAGAACTTTGAAAAAGGATCATATTTAATATATTTATACATTCAAAACACATAAAAATTCACCTGAATGTACTTTAACTGTTTACCTGCACTTAATTTACCCAAACTTTTACTTTTCTAACGTCTAAAAATTTCTGTGTTCAGAATGGGTTCGAGGTCATCAATATTGTCATTCTCTGTTGTTCGTACTTATTGCACTTCGATAATGTATGTTCGACATCTTCGATTTGTAGCACATTGGGGAATCAGAGAGGCCTACAAAGCACAATATATTCTTATTGATAGGATAATCAACAATATTGTGAAATATTGTTGAATGCTTTTATTGGCTTGAAATTTATGGTGGTTTTCTGTCTAAACTTGTCTTTCTCTCGGAGTTTTTATGATATTTTTTAACGCTTGTCTAACTGGTCTATTAATAATAATTTGTGGAGAAATGTGATTTTTAGTTTTTTTATGTATAATTTGGGTATATTATCTTTTAGGTACATAGTCAAACATGTTGAATATTTGGTCTGTGTCAAATATTCTATGTTTTTTACGTTTTGCCTAAGATGGTTTTCTGTACGATTTCTATGTAACCACATCTGAGATATTAGATTAAAATATAAAGGCATAGCGTTGGGAGGCGGATATTTATTGAAAAACCAACACCCCTGCTATAGGTCACCCAATATGGTTCGCTACATTTGGTGACTAAGCAGGGGTGCCCGGGTTCATGGGTTGGTTTAAATCTTGATCATTGATCGCATTGATCTAGAGATTCCTACCGACCCCTCATATATTTATTTCCCATAACTTCTTCTCCTTTTTTTCCCTAAAAATACCCTTCACACCCCATCTCTAAAGATGACACACGCCCTGAAGGATTTTTTCTCATGGCCTCCTGTGTGGAGCTAATGTTAAAAAAAAGTTTCATGATTACACCATGACCGAGCAAAACCATCGAGCATGGTTCCAGTCAGCATGTTCGGTCGAGCAAAATCGTCGAGCATAAATATACGTGTGTATAATATTGATGAATGTCGTTGTCCTCAGGCGATGTCCTCGTACGAGTCGCGCGCGGGAGGCGGCGCAGGGGGCGGAGACGCGCTGGTGGAGGCGCTCTCGCAGCGACTGCGCGAGGCCGAGGCGCGCAGATCGGACTGCGAGCGCGCGCACCGCGAGGCGCTCGCCCAGCTGCGATCCGCGCAGTCCCGGCCGGGCGAGCCCACCGAGCACCTCCACTCCAGGGCGAGAGAGCTGGACAAAAAGGTAAATACATCTAATACGAACAATGAAGGTCGCCTGTCTCGACACGGGTATATCCTAGTGAGACAGGCATAAAAAAACCAATGTTAATATATTTCTTTATAGATAAATAATAAAAAAAAAATTGTCGAAAAAGTTTCCATAAAACAATGCAGTGTTCTTGTGAAAAACTGCGTTTTTGAAGTTAAAACTTCTTTAGCACCGTTGTGATTTAAAATTCGATGAAACGGAAACGAGCGACATTAAAAAAGAAACAAACACATATGTACATCAAAGTTTTTGAACGGTCACTAGAGGGAATGCAGGGGGGTACGCATGCTGCACAACCTCCCCATCCTATAATGCCGTACGTTGATATAGATTGGAATAAAACAAAATAAACACTTCTTAGTTCTTAGAGTTTTTTATCAAGGATTGATCCAAGAGAATTCAAAATATAGCATTGTACGGAGTGTCTTTATTATGAAGCTACATAATTTGGGCCTTCCAGCGTATTCTGTTATCTACAAGGTCACTAGAGAGTAGAGTACGGATGCTGCACAACCTCCCCATCCTGTAATACCGTACGTGTTGATGTAGATTGGAATAGAGCAAAATAAACACTTCTTATAGTTTTTTTTATCAAGGATTGATTGAAGAGAATAAAAAAATATGGTAACTTATGGAGTCTCATTGTTAAGGAGATTTTTTAGCCTCCCAGCGTATTTGGCTATCTACGAGTATAATGACATCTAGGTACTTTATTTCATTTGACGGTTTAAGAATTGGGAATGGACAGCTGTTTTTTTTAGCTTATCTATTTGCTTTGTTCTGGTTTTACGGTCATACGTGAGATGTTTGCCTTTTTGTCTTTTTTGGGATTATGAACCAAAATATTTTTGGCATTATTACTTTTAATTGATAAACTAATGCTTAAGACAAGCTTTTTATGCATAGCACAAATGGTAAGCTCAATGGTAGAGCATTTGACCGGATATCAGAAGGACGCGGGTTCGAGTCCCATTGGCGGCATGTATCTTTTATCGGGAGATTTTTTCAATGTAGATGACTGTTTCAGGCTAATAATTATTGCTTATAATAATTGTTATTTTTGGCATAAATTTTTTTTGTATACTTAGAAGACCGAAGTATTTAAAGATTTCTGTTATTTACGTCCTTATGAGGACCTTTATAAAGTGGTATTTATGATGCATTTCCGAGCTACATTTAGTCGTTAAATGTAATCTAATTATGCTGTGTCCCACAATGACAAAACATTGTTACTTATCACAGACGAATATTTTATTTTTATCCGTCAGGTGACCAATATTTTACAGACACATTGTTAATTATTAAAAAAAAGCAGAATTTTGTTAACTGTATTTCTATACAAAATCTCGTGAGACATTCTCGACTTTCCCCTGTGTTATCTCATACCTGGTGGTTGATTTGAAGACTATAATTGGTTGCATGGTTGTGTTCATCAATCATTTGGACAAATATTTTCACTCAATTACCTGCAGTAATAGTTCACCTCACATTATACCATACCTAAATGCTTTTCATCAAGCACAAAAACACGGCTCTGGAACCCATGAGCTATGAGAGAAGTGCGTTTGGGTAGTCTCATCTACAGCTAAGAGCAGGCACTATAAAGTCGACCTATGGTTTTGTGGGATTGGAGGTTGCCCACCACTTTCCCACGGCGCACAGTGATTCGTTTCATACAAGATAGACGCTAATAAGTCAATTTTGAATTCATGGCGACATTACCAGATAGACAGGATAATAAATGCATGCTTAATTGGGGTGGTTAGTGCACGCATTGACTCATACCAGAGGCATAAAGTCAAATAATGTGTTTTGAAATTATCATGTTTTCATTTATTCGCTCGTCGCAGCTCGACGTTTAAAATTGTGTACTAAGTTTGAAAAGTGTTTTAATTCGGTTTTGTAAAATGGAGGCTACTTTGGAAGGTATGTTTTAAAGTTTTCAACACTAATTTTCATCAAATTAGTGTTGACTACACCTTAATAGAGGGTTAAACATAATTTAATCATGTGTAAGAGTTTTTAGTGTCTAGCATGTATGAAACGAATCACTGTGCGGCGTTCCAAAGAAACATATGGTTTCCTCCTTCACCGTGCACATCAAGACTCTTTTTGTTTATAAAGGAAGTTACTTCTTTTTCAAATCACTCATTTTCTCATCTCACTTCAATAGACAATAAATAGGCAGTCCCTCGAAGCTGCCACATGGCTGCTTGTCTGCAATGATTATTATCAATCCAATTGTTACAAAACATTATTTAGAGATTTTTTATTTTAATGCCAACCTACCCAGCCATCAAAAGAACTCTTTCCTAAAATCGGGGTCTTAGATATTTGGCAGTTATTTGCTAAAACGAGTGTATATAAAGTGTAACAGCACATTTTCAGGGATTTTAATAAGCAATAATTCTTGAGCGTTTTGGAGTAAAAATTTAGAAGTCATTTTGCTGTCCGATGATATTTTAAAAAAATCCATGGGAGCAGCCAGCACGGGTCACGTGTTCCGCGCTCATTCTAGCAGCACGGTAGCAGAGGAGGGAGACAACGCATATCATCGAATTTCACGTGTGAAAAAAATATTTTTATTTGAAAGAAATACCATATTACAGCAAAATGACATCTACATTTTTTTACTCCAAATATGCTCACGAATCTGGTTACATATTGAAAAATAGCCTACCGGTGGCTGCACACCATCAAGTACACGCCCGTTTTTATCAAACCTGGGAAGGGTTGTCCCTAAAACTAGAACCGAATTCGCTCAATGACAATTCTGGTTCATCACTCTTAAAATGTACCTACAATGCACTGAGCACCGATATAAAGTGAAATTTTACTATTAGTATCTCTTTTTACTATCTGTGTTCAACATTGAATATTTGAAAAGGAGCGAGCTTTTTATAAAAGATTGAAAGAGTTCCTAACATTGCTTCAACTTTTTTTTTGTCTTTTTTCCGTTTCTTTCAAAACTATTTTCAGTAACTTATATGGCAATGTATCGCAATTTTAATTACAATAAATCAATCAACAATTTCATTTAAATCTCAAAATTAAGGAATTACAAAAATAATTTCTACTATTCTAAAATACATCGTCATACAAGTTACTGAAAACAGTTCTAAAAGAAATGGAAAAAAGACAAAAAACAGGTTAAATATTTTTCATAAGGTTCTTAACTATTGTCATATATGACAATGTGACCACAAATATGTACTCTTCTAGATAGGTAAAATGATAAATTTGACAATTAAAGATGAAAAAAAATGAAAAAGTATACACATAAGTAATACTGGATTCAGAATTTTCTTAGAAAACTAAGGACGGGTTAATAGGCCACTTGCATCACATTTTTTTTAATTTTTTTTCCAGTTTAGGCAAATATTCTAAGACATTCTGTACTCTTTTTTTTTAAATCGTATTTTTGAAACCCTGGCGATTTTTTTAAAAATTCTATCCGAAAAATCAGACCATTTTTTTATAAACCGGAAAGACGGGACATAATTTTATGGGTGCGAAAAAACGGTAATTACATAGCCGAAAATCATTTTTAAAAAAAGTACGTTTTCCACACGAATAGCAATAAATTGTACGGGGTTCTCTTCGTAACATCTGTAAAAACACCGCCATCTTTATCAAAAAATCAAGCCAAAGGATAAGTACGCATAGAACAAACAATAAATCTAGTGAACGTTAAACGCAAATTCAAAAATTCGCCGGAAATCAAAGATTTGCCATATAAAAAAAAATTAATCAGTGTGGAATTTTACAAAATTAAGGGAACATAATCAGAGACGGGACATTTTCATATAGTGACGTCACGAGCTCAAATAATCGTTTTATTAATTTAAAAATAAAAATAACTATACATTTCTAAAAAACTTTCTAACATTTTCGTAATATTAGAAAAAAATTTATCCACACGATTTTTTCCAAGTCGTTATGAAATCCATGCAAATAGGCCACGTTTCAAGTTCTGAATATAATATCAGAACTTGAATAGGACTTTCACAGAACTTGTATATTCTTTACGCCTTCAAAAATTTGGCATTTTTTTCAGATGGTCAAAATATTTTCGCTTTACAATAAAATGCAAAAATTTGGATTGTTTCTTAGCACATTCTAAAAATAAAAACTGTTTTAGAAAGGTGGTGAAATACGCTTTCAAATGATATAATTCGAAATAAACATATATTATTTTAATTATAAAATTTTTGCATAGAAACATAAAAAAGTTTTAAAAATGGCTCACATTACTTTTTTCTAACTAAAGTTACTAATAATAAAAATAAATAAAAAACATACATATTTTATTAGACAAACGTATAACAAGCACATATTGTAATATCACTTTTTTGTCGCTCTATGTAAAAATAATTTATAAAAAATTCCCGAAGTTTCAAATTTTTTTTCAATTTGCGATTCCAAACTTTGAATACATAAAAGTGAGTGTACATTTTACTTTTTAGTGGCTATTTTTTAGATTGGAATATAAAGATTGGTGTTTTCCCTTTCTAACACCGTTTAGAACATTTTTCTCACTATGATAGTAAGGGAGTTACCTCGTTTTATACGAGACCTATGTGCGTTGCGACAAATATGGTCTCCTGCCATTCGACGGGTTAAAAACAACCCGTCCTAAGAAATCAACAAAATTTAAACACTACAGAGCTTATTTTTAAATAATAGTTATTTCACATTTAGATGTTCTATGGTTGCTCTACGATGTTATTTCTGTACCCGAAAAGCATACGGATGCAATTCCACAAAGGTGAATGTTCAGGAGAGCCAAACAAACAATTTTTTCTGTAACTATGGTCTCATAACTTCTTCGGATATCCACGCTGATACTCGTAGATAACAAAAAAGTAATTATTAAAATTATTTTTGTTTTAAAAACAAGCAAATAAAACGAAATATATTGTTTAAAAAAATGCTAACTTACGTCAAACAAAAACACGGACTTAAGTCCTGCTTCAAAATGAAATGGAATATCTTGTTATGATATGCGGTATGTTATGAAAGAATCAGTGTTTGAAAATTGTTAACTAACTTCCATAGAAAGTATAGTAATCTTAGAGGCAGAAGGTAGTCAAATCCATTTGCATCCGGATTTGAGTCATAATACTCAAAACGCAACTAGATCATAAAGGTGCAAGTCCATGTACATCTTTCTGCTTCTAAGATAGTTGTTGCATCAAAGGTAGTTGCATCCGTATACATGTTCGAATATCCTATTTTACTTCATGATAGGACTTGTACCTTTCTTCCACTGATAGACATGATAATTTACTTCAAGTCTGCTTCAAAAATTCATTTCTTCAAATCTTGGACTTGCGTTTGTATGCATCTCGGGTATAGATAATATATTTGGCCAACAAAGGAAACTTGAACAAACTAGAAATTATACAGAATAGAACGATGAGATGTATACTAGGGAAAGGTGAGTACGTAAGTGTTCAAATGAGAGAGGAACTAAATTTGATCCCAATAAAAAAGACTGCTATTTAATTGGTTAACTTTTGTGCATAAAGTTATGAAAGACCAAATGCCAAAACACTCGTACTTTAAGTATAAAATTGTTTTAAACATCAACATCTATAAGTGGTCGTTCTTTCCCAGGCTGCCTTAGAAAACGTCCGGTGCGAGGAACTCCAGCTGGAGCTGGCTTCCGCCGTGCGACGCGGGGGGCGGGGGCCAGTGGGGTCCGCCCCCGCGCACTCCTCGCACGCCTCGCAGGGCTCCGGCGGTGGGCAGGGCGGCGCCCCCTCGTGGCAGCCCTCGCGTCCACCCGCCCCCGCCACGGAGATCGAGCGCATCATGGCCAAGATCGAGCAGGACAATCGCATACTGGCGGAGCTAGAGCACACGAGATCTACGACGCACGGTATGTTACTAATAAAATAATCTTTTTACTTTTACACGTGACGTAAATATCATATATCGCGTTAGCCGCCTTGCCCCAGAGACGGTCAATATTAATTGCTGATATATCCATACAAAATATAGTAAAACTTTTAAATGTTACCAATTTATAAATTATAAAATTCTTAAAGTTTTAAATATTTCCCACGAATACTACACATCTACACAACAGTACACAAAGTAGTAAAATAATACCTACCCTAAGGAGGCAGAGATACGGCCCGCCTCCGAGAGCCACTGATTTCATGTGGGCGGAGGGGTGTGGGGAAATGACATAGAATCGAAATGAACGGTATCCGTTGCTCTGTCGCGTGTTGTTTAGTTTGAGGCGCGCCTCAAAAAATGAACATTACCAAAATAGAAATACGATTAGCTCTATGTCCAAGTTTGGTTTAGTATTCAACCTTTCAATCCCGCAAACAGCCACTGCATCCTGGCAAGGAGAACATTGTTCTCCACATGTTGTATCTAATAGAGTGGTGAAAAAAAGATAATTGAACTTTAATTCGTTAATGTTTACGTCAATGCGTTCATTCAACTTTAATTTGTTAATGTTTACGTTAATGCGTCATTACGTTCATTGATGCGAGCAATTGATCCTTATAAAGCTTCGAGAAAATACTTTCCTTTATAGCATCGGGGTATACACCCCGATGCTAGGCAGTTGAGGCGATTTTCATTTTAACATCTCATTGACGGCGAAAGATTCGAATTCTTAGCTTTTCAATAATTTATATTGATCGTCTAGGGCGCTTGAGGTCGAAATAGTTAAATACTTGTCTTTTTATTATGGCGTTAACCGGGCTTAAGGTCGGTTTAACTTGAACCGGCGCTTACCTACGTATGTAATTAGTAAAACGGTAATGATGTAGTTTCACAGATAGATTAACAATTTAGACTAAACAGCATAATCGATAGACAGTTTTGAAATTGTAAACACAATTTCTTAGTCTTTTTGATTTACTATAAATGCGAATATGCTGCGATATTAAGATATTATTAGTACATTGAAAGGAAAAATTCTAACGAATATAGTAAATACACATTATATACATACAGGTTATCCGAAAATTCTTGGTATAAACGGATAACTCATGAATCTAAAACACATTTGTAGATGAGTTACAAGTTAAAGTATTTCAGCAAAAAATGCAGACATAATTAGTCTCGACGCCACCTAGCGGGAGATTTAGTATCTAACAATACCTCTCTCACAAAAATAAAGTTTGTTTTCAGTTGGAAAAATGTAATAATAAGTAATTGTCGAATGAAACACTAGTATATATTGAATTATTTGGCGAGTATTAGATAAGCCGCCGTAGCTCAGTGGTCAGAGCTCCTGACCGGCAATCAGAGGGAGACGGGTTCAATTCCCGTTGGCGGCCAGTATCTTTTCTCGGAAGAGTTTTTCAATGTTGATGAGTGTTTCAGGTTCATAATTATTGATTATAATATTTGTTATTTGTAGATGATTTTGAAGAATAACTTTTTTGGATATGATTGTAGATTTTCACGGCCAGAAGTGTTATCGTGATTTATTTTTGGGGTATGCCGTATGCCACATGTGATATCGGCATCTTCTCTAATTATGAACACTGTAATGCTGACCGGAACGTTGGCTAAAGAAGGAAGTTTTGGAACATGGCATAATACCCCAAAAATAAATCACGATAGTAGCTTTTTTGATTTCAGTCTTCGTTTCTGTGTAAATTTAATTTTTATTTAGTATTTAAGTGCTGCAGATTATCACAATTTTCTGCAGGTCACAAATTTTTGCACACGTGTATATATTTAGGTTCCATGCCAACTCAGAATCAAGCCAACTCAACACCTCTTCAATGACAAAAAAAATATTGAATAATAGCTATAATTTTTTTACATAACTTTTAATGACTTTTCAAAGAAGGTTCTGAGTTAATTTCATTCTGAGTTGTCTGGTCACCATATGCCTTGTGAACCTACCTTTACATTTTTCTTACTAAAGTTACGCGTTCATATTAAAAGGTGTTCGCGTAACATGTGATTTGTAATTTAATTGTGATTAAATATGGTCTAATTATTATGTAATTACGACAGTTTCTCATTGCTTAAATGAGAATCTATCATAATTATGAACGTATATCTACAAGGTGTTCCCAAATTCTGATCTTAACGTTATGCTTTATTTTAAATTTATCTTAGCTTATTTAATCTAGTTTTTGAAAGCTTTTTTTAATTTAAAAAAATAATTGTGAGAAGCCACAATGTAATTGCTTTTACCAAACCTGAAAATTTCTTCATTTGCACTTAATCTTTAGATAGGTACATTAGTTGAAAATTCATTGAAGAGGTGCTTTATTTATTAAAATCATTTCCACATCTTTTGATTCAACCTTTCAATCTCATAAGAAATTACAATACAAAGAAATTTTAATAGAAAAGTACATTATTAGTAGATTTATTATGAAGATCAATCATCAACCTTTCATTTGCTTTATTACGAAGCGTAACATCCATTATCATTAGCTCGTTATGATTACCTAGCGATTTTCCGCATTTCCTAGAGATTAATTATTTGTAACACAAGTAGATATTTTACTATTTATGTAACATATTCTATTTAATCTTATTTTACATCTGCTTTATAAATAGCGCTTGTATAATCCATCCACTGAGAGATCGACCATGGACAATTCAGGAACTTGCCACAGTATCATTTTATTTCAAAAGAAGAAATTTATCTTTCAAATGCAGGAAAATTTGAAAAATCACGACATCTATCCAATAATGTCTTAACAATATAAGACACATATTATTATATTCACATATTATTATATACGTACGGCCGGCGTAGCGCAGCGGTAAGACACTTGACTCGCGCACCGAAGGTCGCGGGATCGAATCCCGGCGTGGCAAATAAATTTTATTTGATTAATTTGTGTTATTTCACAATTTATTCATTTAAAATAATAAATAGTAAATTTGCGGCACGTTCCAGAGTGGAAGATACTCTCTGTATCGCCCTGGTGTAAGACCACCATTCAGAATTGAAACGTTGCTTGAAACGGCATTAGCCGTGTTTGGTGACCAGATCTAAATAGCCAGGTACTTCCCCACCTTCCTCTTCCCTATCTCCTTCCCCTCCCCACTACCCTCAGCCTCACAACATACCCCAATTGGGGATGCCATAGTCTCACTGGCTCCAGACGGGAGCAGTTGGGACTCTTGTGAGGTATTCATGTAAAAAAAAAAAAAAAAAATCGAATTAAAAATATAGTACCGCTTTACAAAAAGATAGCCATTCAAAAAATATGTGTGTACGAATGAAATAGCTATTCCAATGGATCTAATTCAGTGAAGCCACGCACTCTGTATCAGTTGGTAACGCATCTTTACTCTATTAATTCATTTAAGCATCTGTCAAACGTTTAAACAAAAGAAATACAGATTTCAAATTAAGACTTATTAATAATTAATAAAATAATTTTGTTAGTTAGTTACCTACTTCATAGCTTATCTGATGTGATTTGTACTTATCGGTTCCAAGTTTTAAAATTAAGAGTTTATTGAACTCGAATAATTTTACACATCATGCAGGAATGTCGTCACAAGCACTGACAGCCGAAATTAGTATGGTTAGTAAATTGTATAATTCACTGGTACAAAAAAAATATCGTTTCAGAGTGATGCGTACTCAGTTTCACAATCTTGTAAAAAACACTCTTTAGTATCAAAGTTGGTTGAATTATTTGTAGCCATGTTTAGTGAATAGATCTGAATAGTCAGATAAATATTTCACTTCCGCATATCTATCTCGACCCCTCTCCCTTCATTCCAAAACTTATCAAATATTGGGGATACCGTACTGTTGGTCATACTGGTTAAATCTAAACCTTCTACTTTCCCGTATACTTTTTTCAGGTTCTCTGGTTTCAAGACTTGTGCGATAATCGTATAAATATTAAGTAAAAAAATTGATGTAAACATCAGTAGTTCCTAATATCACTGCGGTCGATCTCTCGGTGATGCCATTATAGTTGGCGTCATGTAAATAATGAAATCATTAGTTTTAAAGATACGAAGTAATATGTATTTGTTTCCAGGCGTTCCACCAAGCGGATCAAGTCACGCGTTGGGTGACTACCACTCCTCACCTATCTCATCTCCCCTCCCTTCCCACTGTATCTCCAATCATGCCCCTATCTCCCAAAGCTCCACCATGCCAACTCTGTCCGCCATGCACGGGTCCTCTCAGCCATATAGTCTCCCCAATTCTACTTCCGTCAACTACTCCATCAGTCACAATCCCACTAGCTCCTACTCCAACCCAGTATCCTCCTACTCCACTGGGAACTACGTATCTTCCGGTCATCAAGTCACCTTCGCTAACCCAGTCACCGCCTCCCTCTCAAACAACATAGGTCAGATATCCAGCACTTTAGCGGGGATGCAAAGCACAATACCAGGCTTATCTCACAATACGGGACTTAACAATACCGGCTTCTCTAGTGGCTTACAAAACTTAACTAATAATCTATCTTCAGGGAGTGGACTGACTGGAGTTCTGAGCAATGTTCAAAATACTCTATCTAGCGGATTAACTAGTACCCTCGGAATGCAGAATTCACTTACAGGTGGAATAGGTAGCAATTTGACAAATCCCTTATCAGGATTAACGAATACAAATCTATCAGGACTGAGTTCAAATTTGGGTTACGGACAAGGACCCTATGTGAATCCCATGGTGGGAGGAATGGCTGGAAGTAATGCAATGAATATTAAGCTGAAACCTTTGGAAGAGATGGAATTGGGAGCTGGAAGGTACGCGGGCAGGGCTGCAACCCCTGTGACACCGCACCACCAGCCTAGTTGGGCATTGGAGACGTTGGGAGGACAATACACATTGGATGGACTAGGAGCACTCAACCCTGGATTTGTACACTCACAAGCGAGACCACTATCAAGAATGATGCCAAATGTTCCTGGAGGAATGGACATGGACGGTAAGTAAATTAAACCTTACAAAGAATCATATTTCTCCTAGTCCAAATAGATTTTAAAATTGCTAGATGGAATGATCCAACCTGTCCATGAAATATTTTATTGTTGGGTAGCTTTTGCAACCTTTATTATTCATCATTTGGAACGTTAGATATTTCTCTTTAGTAGATTCAATTAGGTTATTTGATAGAACTTCAAATGCAGTGGCTTTATCTATCATCCTTGGTTTCCCAGGTCGAGGAGGCCACTACCTGAACGGAGGCTCCGAGGGTCAGGTGGACATGTTGGACATCCCTGGCAAAGGTCGCTGTTGCGTCTACATCGCGAGATTTAACTACGATCCTCCTGAGTGAGTATTTCTTCATCAGTATTATAGTTATACTTAGCTTATTTGCATTTTTATTACTATTCATGTTTTTTGATTCTAGATTACAATTAGTAATATGTCTCACTAGGTAATCTTGTATTGAGAGCAGGTGTAATAATAATTATTATTATTGGATAATTTATATGTATGCCGTTTTTGTGAAAAAATTACCTCAAGGGTACGTAGTTTAAAACATAGGCAGTTGATAGTAAAACAACATAATATTATATTCATAATTGTAAAAAATGTATACATATTTGAGAAGTAAAATTTTAAGCAACCCCCGACGCAAAAAAGAGCTGATGACCTTGAAACTCGTGAACAGATTTTCATGAATTGTAGGTAAGAACCATCTCGATCACGTCAACTTTCAAACAAAAACAAACGTCATCATAATCGGTCCATTCGTTTATGAGCTACCATGCCACAGACAGACACACAGAAAGTCAAACTTACAACACCGATCCTTGTATCGGGGGTTAAAATAACAGTCAATCATCATCGTACCATTGGAAATACATACTTTTAACGGAGACGCATTCTAACATAACAGTCTATAATAAAAATAAAAAAACAACACAACGTTACGTTTAAAGTTTAAAAAAAATCTGAATAGAACCATTGGAAATTAACCCTTAAATTGGTTTTGATAAAATCTTTGATGTTAGATCTTTCTTCGCTGATGATCCAAGACTAGATATTTGATACGTTTATAAAATAAGTTTGTTTTGTCTAATGCCCAGTGGAAGTGCATTGTATGTACAGCTTTCTTGCAAAGTATCTAAAAATTCTTTGGCCAAAAGTTGTTTTAGCAAATGGGATAAGTAAGAGATTATGCCTTTTGGTTCTAGTATCTCGAGCAATTTTGACGTTTTCAAAAGCAATTCTGTATTTGAAGAGATATGCTGGTATGTTTTTGGCAACATTTAGGAACATTCTTACTCCCTGATCACTTGGGAAATGGATAGATCGGTCAAGAAGAGTTATTCCGCTATGTTTATTTGCAGGTTTGATACGCATCCTTTTACGTTGTTATAAAATGTAAAACAATATTTTTCTAAAATACTTATCCGTATTTCTAAAAATTTACTTTAAATGTAAGTAACTAAAAGCGAATTGTATCATTCATTACGCTGACCTATTAGTGAGAATTACTGAAATATTTGCCTATCTAAAACTATATAGAAATCTTTAATGTAGTTTTAATTTTAAGTTTTTCAAATTATTGATGTAATTTAGAAAAAAAAACAGGTTTTAACCTTACAAACTTTAAAAAAAATTATCATTAGGTTGATTTGTATAATTTCTTTCAACTTAAAATTTAATCCCACACCTAGCTGAATTTTCAGATAATAAATAAGTAGTCATACGTCCATAACAAAGGGTAATTTTCACTAGAATGGTTTTTTAATTAAACCAATGGTCTGTGAGTAATTGATATCCAATTAGTAACTGATTTTCCTCTTTTCTCTCCTGCGATTATTAAAAGAAAATTTACTTTCGGTTGTGAACGAAAATAAAAACTGTTTGGACGCAGCACAACCATGAAAATAGCATTGCCTAAATCTGTAAATCTCATAGTTTCGAGTGTAACCACAGTGTAACACATTTGATTAAGCTCAAGAACTCAGAAACACCTCAGAAAGGTCAATAAAAACTATGAAAATTATTAAAATAGCCGGTAACCCTAACCTAACTTAACCTAGGTATTTAATAATTTTTTTATCATTCCCCTTAATGACCTTTCTGAAGTGCTTCTGAGTTGGTTTCCTTCTGAGTTGTCCAGTCACCGATTAAAAGAGAGAATTACCTCCTTCACAGCAGTCGACAGACCAAAATTCACATTCAAAAATTAATCTGAAAATGTGTTATTCGGCACATCTGTTCTTTAAAAGTTTAAAAAAGATTTTAATTTCTTTCGCAGTAGTGGAGCGACAAAAATTCACATACCGAAATGAATCTAACAAAGTGAAATAAACGTTTATTTAACTGAGTAAAACCTTATATTGTAACATTTGATTAATGAAGATAATATTAGCGAAACTCAATCGAAAATCTGAAACAGAAAGATCAGAAAAAAATACGGTCACACCCGGGACACGAACCCAGAACCCATGACTAAATGTATCATTCATCGACCAAGAACTACCAAAATTATCTTCATTTTATCGTTATTTCACAATTTATTCATTTAAACAAATAAAACGTTGTATATTTGCGGCACGTTCCAGAGTGGAATACATTATCTGTTTCGCCCTGGTGTAAGACCACAATTCAGAATTGAAACGTTGCTTGAAATGGCTTTAGCTGTGTTTGGTGACCAGATCTTAATAGCCAGGCACTCCCCTTCCTCCTCCAATCTCCTTTCCCTCCCCACTTCCTTCAGCCTCACAACACACCCAATTGTGGATGCCATGGTCTCACTGACTCCAGACGGTTGGGAGCATATTCATTTTTTTTAAATCCCTTTGTTATGCTAAACCGTTTTAATTTATTTGGTATTTAAAAGTTAGAAATAAAAAATAATAACATTTATCCAAAACACAACAAAAACTATCACGACACGTTCATTATAAGTCTTCCATGCCTTCGCCTGTTATCCACCACAAAATTTTATTCCAAATTGATTTTACGTACCTAATGGCGGTATTATTTTTCTGTTATTGCCGGCAGCCGGGAATAAGGCTAATGATGGCCCTTCTGTCTGGTCGTTATTCATTCATCGAATCATATTCATGCAACTGCGGGAGCTTGGGGATTATTACAACACATTTATAAATCACAATAATGCCGTTGAACTCACTTGCTATCATAGTTGCTTGGGGGTATTGATTGGAGTTCGATTACTTGGAATTTGTTTTAATGTAGATTAGTACCATTATCCAGAGACATGCAGCCAATAAATGCCGAAGAGCTGTAGTAGCTTAGAAAAACGAGGCATAAAAAATAAAAGGTATTTTAAAAATAAATAAGAATGCGAAAATTTTCAGCAATAATAAATAATACGTGACTTTAAATTGTAATTTTTTTTGTAAAATGTCACCTCAAGGAATAATAAGGAAAGATTACAAAGTTAGAAAGTAGTTTAAGGTGATGCACTACTAAGCAATGCAAAATCATATGATTTTGGTTTGAAAATCAGATTACTTTGAAATATTTTGGGTGCTTTAATTAAATACTTCCAGTAGAACATTTAAATAATCGAATATTTTTATCGGCTCAGAAAAAAAAGGTATAAGGCCTATAAAAACTTCATTAAAATTCAAAAACTCTTTCTTTCGAACCCCTTTTCGGTTATGGTTTTATTGTATAATGTGAAAAATTAAATTCTTTGGAAAATTATAGTAAAACAATTATATATTTGTTCCTGAGCTTCGCAAAATAAAATAAAACACAAGTAATAATGGTAAAACAAAACTTTTTCGCTAATAAATGACTGGTGTTTTAAATTTAATTTAATAATTAAACCTAAAAATTTTTTTTTATCAAAATTCGAACTGAAGTGTCAAGAACTCACACCATCCCGTGACTTTTCACGAATGAAAAATATGGAAATGACGAATTGGACTGAAAAAAGTCATGTTACAAAAGCGGTTTAATTTTCAAACAGTTTTTTCTGGTTTATTGAGTCAAATTTATTGACATGCTTTTCTGAAGAGATGAGTTTTCATTTTCGCTCGGAAATCTGTCGAGTTGTTTAACCATTTAGTGAGAGTTCATTCCAAGCTGTAGGGCCTAATATTCCTAAATCTCTTCCTTGGAACGTAATATCTGGAATCTGCTATAAATACTCCTCGCATTAACGACAATAAATCGATACAGTTTTTTTTTTTCATTTGAGAATATCATTTTCAAAGCTCCTTTGTGTGGCGACCGTGAGCCGATGCTGCTATTTTCTGGCAAAACACCCTCCTTTGTGTGGCGACGAGCCCATTCTCCTCCACGTCACAACATCAGCTGTTTTTTTTCTTCTCCTTAAGATATATTATTATTTCTTAGATATAAAGGACATTGTACAGATCAAAGGCGATAATGATCGGCTACTTTATCCGTATATCATAATACATGTACCTATTACATAAGTTGAACAGTGTTGTGCGAACCTATATATCGATATTATCGTATTTTATCGACTACCGATTGTGATATTATTGTTTTAGTCGAGAGCATTAATCGAGTTTTTAGATGATTTATCGACATTTATTTACATTTTACACAAAACTTAAATTTGGATTTGAGGCCTAAACACTTCACCAAAGCGAATATTTTTTTAATGAAAATGATAGCAAATGTCTAATATTGATAAGGGCAACTTTATTTTTTTTTTAAATCGTAAAATATAGACCATTTTAGAGGCACTTTGACACTTTTTGTGAGATAACATTTATTATTAAATAAATAATTTTGCTCAATTTACTGTGCAACTATAATAGAGTCCCACGGCACCTCACCACAGTCCCACCCACCACACAGCACCCTCAAAGATGACATAGGCCCTGAGGGAAATTTTTTTCCTCAGGGCCTCCTGTGTGGAGTTAATTTTTAAAAAAAAGTGTAGAATAAAAAATAAAACAACGTGAAAAAATGAGTTTTTTTGGACGAAATTTTAAATTCACGTACAAAAAATTTGCGTTACAACGAAAATCGGTGTTTTTTTAACTCAAATAAGCCCATCAAAATGTTTTTTTTTATGATTTCTATTTTCATTCGTATAGTCAAATTTTTAATATAATAATTAACTCAGAAATAATTGCCAAAGTTGCTTCTAATATCGTGGAAAATAAGTATCTTTGCTGGTCTATATTTTATAACTTAAAACACAAATAAATAAATTATCATGTATCCGTTCAAGATTTCTGCTACACTATTTATTAACAATATTATTCAGAACGATAAATTATTTGGCTTAAGGCGATCCACTAGTACAGGAAAAAATCGAAATCGGAATTCACGCCCTTTTATGGGAGGAGTTTAAAAATACTTGAGAAAAAGCTTTTGGAAAGGTTGGAAAAGATATTTGAGAATTTTTTTTACATGTTGATTTCGTAAAGGCCTGTAAAAAACATTAATTCCTTTTTTACGCATTGTTTATTGTAATAAAACGGAATTTTTAAATTGATTTCACGAAAATAAGCAGCACGGAGCATAACACGTCTTCTCTCCGCTCCGTTCGGAGGAGTAATGACAGAAAATCGGGGCGGCTGCCAGTCGTTCTTCGGTGGACGGTATAAGGTTTACTTTGATATAACAAATTCGTCGACTGCCGTATTGTCGCCGTGATGTCAAAAATACCAACGCGAAAATGCATATTATATTTTATTTTGTGAGGTTCGGGCGTAAATATCATTTTTTTTCGCGATAATTATATAAGAAACATAATTTGCCACATTATGCAATAAAACCATATCCGAAAAAGTGTTTATAAGTAGGAGAGTTTTCAGTTAAAAATGTTTTTTATAGACCTAATACTTTATTTTTTTCTAAGCTTATTAAAAGATTTATTAAAAAAAAAGACCGATATTTTTAAGGGCCAAGGTATGTTCTACACGCAGTATTTAATTGAAGCATCTATAGTACTTCTAAGCGGTCAAATTTTCAAAACTAAAACATACGATTTTGTATGATTTTGCATTATTTAGTATGGCTTCATCTTAAATTCCAAAATTTATTTTTATGAAAAATTTATATGAAGTTATCACAAAAATGAATATATGTGAAAATTTCATACCCAACATACATTATTCAAGAAAACATTTTTTTTAATCGAATTCACGCAGTTATGCCATAAACAAAGCAACATGCCCATCTAACAAAAAATCGCATAAGTAATATGTCTTTGAGGTAGCAAATAACACATGATTACATAAAACGATTTACGTTTTATTTAATCACGATTTTTATTTTATTTTTCGCAGCAAATAACCACATGATTAAATAAAACGATTTACGTTCTAAATATTGATATAAGATGAACTTACAACATTAATCCACAATCTAAAAAGCCGGCCTAATATAATATTCATTAATTCCAGTGATTAAGATTACTTGAATAGTTTTGAAAAACTTCCAAATAAAATCGAGTTTCGTGGAGATTACAAATTACTTTATTTATTTTTATAGTTACTTTATTTATAATTTTTAACTGAATCAGACGTCCTATCTATTGGATCCACTAAGTTATTCTGGTGACATTGATGGAGTCTTAGCCGTCTACCATTTGCCTTCGGGTATTACCGTAACCGTTCGTACGTTAGACACGAATGACGATAGATGATACTCTGCTAAAATACTACTTAACTGAGGTCTGTTGAGATACAAACAAACTACGTATAACTAACTATAATAATGACATATTTTAATGAATGTTGAAACTACATGACTAACCTATCACCATACTTAAAATAATATTTTTCCTGAGACTTACCACTTTCCTGCATCCTTCAGATTCTTGCTTCGATGTCTTTCTAGTTTAAAACATAAGATGTCCGTTTTCTCCCTGTAATTAATCACGTGAATTAAACCACGGTCCCTGATTTCGATAAACAACATTATTATACAACGTTCTTCCACAAACCAATATCATAACTTTAAAATTCTGCCATAGGTCTAATTTTTTTTTTCATGAACATAGTTCCTACGACATACCCAACTTTTTATTTTATTTATTAACCAATACATATAATATATAATTAACCAATATATATTATTTTAGTGGTAACAATACCTCCTTAATTGAGAAATTCTCGTGTTTAGAGAGGTAGCACTATCAGATTGACAGTAGGTACTATACATTCTTAACAGTTGTTACAATTTGGAAGTATGTAGAACTACTTTTTTATGCATAATGAATAATAAGTTGACATTCTTTTGGTGCACAATGAAAAATTTTTGTACATTATGAAAATATAAGTTGGCATTTTTTTGTTGTACATAATGAAACATAATTTGAATTTGCATAGAGAAAATATAAGTTGGCATTTTTTTGTTCATAATGGAAATATAGGTTTGCACATAATAACTTATACCTAAATCTAGTTAACAGTAAAATGTTTTTTAAGTATTATTCAACTCTACATTTTTTGGATAAAACATTATTCCAAAAAAATTAAGGACCAATCGAATATTAAACACACGAATTGGAGATTATGTAAAATATTATGATAACGGTTTCAATAACTTCAATAAAAATTCCTATAATTCATAATACAAAAAAAAATAAAAAATACTGAACATAAAACCTTGGATTATTTTCACGAATAATAGTTATATACTTATTCCCAGATTTTTCATGCATACAAAAAAATAGGAGACATTAAATGTACGAAAGAAAAATCTTATTATTAAGAAACAATTATTTTGCCTAAAACCAAATTTAAATAACTCGACAAGTCGCATCGATTTGGTGTGAAAAAATAAATAGCTTTAGGGTAGTAACTACTGGTATCTGGTCCATGTGAAAATCTATTTTTCTCTTGGCAACACAGCGCTTAGTAACCATGCTACAAGGCCTATATTTTTAGTCTTAAAGCCTCGAATCTGATACCCACGAAGAGTCTAGAATCAATGTGAAGATTTTTTTACTAGTTTTTACTAGGGATGCGATATTGTAGCGATTGATTACATCACATACATAAAAATGTATCAAATAATAAATAAATTTAATTAATGTAGAATGGAGTAAAAAATTATTTTAAAAAATGTCAATGTAAAACGCCAAACCTGACGATGGAGAAATGGCTACCTGAAAAGACTTTCCCATGTCGAGAAAAAATGTTTAGATTTTGTAAGTCCCTACTACTTGTCCGTTGTAAAAATTTTCTATTGTCTCTCGTAAATAGGCTTTTTTTACCGCGATCCAATTTAATCCAAGAGGACCAGGAGGTCTAGCACAGTGAAATCGATAAGTTTACAATATCGGATCGGTATGCGTAACTACCGTTGATTTTATACCGTTTTCTGATTGATATAAAGACTGATATAAGCTGGCAACACTGACGGATTTATCTTTGGATTTACATTCCTTAACGTCATACCTCCAAATTAAAAATACTAGTAAATAGACCATTTCAAATTGAAACACTATCCGTATTATACATGCACGTACTTTTCGCATGTACTTTTTTAGACTAAACGGAAGTTATTTAGTTAATAAGGACTATAGTCTTATTTGAACAAAAATTGAATTGAAAAAAAAATCAATATCTTCATAAATATAATAACGATTTGACAACAAAAATTATGTCCTCAATTATGCGTATTACTTAAAAGGTTTTTCTCGAACAATATTGAAGGCTACATGCCCAAGGTAATTAAGCCTACTGGAAAAAACCAAAATAATTAGAAATTCGACAGCCAAAGACGACTTAGTAACAATTGTAAGAAAACCATGCATTCGAATAAAATCTTCATAAATCACAACAACTCTCCCCCTCCCCCGTATTTGTATATATTAACCGTGAGTTATGAATAATTTGTATCAGTCTTAAGATGGCCTTAACAGGCTGAAACCGGTTACGGTCAGTAAATTAAAGTGGAAATAAGTTTTATCATAATATATTATAAAGGAATTCCACCATGAATTATCTTTTTCAAAATAGAATAGTATATTAAAATATAAGTGGATAAACAGGTCTTTAAAACACGCGCGATTTTTCGAGCACGACGGCGTAGCCGAGTGCTCGAAATAAAGCAAGTGTTTTAAAGACCAGTTATCCACGAATATTTTACGCTATTTTTTTTTATTGGTACACTTTGAAAGCATAAATATTGATATTATTATTAAAAATTTGGAAATAAAACTTTTAATGAATTCGTGATGTGACATCACAATATCTTGTTGTCATGGAAATGAAAAACACAAACACTAATTTGCAATCTGTCACATTTGAAGTTTAAAATATTCCTGTCAGATTTATAGTTAAAAGTTGACATTTAAACTTCACATTTTGTTGATTTGTTGATGTTGCCATGGTAACTTTAAAAAACGCGCGTTCCATAAAGTGCGATTTAAACACGCTAGAGCGTACTTTAAATGAGTAAAAAAGGGCACCAATAAAAAAAATATTATTTTAAGCACTTTGTTTCTCCAAGATCAAAATAAATCGATCGTGTCTTAGATGAATTATTTATGTTTTTGGATCGCGTACATTGGATTTTTTTTTTGAATTCTAAGAGCTTCGCTACTTGACCTCCATTCATTAATAAGCCAGTTATTTTACAACGACGTTATTGTTGACCGTGCTCGCAAATATTGATAACTGACCATAGATGGCGGATCAATATCGTAGTGATATAGGGTTTTTTCGATCGTCCGTGCAAGACTTGTCCGAGTCCTATTCAAGAACTTAACCAAACACAGAATTTTAGAAACTCCACTGAACTTAGCTGTAAAAAGAGTAGGCAATGTCCTGCTATCCTAAACACCAATAAAATTTATCGTCATAAAAATTCCATTTAGAAAATGCACTTAAAACTTGATCACCTTGGCTCTACAAAGATATTTACCTATGCTCAAAAATCTTATGCACAAAAGTAAATATCGTGCAAACCCAAACTTACAGCATACCTACTTTTATTAAAAAGCACTCGTGTAAATATTGTTTGAATTGCGGAGAAAATAACTCCCCCGCCACAAAAGTCTCGGCGCCTTACATTTTACTTCCGTCTGAACGCGGCTTTTCTTGGCAACCAAATAAAAACGCATGCCCTATAGATCGATTCCTTGGATAGAGGCCAGTAGTAACAACTTCAAGACTGTTTTAAAACCCACATCTGAAGTAATAATACAAGTTTATATATTCTTTTCTCCTCCGAGACGACCTTGCGTGACGTCACAGCTCATCTTCTTTTGGCTAGACACACAGGCGAAGACGTATTATCATTTGTATGGTCGAATTTTATTTTAGGGTAGGCGCCACGCGCCACCATTGCTCTGGTTAGGTCTATGACAGTCTGGGTTAAAATACAGAGTTAGCAGAACTAGATTGGCCTTCACAGTATAAAATGTGAGGCGGTTAATAAATAAGTATCAGTCCACAATCAGTATTGCTATATTTAAATTAAAATTGAAATCAATGTCCACCAATATGCCGATGTGTAGAATTCACAATCTTTCACCTGGATGGAGCAATTTCAAAAAATCGCCGACGAAGCCATCGAGTTTAATAGAGGGCGTTGGAGTTTGGACTAAATTCGATGACACAAGTAGTGGAGTTTGTTTCGTTTATTCTTTAATGTGGATGACTTAGGAAACATATAGAAAACACTGAAAACTATTTAGTAAAACGATTTCATTCAGACTTTAACATTATATATGTTTTAGAGAGTTTAGTTTCAATAATAAAAAAATGAATTAACGTCAAAAGTAGCCAATCGTGGTGTTATAATTCATTAAATTGAAAACAGTATTTTTGAAGTGTTATTAATATATGTAATCCATGTTTAGATGCGACCGGTCAGTGGTTGAGTGGGCATTGCTTTTGGGTCCCACTCAGGCGTTCCGTGTTCCGGCTAAGTCCTCCAACACGACTCAAGCAACATTTTCGGTTTTCTGTGGTGATAGTAGGAGATTTTCAAATATTGATTATTCGTAACCCGGAAATGTTTGTTTTTCTTTTTAATAAAAAAATAAGATATTCGTGTATAATTTGAAAACTTGACTTAATAAATATGGACAATCCAAGTGGGTAAAAACAGAAGAAATGTATTATACATACAGAATTATAGATAAGTAGGTACTTAGATACTGTCTCTCAGTATCTATCATTTCAGTCAGAATTAAATGTTGCTTGAATTAACTTGGTTTATGTTTATTAACCAGATCTGAATAGCCATATACTTCCTAACCTACTTCTTTCCATCATCTTAACTTACGCACATCTCAAACCCTCAGAATATTTACCGAAGCAGGGTCCCTTTTTTCCCACTGCCACCGGGTTCACACGAGGACTCAGATGTATCCAATCTGACGATTCTGGAAGAGTAACCTAGTAGGTAGTCAACCACCTTGGATGAGATATTTCCTTGGCGGAAACCTAAATAAAGTATTTTATAATGGAAAGAAAATGTAGAACAACTCTTATGTCACTTCTTTATTGTTCAAATAGTTGTTATTTTACGTAACTAGAATGTAGTTCGAATCCCATTTTTCGGGCGTTAAAAGATAAAATAAGCATAAAAATAATATGCTTACATATATTTCGCAACCCTAAAAAAATACGTCAGAGTAAAAAAGCATTTCTCTTAGCTTTAAATTTTATAAGTTTTTAACTTCGACTAAGTTTATATAGACAAGGCGTGTGGGTCTTTAAAATGACACCGGAAATAAAAATATTAGTTTATAAAAACATTTAAAAAAGAAAGGCCATTATCTCACAGTCGAAAGATCGCAAGAAGCATTCTGTACCCTAAAGGTTAAACCACATAAGTCCATATCTAAGTCAGCCATGTGTGGTTTATCATTTAAGGTACAGCATTAGTTTTTACCTTTTGTTGGTCTGCGTGGAGCAAATTTTTTTCCAGCAAGTTCGTGGCAACGGAATCACTAGGTTTGTGAAGATCGTTTTTAAAACACAAATTTGAGGCAGGAAATATTTTAGGAATAGGCTATCGCGGAATTTCTTATTGACAATTTAATAAGTTATATGAATATTTAAAAATATATATACGTCACATATAGATTCAGGACAGCGGCGTGTCGAGAAAAGTATTATTCGAAAAAAAATCGGAATTCGATGGGTACAGTTGTATTATGGAATTACTCAGAGGTGGTGTTACTTTTGGATTGAAATTAGGTATGGAAGGGCTAATCCATAGTGAGTATATTAATGGTTTTTAATGAAGTTATTTCGACTTCTAATTTTTTTTTCAAATTGCAATGGAACAACTTAGGGTAGGCTGAATAGAGGGAGAATGTCACTTCCACATTCCACCTGGCGCGGTTCTGAAGGTCATTTTGATTCGCGCTGTGTGCATTACTTTTCAGCCTACCCTCGTAAATTAGCAATAATGACTCCCCGGAGAATCATCCCTACACGTTTAATCGCAGTGATAATTTTATCATCATTTTTGTTTTACTTTGCATATTTTTCCTCTCTGTATTTTACATTTCTATTTTGGGTTCATCACTGTTTAAATATTTATTCTAGTCCAATTTTCATTCATCTTTTGATGATTTCTAAATTTGTCACATCCGCGTGCTCTCGATTTCCTCTACTGAGAAAAATATGTAGTTTAAGGAAACATTGGCATGCAATTTAGTTAATAAATAAAGAAAAGATTTAACCACTCAGGTATTTCGACGTTGTGTAAGATTTTTGTTTAAATGAAATGTCAGATTTTTTTTCAATTTTGTGTTTTTTCCGCTTCACAATTAAAGCTCAATAACTGAAGTATTTCTGAACCTAGCCGAACACTAAAAACTCTTTTTTAAAGGCGATAAAATACGCTTTCAAATTGCATAATTATAAAGAAATTTTAACATTTGTGAGTATTAAAATTTAGAATGCAAACATAAAAAAAATTATGTGAAAATGGTACTAAAATCACAGATTGTATAAAAAAATATCATTTTATCGTAAAAATGTTTAATAAATAATTTTTTCATCTCACTTTCATACCATTTAATACAAAATATTTAATAAAAAAATAACATTGTCTAACGGCACATTGATACCTAAAGGTTTTATCGGTAAAGTCGGTAGCTTGTCAATTAAATTTTCGTAATTTCTTCGACGTGAATCTTAAAATATTTTTTAGACTTATTCATTGGCGATTGGAAACGATTACAATTTACCTACAACCTAGATCATCAATAAAACGTTTATGATACTTGTTCTAGGGATTCTTGTTATTGATTTATCAAAATTCGACCTAAACAATATCGGAACAGTTTCGTGTGCTGCTTTTTCTGCCTTCTCTTTAAAATAGGCGAGAATAAACCAAGCAGTACATAAACAGAAGATAATAAAATTATATGACATAGAGCAACCATTATACCTACTTCTTCACAAACCAGAACTCAGACAAAAACTTAATTATGGTAATGGTATCACATCGCATTCCAGAGGCGACACATAATCAAGTGGGAGAAACAGCGCCTTTGTCTCCGGGAAGGCTCGGGGCGGAGAAATCGCCCTTTTTGCTAGGTAATTGCACATTGCTTCCTCCCCGATCTGATGCTAATGGCGTCCGGACGCCAGCGCTAGGGGCGGCACCACGACGGGAAATCTCGCCGTCGCGTCACCTTGCGGAGAAGATTCCCAAACCGTGATGCAATAAATCGGTGATCCGTTGTCAGCTCTCCTTCTTTCTCATAAACTAACGCCTGACAGAAAGAGAAGTTTGCAAGAGGATTTCTTAGTAGCAATACTGTTCTATTTTATTTCATTTTAATGAGAGCTCGTTATAAATGAAATAACGAGATATCATTACGACGATAATACTGGAATTTTGCCGATATCTAGTTTACTTGGGATGTCTTCTTATACTCGTATCTATCTACGAGAGATTCACGAATTTCATTAAAAATAATTGTATATTTGTGCACTGATAACTTTTTCCGTTTGTGTGAAAAAGTAATTATGTTCATCGAAATTCATAGTTGGTTATATTAATTATGCTCGGCGAAATTCAAAGTGCTTGAATTAACCCAATTTTTATACCTTGCGGTTAATAATTAAGTGGTAGAATCGTTTGAAAGTACATACTATTCTCAAATTATAATTTTAAATCTTTATGAACAACTTAAGTAACTTTTGTTTGTTTTCGACGAGTTCGAGAAATGGGAAAAGTTTTGTAGTCAATAAACTGTGCATTAAAATAAAGCTTTATCTCACGATCACTGGTATTCGTAATAATAGTAATTACTGGCAATCACTGGCTATAGTAAATCCATAAAATACCTCGGGGTCTGATTTGATCCTAAACTTACATTTTCAGATTATATAGTGGTTGGCATTATCATAATTTGCTAAATGTATATTGTTAATGCTATATGTTATTTTCTCAGTCTTATTATGTTATTTTTATTTTTTTTAATCATGTTTTTGAACATTTTCCTATGATAGTGATTTATTTATGGGGTATTATGCCGTGTTGAGCTATCTTCTTTTTTAGCCAACGTTTCGTTATCCTATGATGTGAAAATGGATTATTTTTATGTAGGTACGCAGTTTAATTTCACATTATCTTTCGAGTATGCTTTAATCCGCGTTTTTTCTCTCTTTCTTTAAAAAAAATCTTTTTCTAGGAGCTTTAAATTTTTCTTTATTCATCTATATTTTTCTGTAGGCATGTAATATGAATTTTATGCGGAAACTTCGGAGGTTCGTGCCACCATGTTACACGTAATTATTTTAATATAATATGTGTAACTGTTTGCTTCTCTAACAAACTAAAATAAAAATAATCGAAGAAAGGAAACACTTTGTAGCTTGTCCTTTGTTTAAAACCATTTTATTTGACTTTATATTCGTCATCCGATTTCGGTTGTACTCAAACTTCTCCAGGACAATAAACATATAAACTAACTTAACATATAACTAACAAAATTTACGAAATGAGTTTCGCTAATATTGTCTTCGTTTAATTAAATATTACAATTTGAGGTTTTACTCATAAAGTTAAAAATAAAAATAAATATAACAAACAGTTTATATATTTGTTATCGTGAAGATGATTGAATACAACCGAAACCTGTCAACCAATATAAATTCAAATAAAGTAGTTTTAAACAACGAACTTGTTTCATTTTTTTAAATAAAAATAATAAAATCTTGTTACAAACTTTTTGGCAAGTAAATCAGGTAGTGTACAACTTCAGTTTTTTTTTATGTAAGTCTAAAGATATCTGGTTCAAAATAGCCCAAAATATTATGACGTCATATTAAAAATACGTCGTCAATATTAATCTCCAATTTTGCGAAGTTTTCAAATATGTAAGCAACTGCTTTAGCTTTATTAGTATTATCTTCTTTAACATCGACTTATGACAAAATCACAGTCAAGTACCTATTTGGTTCATTTTCTCAAGACTTCTTTATCAAAAAATATAATTATTATGGTACATTATGAATATCGAAAGGCAATGCCAAAATTCACCATGAATAAAATTTTACCAAAAAAAGTAATGTAATTTTGTAGTATACTATGAATATCGAACGATAAGACTGCTCAGTCATTAGTTAACCATTTTAGTAATTGTCTCCAAGCCCACCGTTTGACAGTCCCTGGTCTACATTAGGACCGCGCCGAACGCTGCGGGAATAACGCCTAGCGGCACGTGACCCCCTTGCAGGAGGAAATATTACGTTTCAGGGGTAGTCAATATCAGTTATCGTGATCTGGTAGGTGCTCAGCGTATCCGAATCAGTTATATCTCCTTGAGAAGATATCGACTGTATTTTGGAAAACCCTTCGGGCCAATTTTTTGCGAATATTACTTTTCAATGGTTTCACAGAGAATAGACGTCGAAGTAAAACAATATGTTAAAATAAAATTATTGCTGATAATTTATGCATACAATTATTTTTGATTATTTATAAAAAAAAACTTAGATGAAATTACTCAAACCCTCAAATCTCTCATAATTATAAATAGAATTGCAATATTTAACATCAAAATTTATAAAGACATCTAAATATTTTCTTATAAAGTTTTTAATTAGTTTTAGGAATTTGTAAATAATTGTTTTTCTCGTCTCGTGTAAAGTTTTTAGTTTTGTGGCTTGAAGGATTTACCAAACCGCAATATAACTTCGAGTGTAAGATATCTTACCCATGTCAATATTTGTACTTATTCTATTATTTAAAAAACATTTTTTTTGTTTAACAACCCACATTGCTTCCACTGACATTTAACAGTCCAGTTTTCATTTATATAATTTAATGATTTTTTATAAATATTATTTTATATGTCCAAACAATATTACATCTTGACTTAATTTTGAAGATCCGTGGATGTTTTATAAATATTATTTTATTTGTACAAACAATATTACTTCTTGACTTTATTTCGAAGAACCATTAATTTTTTCATAAATATTTTTTTATTTGTCCAAACAATATTACGTCTTGACTTTATTTCGAAGATCCATGGATTTTTTCTAAAAATTATTTTATTTGTCCAAACAATATTACGTCTTGACTTTATTTCGAAGATCCATAAATTTTTTCCTCAATATTTTTTTTATTTGTCCAAATAATATTACGTCTAGACTTTATTTCGAAGATCCATGGATTTTTTCTAAATATTATTTTATTTGTCCAAACAATATTACGTCTTGACTTTATTTCGAAGAACCATGGATTTTTTCATAAATATTTTTTTATTTGTCCAAACAATATTACGTGTTGACTTTATTTCGAAGATCCATGGATTTTGTCTAAATATTATTTTATTTGTCCAAACTATATTACGTCTTGACGTTATTTCGAAGATCCATGAATTTTTCATCAATATTTTTTTATTTGTCCAAATAATATTAGTCTTGACTTTATTTCGAAGACCCATGGATTTTTTCTAAATATTATTTTATTTGTAATAATATTACGTCTTGACTTTATTTCGAAGTTCCGTGAATTTTTTCATAAATGTTATTTTTTTTGTCCAAACAATATTAAGTGTTGTATATTTTTTTATAAATATTATTTTATTCGTCTAAACAATATTATGTCTTGACTTTATTTCGAAGAACCATGGATATTTTTATAAATATTATTGTATTTGTGCAAACAATATTACGAGTATTAACTGGCTTTGACTAAAATAGTATTAACGTCATTATAAAACACTTGAGACAAACCTGCTGCTATTAAAGTGGAAATTCAAAAAATATATAGGTTAACTCTAAATGCCTCAAGTCCATCGTTTTTTATGAGTAAATCTTTTTTTTCCTTTCTAAGTAATATTCGGTTTTGCCGAAAATATTAATAAATTTCTATAAATATCGTACAAATAAAAATACAGTAGAGGTAAACAAAAGCATCGTCTTAGTGCGACATAACCAAAGTTTGATATAGATTCAAATTGATTAATAATAATAATAAAATTAATAAACGCAGAACAATTAAAAAATGTACTTGCAAATAACATTAATAAATTTTTGTAAATCAAAAAAAAAGTTCGGCGAAACGCAATAACAACAAATAATCTAACCTACCGCTTAAATGAAACTGTTTTAAGACCCTCCACTGCATCCCCAAAAGAGGTATAGGCCCTGAGAGAAAAGATTTTTGTCTTGGACAACATGGAAATGCGACAAAAATCTTAAAATCGACTAGAAATTAAATTACTTACATTTTTTACATTGGCTTTACACAGGAGGCCCTTGAAAATAATTTCTCGTCAGGCCTGTGGCCTGTGTCAATTTCTCGTCTGGACCAGGCGGTGGGTCGAGATAGTATTGCTGGAGAGGTCAAAATATCTCCTGATCTGGCATGCCACGCAGTAGGTAGGGAAACGCATCCGCATAAAGACCGTACGAATCTCACCACATCCCGGGGACCCTTACTAAGTCGCCAAAAGCTGCGAACCACTTGGGGTGAGCTACGGCAGTTGGTTATCCAATAAATGGTTCCCGGGGCGGCGGTTTACATACCCGTCTTCCAAAATGAATCCCTATACCCGCCTCCCAAAATTAATAATCATGTAAAAATGGCTAAATTTGTATACACAGATTTCATGGATTATTTTACTGAAGATTCAGCCAAACATTTTAGAGTAGAAACGATGAACAAAGCCTTATTTTATTAAAACCTTAGTTTCCTACTTCTGGCAGTAAGGCTTGCCAAAAACGTCATTAACCAGGGCGATGTAACGTCACGCCAGAAACCCGCGAAAACACGCCCTGACACCCTTCAGATCCCAGTTACACCCAGTCTCTAACAAACAGTGCGGGTGTCTATACATGTCGTTAAACATACATCTTACCATAGACCACTTTTAAAATTTGAGCATGTACTTCTAACACGTCTGTAAACCAACACCTTCAAATAGAACAGTTTTCAAAATTCGAACATGTACTTTAACAAATCTATAAACCAACACAGTTTTAAAATTCTAATACTCTAACAAATTTATAAACCAACACCAATAGATAAAACATTTTTAAAATTCGAACATGTTCTCTAACAAATATATAATAAACCAACTCCTATAAATAAAACCGTTTTAAAATTCGAACATATACAAGTCTATAAACCAACACCTTTAAGTGTAATAGTTTTAAAATTCGAACATATCCAAGTCTATAAACCAACACCTTTATATATAACAGTTTTGAAATTCGAACATGTACTATTATAACAAGTCTATAAACCAACACCTTTATATATAACAGTTTTAAAATTCGAACGTGTACCTACTTTAGCTGTGTAAATGTCTTAGTAAAACAACTTTGGATTTTGATTTGTATACATATTCGAACGTACGTACATAAACTTACACATTAAAATAGGGCGAAGTTTTCTTATTCGGAGGCGTTTTATTTTCTGTTAAAAATATCAAGGACGACGTTTAAAATTTGGTATGACACGGTTTTAGTGCGTTCTTATTATGCTTTTGTGAATGGTTTCTTCGTTTAGAAATAGGTAGGAAAATAGATCGTCGTTATTTATTTTGTTTACTTTGTTTATAAAGAAGAAATCTACAGTTTTAAAATGTTTTTGCAAATTTAAAAAAAAATTAGATAAACAATCAAATAAAGTAAAAAATTGTAAATTCGATAATCTGTTATCACTGTTCTATTTTAGAGTGACTGAATTTGTAAATGCTATTTATTTTACTTTTGGGAATCTCTCTTCTACCAAAAATACGTTAAATAAAAAAATAAGAAAGTTATTTGTGAAAACTTTTTTAGCACCGTTGTAATTTTAAACTCGATGATACGAAAAAGCAACACTAAAAAGAGACACATACATCTATAGGATTTAGTCTGCTAGAAAATGAGTTAGAATAATCAGTCTCCTCTTTGTGCGATACTTCGTAGCCTTCCACTCTTTTCTACTTCAGTTTTCTGAAGGTTTCACTTCTACTGCGTGTTAACTGCAGACGAACGTATTCTGTTGTTTTTATTTTGAATTCGTTTTTAACTTTGCTTGGAGTTTTTTCCAGGAACAAAATTTAAAAACTGTAGTGTGTTATTTTTCTCCTATTTGAGACATATAATTAAGCATTTTAATTATTTTTAGTGAGATTTTGTCACCTTATGATAGCATTTATTATTATTTACGTAAGTGTCCAAAAAAAGTGAAATTATTGGAAAAAGGCATGATGCTATTTCATCATTATTTAGTTTGAATGTCGTTAGTGGTGCATCATGTGGGCCAAAATACTTTTTGAAAGTGAAATAAAATGGTTGACACAGCTGTAAGGCGACAAGCGCTTTGTTCGAAAATCAATAGAGATGCGTTGCGTTTACGAGTATCTGCAGATATTGTGAACGCAATTTGAAAATACGTACCATGATTGACCTCCAGCTATCCCTGATAAATTTTAAATATTATTTAATCATTTTTTTGTGAAAGCTTGTGATTTTTTCTAACATTAGAATACTTTCTCTCTTCTTCCACTACTCCTTTCTAAAATTTACCGAGTCGAAAGTTGGAACTTATCACTTCGATAAGCGGTCTTGAGTTAGCCCAGCTATTCTAATAAATTTTATCGTCATACCATTTTATACATTTATTCCACGCAGGAGGTCCTGAGAAAAAAAAAAGTGTCATAAAATAAAATAAATGTCATCTTTGGGGATGCTTTGTGGAGAGTATTTTTAGGAATCTGGGATCAATGTGTCCCACAGCGGTGCAAGGCGATGGGTCGAGAGAGTCCGGCTGGCTCCATATAAATCTCAATTCATGAACCCCGGCACCCTTTGCTAAGTCATCAAACTTAGCGAACCCTTGAGGATCACCTCGTGTATGGCAGTTGTGTCGGTTATACAATAAATGGTTCTCAACCCGCCTCCCAAATTATAATAAAAGAATAAAAAATTGTGATAACTCTAATAATAATAGGTGTCATGATTTACTTAATATTAAAGAGAAGTTAGTCTTCTACTTCTTTTACTATCTTCTACTTCTTCTACTACACTATGTAAAGAGGTAAGATTTGTTTGTTTGTTTATTTGCATTGAATAGGCTCCGAAACCACTGAACCGATTTGAAAACTTCTTTCGCTGTTGGGAAGCTACACTATCCCTGGGTAACATAGACTATATTATATTTTCAAAAAAAATAGGCATCCTTACTAAAACTTCAATAATGTATCCCAAGGTGTAAAAAAATTACCTAAAATATTCTGTACATCGCGTGCGCTGCGAAAACTATTGATGATAGAATAAAATAATGTACTACGACTTTGTAGAACACATCATTATTTACAAAAAAAGTCACAACAGCATATTTCTATTATGGTTATGCCACAATAAGTATTATTTTATTTTAAAAATTTAATTAAAATGTCACCGCTTGAAAAAGGCTCTTTATTTGTATCCTGGTTTTAATCCTCATCAAAATAAATTAATTCATATTCAAGACAGCTTTAATACCTTTATTTAACTTTTTGAATTTTTCAATTCGGATATTTAATTAGAAAGATATCATGAGTTTAAAAATGTTAGTATTAGAAAAAAGTTTCGGCCACGGGCCGGGCGGGAGAGGAGTCAAGAAATGAAGTGCCAGGGGGGTTGGCGGGACGGGGGAGCGGGAGGGCGGTGGCGGGGATGGTGTAAGTGGAACGCTGGAGGGGAACGCACGGGAAAGGACATGCAAGGAGTAACATTTTATTTATTTGAATATGGCATTGCAACGCATGCCGGGAAACAGCTAGTCACTAATAAAATTAATGGATTTGTAAAACGCGTAGGTACTAAGTAATAATATTACTGGTATTTTGTAGAGATTTGATACTTTTCACTTCATAGGACCATTGTGCACGAGAAAAAGGCTATTTGTAACCATTTTTTTAAGGAACCCGATGAACAACACTTGTTCACCGGGTTGATTTGATCTTATCGATCATCACCAGACTCTCATTGACACACACAATACATATTTTTTAATTACATCCACTTTTTTACACTAAAGATCATAAGAAATGTTGTTGAACAATTTCATCGTTGGCATCAGTTGGCATGAAAACATAAAAAAATTAAACAGTTCAAAAGGAAAACCAAAGATGGAACGCCGATCACCAAATAGTATTGCCTATGTAAACTAGTTACCGGTTACAAACAAAAATAATAAAAGGTGTATTAAAAATCTATAAAATACTGAGGATTTTTTATGCGAGTTATGTATGTAGTACATTATTATTTCACCCTAGTGTAAATTAGCGTTCACAGAATGGTTGTAAAATTGCGAAATCCGCTGTAACCAGAATGTCGATAGTATTTTGCTCCGGTGATAAAAATGTCTGCCCTACATCGGGTAAAAAGTGTTGTGTAAATACTCGTAAATTTGTTCGAGATAACGTAGTCGCTTTGATCGGGTGCATTGTATTTTTATTTGGAAGCTTATTGAACATTTGCACTGTGCGGATTTTATTTCAGTATTGACTTTAATGATGTAATTTTGTTGTTTTTAAGTTTCAGCGATTTAAAAGGAAAAGTTTGGATTATTCGCAGCTTTACGCTGCTTAACTCCTCAAACCTCGAACATATTCTGTCAGAAGGTCCAAATATTTCGCTTTGCAATAAAATCCAAATAAATATTTAATATTTTTGAACATTTCCTAAAACTAAAAACTGTTTTTGAAAGGTAGTGAAATACGCTTTCAATTTTTATTATTAGAAATAATATAAAGCGTGGTGTTTTCTCTTTCTAACATCCTATAGATCATATTTCTCACTATGATAGTAAGGGAGTCTTAGATTTCTATGAGATCTATATGAGTTGTTCACAAAAGCGAACAAGTTAGCCTGAGGGGTTAAATAAACACTCTGACAAGTGAATCTCATTGGAAAAGATTTTTATTAATTCTAAAATTTCCGAGAGCATTCTTTAACTAAATCGAAGACAGAACACAAAAAAAATTACAAGACATTTTCCTTTGTATTTTATCTTTCTTAATAGTCTTTTGTGCACCACGAGATTTTTAAACGGATCATTTTCATTTTTAACATGTCGTCACTTCGTCGGGTTCTTACTACACTTCACCATGTTCTGAGATATGAGGTGTCAAAGTTTTCAAAGACGATTTCTCAATATCTATTTACCAATTTCCGATTTTGAGGTTGAATCTTGTGAAGAGTATTTAATTGAACATATTTTAAAGGAAATGATTTAAATAGGACGTATACTTACCCTTTTAGAACATACCTTAACATGCAAATAGAACCATATGCATTACTGTGCGACCAACTAGGGCATAATAATTCATTGCACAAGGTTCTAATTACATTTCCCTAATGCAATTCCAAATATTTTCCATTAAAATACGATAAATTAAAATACTTTAACCACTTGTGCGATTTCGGTCGAAAAATGGACCACTTTTATTTTTCTGCATTTGATTTTGGTCCAAAAATGGACCACATTTTCTTACAATTCGTAAAACATTTATTGTAATTATTTAAAACATTTCACCTATTATGACCATAGATGTGGCAAATCTGAACTTCGTATACTATTTTAGAACAATGTTAAAAATAATTTTTTTTCCCGCCGAATTTTTAACGGCTGTTTACCGATAAAAATTAAGTCCTTTTTCCATGGATATGCACCTTTCATTATCAAGTATACCACAGACAACATACAGAAACCGAAAATATTCAATGTTGATCCGAATCACGGCAGTTTCAAGTAAAAACATTCAAAATTCGCATGATTATAAACTTTACAATTTTTTTTATTTTTTTTATAAATCCTGCAAATATGAGATAAACGGGAAAATACAGGATAATTCATTGGCTGTATAGCACTTTAATAAGTTTTTATATCTCCATGGTAAAATTCGAAGATATGATTTTTTTATTGTTGGCGAAAAATTTTAAAAATGACCTTCTGGGAAATCTCAAGCAATCGAGGCAAATTTATTTCTCCCTACATGATCGCTCCAGTGGTTAAATAAAATTGTTAAATAGATTACGAAAATTCGTCTTTGGAAACTTAGAAACCTTAGAAAATGGTAACGCGTAGTTAGAACCCTATCCAAATGAAGTGACGAACCAGATACAAACAAAACAGAGAGTGTAAGTGATGTTAGAACCTTGTAAAATGAATTATCATTGATAATGCTTGATGTTATAACTTTGTCACACATATATCTAGGAAAATACAACTCAGATGGTTCTAAAAATTATTTTGGGTATAGAAATGAGAAAAAGAAATACTTTGGCATTCAAAGTCATTTTTGAAAAAAATGTCAGTTAGAACCGTCAGTTATACAAATGAGGTGACGACGTGGTGCCTATCTTATTGAATTTCTTTAAAATTGGTGCTTTTTATAAAATGTTTGGTCAATAATGTAAATACAAAATAACAGAATAAAGAGAATTGTGGTTCTTTATATTCTCTTATTCTACATAAATTGGTGTCTTATGTTACGTCTATGTTGAGTAGCAAGAGTTTATTCACTTCTAAGGGGAGTTAAATAAATGGTCACAAGTCATAGCATATTATTGTCACTCCACTGCACGCCACCACGTACGTAAAAACCTGTGTTAAAAAAAAACCGCTTTTTCTTTAGTTCCTTTTTTAATGTGAGGTAAAAAACTGTTTTTTTATGATATTTTTTCTAAAACCTATACATTTATTGCTGAGTTTGTTGCTTTGGGTTGAAAACAAAGGCAAAAGGCGTTAGACAAATAAAGTAGAATCTTAAATTAAAAATAAAATAACTTGTCGGGCAGGAGATAAGCCGACGTAGCTCAGCGGATAATAGCAGTTGACCGGAAATCAGAAGGACGCGGTTTCGAGTCCCGTCGGCGGCATGTATCTTTTCTCGTGAGATTTTTTCAATGTAGATGAGTGTTTCATGCTAATAATTATTACTTATAATAATTGTTAACCTTTGTGCTATACATAAAAATCTAGTCTTAAACATTAGTTTATCAATTAAAATAAGTATTTCACCAAAAAATGTAAACATAATTTGTCTCGACGCCGCCTAGTGGGATTAGCACTTACAATGTCTTTCTCATATAAAATAAATTTGGTTATTTGCAGGTGGAAAAATGTAATAATCAATAATTGTTGAATGAACCACTAGTACATTTTGAATAATTTGGTGGGCAGGAGATAAGAGGACGTAGCACAGTGGATAAGAGCAGTTGACCGGAAATCAGAAGGACGCGGGTTCAAGTCCCGTCGGCGGCATGTATCTTTTCTCGTGAGATTTTTTCAATGTAGATGAGTGTTTCAGGCTAACAAATATTGCTTTTGATTATTAATAATTATTATTATTGAAAAATCGTGTTTATAATAATTTTTGGAGCACACTTTGCGATATTTTCTATCGAGGGAATTTCATATAATTACCGTTTCGGCATGGAAAATGTATAGATATTATCTTCAAGAATAACATATATTTTTTAAGAGCTTTAAAACTTAAAGTGTTTAAGGAAAATATTATAAAAAAAGGGTTAAATCAAATTTTACCAAAATATACTTAACAAAGTTTTTGCTAATCCAACGTTAAAAAATACGTCCCCTTATTACGAAACAAGGGTAGATTCCAACGTAACTTGTATGGTAGTATGGTGCCAAGTACCGTAGACCAATCTGTCTTTAATGTAAATTCAGCGGACCTGCCGTCAAATCGAATGACGTCAATACTTACCCGCTGTATACCTTGTACCTACCCAACCCACCCCTTCCCCTTCCCCCCCATTCTTCCATTCTCTCGCCGCACAATAATAGACTGGGCCGCCCCATTAACGATAGAATGGGTTACCTTCGATTATATAAAGATGGAGGGGAATTATACTAGCGCAGACCTGTGAAAAAATTAGGGGATATTTTTTATATTTTTATTTGTGAAGCTCTGGATCAAGCCTTTCAAAGGAACAAAATATATCTATTATTTTTTTATATTAACTCCACACAGGGAGCCCTGACGAAAATAATTCCGCTCAGGGCCTGTGTCATCTTTGGGGATGCTGAGTGGAGGATCTTTTAAGAAAAAGGAAGGAGCGGAAGTTCTGGGAAGGAATAGGATATTAGGGGTGGGTAGAAATGAGGGGTCAGTATGTCCAGGAGTAACGGACGTATGAATCCATCCCTTCCACTGCAGTGCAAGGCGATGTTCCGAGAGAGTACGGCTGCAGAAGTCAAAAGGACTCCATCAACCATTCTCTGCCAATCCGGCCTGCCATGCAGCTTGTGGGCAGACGCATCCGCCGCCAAGACCAGGACAAAACTCACCCAATTAACCCGGGCACCCCTGCTAAGTCACCAAACGTAGCGAACTTAGGCTACATGTGCAATGATTTGAAAAATGTTCTATACAGGCAGAAAATATATACAAGACCATACTTACATGGAGGGTCACTAGAGATTTAGACTGTTATTGTTTATTTGGAGAAATTAAGACACATTTCGGATGCAGAGGACGTAATTGGGAACTATAATATATAATATTTTATTTTATTTATTTATTTATAAAATACATGTTACATATATTAGACATTTACATAGATAAGATTTATTAAATCACCATACTAGGCGGCTGCCTGTTTCATGGTGATTAATTAAGGATAGTTACTTTGAGTGTAGTCTAGTGTAAACACATGGTGAAATTGGTAAAATTATAATAAAACATAGAAAAGAGAAAAAGAAGTGCGTAAAATAAACATGTAAATAAAATAAACCCGTAAACATATGGTGCTAGTATGTAATGATGTTGAAAATTTATATATCTATCTGAGTATGTGAAACAAATTGTAAAAGCTGTCATAGTCACTCATCAGAAGGTCAGTAAGCGCCTTTCTGAAAGTGAGATATTTGGCTTTAGACTTTATTTCAATTGATAAGTTATTAAACATTTTAGGTGCAAGAAAGTTAAACTAGGACTGTGCCATTGAAGTTTTTGTTGCTGGAATAATATATTTTTTGAAAATTTGAATTTAAAATAAGAGGTAATATTTTTTACATATTATATGGATTTTACATTAAGAACTTTGAAGTCTTTAAATAGGTCTTTCGTGGGGTGTATATAATGTAGTTTTTAAATAGTCCGTATTATCAATTTTTGGGCTTTTATTAATGGATCTAATACAGTTTTAGAGCATCCTCCCCAGTTAATTATACCGTACGATAAAATTTATTGACTCAGGGAAAAGTATACTGTTATCAGTGTATTTTTTTTAGCATATTGCGCAATGATCTGAAGATGTATGCCAGTTTCCGTATACGGCTTGTGACATTAATTATGTTTTGTAATGAGCGTATTTTGAAAACAAAAGCAAAATTTTATGATACTCTCCGATAGGTATTTTTATTTAAGGGTATGAGAGACCAAAAAGGTAGGTTTTTAATTTGGACCTAAATTCTGTTGGGCTTGTTATGCATCTAAGTTCTGGGGGAGTTTGTTCCAAGCCCTAGGTCCAGACACTCCGAAAGCGCAATCTCCAAATTTAGTATCTGGCTTGCGTTTAGGTTCCATTAGTCTGCCTATAGCTGATGATGTTGCTGATCTAAGGGTTGATTGCCACGGACCAGTATTTTCTGGGACACATATTTCCGAGATGTAAGATGGGGCCATTTCATTAATTGATTTATACACCATCCACCACAATTTGTACTGGGTTCTTTCAGGGCACTTGAGCCAGTGAAGATGACGAAGGTGTTCTAAAATGTGTGAATATTTAGAGACTCCTGTTATGAGTCGAGCCGCTGCATTAAACACGGATTGAAGTTTGTCCGTTTGATATTTTGGAAGGCTAGCGTAGATGCCTTTACAGTAATCGAGCCGTGAGACTACGTAGGAGTTGACTAGTAGTTTTGTTGCTTCTGTAGGAAGATTTATTCGGACTGACTTGAGTTGCCTTAGGTGAAAAAAACCGTTGCTTACAGTTGTATTTATTTGCTTTTTAAGCGAAAAGTTTGAATCCAGATTAACGCCAAGAAGTTTTACATGTCTTTGGAATAATATCGCTTCCGGATATGGAAATAGGTGAATTGTCTATGAAATGTTGGCGTTTGTTTGTGGCCGCCCGGAGAAACTCAGTCTTATATGGGTTCAGTTTTAGCTTGTTTGAAGACATCCAACGATTTATTGCTTCTAGGCATTCAGCTACGTGAATTTTGAGACTGTTGACTTTTTGGAGTGCAGAAAAAATAAACTTGCTGATCGTCAGCGTAGCAGTGGGATAAGAGACCAAATGACTCGATTATTTTGCCGACATCATTTGTAAAAGGATGAAAAGAAGTGCACCCAAAACGGATCCTTGGGGTACTCCTGAAGAAAGTGTTTCGAAGTTAGAGAGTTTATTTCCAACCTTCACGGCTTGTAAGCTATTGGATAGATATGACGCCAGCCAATTTTTGGTGTCGGAAATCAAACCAAATGTTTCCTCCAATCTCTTAATGAGGAAGTCGTGATCAATGGTGTCAAACGCTGCGCTCATGTCTAAGAGTGAGATATGTGCTAACTTACCTGACTCTATGGCTAGAGTTATATTTGATAGCATACGAAGAAGTCCGGTTTCTGTTGAATGAAACCTTCTATATGCGGATTGTCGATTTGTTAATTATTTATTTGGGTTCAAGTGACTGGTAATTTGGGCAGCAGCAATTTTCTCCACGATTTTTGACACGAAAGGAAGATTTGAAACCAGTCGATAATTACCTTAGTTATCGGAGTCTAGTTGTGACTTTTTTAGTATTGGTGTAACTACAGCTGATTTTAGTGGTTCAGGGAAATCACCTGTACTGAGAGATTTATTAAAAACATGAACTAGGAATGGAGCTAAGACAGTGGAAAATTTTTTTAATAACCGAGTTGGCATGGGGTCAAGACTACACTACTTATTTGGCGAACTTGAAATTATCCTCTTTACTTCTTCCAGCGTTGTAGGTTTGAAGGAATACAAATTTCGTTTAGAATTAATAGTGAATATTGGCGGAGGGGCGTGAGATGTGAAGGCACGAATGGTTTCAATTTTTTCCGGAAAAAACTTTGAGAAGGCATCCGGGGTGATATCTATTTTAGTTGTTTATCCAATAAATGGTTCCCGGGACAGCGGTACCCATATCCGCCTCCCAAACTGAGATTTAGTGCCTAATGTATCTCTTGTCTGAAATGATTTATTCTTATAAGTTCCAATTTTGAAAATTAAAAGTTCAATAAACTTCAATGATTCTACGGTTCCGAATAACAATTTTGGATCTGCCAAAAATTGAAAATCGACACCGACAAAAAAACACCGACAGTTTTAGCAACAGTTTGGTAAAATGTCTTTTATTCAAATTTCTCTGCGACCATGTTTCTTCTTAATGTGTAAATTATTTAAATTTACAGGTGTTTTCGGAAATTGTTTTCAAAGCACTAATCGTCATTGATATTATTATTTATTATGTAAAACATGTGATTACTGTACGTTAATCAAAATTTGATTTCAAATTGAACATCAACATTGAAAACGAATTGCTGTTCCACACTCTGCTTGGCATGACCAGTTCTTAAAAACCAAATCAAATTGCATGCTAATGTCTGACTAATCTACTGGTTCACGAAAAATATAAAATAATGTTTTTAGATTGATATCAGGGTATTTTCTAAGAGAAACTGTACTTTGTTTTCGTTTAGCGAGTTTTGGACATGCAATACCAAGCTATCGTGAATGAAGTTTTTTATTTGTTCATATGAAGCAGTTACTTTGTGATGTGACATTATAATTTAAAATAAAACAATAACTTTGTAAACACCACTTTTATTTTTTATACTTTATGCCGACCGGGTTTCACTACAACCGTAGCTTCTTCAGGGCAGTACAATCTCTACTAAAATTAACTACATGTGTGATATAGATAATACATGATTTAACAAAATGGGCTGAACTCCTCAAGTAACGGAGGTAAGAGGAATATGTGTAGATGGAGAATTGGGAAGGGAACGGGGGTGTTCTTTGTCAATAGGGAACATTCTTAGTATGGGACTTTTATTTAAATTTAGTTGGTTATTAACTACCTTATTATTAGTGTTTATGGCTTTCCTTAGTACAAGTGCCTCTTAATTGTCTAGCCTAATACCGATGTTTTTTTATGAATTAGTGTGGCGCCTGTATGTTTATCAAATTTATGGTCTTTTTCGATCAAGTGGTTTGCAAATTCCGAAAATCCAGAGCTGTGTAAACATCTAAGATGTTCTTTGACACGGGTGTTTGTATTGCGTGCTGTTTTACCAAGTTTTTTTTAATTTATTAAAATTTCGTTTACGATACTCGCATGCAGGTACCTATTTACAGTACCAAACTAGTGTAAAATGATAATAAATATTTATATAAACAATTAACTAAAAAATTACTAAAAAACATCAATTGATAAATAACCGTGTATGTGAAAACCTTTCTAATATACATAGAAACTGACGAAAAATTGTTCATGGAAAGATATTAAATTGCAAAGAAAGTTGTTTTTCCAAGGTATTTTTTAAATGTCCTATATATTTCTTATTTTTGAAGTTGTCGTCAAAACGAATACCATTTTAGAAATAAGATAAAGTTCCGATAAAGCGTATAAGTATAATAAGAGTAAAAGAATCATGGTAAGCAATTCAAATGCGGTAGGAGTGAAACCTTCAAAAAACTAATGTAGTCAGTAGAGTGGGAAGACTACGAAGCACCGTACAAAAAGGAGACCGATAGGCTAAGAAGCACCACACAAAGATGAGACCGATTACACTATCTCATTCTCTCGCAGACTAAATCCTATGGCTGTATGTCTGTATGTGTTTATCTCTTTATAGTGTGGCTATTTTTCGTTTCATCGAGTTTCAAACCACAACAGTCCTAAAGAAGTGTTCACTTTAAAAATAAATACTTTAGGTACTACGGAAGTAGTTACAGAGTAATGTGTAGTACCTTAGTTAATATTATTATAAACGTAAACATGAATAGTTTGTTGTAAAGCAAAATTTTAATTAGCATACCTTAAATCAAATAAAACTGATTGTAAGTTTTATAGAACATAGCCAAATTAATACAGCGATAAAAGATACACATAAAATAAGTATCAAAGATGTAAGTAGGTAAAATGCAAATAAGTCGTTACAATTATCTAGAAATTTGTTCAAACGAGTTCTATTAGTTTATAATATGTATAATTGAATAATAACGAGACTACGAAAATTAAGTAGGTAATATGTACAAAAATCGTTGAATTAACTTTGTTATTAATATTATAAAAATAAACATGAACGGTTTGTTGAAAAGCTTGCTTTTAATTAGCAAATTTTATTAAGCCCTATCGGGTGTGTTACACTAAATTAGTGTAAAGATAAAAGGTACACCGGAAAAATAATTATTGTAAATCTGTTTCAAACAATCTAATATACTAAGTATTAGTTTTTACATTGATTGGTGGCAGTAAACATCGATTGAACTATGCTTATTACTGGATTAGTGGATTTTCAAAATAATTATTAGCAAACTTGAAAATATTATACTGAGCAGTCGGATGTGCGTCACGCTTAGCTTGTGTTACTACACGTGTCACAAGCTTCCTGTTTTATTTGTTTAGTTGCCTAAGCTGATGTTTCAATCTTTCATTATGCCAGAAAGGAAATGAAGTTACGAGCTAAAAATATGCGCTTTGGCGTGGAAATTGTTGACAGGAGAAGACAGAAAAAAACCTGCAGACTGAGTTAACCGTTCAAGAGTTTTTGACGCTTGTGCAACAACTCGTGTATACAAATCCTATACTTAAACATTATTTTCATGATCTCTTCAACATTGGAGGTTATCCACCACTTACCCGCCCTAGTATAAGTAACAGATGGTTACTCCTTCAAGGCTCTCACAAGGACTCTATTTTTTTTTTAAACGAAGCTACATTTAGTTTAGAACGAATCTAGACCTCGAATGTCCCTGTATACGTTGTTAGTAAGCAGTATGCAAGTGCTTACATAATAAACTTCTATATCTTGAACAATTGTATTTTTGTATCCAGGGTGGAGGCTGCAGAAGGCGAGCTGAGTATCTCGGCGGGAGACTATCTCCTGGTGTGGGGCAACGGGCCGGAGCCGGGCAGCAGCTTCCTGGATGCCGAGCTGCTGGACGGCCGGCGGGGGCTGGTGCCGGCACACTTTGTGCAGCGGCTCGTGGGGGATGACCTGCTCGAGTTTCACCAGGTGAGGGATATGTGATTATGACTACATGCCACAGCGAAGGGGCCGGAGACGAGAACAAAATTGCGGGAGGTTATCAATTGGTTTGAGAGTTTTATGTTTAGTTAACAAAACCTAAAAGAGATTTCTGTTGATTAGAGGAAGCTAGCAGGATATTTTCTGGTTATTTGCGTAATCCATAAGCACACTGCCTTTTTGTTTTGAGCAACTCGTCAAGAAATAGTGTGTTAATATGTTCCTACATAATGTAACAGTTTTCTAATATTTTTTGCTAACCAGTGGAATATATGTTTATCAACCCAGCATGCTATTTATTATTTGTTGATTATAGTAACCAATGTATTATTTTAAGCAACCCAGCAGCAGGATTTTCTGTTTATTCGATCAACGAACTGTTGATATTCTATCGATTTGAACAACCTGACAGAAGACTTTTATATTTACTTTAGCAACCCATGAAGAGTCAACCTCTTGGCATGAGCGAGTTGCTCAATTGACATCAATTTAAGATTTATTGAGATCTGTTAATATTCTGTTGATAACAGTAAATAATAAATTGCTGTCTGTTGATTTCAGAAATTAAAAGACCTGTAATACAAATTATAATAGGAGCTTTATTTATTGATTTTCGTAACTATAGAAGTGTCTTAATTTGACGATCAGAAAGAACTTACATTTTAGTTTGTTGATGGCAGTTTCCAGACCTTTTCACCGCCTTTAATATTCTGCATTAATGACTAGGTACAAAACACTCTTCAGTAGCATACTTAATAATTTTTTGTTAGCATTATTAGATCAAGAGACTTATTATTATATTAATTTCCATCTAAAATGTTCGTTTTGTTGTATTATTTGGTTCTATATTCATCAGTAACAATTGTGTTTGAATGGTAACACGGAATATCAGTTCAACAAACATCCACTTTAACCTCTTATGAAAAAGATTGTTGTTTGTCTGTTTTCCAGTTTCTTTGGATGTGCATTGTGCAATTATTTTCAAACGGATTATATTAAGTATTTATATAATATATTATGAATTATTTGAATGTATGTATTGTAGGGTGTTTCTTTTTCATGAAGTCCTACTCGTCTTCTTTCAGTTCCATTCGCACAGACCCTCCATTGCATTTAATCTACATCTACCAGATCCCAGTTCCAAGTTGATACTGATCCTTGTTCATCCTTTCTCTTACATTATGATATTCTCTCATTAATCTCCAAATCCCCATTCGGCTTGGGGTTTCAGCTCCTTCAGGACCGGCTGCCCGCCGTCCCTCTCTTGTGTTGCTACTCTCACCTCTTCCAAAGACATCATCAGCCGTATCTCTCTCAGGTTTTTTATCTATTCTATTTTATTTTATATAATTTTATTTATATTTATATTTTTACTTTTTTCCTCACACCTCCACTAATTTTGTTGTTTCATCTATTATCTCTTTCGTTAATTTATTTAATTTTCTTTTTTCAATCAACACTGATGTAATCACAACACACTCGTATTATATGGTATTGATTGGTTTTTATTATTATATAGTACTTTTACATTATATGTAAATAATAAATAATTTTAATCTAGTTGACACCTTTACAAGACTTTATCAGGTTTTTCGGATTCCCCCTGTATAATGCTTTTTTGCATCTATCAAATCTTCTACAGTTGATTACGTCAGTTACATACGTTCCTTTTTATTGAAATATTTTTATCTTCTCCATAAAACTTGTCATGTTGATCGCATTGAATATGTTCAATTCCACTTATTTGATCATTTTTGGTAACCTCACAAGACTTGACAAGTCTTGTAAGGGTACACACAATGTGTGTGACATTCCCCAATTGATTATTTTTCATTAACACTTCCACAAGTTTTATAAGTTAATTTCATTCAATTCCCCTTATTGGTACTATCATAAGACTTTCATGTTGATAGCAACTGCTGATGTATATCATTCTAAAAAATATTCTAGGATACAACTAATCTAGTTGATTTCATTAGATATGATAATTGTTTCACTTTAATTATTTTCATTGGCACTTTCACAGGACTGGTCTAGTTAATTTCATCAGATATGATAATTGTTTAACCTTAATTATTTTCATTGGCACTTTCACAGGGACTGGTCTAGTTAATTTCATCAGATTTAATCATTGTTTCCCCTTACTTGTTTTCATTGGCACATTCACAAGACTGATCTAGTTAATTTCATCGGATATAATAATTGTTTCCCTTTACGTCTTTTATTGGCACTTTTATAAAACTGATCTGTTTGATTTCATCAGATATAATAATTTTTCCCCTTACTTTCATTGGCACTTTCATAAGATTCTATTTAATTTAGACCTCAAGAAATCTCAAGATCTAGTTAATTTCACCAGATATAATAATTGTTACACCTTATTTACTAATATTGTCAGATTTAATCACTGTTTCCCCTTATTTCCTTTCATTGGCACTTTTACTGATCTAGTTAATTTTATCAGATATAATAATTATTCCCCCTGACTTACTTTGACAAGACTGATCTAGTTAATTTCATCAAATATAATAAGTGATTACCCTTACTTATTTTCATTGGTACTTTCACCAGACTGCTCTAGTTAATTTCATCAGATTGGTACTTTTACAAAATTGATCTAGTTAATTTCATCAGATACAATTGTTTCCCTTTTACTTATTTTCATTGGCACTTTCGCAAGACTGGTCTAGTTGAATTCATCAATTTCAATTTTTTCCCCTAACTTTATTATCATTGGCACCTTGCTACTTGTCGTTTTGATTGCATTAGATTAAATTGTTACTATTTTTTTTATGTTTATTGACATTTTTTAAAAACTTATCCGTAAATCTTCAGATATGTTAGATTACCTTCATATATTTTGTTATTTGATTCCTTCATAAATTGCGTATTTTCAAACCCCTAATTTATAGCATTATTATAATTCATTTTGTGCCTTTTTGTAAAAACTCTTATTTTTCTTTTGCATTCAATCTTTCTATTTCGAAATCATTGCAGTTTTTTTATCAATTCTTTTATTTATTATTTTCTATTTATTCCATTTTTCTTATACCAATTTAATATAATTTTTTTGGGCGGTCAACGACATGGTATGTCGACCCTTCCGGTGTGAAATTCATGCAATAGGATTTTTTTGATTCTGTCATATTATTTAAGTATTACCAATCGCTTTTTATTTTTTATTTGATATTGTTTAATCTAAAAACACCACTTAATTTCTCCTACTAAACATAACCTTACACTTATAAAAGCCGAAAGTTCTAAAAAAATATTTTTAACGACCTTTTTTTTAATAAATCAAACCAGGCGGCTGGTGTTAAAATGTAATTTAAACCTTATCGTCATCTACATAAGCAGTGTTATTGTTAGCGGCCTAATCTTGAATTTTTCATGACGTGGTGCGTCACCTGGACATAATAATATCTACTACCTACCAAGAACAAGTTTTTGCAAATTTTCGAACACTAAATTCAAGAATGAAGAACTCCGGTGTTTATGTTTCAAATCACAAAATTATCCGCATTTATCGCAAAACTTGGTACTAAGTTAACCCACTCTTAGATGTTTTAACACCTAAATTAATGAATGAAGAACTTTGAAAAAGGATCATATTTAATATATTTATACATTCAAAACACGTAAAAATTCACCTGAATGTACTTTAACTGTTTACCTGCACTTAACTTACCCAAACTTTTACTTTTCTAACGTCTAAAAATTTCTGTAAGTAAAATTTCTGAAAATTGTAATAAATTTCACGATTCAAGATACAACAATAACAAACATTTTGAAATACCTAATTGATTGCAGGGTTCAAAATAAGTAACATATATTGTAATTTTACTAGGTATCCGCTTAAAAATACATTGACTCCCAATCAATTTCTTCGTTTTAGATTTCTGAATGTCTATATACCTCTCTATATATATTTTTTTATTTTTTCGGCAACGAAAACTTAGCTTTTGGAGTCGGGTCTATGCTTTGAAGCATTTTAATTATTTAAAACATGGCCGCTTTTATAATTCCCACGGCAATGGAACGGCGACCGCAACGGCACATGGCTTCTCATTTTTTTGATACGAATAAGAGAGATGCAATAAAATTATTACTTTTTGTTTTGGGAGAAGCAGATATACGTAAATTGTGTGTCTCGTCGTTTGCCTCATCTCATCTCATTTAATGTTAAAGATATAGCTGCAGAATTATTGTGATAAGATACTACGCTTATTGCCTTTTTGTGCCGTTGCTGTGCCGTACCCATGGTAATTATAAAAGCGCCCAATCAATAGCTGATATTAACTCGTAACGACCGATTTTTTTAAATACAGCTTATCTAAAAATTTCCAACTTTGGTCTCAGTTTACTCGAAAACGAAATTTAAAATCATAAAAAACTTGTACGACAAAATTGATTCCCCACGTACAGTAGATTAATTAGTTTACCGTTTATGCTACGAGTTTCCGGACTACGTGTATATTAAAACCAAATTCATCAAAGGTCTCAACAACAATAATTCTAATAGATTCACAAAAATTTTATTGACTTCACAAAATAACCATTTTTTCTAATCTTCCAGGCAGTGGTATCCACTCTTCGAGACGCGGACGAGGGCCTTCTTCACAGCGATCCTTCCCTTCCCATGGACATGTCTCGTCTCCAGGAACTGCAAGATGTGGCGGAAGGGCCCGAAGACGATGACTCTGGTGAGTTCGAAAAGTCCATCAGTGTTCAAACCAACTTCCCTAATGTTTGATGTGTAAATTTGTATGTATTAATAAAAATGTCTCCTTCATACCATAATTAAGGAGACCAATAAGTTAAAAATGATTTCAATTTTATTGGAATTTTTTTTTTAGTTATAACCACCAACGTAACATTAATCATTGAATAAGAAGATAATACTAATAAATGTCAACGAAACACGAAACAAAACAAGACACAGATTTTTTTTAAAGTAACGTTATCACAAAAATTACTTCATATAATTAGGGACCAATGGTCGTGTTGGTTGAGGCTTTGTGCTGGTAAGTCAGATATCCAGGTTTTGATTCCCAATCGCGACTGTTACCTTTTTGCTTTTCTTTGTCATTCTGTCTCTTGTTTCGCTTAGATTTATTAGTATTATCTTATTCTTCAATGATAATGAATTCTTTGCTGCCTCGCTCACTTTGGATACTGTTGCAAAGAATCTTTACAAAAAGTGGTTTTGTACCATTGATATGATAAATTCTAAATTCTTGAATTGGTACATAATAAATTAATCGAGGCATAATCGAGATCTGATATCATTCGTTTGAAATTATTGAGTTGTTTACATTATTAAAACACCTTTTACATTTTTAAATGATTTAGATTTTTGAATTGTGATCTTTGGTAATCAAATTGTTTAGTTTACATTGGTTTCATATGTATTCATTTTTGCCATCTCTGTAGGAAAAATGTCTGTTGTGTCTTTAGGCATTAAAATATTTGATCATTTCGACGATCAAAATGTTTTATTTATGCCAGAAAAATTTTATGACACTTCAAAATATTTGTTGATTTTTTTTTGCAAACGTACATAAAACTAATCTCATTAAATAATGGATTTATAAAGTACCAAATTGCTATAGCACTTGTGAGTAATCGTTTGCAAGAAAAAAAATCCTCTGGATAACTCTCAAATTTCAAAACTTTTATCTTTAAATTTTAAAAAAATCATCTAAACCTCTGTTTCCAAAAATATCTGTCGTATTTCCTGCATTTGCTCGTTGAAATTCCTTATGTATATCATAAAATTCCTCACTCTCTTTCTCTCTCTCTCTCTCTCTCTCTCTCTCTCTCTACCCTCTTCATAATGCATCCCCAATCGTTCTCCGAACCCTTCTAAATCCCTCTTGCATCCTTCCTTGCACGTTATCGTAAAACCAAGCATGACCTTTGTATATTAATCGTTCGATGTGTGTGAAAAAAAACGTTACTTTCTGTTATTGTAAAAATGATGTATCAACGTAGTAGGGTGAACAACATTTGGCGATTTGGAAATCTTTGTGTTTTTTACTGTAATATTATAAATAGTTCATAAATAGAATCAGCAAACAGAATTAAGATTGATATTTAATGTTGTTATAATGTTGAAATATTTCGTTCTGTATTAAATCTTTGAAGAATAGATTAAATTCAATATTTGATTTAAAACCAACACATTAGTTAAATAGTGTATCTATAGCGTTTCCTTTTTTTCCTTTTCCTGCCTTTCCTCGATTGTTCCCTTCCTTCCCGCCTTCCTTGAATCCTTCATTTTCCTTCATTTCCTTTCTTCCAAATTTCCAAATCCTCTATTTCCCTACGAACCTAAATATTATAAACACAACTTACTAAATAATGGTTTACGAAATTTTTAAAAATAATACATTTCGGCTTATAATTTTTTTCACACACTGACTTACTACTATTTATTATATCATTTTGCTTTGCCTACCTTTAAATCTCACCAAATCGAACCTAACCAAAATTTATAAACAATCGTTACTTATTCATCGTCGCTATCATTTCATCTCCCATTTGGCTTAAAAAAACAATCACAATCTCTCATTAAATTTCATGATCATATCGTTGCACTGTTCTTTTCAAATATTGAAATCTCACATTTTACTATCTTTCACTTTTTTTTCTAAAAATCTTGCACATAATTCAACGTTTTTAATTTCTTTAGACTTTCCGAGAGATTTCGATATGTTTTTACAAATTTCCAGTGCCATTGATACTCCAAAGGTTGCGAATTCACACCACCCTCTGACTTCTGCAAAATCCGATTTAAATTCAGAAAGCAAAATCTCCTCCAACCAATTTTACCCCGACACATTAAAATCTCATAAATCATCTAGTTCTCACATAAATTCCTATGAAAATCAACAAAAATATCAGCAGTCATCTAGAATTCACAGTTCTCCCGCCGACAGCCCTTCCAACTCGCATCAATCTCCCAGGAGAAAATCTCATCCAAAGTCAAGTATTCCTAGTAGTAGCCTCCAATCTCACCCAAATCATGAAACGACACAATCATCTTACTCTCCCCAAAAATCTACATCAAAACCTAATCCGAAAAGTTCTCAAAAATCCTTTGATCAACAAACAGATCAATATGGCAGTATTATATTTTCTCACCAGTCTAGAGATTACTCTGAATTGTCTGAAACTACCCATCAGTTTGACAATGCTCCAGAAACACTAACATTCTCTCATCCGTACACAGTTCAATTTGAAAACATGATGAATAGTTCATTTGAAACACAGTCTTCCAAAAAACAACCAAATCCATCTTCAATACGTGATAACTCGTACCAATCTCAGCAAACTACACTTGAAAGAACAGAGTTTTCTGATCAATCATATACTGCTTTACTTGCGACAATTCCACGCTCTCAACAATCGCACAATGATTCCAAAATCTATCATCAAAATTTTGTTTCTGAAGTACCTTTAACTCGCAGCTCCCTGAATGCCGCTGACGACTTCTTAAAATCCCATACTGAGAGTATTTCCATCTCGCGCCAAACTTATGATAAAAGCAACACATCCCCATTTCCAACTGCTCCCATTACTCAAAAGATATCAAGAGCTTCCACTCCACCGTCTACCATCGCCTTAAACATTCATGAGTCTCCAAAACATAACATGCATTCTCGTATACCGAATCCACACCATTCTCAGATTAAGTCCTCAAATGTTTCTAACATTCTCCAATCAAAGACTCAGAATGCTCCTTCTTCAACTATTCATAAAGTTACACCAGAAAGTGGACAAATCTCTCACCAATCTACGGTGGCTCCTGTTAGTTTATCTCTCTCCAAGCAATCTTCTTTGGACAATAATTCAATTTCTTGCGAGCCAAATATTCCTTACTCTTCCCCATTAACATTAAATTCAACCCAATCTCCTAAACATAACACTCTTCTGAAGTCAAGCATCCAACAGCCTTCGAAAATGCCCTACTCCGATTTTTCTGCAGTCACTCACCAATCACACATTGTTCCAAGTGACATCATCCCAACATCTCTTCAATCTCCAAAACATCATATCACTCCAGGATCAAATATTTCAAAATCTCAATTGCCTTATACAGAACCAGCAAAATCTCAAGGTGCGTATCAATATAATATTGATTCCGAACTTCAAAAACTCCCGCAGAAATTTAAAATTGAGCCAGTTGGTATCCCTCATCAGCCTCCTAATATACCCTACAGTTCACCAACTTCCGTTGTGGTGAATACTCGCCAATCTGCGAGACGAATGACCATAACTTCAAAACCAATTATTCCGACTTCTCTCCAATATCAAACTATTCCTGAAGCTGCACAATTTCCACAATCTCTTATTACTCCAGAAACAGCACAATTTGCTCAACATTTGCATAAAACTGCTATTCAAAGCTCTCATCAGATTGAATCTGCTACAGTAAATGATCAGTTTTCTCAACAATCTTTCACCGCTATTCTTCCAACCTCCCAACAACCTCATGCTGCTCTTTTGAATGCACAATTCTCTCATCTACCTAGCATTGCTAATATTTCAAACACCCGCCAATCTCATACAACTCCAGAGCCTGCACCAATCTCTCATCAATCATACGCCGCTGCTTTTCCAAACTCTCAACAACCTCAAAATATGAATTACACCCCTCCATTTGTCATCATTCCCAATACCTACCAGCCAATACAATCTCATTCTGCAAGTACTATCAGTTCTCATCAAACCGCCCCCATAAACACACAATTAACTCATCAATCTCTCGTTAATTCACAAGTTGCTCAACAAGTTCATGGAGGAGCTCTTCAAACTTCCCAGACAAACTCTTTAAACTCACAAGTTTTATCCCAGCAATCTCATACCAAATCATTAAGCTCTCAAATATTATCCCTGCAAACTCACGCTTCTCTTGAAAACGCGCAGTTGGCTTATCAGTATCAATCTTTCGGCAATGGAAGCTCGACTCAATCCCACACTTCTCTCGAAAGCGCTCAGCTATCACATCAGTATCAAAATGTGGGTCACGCGAGTTCAAATCTATCGCACACCTCTCTGGAAAACTCACAGCTGTGTTACCAGAGTCACTCGGCCAATCAGACCATGTACAGACCTGCAGACACCTCCCAGCACTCCGAAAGCTCGAGTCCAGAGTGTCCCCTCCTGTCCCCGGTAGCTCGGGCCCCCTCGGCCTCGCCTGACTTCCCTGACCTAATGTTCTCGGTACTAGTGCCCGCGCCCCGCCAGCTCACCCTGGAGCGCCAGCTGAACAAGAGCGTGCTGATAGGCTGGACGGCTCCCGAGCCGCATACGCAGGCCCCCGCGCAGATTGACAGCTACCACGTCTATGTGGACGGGGTACTGAAGACCACTGTCAAGGCGACCGAGAGGACGAGGGCTCTCGTTGAAGGAGTGGACTCTAACAGGGTAAGTAAAACCAATTATTCTCTCGTTTTGACCCCATTTCCAGCTTTCCATTGCCTCGAACGAACCTTCCAGATGGCTTTAATTATAATCGAAGTAACATAGCTAATTTTTGCTAAAAGCATGGAGATCCTTATTTTAATAATTATAATTTTTTACGGTGCTCCAGATTTTATGTCCGGGTTAAATCTTTCCCAAATGAAAGAATAAATCCTTTCACATACTTTTCCACAAATGATTATCTAGTAAATCCACGCAATGTAAGTGCACTATATAAGTATAATAAATACAAAACAATACAAGAACAATACGTCGATCCACCAGAAACATAATGGGAAAATATTTCACCGACTCCAGATATTTTCATATCAGAGGGTTTGGCTCTGATGAAATCCTAACTCGACCGATAAATCCTACTGATCCCTCAAAATAATTATTTAACAAATCTTTCGTAATCCTACATGTATTTAAAATGCTGACTTTTGCATTTTTATATATAAATTCTTTGACAAATCTAATGCGTCTAAATTTCCTAAATCTGTATATTTTCAATTTTTTTCAGAAACCGTTTTCTGAATATTACAAGAATTTGAAATAGCCACATCAATGATATAAGTTATTTTTTTAAATTTTGTCATGTAAAACTATGTCGGGTCTATTATGACTAATTGTTTTGTCTGTTAGAATACTTTTATCGTAATGAATTTTATAAAATTAATTTTCTAAAAATGAATTTGGTTCATATTCATAATATGGTACATTACGGCAGTCAATCAAGTTATGTTTCATTACCAAACTTTGGTGAATTATTTTTAAAACTTGATTGTGCCTAAATGTATACTCGGACGGCGCTAATAAAGAACATCCCGATATAATATGTTCTATAGTTTCCGGAAAAGCCAAACAATTTCTACATAAATCATCAATTTGATTTGTATCTTTGATGATATGCTTCCTATAATTTTTAGTATTAATGACTCTATCTTGAATGGCAAGCATAAATCCTTCTATTTCTGCGCTCAACTCTCCAATACTCAACCATTTGTTTGACGAAAGTTTGTCAACATATGTTTGGTTGAGATAGTTGAAGTGTTTTGCATGAAGAATTTTATTTGAACAGGAATCTAATAATTCCTGGTTGGTATTTATTAGAATGCTGTCATTCTCGTCGTATAAATTTAATAGCGAAATATTTCTAAATTTTTATATTTCTTAATAATTATAATTAACTCACAAAAAGCGCCAAAGTTACCTGCAAAATCATGCAAATTCTTTAATGGCCAATATATCATATTTTAATACAAAAATAAATCAAATAGCACAAATTCGTACCTGAAATATGCTATACCTTTTGATTAAAAAATTAGAGTGCATTTAACACGCAGTAGAAGCGAAACTTTACCAAAACAATCTCCAAGAACTTGGTTCATTGGAGCCTTGTCAAGTGAGGTCATAATCAAAGCGGTCAATGAGCGCATACCTAGCGTCATTTCCATTTTATATTTCAACTAGCCTTGATAGGAGTTTGACGCTTCGTAGGTGCTGTAATACATCATTTTACAACGAGTCTAAAGAAGTTTCACTTTAAAAAGATACATCAATCAATCAATCCATGTATTACTTTTTAATTTTTCCTTAATTTTTATCACAAAACATTAAAAAAATTTAAATGCTTATTCGGCCGTAGTAAGATTCTTGCCATAAATAATCTCCAACAAAGAGCCTGCATAAAACTGCGTTTAAAATGTAAGCAAGTCTCTGGGCGGGTAGGAAGCTAGTTTAGAGATTCTCTTTTTTTCCCACAACTCCTTCAAAGAAGAATTCTAGTGAGGGTTTAGCGCGAGGGTGTGAGCTTTTATTCAGATGTTGTTACAAAGAAAACAGAATTTCTTTGAAGGCAGGCTTGGTGTTTCTAGCGTCTTCACGGAATAAGCTTCCTAGAAAATGGATAAGGTATTTCCTTTCGTATAATATTACTTTATTACAAGGTGTTCTGAAAAAAAATATTTTAATTATTTTATTAGTTTTTTTTTAATTATTTTTAAAGAAACACAAAAATCCCCGGGTTATCAAAACATATACATAAGTACCAATGTTTAAATTAATTCTACTATAATAAATAATTATAAAATATGTGTTTGAGCATCTATAACTGAACCCTTGCCCGGAAAAATGTTGTATCCAACAATATTCTTGTTTCGAGAAAAATTGGAAAAACGAAACCAGTTATGTTTCACAACATTTAATATTTAAAATACATTAAACATACAATTCGTGAGATTAAATAAATATTCGTATACAAAGGCAATTAAATTAGGGTTTATTACCAGAATTTATGCTGAATTTGTGGATTAATGCTGTATATAAAAATTTCACACTCAACGTCATTCCACAAAACCTTTTTTTTTTACTTTTCGTACCTTACCAAAAGCAATATGCTCTTCTAACATAAATGTACGTGTCTTTGATGTATTTGAGCTTAAAAAGTAAAAAAAAAAAAACGATATGAATAAATGAAACCATTTACGTTCGAGATATTGTCTTGAGTTCAACATACAACATTATTCCACAAAACTGTTTCAACGGCTAAAAAGCAGGCTTAATAATATTTTTCTGGACAAATCCTACTTTCCTGCATTTTGCAGCTTCTTGGCGTTGAAGTCTTTCTAGTTGAAGCCATAAGACATTCGTTTTCTCCATTTATTCCCATGAATTAAACCATGCTCCGTGATTTTGATAAATTGCATTATACAACATTCTTTCACAATACAAACTTTAAAATATGGCTGCAGGCCTAAAATAATGTTCATTACCATAATCCCTACCTTAAAAGATGCATATTAATGTGCCCAACATTATTCCATTAATAACTCAACATTGATAGTTTTATTGGATACAACATTATTCCGGGCGAGGGCTCGTTACTAAAGAATACTTGTTCAGTATTAACAGTTTTCTTTGGTTTATAAATAAGCATATAAAGTTAATAACATGACAATATACATATAAACAGGTTCACGGTAACTTTTTTATGTTTTTTTCATATTTGTTTTCTGGCCGAGTAACCGCCCAACTCTTCCTTCAGACCCTAACTGTCCAATACTTACCATTTTTATGTTTTAAGTTGTAAAAAAAAACATCAATTTCACCGGAGACCAAAATGTCGTTCACATTTTTTACTCCAAATAATGACTGGATTCACTGGTTTAAGTATCCCAGATAGGGGCTATAACACCTTGTATAGTTACTTTAAGTTTACAAAATATGTTATTCACATACGTGTAGATTTGGAAGGTGGGTATGGGTACCGCCGACCCGGAATCGTTTATTGGATAACTAACAGACCTACCATAGGTCACTCCTACGTTTGATGACTTGGCAGGGGTGCCCAGATTCGTAGGGTGAGGTTTGTCTAGGTCTTGGTGGCGAATTCGTTTGCGATCTATTGTGTGGTAGGCCGGATTTGGAGAGACTGGTTGAGGGTGGCCTTTTTACCTCTTCAGCAGGACACTTTCGACCCACCACTTTGCCATGCATTGAGAAGGATGGTTTCATACGTCCGTCGTCGCTCTTGGACACGCTGATCACCAGATTCCTATCCACCCTTCATGCCTTTTTTCCTTTCCAGATCTTTCTCTCCTATCTTTCCTTAAAAAAACCTCTACGCAGCATCCTCAAAGTTGACATAAGCCTTGAGGAAAATTATTTTCTTTCTGGCTTGCTGTGTGGAGCTAATCTAAAAAAATACAAAGCGGTTACAAAAAAAAAATATATTAATTTGGCAGTCAGAAAACTCTTCACGTGTGCAGTTGAAAAATATAAATAGAAAATAATTCACACGTGATGACTCTGCACATTGCACCAATCAATTCCCACATATTTAATGATAACAATGGCAAAATTATGTCTATTTTTATGAAGTGAATATATAGTAAAGCCCAATGTACATGCTTTCCACGTAATTCACGACAATAATGGCAAAAAAATTACATTATTATAAAGTGAATGCATAGTTAAGTCTGATATACACGCTTTCCACTTTTCCATTGAACGACCAAATGCCAAAGGTGGTCGCTCATTCTATTTCTGAATATACAGAATCCCTATTCAGTTGTTATAATACGTCCGGGTTGCAACCCACACATTAACGGCATCCCATATTGTGGGTATGCTTTATCCCATATTGTGAGAACCTACTTACTTATCCCACGAAATAGGTGCCTACTTTATATTATGATCATGTTTTAGGAGTAGGTAGTTACTTAATATTTACATAGTATAAAATGAAGTGGAATCTACATTATTTGCGAGTAACAACGGCTTTATATATTGGTAAGCTCTGGCATTATGAATGAGCTGTGGCGTTATGAAATTATGTATCATACGTTTTCTGTTCCTAACAAAATCGAGTTATTTCAAACGTCAAACAAATTGTTACCTTGGAAACAATGTTTTTTTTTTTAAATTTTAGGCTTAAAAAGAGTGTTTTGTTGTGATTAAAAAGAGTACTTTTTTGGCATCTTAGTTAATATCTACATATCTCTAAAAATGTTTATTCTCCGAACAAAAAGCATAACGTTGCTATAAAGCATAGCGTTTGAAGTGGAATGTCATTTTCTTAATTTTTTAGGTTACTCTGGATTCAAATATGAATAAAATACTAATAAAGGGAGTAGGTACTTAAAATAAATTTCTATTTCTATAATTTAAATATTTTCTAGAATAGAATTTTTATTTGCGAAATGTCATTCTCAAATTTTGAAATTTTCTATTAAACAATAATTATTTTCTATTAGACAAAATAGCAAGAATAATAACAATTATGCCAATAATTATGACAGTAATTTCCCACTAATATTATGCGAGCGAAGCCGTGGGTAAAAGCTAGTATTTAATAAAACACGACTCGTTTAAAATAGACCAAAAATCAAGTTGAAGGCGTCTTAAGTATCATTTAAAGAAACATTGTGAATTTTTTCACAACTATAACTTGTAAAATAACTTAAACAAACGTGTTATTATAATTATATCATTTTCTTAGCAATTTTGCGATTTTTTTCTATCGAGTGAATTTCATATAATTTGCGTTTCGGCGTGGAACGCGTCTAAATATTATCTTCAAAAATAACATATATTTAGAGCTTCTAAACTTCAAATGTTTAAGGGAGATATGTAAGAAATCGGTAGAAATTTGGGTTGCCGAGGCTTAAATTCCCGTTTAACATCAGCTGACGGCCGGCGTAGTTCAGCGGTAAGGCTCTTGACTCACAAACCGAAGGTTGCGGGATCGAATCCCGACGCGTGGCAAATAAATTTTATTTGATTAATTTGTGTTATTTCACAATTTATTCATTTAAAATAATATAGTATGTTTGCGGCACGTTGAGTGGAAGATACTCTCAGTATCGCGCTGGTGAAAGACCACCATTCAGAAATGAAACGTTGAATTGAAAACGTGACCAGATCTGAATAGCCAGGAACTTTCCCACCTTCCTCTCCCCTACCTCCTTCCCCTCCCCACTACCTTCAGCCTCACAACATACCCCAATTTGAGATGCCATAGTCTCACTGGCTTCAGACGGGAACAGTTGGGACTCTAGTGCGGTATTCATATTTAAAAAAAAGAAAAAAAGTCACCTGGTGCTAAAATTTGTGGAAAAATTATCATTCTCTTTACGGGACGAATGCAAGGCTTGGGTTCGAATTTTGAAAGCCGTTTTATCAGGTTGTAGGCGCCCAAATCGGCTGAAATTATAGATCCATACTAAAAATTATGGTATGAAGAGGAATCAAAGACAAAATCTGCTAAATGTAACGTGTGTGAAAAAACATCATTCTTCAGGGGCAAAATGCAAGGCTTGGGGATAAACTTTAAAAGCCGTTTTCTCCGGCTCTGTGGTGCCGAACCGACCGAAATTTTCCGATTCTTACTAAAAATTATGGTCTGATTTGTTAAGCGCATTTTATTTTATTTTTTAAAATTCACTCACAAATATTTAGATGTGTTAGGATAATTTTCTAAATAAATTAATTTTCCACATTATACAATAAAACCGCAACCGAAAAGAGGTTCGTTACTCCGAGATTTCGAACATTAAAGCAGTTTTTATAGGCTTGAGACTAAATTTTTTTTGTGCTTGCAAAAAGTCTAATAAAAAAAATGCTCGATTATTTCAAAAGCTATTTATTATAATCGTTTTTTTCAACATTAGCGCGCTACTTCTTTCATTTATATTTACATATATCACTTTCAAATCGTCCTCAGTAATTTTCTTCTTCTTTTTGAATTCTTACTACGGCGCGGGCGCCCTGATGTCTTATAAATCGTTTCTTTGATAAATAAAAAATAAATAAAAAAAATAAAAATTCTATTAAAGTAAATATGTATTTAAAAAAAACATTTTTCGATGCAATTATCTCATTTACAAAGCGAAATTGAAAATAACAATGAAGAAATTATTATAAGCAATAATTATCAGCCTGAAACACTCATCTACATTGAAAAAATCTTCCGAGAAAAGATACTGGCCGCCAACGGGACTCAAACCCGTGTCCCTCTGATTGCCGGTCAGGAGCTCTACCACTGAGCTATGGCGGCTTATCTAAAACCCGCCAAATAATTCAATATATGCTAGTGTTTCATTCAACAATTACTGCTTATTACATTTTTCCACCTGAAAACAACCAATTTTATTTTTTTTTTGTGAGAGAGGCATTGTTAATGCTAAATCGCTCGCTAGATGGCGTTGAGACATATTACGTCCACATTTTTTGGTGAAATACTTAAGCCGCCATAGCTCAGTGGCAGAGCTCCTGACCGGCAATCAGGGAGACACGGGTTCGAGTCCCGTTGGCGGCCAGTATCTTTTCTCGGAAGATTTTTTAAATGTAGATGAGTGTTTCAGGCTGATAATTATTGCTTATAATAATTGTTACCCTTTGTGCTATGCATAAAAATCTTGTCTTAAACGTTAGTTTATCAATTAAAAATAATAATTAATTAAGAAATATCTCATTTCGATACCTACTGCTTATTTCTGAATGCGTAATGTGGAAAATGCGCACCTGAATTTTTAACCATTTTTATTTGTCAGACTGTACTAAATGTCATACTTATTTGGAGGCATCTTATCTAGGTATCGTGAAAGAGAATATTTGCTTTTAAAATTTTTTTTCTTCTATTTAGTCATACAAATAAACATATAGGTATTGTTAAAAAGAAGATATTATACAGCATCTCCTAAGATGACACAAGCCAAAAGGAAATTATTTTCCTCGGGGCCTCGTGTATATTTGTATCTGTTAACCTATTTAAAAAATTAAATACCTACCTATCTATTATTTAACATTATAAAACGCCTTTTTAAGTATGTTTAACGCAAACCATTATTTAATTCAAAATTAATAAAATTCTGAGTCTTCATCACTCTTATTGTTTAAATTTTTTTTTAATTTTTAATAGCAAGTGCGCCACGATAATTACCTCTTGTAACAAAAAAAAACTGATATATTATTTTAAACATTTTTATTTTTATTTTTTTATACTAGCCGTGGGAAATCGGATAAAAAATGGCTTTAGTCGGTATAATACTATCTACTCTTTTTTTGGCTGCGTGGGTGTAACGTTGAATTATTACTTGGGGCCGAAGCTCGAAAGCGACGAAACCTGAAACCATTGAAATGCAGTCATGAGTAATGTTCTGCTGAAGAGACTGAAATTACCCTTCAGTAAACACGAGAGGCTAAAACTCTTTCGTGTTTAAAGCAAAAAATGTTCAGAGCGATGTTAGTTATATTATATGCTCTTTTTATTTTTAAACTGCTGCCCATCGCTGTCGAAACATCACTACTTTATATATATATTATATACGTTTTTTTGGTAGAAAGCAGTCACTTTGTGGTTTGATATATTACCCGAAATAAAAAAAAATTGTTAGAAACCACGATTTATTTATTTAATTTTTTAATACCGACCGGTTTCGCTTAACGCAAGAATCTTCAAAAGCCAAAAACGTTATTCAGTTTGGTTGGGTATTTTGGCCTCAAAATTTATATGAAAAAGGCCGCGCAGCCGTTCTTTTCAAAACCACTTCTTTCAAAAAGTTCACAAATCAACATACAAACAAAAGATTTAGAAATCACTGAGTTACAACTCGGGTGAAACCGGGTAGTAAGGCGTAAACTCGGTCTGAAAGCATTAGAAAGCATTACGATTAGGTCAAGACATAAAATGATAAGATAACCTTCAACGTTAGATTAGTATCAGGTCAAGACATAAAATGATGAGATAACCTTCAACGTTAGATTAGTCAAAACATATAACCTTCAACGTTAGATTAGTATCAGGTCAAGACATAAAATGATGAGATAACTTTCAACGTTAGATTAGTCAAAACATATAACCTTCAATGTTAGATTAGTATCATTTCAACTCGTAAAATGATGAGATAATCTTCAACGTTAGATTAGTATCAGTTCAAGACATAAAATGATGAGATAACCTTCAACGTTAGATTAGTCAAAACATATAACCTTCAATGTTAGATTAGTATCAGGTCAAGACATAAAATGATGAGATAACTTTCAACGTTAGATTAGTATCATTTCAACTCGTAAAATGATGAGATAATCTTCAACGTTAGATTAGTATCAGTTCAAGACATAAAATGATGAGATAACCTTCAACGTTAGATTCGTCAGAACATACAACCTTCAATGTTAGATTAGTATCAGCTCAAGTCATAAAATGATGAGATTACCTTCAACGCTAGATTAGTATCAGTTCAAGATGTAAAATGATGAGATAACCTTCAACGTTAGATTAGTCAAAACATATAACCCTCAACGTTAGATTAGTATCAGCTCAAGTCATAAAATGATGAGATAACCTTCAGCGTTAGATTGGTATCAGGTCAAGACATAAAATGATGAGATTACCTTCAACGCTAGATTAGTATCAGTTCAAGATGTAAAATGATGAGATAACCTTCAACGTTAGATTAGTCAAAACATATAACCCTCAACGTTAGATTAGTATCAGCTCAAGTCATAAAATGATGAGATAACCTTCAGCGTTAGATTGGTATCAGGTCAAGACATAAAATAATGAGATAACCTTCAACGTTAGATTAGTATCAGTTCAAGACATAAAATTATGAGATAACCTTCAACGTTAGATTGGTATCAGGTCAAGACATAAAATGATGAAATAACCTTCAACTTTAGATTAGTCAAAACGTAAAATTATGAGATTGCTTTCAACGTTAGACATAAAATGATGAGATTACCCTCAACATTAGGTTGGTATCAGTTCAAGACATAAAATGTTGAGATAACCTTAAATGTTAGATTAGTATCAGGTCAAGACATAAAATGATGAGATAACCTTCAACGTTAGATTAGTTCAAAACATAACATGATGAGATAACTTTCAACGTTAGATTAGTATCAGGTCAAGACATAAAATGATGAGATAAAATTTAACGTTAGATTAGTATCTATCACGTCAAGACATAAAAGATGAGATAACCTCCAACGTTAGATTGGTACACGATATATGTCAGAATCTCACAGCACAAGACTCTGTAGGTATAAATAACAGTCGTGCATGTTCGCTCTTCGCCGTTCACATATTTCAGTTTTCAGGAGTTTGTGAAAGTTTTGTAATGTGGCTCATCAGGGCTTGTTTATTAGCAGGTCCGGAATAAGGAATGGGGAAAAGCTGACAAACGATTAATTACCTTTCTTGCTAATCCAGGAAGAGTTAACTTTATTTAAAACTAGCTGGAGTCCCCGGCGATGCCCGGGCTTTACACAGAGTTTTCGTAATCAAATATAGACAGTAACCTTCCTCTTGTTTTGAAAATCACATGTGCAAAATTTTATCAACCTCGGCATAAAACTGTAGATTTGCATACAAATCAAATCCACACCGCCCGCTTTTCCACCACATACAGACATTCTCCTTTATATTTCAACCAATTTACACAAAACCTTGACAAATTATATACCTAAACCATCCTCATGAATCACTCTATCTATTGGTGAAAACCGCAAATCCGTTCAGTAGTTTTTGAGTTTAACGCGAACAGACAGACAGACAAAGGCGGCGGAGGACTTTTTTTATAATATGTAGAGACATCTTTAGTCCTGTATACATTAGGCAGTTCTGTAATTTTGATTTCTTCATTTGTGGCAATCGAACTCTGTTTATATTTCTTGTATCGTCATTATGTACGTCTCTATTAAAAACAAAAAAAAATCTGGGTTTTCTTCAAAACATGAATCATTAGCAATTGTTTTACTGCTTAGTTCCTCAGGCTGATTTCTTCGGTTTTCGGAACAACTCATAGAAATCGTCGTGCGTCTCTTACTATCATTGTTAGAAATACGATCTTATACACGGTGTTAGAAAGAGAAAATACCACGCTTTATATTTAAATCTAAAAGTTAACCACAATTAATTAAAATATACACCTTTATGAAACCAAAGTTTCCGACAGCAATTTGAAAAAACTTTATGAAACTTTGAAAAATAAAAAAAATAATTGGTTTTCTTTAGCAGTATTTTTTGTTAGAAAAAACGTAAAGTGAGCCATTTTTACAACTTTTTTTATGTTTGCATTAAAAATTTTCACTTTTCGAAAATGTTAATTTTTAATTATAAATTTTAAAAGCATATTTCATCACCGTTCAAAAATAGTTCTTAGTTTTCGGAAGCTCTTTAGAATTTTTATTTTTATTTTTTTTATTTAATTACAATATAAGATAAAGTAAAATTACACAATAAGTAAAAATACCAAGTTATGTGGTTTGTTTACAGTCCTCCTCACTAGGTTTTCCTGTTCTGAGGCGGACTGTATGTTGCTGAATGGGTGCTGATCTTTATTTCCTCATCTTCTAGTTTCTTGATTATAGATAAACAATATAAACAATAAATAAAATAAAAGTATTGGTTTGTTGGCTGCAGGTTGCATTGGGGTTACTTCATAATTTTAATGATTTCCTCATCGTCCTGTTTATTTAACCATACTTTGATATCTTTTTTAAACTTTTGTATCTCCATGGTGTTCTTAGTTTCAATTGGAAGGGCATTATATAATTTTGTCGCATGGAAATTATGTTAAATTAATATTAATCAATAAAATCCAAATAAATATTCAATTTATTTGGATTTTATTGCAATGCGGAAATATTTTGACCTTCCGATGAAATAGGCCCGAGGTCCGAGGGGTTAAAACATAAAAAATCTTGCCTGACGACAATTTCAATTCAATTTGAATGGCGGATGTAGGTACCCCCGCCCCGGGAGCCAGTTATTGATTAACCAACATCTCTACCATAGGTCGCCCCAAGTGGTTCGCTACGTTTGGTGACTTAACACAGGGGTGCCTGGGTTCATGGGGTGAGGTTTGTCCGGATCTTGGCGGCAGATTCATCTGCCCACTTGCTGCGTGGCGGGCCGGATCGAGAGACACTGGTTGAGGGAAGCCTTTTGACTTTTCCATCAGGACTCTCTCAATTGGAGGGATGGATTCCTACGTCTGTCACTCCTGGGCACTGATACCTATATTTCTTCCCACCCCTCATACTTTTTCCTTCGCAGAACTTCCTTTCCTTAAAAAGACCTTCCACTTAGCATCCCCTAAGATGACATAGGCCGTAAGGGAAATTATTTTAACGTAAAAAAAGAAGCGGGTGTGTTACTTATTTTATTATTATGATGAACATTGTAGCAATGATATCCAAAACGCTGTATTAAGAAGAGGAGAATGTGTATCACTCCTCAATACCCCAATTACAATAACAGAAATACACTATTCTGATGATGAGACATTTATTTATTAAAACAAAATCCAAAACAAAATTGAAGACAAAATCAGAAATAACGTGTAAAACAAAAACAAAGTCAAAAACGAAATAAAATTGAAACTAAATACTCCACCACGCAAGATGGAAAAAATATAATATTAGGAAAATTACAATACATTGGTTAAGATAAGTCGATGCAGAGCTTCGTAGTTTATTTTGTTATTAATATTAATTTGATTCTCTTCTTTTCGATATAAATTGAGTAATGACTTGTTTAAAATATTTGGATAATGGGTGTTGAATATATCAACAACATCTTTATAGTCACTACCCAAATTTTGTATACGGCAATTTTGATTCAAGTATCAAAACTTTCATAGTTTACTCCGGTTCTGTGTAGCCTCAAACAAGTCCTTTACCCCTATGCAAACCACACCGCTAGACGTGCTAAACCAGGGCTTTTCTAGGATACCTCCCTCGAGTATTACGGGGTATATTGTGTGAATGCGAGATGAGATCCAGTGCCCCCCATCCCCCCTAGCATCCACCTCCCCCGGTAACAGTCTACACTCTCCCGAGCCGAGAGGAGTGGATTGCAATGCGTGATTTGAGACGGTGATCAGATAAATGGTCAGTTTAGTTTACATTTGCTCTGAAGGATTTCGGCATTCAAATGGAATTGAATTGACTGCTTTTTGAATAGCGTTGATTAATTTATTATTTAAAATTGTTGCAGTATCGAGTGTATGTATACACGAGTAATAACATTGTTCTTTTTTCTGTTTTTAAAACATCTATTTGAATTTCACTTTTATTTTCTTGATTGAATTTTTTTTAACATTAACTACACACGAGATGCCCTGAAGAAAATAATTTCCCCCATGGCCTATGTCATCTGAGATGCTGTGTGGAGGGTCTTTTTGAGGAGAGGAAAGAATGAAAATTGGTCTTGAAGAGACACATGTTGAATGAATGAAGTCTAAATTAATCCAGTTCCCGACATCTGATCTAGCTGAAACTCAGCTGATAGACTCGTGGTCGATGACAATGCATTATATTTACTTTTGGCACATGCTCACACGCGCGCACACACGATTTTTTTTTCTAAAGTTGGAGGACATTATTTTAAAAAAATTCACAACAGTTAACATAATATATGAAATAAATGTCAATAATTTCCAAATGGTATTTGGCTCAGGGGTTAGCGTTGTTGACTCCAGTCCCCGGGGAGGAACGTTCAATCCTAATCCAAACCAAAAAATAAAACGGAACAAAAAAAGTTTTAATAGAAATTTGAAAACAGATTATTTATGCTAAAAAAAACATTTTTTTATATGTACATTATTTTTTTTAAATATTTTTTTAGTAGGTATTATTTTACCCGGCATGCCAGGGATGTCCGTGTGTTATGATAGGTGAAGTTAACACATAGTTTTTTTTTTAAATTTATGCTACATAATAATAATTATAATAACACCATTCAGTTCGATTTTTAAATATTTTATTTGATACTAGCTGACCCGGCTCGCGTTGCTGTGTCTGACAAAACAGAACGCCATCTACCAGATGGTTACCCAGCCTAGTATTGTGTCGATAAATTAACTCACACCGCCATCTGTTAGAAACTTATGGATCTTACAAATAATTACAAAGCATTGTCCTATAACAAACATTTAATTCGCAATTGTAATTGCGTTTATGATTATTTTATTTGTAGTTGTAACTAATCTGCGGAACTAATCTCCTGCTGACAAGCTACTTTCAGTAGCATAGCGGGTAAGAAATTTTAATTGTATGCAATTTTTTTATACAATAATAAAAAATAAAAAAAATTAAAAAATATTGAGGTTAATCCTATCTTTTAAGTTTGACCAAATTACACACAATAAGCCAAATTTCATCAAAATCAGTCAAGTAGTTTCGGAGTTTATAAATATTATGTATGAAGATTTAAATTAAGTAAATTATGTAGACTGTTGAAATAAATCACAAACGAAATTGACTTGATAAACGACTTAAATGTCGTTTCTTTGTTTTTACAGAGCAATACGAGTTTTTCATTAATTTATTTATTTATTTATTTATTTATTGAAAAAAATAAGAAATACATGAAAACATAAGCTGCACATCTCACTAGGGGATTCCTGTATCGAGATATGCAGTTTTACAATAAAGTAATTAAAAAAAAAAAAGAAACATACATATACCTAAACTTAAAAGAAATATAATAATAAACCTACAAAAGAAGCACTGAGTACAGTTATTTAAACATTACTAATTAATAATTATTACAGCTGGGCAGTATGCTCATTGTTGACAAAAATAACATTATACTGTAAACTAAATATTAAAATATGTAAATACAAGGTACCTGTTGTGGCTTACCAGATGCAATAATAGGGTGATCATACCACAGTAGCATTAAATTATTAAGAAAAAATAATAATAATAAACAATTATGTAATAAATTTATATAATTTATGAAATAAATATAATATATTAAGTAAATATGTAGATATTAATAAATTAAAAAAATAATATAATATAATATAATATAATTATGAGTAAATTAATCAATTGAAAGGAATTGAAGTACAATATTATAAGATACTAATTATTGATCTTTTTCTTTGATAGCCACATCGAATCTCCGTACGCTCTGTCACCATCAATCGTCGGGTGTCAAGAGATGCTGCCTGCACCATGGTCATCGGCAGAGATACCTCCAGCCTGGGGCCTTCCTCGGTCAGGGCCAGCGGCGTCACCTGCAGTCAGGCCGTCATCTCCTGGCTGCCGGCCAACTCCAACCATCAGCATGTTGTCTGCGTCAATAACGTGGAGGTAAGGATCCTTAATCAATGCATCGATCGTCTAGTTGATTATTCAGATATCTCGCAAATATATTAATTTGAGTTGAGTATGCCATTATATGTAAAAGTGTACCATCTATGTGGTACAATACTCAGATTATTCATCACAAGTCAATTATAATGCAGAAAAACTTATAGTGAATAAAACAAATTGTTGATGTTTTGTGGGTCACTAGTAGGATATTTAAAAATGTCATGCTAATGTGCAGGACCGTTATGCTTTCCGGTGTTATTTTATAGCGTATTTATGATGAAGCCATACTAAATAATGCAAAATCATACAAAATCGTATGTTTTTGTTTTGAAAATTTGACCGCTTAGAAGTATTATATGCTTCAATTAAATACTGCGTGTACAACATACCTTGGCCCTTAAAAATATCGTCATTTTTTAATAAGTCTTTTAATAAGCTTAGAAAAAAATAAAGTGTTAGGTCTATAAAAAACATTTTCAACTGAAAACTCTCCTATTTATAAATACTTTTTCGGGTATGGTTTTATTGCATAATGTGGCAAATTCAGTTTCTTATATAATTATCGCGAAAAAAATGATATTTACGCCCGAACCTCACAAAATAAAATATAAAATGCATTTTCGCGTTGGTATTTTTGACATCACGGCGACAATACGGCAGTCGACGAATTTGTTATATCAAAGTGAACCTTATACCGTCCACCGAAGAACGACTGGCAGCCGCCCCATTCTTCCGTCATTAGTCATTACTCCTCCGAACGGAGCGGAGAAACAACGTGTTAGGGTCCGCGCTGTTTGTTTTCGTGAAATCAAATTAAGAGTGTATTACCAGAGAAACCAGAAATATGTCATTTGTAAATCAGTGGTTAGACGTATTGACTCTTTTCCACAAAAAACTATAAATGGATTTCAAAAGATTGTTCTTTTATCTAGTAAACGTATGTTTTAGATTTTGAGAAAAAATGTTTATTTTTAGAATAATAAGGTTATATACCATAGGTCGTTAGCAGATTTGTTCAATTTTCAAAAAAGTACATATATTATACAACACCCATTTCAAATCATATAATCGTGCAGTAAAATAAATCAATACATTATCTGGTAAACGCATGTTTCAGAATTTTAATTTTAGTTTAAATAAAATTATTAAAAAATATATACGGACATGTGTTTCTTGACGAAAATTGGTCGGTTTGTGCATTTATTTGTGCACTTACAAACAAATATATTTCGGATTTTTTTACATACTTATTTTGCTAAGACGTTATTGACAAATCATAAATAATTTGATCGTAAAATAATTTCAGAAAGTATTTAATTTTAAATAATTTTGAACATCGCATTTCACCATTTTTATCGCAGCCCGTAAACACAAATTTCAGATTTCATTACGGGCCCAAACGCGGCCAGGAGAGCACGTCTTCGCGACGCTTTGAATAATAATATTTGGAAATGAAATTTGAAAACGAAATTTGAAATAAACACGAATTCCTTGATTCATGTTTGTTAAATCTACAGGGTTGCCCGAACGCAATTTTTCATGTTCATTGAATATTTTTATGCAAAAATTTTTATAATTTCGAATATTTTTTTTTAATTTTAAATTATTCTTGTGTGAATACCGCACAAGAGTCCCAACTGCTCCAAAATATTTTTTGGGGTAAATCTTTTTTACGCACGCTCGACACTTGGGGGTAAACTGGTGAATGGGTTACGAAAAGTGGTGATTGTTACGAAAAATGACATGCGAACGGTAATCAATGCGAACGGTGATCGATTGCTCGGCGGGTCGGGCCTTTACGCACGCTTGTTTTTCGTGTTATTGTTATATTGTTAATGGACTATTTGTCCATAAATAAATTATAAACAGCGGGTACCCGGCATGCGTTTCAAGGGCACTGTAACCTCGCGGTCAACTAAACTGGTTCCATCACAAGTCCCGGGAATTATAATGCAAGCGCCTGCACTATATAACATTATACACAGCGGGTACCCGGCATGCGTTGCAAGGCCACTCAAAGAAAGAAAGGGTTTGTGCGCTTTAATTCTGTTTGTTGAAGTGCTTATTATTAATTATGCACACAAATAAATATTTCAAAATGCGACATTTTTTACAATCCAACTGAATATTACTCGTTTTTTTTCATGAATACCGCACAAGAGTCCCAACTGCTCTCGTCTGGAGCCAGTGGGACTATTGCATCCCCAATTTGGGGTATGTTGTAAGACTGAAGGTAGTGGGGAGGGAAAGGATATAGGGAAGAGGAAGGTGGGGAAGTACCTGGCTATTCAGATCTGGCCAATAAACACGGCTAAAGCCATTTCAAGCAACGTTTCAATTCTTAATGGTGGTCTTACACCAGGGCGATACTGAGAGTATCTTCCACTCTAATGGCCGTAAAATACAATTAAAAAACAAAAAACCAAAATATTAAAAAGAATATAACAAATTGTTTTTTCATGTAGGTATCTACTTAATACCTACTGTGTTTACGCATTTCACTTGTATCTATTTATGTTTATGCACTTCGATATACAAATTACAAATAACTACTACTAATTAAAATTCTGGAAGCGAGAATAGTAATATAAAGTAGTAATAGTAGCGGGTAGCCCTAGCTCGCGTGAACAAAACCCTCAAAACTCGGATTGCCGCGGAACGAAATTTAGTTCTGAAAACGCCCGCTCGCGAGCCCTGATGTGTTAGCGCTAGTGTCGGAATCGAAGTTGTCATGTGCTGGTTATTCACTCTTAAAAATTCCGTTTTATTACAATAAACATTGCATAAAAAAAGAATTAATGTTTTTTACAGGCCTTTACGAAATCAACATGTAAAAAAAAAATTCTCAAATATCTTTTCCAACCTTTCAAAAGCTTTTTCTCAAGTATTTTTAAACTCCTCCCATAAAAGGGCGTGAATTCCGATTTCGATTTTTTCCTGTACTAGTGGATCGCCTTAATATGTTAAATACAGACACGTATAAATAATATTTGATTTATGGTGAGCATTCGAATATTGCTATCCTCATTATCTCACAACTTTGTATTTGGAGATGTCCGACTAATCAACCGGACGATCGATATTGTTGGTTGGTAATAATTAATTAATAATTTCTTAAGTGGCCTGGTAGGAGTGCCCAGGTGGGGTGAGGTTGGTCAACGACTTTGTTTTTATATATTAACTCCACACAGAGGCCCTGACGAAAATAATTTCCCTCAGGGCCTATGTCATCTGGGATGCCGTGTGGAGGGTCTTTTTGAGGAGAGAAAGGAATGAACATTGGTCTTGAAAAGACCCATGTTGTAGGAAGGAGGTAACACAGAGGTCGGCAAATCATTCCACAACCGAGCTGTTGAACATAAGAACGAGTCGAAGAAGCGACCCGTTCTCATGTGAAAAATGTCATCCGTGTACAAATGTTGGGCACGCGTTTGGCGTGTTTCCCGACTATGCACCGGTGCCGAAGGGATCAATGTCGGTAGTTCCTCGGAGCATCTTCCATTGTAATCCCGCTAGAACAAGGATAGCATTCCCATCCGACGCTTGTGCTCTAAAGACTGCAATCCGACTGTTAAGATGGAAGAGTCGAAGGTATTTTTCAGGTATTTTGGAGCTCCAGACCAGAGGTGGCTGCCAAATTTAACCGTGGGGCGCACTTGTGATTTGTACAGGGTTAGCAGTTGTGTACTATGAAAGTATCTGCGGGCCCTGTACAGTACGCCCAGATTTTGGGAGGCTAACTTTACTCCCCCCATAGAGCCCCTATATCGTCTAGGCGGCGTATGCGTTTTCTCCTACTGCGTGCCGGGCCGGAACGGTAAAGACTGATTGAGCAACCTAGATATCTCCAGCCGGACTCTTTCGACCCATCGCCTTGCACTGCAGTTGGAGGGATGGATTCAAATCCGTACACACACCATCCCCAAAGATGACACAGGATCTGAGGGAATATTTTTCCTCATATGTTTAGCTAATATTTACAAATATATTTGTACAGGTTTGATATTCAGAAGCTTATTTTGATCTCGTAATATTTTCATAATATTCCCATTTCCAGGTACGCACAGTCAAACCCGGAGTATACCGCCATACCATTACGGGGCTGGCCCCCAGTACGCAGTACCGCGTGACCGTCAGGGCGAAGCACCTGCGGGCAGGGCCTCCGCCCGGGGCCCCCGTGGAGGAAGCGCCGGGGGCCTATACGGACTTCAGAACCCTGCCAAAGGGACTGCCGGATCCACCTGTTGATATCATGGTAAGAACAAATTTCTTTAGAAGAGCTTCATTCATTGTAAGCTATTATTTCCTACCATAAAGATTTTAATTGGAACAGAAGTACTAAACTTATTGTTCATTCAGAGTCCATTGAACTGTACAGTTAAGTTATCTCGTGTTCTTTAAACCACATATTTATTTCAATTTTATCTTATTTATTTATTTAAGGAACATAAACAGTCTTAGTAATAAAATATACATAAGAGGATGGCAAAAAAACAGACCAATTATTAATGTTCACAGATAGGTATTTAGAAACATAAAAGTAACTGAATATAAACTAGAAAATTTAAGAAAAACAGAAAAAATAAAAACAGAACTAAGCAGCAATTTAAAAAAAATAATAATACAGATGTTAATTCAACAAGTAATAAACATGTTATACATAATAATAAAATAATTAAAACAATACTTAAATAGACTGCGATATAGGTATTTGGGTTGGGACGGGTAAGGGGAGGAGAGGGATAAGGGAAAGTTGCCACGCAAGTAATATAAAAATATTAGGTACAATAAAATTAGTCATGAATATTTGTTATTCGCACCTACAATAGAATGTAATACAAAGAAATTCTGTAACAACAGTAACTAGCAGTGAATATGTCAGCAAGTGTGTCTATATATGCAAGTTTATTATTATAGTATTTACATGTCCTTTGTATAAATTCATTTTGGTTGGAATTAGTGTTGCATCTATCAATGTAGAAAAGGGTATTTTGTCTGCTGTATCGAGTCGGCGCGGCGTGTGGAAATTTATTTTATTTAGCAGCTCCGGGCAGTCAACTTTTGAGTTAATAATTTTGTACAGGAGCATCTGATCAGCGACAAGCCTCCTATTGAGCAGTTTCGAGATTCGAAAATGTTTCTCGATTTCGTCGTAAGAATTTTATTTTTTTTTTTTTTTTTTTTTTTTATTGAGTAAATTTATTACAATAAGTTTATTTAATTCTAATATTACATATTTTATATACTCTCCTAATAAAGCTAGTGCTTGTGTTTAGGAGAGGACAACTTGATGATAACTTTTTTTTTTTTTCAAATCTTTATAACAAACTTAAGAACTTAACTTATGAATAGATTTAGACTTAATAACATATTTTTTAAAGATTATAAGGGTAATTAAACAAAATATATATAGGATGTACATAAAACCTTTGGAATAACAAACAGTCAAAAACATATCTAATAAAAGTTAAAATTATATGGTGGGACTACCAAAATATGATTTGATTTTTTTTTAATATTTGTCGTAATTTTTTTCTGTTCGCATATCGGCGGGTAATTGATTAAATAATTTTATTCCTTTATATACACAGTGATTCTGTGCTGTTGTGGTTCGTATGGGTGGTATAGTTAGTCCACCAATAGAAGTATTCCTTATGCTAATATTTAGCAGTGGGATAATATTTTTTTAAAATATATCTTTGTGTAGCTGAAGTAGTGCTATTTTTTCGTAAATTTTTGTAAGTGGGGGAACAGGGAATTCTTGGAATACGTTTATTGTTGGGTAGTAATACGGTTTTTTTAGGATAATTTTTATAAGAATTTTTTGAATTGTTTCGAGTGGGAGAAGGGATGATTTATATGCACCCCCCCAAGCTATGATTCCATATTGTAATACCGAGTGCGCAAGTGCAAAGTAAATTTCTTTTAAAATTTTTAATGTGATAGTATTTCTAAGTCTGAAAAATATATATATTAGTTTTCTCATTCTGTCTATTGTGGAGTTTATTTGATTTTTCCATTTAATGTTATTGTCGATAATTATTCCAAGATATTTTATTTGTTCTTTACTACTAATATGTATACAATTTGAGTTACAGGGTGTGATTTTAAGTAGACAGTTTCTGTCGTGAACTTTAATGTTTACATTTATATTAGAAATGTGTTCTGTTAGGCTCAGAGGTAGAAAATGAGTTTTTTCAACATTTAAAGAAAGTAAGTTTTTGTCAAACCATTGTTTAATGATATTTATTGCATTATTTGCCGATATTTCGGCTTCTTTCCAAGAGTTTTCTTCAATTGTTAATACTGTATCATCCGCATAAGATATAATCTTTCCGACGATTGGGAGTTCAAAAAGTTCATTTACATATAATAGAAATAGTATTGGGCCCAGTACAGTTCCTTGTGGGATTCCAAAATTATTTTTTTCTATATCACTTAACTCGTTATTTATTTTCACTTGCTGTGTTCTTTGATATAAATAACTATTTATCCACGATATAGCTTTGTCGGTTATTCCTATATTATTTAGTTTGTTGATTAATTTTGAGTGTGAAACACTGTCAAAAGCTTTACGGAGGTCAATGAATATACTTAAGCATTTTTTCCCTTTATCCAATGCTTTATAAATAACTCTAGTTAATTCCGCTATTGCATCTTGTGTGCTCATTTTTTCTCTAAAACCGTATTGACTAGGATTAATACATTTTTTATTTTCCACATAATCTACAATTTGTTTCTTTATTACTCTTTCGTATATTTTAGCTACATTGGATATTAACGATATTGGGCGGTAATTGTTTATTTCTTTTGAATCTCCGGATTTATACACAGGTGTTACAATGGCTTTTTTGTAATTTGATGGGAATATTCCATTTTCAATGCTTACATTAATTATATGAGTAATTGGTTTAGTTAGTGAGTTAGAACATTTTTTTAGGATTTCTGTAGTTACACCATCATATCCAGGTGCAGCACCATTTTTTAGTGATTTTATTATGTTTTCAATAGTTTCCTCCGTAATCGATTTAAAAACTGACAGATTGTTTTCACTTAGTTTATCTTCATGTATATCATCTGGTTGATAATTTTGATCAATTTTGTAAGCAAGTTTTTGTCCGACGTTTACGAAAAAATTATTTAAAATATTTGCACACTTCTTTGATTCGTGGATAGCATTTAATGTGGTTCCATTGTTGTTTATAAGATTTATAATTGATTTATTTTTATTCATAATTTCGTTTATGGTGTTCCATGTTTTTTTAGTGTTTTCCTTTGTAAGGGTTATTTTTTCTTTGTAATATTTTTCTTTCGTATCTTTAATAATTTTTGTGAGTTTATTTCGAAATATTTTATATTCAGTTTTAATGTGATTATTGTTTGGTTTTTTTGTTTGTTTGAATGAAGAGTTTTTCCTTTTTCCGGATGGATATGATTAGACCTTGCGTAATCCATGGTTTAATTTTCCTTAATTTAGCATTAGTTTGGAGATTAATATAGGTGGTACAGTCAGCGATATTAGTAGTTAATGTTTCTTCAAAATAATTTGCACATATATCAGGGTTTTGGCAATTTAATATTGATGTCCATGATTCATTGCGTAATTTATTATTTAATTTATGATAGTTCAGTTTAGAAATGATTTTAATATTTTTTCCAGGATCATAAATTTCTGAGTTTTTACATAGATCATAAACAAATATATTCGTATGATGATCTGTTATATCGTTTTTCCATATGATAGATTTAATTTTATCTGTGTTTTTAATATTGGTCCAAATATGATCTAGGCACGATGGTGCTTGTTTTGCAATTTCTCTTGTGAACTTATTTATACATGACATAAAATTCATTTCATTCATTGTGTTTATATATTCAATTTTAAATCATATGTTGAATGATTTAAAATTGAAGAATTTGAGAAATCGCTCCTGAACTCTTTCTAACCTGTTAACATAAACAATATAGCGCGGGTTTCAAACCTATGAACATTATTCCAGGTGAGGACGAACATGTGAATTGTACAGAATCAGATAAGTCTTAGTGTTTTTAAAAAATTTGCATGTTCTCAGTACAAAGCCTAGACTCTTTGTTGCTTTGGTGACAATATTATCAACGTGTTGATCAAAGGTAAGTTTAGAGTCCAAAATAACCCCGAGGTTACGTATATTATCTTTATTTGTTAACAGCGATCCAGAAATGGTGTATTCATGCAGTATTTTTATATGGTTACGTGTGAATGTGACTTTGCAACATTTGGAAATATTGATAAAAAGCTTATTTCTGAGACAGTAATCCGTCAGTCGGTCAAGATCTTCTTGTAAACGCACAGAACAGTCATGGGAGCTTATAGGAAGGTATATCTTCATATCGTCAGCAAATAGTAAAATTTGAGCGTTGTGAAAACATGTCGTAATATCATTAGTAATCTTAGACCAGGCATGCCCAACCTGCGGACTATGGGCTGCATGTGGCCCAATTGAAGACTTTCTGCGGCCCAAAATGAAGTTTTCATCTTATATTTTGGATTTTGGTATTCATACAAAAAGATTAAAAAAATCGTTCTCGCAAATTTATATTGTATTTTGTGAAATTAGAACTTTGTTGTTATTAGACCTAGGACTCTCGATTGAGGATTTATTTATTGCTTGAAAAGCGCCGGACTCATGGCCGCACTAGGAATTTATTTTCGTTAACAATAACAAACAACCAGTATATTTTTTCCACACATTTTTGCAACTGACCTGACTTTAATAAGTGGAGGGTGAGTGCAAGGACACAAATAGGTGCATTATAGGCAGTTTATGCCTTCTAGCATTGAAAGTCGCGGTTTCACAATGTTAGCATTCTTGGACACTGAATTACCGGTAAAAATTAACGGTAATATCTGCCATTTACCTGTAATCATTCTGCCATTACTAAATTCTCCAAAAGGTACTGACCGAACACACTTCAGTTTTTCAACATCCAAAATTAGGAGACGACCTCATTATGTTGATCTCCAATAGGTACAGTTTTTCTATCAGCGTTCAACTGCCGTATTACATCGTGCCTTTCTAGATATACGCCAATTATACGTTAAAACACTACTAAACTACATTTTTGACCAAAAAAAATAAATTTCAACAAACAAAAAATATTACTAACAGACCAGTTGCACAAGCGTACAAAGAAAATATAAAAAAAATCTGACGGTAAATACAAGCTTTGGACAAAGGCACTATAAATATCATGCTATAAAAGCTTTCGACAATCTAAAACTTGAAAATAAAATTGAGGAAAACAAAAATAAATTCAGACATAAAATTACAAAATGGATTAAAGAACAAAAAAGACAATACTACCGAAATTTCATAACATAAAAGAATAAAACAACCCTTTTATATATATGTAATGGCAATATATTCCATTTAAATTTGAATCCTGTAGTGTCAGTTAGAATACTTGGAATGTAATTATCAATTGTCACTTGTTTTATTTTCTATTATTTTATTATACCCGGGTATTGGTCTGAGAGTATCATGCCAATGTCATTAGTTTCTGTGGAGTTTAAGAGTTTGATGAAATCATCAATGACGTTATATAAATAGACTCGCCATAGTCTCACATACTCACAATATAATGTGGAAAGCAACCAACACTCTTTTGTTTTCAGCGGTTTTCAGTATAATTTCTAAATTCAAAACTTTATTCCTGTGTGATAAAGACAGACAATCAAAGAATGTACGTGTGTGAATGTCATAGATATATGGTAGGGCGGCTTATTAATTTCTTCGCCGAATACTGCTTTCACATCACGGGTGTGACCTGTGGGAGTAACTAAGATAACAAGATACTCTCACTCGGTTACACAATGGACAGGGAAGAGTACAGAATACAATGACGTATTATAATAAAATTAATTGTAATAATTATAATAATTACAGTAATTTGCGTGTACTTACAAATGAAGTGTTATTCCTTCGCCTTTACTTTATTTGCCGTGTAATTTAAGTATTTTCTCATCACACAGGAGGGCATTTTGGCGCGTTGCAATGCAATTTACTTACTGGTAAGACACGACCTCACTCGACGAGTAGCAGTTTAGTACTAAAGTACTAGAAATAGAGACAGCTACAATCGTATTGTGTTTTGCTTCCCACTTTGAGATTTCTACCCCGCGTCCAGTATTAATGTCATTGGAAATCATTGGTATTTTGAGTTCTTGACGTCAAAATATATGCAAACCTCGTGAAATGATCTGATAACAGGTGCAAGTATCTCTTTGTTGATCGTGAACCCCCAAAACCGCCTATTGTATCAATGGAACATATTTCAAAAACTTTTGCTGAACACATCGATCATTTAACAAAGTTGCTGAATGCAATCAAAACTGAAGGTTTTAGATTAAAATTTACAAAATGCACATTTGCATCAGACATGGTAAAATATCTGGGTCATATAATTCAGAATAATTCAGTCAAGCCAGTAAAGGATAATTTGATTTCAATAAAGAATTTTCCTATTCCAAAAACACAGAAGAATGTGAGACAATTTCTAGGAAAAATCAACTTTTATCATGAGTACATTCCGAAGAGTGCAATAATACTAGATCCTTTGCATAACTTACTAAGGAAAAACCAAAAGTTTATTTGGACTGATAAATGCCAAAATGCTTTTGAAAGGATGAAAAACCTACTATGCTCACAACCAATCCTGGAAATTTTTGATCAAGATTTACCAATTAATATATATACAGATGCTTCTCTAGAAGGCCTTGGAGCTATTTTAAAACAAACACAGTCTGATGGAAAAGAAAAACCTGTAGCTTACTTTTCGAAAAAACTAAATGGCGCCCAGAAAAAGAAAAAAGCAATTTACTTAGAATGCTTAGCTATAAAAGAAGCAGTGAGATACTGGCAATACTGGTTGATAGGTAAACCATTTACAGTTTATTCAGATCACAAACCACTGGAAAACATGAATCTCAAATCTAGAACCGATGAAGAGCTAGGTGATTTAACATATTATCTTTCTCAATATGACTTTAACATAAAATATGCTCCAGGAAAACAAAATTTGGAAGCTGACTGTCTAAGCAGAAACCCAGTGCTGGAATCAAATGAAAATACAGATGAGCAATTTAAAATTGTCAACTTAATAAAATTAGAAGATATCTTAAAAGATCAGGTAAAAAATGAGAAGATACAGTGCAGAAGAGATAAATTGATATCGAGAAATAATGTTTATTACAAGAAAGTAAAAAAAAAGAGAAAAAATAATTCTATCAGAAAAATTCAGCATAGACTTTATCAGAAATGTTCATACAGAACTAGGTCACATAGGAATTACACAAATGCAAAAAATGATAAGCTCATGGTACACAGCAGAAAACATGACAAATAATATAAAGAGAACCTGCAATAGTTGTGCAGTATGTTTAAAGAACAAATCAAGAGGTGAAAATAAATATGGATTGATGTCCCACTTGGGTCCCGCAACAAAACCTTTTGAAATATGTTCCATTGATACAATAGGCGGTTTTGGGGGTTCACGATCAACAAAGAGATACTTGCACCTGTTATCAGATCATTTCACGAGGTTTGCATATATTATAATTTTTGGATGAAAAAAATATTCCAATAATTTTTACTGCAGTGAACTCACCTTTCTCAAATGGATTAAATGAAAGATTGAACCAAACGCTGGTCAATAAAATGACTCAAAAGTAGCTTGGACAACTATAGCGCATAATTGTGTAAAAAACTATAATGAAACGGAGCACACTGTTACTGGATATGCGCCACAGTACCTACTTGACGGCACAGATGTTACGATTTTGCCAAATGAGTTAAAACTTAAGAAGACCGGCATCGATTTGATTCAAGAGAGAAAAAAAGCTCTAGAAAATACTATGAAGTCACATAATTACAACAAGATAATTTACGATAAAACCAGGAGACACTTTGACTTCAAAATTGGTGATACTGTTTTTGTGGAGAATGGAAACAAACTTAACAGGAAGAAGCTCGACGAATTGAGAATCGGACCATACAAAATCATAGAAAAATTATCAAACTCAATTTACAAGATAAACACTGGTCGAAAAAAATTTGAATCAAATTTTTTCCACATCTCGAAGTTAACTCCAGCACCTTTATTTATGAACCATGAAGAGGACATCGAAGATGAGTGAAAATTTTGCAGTAATTTTCTTTCCAGGGGGAGGGGAGATGTAATGGCAATATATTCCATTTAAATTTGAATCCTGTAGTGTCAGTTGGAATACTTGGAATGTAATTATCAATTGTCACTTGTTTTATTTTCTATTATTTTATTATAAATAAACATAAATGTCGTTTCTTTGTTAAACTTTGCAACACAAGTGTTTTATTTATAAATCAATAGAAAAGAATTAAATCATATTATATATATATATATTTTTTTTTTTTTTTTTAATCTGTTATGTAAATTTGTTTTTATAAAATAAAATGGAGGCTTCAGCACGGGTAGGTCACCCAGTGAGGCCAACATTACTGGATTACTATTGAAATGTAAAATATTGTATCAAAATAAATAATAAATAAAAAAAATTGGCCAAATTCAAATTCAATCAGCAACTTTCTACCCCTATACCTTAATTCATCCACATTCAAGAATTATGTATGTCAAAATCAAGTGTTTATGTCCAGGTGGAAGCGGGGCCTCAGGACGGAACCCTGTTGGTAACGTGGCAGCCTGTTGGGAGGCCCCCTGCAGCCGGCCCTGTCACGGGGTACGCGGTGTACGCTGATGGGAAGAAGGTCACTGATGTGGACTCACCAACGGGAGACCACGCGCTCATAGATATCAACAAACTGCTGGGGCTAAATCCAAAATGCGTAACGGTGAGTCAGATTTATAATTATTACACTTGTTGATCTCTGTGTATTGTAAAAATGATTGTTTCTTTGAAGATTCCTAAGTTAAAACGATCGTTCTTTTAGTGATTGTTATCGCAGATCTATATCCCAAGGTGAAATTCGGCCTCTTCCACAAATTCTCTTCACCGATCAGCTCAAATTATTTTATCATTACATAGTATAAAATGAAGTCGCTCAAAATGTTTGTGCGCTTAGATCTTTGAAACTATGCAACGGATTTTCATGCGGTTTTCACCAAAAGATAGATTGATTCAAGAGGAAGGTTTATATGTATAATACATGCTTACTATAGTAGAGAAAAGTGGAGAAATTCAAATATTCAATTTGGGCAGCGAGCAGCGGGCAGCGAGCAGCGGGCAGCTGGCAAGCGGGTGGTGTGGATTTTATAAAGGTTGGGTAATAGCGTTGTGTTTCGTTAGCCACAGCAACGTGTGTCCGGGTCTGCTAGTTTTTAATAATGTATCTACACAACGGTAGAGGTTAACCACTGGAGCGACAGCGCATATTAAAACTTTTTTCTCCGTTTGCTCGACATTTTCAGAAGATCATTTAAAAAAATTTTCGCCAACATTAAAAAAATAATACCTTCGAAATTTTACATAGACGCATAAAAACTTATTATAGTGCTATATAGCCAATGAATTAACCTGTATAATACCGTTTATCTCATATTGTAGGATTTATAAAAAATATATAAAGAAATCGTAAAGTTTATAACCGCGCGAATCCTGCGTGGTTGTTACTCTGAAACTGCCGTGAGAGGTGCTTATTCGAGTCAACAGAGAATATATTTCTGTATATTGTCTGTGGTATACTTGATAATGAAAGGTGCATATCTATGGAAAAAGGACTTAATTTTAACCGTAAACAGCTGATCAAAAATTTAGCGTGAATAAAATATTTAAAAAATATATTTTTAACATCGTTATAAAATAGTCTACGAAGTTCGGATTTGCGACATCTATAGTCATAAAAGATAAAGCATTTCAATACCTTCGTTTTAAGTCCAAAATAACAAACGTGGGAGCTACAAATGTTTTTTTTTTGCCGAATCAATGAGATAATAATTGCCTTTTTATCCGAAACGCAATCGGAGACATTTAAAATGGCGCCAATATATTGGAAAAGACGCTCCAGTGGTTGATACAAAAAATAACAGAAAATAAATACGAACCGTCCAATGACGGTGTACAACAATCTTGAATACCGCACAAAAGTCACAACCGCTCCCAAGCCCTTTGGCATCCCCAAAATGGGTATGTTCTTAGGCTGACGGTAGAAGGAAGAGGAGGAGAAGGGAAAGAGGAGTGAAAACAAATTTTGGTAGTACCTGGTTATTCAGATCTGGTCACCAAACACGGCTGAGTAATTTTAAGGAGCATTCAAATTCTGGATGGTGGTCTTACAGGCGATACTGAGCTTTATCGATACGAATCTTTCACTCTATTTTTTTTTTAAATAAGTACATATTGTCTAAAACACCAACAGCAATAACAAACCAGATACAATAAAGTTTTGCTCAAGTAAAGTCAAATGAAACAAGAGATTCGGAAACTTATTTTGTGAATCTCGTATATTGGACTCCAAACTACAGAATCGAACTCAAGAATGCTGTGAATTATCTCCTCCTCAAATCCTTTTTCACGCTATCAGTTCTCCTCTTCATAGGTCTAATTTCTAGATCGCTTTAAATTGGACCACTAAATCATGATTTTCAGTGCCCGGTCATCTGGAATTATATCTTTTAAATATTTGTTGATTATATCCATTAATCAGTGATCAAAATAAAAGTGCATTTTAATTGTAAAAAAACATTACTACAAATGAAATAAAATTGTGCTTGTCTGAATCTAAAGCAAAAAACGCTTGAAAGGTGAGCTCTGGCGTCATGAAAAGTGCGCTCTTTTTCTGTCTCGATCAACGTTAAGAGGAAACCCCTTCGCCGAGAAATTTTAAGAATAGATATTTTACCAAATCGCTCTTACCCCCCCCCCCCCCCCCAATAGTGAGCGAAAGAGACAAGTGCACCTCAGGTTGATAATACCTGAAAAAAAATTATCAAATCTAGGGGTTGTTTTCCTACTTTTTCTCCTCCAAAACTGGGCCGATTTTCAAGATTTGTTTAATTTTTGTGTTAAGAGAAAATGCTCTATGTCTGTAAGTATTTCTTTTATTAAAAAATACATTATCTGGTTTGTGTACTGAACCTCAATTAATGGCGTTCAAACCGGGCAATTTTAATGATTTTTGGAGGGTCCGAACTCCTATAAAAATTAACTTATTCAAAAATACAAGACACGCTACGCTAGTGGTTGATATCGGTATTGTTTTTAAAATACTTTTAGTAGAGAAGAAGTTGGGAAATACGGATAAAACACCACACGGTTTCCTCTTAGGGTCTACATAGTTGTTTTAATTTTTTTTTTATTTAAGCGACTATATAAAATAATTCTATAAGTATACAAAATATAATGGTTATGTTATGTAAAGATATTGTATTTCTTAGTCCTCCTCACTAGGGGTTCCTGTGCCGAGGCGGTCTAAAATTGTTTAGTTATAGTTTATTTGTCTTCTATGTCGTTTTTAGTGTCTTCATTAGAGTGTTTTCGTTGACCTCTTTCAGCCATGTTTTTATTCTTGATTTGTGCTGATTCATTTTTTTATTAGTTTTATGCCTTGTGGAAGAATATTATGGAGTTTAATTGCAAAATAAGTTTATTTTGTTTGTCCGAATGTGGTTTTATAACTTGGTTAAACCGTAGTTAAGCCTAAATTAAATGTTTTACGCCTCTCTCTACAAAAATACCCTTTTTTAATAAAATCTTTTAGTCACCTGAGTTATAAAATTTAACTAATATTGTTTATAAAGTTTTTTTTATTTCTTTTTGTAGTGGAAAAATATGAGTTACATATACACATACATATTTTACAAAATATTATAAAGGTCGTTTTTGGTTATGTATGTCGTGCCTGATAAGGGAGCCACGATTCTTACTTAGGTTGTAAGTTATAATATGTTTTGGATAAAATATTTACTTTTTACTGTAAGTTTTTTTTTTTAATTGTTTAATTTTATTTATTTGTTTTGATTGGTTGATGATACAGCGTAATTCAGAAGGGAGGTAGTTAATTTATTTTTCTATTATATAATATTTTATCCCAAACTCAAAATAATTTCTACTAATAGAAATATTTTACCAACGTGCTTGACTTCTTCATAAATACTTGCATCAACTCTGGCATAATTCAAAAAATTAATTTCGGCAAACCTCGCATGAAAATAAAATTTATTCATGATATCGCTTACGGACTCGTGCACTGCACATAAAACTGTGCGGCGAATGAAATCATTCATCGTGATGGAAATGTGGAGAAGTTTTCTGGCTGACGCGCCACTGCACGCTGCACAGACGAGTGGCTCTATGCCCCGGGGCAAACAAACTTCTTTAGGTTCCTACTATTTCTATATTGTGTGTTCATAAACAGGGGCGTGCGGGAATCATCATTACATAGTATAAAATGAAGTCCCTCAAAATGTATGTGCGCTAAAATCTTTTAAACTACCCAACGGATTTTCATGCGGTTTTCACCAATAGATAGATTGATTCAAGAGGAAGGTTTATATGTATAATACATGCTTATTATGGTAGAGAAAAACCGAGAAATTTAAATATTCATTATCATTATAATTACATAGTATAAAATGAAGTCGCTCAAAACGTATGTGCGCTTAGATCTTTTAAACTACGCAACCGATTTTCATGCAGTTTTCGCTAATAGATATAGTGATTCAAGAGGAAGGTTTATATGTATAATACATGCTTATTGTAGAAGAGAAAAGCCGAGCAATTCAAATATTCAATTCAGGCAGCGGGCAGCGGGGAGCGGGCAGCGGGCAGCTGGCCAGCGGGTGTGAATTTTATAAAGGAAGGGAAATGGCGTTGTGTTTCGTTAGCCACAGCAACGTGTGGCCGGGTCTGCTAGTTATTGATAAATGTTTAAGTTACCTACGGAAAAAAAATATAAATTACATAATACGCATTTATTTGGATAATGTCTGTCGTTAAGCAAAATTACTTGCTAGTTAATGAACGGAGTTCATCTAATGAAGCTCTTAGAATTGAAAGATGCGAAATATTTATTCCGTTCGATCTTTGAGAAGGTGGTTGAAATATAAGTCCAAATATATTGAAATAATGCAAAGAGATCTGCTATGATGGCCGCCCGACTGTCGGCGGACTAATACCTAATGGGCATTGTTTGAATGGTGACCGGCCAACTCAGAATGAAACCAACTCAGAACCACCTCAGAAAGGTCATTAAGAGTGATTTTTAAAAAAATTGGTTAAATAGGTTAAGTTGGGTTAGGGTTACCGGCAATTTTAAAATTATTTTTTCGTAGCTTTTAATGACCTTTCTGAGGTGGTTCTAAGTTGGTTTCATTCTGAGTTGACACGGAACCTGTTTGAATACAGAAAGAATTTGTTTATTATTTAGTTTAACTTCGTTTAGTTAATTCGTTCATTTAGTTTATTCATTAAGCGGTGACGTCAGGAAATTCAGACCCACCCAGCAAAATTTGCGGATAGCACATTTCTTATTTTTCAATATCTTTGCAAAGACCTTATTAACTAATTAACTCCCATTTGGTGTCAAAAAGTAAATGCGGACTGCCAATGCATATTTGGATTAGTACTTTTATTCAAAATTGCCAATTTATTAATATTTTTGCTTGGCGTTTGACATTTCGTTGTGTCAATTCATAGAAAATATCGTCAGCGTTGGCAGCTTATATCGAATTCTTATGTATTCCATGTCAGTATCGATTCGGCTGTCAACAGTGAAACCATTCTAGGAACATCGTTATAAATCATCGGAAGTTACGCCTATCGATCCGATATTGTATCGATTTCACCGAGCTCCTATTTTAAAATTTTCTATTCATATCAATGTTTAACAAGTATTATAAGCAAGAATTATTAGCCTGAAACACTCATCTACATTAAAAAAATCTCCCGAGAAAAAATACATGCCGCCGACGGGACTCGAACCCGCGTCCTTCTGATATCCGGTCAAATGCTCTAACATTGAGCTACGTCGGCTTATCTCCTACCCGCCAAATAATTCAATATACGTTTACTAGTGTTTCATTCAATAGTTACTGCTTATTATATTTTTTTACCTGCAAACAATCAACTTTACTTAAATGAGAATAGCATTGTAAGTGCTAAATCTCTCACTAGGTGGCGTCGAGAAAAATTATGTCTACATTTTTTTGGTGAAATACTTTAACTCGTCAAATATTAATTACTATTTTTTTTATTATTGATAAACTAATATTTAAGACAAGATTTTTAAGCATAGCAAAAAAGGATGAGTGTTTCAGGCTAATAATTATTGCTTAAAATAATTGTTACCCTTTGTGCTAAGCATAAAAATCTTGTCTTAAACATTGGTTGATCAATTAAAAAAAAAAAAAGTATTTACAAGATTTAATATATGCCTGTATGGGCATTTACAAAACAAGTGATTTTTACAATATTTTTTTGGAAAAGTAATCTTGAGGTATAAATGCTAATCAAATTATATACAGCCCGTGAAGAAGGATAGTATGCATTATTCTAACGTTGATTTATTGGGATATGTTATTATAGTCTGTTTGTAACTATAATCCATGCAGTTGAACACACCCACCAATTCTGAGAAAGCATTTCCAACTGTTTGCAATCTAGTTACAATATATATATATTTTTTATTTTAAAACTAGGCGATTCTTGGTTTAAATATAAATGCAATGCTTGGTATTATGAATGCAATTCCCATTTAAGAACTGGCAGCCCCTCCGAATCTTGAACCCTCTTCTGTAAACAATCCTTGTTCAAATCAAACCTTTGTTTGGGCCGATGCCAAACTTCACAACAAAAGGCGCTTCAAATACAAATCACCCTGTAATGATCTGTCTATGGCTACATACCAGATTTAAAGCAGTTTATTTTTTCAGATAAGAATCATAAAAGCATAGTGTATCTTTACGCTATTTCTTCGCTGTTTGAAATCATTCAGCAATCCCAAAAATCATTGTGAGTCAATGTGAAATCATTAAACATTTCCAACAATCATTGTGACTCAGTGTGAAATCATTAAACATTCCCAACAATCATTGTGACTCAGTGTGAAATCATTCAACATTCCTAACAATCATTATGATCAGTGTAAAATCATTCAACATTTGCAACAATCATTGTGAATCGGTGTGAAATCATTAAACATTCCCAACAATCATTGTGAGTCAGTGTGAAATCATTCAACATTTGCAACAATCATTGTGAATCGGTGTGAAATCATTAAACATTCCCAACAATCATTGTGAATCAGTGTGAAATCATTCAACATTCCTAACAATCATGAATCAGTGTAAAATCATTCAACATTTGCAACAATCATTGTGAATCGGTGTGAAATCATTAAACATTCCCAACAATAATTGTGAGTCAGTGTGAAATCATTCAACATTCCCAACAATCATTGTGAATCAGTGTGAAATCATTCGAAATTCCCAACATTCATTGTGAATTAGTGTGAAATCATTAAACATTTCCAACGAACATTGTGAATTATTGTGGAATCATTCAACATTTCAAACAATCATTAGAATCAGTGAGAATTCATTAAACATTTCCAACAATCCAAAATTCGTATTTTTTTAAGGTCAATATGTTGAAGTTTAACCCAATATTTTTATTGCGATCAAACCAGTTCAAAATATAATTAATTAGTGTGGCTGATTTATTATTTTTTTTACACTCGAGTGATAGCTTCCCAAATTTGGGTAGCGATAGCGATAGGTAAGAAGTGATTTTTATGAATAATGTATTTATTTTTAATATCCCGCAATCAGATTATACGTTTAGTCGGTAGCTTGATTAAGCTTTTATCGAATTCCGCAAAAATTCTTGATAAATACCCTTCATGTCACGAATGTTCCTCTCATGGATTCTTAGAATAAAGAATAACACGAGAAGTGCCTTGTTGGCGTGTTTCATGCTCCAATTAAAGGCCACTTTCGACCTATATTTCCATGCAAAATTGTTTTTCGCCATGTTTATGAAATTCAAGTGTGGTGGCGATATATAATTTCAGGCAAGTGTAAGAGAGACCGACCGCTTGCTTAACGGTCTAGAACTGATCTCTAAGTCATGCCTCCATTGTTTCTATTCAAATTTGTACGAAAGCACTTCTAGTCTTATATTCTTTATTCTATGCATAGAATATTTTATACAATGTTTTTTACATCGTGTTTGTAGACGCAATTTTAAATTGTTTTTGAAAAATTGAACAAGATTTGAAAAGGGATTCACGCTTGTCAATATGCTTTTAAGTGTCGTTCAACATAGAGTTAAAACTGCGATTTTTGCTCTAATTTAAACGTCGTGTTTTATTAACTATTCACAATTTTTGCTTAATTATTATCGTTTTTTTAATATTAGCGCGTTCTTTCCAACATTCGTATGTACACATCTCCTTTTCAAACCTTCTTGTTCTTCTTTTTGAACGCTTACTACCTACCTTGCCTTAAAATCTTGTTTCATAGAAAAAAACGAGATATAAAACATTTTTTGTGCTTTCATTTCGTGGCTTATTAACATGTTTAGAGTATCATGAATGCATGTAAATGCACTTAGCTTTTAGCCGCTTCCTCTTTACAATTGTTGTTCTTACCATACGTGAATTGTACCTACATTAAACCAAGTAGAGATGTTTCTACTCGGTATTCTCGTATGTAGATTTTGCTTCGTATGCTTCAACTCTTTACCGGGTAATTACGCTAATAGGGGTAGGTAGTATCTAAAATTTAGCGCACGCCTCTGTGTTTTGTAAAGTGCGCCGTATGCAATGAGCGCCAACAATTGCTGCGGTTGCAAATAATGCTCGGGCGCATCAGCCATGGGCGGCATGTGATATGGTTATTAAATTAATATAATTTGGATCAGAATCAACGAACATTTTATAAATAAACAGGTTCCTGCGTACCTTTGAAAAAAAATAAACAAGTTAATTCCAATTCTTTTGAATGTAGCTATAACTTTGTGGTAATCCATTATAGATAAATTAAACAATGTTACTTTGTTTGAACCACTTGTATGTTTGTTTGAAGCCGACCGGTTTCGGAACGACTGTTCCTTCCTCAGGGCAAACGTATACTGATTTGAAAGTTACAAAATAGTGGGTGGGTACAATATATTATTACAAAGTGTTGTGCAAATTATTACAAAGGTGGAGGTGTGGCTAGGCTAGGGATTATTTAAGAGTGGGGGTGGGGGAACATATCCATGATTGGGCTATAAGATAAATTTGTAATTTTATACAAACAACAAATTTTATCTTATAGCCCAATCATGGATATGTTGAGATTATATATATATTATAAAATAAAATAAAATATATATATAAAATTTGTAATTTTATTCAAACAACAAATTTTATCTTATAGCCCAATCATGGATATGTTCTCCCACCCCCACTCTTAAATAATCCCTAGCCACACCTCCACCTTTGTAATAAATTGCACAACACTTTGTAATAATATATTGTACCCACCCATTATATTGTAACTGTCAAATCAGTATATGTTTGCCCTGAGGAAGGAACGGTCGTTCCGAAACCGGCCGGCTTCAAACAAATATACAAGTGATTCAAACAAAGTAACATTATTTCATTTAAGTTAATTCCCGTTTATTTCAAATTAAAAAGCTACTTCTAATAGATTTTTTTACTCATTTTCGTTACATGAAAGAGTTTATGCTAATATTTTATTATTGTTTTTTTTGTTCCTAAGCGAAAGATACATTTTCACATTATAAATTTTTATAATACGTTTATATTCGTGTCCGAGCAGGCTTTTACTGTATTCACATATTACTATGTATAACTATATGGGACGTGTGGGCTTGCGCTATCCTTCCCACATCCTGGAATAAAAATTATAATTGAAAGCAATATTTTTATGGCCAAAAAACAGAACTCTTTTTTCTCCCAATGCGGCATAAGAGTTTTGCACTTTGCAACTGTTCCCGGATGAAAGAAAAATAATGGACTGTGATTTTCGAGGCACATATCCGATTAAAACATAAAATAAAGAAAAAATCTATAAATGCCTGCAATAAAAATTTTATTGGAAACAAATACTCCATTTAGCCCACTAAGTACGCGCTCTGTCTCACTTTCACTCGCCTGACATCGTATAATATACGATGAGATATTATCTCCATCCCATTTAAATTTAAATAATAATAATATAATAATATCTTTATTTGGAAAACAAACAGCTTTACAAAGATACATAAAAAAGAAAGAGTGCTAAAATAAAACAGTAAGCCTAAAAACATGTTTTCGCTGATAATTTTGTTTTTTTTTTTTAGTAGCTAGACAAGAAAAACATAAAGAAAAACTAAGAAAAAAATATAGTAAGAGAAGTTAAAATAAAACATAAAGAAAAAACTAAGAAAAAAATATTTACGAGAAGCAAGTATTTAGCTTAAATTTCGAAATCATGTTGAAACACAGTTAAGTACTAAAATTTCAGGCCCGAGTGGCCAAATATTTTGATTACAAAATACATTTACAAGACATTTACATCTACTTTTTTATTCCGTTAATTTTCACAAAATGGTAAAAATAACTAATGGCGTACGCTCGTCTATTGTAGAGGGATGTTTTCCGGATTCTTTTAATGGAAGGTCTTTATAACTTTGCATTCATCCAATATATTACTTGACCAATTAGTGGCTGACTTACAACGTTTTTCGCTTGTAATGCTGGTAGTTGGAGTTTTAAAACATTCTCGGGTTATACGTTAATTACCTGAGGATTATTAATTAATTACGGGCCTTTCTTAAAAACAAGTATGTTTAATGCAAAAATACAATTATGTATAATAGAAAAATAATATTCTATGGTCAATTTCTGTTATCAATTTTTTACGTGATAAACATTTTTTACACAATAAAATTCTAGAGCGATGTAAATCTATGTTTGTATGTGCCTTCAATGTAAGGCATGCGTCAGTAGAAGCCAAGACCGATCATTTTCGATGAATCAAAAATGTTAAATATTGTATCAGTAACAGTCTATTTTCAATTTGGGTGCCGTTGCCCGGGTTTATGGGGTGAGATTCGTAAAGGTCTTGGCGGCGAATGCGTATGTCCACCTGCTGCCGGATCGAGAGATACTGTTTGATGGAGGCATTTTGATCTATCCAGCCGGATTCCCTTGCATCGCAGTTGGAGGGATGAATTCATACGTCCGTCTCTCTTGGACATTCTGACCCCCAAATTCCTACCCACCCCTCACAACTTCTTCCTCTTCTTCCTATCCTTAAAAAGACCCTCCACAATAGCGATGTGTAGGTTCAGCTGGAGTACCTATGCTCTTGAACTCCGGTTCTTTGCGGGAAGCGGATTCTACTACTACTCCTTTTTCACATCGACTTCTCCCAGCGAAACCGGTCTACGACTCGGACCCAAACCTGGAATTCGAAACCGGACCACTCGTGAAGATTCTTGTCCGGGTTCGAATTCTTGTGCGGGTCCTATCTGGATCCGGCTACGGCTGAACCCTTGCGTCTCGGTATCTGCAACAGTACCCAGTCCGCACCAAAGAACTCGAACCCAGAACCTGTTCCTAAAACTTGAGTACTTTTAAAAGGAAGCAAGCCTCGGAGGCCTCCGAAATGCAGAACACACCCATCTCTACTCCACACAGCATCTCCTAAAACGAAATAGGCCCTGATTGAAATTATTTTCCTTGGAGCCTCCTGTGTCCTGGTGCTATGTAAAAAAATAATAATGGGATACTAAAGCTACCTCCATGGTGTTTTCCTTAATTTGTACGTTGGGAGACTGCCAAATAATGATCGGTTCCTATCGCTCTGATCAAAATTTATACCTAACAGCTTGGACCTCTGCACAACAACTTTAAAACCCGACTGACAAGAATATACAAATGAGTACCTGTATTTTTATATCGTAATGTAAACCCCACTTAATTCACAACATTTGTAAAAAATAACATTCGATCGAATTGTTTAACCTTTACGACATTTTAGTTTATTTTATAACTTCTTTTACTCTCGTAGCTTGACCAATTTTTTATTTTACTCTCTTATTTATCAATTTCAAAAAAAAATTATTACATTATGTTTAACTACTCAGGCCTCGAGCCTATTTTGTCGGAAGGACAAATTATTTCGGCATTGCAATAAAATCCAAATAAATCGAAGTATTTCTGGACGCGTCCAAAAACTAAAAACTGATTTATAAAGGTTATTAACTACGCTTATATTTTTTTATAATTCGAAATAGACAATAGATGAAAAAATAAAAATGTTTTAAAAATGGTTCACCTTACGTTTTTAATTAAAATTACTGGTAACGAAAAAAAATTAAAACGCTAACATATTTTATTAGCTAAAGTTTTATAAACATTATGACTAACTCACTTTATTTTCGTTTCACGTAAAAATAAATAATAAAAATTTGCCAAAATTTCATAACTTTTCACATTCGGTGGGAAACTTTATATCTAGGTATACTGAGAGTGTTTTCTGCTATATCTTCCACTCTGAAACAAATTTTATTTCAAATTAATAAATTGAACAAATCAATTAAATAAAATTAAATCAATTAAATAAAATTTACTGTTCACTCCGGAATTAGAACCGTGCCCCTCGACCACGGAGGACGTCGGTGGTCAAAAAAATAACGATAAAATAACGAAATATTGAAGAATCTACGTTAAATTAAAAATATCATTTTCATTGTTAGTTTTTGGGATGTTATGCCGTGTTGCGCTATCTCCTTCTTTAGCCGACGTTTCGGACAGCGTTGCAGCGTCCATAATCAGGGCAGATCTGACACATCGTCTGATCTACCGGATCTGCCCTGATGATGGACACTGCAACGCTGTCCGAAACGTCGGTTAAAGAAGGAGTTGAACACATCGTCAGATCTGCCCTGATGATGGACATTGCAAAGCTGTCCGAAACGTCGGGTAAAGAAGGAGATAGCGCAACACGGCATAACATCCCAAAAACTAACAATGAAAATGCTTTTGGCCGTGAAAATCTAAAAATAAAAAAAAACTTATTTAAACCTATATATTTGGGGTAAGAATAACCTCGTCGAATTTAATGTTTCAATGACCCAATCATGTCAGTCTGATAACGTCTAAACGGGATCGAAATGATAATCTAGTCTCCTTCAACGGAAGCATTCTTCCGAACAGGACCTCCATCGATATGCTTGGTGTAACTCTAAGTGACCAGCTCAGGTATGGGGGCTCCATCGAAACCAGAGTTACATATAATTAAGTTAGCCTCTCAGAAACTGGGCGTACTGTACAGGGCCCGCAGATACTTTAATAGTACACAACTGCTAACCCTTTACAATTCGCAAGTGCGCCCCACGGTTGAATTTGGCAGCCACCTCTAATCTGGAGCTCCAAAATACCTAAAAAACCCTTGACTCTGTGCAGAAACGAGTGGTCCGTTTGATAGATTCTCCCATCTTAACAGACGGATTGCAATCTTTAGAGCACAAGCGTCAGGTGGGAATGCTGTTCTTGTTCTACCGGTATTACAATGGAAAATGCTCCGAGGAACTAGCGTCATTGATCCCCTCGGCACCGGTGCATAGTCGGGAAACACGCCAAACACGCGCCCAAAATTGTGCACGGTTGACATTAGTCAACAGCTCGGCTGTGTAACGATTTGCCGGCCTCTGTGTTTCCTAAAAAAAACACTTTATCTTGCATATTCGATGCTCAACTGATTCTAGAACCTAACACTCAATTGTATCATATTTTATAAGTATCTACTTAAATGTAATTTGTGAATCTTAACTTTATTTAATACTGCGTAAATGAATCACCATGTATAACTTAAATCAATATAAATTAAATCTGTCAATTTGACTGTCTAACTAGGAACCTTCCTAATTGGACAGTCAAAGCGTCCTTAAGCCTCGATGACACACGGCGAGTTTACAAGCTACTATCTACTAAATTTAAAAGCGGGTGAATCGGCGAGTGAGATTGTCATGATGACACACAAAACTGTCCACTCGCTCAGTAGCTCGCGACATTTTTGTAGGAAACTGGACTCGCACGTAGCTGCTAGCGCCAATAGCGGAAATAACGTGAACTAATCCTTCAGACAGTTGACAGTCGAAATCAGCTGGTTTTTGGCAGCCATATTGGAAACACAAATAAACCAATCACGAGTCGGCTTGTAGCGTGTAAAGTTGAGGACCTTTCAACTTCTTTCCGTGGATTGTCAACAATCTGCTAGTTAGCAAGTAACACGATGACACTGAGCGAGTTTACTAACAGATAGTGAAATTCCGAGATAGTAGCTTGTAAACTCGCCCTGTGTCATCGACGCATTATACTGTTAATATATTTTTATAACAAACAAATAAATAAATATTGTGACATTATTTCGAAAAGTCGATATTTTGACCAGTCCCCAAACTTACCCAAGCACCAACAACCGAATTAGTATGTTTAATATATGACTGATTTTGGAACAACATTACTACTTGTAACTTGAAACTAAAATAAAACTAGTTATGAAAACTGCAAATCGTTTCATTGCGTCCGCTTTCCAACTTTTCCCTATAATTGTTTAATTTTTCCCGTAGAGCGTGCAACTTTGAGTGCAGCGGGGTAAAATTCTCGCAATAACGTTTGGGTAAGTTCGCCCCATCTGGCGGGTTCAGAACTGGCAACTGGGGTAACTAATACCCGCCGGCCGGGGTAGTATTAGCACCGGAAATGTTTGTTAAGTCCGACGCAAAGTTGCCGCATCTGTTAACAAGTTACCCCATCTGTAGTGCGACTGCTAAACTTGCGCACGACGGGTTCATTATGATGAGATAAAAATAATTATATTAATTAATCAAATTTATAATTTAAGTACTTACTACAAAAAAGGATAAAAAACGATCTTGAAAATTTGAGCATTATTTGCGTTACTTTTCTTATAGCGGTTTCTGTCCAATGTGTTAGGTTAGTAGTTACATTACGTTAAGTTTAGTTTTTTATAGTTGATTCATGACAACAGCTCTAGCAAGGTAAAATCGACAATTTTATCGGATCATTTTGCCTCTCCACAGTCGATCAATAAGGGTTGATAAGATAACTTTCGGTGACTTCTCATCGTTCGCTAATATGATTGCATATATAGATAGATGTATTCGACATCAACTCTTGTTTGTATGTTAACGATCTGCAGTTGTCGACGATGAGAAGTTACTGAAAGTTATCCTATCTATTCTTATCGATCGATTGTGCTTGGGGGGCAGGACTCTCTCGGCCCATCGCCTTGCATCGCAGTGGGACGGATGGATTCATACAGTACCTTAATCCTTCATAGAACCGCATCTCCTTCCTTTCGTTTAAAAGAAAGTTATTGTAAAAAAAAACGATTTTTAACCCATTTTGGTTGCTGAAAAAATATAAAAAAATCATTTATATAATCGAAAAGGTCAGTTCGAAAAATGGACATTGTTTGCGTTCTCTGTATACTCCATAGTTTCCGGTTACCTACCGTATATTTTTTCTTGTTTTATAAATTTTTCGCAACAAACAAAACTGTTTCGGAAACAGCTTTTATGTGTGGAATTTATTTGTAATCGCTTATCACAATAATATTCAACGAAAAGACGCTGTATTTTGTATGAGAAAAAGATTTCGAAATGGTTGCTTTGAAATCTTGAACGAATCTTAGTCGAAAAGCTAGTAGGTTTAAAAAATTCACGATAGCATAAAGTCTATTTTCTTATCTACTAGAAAGGTAGATCTCATTCATTCTTATCCCCATCAAACATGAATGGTTCCATAACATTACATTATTGCCAAATGGTGCAATTCGACTCAAATGGCCATAAAAGCTCAACAAATCTATTTCAAGGAAGCGTGAACAAGTGAACGTACGTCTCCCATCGTTTTAAATTTTCCCAACCCATGAATAAATAATGCAGTATTATACCGATGCAGTTTGAGATTCGGGCCCTATCCTGCAGTTAATGTACAAATTAATGCACACATTGCACAGTACGTGTAGCCATTTCACATCTGGGCGGGTTCGATTCCGTAACTTCGTCTGGTATTTTAATTAGATTATGGAGCGTAAGAGGCTGTGTTACATATATAATACACATAATTATTAATAAAATTAAGTGGATTTAATTTGGTGACTTAGCAGGGGTGCCGGGTGATATTATTTGCCATTAAAATAAGAAGTACCTACCTAACGATTAAGACGGTTCTTCTAATAAATAAAAACCTTTTGGGGAAATAAGATACGATAAATTACATAGGATTAGGTTAAGGTTTCTTTGGGAGAGATCCTGTTTTAACACGACCGTTTTTCATTTCGTCTTTCTGTAAATTCCGCTTCAAGGTGATGGCAAGGTCGTTTTAATGATTCAGTAAAGATTATTTTTTAAATGTGCAATCGTCGTGTTTATTTTGACTTTCTTATTCGCATTTTTTTTTTTCAATATTATAACATTTTCCTCCCTGAAGAAAATAAAAATGGATGTAACACGAAATGTATGATTTATAATAATTAAGTAGATATTTAAAGCACAGGCTACACGTGCAATACTTTTACCAATGATCGTGATCCATCAATATGGATCGGAATACTACCCTAGACGTTCAATATTTATTTTGATCCGCAGAAATGTATTTCATATCGTGATCTTTATTGATCTTGAGACTAGCTTGATGATCACAGGATTTCTAGATTCCTGAATTCCGGATCCGGATAATTATTGAACGTGTAGCCTACGCCTCAATATTTATCACCATCCGTGGCTTCACGATACACTGCATCTCAGACGATACAGGCCCCGAAGAAAATTATTTTCCTCAGGGCCTCCTGTGTGGAGTTAATGAAAAAAATAATAAGGAATTCAGGAATCTAGATATCCAGTAATCCGTATTGTGATACGTCAAACGGCTAGCCTACACATTCAATAAAACCACGATATTTGATAAATATTATCGGATCACAATAAATATTGAACGTGTAGGGTTCGCCTCTACATGTTCATGAATTCAGAGGACATTTTGGTTTTGATTTATTGAATAATAGAAAATTAGAAGCGGATATTTTGGACACGAGGTCTACTATTCTCAGAATTACTAGTATATCCTATCATCGTCTTGCTGCATCCCACATTCTCAATAATTCAAGCTTCCAGCTGTTTCGCTGATTTTGTCTTATTAAACATCCCCTTGGCGGACATTTTTATTGCTGCACGATTTTGCCGCCTTTTTCGCCTGCACTTTAAGCGGGACATAGCGCGCCGTTTGTATATATCTCCTTATTTCCACCATGGTATCTCCCCACCAGCTAGTAGCGACTTCTAGCTAGTCCTCTGCTCCGAGCAACTCCGCTATCGGGGAGATTTATCTGTGACTTGCGCTACGGTCTCTCGATTAGCGCCAAAACTTTTCAAAAACAGCGGATTTCGCGAGAGTTTAGCTGGAATTCTTGGACGTTCTCCCTCCATTTTTGTTTTGGCTAAATTGGATTTGTTTTGGGAGAACGTTCTAGAGAGGCGTTTTAACATTAAGAAATGTTCTAATATTTCATTCAGCGCTATTTTATAATAATACACATAGGTATACTTACTTGATAATTATCAAGTAAGTGTACATGTATTATATTTATTGAATCATTTCATGATTTGCATATCTCGTTAGAAGCAAGCTCAAAATACGGACATATTGATATGGTTTTTGTTAGCAACTTCGGGAAACTTGCCTATATTATGTTAAGTTTATTACGCAATGTTAAATTTTAGAAAAGATTTTTAAATTAAAAAATTGGGCGCGTCTTTTGCACGAAAATCATTATAAAGGTTTTTTAAAATAAGATAATTGCGAAAATAGAAATAAACGTCACTTACCTTTCTAATCCACATAGCTTTACTCGTGGGCGTAGGTACGGTGCGGTGGGGCAAAGTGGGGCGTTTGCCCCACCCTGGCTGGCCGATGCATGACCTCTGGGGTTGTCGATCGAGTTGCGTTTTCAAATTTACAAGACTTCATAGAATGGTTTTTTCCTTCTTCCATCCTTATTATTTGTATTCATAGAGCCTAAAGTAGGTAGACTGGGGACGATTGAAACATGTTATGATTGAAACATCTCAATTTACTCGAAAACTATAATACCTAAGAGTGTGATACAACACTCGAAACTCCGTCAGGTCTGTTGGGACGTTTCTACAAAAGCGCAGTAGCCGGCGAGTGACTCAATCGTGCATAGGGGACATTATTGAATTTCGCACTAAAACGTAAATATTTAAGACATTATTGTTTATCTTATATCTCATTTTACTCTCGCAGCTTGACGAAATGTTTCATTACATTATCTTCTTTATATATTTAAGAGTGTTTATAATGCATTTGCGTGGCGTTAATTTCTATTTAAAAGGCATGTTTTTGACTTTGAAGCAGAAAATGCAGCGTGGGGATGTTTGAAACAACTCGTGTGGGGATGATTGCAACGTTTCAATCATAACCATGTTTCAATCGTCCACACTGAGAGAAAATTTAAAAGTTATAATGAAAAAAGGTCAGAAATTTAAATCATTAAGTATTATTCAAATTCAAATTCAAATCATTAAGTCTAATGTATTTCTGTGATCTTGAATGGTGAACTTCTGTGATCTTGGTTGATGAAGTCGATCTCATCCGACCACATTCGACGTCACACACCCTCACGTGATAATTTCGTAATAACATATCTTTATTGATTTTCTTACATGTATAACTAAAAAAATCAACGTTAATAGTATACATTGTTTTATCAATTATGTAAGTACAGAACAACAGAGAAAAAAAATTATGTTATGAAGAAAGTGAGTTCCCCTTCTCAAGAAACCGAGGTTGCAAACTACGCTAAAAAAACAGCCAACATTTACCTATTTTGGGCTATCTTCAAAAGATTTAAGACAATTGGCATTTGATTTGACCACACAAGGCCAGATTCATGGTACACAAATGGGATGGCCGGAATAGAATGGCTCCGAGGATTTTTGCGCGCCATCCAGAATTTATTATCTATAAGATGTGCCCAAGCCACGAGTAGGTATGGCACAAGCAACAAGTTTTAATTGACATAATGTTGATGAATTTTTCAACAATTTAGCGAACGTTATGGATAGTTTTAAATGTGAACCAAAGGACGTCTATAACGTAGATGAGACCGGTGTCACAACTGTTCAAAAACCTAATCGGTTTATAGCCAGGAGAGGAACTCGGCAAGTAGATGCAGTAACGTCGGCCGAACGAGGAATTTTCATAATTGTCTGTAGCGGCAAATGCAATTGGCAACTCAATTCCGCCGATGTTCACATTTCTACGTATCAATTAAGCCATTTCTTAAAAGAGAGTCCAATTGGTAGTATCGGTACCACGAACAAATCTGTCTGGATCATGGAGGAACGAATAGAGCTTCCTCCGTGGTCTGGATACAAGAAGAAGATTTTACCAAATTTCTTATTCATTTTCAAAAATTCACCATTTCGTCCTTAGATCGCAAAGTTCTTTTATAACTTGATAATCATTCATCGCGGTCGAATCCTACGAAATCAAAAAAGAATATTATTTTGTAAAATCAATATTTAGTCTTCAAACCATTCCAAAATGAACAGGCAAAAAAAAACTACACCTAGAGACTCCGAAGAAGAAACCACAAACAAGATGACCAATGTATAGGAAAAGGTGCACTGGAATCCGAGGACAAAAATATGAAAAAAATCACCCTTCACATTGATAAAAAAAGTGCTTCGTAGTCTCCACTCTTGTCTACTTTGGTTTTCTGTATATTTCACTTCTACCGCATGTGAATTGCACATCCAGATTTTTCTTTTCTTTTAATAGATAATATTTACTTGTTTAATAGATTTTAATGCCACTTAACAGATTATTTAAAAAAAAAATCTAAAATATTGCGATATTTTGTATAATGATGTCACATCCCAAACCATAAATTCAATAAATTTTTATTTTATCGACTTCTTAATTGTTGAATTTTACACACAAAAAATGCTCTTAATTCAGAGGTAAATTCTACATTGTTATGATTGAAACAGTGTGATGGTTGAAACAAGCACTTTTGTATGAAAGCAAAAAACTTATTTTTAATACCGTTCTATTCTGCTCCAGGGTAATATCGCAGTAAAAGTATGTTGATTATGCCAAATACTCATAATAAGTATAACTAAGAGCACGTAAACATTAATAATAAAAAATATATTTAAAGTTGTTTCATTTCAAGACATTTATGTTTATGATTTTTTAAATACTTGTGATATGTTTAATCACTATTCATGATCTCATTGAGTACTGTTTTAATAATGAAAATGTTGAACATTGATTAAAATTATTCCAATTATTCCATATATATTTAGAGTGTTTCAATTATCCCCACATACTGTTTCAATCGTCCACACTATGGGGATAATTGAAACAGTTTTCCGCATGGTCTTTAAGTGGTCATTGTAGCTTACCTGTACGAGTTGTGGCCATACAATAAATTTAATTTGATAACTAGATAGATCATAGAACATCTGGTATAAACATCTTTTCCATAAATACATAAGAAATATTACTACGCCTAGTTAAAGTAAAAGTGTTTCAACCATCCCCAGTCTCCCCTATGATATGTTGTAGAAGCCTACTTTTTTCTCTAGAATTTTATTTTTTGCCCCACCGTAAATCAAAACCTGGCTACGCCCATGGCTTTACTTATAGTAATCCCAGCGAGAGATCGTACATGAAGTCATCATTCTAGTACAGGCAAGCTCAACGTGTGGCCCATGCCCCATAAGCGAGGGCCCAATTGACGATTTTTTGCGGCCCAAAATGAAGTTTTCAGCTTTCTTTGTTTTGGATTTTGGTACTTAGGTATATAAAAAAAAATGGTTCACGTAAATTTATCATATTTATATTATATTTTGTGAAATTAGAACTTTCTTGTTATTGGACCTCGTACTCTCAATTCAGTTCCCCTGTTCTAGTATCTTCTGTCTTTTTTGTTTTCAAACAAACAAATGGGAATAATATTATTATATTATTTAAAAAACAAAGGCGCGCGAGAAGGAAGAGGACGAATGTCGATGACAAGTCAGGACGAGCTCTCGCTGGTTCTACTAATGCATTATTTGAGAGTTTTGTACAGATTGGTTTTGGTTCCTTCAGATAATTTTGTGTTTAGGGGAGTGGGTATTTTATCGGACTACGAATGGTATTGGACAAGTACTGTACACGTCGTAAGCCTACCCTACTAAAGAATTAATAATTAAATAAATTTCCTTTAATTCCAGGTACGCACCAAATCCCGTGACAGCCAATCCAGCGACAGTGCTGCCACCGCCATTCCCATGGCGGTATTGCGCGGCGTGGCCGCAAGACGCAATGCTCCCGGAGCAGGTAACATGCGCGGCCATCCCCACCAGAACCAGAACCAGAACATAAACCAGAACATGGGGCAAAACATGAATCAGAACATGAATCAGAACATCAACCAGCAGCAGCGGGGGCCCCAGCACCATCAGCATCAAGCTGTTCTGGAACATGATGAGAACCTTTCGGATAAGGAGATATTTCCCGGGTCTGGGCAGCATCACGGACATCACCAGGTAAGATTGGAACATAATAATATTTTTTTTAATTATTGTAGTACTTATAATACTATAATATATAATTATATTAACAATTTTTTTTTTTTTCATTCTGTGTTAACACAAAACCAAAAACGCTCTACTAAGACAATATCAGATAAAGGGCTCGGGCGCAGATAATTTCAACCTGCATTTTGTTAATTTCAAGATATGTAGATCAATTTTAAACTTTGAACTTATCCAAATCAAAATAAAATAATATATTTTTTAAGTAGTTCTCAATAACATCTGTCAAACAAAAGTACCTACATAATTTAAACTTACTTCGTAACTAGGATACGCCACAGCGGTAGCTATAACAGTGCCTTGCACTAGGGGAAAAAATAACTTAATTTTTAAACATCCAAAAAATGCATTCCTATTTAACACTTATTTTTCGATCGGTTTTAGCAAGCGAGAAGTTGAGTGTCTTGTCAACAAGAAAAGTTTATTGATTATTATAAATGACCCGCAAGTTTTTCTTTGAGCAGTCTACATTCTATATTGGGGATATCCTTCAGTTGCTGACCCTGTGCAAATGGTAATCGTACCCCACCGTTGAATTTGGCAGCAACCTCTACTCTGGAGCACCAAAATACTTTTAAAAAACCCTTTAATCTGCGCAGAAACGGTTGGTCCGTTTGATAGCTTCCCTGATTTTAACAACTGGATTGTAATCCTTAGAGCTCATGTGTCAGGTGGAAATGCTGTCCATGTGTTACCGGTATTTCGATGGAAGATGCTCTGAGGAATTAGCGTCTGTGATCCCTTCGGTAGCGTTGCATATTTGGGAAACATTCCAAACGCCTGCCCAAAATTTGTACACTGTTGACATTCATGTCACATGAGAACGGCTCGTTACTACGGCTCCAACTTGGCAGTGGAACGATTTGCCGAAATCTGTGTTATATAATAAAGTCTGGATCTCTGTCAGAATCAATGAACGTAAAATTATAAACAATTGTGTCTTCTGCTGGTCGCATGTAACGCTTCACCAAAACATTTTCAAATAAATCTACTTACGGAGAAAACAATGATAATAATAATAATATTTGGATGATTTATATAGCGCCGTTTTTGTCTCGAGGGCGCTGTACAAACTTACCATACGTGCCTAAAATCTAGAAAGACTACAAGCTAGACAAACAATTAAAAACAACTTATGGCTAAAAATTGCATACACCGGTTCATTGATCACCGATACGAAAATATATGTACAATATTTTGACCAATGAACGCGATGCTGCCTAAAATGAATTAATACAGGACCATACTTACCTGGGAGGTCGCTTGAAATTAACACTGTATGATCTTTGGCTATTGGTCACGGACCCAATCGTTCAACCAAATGCCACCGTTGTTAGATAGACAAAGATAGCGTATACATATTTTGTTGCCATAGATGGCATTCTCAACTCAATTTTGATGAAAATTAATATTGACACAATCTGCAACCGAGCCCTTCAGTTGCAGCTAAGGTTGTAGTCATGTAGAAATACCTTTTGACAGTTTGGGTCTATCGAAAATGAATAGAATGAAAACTGATATACCTATTAGGTGTGCAAGACTTTAACTGATACCTTCTTCAGAGCGTGTTTTGGATGTCATATATACAGTGTACACACACAGACTTTTGAGACAGTTTGTGAGCGGATCTTTGTTTCTGTCGCTGAGAACTCCGTTCTAATTGACGATCCTGTTACACCTTTAGTCATATGCAACTAATGGCTGTTTCCATGCATGCATTCCGTTTTCCCGTGAAACAAATGGACTTTTTTTATACACGACTACAAACCGATCCGCACATAAATCTGCACAAAATACAGCGTGTGCAAACAGACGTATAACCAGAGGTATTTGAGGTATCTTTAAAAAAGTATTCAAATGATCTTGTGCTTTTTTAAGCAAAAAAACTGATTTATCTGATATCACTGATATTATTACTATTATAAAATACCATATTTTCCCTAGAAAACTACCCAAATTAACAATTATTGTTATTATCTACATTATTTATTAAACCTTTAATATTTATATTTCCCGAGTACCCGAGTTATTGATGTGCTAGTGTCAAACCGTGTGCGCTATATTCTCATGACTTGGCTTATTTCAATATGTATGGCGAATGTACGGCGAGGGACATGCTGAAATAGGCCAAGCAATGAGAGTATAGCGCGATTGAGTCAACCCCATTCAACTTGAATTTATTGGTAAATTTTACTAAAGAAAACGTAAAGTACTAATTTTCTTCTTAAACACACAAATCCAATCCAAAACTTCCTTTTAAGCTTATAATTGGTTCAGAAAATGAAAGATGGCGCCATAAGTATAAGGTGTATAAGTTACGGAAAAGGATTCATAGATATCATTACAAGATTTTATTGTGGAAATTGATTCATAGATGTCACTAGACGCATTTATTGTATTTTGTTTCTAACCATTTGTGATAAAGCGATTCTCTTGTTTTCTAAATCAATTACATTTATCTACATAATCTAAAAGAATTATTAAAACATAGCAGTTTCCTTACAAAGTCGTATCAACATAATGAACAGTAAGGTGGGTCATTTAAAAAAAAATGATAATTTTAGATTCTGTTACCGATAAAAGGGTGCCAAATGGGTTCAAACCGACGTGTTTAATTTTTTTTAAATTTCTGATACGATCTTCTTCCTCCGGATTCACTTCAAAGTTTTGAAAATTTTCATTTATAGAGGTATTTTCTAGTGCGTATAAAAGTTACTACGAATCCTTTATACTATATTTTTTTGTAATTTTCTATGGCAAATATGGTACGTATTTACGAATTCATTTACAAAAAATCCGAGTTTTGATTATTAGTGGCTCGAGGTGAGGGCGGGGGAAGCACCGATTGCACTAAGCGCAGCGACTCTGCGCAACCGACGTCGGAGTTTGGAGTCAGTATCGCTACGATTCTTTAAGCGGTAGGTCGCGTTGCACAAGTTTTCGCAATGGAACGTACTCGGAATGCGTTAAAAAGTCCCATATTTGGTGAAATTTGCCACGTTAAAGACAATGTTTTACCAACTTATTGTGATGTTATGAAGTTTTTTGAGTGGACCAGGCATCAAATAAAATTAAATCAAGAGACCAAACTAGAACCCAAATTTCAGCAAATAGAGTGTACTGTGACAGCACGAATTGAAGAAATATGGAGAAAGGCTTCTATTCCCATCGTTACACACTCGCGAGTAGAACGCATGTTGAGGTCATATCATTTTAAATTCAAAAACCTTCTTAAGTCACATCCTAAAATACCGGAGAAAAAAATGGAGGGATTCCGTCGCAGAAGTAAAGTGCTGTTTGATATTTCGTCTTGCAAATGCAAAGATTTCAGTAAATGTGACTATCCTAAAGATAAAAATTACCTGTAAATGAACAGAGTTTCATTAGTGACCAACGTACTACACGAAAAATGATAATAGGAAATGTGTATACCGCTACAACAAAACGAATGAAAACTGCGTTGAAAAGAAAACTTCTGAAGCAAAAATCCTTGCGTACGTCTAAAAAGGAAAGCACAGGTAAGCAGCTAAATACCTCTCTAATCGATATTTCCACGTCTTCTGCATCAAATGAATCCGATGGCAATGATGTTTTCAAACCAAATGTTGTATCTCAAATGCCTCAGAAGCAGGCTGCGGTCACTATTGATTATTCTACACTGTCGAAAACTTGTGATAGATATGGAGTTTCGGATAGAGCAGCGGCAGCCATTGCCTCAGCAGTTCTGTATGACATCAAGTCTAATATTCCAGTTATTGACAAAAGTAAACTTCGCAGAGAACGAAAAAAAACAAGGGAAAATATTAAGGCACAACGCATAGTTTTACAAATACCCGCATTATATTTTGATGGCCGGAAAGATAAAACATTAATTATCAGGGAAAAGGGGGGGAGGCATTACAGAGAACTAATCATTGAAGAGCATATTTCAAAGATAAAAGAGCCAGACTCAATATATTTGGGTTATATTGCACCAAACTCTGGCACGTCGAAAGTTATAGAAAGAACAATTGTCAATTATTTTTTAAAGGAAGAAATACCATTTGAACCATCAATGGCTATTGGATGTGACGGAACGAACGTGAACGTTGGAAAACATGGAGGTATAATACGTTTGCTTGAAAAACGTTTGAATAAACCATTGCAATGGATAATTTGCTTGCTTCGCATGAACGAGTTACCATTTCGTAATTTGTTCACACATCTTGACGGTAAGACATCTGGACCTCAAACATATTCAGGGACAATAGGACTAGCTTTAGAAAACTGTGAAAAAAGCCTATTGTTCATTTTCAGAAAATTGACGGAGTGTTGCCTGAATTATTAACTAAAGACCTAAGTACAGATCAGTTATATTTGTATAAAATCGTATCTGCAGTTACGGTGGGGGAATTACCTGAAGATTTAGGCCACAAATCTCCTGGAAAAATGTCTCATGCCAGATGGCTTACACGTGCTAACCGAATTCTTCGTCTTTATGTTGCAACGAAAGCTCCTACAGAGAATCTTATTATTTTAGCAACGTACGTTGTTAAAGTTTATGCTCCGACTTGGTTCAGTATTAAAACTCATCCCACCTGTAAAGATGGAGCACGTCACCTATGGCAGCTAATTTCAGCGTCTAGATACTTATCCCCTGAACTAAAAACTATAATTGATCCAGTCATAGAAAGAAACAGTTACTTCGCACACCCCGAAAATTTACTACTTGCAATGTTAACAGACCCTCACAAGCATATCCGGTAATTAGCTGCGCGTCGTGTTCTAAAAGCACGCAGTAAGAAACTAAGTAAAACAAGGCTTTTCCAACTTCCAAACATAAACCTCGATGCATCATATTACTACGACCTTATTAATTGGCAGCAAAATGTAACCGAACCCCCAATACTGAAGAATATATCGGATGAAGATCTTCAATTATTTGTAGCACAGGGGGGAGAAGGTAAATTGCCTCTTCTGCGTCTGCCATGTGAAAGCAGGTGAAAGAGCTGTAAAGACTGTTACTGAAGCCTCGACTACTTTATGTACGAAGTCTGCAAGAGAAGGTCTTATTAAGGCAAAGATTGAGTCTCGCAAAATAATGCCGAAATTTGAGAGTAAGAAGGATTTTGCTGGTATTTGAATACACTGTCTTGAGATAATGTTAATTATAATCATATATTTTTTTAATAAATAAGTCAGAATATTCTCTCTAATTTGTGTTTTATTGAAAAAAAGTTCATTTTTAATTGTTTATCTAATAATTTTTAGAGATTTAACAAGGGTGGGTTTTTCTCTATTTTGTGAAATTTCAAACTCAATCCGGAGGAAGAAGATGATATCCAAATATTATTAAAAAAATTACGTGATTTTACATCTTCATTTGACACCCTTTTATCACTAACAGACAAACCAAAACAAGTTTTTTTTTTCACCCATACAATCGTGACCCGCCTTAATGAACAGGCCAGAAATATACCCAACAATTTGAGAAATTTTCATTGGACATGCCGTTTGTTTGTTTCTTTAATGTTGTTCAGCATTTTAATTTTTGATTGTTTATTTATTTATTTTCCCTGTCTCTACTATCTGTCTCCTTCATGCCTCATCTATCTGTCTCTGTCTGTCAATGTGTTGCCCACTGTTATATTAAACATGTTTCAAAATGCACTGAACACTTCAAATGTGTACACATTAAAAAATATCTGATCAAAGAAAATATAATCATGCCTAAACGAATTTAATTTTATTTTTAGAAATGATTTTAGATTCCAAGTTTAATATTTAAGATTACACTACGTACAATTTTGATGAAAACCACAAAAATATTGTTGTGTTACAAAAAAAAAATCTAATTTTTTGTTTATACTTCTTTGATTGTCGTTTTAGCAATCAAAATTTTATTTTTAAGTGCATTTTTAAACACAGCCACTATGTATTTTAATGTCCCAATGACAAAGCACCATGTCTTTATCTTCTTTTCTATGATCATCGGTTCTTTACTATTTACTATTCTTCCTTCCTTTTCAATACAAACATAAATATTTTAAATTTTATTTCAGTTCTGAAGCCTAAGCGATTGATCATGTAACGATGATCATAGACTGGATTCAATTGCTTTGTAGAGTGAATATGAATGACACTTGACTTGTTGGGCATGCTTTTAAAATTTATTTGTTTTGATATCTGACAATATTGACAACTTGAAAAATACTTTACCGTACTTTCAAAAAACACATTTTTATTTTAACTACCCAAAATCTACAGAATAATTTGAATCTAACAATCTCCCAAGGGAGTATTGGATTCAATTCTCATAAATCTTCAGATATTTATCACAAAAAATATTAGTTTAAAATGTGAAAGTATAGGAATTATTTTAAAAGGACACCCAACATATATTTGGTACACTCACAATAATTACTATCCACTCACAGATTGGACAAATTTATTTACAAGACAGGTGATAAGTCTGTTATTGTTGTGGAATACTATACATGCTATACTATATAATTTTCTCTCGGCCATACACCCAATTACAGGATGAACATTGAACATTATTGAACACTGCAAATGAGATTTTTTTTCAAGCGATTGGCTTAGGGCATTTGAATTAAAAATATATGTGCATATTGCAAAAAATTACTAACCAACCGATTTTTTTGTAGGATGGTAAATTTAGCAAAAATATAGACTTGAATATATCATTACGCCAGCTAGGTTGTTGTCCACATTTATAAACAATGGAAAAATGTCTTTAGCCATTTTAACTTTCCAGCGTCGATATGAAGTTTTTGGGTTTTTTTCCTTTTGGTGTAGATCTTAATTCAATTTTCCTATATGTCTTTCACAGTTGAATTTCTTGAAATACAACATAAAAAATCATTTACTTACTCTACACTTTTCACGTCAATTTGCAACTACAATAAATTATTAAAAACACTCTTGATTTTTCACAACATGTTTTGCAAATTGTACACAAAATAATTTTGCACAATAAACATATGTTTTTAAACCAAAATACATATATAACTATTAAAAATTAGATATTGACCACGACAAGACAAATTTGAAATTTAAAATATAAAAACTCTTCCGACCAAAACAAGTAATATTCACTAAAATTCTGAAATGATTTTTTGTATTTTCCCAACCAGAAGAATGCATTATTTTTTCTCATTTTATTAGTATAATTCATCAGGACAATACATTACAATATTCACAAAATGATCACATAGCTAATTTAGAAACAAACGTAAGAATATTCACATTCAATTTCAGACCCAAAACTAATCATATTCTCATGTTAACTTCTAGTTCAGACCCAAACATCACAATATTCAATATCAATATGCAAAAATTACAATTTTCTCACATAAACTTCTAGTTCAAATGAACTTTTACGCGTAGTTTGGAGCCAAACATTTCTATATCCACATTCTAATTATTCAGACCCAAACAATACAATATTCTCATATGAACTTTTAGTTCAGAACCAAATATTTCTATATCCACATTCTAATTCAGACCCAGACAATATAATATACTCATGTGAACTTTTAGTTCAGAGCCAAACATTTCTAAATCCACATTCTAATTCAGACCCAAACAATGCAATTTTCTCATATGAACTTTTAGTTCAGAGCCAAACATTTCTATACCCACATTCTAATTCAGACTCAAACAATACAATATTCTCTTATGAACTTCTTGTTCAGAGCCAAACATTTCTAAATCCACATTCTAATTCAGAACCAAACATTAGCATATGAACTTCTTGTTCAGAGCCAAACATTTCTAAATCCAAACCAAACATTACAATATTCTCTTATGAACTTTTAGTTCAGAGCCAAACATTACAATATTCTCACTTAAACTTCTAGTTCAAAGCCAAACCAAAAATATAAGCATTCTAGATTAGAGTTAAACATTGCTACCTATCCACATTTTAGTTCAGCATTCCAATGCCCAACCAAAAAATTTCAATACATTTACATGTAAACTTCTCACTCAGGGTTACACATTACATCAGGTATTAGGTTTTTCATTATAATCACAAAAACCTTCCATGACTCATAAACTTACAATAAAACATTCAATTAGAAAATACGAAGTGTCATTCTTGTGCATAAAAATATTATAATAAACCCCTTTTTCTTTCTGAAAATCAAATCCATTCCTTCTCCCCATACATATCGCCACATGAAACATTCATTGGGATTCTATTTATCTTTAAAATTATTCTTCTAACCTTAATATTTTCTTGGTCCAGAAGAGATTTATTCTCAAATTTAAAAGAACATTCAAAATTACATTTGGTGTAAAAAATTTACACCAATCGTATATTTAAAAAAGAAATCCTGTTTGATATGAGCTATTTTTACCTCCTGTTTTCCAATCCCAATGTCTGTCCCCTTGTGGCTCACTTACCCCATATAAGACTGGCTGAATAGTGACAACATGCCAATACTGATATAATGTAAAACTCTTAACACTATTCAAACAGGCCACTTCAGGATTCGGTACTGGTCTACTAAAGAGTATATTCGACAAAATTACACCAGGGGTAAGGGACTAATAATCATTTATATCCTTATATAACTTTTTTTACATATTTCAATATATTTATATATAATATTACCTTATTTGTTTAAAATTTTATATATATTATTTTTGGATCTAGCATATTGAATATAGGTACAAAAGTATTGTATTATGCAGTAAAATAGCTTTTAAAGTATGTTGTCATGTTACTAGAAAATGTTTATATTAAATTTATAGTCATTTCTGTCGAGTATTACATAGAAAGTTGAATCGGAAATCGCAATCATGAGTAAATGATATATTCTTTAAACATTATGGGGGTGCCTAAACAATCGAATTAACTGAGTTTTTCGCGATTATTTGAACAATTTGTGCTTTTTCAAATGTTATTATTTTTATTGGACTTTTTAAACCCTACCACATTCCATATAATATGACAAACGTAAGACTTTAAATAAAAAACTTTCAACTTAATTGACACATTAAACGAATTATATACATTTAGACTATGTTTTTTCTAGAAACCACACATTGAACATTGTTTGCATTAGAACATAGCACTTATTAGTAGTTACCCACCAGCACATACTATACATCATTATACAACACAAAAACCATTATAATATATTTATGTAAAATCACACTCAGGTAGGTACTACTATACTATTTAATATTTAGTATAACTAACCAACCGTTTCTCTAACTAACTTTACTTTCTTTAAAAACTCTTATTTGTGCTTTCCATTCTTCAATTCAGCTTTCTTCAATGTCCTTAGCAACTTTTATGGCATACTATGATACCATTATTAAAAAACGCTTAATAACACTTATTAAACTATTTGAAACACCAAACACACAAGTTATAAAGGCAGTTTATTTGAGAAAATGATTGTCATCTCATATCTACCCCAGATTCAGAACAATATTACACAGCAATCTCTGGGAAAGAATATGCGATTTCATGTCGGTTTTTTTCATATAAACCAGAATAAGTATATGTGTTTGGAACAGCCAAATAATTCTAGACGTTGAAATCTTTAATAATAATGTTATCTTGATGTTTTGGTGTTTCTTTTATGTACAAATAAAAAAAATAAAACTTATAACTATTTGTAAATACTACATAATTATATTTGACACTTTCTACTAACATAGATAATAGTATAGAACACACATTTTGTTCTGAGCGCACAATTTTTTATATGCATTTGGAATGACCAATCAAAAAATTATTACAAATATTCAATATTTTTTAGGTAGGTACTCTTAGGTTATGTTTTATATATAAAATAATATACTTTTTCAGTATGATTAGCATAATATTTTAATATCTATTAAAATAATCGATACAACCTCAGTATTCCTTTATTATTCAATATAAAATAGATAGCAAAGATAATTGTAGTTAAATTAATTAAAAAGCAGCATTATTTTTATTCATTCCAATTGATTTAGCCAATTTTTGACTGAATGAAACTTAATTTAGAAGATTTTTTTAAACTAATTTAATTCCTTAATATTTTTCATTTGCGAAGAATTTGCAGGATGTTAAAATAGTTCATCGAAAGAGGTACCTATATTATAAAGTATGTGAAAGGGAGATTTGTTTTATTGTTGAAGATAATTGTCATTAATGAATAAAAATAGCAATAAGGGTATTGATTTGAAAAAATCATCACTGCTATTGAAAACGGGAATCTTCAACTGTGATTATGAATCATAAAACTTTTCCGTACCAAAAATCTCACTGAGGAAAATTGGTAGTTTTAATGGTATGTATAATGACGCTAAAGCTAATATTCAAGATGGCTAACAATATTCCAATGTAAAACTATTATTTCCTACAACTTTTAATATCAGTTTTGGCGTTATTTCTCATACAACTAAGATCTTATGGAAATCCTGAAACGCACTCATGGCCAGTAAGAATTTCTGGAAGGTCTCGGGTTTTAACCAAAATCTTCCTACATAAATGCCTAGACGCTGGCTGTCAAGATGGTTGCATAATTTGCTATTAAAGGCTCTATTCAACTATCTATACATTGCGAAAGAAAAAAATGAAATGCAAAACTCAAGTGCATAATTTTGAAAAGGAAGTTTTGTGGGTTTAGAGCACCAAACTTATTTTTCAAGTAGGTACTTCTTTTGTATTATGCATTTAATTTTTTTTTGTCAATGTAGCTTTAGAAATCTGTTGGTTGGGCATTTATATAGAAGGAAATGGGTTAACTGTGTGAAAAGTTCTCATAGAATATTTGAAAGCTGTAACATTTGTACAACTCTACCAGAAAATTAATGGAACCAGATGACAAAGAGATTGGGATTTTTTTACATTAGTCCTCAAGGCCTGTCTCATCTTTGAAGATGTTGTGTGCAGGGTCTTTTTAGGGGAAGGAAGGAGAGGAAATTCTAGGATGGAAAAAGGTATGAGGTTAGGTAAGAATCTGGGGTCTATGTGTCCAGGAGTGACGGACATATGAATCCATCTCTCCCTCTGTGATGGATTGAGAGAGTCCGGCTGGAGAGTTCAAAAGGTCTCCCTCAGTCAGTCTTTCCCGAACTTTCTCTTCAAGATCTATATTCACTCCTTCCTCTCCTCAAAAAGTCCCTCAACATAGCATTCCCAAAGATGAAGCAAATTATTTTCCTCAGTGCCGCTTGTGTGGAGTTAGATTAATGTACTATTTTGACCGATGGATAAATATGAACAAACAATTGTAATCATTTAATTTGTAATAAAGGTGTGATGTTTGGTCTCTGAACTCGTACCAAGCGTGCCAAATAAAATGTTGTCTCATGCCAAATGAAATGTTGTCTCATGCTCCATCAACTTTCTGGTAAGGTTTTCACTAGTCAGTAAATTGGTTGGGTTGGTTGAACTGGGTGTTACAAGAGCGATACAACAAATATGATTGCTTCTCGCTGGGCGTCTGTAGCAGACAATGGGGTCCGGCGTGCCCGCGATCGAAATCACTAAAGAGGGGGCCACCGACGGGAATCTGTCCGGGGACGAGATGGACGGGGGTCCGCGTCGGCCCCAGCGAAGCCCTCACCACACGCCCCAACACATGCAGGTTGGCAGACAGTCTACTTGTTGTTGGTATTCTCTCACTCGTCACCAGTCTTGTGGCCAGCCAGCCAGTCTTCTTCTTTCCTTCTTTCTCAGTGTGGGCGCCCTGCATCTCAAACTCTGGAACGTCGCGGCGATGTCAATACCCATTATATCAATCACCTTGCGTTTACATACCATTTTACAATAACACGTTTACACAATGATTTTGCACTTTCTATTTCTACCTAGCTGGAGATCGGCCGGGTCCCAGTTCTTAGGTTTTGAAGGAACATTTGGTTCCGCTCACTAATTAGAAGGAAAAGGAATCAGGAATCTTTTAGTATTTATAAACAACAGAATTTAAAAAAACCAACTGTCATAACAACCTTCATTACCAACTGAGAAAGAACTACTTGATGCATGTAATTAACATAAATGACAGTAGGTTTTAGTCAAGCTCCGAACCTAATGAATTTGAGTTTTTACCCTATATAGAGCAATAGTAATAAATTTTTAAGCATATTTATTTTTAAACAAACCCTAATGATAATAAAATTAAAGTCACACTTAGACCGGGTGGTTTATTCTAGTCCAGGCGTACATGAGCAACTTACGGCGAAAGTTGACATTTGGTTGCATTGTTACATTTTAAAATCCAGATGTTAGTGGCAACTAATGTTGCTTGCTCCTGGACTTATGAATTTGAGATCGATAACAGATACCTCTCCAAGAGGTCTATACCTATTTACAGTAATGGTTTTGTTTTGTTTTAGGCTGGGTTTTTTTTCTTCTTTGGTCAAAACTTCCCATTTTAACTCCTTTCCATTATTTAAAACCATTCGTTTAACGATTTGTACCAACAATCCATTCCTTTTTTTTGTATTATAATATGTTAGAACAGAGTTCTAAGTATCAAGTTTTGGCAAATCTTGGGTTTTACCTGTGCCCCGGATAGTACATAGTGCTTTAAATTCTTGAAAAGACATCCATCTACATAAGAAAATGAAGAGCAAGCATAAAACTCTCGTAGTCTTGAACTTACATACATTTCTCATTAAGACTGATTCATCAAAATTTAGAGAATATTTTCACAATGACTGGCACGAAACATGAGATCTTCATCTTTTAACCATAATGTTGCAGCATTTGTTTATAATTTATTTTAAAATCATCTTCGTTCTTGCATGGGGAATGATCGATTTAAAAGACATGTAGGTAATTGTGACATCGCCGAGACGTGAGAGAGGCATCAGCAAGTTTCTTTGCAAATCACTAAATGTTCAGCATGGCAATCGATATCAATCACAGAACATTATTTCAGTAACTAAGTCTAAGTGGTGTCCTTCGCTAGTGGCTACTCAACTTACGGATCATGATGTGTCTTCCTAATGATTAAATCAACTTCATGTTGATTTATTTATAGTTAAAAAGTAAGCTTTAACACTAATATAACTTGATTAACAACTATTGTAAATATCTTTCCTTTAATTTTTTTGAAAAATTTGACTGAAACTTCTTCTGAAATATTGAAGGTTGAAATGGAGGAGATAATATATATATATATATGTATACAAACTTACACGAACATGATGGAGATTCTTTACAATTACAGTGAAACCCTCTTAAAAAGTTTTCATGCTTAAGAAGTTTGGTGTTTTCGGTTCCTTGGAGACTGAATGACCCAATTTATCCCACATATAAGGTTTTCCTGTTTAAGAAGTTTTTTCCGGTCCCTTGGAAAACTTTTTAAGAGAGTTTCACTGTATTGTGATACATATTAAGATAAAACATTCAAATGGGAAAAGTAAAATCCTCAGTGTGATAGATTGATAATGAAATATTGTTAGTTTTGAATACCTAATATCTTGGTATGAATTTTTTTTACTATGAGTAATTTTCAGCGAGCATTACTTTTTTAATTTATGAGAAAAAGGGGTACTCTCATACTTGCTAGTCACAATTGTAACAAATTGACTTTATGTTGACATTGTTTTGGTTGAGTACTTCTCTCCATTATGTCCTTAATAAATTTTTTACATCAATGTATCCCGTGAATGCTTTATAAAGAATCTAAGAAAATAACTCTAAAGAGCATTAAAGTGACCTCTAGCAAAACCCATATTTTTTTAACAATACCCATATTTTTAAAATATTAATTTATACGATTTATGGTCGTGGTAGATATTTGATGGAGACATAAAACCTTGAAAAAATGTATTATGTTCATCTGTTTGTAATTGTATTTATATTATGTATGCTCTGTCAAATTAATATTTTATAACAATTATATATAATCAGGGCCGTATTATCCAAAAGGCAGTGAAGGCAACTGCCTAGGGGCCCAGCATCGGCTGGTAAAGGAGCCTTGAGACGTGCATTGCCTAGGGGCCCCGACAGGCCTAATCCAGCCCTAGTAGAGCCATATTGTCCACAAGGCAGTGTAGACCACTGCCTAGGGGCCACGCATTGGCTAAGGGCCCCTTTGGTAAGGGGTCATTTGGTGCATTGCCTAGGGGCCCTGTCATGTTTAATCCGGCCCTGTATATAATGTTAAATAAGTAAAATCTCGTCAAAATTAAAGGAAAGAAATTATTATGCATCCATGTGGAAATTGGTCTCTTTAATTCTTACAATTTTTAATGCACTATTTTTGAAAAATCTTCAGTAACCTACCATCTAACTTGTTCTGTAAAATAAGTTGTCATTTCAAAACAATCAATCTTAAAAATCATTTGAAGATCTTACTTGTGACTGAATATTTTTCAAAGAATTTTCTGATTTAAAATAATTTTACGGTAAGTACCAACATCATAATGTTAACACATTATAATAAAAAATATTTTATTAAGCTATGCACTGCAATTCGATATCATATTTTTGAGCTGAATTGAGTGGTAAGTACTAATTAATGGAACTACAATTTTTTTTGGATTCCATCAATTTTTCAAAGAACTTGAGTAAAATTTACATTTTTTTAATATGTACTAGGGACACATTATTAGAACGGAAGCGAAAACAATAAATATTAATATGTGTTGTTTATGAATTCAATTATTATTAATATCAGAGAAGAATGAACTTGAAGAGGAATTTCCAAAAAGTTGAGATTTCTTAAATGAAATTTATTTTAATTATCATGATCAATAATTATTTGGAATTACGTGTTAAATCAATGATTTAAGTTTTTTCTTCGTTATATTTATGATTTTATAATAAACTGTTTGTTGTACCCAAGTTACACTATATACTTTCGAATTTAGGCTGAGAAACAATATTTTAGATAAGAAAATTTAAATATTGACTTGGATATCGAGAGAAACCCCATGACCTCCTGAGTTATTAATTTAAAGAATAATTGACACTTGTTATAAATCTTTTTTTATTTTTCCTGTCTGACAACATTTTAGGATATTATGGTCTGAGGTCACATTCAGTAAAAAACACGCTCTGTTTAAACAAGCATTCTGAGTTTACCTGGAGACCTGCCGGGTCCCAGTTCTTAGGTTTTGAAGGAATTGCTTATTCCACTAGGAAATTGGAAAGAGCGGGGATTCAAGGAATCTCATTGTATTTATACACAACGAATCTAAAAAACTAACACCACAACAAAGCAACTATCACATTTGCCGACTGAGAGAGAGAATTGCTTGATGTACGTAATTAATATAAATGACAGTAGGTTTTAGTTAAGCTCAGAACCTAACGCCTACAGAGAGTAGTTTTAATTATTTTTAAGCGTATTGCTTGTTGAACAACCCCTAATACTAATAAAATAATGGTAAAAAAGCCCTGTTAAAATAAAGTTACTTTAAAAAATGTATATGGAAATCCAAAAAAAAATGTAGCTTATGTGTAGGTATTTAACGAAATGTACAATATTTCTGCATGTTTGTCTGCCAACAATTAACTAGTTTATATTGCATTTTAGTGATTATTTTACCAAAAGCGTTGCCTTATTGCTTTGTGAAAATATAGGTATAACTTATTATTGTTATCTTATGCTTGCTTAATTTATTTTGAACATTGTACAAAATTTTGCTGTAACTATTTCTGATGAAATGTTTAAAACTGTTTTGCAATCAATTTACAACAAAAATTCAAAGACAAAGCCAAAGAAAACAAAATAATTACTACAGTTATTAATGTTTTAAAAAGAAACGCATTCTCATTGGAACCACGCACTTGAAAGATTTATTTAGAAATGAACGCAAATGTTTTTATTGCCTTGTATTATTTGTGGCATTTGTAATTACATACTTAAAGTGGTTTAATTATAACTGTAAATAAATTAAAAACTTTTTTATTAGTCATTCATTATAATAGGTGACTCATTTTTTAGTCTGTTCGCTGAAAGAGTTTAAATGGGAACCGAAGAATGATAAAGTCTCACTTGAAAAAGTTTTGAATATTTTTTGGTTCCAATTTAAGCTGTAAAATATTGGGTTTCAGAGCACCACTTAAAAATAGAAAAGAGAACTAAATATAAAAATTTCTATTAATTGGAAAATTTTAATTAAAGTATGTTATCATGCTCTAACTAAAGTTCTGTACTCGTCCTGTTATCGTTAAATAAATACTTTCTCACGCCTATTGTGATTTGCTACCGTGCAACCCTCGTATCTTCCAATATTCCAATTTATTTATATACTATTGTAAGAACCCATAATGACAAAATCAAATAAAACCCATTAATTTATATGTATACTGGGTTTTATACAGATTATTCGCACGTGAGTGAGAACAATCTAATTACAAAAACTCAGTCAAGATACATAATAATAGATGAACGAGTTATCCTGGTGTTGTGGATTCAATTTCTCTGCTAGCTAATTCCTCCATCACGACGCAATCCATTTATAATAGTGGTAGTAGGAGTTTTTTTAAATATTTTCAGGTTATTCGTAACCCATTAAAATAATTTAAAGTAATGCGAAGGATAGAAAAAATACTAATGAAAATAAAATATCAGATGATAATATAAGAGGAATTTTGACACTTTTCCACTTTGCGTAGCAACACCCGCAGCAGCCAAACCAGCAACAGACAATGCAACAACAACAGCAGCAACAACAACAACAACAACAACAACAACAGCAACAGCAATACCAGCCACAGGCCGGGCTGCGCATGGGCGAGCAGCAGAGGCCATTACGCGGAGCTCAGCAGCCCCCGGGATACGGGGCGCGGCGGGGCCCTGGTGTCCAGCAAGGTGGACCCCAGCACACGGGGCCCCCGCAACCTCACAAGCGCAGCCGGTGGTTCGTGGCATTGTTCGATTACGACCCGGCCACAATGAGTCCGAATCCTGATGCGTGTGATGAGGAACTGCCTTTTAGTGAGGGGGATACAATAAAGGTTAGTTTTTTGTATTTTATATAATTTCGGATTTATTTTAAACCGTTAGCAGTTATTTAAATAGTTTATTATAAGGAAAAGCGACTGCGAGGAAAATGCTCATGTACGTGCCTTTCATAACATATAGGTACGACATATGATTGTTAGGTTAGGTTTATAGGCTAGTTTTTTTAATAGCTTTTAATGACTTTATATCACTTTTGAAAGGTGCTTATATAATATGATGCAAGGCGTGAGATCTTGGCGAATATGCTTTTCATAACATAATGAATATTTAATTTTCATAACATAACATGTATGACAAGTGAATGTTAGATTAGGTTTATAAGCAAGTTTTTTTTTCATCGCTTTTTAATGACTTTATATCACTTTTGAGAGGTGTGTTGATTTGCGAATGTGTTGAGTTGTCATGGAACCCTGCAAATTCCATCTAGGCCCATTCATCTGGTTACCAAACACACACCAAACGCATAACTTTCATTGGTTCCGCTGCTTTGATAGTACGTGCAGTTTGGTCGTAGATCCGGGATAATCTGTACGCTTCCATACCTTATCTCCCTTGGATTCTATTATTTTGATGTATTCTTAACCGTTCATTTTCCAGGTATGGGGTGACAAAGACGCAGACGGCTTCTACTGGGGAGAATCCCGCGGCCGTCGTGGCTTCGTGCCCCACAACATGGTGGTGGAGGTCGGTGAAGGGGGCGCGGGTGGGGTACCCGGGACGGGACTCGATGGGGGCCCTGGAGGTCCGGGGGGCACAGGGGCCCGCCGGGGTGGGGACCGATGGGAGGGAGCCGGCAGCCAACAGGTTAAACGGATGGTGGCGTTATACGATTATGACCCGCAAGAGTTGAGCCCTAATGTGGACGCAGAGGTAAGAAATAATTTTTTTTTAAATTTATTATGCTTCACTTACATTTTTTTATGTGAATTGGTAATGTGCAAAAGTCTCAACTGCTCCCAACTATCTGGAGCCAGTGAGACTATGACATCCCCAATTTGGGTATGTTGTTAGGCTACAGGTAGTGGAGAGGGGAAGAAGGTGTGGAAAAGAAAGGTGGGAAAGTAACTGGCTATTCAGATCTGGTTACCAAACACGGCAAAATTTCTGAATGCTGGTCTTTCACCAGGATAATACTGGCGAATATCGATCGCCCAGTTGATTAGTCAGACATCTCCAAATACTAAGTTTTGAGATAATGAGGCAAGCAATATTTGAATGCTCACTACAAATCAAATATTATTGACATGTGTCTGTGTTTTTCTGGACCCAGAAAACATTGACATTTTGTTTAATTCACTACAAGTTTTTCTATAATGTGATTTGGTGGTGTTTGTGAGTAATCTGAGTTTTGTACCAGATAGGCACACTCTTACATATAACTGCATACTCAACTCAAATTTCGATTTTTGGGGGATGTTAATCGTAAGTTAAATCTTAAGAGCGAATAACCAGCAAATTTAAATTCAGATTCCGACGTCAGCGCTACACACTCGCTAGCGGGCATTTTTAGAACTAGAGTTCGTTCCGCTCCAAGCTTGGTTTCAAGATCCACTAGCTCACGCGCTAGGACTGTATAGACGCCACAGTATGGGTCAGATGAAGATGTTAAATTCTCGCTTCCAGAATTTTGATGAGTAGGAGTTATTTGTAATTTGTATATCGAAGTGCATAAAAATAAATAGATACAAGTAAAATGCGTAAACCCAGTAGGTATTAAGTAGATACCTACATGAATAAACAATTTGTTATATTCTTTTTAATATTTTGTTTTTAATTGTATTTTACGGCCATTAGATATCTCAGTATCGCCCTGATGTAAGACCACCATTAAGAATTGAAACGTTGCTTGAAATGGCTTTAGCCGTGTTTAGTGAACAGATCTGAATAGCCAGGTACTTCCCCACCTTCCTCTTCCCTATATCCTTCCCCTCCCCACTACATTCAGCCTTACAACATACCCCAATTAGGGATGCCATAGTCCCACTGGCCCCAGACGGGAGCAGTTGGGACTCTTGTACGATATTAATGAAAAAAAAATTAGTAATATTCAGTTGGATTGTAAAAAATTACTCATTTTAAAATATTTATTCGTGTGCATATTTGTTTATTTTATATTTATGTGAATACCGCACAAGAGACCCAAATGCTCCCATCTGGAGCCGGTGAGACTATGACGTGACTATGGGGTATATTATGAGGCTGAAGGTGGTGGGGAGGGGAAGGAGATGGGGAAGAGGAAGGCGAGGAATTACCTGGCTATTCAGATCTGGTCACTAATCACGGTTATAGCCATTTCTAGCAAGTTTCAATTCTGAATGGTGGTCTTACACCACCCAGGGTGATACTGAAAGTATCTTCCACTCTGGAACGTGACGCAAATATATTATTTTTAATTTAAGGTGAGTTGGGGTAAGTGACATTTTGGGGGAAGAACATCTAGGCCTTCTATCTTCTTTGAATACAATATTCAAGCGCTGCCATCTATAAAGAATATGTTGTAATTAGCTAAATTCTCACTCTGACGTATAGATGGCGCTGCTTCATAAACACAGAGAGTTGTTACAGAGCTTCGAATTTTGGCAGTTGGTTTTAGTCAGTGTTCGAGTTGTGAGTGCTGCCTTAATTTGTCTATAACTTGACAGAAACTTGTGCTAGGAAGCTACAAATTGGTGAGTACTTTATAATTGAATTGAGGTTTGATATGTATATATTTGAATTATGAATATCTTAAAGAATTATGATTTATAAGACTAGATTTACTTCCCCCATAAAATTACGTGCTGGGGTAAGATCTACTAAACTGTAGATCCACTTCCCCCTGATATTTTTGTATGGACCCAAATGTTACTAGTGATGTGCATACTACTTTAAAAAAAACGAAACGTAAGCTTAATTAGTACCATTAGAAATATGATAAAGATTAACAAAAATAATCCATGTTTGTAAGGAACATGGATGTAGCTTTACTTCATTATCGATATTATAATGTTTATGAGTGGGTACATTAATGTAACAATACTGTTCTTTCAATACCTATATTATTATGTGTTATTTTTTAACACATCATAAAATTATTAACCTCAACACAGTGTCCTAGCGAGGTTAAATATATTGCAATGAAATTTATAAAACCTACCATGTAAACAAACATTGAATAAAATAAATAAATAAATGTATTTTACAAACGAGATTAGTTAATTATTATGATATTTCAAATATAAAGTATAAAATGAAGTAGGTAAATACCATCTTGACAAATAATAACCTTGAGGGTTTTTTTTTCAGAAAGTAAAATGCCCAGGAATTATGTAAGAAAGACTTCTAGAGCTACTTCTTACACGAAAGAAAAACTGTTGGAAGCAGTGGAAGAAGTAAAAAGCGGTCGCATGAGTGGTTATCAGGCTGAGAAATTTTTCGTAATACCCAGATTAACTATTATGGGTTATGTTTCTGGGAGGCGAGGTAAGAAATCTACCACCATGGGGCGAAGTACAGCCCTACCGCTTGAAGTTGAAAAACAATTATCTGATAATCTACACATTATGGAGAAATACGGATTCGGTCTTTCAAAAAAAGAAGTGATTGAGTTAGTTGCTAAATATATTGCGTGCAACAATTTGAAAACCCCTTTCAAAAATGGCATTCCAGGTCACGATTGGTTTGCGGGGTTTTCAAAACGCAATAATTTGTCAATTAAAAAACCCCAGCCTGTTGAATATGCCAGGAAAAGGGTGTTAGATCCATTCATAATTAATGAATATTTTGATATTTTGACAGACACAATCGAAAAACTAGACCTTCAAAACCGTCCTCATCAAATTTGGAACTTGGATGAAACTAGTTTCTCTAAAGATCCTAGCAAAACAAAAGTAGTTGGTCTTGTTGGATATCCTTCCACCAGAACAATTAGTTCACCAGGAAGAGACAATACTACAGTTTTATTGGGGTGTAGTGCAGGCGGAGATAAATGTCCACCCCTGATTGTCTTCAAGGGCAAGTATGTATGGGACGAGTGGACCAACCCTGAAAAGAATTCAGCTACGCGGTATGCTGCTACCAAAAACGGTTGGATGGAGACAACAGTTTTTGAAAATTTTTTTACTGATGGTTTCCTTCCAGCAGCAGGCCAGTCCGTCCAATTCTACTTATTTATGATGGCCATACTACACACATGAGCTTAAGTCTAATTGAGGAGGCCAGAAAACAGAATGTAACCATATTAAAATTACCACCTCATTCCAGTCACATACTCCAGCCATTAGACCTGAGTGTGAAGTCAATGAAAGATGCTTGGGATGAAAAACTTGTGAAATGGCAACGGCTGCATGTGGGTTCCAAATTACCAAAAAAAATCTTTTCATTGATTTTAACAGATATATGGAATAATCTTGATCCTCAGGTAATAAAAAATGGTTTAAAAAAAAGTGGGATTCATCCACTAGATAGGATGGCTATAAATATGGAAAAATTCGATCCTTTATCTTTGGCACGCTGGCAAAAATATGATTCTGAAAAAAAATCAACGAATGTATCAGACATAGAAGTTATAACTACTACTGATTTTGAAGTGTGTATTGATGAGGAAAACATAAAAATAGATAAACCAAGTCACAATTGGAATGCGCAACCAATAAGAACATTACATGAAAATCCACTATCGTCAATAGAAAATATTGAAGAATTTTATGCCATACCTTCCACATCTAAAGAAGTCAAACCTTTTGAAGAACAATTTGATATTCTGAGTCTTCTACTTCGACCCAATTCGGTATTCTGAGTCTTCTACTTCGACTACCAAAAATCACTCCCTTAACCCGTCGAAGAAGATTACAATTTTAGAAGACTGAATAATTCAAACAGCTGATTTAGATTTTCTGTGTTCTGTAAAGGTTCCAATCAAACATTCTTTTGAAGAACTAATACTGCGATCTATACAAAAAAACGAACCTGCTAAATCAAAAAAGACTAAAGTTGCACATGGTGCGGAGGTCATAACGTATGATGATGTCATAGAGCGTTTAAAAAATAAACTAAATGATTCGAAGAAGAAAATCTGTTCAAGCAATAAGTCTAAAGTGATTAATAAAAATTTGAAACAAAAAAAAATCACAAAAAAAACGCCAAGCTTGGCGTCCGAAACATCTGTCAGCGAATCCGATTGGAAGTCTAGTTCTGAAGATGAATACGACTATTTCCAAAATCTATTAATGGAAGACGTGGAGGACAATCAAAATAACGTACCTTTAGATGATGCTCTGCCTATTGACATTAATGACATTTTGCAAGAAGTGGATGTACAACCAAATTTACTTGTCGAGACAAAAGTTGGTGATTGGATACTTACTAAATTTATAGCAAAGAAGAGCCTCAAACATTACATAGGAAATATTATAAAAATGTATGAATGTAAGAAGACAGTCAAATATGTACGAAGGGTTTCACATTTAACCAGAGAAAATCATAACGTATTTTCATTCCCGAAAGTTGATGACATATCCGATATTTATAACGCAGATATAGTATCTGTTTTGCCAAACCCCTTAACTGGGAGAAGAGGAGAATTCATTTTTAAAATGTCCTTTAATGGTTTTAATATTCAATAAGAGATTTTGTATGAGATAAACTCTTACCTGTAAAAGAAATGTAATTTTTTTTTATTTCTAATCATTTTTAAGTTGCAAACTAAAGTTCCACAAAGGGATTTTATGGGTTATTATTTCCACATATTATTGTGTTTTGCCAAACCCCTTAACTGGGAGAAGAGGAGAATTCGTTTTTAAAATGTCCTTTAATGGTTTTAATATTCAATAAGAGATTTTGTATGAGATAAACTCTTACCTGTAAAAGAAATGTTTTTTTTGTTGTTTTTCTAAACATTTTTAAGTTGCAAACAAAAGGTTCCACAAAGGCATTTTGTGGGTTATTATTTCCACATATTATTGTGTTTTGCCAAACCCCTTAAACTAGGAGAAGAGGAAAATTCGTTGTTAAAATGTCCTTTAATGGTTTTAATATTCAATGAGGGATTTTATATGAGATAAACCTGTAAAAGAAATGTTATTTTTTTATTATTTTTAATCATTTTAAAATCGCAAACAAAAGGTTCCATAAAGGCATTTTGTGGTTTATTATTTCCACATATTATTGTGTATTTTTTTTATTCTAGTAACCAAAAAATAGTCCCTATACCTATAAACATGTTAAGTTAAGTTATTAATAGTAAATATTTATTATTATGTAACATTGTAAGTAAATATTGTGAAAAATAATACTAATACATAAAAAAAAAGTTTGTTTTTTTTTGCCCCATCACTAGCCATAAAATGTTGCACTTACCCCAATCTGCCAAATAATGTTTGATTTATTATGTATATTCCACTATATTCAATATTTTTACAAAGCGAAATTGTGTGTTTAGTGCGTTTGATTGGATTGGCAACTAACAATTTTTATTCATTTTGCCATTAATAAAAATATTGAAGTTAGATCCTCTTACCCCGAAGGCGGGGTATGAGGATCTATCAAGACTTTTTTTTTTTAAATACTGAAAAATCAAATAAAAACAGTAGATTAACTTCTGGTGATAAAACCATTTGATTAAGGAATAGTTAAAATTCCTTGTATAAAAAATTGAATGCGATGGGATAATGCTGTGACATATGGGATTACTTTAAACTTCATCTATTCATTTTATACAGTGCTCTTACCCCAACTCACCTTAAATAATTGTGAAATAACCCAAATTATTCAAATAAAATTAATTTGCCTACGCCGGGATTCGATCCCACGACCTTCGGATTGCGAGTCAAGAGCCTTACCCCTTGACCACGCCGGCCGTCAATAGGTAGTATCAGTAATTTGGAAGGCGGGTATAAATACCGCCGCCCCGGGACCCATGTATTGGATTATCAACACCTCTGCCATAGGTCACCCCAAGTGACTTAGCAGGGGAGCTCGGGTTCATGGGGCGAGGTTCGTCTACGTGGAAGGTCGGATCAGGAGAGACCGTTTTTTTTACAATCACTCGACACACTGCCTATCTCTACTTTGGGAATGCTGTGTGGAGGCTCGTTTTAGGGAAAGGAAGGAGAGGAACTTCGGAGAAGGAAAAGGGTATTAGGGGTGGGTAGAAATCTGGGGGGTCAGCGTGTCCAGGAGTACGGATGTATGAGGCCATCCCTCCCGCTGCGGTGCAAGGCGATGTTCCGAGAGGGTAAGGCTGGAGAAGTCAAAGGGACTCCCTCAACCACTTTTTCTAGATCCGACCTGCCATGCAGCTGGTGGGCAGACGCATCCGCCGCCAAGACCTGAACAAACCTCACCCCCACGAACCAAACGTTGCGAACCACTTTGGATGACCTACGGCAGACGTTTTGGTTATCTAATAAATGGTTCTCGGGGCAGTGGTACCCATACCCGATTCTCGTGTTTGTTATTTTTGTAATACGAAAAATGGATATAAAAAAGGCCTACCCTCCCACCCCCTCTCAACCCCCCCCCCCCCTAAACCCCCCTCCCCTCACCCCCTCACCCCCCACCTCTAACACCTCTCCACCCCCCGGCTCCTTTACCCCCCCCCCCCCCTCAGCCGCCCCATTCGTCCCATCTCAACTCTCCTCCAACCTCTCTCCCTTGGGAGCTGTTGGACTCTTATGCGGTATTACATAACAATATTTTTTTGGAGCATTTGGGACTCTCGTGCGGTATTCACATAACAATAATTTACAATATATATATTTTTTTAATTTAGTCTGCTTTAGAGTCAAACACGACTGAAGTAAAACTTAACAAACTTATAACAATAAATTTTAAAAAAAAACGTGCTTCTCAAACGGACAGCTGTATGCGACCTGCGGACGTGTCGGACGAAAACACAAAAATTTATGTGAACCTATTCAAAAGCACTTCAACAAACAGAATTAAAGCGCACAAACCCTTTCTTTCTTTGAGTGGCCTGGCAACGCCCGCCGGGTGTCCGCTATATATAATGTTATATAGTGCAGGCGCTTGCATTATAATGCAGTTTTCCGGGACTTGGGATGGAACCATTACAGTTTAGTTGACCCCGAGGTTATAGTGGCCTTGCAACGCATGCCGGGTACCCGCTGTATTTAATGTTATATAGTGCAGGCGCTTGCAATATAATGTAGTTTCCCGGGACTTGGGATGGAACCGTTACAGTTTAGTTAACCCCGAGGTTACATTGGTCTTGCAACGCATGCCGGGTACCCGTTGTATATAATGTTATATAGTGCAGGCGCTTGCAATATAATGTAGTTTCTTGGGACTTGGGGTGGAACCATTACAGTTTAGTTAACCCCAAGGTTACATTGGTCTTGCAACGCATGCCGGGTACCCGTTGTATATAATGTTATATAGTGCAGGCGCTTGCAATATAATGTAGTTTCTTGGGACTTGGGGTGGAACCATTGCAGTTTAGTTAACCCCGAGGTTACATTGGTCTTGCAACGCATGCCGGGTACCCACTGTATATAATTTATTTATTTATTTACGGAAAAATAGTCCATTAACAATAATACGAATAACATGCGTTCGTTAAGGCCCGACCCGCCTAGCAATCGATCACCGTTCGCATCGATTACCGTTCGCAGGACATTTTTCGTAACAATCATCACTTTTCGTAACGCATTCACCAGCTTACCCCCCATGTGTCGAGCGTGCGCAAAGAAGTTTTACTTCAAAAAAATTATTTTGAAGCTGTTGGGACTCTTGTGCGGTATTCACATAAGAATAATTTACAATAAAAAAAAATTTCAAAATTTTCATAAAAATATTCAATGAACATGAATTTTTGCGTTCGGTAAACCCTGTAGTTTTTACAAACACGAAACAATGAAATCGTATTATTTGTTTCGTTTTAAATTCGTCATTTCCAAATATTACGATACAGAGCGCCGCGGAGACAACCGCCGCGCCGGCTGCCACGTTTGCGGGCAGAGTGAATTCTCAATTCTCGAGTCGTCGAGCTATAAGAAAAATGGTAAAACGCGAGCTGTAAATTAATTAATATTAATTACTTCTTATGATTATTTTTCGATCAAAATTTTTATGACTTGTCAATAATGTCTAAGCAAAATAAGTATTTAAAAAAATCTTGAAATATATTAGTTTGGAAGTACGCAAATAAATACACAAACTGGCCAATTTACGTCAAGAAACACATGTACGTATATATTTTTTAATGATTTTATTTAAACTAAAATTAAAATTCTAAAACATACGTTTACCAGATAATGTATGGATTTATTTAACTGCATGATTATATGATTTGAAATTGGTGTTGTATAATACATGTACTTTTTTGAAAATATAACAAATCTGCCAACGAACTATGGTATAACCTTATTATACTTAAAATAAACATTTTTTCTCAAAATTTAATCCATAACTTTACTAGATAAAAGAACAATCTTTCAAAATCAATTTATAATTTTTTGTGGAAACGAGTCAATAAGTCTAAACACTGATTTAAAAATGACATATTTCTGGTTTCTCTGGTAATGTCCTCTTAATAGAAGACGTGAGTTATTTCACAGAATAATACAGGTTTTAAATAACAAAAAAAAAATTCACTGCAGAAACTACAAATAGCTAATATTTTAATGGTAGATGCGGAAACCGAAATGACAATATTACGTGCTAGTTTGTTTAATTTATTTTAAATGCACATTTACGGTTATACATACTTAACAAATAATAAACATACATTTTATTTTATTAAATAATAATAGCGTTTTTGAATATTTAGTTGAAAAATATCTATATCAGGGACAGGTAATTTAGTAACAGAATCATTTTTCCGAGCGGCATTACTAATGGTAAGTTAGTTCTGCATTTCGGAACAACAAAAGTTCTATGTCTGCGCACTCTTGTGACATTGTCGGGGACATAAAACTCAAATTTTTGTATTACATATATCGGGAATACAGATGTTACCGTTTAGAAGTTTAAATGCTGTTGTCAGCAAAGCAGTTTTCCTTCTATCGGCGAGGCTATTAATACCCAGCATACCGGACAAAAAGGCTTATGGATATAACCAGGGATAAAATCCGAAGTCTCTAAGATATAAATATCTCAGAAATATCGTTTGTTCTTTCTCTATCATTTGACAGTAAGTTAAATCCACTGGTCCCCATATTACTGAACCACTTTCCAAAATGCTACGCACTAAACTATAGTACAGCACACGAATCGAGGCTGAGCTGCAAAAATGTCTGGAGTTGCTTAGCACACATACTAGCATTCTTATAGCTATCTGCATATTATTTCTAGGTGGACGTGAAATCTGAGGTGCGTAATAACAATGTGCTGAAGAGATGAAAAAGACATTTTGTAGAAATCGTTTTGTTTGCCTTGGTGTAGCACAAAATGGAGTATTTCTTAATATTAAATCATAATTTATTCGTGTGACTCCATTCGACAATGGAATTTGTATCACTTTGTAGCTGCAAGCAATTTTCCAAAGATTTTATTAAAAGGAATAGTTTAATGTCATCCGCGAAATTACATAATATATGTTCGTAATTATTTTTTGTTGATGAGTAGAACACATAATATTTTTAAAAAATCTATGCAATTAAACATATAAGATACTGTTTTGTACCACAACAACGTACCTAACTCCACTACTTGGCATCATTTCGAGGCGGCTAACATGGTTACATAATTAAAATTCATGCATGTAAATTACAAAGACCACATGAGTTAAAATAATCCAACACAATCTTAACTCTTGCAGCAAGTGGAGCTGAGTTTCCAGACCGGACAAACCATTCTGGTGTATGGCGAAATGGATGACGATGGCTTCTACATGGGGGAGATTGACGGCATCCGCGGTCTCGTACCCAGTAACTTCCTAGCCGAGGCCACCCAGGACCAGTACGCGCAGCAAACTGGGACAGGTCAATATAACGCACACTTGATGTTGTCACATAACCAATTGGAGACGGTAGAGCTTCAGTAATTATCTAATTTTTGAGCTTGGGGCTTTTGAAATCCCTAAAGTAAGTTGTTCTTTATTGTACGGTGGCTTGGTCTCGATACATAGAAATCACAGTTTACAGTCGAGGGCATAAAGTCAAATAATGTTATCTACAAAACACATACAAATAATAATTCAAATAATAAAGACAAACCACACTATCTACAAAGAAACATACCAATAATTCGAAGTCAAACAAAGTTCTGTACAAAATAACATATCAATAGTAATAAATTATTGGTATGTTTTTTTTTGTGTGCAACTTTGTTTGATTTTAAGCCCTTTTATTGGTAGGTTTATGTTTTTTTTCCATAGTTAATGTTGTTTGAATAAACATAGAATTATTTGTATGTTTTTTTGTAGATAACTTTGTTTGATTTTCAGTCCTCGAAGCATAAGTTGTTCTTTTTGTGTGGTAGCTTGGTCTCAATACATAGGAACTTCAGTCCATTGCTAAAATTTTATATAGTGCTACACCGGTTGTTTCGTTGTAGGTACGGCTAAAGCGATGGTTAAAATCTATGTTAAATTTAATATTTTCACTATGGGGTTTGTGAATCCTCTTGAAGTAGGTTTTTATTTTTTTTTGTGTTGGCTTGGTCACAGTTTCTATGGAAAAAAGTTAAAATGAGTGCTTATTTAGCCAAAATATCATATTTTCCTCACAACTTCAGCCTAACCCAACCTAACCTCAAATTTGCACAACCTTACCTATCCTAATCGAATCTAACATAACCCAACCTAACCTAATCTAGTATGGAATTCATCAATGAATGACAGATTGCGTTAACTCTCAATCAAACACCTGAATTAATGTAGGTTTTATACCATAGCCACACCACAATTGAAATAACATAACCTAACCTAACCTAATCTAGTATGGAATGTATAAATGAATGACAGATGATGTTAACTCTCAATCAAACATCTGAATGAATATGGGTTTTGTACCACAGCTACACCACAATTTTTTTATTTTTTTTTTTATTATTTATCTTTAACTAAATACATTTACATGGGTTTTTTTATGCCTGTCTCACTAGGATATACCTGTGTCTTGAAATAACATAACCTAACCTGACCTAATCTAGTATGGAATGTATCAATGAATGACAGACCGTGTTAACTCTCAATCAAACACCTGAATGAATTTGGGTTTTATACCATAGCCACACCACAATTGAAATAACCAGGTTAACCTTTCGGCGGTAGCATTTATAGTACATTTTGTCCCTACTGCTGTCACCAGTGATGGATTTACAGAAAAGACAAATAAGCTAAGCTTGTAGACTCCGGATTAAATTAGAGCTGAATATAGGCCCCAATATTCATAATAAGACATTAAACTGCTGTAGTAAGGTTTTAAATCCGGCACTGAATGTCTAAGTAGAAGTTATCTAAATGCAATCCAAACACAAAAGAGACGGTAATCTTATTTGCACACCCGTCACTTTTTACACTTTTGGCCAAGGGATGCACGAAGCAATACACACTATAACGGCAACATACATAATGGCAACACGAAGCTGGAATAAAGGAACCTAACCTATTTTTGTTTATACAAGACAACCTCTGGAACGAGGGGAGCATTTTGGCCTTTTAATAATAACATCAACACATCTAAACTCTTGAACACAGAAATCAGTTAACAAGTTACACTCTAACTCTATTAAATATTAACTTTTCTTGCCGCCATCTTGAAAATTTTACATTTTCTTGAATTTATAGAGTGACGTTACATACTCGCGAAATACTTTCGCAGAAGAATCATTTACTGTCAAAATTTTCTCATTTTAGGCTGCCACCAATGCCAACTACCAATTTATTCTTGTTAAATTAAATGCGCTATATTTATAATTAACTAAACTTCAATAGTCCTTCATCCAATAAATAATATCAATCCACTGCTTATCCTTTTAAAGAGCAATGCACACCACTTGCACCAACACATTAAACTTATAAGAATCACACAGAAAACCCCAGAAATATCACAAGCTTTCGAATTTTTGTGGATTCATATTACAGAAGCTCTATTGTTCAATTTTGATCTCGGATTATCAATGTTATTAAATATTTTCAAAGACTCTTTGATGTGTTTAGTGACATTGATAAAAAACAGATATTATTTATTTTACCAATTTTATAATTTAATAAAATTCAATAATAATAATTTATTGTGTTACTTCAGTGCCACAGATTGATATGAATAGTAATGATGCTTTCTTCTTCCGTATTTTATACAATTTTAAGTATTTTTTGGAAATCCTTTAGTAATTTGTAAGCCATTTCATTTCCCAGTAAACTCCCTACTATTTTTAGAAAGCCTTAGTAATTTGAAGGTAGTTAGATATTGATTATGCAATTTGCAATACCTACTGCAGTTTATTGAACTTTTCATATTATATTTGTGTATTTTTTGTAAAATTGAACGCCGGTCAATTTTGCTGAAATAATTTAACAACTGTGGTAAGGACATCTTTTAAAATATTAATTCATAACATTTTCTGTAGATTATCCCAGATAATAGGGAGTTCACTGCATACTTTTCGAAAATATAAAAACATTTATTGGATATTTTTTTTATAAATTTGGCTGCTTCTAGCTAAAGCTTTCAAAATTGTGTAATATGAGAATTTGTTCATATATGAATGCTTTTGTATTTTCCAAGGATATTATTTGATTTCTGATCTTGCTGGGGCATCAACAAAAATGCCTAGTCAGTCCCTCAAAGTAAAAATAATTATTAAATGAAACACTGCAACTTTGTGTACAACGATTTAACTCATAACAACATGCCTACTAGTTACACAATCGTGCCTTTTAATTTAACTCATAACAACATTAGTTGCACAATCATGCCTTTGTTGGGGCAGATTAATAAAAAATAACAATTAGTTTATGATACAAAACTAATAATAACTGATTAGGTTAGGAGCCAAGAGAAGACAGACATTTAAAAAAAAAAAAATGTTGTTGTTATATTGTGAATGATAGTGTCACTATGTCATTCCTTTGTATATTATGAGGTTGAACGGAGTGGTGGACGAAAAAGACGAGGAAGAGAAATGTTAGAAAATTCCTGGCTATTGAGGTCCGATTACTAAACCCGGCTAAAGTCATTTCAAGCGATTTTAAATGGTGGTTCTTTCACCAGGCTGATACTGAGAGAATCGACAACAATGTTGTATTTTATGAGCCTAAAATTTCTTTTACATTTTTTTTTTAAATTTTTGTTGGTACTTGAAAATAATAATATCACGAGTAGAAGATAAAACTTAGCTAGTACCCTTGAGGTAATTTTTTACAAAAACTTCTGGGTTTTTCCACATAATTTGAAAAACCCGGTATCTCTCAATCCTCTTCTTTGCTCTTTCTTCCAATTATTTATATTATTATTTAAATTTTATTTTAAATTTATAGTAATACAGAGTATCGCCCTGTTGAAAGACCACCATTCAAAACTAAAAGTTTTCTTTAGCCGTATTTGGTGACCACTGAATACCCAAGTACCTCCCCTCATTCCTCTTCCCCATCTCCTTCCCCTTCCCAATACATTCACCCACACAACATACCCCAATTGGGGTTGCCATAGTCTCACTGGCTCCAGATGGTTAGAAGCAGTTGAAACCCTTGGGCGGTAGGTATTAACATTAAATAATAACAAAGGCAAGATACTACCAAAGCAGGTGTGCGTGTTGTCATAAATTAAATTGTTGCATTAACAAAAGTTACAGAATATTTCTAAATATGTATAATACTAACTATATTATGCATATTGTTTTATTTACATATAAATCAAAGTGTCAACATTCCCATTGATTCAAAATTCAATCATTTTTATTTTTATTATATATTGTATTATAATTATTACGATCCTCAGCTTTTTAAGTTGATTACGTTAAGCTAAGATGTTTGCTTCGTTCTTTCATTGTTGCTATTTGTATCTTTCACTTAATCCATAATACGATATCATATAAATATTTAACACAAGGTCACATTCATAACTGGACATTTTATCATTAAGTGGTAATCACTCGACACAGTGCTGGAAACGATACTGAGAAGTAACAAGTACATAATCCGCCTTACTCATAATCGCGGAATAAGGTAATACCACGGTAATACGAACAGGTTAAGTGAAATTGTCGCACAAATTTCACTAACCCGTTCGTATTATCGTGATATTATCTTATTCTGCGATTATGAGTTAGACGGAATGTGGTGTCTCTAATAATTACAGGTTGTATTATTGAATGCTTTCTATGAAATCAGATCATGGATATCTTAGAAATGTTGTATAAAGTATTTGACATTCTGGAAACGATACGGTTGTATAAAATAATGCATCCTAAAATTATAATTGTTAACCTCAATACAGGCATTAGTCCTAGTGAGGTTAATTTATGTAAAAAAAAAACAACAACAACAAAAAATGTATGGAGAGAAAATAAATAAATAAATAAAAAAATTACTATCACAGACAATTTGTATCTTAACTCGTAGTTACCATTTTTAAATTTTTTTAAAAACTAAAAGCATGAAACAGTATGGCGTCACGCCAACCTTTTTGATATTAAATTGAATCTTTATACGTTAATTAAATAAAAATCGAATTGACGACACGAGTTCGCAAGTAGTTGTGTTTGTCATAAAATTGCTGCAAATTCAGTTCGGTGAATTTCATGATGTCATGATATTCTGTAGTACATAGTAAGATAATTCTGTAATTTAGATTGTTCTAAGTATTTACATCCATACATCTATTTTAGTTGGATTTTCTTTATTAGAGTCTTAAGTAATGTAATTTATTTTTAATCCATGAATCTGATTGTAATACCTAAGCGTTCTATAGTTACATCTTATATTGAGAATTACATAAATCAGTACTTGTTTAAGAATTACTGACTTATAAGGCCTATTACAACCACAGTGAAAGTCTGGATGCTTATTAATGGTGAGATATTGAAGAATCTCTTTTCAACACAAACATTTAATGAGGCTGAAAAATATTAATCATTTTTTCTCTTTCAAAAATATTTCAAAACCTTACGCTGTTATGCACATGCTATTATGTGAATTTTTCCATCCGTACAACCAACATCTTCCCATATAAATGCCAAGACACTATTAGCTAAGATGGCTGCCTGACTTACTGAAATATTTTTACTTATATGGTGGATATTTATTTACTGAAGTTCTTAACCCTATTAACGTAGCTGTAAAATAATATATTTTACTGCAATCAAGTAAATAAATTACGCAAAAAATAACAATGCCAAAATGTTGTTACCATGGGATTAGATGATAACAGTTATTTTAAAAATTAACGTTAAAAATTCGAGTTAATGTTCTGAGAATTTTAGCAAAAATGCTCCAAAACAAAATATTGGCTTCTGATTTGTAAAGGAGGGGATTTTTGTAAATAGAATGAAAGAAGTGTTAAATTTAAACTATCTGGCAAAAAGGAATGGTGATACCGTTTGATGCGTGAATCGTAGATAGTTGAAGAACCGTTTATCCATAGCAAATCATTTCAGCTTGAATTCCACAAATATTCCACTTTCTAGTTTTAGAATGATCTTGTAATTGTTGTCCCCAAGAGTAGAGCCAGTGATAGTTCAGGATCGGATTATATGTTTGGATTCTCATGTCCAAGAATGAATCACCAGATTTTAAATAAAATATGATGAATAAAAGAGAGACAAAAAAAAGGGTGCCCGCTGCTCTCGGCTGTTGAACAAGGAATGTCAGGTTGCCCAATCTGAATGCTCAGGCTTTGTGAACTCTTTGCATATTTGGCATCCTTTGTGGCCCAAAAGATTCCAGGGTTGGATATCTGACCATTGAACAATGGTCAATGCGTCGCTGGAAGAGCCACATACCGAAACCATAGATAGTAAACGGATCCACACACCTGTTACGAATCCTTTACGTAATGTTTAATATTTTGAGGAGACTTTTCTTTCTCTCTTTTAAGAATTCTTGTTAGATTACATTTAAAATCAGGACGGCAACATTAATTTGCATTACACTAAAATAATCCTGTTGTAAATGGAACAATACATGTTGTAAAGCGATGGATATTCGCGCACAATAATAGCGTGTACATTTTGTTTGGGTTAAGAAATACATATATAAACTTTTGACTCTTAAATGAAAATCCAGGAGGCCTCATTATTTGTTAAACATGCTTTGGCTTTGCAAACTATCGAAAGCAATCATCAGAGATACAATTATTGAATGGGGATATCAGTCAGACAAGCACTCCAGACATACAAGTCCTAGACAAAATTTCGTTCAGTAGACTTTTTCAACAAATCCAAGACAATAATTGGAATTAATTAAGACATGCACTACACACAACACACTATAATACGCAAACACACTTTAAAAAAGTTACAAGAATAAAAAATTTTAATTTGGCAACATTCATGGGTAATGAGTCAAATTATTTACTTCGGAAAGTTTTAAGTTTTCTACGAAGCTGTTGTCAAGTTAGGTTAAAAATCATTTCAAAGCATTTCTGCTAGACGACAACATTTATAAATAATTTTGACATGTTTAAATCTTTATAATTTCGAGTAAGCGCATTCGTACATGGAGCTACTTACAAGCGACTCGAGCGTCATGCACATAGCACCCGCGCCACTCGTGAGCACCCGCCATACTATTTTGCTAGTGTTCGCACACGATGCTGCGCGCATCATTTGGTAGAATGGGTACTCATGAGCGGCACGTGTGCTATGTGCATGAGCCTCGAGTCGCTTTTAAGTAGCTTCATGTATGAATGCGCTCACTCTCAGAGAAAGTTCACATACCAAAATAAGTCTTTTCAAATTGAAAGGCATGTGAATCAATTCAACATTAACGATTTTGATGACAGACATCATCTTAAACAAAGAGATGAGTAGAAAACAATTACATATACAAGTAGAAAACAATTACATATGTAGAACACACGCCACAAAGAATTTCTACAACACACAAACTAAAGTACACATTAAACATGAACAGTAGTCAAACTCAATATAATACATACTAATAATGATTATTTAGCAAAAAATAATACACAGAGATGCAAATTTTACATAAGAAAATTGATGGACCCAGAACAGTTGACACCGAGTAATCAAGAAGACGTCCCATTACCCCTAGCACAAACACTTCGATAAAAGTTTTATCGACAAAATCGGTTTATTGTTAATACCCCCCAGTTCTACCACAGATCACAAATTAAAAAATAACAGCTCACAATAACTAAATTAACAATATTTAATCGATGTGAACTGTTGTTTGCGTTGTTGCACTGTTGAATGCTGATAAATAATCGATTGTTAATTAAAACTTTATCGATATGTTTGTTCTAGAGGACAGGAACCTAGTGCTTAGGTGATCTTGGAATATCTTCACCTTACTATTAAGACCTTGTTTGGGTATGATGTTTAAGTGATACAAAACATCTCTTCAAAATATAAAATAAAAGTATACCTATAGTGTGCTTGTTATACAAACTAAAAAAAGATGTTTGAACTAATATATTTTTTTTTATTCTATCTCTTGTAATACTTCCTATCAATGTTAGTATTCTCAAATGGATTTAAGCTCTTGAAAGTAAGGTGATGATAATTTGTTCTAGAATTACACAATACATACACGTAACCTACACCATACAGATCTACGCACTTATCTGAGTGACGGGCCAAAAAAAACAGCAAATTAACGAAGTGGTCAAAAGAGTACCTAACTGACAAATAATGATTACGGATGTCCGGAATGCACAGATAAGAATGCCGATCTGTACCTACATGCATTACAAAGAGAAATAGCAGACAATAAATCAATAATAACTTATCACAAAATACACATACAAAATGCAACAATGAACGCGGTGAATTGGGTGGTGTAATGGGTAATGTAGTTTGGAGTGTTTGCTGGGTTGGTCAGGCGGTCGGGGCGCGGGGCGCGGCGCCCGAGGGCATGGGCCGGGCGCGCGGGGGCCCCCGCCGCCCCCCCGGGACAACATGGCGCCCCCGCAGCCCCAACAGCAGCCGGGCCAGCAGCAACGCACCAGGAAGGCAGGTACGCGTCCGTATAACCTTGGCATTGTGGTGCCCCCTGTCACCTGTCCCCCTGTCACCATTTCTCCCTCCGCTGTCCACTGTTTGCTGATTCCCAACCAACCTGACCTGACACAAGCCTAAGACAATGTTTAAAACCTGATCTGACATGACTTTTACGAATGCAAACAGTATTTAGGACCATATAACCAATATTACCAGAGCGTAAGACAATGTTTCCAACGCAACCTAATGTGACGCAATGTGTTGCAAGCAGTTTTCTTTTCGATTGTGGTGCCCCTTGTCAATATTTCCCCCTCCACTGTCAACTGATTTCCGACCTAACTTGACCCAAACATGTTTTCAACTTAACCAAACAATGGAATACAAACCGTCCTTAGGTACACCTAACCTAACCCAGCCTAACCGAAGCCAGAATTCATTATTTCCAACGTAACCTAACATGGAGCTTTGCAAATTCATCCAGTTTTTAGGCTCACTTAACTTAACCTAACCAGAGCCTAAGACATTGTATCCAACATAATCTAACTAAACGCCATGCATATGCAAGCAGTTTTTTTAGTTCCATGATATATTAAAACCTGTTTTCAATGCTTAAAACAATGTGATAGTCTTAACTTTACTATTCCTTCTTGCTTTCTTAAGTGTTCTTGTTTTTCAAAAACCTGCTTGCACATACAAGGCCTAAAAAGCTTGATTCCTCTAACAAAACTTGTTCCGAGTTTTATCAATTTATCACAACTATTTGACTTTCAAAGTTGAGTTGAAAAATATGAACAGTTTTGTTGTGAAAAGCTATATCATCATTATCTTTTACCAATGCTTTATGTGTTTCCGCAAATCCTTTCCTAAACTTTTCCACGTGCTGTCGTAAGATTCAGGAATATTTGAATTAATCCAATAATCAAATTCATAATATCTTACCACAATGAGAGAGAATTTTGTTGTTAATTTTCAACTCAATATCACCTAAAACCATTTAAAAGCTGAAGTTCCTATATTAGTTAATTTATTCTTTCATCAATAATAATATTTATGTCGTCTTTTTTCTCGTCGTCTATATGTTTGTGTATTGTTTTCTGTATTATATCAATGAAACACAGAAGATTTAATTTATCAACGAGAAATTATAATCGAACCCTATCATCAGTATAATATATTTTATATATAATATGCACGCATATAAGTACGCACGTCAGAAACGTTTACAATACAAAATGAGTACATATCTAATACTTTTGATAATAACCGAACTTAAATAATACTATTACAGGAGACCCCTGCTATTACATCCACATTTTAATTGGTATTATTTTCATTAAATTTATTGGTTAGAAAAAATAAATTCATCAATTATGATTTCTAAAACAGAATCTCTATTAATAATTTTGATTACGAACAACATTTTACAGGAACCAATATTATTTTGGCTAATTATTTTGACTGTCATTGGGGTCTGCGTGTATAAACCACCCACAGTCCATTTTTTTAATTTATTTCCAAAATGGTTCGCTGCCACCATTCCAGATCGGGTACACCAAGGAAAAGTTAATTTATGTCCTTTAAATTTATCTGCAGCGATCCTGGTTTCAAAATTCCATTAAGTTTCCTTTTATCCTTTGCAAATCCCAAAATGGTGACAGATTTAGCTGCATTTAAATATTATTTCTTGAACCTGCATTTCTTACCAAATTTAAACTACCTACATATTATTAAATTACCTAATTATTCTTACTGATTTTGAAGTTATTATTTCATTAGTTAATTAAAGATATCATTGTTGTTTGTTTGAATACAATAATAATGTAAAAACTGAGTGTTTTTGGATGTTGTGATGTTCCCGAATGTTATTGGCACACAATCCATAAAATCCCTAAATCGTTGTTGGAAGGAACATTGTTTCGATATTTTTTTTATTGTTTGTAGAGTGTTTGTTGATACACATATATTATTATCATATTAGATACACACTTTGTTTTATGCTCATGCGGCAAAACTTCAGGGGCTTTTCATTAAAACTTAATAAAAAAATGTTAATTTAATTTTTTTATAATGAAAATATTAGGCCTAAACTTCTTTTGTTTATATCAGGTTGATGAAAAGATTACAAAGAATAAAAAAAAAATTCTTGCATACTTCCTGCCTTACGGTGTTAAGCGAACAGAATGTATGCTAAAATTATTAACAAATGTAACCTTAGTAAATAAAAAATAAAGCTAGAGTACCCAGCATTTGCATAACATTTTGCGCTTTTGTTCAAAGTTGCTCTGTTTGAAACATTTTTCTAAAGTGAAAAAATAAATAATCATCCCCTGAAATTTCGTTTTATCAGTGTGAAACACTGTGTTTATTTATATATTTAAATTCTGTAATGAGTTCCTTCTAATTATGGTTTTTTAATTGATATATTTGCTGTGCGCTTTCTTTAAACAAAATTAAAGATAAAATGATGGGTGGATATTCATTTGAAAAGGCAACACAGCAAATATATGCGCCAATGGCGTGTGTTCAGACTGGTCACTGGCTTGTCACCCACGCTTATATCCAAGGCCCATGCTTTTGAAAACATGCGTTTGCGTAATGAATGGAGCCAGTTTAGTATGAAGGGCCGACTGTTGGTTGAATCCCTGTAGTTAAAGTGCGTGGCTAGTTGAATGGTCGCAGAGAAACTGCTAAGTAGCTCTCTTAGACCATCAGCCGCAATATCTGGATAAGTGAGTATTTTCATGACTATTTACCCCATCTACTTATCATCAGCCTGGTTCTTTGAAACCCTTGTTACATTTAACATTGTCACAAATCAAAAATCGGTGCTATTTTGAATTTTATGATACCGAAACGTAAGAAAGAAAGTGCGAACCGAACCACAAATTATGGGAAAGGAACAATGCAACCGCCATTGGCGCGAATCCTCTCTTGCGGTTGCTTCATTCCTTTCCTATAATTCGTGGTTCCGCTTGTCCTTTTTTTCTCACGTGTATAAGCAGCATTAGAGCCCACAAGGATCTATCTGACAATGATGACAATATTAAGAGAAAATGAACTCTAAGGTAGCTTCCTCTAGAGCCTATAATCACATAAAATTGCAGTCAGATAGAACTGACAGTTAACAGGGAATGTTATTTGAAGTGGCAACTACTGTCAAAAAATTAAAAATGGTGCTGATTGCCGATTTGTGACGCTGCCAAATGTTTCAGGGTTCAAACAACCGGGCCTACTTTAACTGTTGAGAGATAACAATGAATGTAACTGGCGGCTTTAAGTGTTACGTGCCTGCTCAGTGGAAATGCTCAATTATTTATTATGTATATTTTATGACTCGCTAGCTCTCTCTCGCTCTAACGCTCTATCTATTATATCTTTCTGTACACTGACTATCTGTTACTGGAGTCCCTTAACAAGCACGTCACAAACTGACCTCACGACTCGCCCGACTGTTTGTATCTCTCACGTGTCACTAGTGACGAGTTCCAATCCTTGCTAGATTGCCGATTGCGAGAGACGGGAGACGGGCTCCACAAGGTCCAGTAGCACCCACCAGCACTCGGTGTACACTCTCTTTAACTAACTGAACACCACTTCAACACAACATGGAGACATTCTGTAAAGTACGCTAGTGGCAACCCTATCATCAGATAGCCGGCACTTGAAATGAACCCTAAAGTAAAGTAACTACTCTCAATGTAGGTTCCTAGCTAGGAGCTAGCTCCCCCGAGTAGTGGCTAAGTGCTAAGTGCTAGCCAGGCCTACCGGGCTAGGCCCAGTAAGCGCAGTCTTGCGAGTGCTGTGCTGAGTGGTGTTCCCCATAGGTGGCTCTTCGTGGTGATGTAATCTGTACAATGTGGTGTGTATTGTTTGTTGCTAGATGCCTGCCCTCTCCCCCCTTCTCTGTTAGGCCACAACACAACCGCCAGTACACAAGACCAGCTATTGCAGGTAAATTTCAACTGAAGAACTACATGAAAAGCAATAATAATACTTTTTAAAAATACCCAAAACATTGTGTATTATAATTTTGTTTGACTAGATAAACTCTTGTTAGACCACATTTTGTCCCATAGTCCTTAGAATTGAATCACTCATCGCTAAGTTAACCCGACCTGACTTATATCAGCCGATATCTCACACACACGATATACCGAATGCCCGTGTAGGCTGGATCCTTGTAGTAGTACTCTTGGAACTCTGTCTGCCTTGCGGCAACACCGTAGCGCGCTACACGTCACTCACCCATCTCGCTACCACTGCCAGAATCAATACTCAGTGTCTGTAGTCAGTAGTCACCTGCTCAATGCTCAGTTGCTCAGTTGCCCAGCGACCATCACCATTAGCCCACAAGTCTCACATTCATCTTCAATCATACATTTTCTTTCATGTTCAAGTAGATGATTTCTATCAAAGAAACAATATTATATTGCTCTCCACATAACCTAGAACCTGGTGCTAGAATTCCTGACTCGGAATGAGTGCTCCCCCATAAAGTCCAGGTGAGATATGCTGTTACTTCGATGTGAAGATTATTTTGACCGAGGATTCATCATTGAAAATGGTTTGCTGAGATGTATGCATGAAAGCGGAGTATTCTCAGTGAGCGGGTCCACTTGCAAAATGATTTTTCTGTCTGTAACAGAATATGTCGCATATTTGTTGAGTCGCAGCCACAGAGAAATAATAAAATAGATAGGTATTTCTGACGTTCGAGAGATACTCAATGTGTTTTTCCTTTAACTCAATGTTTACTATCCCTGTCGCTCCTTTGTCTCTGGCCACTAAAAGTAACTGTTGTGTCAAGTCAATGTTCACTCTTTTTTTATTTGTCACCTATTTTTGTTTTAAGTAAAATACCCATAGTCAGAACTCTGCATGCATATCTACTCTATGGTTTATTTCAGTTTTGTTGTGGGACATGTTACTTAGTGAAATAATATGACTGAAATTGCTGAATGAAATAGACTAAAATAACATATAAATAGTGTGTGCCAAAAATGTTGTAAAAAATATTTAAATTTATCATTATAATGCATAATCATGTTCATTTTACATTAACCATAGTCCGGTTGGACCTCGTCGAAACGAACTTTCCCTTGTGGTCCAAATAAGTGCAGAATCTTGGTTCCAGATTTCAAATTGAAAAATGATAACTTTCCTCATTTATTAAAACCTAAAACACCACAAGCCACACTAAATGTCATTCTTATTCATTTCACATCAATTATTGCTCATTCTCTTTAAGTTATCTGGATGATTATATACTTGTCCATAAAACCATTCTATCATGTTGAGAATCAGGCCAGCCAGCAATCTGGCTCAATACCCTTCAAATGCATTGCACCGAGTTTTGACTCAAACAGTCTAAATATTTATATAGAAAAGTAGCTTTTTAAAATCAATAATAGTGCAAATTAATGCAAGTCATTAAATAAATACCACTTTCAATCATCATTGAATAGAGAATCCATTAGATATATATACGAGAGACAAATAGGCGATACAGTGACTGGTGTGTTGATGGCAGGGGAGGGCGAGAGGTCGCGGGAGAGGTGGCAGTGAGCAGGCAGCTTCCAACATGGGGCCCGGACTCGGCACTGGCACCGCTGGCAACATGAGCAACATGGGCAACATGGGCCCCGGCAGCAACATGACTTCAGCCACCATGGGAACCAGCAACTTGGGCATGGGTACTAGTAACATGGGCATGGGCGCCAACAACATGGGAATGGGAACCACCAACATGGGGATGGGAACTAACAACATGGGAATGGGAACCAGCAACATGGGAATGGGTGCTAACATGGGGATGGGAACTAGCAACATGGGGATGGGTGCCAACAACATGGGCATGGGAACTAACAATATGGGCATGGGAACCAGCAACATGGGCATGGGCTCCAACATGGGGCCCGGCAACACCATGGGAACCAGCAACATCATGGGCGCAGGAAACTCGTTAGGCACCGCTAGCGGGGCACAACCTGCCTCCCTCTACACCACTCCCAGTTCCGCCTACTCCAGCGTCGCTCAGCACACTCCTCAAACCAACCTGTCGACACCGCAAGGGATGCAACACTCCAACCAACAGCAGCAAGGCATGAACCAACAGGGTCTACAGAACCAGGGGATATTCTCCTCGAGACAACCGCTCAAGGGGGTCCCCAGCGTGGTGCCCCCGTCAGGCGTAGGCATGATGCAACAGCAGCAAGGGCAGATGGGGCAAGGACAGGGGCAGCAGCCTCTAGGTGCTGCGGCCCCCAACCTCATGCAGAAGTTCACGGAGATGACAGCCCCCGGAGGCGACATCTTGTCCAAGGGTAAAGAACTGATATTTATGAAGTTTGGCCTGGGCGGGAAATAATGCCGATTGTTCTCTTGTATCTGAATATTGTTCCTTTCGCTTTCGGGCGATTGCTTGTGAAGCAATAGCAGGGCAGGGGGCAGTGAGGTGTGGGGGTAGATGGCAATTTGCTAGGGCTAGCTCTTCCCTGGCTCCTCGGTCTATAGGGTGAGTAATAAACCCGAGGACGCGGAGCCAGCCAGGGAATGGAATGAAAGCAGATCATCTATTTTACGACTTGGCTGATGGCCCACAAGTCAGGTGCAGTTACAAAAGCAATGAATATAATGATAATCTACTGACAATACGTTATATACTTAGTAATTAAAATGTTGAAATTAGATTAAACCGAGCCATGCCTCTTTTTAAATTATCGCGTTAAAAGTATTCGCTTTTGATATTTTGAAAATTTTCTTCTTTTCCTTCGATCCACTCCTTAATCTTGTAGATTCTAAGAGAAGTATTCATATTTCCACGTATAATCCACATTTACTTTGGATTCCCCTTTGTTGAGATTATATTCTACTTTCCTAGTTGCATTTAGACTTGTGGGCCTTGGACTTTTATGTTTTATCGCTAAACAAATTATTATAATAAAAATAATACAATATAATGAAAGTTTTAAATTAAATTTACAACAAAGTAGCTTTTCTATGCCTTGTTAATGTTTTTATATTATATATTTAAATTGCTACAGACCAAAGTTGCAATAACTTTAATTTACAAAAATTAAAATACACATATCTATTATTGTAAAGGTTTATAACAGATATATGTATATGAATACTGAATGTCTCGAGCTGGCTTACACCGTATATATCAAAAGAAAACATATTTTTAAAACTTTAACCAAAATTGCCTTTAATAATTGGCATAATAAAAGGACGCATGTAAGAATTCCTTCAAGTCATTTTTCAACTCGTGCGTAATATATTATTATATTAGGTAGATATCAATCAATTTGATTATTACATTACAGTGCACAAATCCACAAGTTAACAACCACTGAAAAACCTTGTATCGTTACGTGTACAGAGTTACTTCAAATTGCCAACTTAGCACAAATAATATACCAAACATTTACATAGTGACGCAATGAGCATTCTTATCATTTCAATGGAGTGAATATTGTGCACTTTATGGTTTGGTTGTGGTTACGAAAAGTATTAAGTAGGTAATCAATATCGTTAGGCAAATAACACACACAGAAGTATGGCAATACCTCACACCTCACTGCAGAAAGGTCTGTGGCAACGCCAGACATACTTTCACGCACTGCATCACATAGGTCTCTAGGTCTATCGGGTGGTTGGACTAAAGATCGGGAGTCACATTCCCGAATGAACACTCCCTCCAGTTGTTGATTGTTATTCCCACTTATAAGGATTGCCACTTAACTCACTGTTACATTTACTAAGAGTAAATGAACTCAATGTTGCAAATCCGCAGTCTGATCAAGATATATTTGTTGTAGATTCAAATAATTGTGTAAAGATACTTTTGCTTTCTTCGTTACATACATTGGTCATCTACTTTACACTTTTATGGACGGAACATCACACTGAGTTGATGTTCCTCAGATAATTGGTTGGATGAGCTTTGCACGTGTGCTCTGGTAATTGAGTGCCGGGCCACATTTCAAATAAATATTCATGACTCAAAAGCATTCATCTCACAAGAATCAACTTAAGTTATGAAATAATTTATAAAATTATAATTATCATGTTGGATTCCTCGCTTTTTTTGTTACTACTATTAGTAATAAATATATTCCAATATTTTGACCATTTTAGGTTAAAAGTTAGCCTTTTTAAGGGAATTCTGTAATAAATAAGTATTATTGGCACATAATATTAGAGAAATTGTAAGGATTTAAAATAAAGCCATATTACGCCACAGTATGGGGGAAACAGTGGAAACAGTCATGATGGCCACTTAGGTTGAGAGTTGAGACGCACACAGCATATTACGGGATATTTGCTGGACAAATATATTCATTTGAATTAGTTTTCAGTCAATAGCTCATAAATAGCCCGTTTGAAAGTTTGTATTTTAAATAAACCACATATGTCCCAGCACAATGGCTGTCTTTAATTTAAGAAACTATGTATTAAATCTCACACTCGAGTGAGTCTGCACTTATTTCTGGAAGCGAACATATTCAGAAGTAACGGCAGACATAATATTACCATTCTGTACTGATCATTTCATGAGGTCTTTGTTAATCGAGTGTTGGAAGTATGTGTTACTCGAATGCTTCGTTACCAGTTTGTTACTTTCATTGTTCATAAAGTTATTATTATTAATTATCAGTTGGGGTGCCTTCTAGAAAGAGTTTTCAATCCGCAACGGATGATGCTCATAATGCGTCACTTGCCACGCGGCGTGGAACTAGTGATTCCTACTCTTCATACATCCGGATACAAAACTTAAACCTGCTTTGGGGTGTTATCAAAAATTCTAAAATAATCTCTTTGTAAGGTTTACACATTATTTCCTTTGTTCTCTAAGGAGTAACGAGTAAGAGAGTAAGGAGATTGCTTATCTTATATACCAAAGTATGATTACGTCTAAAGGAAATTGTTTTTTAATGAAAGGAAAGTTGCCTAACTTGTAAGTCTTGTTGATTAATTAATGGTTTTGTACCGATCTTTCTGCGTAAATGGTGTGTAATATATGATTATTAATATTTAAATCTCTACGATCAATAAACCATTGAATAATTATATGATGAATGACCCTCAACTCAGACTGATCGCCTAATTGACCTTGTATTAAAGAATAGAAAAGCGATCTAAGAGTAAATGTAACATACATAATCACTACACAAATACTATTCATTTCACTTACAATCTTCTAATTATATGTTTTCCTTTAGAATATTAGTACCTTCCTTGTTATATAAGAACTTAGTAAAAAAAAACAAAGTTTATCGCAACACAAGGGACTCTTCTAAGTAAATTGTTAGATAAATAAAAATATTATACAATAATTAATAATGGACTATTGATAACTTTGATTGTTTAAACTTTCCATTGTTGTTGCTTACCATAATCGCTGCTGATCTTAAAATGAAAATATTGTTTATAGAAAATGTTTAAAACCACACGAAATGCAAATTCTCCAATGTAAAATGGATTCATCTTGTTCGTGTGGTATTCATCTTGTGTTTTGCATCTCTCTACAGTACCGAAACCTTCCTGACCAAATAAATTGTATGTGAATTGGAATATTTCGATTTTTGTTTTAGCTGAGAAAACTGGGGAAAGTTATGTGGACAGACACAATATTATGTTATTGGAAATTATTTACTTTGGTTATTGTTAATTATTATTGTCAAATTATGTAGTTTATTAATTAAATGTTTGATTGTATTACAACTCTTCATTTTGAGACCGTTTTTTAATTGTAAACCTCAAAACTTGTGTTTCAGAGTCATCTGTAAAATTTGAAGAAAAGTACTGTTTTTTTTTTCAATGTGTAAAAAAATCTGAAAAATCATCACAAATTTTAACGCATCGTTGATTAATTGTAGTTTTCATTATTTAATTGTGTAACCAACCAAGTTTCCTCATTTTTGTATCTAAAACGATTCATTCAGTAAACTTCAGAGTAAGAATGATAAATGTGTTCATTTACAAAAGAAATAATATATGGATGAGAAATATTTACATACACTAAATAAGTTAAAATCTGAAGAAATTGTTTATACATACAACGTGATGTTAAACAAAATAGTTTTTAAAAAATTGCTTCTCGCATCTTACCAACAGTAAAAAAAATTCGGCTTGGGCAAATATAAAAATATTCATCAAAAAATATTTGACAATACAAATATTTCTATAAACACTATTCTACCAGTCTATAAAATATAATATTATAAACAAATTTGTGTTATTGAATAATTGTACTTCTAATCTTGTTATTCCTGTAGTTAGTGTTGATAATTGCCAGTATATTGTGATGTGAAGCAAACTCTTTCGTGTAAAGATAAATTATATATTCGCTAGGGTTGTGCCTTGACCGCAGACTAGTGAAGAGAGCGTAGGACGGTGACGAATCATTAGTTAGAAAGTCTGCCAGGGTCTGCGGCCAAGGCATCATATCTCTGCTTATGGAGGATTACACCATTCTCAACTCATTCAAAAACAATCGTTCATTCTCAACATTACAAACAATCTTCACAATTTCTTCGAGTCATTCAAAAAGAGAATTCCACTACTGGAATTCTCTTTTAGAAATTTGAATTCTCATTCTATAAAAAAGAAAATTCATTCTCAAGCCATCTACAGACAGAATTCAACAAGTCATTCAAAAAGAGAATTCGAATAGAAAACAGAAAATTCATTCTCAAGCCATCTGTAAACAGAATTTGACAAGTCTTTCAATAATAGAAGTCGTTCTCATGTGATCTAGAAGCACGTTCATTCAAAAAGAGAATTCATTCTATAACCATCTGCAAATCGAACTTATTTAGTCATTCAAGATGAGAATTCTTGTTCAATATATATATATATATATATAAATAATTTTGTAACAGTACTAATCAAATCGTTATAAAAAAAATGTAAAAAAACAATCTGATTTTAGTACAAAAAAATTGTATTTGAATTTAATATCTGGATTTCTGATTAACAAATTTAAATTATTAACACCATTTAAAAAAAGATAAATTAAATAATGCGGTAAACTAGTACGTACTGAGGATTACCATGAAATGCAAACTCGCCTCAGCGTAGATAAATTTCATCATTCTATACGTTTGTACATAATACAGGGCATACATATTGTGAATACTGTGCAAAGCAAATTAGTGCATTACTTCGTTTTTCGTATCCTGCTTGAAAATCTGTACTGTGTTAAAAAATAACATGTTTTTAAATCACAACACATTTCAAGACCGGTTAGAGTCAGGGTTGCCAGGTCTTTTCCAAATACTTACCGAACATTGAGCAAAAAAAAATTTCGAGGTGAAATTTCCATAGAATTCGGTGGTGCCTTGGCAAATCAAAGTAGGGATGCTACGCAACATCGATTGCCGATTGCGTCAAATCTGACAGTTGAATCGTTTATTAGGGAGAAAAATTAATCAGAAAAAATGACCGAACCGCCCATACTTCGGTATTTTTGTCATACCAACACCAAACACGGTGCTAAAATACCAAACAGTTTGCTAGAATACCGAACACCTGGCAACACTGGTTAGAGTAGAGGAGTTGCGAAATGTGTCGTGTTCCTATTGAGGAATCAATTCCTCTGCTAGCACAAACAATTTTTTTTACTTACAATGATGCTAGTCGGAGTTTTTCAAATATTGTCAGGTTATTCGTAAAGCGAGAATGTTTGTCTTTCTACATTTTGAGTTCTTGCAGTTGTAACATTTTAAAATGAATTGAGAATGCTGTGATAGTTCATAGTGAAATGTTTTGCGGCCCGGATTTACACATATCAAATTGTTATGAGGAGAAAAACTTGTAGATTTGTTATTACATTACATTACCAGTGTATGATTAGGGATTGATTGAATAACGGTAGTGCATTACGGGCCGCATGCTTTCTGTTCAAGTATTTAAACTTATAGGAGATGAGCATCCAAATGTAAGTTACTCTCCCATGATAAACGATCGCTATATGTATTTGTATATCCTACCCATATCCAAATATCATTATTGTAATTATTATTCCTCCTAGTTATATAATTAATACACAAATAAGGTTGATGATTATGTTAATATTAAAAATACTACAAATTGTACCAACTTTGAGATTAAATTATACTCATGAAAACTTTATGCAGCTTTCTTTTTTTACCCAAATACCATTGTTTTTTTACTCAAATATTTTTTTTTACCCAAAACAATTTTTTGCCCAAATACCATTATTTTACCCTAATACAATTTGAGTAGTTTATTTTTACCTAAATATATATTTTTTTACTCTAATGCAGTGATTCTTAACGGGGGCACCAGCGCCCCCCCTGGGGGCGTTTTTTAATTTTTAGCATTTAGGGGGCGCTGCAGTAGTTCGAGTGGGCATGGTGTCAAAATAGAAAATAATCTCATTCACGAGCTATCCACACTGACACACTTTCTTAAGGTGCAACAATTTGGGGCGCTGGATAATTTGACTGCGGTAAAGGGGGTGATTCTTTCAATACACAACTCCTTTATCCAAATACAAATTTTTTACCCAAAAACATTTTTTTAAAGAGCATACTGCAAAAAAGTCCTAGCAGCTTCCGTCCAATACTTTTTTTTACTTAAGGCGATCCAATAGTCCAAAAAAATCGAAATCGGAATTCACGCCCCTTTATGGGAGGAGTTTAAAAATACTTGAGAAAAAGCTTTTGGAAAGGTTGGAAAAGGTATTTGTGAAAAAAAATTTACAGGTTGATTTCGTAAAGGTCTGTAAAAAAAATTAATTCCTTTTTTAAGCATTGTTTATTGTAATAAAACGGAAATTTAAAATTGATTTCACAAAATCAAGTGATGCAGAGCCTAACGTCTGTTCCCCGCTCCGGCCAGGGGAGGATTGACAGAAAATGGGTGTGGGTAGTCAGTAGTTCTTCGGTGGACGGTAGGTTCACATTGAAAATCTAAATTCGTCGACTACCGTAAAAGGGGTTTATAAGTAGGAGATTTTGCACTTGAAAGTGATTTTTTATAGACCTAAAACTTTATTTTTTTCTAGGCTTATACAGACTTATAAAAAAATGACAGATATATAAGGGCCAAGATATGTTCTATACGCAGTATTTAATTGAAGCATTTATAATACTTCTAAGCAATCAAATTTTTAAAACAAAAGCATATGATTTTGCATTATTTAGTATGGCTTCATCTTAAATAAATTTTTTTTACCCAAATACATTTTTTTAATTCAAATACAATTTTTTTACCCAAACACAATAAGCATACTGCAAAAAATTCCTAGCTGCTTCTGTCTGTTTGGAGCCAGTAATAACAGTAATATACGGAGAATAGGGAAGAGGAAGGGTGTGTTATTCAGATCTAGGCCATTTCAAGCAACCTTTCGATTCTGAAGGGCGGTCTTTCACCAGGGCGACACAGAGTATATCTACCACTCGGTATTAAGTAATAAAAAAATGAAGCTAGTGTTATGTACATTAAAGAAAAAACTTTATTTTGTCATATTAAATATAAATTAGAATAAATTGATTGTGATATTGTTCAATATGTACACTTAATTCTGTTTTTACACGGAGGTTTGATTCCACAGAATATAGTAATATTATTCCTTATCTACTAAAATTATGAATTTTCAAAAAATTCTACATTGGCATCACAGCAAAAAGTTTTTTTCTACCAAATAAAGTAAAAGGTATAATATTTTGTTGTTTTTTCCCCTTCCATATAATAAATACCAATAATGGTTAAAAAGAATATAATTAAAATAATACATACGAGATCAAATCTCGGTTTGAGACACCGTGCGCGAGAATGTGTGTGATGTCGCTGGGCACAAGTATACGAAGGTTACGAGAGACAGACAGCATGCTCAACGGTCCAAAACTAAAATGAACAACTTTGTTTCCATTCAAATTTGTTTGGAACGCACTTCTAGTGTTATATTCTTTAATCTATGGTTCCACAGAATGCAGTAATCATATTCCTCAGTGGCGGTTCTTCACAAGGAGACAATGGGGACAGTCCCCACCAGTTACACTCAAAACCTACTAAAGAAAATAATAGTCGATGCTTTGTCTTCACCAAAATGAATGAATTATTTAAACATAAAAGTAATTAACCTTTGCAGAAATAAAATACAAACAATTATTCAGGATGATTTTAATAAGACCCTACGTATACAGGGAACAATGTACGGCGCAAAAAACAGCGGGTCTATTTCTCAGTGCGCAGAATCTAATGCGCACTTGGGAGACGATCCGAACTATTCCTATACTTTCCTTGCGTTGTTTCGCGATCGTATGTAACTGCGCATGCGCAGTAGTATGTGAATTCAAATACCAGCGGGGACAACCCTTTGAATCCTCACAGAACCATTTGTTTGCGGAGTTACGGGCGGGAATTGCTCGCGTTCAAATTAGTTTAAAGATAAAGCTTTATTTTTATTATACTATATTGTAAATTAGCAAATATCTATAGACATTTAATATTATTTTGTGTTAAATATATGCGACTAGCATGATTAGACCATAAATTTTTTTTTTTGAGAAATTTTATATTATGTTCTACGGGTGGTGAGATTACGGTACAGTACGTAAAAAATGTCGATCCCCACCACTAAAGAAGTGTTCGAGCCGCCACTGATATTCCTTATATACTTACACTAGGGATACGTTACACAGAATATTGTGTAAAAAGAAATACTGCCTAATTAAAAGCCTGCACTGTATTTTTTTATGTTTCTTGTACATTCTTCTTCTTCTCAAGTCGGTTCCTCATTGCTGAGGATCGTGACCCCTACTCTAATTTTCATGGTGGACAAGGGTCCTTCACTCTTGAGGTCCTGCTCTGGTGGAGAGTTGCGGACACCGATGTACCGGACACCAGTGATATTTGGTCACTCCAGCGCATTAGTGACCTTCTTCTGCCTTCCATTTTGAAATGCTTATAAGTTTCTCCAAGTTTGAGTCCTCTTCTTCTTCTTTATGTGCCTTATCAGGTCCCCCCGACGTTGGCGATCACTCTTGAAAAGGTCTCTCTGTCTTGCGCTGCCCGGAATAGCTCCTCCACACTTCTAATGCCGGTCCACTCTCGTATGTTTCGCAGCCAAGACATTTGTCTCCTACCAGGCCCTCGGCGACCCTCTATCTTGCCTTTCAATATTAAATGGAGCAAGTGATACTTCTCCCCTCGAAGTATATGACCCAGATATGAAATTTTCTTGATTTTAATTAATGTAAGCAGTTCCCTATCTGCTCTAGCCCGCCTGAGAATTTCTATGTTGGTGATCATGTCGGTCCATGGGACCTTGAGCATTCTCCGGTGAAGCCACATTTCGAAAGCCTCTAACCTGTTCATGGTATTTATTTTCAAGGTCCATGTTTCACAACCATACAGCAAGACCGACCACACATAACATTTTAGCATTCTCTGCCTTAATTTTAAGCTTATATTGTCATTGCAGAAGAGGGATTTCATTTTTATGAATGCAGTTCTTGCTGCTTCAATTCTGCACCTAATCTCTATATTTTGAGTCCTCAGTTTGTCGAAACATGTCCAAAGTATCAAGATATGTTGTAAACAGATAATTGAAAGCTTATTGTGGATGCCTAGCTTTTACAGAATGGACACATTAGTGAGTCTGGCTGTCAATGGAATCCTGAGCATTTTTCTACAGCACCACATTTCAAGGGCATCTATCCGCTTTCTTTTGCTGGCTCTAAGTGTCCACGTTTTGATAGTCTCATCTTGATGGTCTTCGTTATTCCACTGTCACTCCATATCTTTTGTATTTTACTCATACTTATTACTTACTCTCACATTTGAACATGAATGTATGGTAAATGATTGTTTATCAGTTGTGTAAAATTTAAAACACCTTTATTAGTAAAGGAGATAACTATCTAACCATAGATTTTACCGTCAGCTGTCAAAAGTTTTATAATAATAATAACAACAAAGCTTTCCATTGGACGGGCGAGGTGAAGGGGCGGGGCCCGGCGGGATGACGTCACACAGTCATAGATATTTTCCATCTTCGAACCGGTTGAATTTTTTGACCGGAGTTATACCCCCCTGTATCTAACTAACCATCACACCGTAGGCATAGAGGATGGACTGCCAAACAACTCGGTCTTGGCCCACACACCTTGCGTCGTTCACATTCATACAACATCTCATACATGCTCTTCTATTATTCTGACTGTTGGCATGGCCCGACTCTAGTATCTGATTCATTTGGTCGTGTCATGCTTTCTCAGGCGTCCCTGACTTCTTCTACCATTCACATTTGCGTCATATATTCTCCTTACACTCCTATCCTCGTTCATTCGCTCTACATGCCTAAACCATCTGAGCGTCTCTTTCTTATAAATAAAGGGAATAATGTGTAGAAAAATGGGAGGTAGGTTCATTGTGCGATGGGGTGGGAAAAATCTAGGATTCTAATAAGAATTAATATTACCATTACACTTTATTTATCATAATATTTCAAAACCGTGTAAAAACAGAATTGACTGTACCTGCCTAATTTTCCTATTACCAAGTTTCTAGTTGCAGTCTTCCGGTATTTTCCATTTGTTTCATGAAAGCAGTTCCCTCTTCCTTGGCCATATTTCCCTCTGCCAATAATACGTCCTCCAGTAAAGCATCCTTGACATTATCAGGCATATTCTTGGAGTTTCCAGCGACAAATACACACCCGCCATTCTGTGATATCATCTTCCAAAGGATCGACCTATTGGCACCGATTTTATGCTGGACGTAACTGAAAATAAAACATTTTGTGAAAATCAGAACGGTATACCGTACAAGAGCCACAACTATCCGGAGCCAGTGGGACTATGGACTTATTATAATGAACATGTGACTAAAGTGATGTTTGAGAGAGACAGCATGCATGAAAGCAAGACAACTCTAGACATACATATGTAGTGTATTGATTATCCACAAAGTTTCAGCTTTTTTCAATAGATGTAGATAGGTTAGAACTTCCGCCATATCCCAACAGATGGCTGCTGGGTTTGTATTATCAGGAGAGTACCATCTATCGCCATTCGTGTCTTAGGCACAAATTGTTACGATGATGGACGAAGGCTCCAGTGAAATAGGGGGGGCTTCCACTGTTAGTCTGCTGGAGTGCCAGAACTATTTAGGATTTAACCTAACATTGTAAATATTCACGATAACCAAATAAACAACGCGTAACTAATCTAATCTTAAGCTTATTGGAAGATACCCAACAACTCTCAAGCTGTCTAATATTGGAAGTTAAGAGACACAACAGTATATAAAGAGTGTTACACACACAATTAATACATAACATTTTTGATTTATTGCTCGGTGAACCACCAAAATATTTTATGCACCAGTGTCTGGATACAATTATTTATAAGTTCTTCATTGAATGACGCCAATATGCATAGACTCCCAGGCCAACGAAATTGACAGTCTGCTCAAGAAAAAATATCATATTTGAAAATGTATGATCAATTTCACCAGAAGTGAGTGAAAATTGAGCTAACTTTGGGCACAGATAAGTCCACAATACACTTTTTTTATAGGTTTATCTTCAGTGAGCAAGGCGTATCACAAAAGATCCAAAACACGGACGTCCCTAGCATGGCTGGCGATAAAAATACTCATTGTAATAAATTACAATGTACACACAACTTTTTTGCTTTTTTTTTGCTAGGCTGTATGTATCACGAGTTGAAAACGCTGACTAGTCATTCTTTCTCACTCAATTTGCACAGAACAATAATGTGAGAGAAAGATACAGCGGCGACACCACCTCCAGCTGTCAAGTTTTTATATAGTTAAGTTCGTCGATTACTATTTTAAATAAACCATCGCCTTTATGTAAATTTAAAATGAGTTCCTACTTTTTAAAATGTTTTAAAATAAACTTACATTTTATTTTCTTGGTCCCTTGAAAAAGCGCAAACCAAGTTCAGTTTTCCCTCCGCGTGAAGTTGCTTCAAGTTTTCACCGCAGTGAAAGTCTCCTTTCTCATTTCTGCAGCCGAAGAATAGCATCAAGTTATTGCTGGACGCCTTGCCGAGGAAATCTCTCTCCAGGATAAAGCTACGGAAAGGCGCAAGTCCCGTGCCTGGGCCCACCATTATTATGGGAATGTTCTGTAATTAAGGTAAAGTGAAAATTAACCCCTAGAGCAATTTTGGGAGATATTTCTCCTAGATATAAAACATCTATAGACAACACACAAATCTCAAGCGACCTGTGCCAATTTCGAAATAAATCGAAAGGACGGCAATTACAGTATCTTTTGCTTGCCACTTTGAGATCTCTATAACATGCAGAGGCGGCTCTAGGAGTCTAGAAGTGGAAGATCATTAAAAAAAAATTATGTTACGATACAATATGAAATTAAATATGATAATATTCATTTGTAGATACCTCACGAGTTTGAGAGTCAAATTATATTTAATATAGTAAATTATTTCATGCGGAAAACGTAAAATAAGCAAAATCAAACTACGTTTATCAAAACATCTCTTTCAGATGCACAATATTAATCATGTTCTCTTCCTCACGGCAATGACCCAAACTGTCTTCGGAATCCGAAAGCATTTTACTAGGCGACATAGTGCCATCTCTTTTATTGTATGACACGTAAAGAGACAGAAGACATGATATTGGGACTTTTTATAAATTGACCCAGCCAATTATAGTGCGTGGAAAAGAACGCTTCCATTTAAGATGTTAGATGTCACTACTTGCCGCTGCCTACTATCTCGTGGTGCATTTCAAGTACATTAGAATAATATCAGTTGTTTTGATTTGCATAATAATTCATAAAATTATGTTTTACTACCATCTTTTTTTGGGAGGTCTTTGACAAATTGACCTGAGGGAAGGACCGCCACTGATAACGTGTTTATAAGTTTGTAATGTCATTGAGGAATCACATAAAAAAAATGAAAGAATAAGTTTGCTTACAACATCTTTAGGAAATGAAAAAGTTCCCTTTTTGATCCATCCATATACTCTACTTCCCACTGTCAAATCTTTCAGCCAATTTGAACAGAGTCCCCTTCTTTCTGCTTTCAGTTTGGTTTTGTAGTTCACAACAGCGACCAATATTTCCAACTGTTTGTTCTGGGAAGCCTTACAGCTGCTGGCGATTGAGAATGCACGTGGTTTTATGGGGGTGAATAGCTCAAAGAGACTCTCCAGAGTTATCTCGGAAGTTGAGTGAGGGAAATCTTCAAGAACCTGAAAAATAACTTTATTATAATGAACACGTGACTGAAGTCTTGTATCAGAGAGACAGCATGAAAGCAAGACAACTATAGTTATATAAAGAGTGTTGCATACATATATGTACGATTGTCCAGTGTCTCTTCATCACACCTAATTACAGTATTTTGTATATAATTCTGGAATCCCAATATCACAGTAAAACCTTAGTGAAAAGGTAATTTCTTTTACATTAACACCACACATTGGTGTTAATGTAAAAAAAATTAAACGACCCTGAGAAAAATAATTCCTGTGTGAAGGGTCTTTTAAGGAAAGGAAGGAAGGAAAAAGGTATGAGGCTTGGGTAGGAGTCTGGAGGTCAGTGTCTTCAGGAGTGATGGACGTACATATCCACCCCTCCCACCGCGGTGCAAGGTGATGGGTCGAAAAGAATCCGGCTGGAGAGGTTAAAAGATCTTCCTCAACCAGTCTCTCGCAATCTAACCAGGCAGATGCATCCACTGCCAAGACCCGGACAAACCTAACCCCATGAATTCAGGCATCCCTACGAAGCCACCAAATGTAGTGAACCACTTGGGGTGACCAGAGATGTTGGTTATCCAATAAATGCTCCCTGCTTCGCGCAACTTGGTTTATTCCCCTTTCCCTGATGGGCTGGTCATCAATGGATAGATGGATGTCTAATAAGTACAAAACTTGATCACCGCATGAGTAATAAGTGTGCCTGTCACCCGCACATTTGTCATTGGATTTAACTTAGGTGAACTCAATAAGTTTAGGGCCTTCTCAGCACTTTAGGTGCAAAACCAAAGAAATGGCCAAGTGCTCAGCAATAAGTATGACTGTGGGATAATACAAACCTCTAGGATAGTCCTTCTTAGTCTATTGCAATAGTTGAAAAGGTCCTCTTGGCCTTCCGGTGTACAGAATTCAATGCACTTTCCCTTTTCCAACTTGTCTTGTGAAAAGTGTGCCAAAACGGAGAATGCATATTTCTTTGGGATAGCAGAAAGATCCCAATATTCGGCAACTATTTGCTTCAAAGACACGGCCGTCTTGAAGATGTAAGGCACGGGCATGTCTGTAAATAATAAACGTGAAGATACTTTAATTAAGAAGCAGTAAATCTTTTTTAATGTTTGTGTTATTTACATTCAACACTGTTCTGTGGGGGTACTTCGTAATAGTAATAAGGTCCTTGGTACAAACTGGTTTATTATGAGTTTACGTATTACTATTGGTCGCACAACCTGTCTATACTGGCTGTTAATTAAATCTGATCGGTAGGCTGGCGAAAGCCCGCTCTCGACAGACATTACCTACCCGGGAACCCCTGCTGGCATCTGTCGGCAATTGATAGAAGCTCTTTCCCTGCTGGCATCTGTCGGCATTCGATAGAAGCTCTTTCAATACATTACAAATGTTATACTGCACAAGATTCGCCAGTGCCAGGGAAACTATCGTATTCCTATTTGGGGAATATTGAGAAGAGGAGGACAGAGCGAAGAGGTAGGTCGGAAAGCACCTGGGTGATCAGTTTTTAGAAAATAAATGCAAATAAACGGAGAATAAATAAAACCACAAGAAATTTGTGATCCAAATATTCCCCAAATAGAGGCTTAAATTTCTAATACAAAACCGTATTTACAAAGTTTAAATGGGATGCAGATCTACGGTGTCAGGCGAGTCTAATTGAGACAAAGCACTGTGCTGCTGGGCTTAATGGAACATTTGTTTTCATTAAAAATTTTATGGAACGCACTTCTAATTTTCTTCTTTATTCTATGCAAATAAACTTTTTTTCAAGCCATTTTAAGCAATTCTTCGATTTACGATATTGAAAGCTTCATATGTGTTGGAATTTAAAACACCCCAACTTATCATTGTATTTTAAACCACTCAAGCGATAGCTACCCAAATTTGGGTAGGTGATTTTTATGAATTAAAATTAATTATAATTTAAAGATTGGTTTGAATTTTTTTTATAAAACCTAAAAATATGGGATAAACAGTGAAATCTAGGTGAACTCATTAGCTTTAAACTGCAGTAAGCAATTCATATATTTCCGTATTAATACTTGGAGATACGATTTTTGTTATGAGCGTGGCCGGATCGAAAACCGAACATCCAGAAATCTCTATGACTCAAGTGGTTATTAAAAAAATCAAACAATAATAACAAAGTATGCTTTATAATTTATTTAAAAAATACATTGTCTCTTCGTTATTTATATCAATTTATGTGTTAATATCGTCTTCGAGTTGCCAGCCATCTTCCTGACTGAGGAACCTCCTCTTGACAGCGGTGTTCATGTACGGGCGGAGAACCCATTCCCTGTCTGCCGCCTCCAGAGAGTCCAAAGTTCCAAGTCGGATCTCGTAGAGTCTGAGCTGAAAGCGGGGACCCACTTCTTGCAGTTCTATATTTCGATCAACCTGGAAAAGAAGTTGTTTTAATTAAAGTTGCTGATAAGATGACATGTTAAGATATTATAACCCTACTCTAAAAGACGAGGGTCATCTATACATGACGCTTATGTATGAGAATTTGAAATTTCAGTCAACAGGTAAAAGGTTAAGAATATGGTTCAAAATCAATTGTTGAACGGAAAAAAGAAACTTCTTAGGCGGGAAAACCTTATATGTATAGCCTATGTAAATTCAATATTGCATATGAGCCAATAATTTCAAAATACTTTTTTTTGGCACTTTCAGTTGAATAGTACAAGCCGCATTGATTGGTGCTTCAAATTTTGAAATTGGCCAATAGACTGCTTGTACTGGGTTAAAGTTAATACCACAAATAAATCATCTCCAGTACATAAACAAGCGCGTACATCCCTAGAAGGTTTTACGCCCCTCCCGAACATTTTTACAAATTGTTCTTCAATGGTATTGCACTTACACCAGCAATTCCTGAGCATGCTTGGAGTAAAAAAAATATATGTTATTTTGCTGTCCGATGATATTTCGATTTTTATCAATAACAAAAAATATATCTTTTTCAATCACATGTCACCACTGATAACACTCCTGTACATGTAGCGATGGGATCACATGAAGCGTGCGAAGTATATCACGATACCCGCCAGGCTTACCCCGACTACTCAGTTGCGACGTTTGCGACTTTTATTGTTGTTTACTCCAAATATCGGAAAAATATAGGAATCGCTGGTTAAAATCCTTAGGGTAAGTGCCATTACACTCCGTATATAGTTTTTACGTTAGTTTTAAGATTGCTAGCAAATTGCTACCTGTTGCGACACTGATGTGTCGAAACAGGTAGCAGATGAATAAAAATTAAGTAAAAATGTACATATGAAATAAAACTCTTAAAAACAAAAAGAAAAAATTATGTTATTTACCAATGAGCTGGTGGATGCAATCTATTTAATAACTATACATTATCTATAATTTGTATTAGAATTAGCCTTAGAAAAATAAAAATTAAATTAATTTTCACAAAAACGGCGCTGTATAAATAATGCAAATATGATTATTGTTTGTATACTATTGAAATAATTACCTTTTTGTAAGTGTGATGTCTGAAGCATACATAGTCATCGTGATTAGCGAAGGTGATGACTCTCTTGGAGTCCTCCTTGGGCACGGGGAACAGGTACTTGAGGATATTGGCCGTTCGCTGGCCGAGCTCCGTCTTGAAGTTATGGAATATGAGGTGCGGGTACTGCTCGCTCATGGGCGCCATCTCAGGTACGTCGTGCCGCATAATCACGTCCGACATCTGGAAGAATGCCGTCGGGCCGTAGGGGAGGTGGCAGACTATCTGGAATTCAATAATGCATAGATTAGTGGTCAATTCACATATCCACTAAAATCATTAACCTTTATATCCGGTTAGTGGCTAAGATGACATAGCGTCTGGGTCCCACCCAGGCGTTGTGAGTCCAATTCCTCGGCTGGTTAAGTCCTCTATCACGACACAAGCAACATTTTCTGCTTACTGTGGTGGTAGTAGGAGATTTTCAAATATAGTCAGGTTATTTGTAACCAGGGAATATTTGTCTTTCTTTTAAAAAAAAATAATAATGCTGGCCCTTACGATGCAATCTTTCCGTTTAAATGGCAGGTTTTGGCATAATGCATGTGTTTTATTGAAACTCAATAGTTCATAACATACCTATACATGGTTTTCGGAAAACTCACAGTACGAGCAGAAAACAGACGAATTTGGATGTTTTTTTCACCGTTTTTTCATTCTTTTCGGCAACTAAAGGGTTAAAAACACTTCGAAGCTGGGGTCTAAGTTTCGACGCATTTTAAAAGACATTAAACAGCGAATATTAACCTCCCATTGACTGATTTTTTTCAAATTTCAATTCGAAAAAATTATACTGCAAAATCGATTTCAAATGTTACGTGACAAGAGTGCCGTTTTCTATACAGTGTAAAGACAGGGGAACTATGTCGCTATGATATAATAATGCATTTACATATAAAAACCCACTTTGCCAAAAAAACAAAACATCCGCAAGCAATGTATTAATTTCCTTATCCTTTCGTACTACGATGCTCGACGGTGGAGTAGCTGATCTAGCTGAGTCTTTCTTGTGAGGCAAAAGTAACATAATATGTAAAAAAGAAAATAAAACCTACCAAGCTGGAAGGGATGCCCCTGTGTTCATGCACCACTATAAAGTCGGTAACATCATTGGCCCGGCAAGCATGAACCAGCTGCTTCATCTCGTATTTTCCTCTGTTCATGCGCTGGGAGTTGGGGAATATCAACCTGAAATTTTAAATGTGAAAAATAGTAACAATGTTCAAATTTTTATTAGAATAACTCTCTTTTATAATAACTTTTGAAGGTTAGAAGGTTCAGTCATACACAGTCAGTCAAACGTAACAGTCATAATATTTTTGCTCTGCGTTAAAGTAATTACTAAGTGACAAAACACAAAAACCGAAAAGTTAACGGTAGTGATTCCTTTTTGTGACACCAAGGACTAAAATCTATAAACTTCATATTAGTGATTTACCGTACCTACGGAGTATAATCAGCAAAAACGAAAATATAACTTAATATCATCACCAAGGTGTAACGCAGGTAGTAATTAAATTTACTTACAAAATGCATTGCAATATCTGCCCGGATCCAGTTATAACAGAAGAGTCAATTTTTATGTGCTCTACGTGCAAAGGCACATTTCATCTAGCCTGCGGGGGAATAACTGAGAACAGTTTCCGTAGGCTCACTCAGGAACGGCGTGCGCTACTAAAATGCAAGCAGTGCAAAAATACGAAGACAGCAGTGGCGGCCGCTTCGGGCGTAACGGAGACAATTAGCGGTAACGAACCTTTGGAGCCAGGTAGAAAAATGAACAATAAAGGACCGACGATCACCGCTCAGGCCCAAGCAAACTTAGAAGATCTGCAAGGGTTAGTCTTGGATAAGACATCCAATCTTGAAAGGAAACAAAATGACATCATGGAACAAAACAATAAAATTTTAGAAAGCATTCAATTCATGAGCTCACAATACGAGGACTTCCTAGTCAGGATCCGTGAAATTGAATCAAGGAACGAGGCGCTTACAAAAAAGAACATCGATTTGGAAGCCCGGATTAATGTACTGGAGGACCGTCTTGAATTCCAAGAGAGAGCTCTTAAGGCCAACAACTTAGAAATCAGAGGAATCCCGGAAAATAAAGGAGAAATACTACAAGACGTCATTTTTAACATCTGCCAAAAAACTAAGTCCAACATCCAAATCAAAGACATAGACGCTATTCATCGAGGAGCAAAAAAATTAAATAACAAATATCCGAGAGAAATAATAATCAAACTCAAATCGAATATAGCAAAAGAACAACTGTTAGCGGATGTGAAATCATATAACAAAAACAACCCGAATTTGGAAGATAAATTAAATACCTCGAACATTGGTATTGCTGGCCCGACTTCAAGAATCTACGTTTCCGAACAGCTGACATTTCGGGGCAAGCAACTATTTTGGAAGGCTAGACAAGAAGCGAAAGGAAAGGGGTACCGGTTCACGTGGACCCGAGCGGGTCAGATATATGTTAGACACGATACAGGTGCTAATGCAATATGTATATCTGATGAAAGCAAGCTCGCAGCGATGTAATACAACGGAAAGAACCAAAATATCGGGGTATGTACTGTCTCGCCCGTCTACAGGTATATGCAATAAAGCCGAAACTCAGCGATACAGCGAAGTTACCAGTCCTCATTACACTATTTACCATGATGTAAAACGATTAGCGTTGATTAATTATTTCACTAGTCAATTGTACGAACACACCCCATCCCGCTCATTTACACTTATTATTTTGTTACCATCAACATATTATAATTTTTTTATCACAACGTTTCAGCGGTTGCAAACATTCTGCTTTATATTATCAAATCACTGTCAACTTATTTCCACACACACCTATCTATTCAACTACATTGAGAAGTGTTTTAATTTTAATAACATATTATTGGAACGCTGTTTGCTATTCTACATTCAATTAACTTTTAATTATATTTGATTTACCTTATGATATTAATAACCATTCAGGTATATTCTGTAACTCAAATATTATTGATAACTTGAATAATATAAAAAACTATAATTGGGGCTCCTACAGTCTAAAGATTATACATCAGAACATAAGAAGCATATCTAAACTTGACGATTTCCTAATTTTCTTAGATCAATTTAATAACGCGTTCGATGTAATAATCTTATCGGAGTGCTGGATAAATAAAGAGTACACCTCAAAAGCAATTCAAAATTACTCAGAATATCACACTAACATAATTCTAAATAAATCAAGTGGAATTGTAATTTACATCAGAGACGGTCTACAAGCACAAGTCGATGAAATATTACTACCACAAGCAAACTGTATGAAAATCGTATTGAACAATAACTTATGTATTTTCGCAATCTATAGGTCACCCTCTTTCCAAAATATTGACACTTTTTTGAATTCTCTACAATCTAACATCAACAGTTCAAAACAATTAGAACGGCAAATAATTTTAGGCGATTTAAATATTAACACGATCCCCGAGTACCACCGTCAATCCGAAGATTATCTGTGTCTGCTAACGGAAAATGGGTTCATGCAAACAATTAACAGCCCTACTCGAGAACAGGGCTCAAGTAAATCTTGTCTTGACCACATTAACGTTAAAAAAATTAAACATTGCGACTCATTTGTTATTCACACCACAATTTCTGACCACTACACTACAGCTCTCTGTCTTAAAAATAAGCCTCCCACCGCAGTCAAAATTAAATACATACCTCGAATAAACTATTTCAATCTACTTGAGGACTTAAATTCAGAAAAATGGGAAAACGTTCTAGACCAAAGAGATACTGACTCAGCAATGACAGAATTCATCACCAAGTTACATGATTATATAGCCAAACACACTAGTAAGAAACTCATATCTAATAAACAATTAAAACTTACACCATGGATCACCCCTGGCCTTGTCAAATCAATTCATAGAAGGAACCAACTACACAAAAAGGCGAAAAGTAGCCCAGAGAATAATATATTACAAACCCGCTATAAAAAGTATAGGAACTTGTGTAAAAAAATAATCATTTCAACTAAAGAAAACTATTTTAAAAACATTATTTACGAAAATAACTATACACCAAAAAGGCTATGGGAAGCATTTCGCAGTATAACTAAAACCAAAATCAATAAATCATCTGAAATTAAATCACTACACATTGATAACACTATCACATCAGACCTAAAAAAGATAGTAAACTTTGCAAATAACTATTTCACGTCAGTGGGAACCACTCTGGCCAAAAAAATTCTCGACAAAATTAACACAACTGAAACTGATCTCGCTAAGAAAACTGGCTGTAATCTCGAGCATAAAATAGATAATATTCGAACTACGTCACACGAAGTGATGAAAACAATTGACGAACTTAAGTCATCCAATGCGTGTGGCCCAGATAAGATCTCTACAAACCTGTTAAAAATTATAAAATCCGCCATAGTATCACCCATAACGTTCATTTGTAATCTAAGTTTTAACTCTGGAAAATTCCCCAATCATTTAAAACAATCAATTGTTATTCTTCATCACAAAAATGGGGATAAATCACAGATCAACAACTACCGACCTATTTCTTTGATCAACTCTGTGTCTAAAATTATTGAGAAAATTGTTAAGAATCGGCTCACCCTATACCTAGAAAACAATAACATCCTTTCCAATAGTCAATACGGTTTCCGTCCAGGTTTAGGCACTGAAAATGCCATTGCTAAATTGACAAAAATTATCTCTAATAACATAGATAGAGGTACAAAATGCATTGCGCTCTTCCTGGATCTAGCCAAAGCATTCGACACTATCTCTCATAAAATCCTGTTGAATAAACTACAGCGCATTGGTATACAAGGTCAGCTCTTCAATCTGTTGTGTAGCTATTTAGATAACAGGAGCCAAAGAGTGCTTATCAACGACACTATAAGCGATTCAGCTAATATTAAATTCGGTGTACCCCAAGGAAGTACTTTAGGACCACTTTTATTTAATATATATATAAATGATCTATGTAACAGTTCCTTTGCCGACCACATTATTACCTTTGCTGACGATACAGTTTTATTATTTGAAAGCAAAAACTGGAATGTTGTTCACAGTAAAGCAGAAGTGGGTTTAATTAAGGTTAAACAATGGTTAGACAACAATCTCCTCACGCTTAACTTAGATAAAACCAAATTCCTCCGTTTCAGTGCAACACAAGCAGGAAAACCAAAAGAAATACACAACATCCTTATACACCATTGTAATGACCAAACCACTTGTAAATGCTTAAACTTAGAATGTGTCGATAGCATAAAATATCTTGGAATCATGATAGATAAGTCTCTGAGATGGGACGAACATATAGTCTCAACTTCCATAAAGATCAGAAAACTTACTCATCTATTCATGTCTGTTAGAAATATTCTTCGCGTAAAAGATCTGAAACAAATGTACCATGCCTTGTGCAACTCATTGCTAGAATATGCTTCCTTGGGATGGGGCGGCTGTTCCAAAACAATAATGGATCCTTTAGCAAAAGCACAAAAATCACTTCTAAGGGTCATCCTTAAGAAACCCTTCAGGTATCCCAGTGATCTATTATTTGAAGAGATACGTGTTCTTGATGTACGGCAACTATACATAAGAAAAATTATTTTACATACACAAAAACACCGACACCAATATTCATCCATTGATCATCTCCACAACACCCGCCATGCAGGGAGGAATCCAGTGGTTCCACCTACTACAAACACATCACATGCCCAAAGACAATACTCCTACTTAGGGCCTAAATTGTTCAACATCATACCCGATGCATGGAAATCGAAAAATACAAGCACTTTACGGAAATGGGTTAGCAATTGGCTTCTAGATATGGGGAGAGTCAAGAGCGAACATATGCTAACACAATCTCACATACCTAATATGTACTAAAAAGTTTATGTTATTCAAAAAAAAAAAAAAACTTTTGCTCTGTTTTCTTATCCTTGTAATATAACGACTGTTCTTTGATTCTTGTAAAATAACGACCAGGCGTTTCAAAAATAAGTCCTGAAATTATCTATATAAATACATAGGAAATTCATATGTCATGTCATAATTATATTCTGGTTTAAATGGATTATTTCTATTACTTACTTATGGTACTTATTAAAATTAAATAGTCAAAAATAAATTGGGAACTAATATGTCAAATATTGGCAAATTATAAATATAAATGTGTAAATTCTAATATGCAATTGTTAATGTTCTCCAAAAAGACCTCGAAAGAATTTCAAAATTGTGATCGCCCGAAAGAAGCTATTTACCTATTCTGAAGACAATTATTGATGTAATTAAATGTAGTAAATTTAAAATATTATATCTAAAATATAAAAATCCACAGTTCCGAACTCCTGCAACTTGCAGTGGGAGGTACTGAAGGTACTCGTACCATCGAAACAGCGCGCTGCGGCGCATTGGAACTCGAAACATACTAAGGTGTTATTGAAAGTTATTATTGTAATTTTGCAAACCTAAGATCACCTTACTTTAAATTTTGGTTGTATACATTTTTATATTATGTTTGTATTCTTTCTTATCGTAACTTATTGATAACACATATCTCACTGTACTTAAATTTATATATTTTTTTGGCTCATATCTTTATTTCATGTATATGTTTTTATTTCCATCATAACTTTATTTGTTCTAGTTTTTTTTCTCTTAAAAAAAATAGAACAAATAAAGTGACGTATATAAAAAAGTTACGTATATAAAAAAAAAGTATTTATATATCATTTGTCATAATATATTGAGTATATAAATTATTCACATGTTAAAAATATTATGAACTGAATATACAATTTGGCTGTCCTGAAACGGGTATCCTTCCCAGTTGGACAGACAAAGTATAATTTTCTAACTTATTGTAATATGTATGCATATAAATAAATAAATAAATAAATAAAAAAAATAAATTATTCCCATCAATGTAATATATCATTGAACTAAACTAAACGAAAATTTAAATAAGAAAAATTTTCAAATTTTTAAGCAACCCCGACTCAAAAAGAGCTGATGACCTTCAAACGCCTGAACAGATTTTCATGAAAGCTAAGAACCATCTCGATCACGTCAGCTTTCAAACAAAAAAATACACTTCATAATCGGTCCATTCGTTTAGGAGCTACGATGCCACACACAGACAGACAGACACACAGAAAGTCAAACTTATAACACCGCTCCTTGCGTCAGGAGTTAAAAAGAACAAGACACAGAAAAATTAAAAGCTAACGGTCGCAATAAGGAACTCCAGTGAAAAATATTATGGCTTTAAAAAAATATGTTCATATAGACCAATAAACGCTGATTCTGAATATATAACTTTTATTTAATAATATTAAACGTACAGTTTTTAAAAAAATATTAAAAAGTGCATTTTTAATATTCTCGTTAAAACACAGCGTCAGGTTGGTATGCTGTGTAATGCTGTTATGGTGACGTCACAATAGTAATCACGGTAATGACTGGTTTATTTATGCTATACGTCATTTATATGGGAATTTAGGTATGACACAAGCGAATGTTCTATATATTTCTTATTTTTGAAGATGTCGTAAAAGAATATACCTTTATAGAAAGTTAATAGAATTGCCTTTTAGATTTTTGTATCTGACATATACGATTGTGTTTGAAAAATGCAGTATTTTAAGTTTCAAAATAAAAAAAATGAAAAAAAATAGCCGACTGTAAACATATTCTATTAAATGGTCGAAAAAATTAGGAAAATTCAAAATTTAAAAAATACAGTCCTCTTACTTTATGAATTTGGAATAAAACTGTCACTTCACTTTTTATCTCGTTCATACAATTAAAAAGGATAAAAAAATATTATAATAATTCCGAAAAAATAACTGAAAAAATCCGACATCTTGGACTCGGTTTTACGCAATTAATGCGTTGATTTCTCGAATTTGTATTTATTTACACATGCATAAGGCTTTTACATTATCAAATAATATAACTTTTATGGAAGTTTTATTAAATTCACGCGGAAAAGTCATAAAAATTATAGAGAAGTAACCTTTGATTATGTAATGTCAGTAACCTAAAAACCGAACGAAACTAAATCACCAACAAAACATTATTTAAGGACTAAAACTGAAAAAAAGTAAAGGCAGCATTGGTACTTATGTTGAATTACACTAATATCACAGTGAATTAATCATTTAAACGAAAATTATCATAAAAAACATTACTGTAAGTAAAATTCATCAACGTCATTCATTGTTTTGCAAAGAATTTGATTTCGCCATTTGCAATAAATAAGCCATTAGCCAATCAACGCGTTATAATAAACAAGATGGCCGCGCGCCTGCGCAAATCTATGTGAGATTCAAGAAAACCAACATAACAATCATAAAATAGTGAATCGTTATTTTAGTAGATGACGTCACAAAATTCACTATAGATATGGGTGTTTTCGAGGGATCTCCAAAAATTAAAACTTTGAAAATTATTTTAACTATTAAAACTAACTCTAAAAAAAAAAAAAAATATGCAGTAATTTAAGTTAGAAGGTCATTTATCATAAAAAAAAATAAAAAAAATGGACTGGACTTCTCTATTGAGATTCGAACCCTGAATATTGATTATTCATTTAGACTTTTAGAAAAAGGGTCGAAAGGTGTTCCATATAAATAAAATCGAAAATGTTTATCCATGACACTATCTAGGTCACAAACCATTTCTTAGTACATTTTTCATCATTTAAATAGGTGGATAGTGTTTGTGGAAGAGGCCAAATCCCACCTTGGGATGTAGCGCCGTGATGATGATGAAATTTGACCAAAGGTAAGTTACTAACCTGAGTTCCTTGGCAAACATCTTCAGGCGAGCACTAGGTTCCCTGGAGGTGGTGATGACTATCTTGGGATCTTGCACTCCGGCCCAGCGGTACTCATCATCCTGCGAGTTTAGGGTGTTGGCTCCTCCGCCAATTCCTCCGATGGCCGCTGCCAGCTCCGGACCTATGTAAGTTTTAGGTTAAGTTATGTAATCATGATCAACTCGAAAGAATTTCTGATTAAAATAATAAATTTATGTTAAAATAACTTGATTACACTTATAAATGATCTGTTTCACTTTTGTCTGTGGTAGAATTTAAATGGAAATGAAACTGTTTCTACGCATGGATTCAACCAGCTTATGTCAGGTCCAGATATGTGTAGTGTCTAATGTAAAGTATAGATTACTTGTTAACATGATTTTTTTTTAATGGACGACCCTACAATCTTTACATGATATGTTTGTGACGACAAAGGTGCTCAATAATGGATAAACTTGAATACCAACAGGATAATAGAAGAATCTTTGGTAAATATTCCACAAGCCGCCGCACTTTTAATAGGTTTTAACACAGATTTTGGAAAATACACTACGTTTAACTCAATTACTTCAAGAAATAACTAATAACGTTTGGATAAATGGTAAAAGATACATTAAAATTCCATTTTAATTCAAAGTTCAAAATTCCCCGTTTAAAACGATCCCTTTACCGCCATTTTATTTTGTTTTTTGTGTGAATTTGACATTTGCGAAGTTTTGTTTCAATCTAAATACGTATGAATTACTTAGTTTACCCAAACTAAGGGCCTAATAAACTATTGGCTAAAGTTCGGTTTAGTGGCGAAATTCCTAAAAATACAAACTAGTTATTTTTATACTAACTATGGGCCGGGGAATACGAATCTGAAAGAAATAGGCGGCGGCAAGCAATATTAACTGAATTATACGACTTTAAAAAATTTTTTTACACACATAGGAAAATGGCCATTTTGGAAGCATTCTGATTCCTAGAAAATCAAACTAGTTATTTTTATACTAGCTTTGGGCCGGGGAATCCGAATCTGAAAGAATTAGGCGGCGGCAAGAAATATTAAATGAATTATACGACTTTAAAATTTGCTATAAACAGACACAAAAAGAAGACATTTTGGAAGCACTTTGACACTATCGAAGTCGCAAGAAAACATAGAAAAAGAATAAAGATGTTACACCACATAAAATTAAGTGTTGCCATTAAGCAGTAATATCAATAACGTAAAAAAACATGTTTATAATTTAAGTACTTACTTTTTATAAATTTTACTCACTTTTGTATCACAAACCATGCTACCTAAACCTAGCGTAGCCGCTAAACTACTTGAAAACTGGGATGTTTTTTTAAATTGACGCGAGCAGGCGGTATAAAGGGGCACAAACCATGTGACACAAACCTTGCGTAGCCGCTAAACTACTTGAAAACTGGGATGTTTTTTTAAATTGACGCGGGCAGGCGGTATAAAGGGGCACAAACCATGTATAAGGTATGTTCGATGATATTATTGTTTAATGGCCATACTTAAATTGTTGTTTTTCTATGGTTTCTATGGTTTTCATGTGTCAAAATGCTTTTAAAATGGCTGTTTTCGTATGTGTGTATTGAAAATTTAAAAGTCGTGTAATTCAGTTAATATTGCTTGCCGCCGCCTAATTCTTTCAGATTCGGATTCCCTGGCCCATAGTTAGTATAAAAATAATTAGTTTGATTTTTTAGGAATTTCGCCACTAAACCGAATTTTTTCCTAAACTATTTTGTGTACATAAATAGTTGATTCTTGTAGTAATTGTTGAAATGAAGTGTGATTTCCATAATACTTATGTGCCTAAAAGTGCAACGGTTAGTGGAAAAATCAATGAATTTTTCGTCACTCTGTTGTTTCTCTATTTGTTCACAAAATTGATGGATTAAAAATTAGGGTAAAATTTGGATAGGGCCTGACACGCTTATTACGAATAATTTTTAGAAAAAAACTTTATATTCGCCTTAATTACTATAAAAGGAAACTTTTTGCATTCCGGGAGGCGGAAAATTATGCATTTTAATTTTCAATTGCGTAAATCCAAAATTCACTTCGCGAACTGGTCGGCGACTGTCAGCGGCCATTAGATACGTCACTGTTATGTTGGTATCACTGTTGCTTTAACAAGAGCTAAATACGACCGTAGCCATCTTCGTGGGTAACACAAAGAGGCGCGGAATTATGAAAAACAGAATTAATAATGTAGATAAACGAACCTCTAATCAGAATCACTTCAGAGCTGAGGCACTGGAATCATGTGTTGGATTTCATCGTCATTATAGTTGGAGGTGTTGGTATTCGTCGCATTAATAATTGAAGAATAGAAATAATAATAATAACTAGAAGTTACGTAAAATAAAAATAAAACGTGCGCATTAGGTAAGCACTACTTTGACGAAATTCTGAAAATAAAATGAATAAAGGCCTTTAGGCAAGTTTTTTTACATTGAAAATTTTATTTTTACATTGAAAAAAAATTTTTTAAGTAAAAAAAAAAACGCCGCGTTTTTTTTTTTACTTAAAAATTTTTTTTTCAATGTAAAAATAAAATTTTCAATGTAAAAAAACTTGCCTAAAGGCCTTTATTCATTTTATTTTCAGAATTTCGTCAAAGTAGTGTTTACCTAATGCGCACGTTTTATTTTTATTTTACGTAACTTCAGCTAATCGTTATTTTATGGTAATAATAAATATACATAATATTATATACGAATAGAGGTTTGTTAATATTATAATTCTGTTTTGTTTTCATAATTCTGCGCCTCTTTTTATATCCCACGAAGATGGCTACGGTCGTATTTAGCTCTTGTTAATGCATCAGGGATACCAACATAACAGTGACGTACCTAATGCCCGCTGACAGTCGCCGGTCGCTTCGCGAAGTGAATTTTGGGTTTACGCAATTGAAAATTAAAATGCATAATTTTCCGCCTCCCGGAATGCAGAAAGTTTCCACTTATAGTAATTAAGGTGAATCTAAAGTTTTTTTCTAAAAAATATTCATAATGAGCGTGTCAGGCCCTATCCAAAAATTACCAAAATTAGAAATATTTTGCAACTACAAGACTTTTCTGAACGAAACAAAATATGCAAAATTTTAAGTATTTAAGGTTATTTTAAAAGTTTCCGCTGTCAGTCAAAAACGTAGCATAACAATGTACTATTGTTTTACAAGCAATAAAGATAATGCTTGAGCGTTAAGTAATGATTAATTCACTTACCTTTATCTTCCCATTCCATTTTCTTCTGAAGAGTAATGGCACTTTTCCTGAGGTCGCCATGGATCGGAATATTCTCTTCTAAACTGTGTTTAATTTGGTCCTTTTTGGACTGAATGTTCTTTTCTTTGTCTTCTGTAGCCTTTCTGTAAAGGTATTCCCTCCTCAAACGCGCTTGCCGTCTCAACATTTTAAATGTTTATTTAGATTCGCATTAACTACAAAATACACACGCGATACGATACGATAATGTAAAACGTAAGTCTAAGATTTATCATATAATTACTTTGCAGGAAAGCGGTTTCGAAGTATAGTTTTATATTTAAATTAGAAACAAAACCTAAAAATAAAACATGTGCAAATCAACAATTTGACAACTCTTTTGACGTTTTGACAACGTGCGTAAAGTAAATAAATCTATGCAATTGTTATAACCTTATAACCATAGAAAAATATCTATGAATTGTAAAATAGATTGGAAATTACACCACAGAGAACATTTCCGATATTTTACGGCAAACCGGGGTAAGTTGTTGCATAAAACACTAATAAATATATTTATAGCTTTTTGACCACTAAAAAAATGTTCTGGTGAGTGTCGAATGTACAGTAGTGTGGTAAAAGCGTAATATACGAAGTAGAGTTTCGAAAAAGAGAGCCATAAATTGAATCGTTTTAATTTTGGGTTTACCAAAAAGCAATTATTTATTATTTTCAGAATGAATAAATGGTTTTCATTTATGCAAAAACAGATATAATCGTAAAAAAGAACTAAAATCATAACTCACCTGGGTCTTTTTGAGATAGTGTTATTAAATCATCGGGACTTAAATTAAGATTACTGAAGATTGAAAAAAATTGGTCTATTTTTGTGCTAGAATTTTGAGGACGTAAATTCAATACATCTCCCGGCGCATAATCATCAAATTTTTCATTTTTAGGACTGAAAGTTATCATGCGCACGTCCTTAAATACAGAAAAACATAGTAATTAGTAAATTTGTTAGCATTGATAACCATACCTATGTATGGGTGAAAAACATTTATTATTAGTTTGCAAAGCTAAACAGACATTTGAAAATATAATTAAATTTATTGAAACAATATTACGGTAATAATGTTGAACATTTAAGTTTGATGAACTATGCAAATACAAATACAGTTTTGCATAAGTACTTAATTTTGCAAATATCCAAAGCAGAAACACGAATGAACTATAATTTTTTTTAAATTATAGATTGCGACTGTGTCGCAATCACTCACTAGTGTAGATTTTGTGGACACAGCGCCACCGACTGCAAAGTACATGGCGTCAAGCTATAAACAGCTGTTGTAAGAAACATTCACAAATAAATTTAAAAATCACCTGAAAATGATCTTCAGAAGTAGTTCTAAAATTGCTTTCCACATTCATCATAAACGGTTTTTCCAAAAACTCATTGATATTGTAACCAGAAAAACACAAGTTTTCTTTGTTTTCAATTTTTAAATTTTGTTCCTTTTGACAGCTAATGTTCCATCGCGGAACAAATTGAAAGCAACTATCATTCACTTGTTTCTTTTCGATTCCCGGCAAATAATCTCCCAAAACTTGCCACAAACGAGAAATCCATGGGTCTGCAACGGCATCGTTTCCTAAATCATGCTGATAATCACAAAGACCTGTAAATATAAAAGATATTCAAATATAACACTGAAAATAGGTACCCAGACAGTCTGACAAATTAATAAAATGAAATAGAAAAAAATAATAGAGCTGCAATTGTTTGACAACTTTTTTGTACAATTTGCGTAGCAGGAATTTAGTTGAATTAACCGATTAGAATGAAGAAGCAATGAGAAGCAAAAACAAGAAACGAAAACCAATAAGAATGCTCCTCACTTTCCACATCTGAACCAATCGTAATTAAGAAAATAGTCCCTAATTTCTACAAATCATTGAAATACCTGCACACATTAAATTTATAGAATTTGAATTCGCTAAATATGGAGACTTCTTTGTAACTCAGATTCGGGCCGAATGCAATACATTAAATTGCTTTAACGGTAAATACCAAATGTGTCAAGAGGTAAAATCGTGTATCTTTCAAGAATGACTAGAGCACAAATATATTTTTATCACATTATGTATAAACAAGAAAGGAATTGATTCTACATCATATTCTGAGGTTTAATATTCATACTTGTTTTTTAACGCACTGTTAAAAAAGGCAAAGTTATAATTGTTAAGCTCTACAGCATGTTTGGGATATGCAAGCAATGAGCAACAAACCATAATATCATTATCTTTAAAAAATTGATCAGATAAAGTGTATCATAGATCTGTAAATTACTATCTTTATCTTACCAACATCTTGAAGACACGTAGCGCCTAACTGCAGCAATCTCTTGTGCAACTTTTTGGCAACAAAGTTGAATTTAACATAGCTGGAATCACCCAGACCAAGAACCGCAAACTTTAAATTGCACAAAGAATTTCCTGGAAGACTTTTTCTAAGTAGAAACTTCCAGAATGCCTTCATATTGTCTGGCTCCTCTCCGACGCCGGTAGTTGAACAAACAAACACAACAAACTGCTCCCTAACCAGGCCTTCGATTTTATATTCATCCATCGATTTCACGGGACCTTTAAGGTTACGGCATCTTGATTGCCGCCAAATGTTCTCTGACATTTCTTGCGCCGTTCCAGTTTGGCTGCCATATAGTATCACAAGCCTGGGAGTTGATGCCATGTTTGTTAAAGCTGAATTATAAACAAAATAAAAACTTATTTCGTCAATTTATTAGGTCAAAGTGACGTTTATCTGACAGTTACACCGACAATCTAGTAAACAGGTGTTTAAAGGTTGCCACATAAATAAACAAATCTCAGTTCGGTTGCCAGTTTATAATGCTCATGTTTGTCTGTGGTCACAAGGGAGTATAAAAAATAATTTTTAAAACCCCAATGCCGTACTTGCTTTAGGTACTACTTTATTTATAGTCCAAGCGACAACCGCAAAAATCCAAGTGGATTGACGACCTTTGTGTTTAGAATTCTTCCTTGGCTATGGATTCGGAAGTCGCGAGTTCAATTCCCGGCGTGCGCGAAATGTTATATGTTTGATTTGAGTTATTCCTCAACGTTTGATGACATAGAAGGTGTTTCCGGGTTCATGGGGTGAGTTTTGTCAGGGTCTTGGGGTGGATGCGTCTGCCCATCGGCTGCATGGCACGCCGTATCGGGAAAGAATGGTTGAGGGAGTCACTTTGACTTCTTCAGCCGTATTCTCTCGGAACATCGCCTTGCACCGCAGTGGGAGGGATGGATTCATACTTCCGTCACTCCTGGACATACTGACCCCCAGATTCATACCCAACCCTAATACCCTTTTGTTTTCAGAACTTCCTCTCCTTCCTTTCCTAATAAGACCCTCCACACAGCATTTCCAAAGATGACATAGGCCCTGAGGAGTATTATTTTCCTCGGGGCCTCCTGTGTGGAGCTAATGTAAAAAAAACAACCAATAAATTATTACTCATTTATTCATTTTTTAATCATTACTTTATTTTAGTTAAAAGAAATATTATGCATGTGAGTTATTTCATCAATCTTGATAAACTCTATCCAAGTGATAACGTATTATTCTTTATTTATTTTAATCAGTAAATTTTAAGTACCAGTTCAAGATGGTGACCGTGTTGGATACTACCTTTTTATCCCGCCAGAGTTTGAATGAGCGTGGTTGCTTCTACGAGCTGTCAAATCGGAATAATCAATATTAAGGTACCTACCAGTCTGAAGAAAGTTTGAAAAAAGAATAGCCATTGAGATGGTGACAATTATTTTCTTTAGATAAATTGTATAATTCTTACCTATTTGAAGAAATAAAAATATTTAAGGCTTATGATTAATTAAGTAGGTATTAATTAACCTTTGGAGAGCATAAAATCTTTAGACAATTCTCAGAACAAAATAATTATGCGAAAATATAAAATGGTTTAAAATTTTTACATAAACCTGAGTACATACAGTACCCGAAAATACTCAATCAAAATGTGTTTTCAAATAAATAATTACCACTGAACTCTGAAAACGCAAAGATTTTAATTTTGCAATGCAGTTTCTCAAAAATTAATTTTGATATTCATAGTGTAGATAATTTATTTTATGAGCTGTTATAGAGGCTACATTCAAGGTTTGTAGAAAATGCGTTTAACAAAGTTAGCACATTCGGGCCTTTTTCGATAAAAAAAACTCATCAGGCCATTTTAGAATTTTTTTGAAATTTCGTTTTCGAACGCGTGATGTATCTTGAAGTAAAACACTGCCACCTGTATTGCAATTAATTCAAATCTCCTAGTGGAACATGGACGTCTGGCTCACAAATTTTTAGTCAATCACCACTATACCCCCTCGATGAGCTAACTTTGTTAATTGAATTTTCTGCAAATCTAGCGCTACATTCATGAAATAAAAATTAGAATTGACAAGCCATTGACAATGCGCAAGTCATTCTGATTTAGTCCTCTATACAGCTTTCAAAGCATAATGTAATAGAGTCGCTAAAAATTCCACAGTAGATGGTATTAAGATGGGTCTCCAGAGCACCATCAGCAAGTTCAGCTATTTAAAAAAAATGTCTACAGAGCATGATTCGTTTCTAATTCTAGAACTTAAATTTTATGATTTCAGATGAAATTTTGGTTTTGATCAAAAACTAGTTGGGTTACCCGGCTTCGCTCAGGACAACATTCGAGAGTGTTCTGGAATGTTCCACAATGATGTTCCTGATTCCCTTTTCCCGAACATTCCACAACATACTCCGCCACTCCTTCCAGAACTTTCTAGAGCTCTATGGAACCTTCTAGAACTTTCTGGAAGACTGTTTTTAGAAATTTCAAGAGGGCGAAACTTCCAGCCCTTATATCTTCAAAAGCATGCCTTTTAGGTAAAAACGGGAACCGTCATCCTGGAAGGGGGATAGAGATCTATCACACTATATAACTCCCTTGATCGTACCGTGACTCGTTTCTGAGTTTTTGAGCCGCACGATTTTCGAACTTTCTTTTGTAATATAATATTGATTATTTGTGAAGGATCATGAATTCAATTCGTTTAAATCCTAGAAACTAGATAAAATTATCTTTAAGATATCTCTTTGAAAAGCGATTAACTGTGATGAAAAAATTCAAAAGCATTGAAAACTTGACAATTAAGGAGAGCAAAATAATGTTTAAAAATATATTTTTTTGGCGGTCTATCCTCTTTGCCTACTATAAAATAAATATTTTTTAGATGTACTACGAGGGACAGTCAAAAAGTAATGCCTCCTATTTTTTTGCACTTAAATAAAGTTAGTTAAGTATTTTGAATTTGGTGCAATTCCTCAAACCTTCTTCTACAATCTGCTGCAGTAATAACTTTTTGCGTCAACAGGTGGCAGTACTGCAATAGCTTGCAAAATGGCCGACATCGATGTTACAACACTGTGTTACATGCCCTTGTTAAAAGACCTTGTTAGAGACCAAAGATGTGGAAATGGGCGGAGATTATATTGAAAAGTAACAAATTAATCGTTAATAGTGTAGTTTTCAACCCATTTAAATGCATGTTTTATATTTTGACAATTAAAGGAGAAAAAAAATTGGAGGCGCTACTTTTTGACTGACCCTAGTGTATTTATAATCATAATAATAGTCAACTTTTGCAATGAAAACACTTTGGTAAATATTAAAAGGAGAAAAAAAAAATAGAAGGCAAAATGTTTAAAAAATATATTGAAGGAAATTATGGAGATCAAGAAATAGAGAAATTGATTTAATCAAAATACAAAAAAGTAGCAAAAAACCGTCAAGCGATCCTGCGATATCCCATATGCGTTGAGTCAAAGAGTTTTTCAACATCTTGGCATCAGATAATACAATTTTTATACTCCTTCTCACAACTTCCTCTCCTTCCTTTCTTTAAAAAGACCCTCCACACAGCACACCCAAAGATGACATAGGCCCAAATAAGAGAATATAATATTAGAAACATACATATTGGGTTTAGCAATAGGGTGTGTCAATTATTTAAACTTTTGATTTCAGAAACGCCTGGGGTCTCAAAAGTTGCATTTTACCAAGAAAATGAGAACTGCATTTAAATTTATTTTTTAAAAATGGTTATTAGCTCGCTTAGATGCATTGGAAATCAGAAAAAACCTAAAACATGTATTTTTAAATTATGGTAATTAATATTTTTTTACGATAATTTACTAAAAAATGCAAAATCATACGTTTTTGTTTTGAAAATTTGATCGCTTAGAAGTATTATAGATGCTTCAATTAAATACTGCGTGTAGAACATATCTTGGCCCTTAAAAATATAGTCTAGAAAAAAATAAAGTGTTAGGTCTATAAAAAATACTTTCAAGTGCAAACTCTCCTACTTATAAACCCCTTTTCGGATATGGTTTTATTGTATAATGTCGAAAATTCAGTTACTTTTATAATTATCGTAATCAAAAATGATATTTACGCCCGAACCTCACAAAATAAAATATAATATGCATTTTCGCATTGTTATTTTTGACATCACGACGACAATACGGCAGTCCACGAATTTGTAATATCAAAGTGAACCTTATACCGTCCACCGAAGAACGACTGGTAGCCGCCCTTATTTTCTCTCACTACTCCTCCGGACGGAGAGGAGAAACGACGTGTTAGGGTCGGCGCCTCTTGCTTTCGTGAAATCAATGTAAAAATTCCGTTTTATTACAATAAACAATGCATAAAAAAGAAATTAATATTTTTTACAGGCCTTTACGAAATCAACATGTAAAAAAAAATTCTCAAATATCTTTTCCAACCTTTCCAAAAGCTTTTTCTCAAGTATTTTTAAACTCCTTCCATAAAGGGGCGTGAATTCCGATTTCGATTTTTTCCTGTATTAGTGGATCGCCTTAACGTTCATTTATTATTAAAAACTGCGAACAGAAGACAAAAATGTTAAAAGAATTCAAATTTACGAATACAAGTCTACAAGAATACAGATTTTATCTAGAAAAAGGGTTATTTTCCCCTTTTATATTTTTAACAAACAAATCAAATGTTTTAAAAAAAAATTATTTGTACTGCAGTTATAGAACAAAAATTAAGTTTGTTACAAAATATAAAATATGGACCCTTTGTTTTATTTTTATCCCAAATCACGAAATCTATTTTTTTTTTAAAAACTTCCGCCCATTTTAGCGATCTAACAGTGAAAACCAATTTCATTTATTTTTACGTTTTTGAATAGCTACAGATCATACGCAACTTTTGAGACCTCAGGCGTTTAAAAATAAGTCAATTTTTTTTCACTCTGGAGAGTGACACAAACTACTACGCAAGGTCTACTGTTCACAGAACTACCTACAGGTAGTATTCTAACCTATGTACATTATTTTTATCATCTAATTAAAAAAAAAACATTATAATTTTGGTATTACGTAATTTGTAATATTCTTACCCGTATTATACTACTTACACCATATTACACTACACATCCTTCTTATACATTGTGTTTGAAAACTCGTGGTACCAACAGGAAATTGGTGAATCTTACCATATTTGAAGTCCATTTTGCGATATAACTTATCTTGGTCAAATTTTGAACAGTTTTTTTAAATGTGTTTATTTTATTCTCCATTTTCAGACTATTGGGAAGGAGATTGTGTACGTGTATACATTTTGAAATACTAGTATATACTCTCAGTATCGTCTTGGTGAAAGACCACCATACAGAATTGAAAAGTTATTTAAAATGGTTAAAGCCATATTTTGGGACCAGATCTGTATAGCCAGGTATTACCCACCTTCCTCTTCCCAATATTATTCCTCTCCCTACTACCTTCAGTCTCAATACAATATACTCCAAATGGGGATGCAATAGTCTCACTGGCAGTGGCGGCTCGAGCACATTTTTGGTGGTGGGGACCGTCATTTTTTGTGTAGATACTTTCACGTTTTTTTATGTTGTTTTTGTTTTACCAAAAAAAAATGAGTTGTTTGCGTTTGTCTTGTGGTCCTACGAATTTTCGTGTTTTGTAAAACTTTCTGATAAATGTTTAAAATATATAAAAAAATTAGTTTTAAATCTTTTACCCAGATTGAGGACACCCCGTATCACCACCAAAAAGTATACTGGGAATATATTTTTCAAATCTTTTCAAAAGAATTAATGAAGTCGACTTCATTAATTCTTTTTAAAAGATTTTAAATTTCTTACAAAAAGTATTATAAAAGTATATAAAGTAAAATAGATCAGAGGATAAGTCACGCACCTACCAGAAACACCAACTAGGTACCTACACCTACATACGTAAATATTAAATTTAATAAAAATAACACAAGATAATCATAGGTAATTCCGTTTAAATTATGTTTGATTTGTATTTACCACGAGAACGGCGCTATACAAATAATACGACCAATCAATAACAATATTACTATTTACTAAATGTCAAATACGATTATAAAACGCCTAACGTGAATTCCGGCCCGTGCATAACTGATCTACTTAAATTAGAACGAAAAACAAACACTCTCAAGCTTCACACGGGGATTCCGGAGTTTATCCCCATGATTATGGTATAGATGGTTCAAGTGCAAATGCGCGGATCCTTAAAATCCGATACAAAAATATTCCACGCGAGCAAAGATTTCATTTTAGAAGGAATAGATCGCTGTGCTGTCCCCTAACTGCGCAGAACTCAATGCGCACAGTCAAGCGGGCGCTAGTATCTAGTGCCTATGCGCCGAGTGTCGAGTCGAATCCGAACAAATCCGAACATCCGAAGTGGCCGGCCGCTTGTGCTGCGCTAGTATTAGTATGCTTTAAGGAAGAAAGGAGAGCGGTTGCACGTTCGTTCGCAGAAACTCCTCAAATTTCGAGCCTAAAAATTATCCAAATTAATTTTTAAGATTAAATAGATATTTCTGCAACTGTTAATTACTTTTATGTTGAGAATGCATTAATTATTTTTTGTGAACACAAAGAATTGTCAATTTTTTCTAAGCATGTTTCTGGAATAACTGGTGGGGACTGTCCCTATGGTCCCCTTGTGAGGAGCCGCCACTGCTCACTGGATGGGATGAGTTTGAACTCTTGTACAATGCCATCGTAAAAAATAATAAAAAAGTTTTTGTTGTCAAGGTACATTTTATTTAGTAGGCGAACCAAACAATTTTAGTAATACATACATACATAATACAACAATCATTTTACAAAAAGGAAAATCATATCTAACTACATATTTGCAAAGGTACTGAAAACAAACAAACAAAAGGCATTTAACCTCTGGAACGCCGACCTAATACCACCTTGGTGTGCTGATTAAAAGTTTTCGCATGGCTCCATATAGCTCCAGCTGATACTATTTTTACAATAGGTATATTACTTGTATTTGGCAAAATTATTATATTGTACCATCATTCCAGAAAATTTACTTTTATATTTATAAAAATAGTATATAATCTACCATAAGTAGTTTCCATAGAACACCTACAAATGAGAGATTTTCTCTTGGATGTTATAAAAAAATATATGCAATATTCTTAATTTAAGATATATGCATAATCAATTATTATTTAAGCATGCGGTAAAACAACACAGAAATCAGCAGTAAAGTGGCCAAGAGACGATCAACGTCAACCAAAATAATTGTTAATAAATTAAAACTAACGTTAATATGACAGAATATATGAATACATAAATGCCCAAGAGACGATCAACGTCAACAAAAATAATTGTCAATAAATTAAAACTAAACGTTAATACGACAGAATACACAATACAAGCAGTAAAAATACAGACGAGGATCCAAAGGTTTTTATCAACAAATCATATAAAGTGGAAGAAATCAAATACCAGTAATAGAAATTGTATATAACCCATCAAAAGTTTCACGGCAGATTCAGAAACAAAGTAAATAAAGAAACATCAGATATCTTGTATATAATGAAAATAATAATAAAATATTTCATTTTTATTCAACATACATTATAAAAAATAGTATATAATCTACCATAAGAACTTTCTTCAGAATACCTACAAAAGAGAGAAATGTTTTTTTTCTCTTGCATGTAAAAAAATATATGCAATATTCTTAATTTAAGATATACTCTAATTTGGATCATCATTCATAATCAATGATTATTATTTAAGCATGCATAAAGCAGCAGTAAAGTGCCCAAAGTACGATCAACGTCAACAATAATAATTGTCAATAAATTAATACTAAACGTTAATAAGACTCAACGTCAACAAAAATTAGAGTCAATAAATTAAAACAAAACGTTAATAAGACAAAATATATTAATGCATGCAGAAAAAATACAGATGAGGATCCAAAGGTTTATATCTACATCGTTAAAAAGTGGAAGAAATTAAATAGCAGTAATACAAAATGAATATAATACAATAATAGTTTCGTGGCAGAATCAGACAAAAGTAAATAAAGAGACATATCTGATAATATATGTATAATAAAGATAATAATAAAATATTTAATATTTATTTTATTTATTATTTAATATTTCATTTTTATTCAACTGTTTTATTCAAAATTCGTCGTGAAAATAAAGGGGTCAATAAAAATTTACCATTGAAAATTTATGTTACACAAACACTAGCGTTGGGTAAAAAGAACCCGAAGCTCTTTACACGTCCCAAACTGGCTGAACGCAGAGGCATAAGTGATCGAAAATGAGCGGCTTGAAGATACTGAGACTATCAACTTTGAAAGAATCTCAGTTATCATTTTATCATAATTTATAAATGACCTGGGGTCTTTTTTACCCATCGCGAGTGCTGACGGGTTGACTGATGATTGATTTTTCGTAACCATAAGGATATGCCGGCGAACAAGCGGTTAAATGTTAAAAATTATTAGAATATGATAAAATGTGAAGTAAAAATAAAGTAACTTAAAAAATAATAGCGAAAAATAATAATGTATTTTGTTTATCGTCACAGTTCACAGACCCACAACACACATTTTAGAGACAACACAAATTTGAAAGTTAAAATACATAACATAAAAAATACGGTTTAAAAGTTTATGCAACAGAAATATCAAATTTTTATCTGCCCGCAAAATAAAAAAAATTTTAAGCATTCAAATAAAATTGTGTCGCTCACCTTCAAATTTAGATAGCTCAACTTTTGCCTGAACGGCGACGATATTACATGTGTCAATTTTTTTTTGGAAATATTTGAGTAATTCAGTAAGTTTGTTACAAAAAAATAATTTGAATCAATGCATTGTAATGGCAGGTTGGCGAGGGATAGATGGCTGGTCTCCAAAGAAAATCGAAAGAAAATAATAACCGAGTTTAGCTACAAAAGTGAGTCCTCGCCCTACCACAGATAAGAACCGTGTGGAAAACAATCGTTTTATGTCAATCAAAACATTCAACAAGTGACACATGGTTTGTACAACCAACCCTACTCCGTTGACCGCACATGACAAAGCCTTGCTCTCTGGTGCTTCTCTGATTATGGAATTTATATCCAACAGCGCCTTTTCAATCATTTTTATAGCGTGACAGCCACGAATTTTCCGATTATAATGAGCAACAATGATTTCAATCTGTTTCCCAATTTGATAACTGAAAAGGTTGCAGAAATTCGGCCCAAGTGTATAATTTAACACCCTTTTGCCGAAAGCAATTAGGGTACTTGCATTAAAATCAAAGTCCTTGCATAATTTTTTTATCATGTTGTAACATCCTGGAGAATCAAAAACCCTGATTTCAGCTTCAAATGTATCCCTAGGATGCGCAAGAATGAATTCTGTCCCATTGTTTGACAGATAAAGACGCATTACCGTCAGACCTGTAACTTGTGCAAGCCAGCCTCCAAACGAATGGCCAGTGACGGTCAAATTAAAAATGATGTTTTCTTCGCGCAATTTACATAATTCTTTACGTACCGTGTCCACAAATGTTACTGCCGAACTTACTTGGTTTACATAATTTGAAGTTACAACTCCATCAACACAATTTAGGATACTCCCTAAATGGCAATATGTTCCACGGTGCGCAACGACAATCTGGCGTGTTGAATAATTAACAAAAGCAACCCCACAGTAACCATTAAACAGGCCATCATTGACAGCAGTTGTCAGCTCGATCCAATCTGGTGGGAGGGTGACAGCGTACTTTTTTTGTGGGACATCATTAGTATTCCTGCCTTGAGAGTCGTCCACGTTAACAGTTTCCAAATAGGCGTAATGTGAAAGAGTCGCCAGAATTTCGCTTGTAGGACTTTCCGGTGTTGTTCCCTCCTCTCTTGAAAATACATTCAATAGGTGAGAGAAAAAGCCTGGAGCAACTCTCCGAAGATCATCTCCAAATACGATATTGCTCAATTTCAATGATCTGTCGTATGGTATTTTTACACTGGAACCTGAAACACAAATAATAAATATTTAAAAGTTACAATTGTTACAAATTCCTTGATATTTAATACTTGATATTTAATTCCTTGATATTTGTTACAAATTCCTTGATATCCTTATCCTTGATATTTAATACATAATTTTTTTAAATAGTATAAAAATCTGGTTGGACAGTAGAAGGGAAAATTAACTAATCTATTAAGCTCATAATTTTTGAGCAAATGGATGGTTAGAAGTTTTATGTATAACCATGTAAGTTATAAAATTACATAAACATATAAAATAAAAATGATATTTTAATCAAATCAGGGGTCTATTAATTAATTAGTGAAGATTGTAAGTTTTTTCATATAGGTAAGACTTCTAGAAATTTTAATACAAGATTTAAGAAGCACCTAAAGTGTTTGAATAATAATTATTATTCAGAATTTGCCAACCATCTTGGAAATAAATCATTCTTTTGACATAATTAAAGAGTAAAAAAATTTACAAAAAATAAAATGGGTTCACAATTAGATAACTTTGAATTTTTTAAATTAGAAAAAGTGTTAAGGGGACCAGCTGAGCGGATCTTTTCATACAAGTACATCCTTTAACACCCTGTATATATTATATATGGACACTGTAAAGGAGAAATGGCTAAAGCGCAACTTTACTAAGTTTGCAAGAGAGCCGTTTGAAAGATTAAAAAAAAATTATAACTTTGAAAAGGTTTGTCCAATTTTTTTTCCGCTTGAAGATTTATCAAACCTAATCAAATGTTGTACATAAATTCTTAATAATATTACTAATTCCCAAGACAAGTGGCACTTTAGTAAAAAGTGCCTAAAAATGAATGCAGGAAAAATGACTAATGTGCAGGTTGATGTTTTATTCACATGTCGATTAACTAAGCACTTTCTAGTACACATAAATAAAAGACGAAAAATACTTTAAAGACAAATTGATTGAACTAAAAATACAAATAATTTAGGAAGGAAACATGCTTATTATTAGAAAAGTATTAGATATCGTCGCCTTAGTTCATATTTGTCCAACAGACCATTAGAAAATTTTACAGGAGGAGAAGGTTTTCTTTAATTATTTCAATGAAACATTATGATAGGTGTTTAAGATAAAGCTATTTCCGTAAAGGTAAAGGTCTCATTAGTTTAAATAATTCTTAGTTAAGTGATTAACTATAATTTTTTATACTTAATTTTTAATTTTAAAGTGCAGATTAAACAAAAACTTAAATGGTCTGTTGGACAAATAAGAACTGAGGCAACGATATATCTAGCACTGATCCACCGTACGGGATGTCTTTACCAGCATAAGGACTTACGAACATGATCAATGCATGTACAGTTAAAAATAAAAAATCTATATACATAAAAATCAAAATATGTTTGCTTTGGTGTATATGAGTATATGAGATGTCTATGCATTGCTAAACCATTCACCATGAAACTTTGGGGATTTGATGTGCGCATGCCTGCAATAGTTTTTACACACAATAGTGAGCTCTGGTGTCATGAAATTATACGTTGCTAACCCGTACATCCGATTTCGATGAAACTTTGGTGAGTTGTTGTGAGCACGCCCCCAAAGGTTTCTATATATAATAGTGAGCTCTGGCACTATGAAATTTGTATAAAAAAATTGCAATAGGTGGTATGCGAGCTGTTTGAAAATTGAATGAACCGGGACTAAATGAATGGAACACGGGAGGAGGGAGGGGAGCTCGGGAGGGGGGTTCGAGGGAAGAGGGGAGTGGGGAGAGAGAAGGCGGAGTGGGAACACGTGAGGACGAGAGGAAAGGAAGGCGGAAGGGGAACGGGACGAATAAGAAAAGACACGCAGGGAGAAACAATTTCTTTATTAAGTGGCACAGCAACGCATGCCGGGAACTCGCTAGTGCCTGATAAAAATTTTGTTCTAACGAGCGTGATGAGAAAATATTATATAACAATTCGCACAACTTCATGTTACTGAAAAATATTCTTACCACATCCATTCTGCATCTGGAATGTGATGGCGTTCCAAATTGGTACCCGTAAATTGACGTATTTTTGATTGGGGTTATTATGAACTTTCTATGTACCAGAGTATCTTATAATGGTGAAACTACTCTTGCCCTTCAGAAATTTGGGGTATTTTTCAGATGGTCAAAATATTTCCGCTCCCAAAATATTTCCGCTTTACAATGAAATGCAAATAAATGGAATATTTTCGAACATTACCAAAAACTAACAACTGTTTTTGAAAGATGATGAAATACGCTTTCAAATTTTATAATTCGAAAAAAAAGATAATTTAAAAATTTTTTGATTAAAAACATAATTATGGAAAGCTTAATTATTAAAACATAATAATTAAGTTTTCAAAATGTCGTTTTTACCTTACTTTAAACCTTACTTTTTTCTAATTAAAATTACCGTTAACAAAAAAAAAACACATAAGTACTTATTTTGTAAGACAAACACATTATAAACGTTATTGTCACCCATTTTTATGTCGTTCCATTTAAAAATAATTAATAAAAAATTCTCAAAATTTCCAGTTTTTTTTTCAAATTGCGATTCAAAACTTTGATTTCATAAAGGTGTATATTTTACTTTTTCGGTGGTTATATTTTAGATTTGAATATAAAGCGTGGTGTTTTGCCTTTCTAACACCGTTTAGAACATATTTCCACTATGATAGTAACGGAGTTACAGTGATTTATACAGTGACCTATGTGAGCTGGGACAATTATGATCTCCTGTGATTAAACAGGCTTGTTGAAAAGCGTGGAATAATTAAAGTTAATGTTTCTGATTGTCATTGTCTGACTAAAAATGTCAATTTTTTAAATTTTCATTGATTATTTATGAATTAAAAAACGTTCCAAAATCCTTAATTCCTAAATGGTCAGAATTTAATTGTAATTAAAAAAAAAATAACATTTATACCTTCAGCACAGTGTTTTGTAATGTGCATATTTGTAGCAAGTACTTTGCACAAAATGCACTACATTTGTCCCATACAAAAATGTAAAATGTCCCGCCACCAAAACAAGATGCTTGCCAATCACATGAATAATGAGGTGGTGATAAGAAAATATTGTCATAGTATACCTCACCTCTTTTGAGGTGGGACAACTCAACGTCACAATTCAGTACTTGAGTACCTCATACAAACTGATTCTGATATTATGTCCTACCCAACATCTGATTTTGTTGATTTAAAAAAAATGTATGCCTACCCAAACAAATTTGTGCCTTGTGATTTAAAAAAAAAATATGCCTACCCAACAAAGTTTGTGCTTGATGAATTTAAAAAAAAATATGCCTACCCAACAATATGTGTGCCTTGTGATTTAAAAAAAATTATGCCTACCCAACAAAATGTGTGCCTTGTGATTTAAAAAAAGTTATGCCTACCCAACAAAGTTTGTGCTTGATGAATTTAAAAAAAAATATGCCTACCCAACAATATGTGTGCCTTGTGATTTAAAAAAAATTATGACTACCCAACAAAATGTGTGCCTTGTGATTTAAAAAAAGTTATGCCTACCCAACAAAGTTTGTGCTTGATGAATTTAAAAAAATATATGCCTACCCAACAATATCTGTACCTTGTGATTTAAAAAAAATTATGCCTACCCAACAAAATATGTGCCTTGTGATTTAAAAAAAATTATGCCTACCCAACAAAATTTGTGCCTGGAAATTTAAAAAAATTATGCCTACCCGACAAAATTTGTACTTTGAGATTTAAAAAAAAATTGCCACCCAACAAAATTTGTGCCTGGAAATTTAAAAAAATTATGCCTACCCGACAAAATTTGTACTTTGTTATTGTAACTTGTTATTTTAAAAAAATGCATGCCTACCTTACCCAACAAAATTTTTGCCTCGAATTTAAAAAAAATTGATGCCTACTCAACAAAATTTTGTGCCTTGTGATTTTAACCCCTCAGGCTAATTTGTTCGCTTTTCAGAACAACTCATGTAGGTCTCATAGAAATCGTTGTATCTCCCTTTTACTATCATGGTTAGAAATATGATCTAAACAGTATTAGAAAGAGAAAACACCACGCTTTATATTAAAATCTAAAAATTAACCACAAAATAATTCAAATGCACACCTTTGTGACACCAAAGTTTCCGGCCGCAATTTGAAAAAATTTATTTTAAATGTTTTTATAATCCTAAAATGGTAACGGGATAAAACAGAACAATGACAAAAGAGAACACAATAAAATAATGGGTTAGTTTACGCTAGCTAAGTTTTTTTTTTCTTCACTTTGCATAATTTTTTTTCCATGTTCTGTTTTGTCATGGAACCGCTTGAAAAGCACCTAAGTTTTTACATTGGAGGGTGTCCAACCACTTTCCCACGGCGTTCTAAGGAAACATATGGTTTCCTCCTTCACCGTACACCTCAGGACTCTATTTTATTGAACGAAGCTACATTTATTTGAACGACTCTAGACCCTCCAATGTCCATGCATACGGGGTTAGAAAGCAGTATGCAAGTACTTACATTAACATAATACAAAAGAATAATAAATGTTGCAGCCCGTGGAATGATTCTTCTGAAATCTATAGGATAAATAATATATACAGATAAAAGTGTAAGTAAAAAGAAAAAAAATAAAAATAAGAGCTGCGCCCGTTTGAGGAAACCTGGAATAAGAGAAATAACAAAACAAAAAAAAATAACAGTAATAATAAAATGCAAGTATTTACAATAATAACAGAGAGGTATTATAAAAAATGAACCCAACCTTTGTAATCTTTGACATAAGTAGTGGGGAACCAGCCAGTCACCTCTCCCAGGGTGCCCTCCCACCAGCCCCCCTCCTCCCGCTGCAACACCGTGATAACATCCCCCTTCTTGAAGCACAGCTCGTCATTTTTCTTGCCTTTGTAGTTATAAATAGCCTGCACCAAGTTCGAACCGCTGGCCATATTTGATATTGTTGTTCGGCGAATGGTCGACTAGTTCTCTTGATGTATTTTAATCGTCGATTCACACAGACGAGGGGATAAATAAGTCTGAAAAGAATGGAAATAGCACATTACAAATGATTATAAATTTTTACTAGTACTAGGGTAGGTTGAAAAGTAATGCACACATGCTTGTAAAACACAAATAAATATTAAAATCGAGCAAAAAGTACATTAAAGTCATAGATATACTATAGAGGCGCTATCCCATACATAATTCTCCGAGATTCGTGTTCAAAGCCTGCACGAACAGGCCTTCGGGAAAGTGAATTGTAACTGAAGCCACCGCGTCGAAAGGCTCGGCCGTCAGACCGTCCTTTCCTTTTACTTAAGCCCATGGTTTCATCCTTTTCCATCCTACTTTGATGCGTCACACGCCAGCCACGGTCGACGGTTGTTGTTGTTGTATCTACTAAAAGAGAAATGGAGGTACTAACCTACGATTCCGTTGAACCAATTTATTCCCTAAATGTCTCAACTATGTATATATATCATTGATTAAAGTATAATTCTTAAGCTTCAAAATCTTTTCATTTTTTTATTAATTATGACATAAAACGACAAAAAAAAGTTGACGATAACGTTTATAATACATTTGCCTAATAAAATATGTGTGCTCTTTTATTTTTTTTCGTTATTAGTAATTTTAGTTAGAAAAAACGTAAGGTGAGCCTTTTATGAAACTTTTTTATGTTTGCATTCAAAATTTTTACACTTCAAAAATTATATGTTTATTTCGAATTATAAAATTTTAAAACATACTTCATCACCTTTCAAAAACAGTTTTCAGTTTGTGCATTCAGAAATATTCCATTTATTTGAATTTTATTACGAAGCGGAAATATTTTGACCTTCCGACTAAATATGCCCGAAGCCTGAGAGGTTAAAAAAATGTACGCCTACCCAACAAAATTTGTGCCTTATGATTTAAAAAAAATATATTCCTACCCAAAAAAAATTGTGGCTTGTGATTTAAAAAAAAATTTGCCTACCCAACACTTGATTTTGTTGATTAAAAAAAAAAAAAAGTAAGAATTATGGAATGGTCTGTGGAAGAAAGTCATGGTCACTGGAAAAGTGTTTGGCGGAAAAGCAGAGGAGGGTCACCAATACAGTGGAGTGACCAATTATTTCTGGCTTCTCAATGCAGCACAGAACTGATGAGTGGAGGAGTCTTGTCCACCATGAGAGTGAGATTCTCGATCCTCAGCAAATGAGGAACTAACTCAAGAAGAAGTAGAATAGAATAAAAGTGTTTCCCTAAACCATGAAGATAAATTACCAATGCACACAAAAAATACGGGGATATCGAGAATCAAGACTTGATTCCCCCTTCTTATGTTTTATGTTTATTTCTATCTTGCAACAATTAACAACGAATGTGAACCACATTACATCAGCCACACATTTAAAATTAATTATTTATTTATTTATGAATTTAAACGCCCTGATGGGCTTTTACATGAATAGTGTATAATACAGAGATACAATTTTAAAATAAAAAAATTAACTTAAAAAAATAAACATCATATTTATAAATAGTACGTATACAGATAAGTTAAAGTAAAAATAATGTATTGGAAGAAAAGAGAAAGTTTTTAAGTTGCAGATGGCATAGAAATAATAATCAGTGCAGGTTAGTAATACAAAATTTACAGGATAAATAAAAATAATACACACATATATGTGCAATAGCTCCTTTGCGATGCTCTTTAAACATAAAAATATGTTACATAAAATTATCTTTTAGATATTTCTTAAATAGTGGTAAACTTGTATTAAATACGTCGATATTTGAGGTGAATTTGTTTCCAAGTGTATGAAATAAATAAAAAATAATTCGATTCTATCTTATTGCTTTACTTTTACTACCGTATAATATTATGCTCAAATACTATTTTTAAAAATATAAATTCTACTTACCCAGTCCTTTTGAAGATTCGATGAACGATGAATTGGCGCTAAATGAAACTATAAGATTAAACCATAAATATACTAACCCCGCTTAAACTGAGGACAAGCTTAGAATTTCTGGTTTCTGGAAAGGCAACCGGTGCGCAAACGTCGAACCATCTGACAACTGAGGACTCGACGGACTCGACGACTGGCAACGGCAACTTGCAACTTGCAACTCATAAATATACCAAACCACCCACTTGCAACTCATAAATAAAACTGTTGCAACTCATAAATCATAAATATACCAAATACCAAACCACCCCAACTGGCCATAAATAAACAAAACCAATCATCATCCAATCATTGCCAGTTGCCACCGGCAGTGACGCCAGTGACAGGTGACAGCTGACAGCAACCCAGCCGGTGAATACATAGTGTGCTGGCACTACACGAGCATACGGTCGTTCAACCATCCAATTCCAAAATGATGGACGATCGTGAAGATATGTAGTTTGTGCGCGTTGGCTCGAGATCGGTCGAGTTGGCCGGATTGTTTTTGAAGTAAAACTTTTTTACGCACGCTCAACTTGGGGGGTAAGCTGGTGAATGCGTTATGAAAAGTGTGATGCGAACGGTAATCGATGCGAAAGGTGATCGGGCGAGGCGAACGGTCGGGCCTTTACGCACGCTTGACTTGGGGAGTAAGCTGGTGAATGCGTTACGAAAACTGTTATGGAGAGGTGCGATGACAACGAATCATTTGTTGAATAACCATGCCATAGGTCACCCCAAGTTCATAGGTCACCCCAAGGTCTTAGGTAACCCCAAGGATATAGGTCACCCCAAGGTAGTAAGTCCCCCCAAGGTTGTAGGTCACCCCACTGTCGTAGATCACCCCAAAGTCGTAGGTCACCCCACAGTCGTAGGTCACCCCAGGGTCATAGGTCACCCCATGGTCATATGTCACCCCAATGTCATATATCACTCCAATGTAAATGTCACCCCAATGTCATATGTTTTTTATAAGTTAGTGAAGTTTTACTTCAGTCGTGTGGTCTAAAGTTCTAAAGCACACTCGTTTTTTTTTTAAGTAAAAGTGGCGATTGTTACGAAAAGTGTGATGCGAACGGTAATCGATGCGAACGGTGATCGATGGCGAGGCGAAAGGTTGGGTCTTTACGCATGCTTGACTTGGGGAGTGATAAGGATAAGGATGGTCACCCTAAGGTCGTAGGTCACCCCAAGGTTGTAGGTCACCCCAAGGTTGTAGGTCACCCCATTGCCATATTTCACCCCAATGTCATATGTCACCCCTAGGTCATAGGTCACCCCGTTCGCTACGTTTGGTAACTTAGCAGGGATACCTGGGTTCATGGGGCGAAGTTTGTCTTGTAGTTTTACTTCAGTCGTGTGGTCTTAAGCACACTCGTTTTTTTTAAAATAGGTAATTCACCCTAAAGAGAGAACTTTCTGAGCCGGAGTGTTGCCGACTTGGAATTTCCATTCCCGCTAAAACCTAACGGACCATCAGTCAGAATTCCGTCAAACACCTATATTTTCCTCAGTCCTGGGGTGGAGAGGGATGGCTAAACATTTTCAGGGATAAAAATTTCTCCAAAAATTTTCGTATCAATAAATAAAGGTTATTATCGTAAAATTGTGTCATTTTATTCGATTCCGCCAGGAAATACGTCATTGGGGTTGGCACCGGTCGATAGCCACCACACGATTTACTCAGAACTAAGTTCATAGTTGGAAGATTGGATTCGGTGTGGTAGGAGCAAAAGGAGTTCACACAATGACCCAATCAGTGTTCCCGAACCCAAAACTTAAAAATCGGGAGAATTTTCGCCTAAAAATCGGGAGAAATCGGGAGAAAACGGGAGAATTTGGAAGAAATCGGGAGATGACCTAAATTATTATAATTAAATTTCTCTCTTGTCAATAATCCGACTCCCTTTTATTATTCCGAAGGAAAACCTTGACAACAAACAAAAAAACCCATAAGCAACGCCGTTACACACGATTATTGTAGATGTTGCCCATGGAATAACGCAATTTTCCCTAACGGGGACTTATTTTACGTCTGGCAAGTCAGCTCAAATTTTTGTGAAGTTTGTGCTGAGTTGTTAGACGTAAAATCACCCATCACTTTATGAGACGCCAAAAATCATTTTACCTACTGACTTTTAAAAGTTAGCGACGACCTTTGTCCTTAGGATGTGTACAATTTAATGAAACGAAACCTTTTTTATATTTTTCATTTTATTTAGGAATCAATCAACCACCTCATGGGCTTTTTCAAAACAACTGTCACCTGGCGGCAGATCCTTGATAACGGAACACTGATTAGTAATCCTTTATTAATAAATACCCACTAATACAATATAAGTAGAATCATAAAAAACAAAAATAAAGTGCATGGGCCAAAATTAAAATTGTTAATGAAATTATTGAAATTGTTACCGTTATGAAATACTTAAACGAGTTATATTTGATTAAAATTTAACCATTTTCATGTTCCGTCTGCAACTATTCATGTTCTCAAAAGGAACATTTAAAAATCTACAAGCCGTGTCACAGTAGAGAAAAACCTTTTTCATGTTCCGACTGCAAGTATTCATGTTCACGAAATTCACAATTTAAAATCTACATGCTCACTCACTGTGGAGAAAAACCTTTTTTATGTCCCGAATGCAACTATTCATGTTCTCAAAAGGAACATTAAAAAGTCCACAAGCCGTCTCGCAATGGAGAAAAACCTTTTGCATGTTCCGATTGCAATGGTTGTGCTAGAAAGGAGCACGAACTTATAAGTTAAAGACTTGAACTTATAAGATCAAGGAACTTATAAGTTTACTAGTAGTGGAGAAAAATACCATTATCATGTTCCGACTGCAATTATTCATGTTCTCAAAATGAACATTTAAAACTCCACAAGCCGTCTCACAGTGGAAATAAACCTATTCCTTGTTCCGATTGTAACTATTCATGTTCTCTAAAGGAACATTTAAAAATCCACAAGCCGTCTCACAGTGGAGAAAAACCTTTTTTAAAGGAAGTTTGATTTTAATTCTTGCCAAAATTTGAACCTTAAAAAATTGCAGTAAATGTGTTGTTAATGTACTTACAAATAAAAGAAAGCATACAGCACTTACCTTGTGTTTGTTTGGTAGTACCTATTTACGCGAGTAGATGTTTTCCGTTTTGAAAATAAATAAGAACAAACATCGCTCAAGGCATACGGATGAACAACTCCAATCGATTCTTAAAATAACTACCACGAATACGACACCCGACATCAATGAGCTTATCAAAAACAAGATAAGTCAGGCATCCGGCTCAAGATAATTTACCATTTTACCCTCCCTTTTAACAATTTTAACAATTGGGTATGGGTTTAAGTTTTTTGTTTGGCCCGCTTATACACGCTATATCTCATAAATGGCCCTTAAGAAAATCCAGTTTGACACCTCTGCGTTTCGTAACAAATTATAGTTTCCAGCTCATAATACAAAGATGATCGGTGTGTATGGGTCTTCAATAGAGATATGCTTAGATTGCAGCATTTTATAATTATTCTGGTCAATACATAGATGATCGGTTTGTATGTGTCTATAATAGGGATATGCTTAGATTGCAGTATTTTGTAATTATTCTGGTCAATACCCGAATCCGGGGAATTTTTTAGTTTTTTTTTAATACCATAGACAATTATTTGCCTGATGAGCAGACCATAAACAAAGAATCGACCAGAAACGATAAATCGATGAGAACTTTGAAAAATCGGGAGATTGGATGCCCATTCCGGTAGATCGGGAGATGAAGTGAAAAATCGGGAGATCTCCCGTAAAATCGGGAGCTTCGGTAACACTGGACCCAATCGCAGTTTGCCTTCAACAAGATTGGTTTATTTATGCCTTCGACAGACAATCGGGACAGATGTGCCGTTTACGTATATTTTTCCGCGCTAACTCGTTGTTATTATTATTGGATTATGGAATAACATTTGGATACTGTTATTTTGGAATTTAATCGCCTGCATAAAAAGAAAATGTCATTACACAATGCTTGGTTACGAATTGCAGCCTTCAATAATAAGTCGGTGGTTGAATTGTCGGTGGTTAATTATGACAATTTGTATAGTTATAATAATGCGTGCGTGTTTAAATTTTAATTGAACATTAACATCCTGTTGACAAACTGCTTTATTGCGGTTTGATGGGATTGTACATTGAAAACAATTTTAAAAAATCCTACTACAAACAAGGCACTGATAAAATACAGACCGGCCACACCTATTACTTCGACATCTGTCATGATAATAAACAATGAACATTTGGATTTTGGAGATCGATGATAGTGTGGTGGCCTATTGAATCACAGCCACTACACAAGTGATGATCAACCTATTTAGCCGAAGGGTCAATTTATCCATTTTCAATTTGGTTTCGTTTTTAGATTTTCACGGCCAAAAGCATTTTCGTTGTTTGTTTTTGGAGTATTATGCCGTGTTACCTCCTTCTTTAGCCGACGTTTCGGACAGCGTTGCAGTGTCTATTGACAAGGAGGTTGCATAACACGGCATAACACCTCAAAACATATTTAATTTGTTCGCAGTCCGCAGGGGATAGGATCAGTGGTGGATTTGCAGTCTTGGCCGCCCTAGGCCCAGGCCATGCAGTGGGTACCAGCCGCTCCTTTCTCAGTACCCATCATATAGATGTAGATTACATAATGAATTTACTTTATTACCAACTTTATTTGTCGAAATCGTTTCAGAAATTTAGATAACTACATATCTGCTAGTTTGCAATACTTTCTAAGGTTTGAAGGATAATTTCACATCTAAATAAAACATTTACAACGGTTTTGGGTTTTATTTATTTAAATAGTTTAACTACAGGTTTATTTTCATACGATATACATATATTAAGTTTTTCACAATGTGCACCTAAGCGCAGCAAAATCATTAATTAAATCTTCGCAATCCAATTTCCTCAAAAATCTGTTTCTATGCAAAGCTAGATCGTTTAACCTTTGCTCCGTCATTTTCGTGTGTAAATTGATAATGTTTAACTCGTTGCAAACAAGAAAACGATCGTTCTCCAGAACAGTTACTGGCGGGAGTAAACACACATATAAGAAGAGCAATATCCATGTTTGGGTAAATGGTTTGAAGACCTTCAGTTCGTAATCATTTCAACAAACTGATAACACTGTTTCGATCCTCACTTTTTACACTGCAGTGAGCACGAAAATGGAGACATTCTTCTGAAAAATTGTCCTCTAAGTCAGTAGAATGAACCATTTGCAATGCTATCGCCTTTTCTTTGACTTCAGATGCGCTTAGTTTCGTCAAGGTAGTAATAAAATTAAATTTATTGTAAAGTAATTTATAAGCATCCTGTCATTTTATTAGTTCTTCTGACATCGTATCAATTATCGCCAAAAAAGGAGTGATTCTGAATTTTTTTGGTCACGATTGGCCGCCCCTGATATCTGGCCGCCCTAGGCCCGAGCCTACATTGGCATTAGGGCAAATCCGCCACTGGATAGGATACTTATAACTTGATATCGTTAAATTTTCTAAAACGGTAATTTTTAAATAAACCCAATTACAGAATGAAAAAAAACGCGGCGGATATTTTTTTATATCTCCAAGGCCAAATCAATAAATGCTGTCAATGTTTATCATTTTGGAATATTAAAGTACATATAAATAAATACCTAATTACAATTCATTGACACTTTTTGTTATTTGGAAAGTTAAACAAATTTAAGTAAAGAAAACTTTTTTATTTTATAAAACGGAAACCTTTAAATACATCCAACAAGGATCTCATAAAAAAAGCGCTGGGCTGGGAAAAAGATTTTTTTTTCCACACATAAGGTGAAACCACGGAATTTTATCTTCGAATTTATAAGAAATACCTTTTTATTTTGAGCGGCTGATTCAAAACTTTGAAGAAATGCCTTTTTCCGCTAAACGCTTTTGCAAACCAGCACCGAAACCGTTGAATATTCTTTAAGATGGTACTCAACCCTAGGAAAAAATCCATTACAGGCGGGGCCACAGGCGTGGCCTACGGTCGGGCGTTACCGGCTAAATACTCACGGCACGGGTGATTGACAAACAGTGTTGTTGGCTGCGTTTAAATATCGCACAGTGCGACAGTTCTCAATTTAACCTGGACAAATTTTAGTAAATTTATGCAACATTATTGTTAGCAGTAATTATGTAATAAAATAATTTACATGGTGCTCGGAAACTAGCCGTACCTACAACAACAATAAGAGATCTCAAGTAATCCTAAATCACATTTCCTTCCTTAAGTTATTTATATTTTATTTATGAAGTAATTCATATACGATAAATATATAGTAATATATTTTTAAAAGTGGTAATACATATATTATATCTTGTGGAATTTCATTGTAATGAGATTTAAAATAAAACAAATTTTAAGTTCGTATAACTTTTATTTTATAGACTGGACCCGGGACCGGTAACGGTCATCTTCAAACTGGTATAGGAAAATAATTTTTAAGAGATTCTTGCGTGTGCAGTGGCAAACAATTAGGAATATAAAAAGATATGTATAATATGTATCAGAAAAAAATTTCCACCGATGAACTTCTTATAAAACTTATATAAATTAAAACTTTTTTATCTGCCATAGTTTACCCAATAATAATGGGATTGTTGCAAAGAAAATAATTATTTTCGAAAATTAGTTTTGACGTTGAATTTTATTTTGCGGCGGGAATTTGAAAAAAATTACAAAGTATATGACAAATTTAAAAAGCTTTAAAACCATGTATTCACATTGCTTACCTAAATCCTTCATGCCAAATAAGTGATGGTATATAGACATTTGTATAAGTTGTAAGTCATATGTTGTAACCAAGATAATATAATTAAAAGTGAATACACGTTATAATATTGTATGATAGTATGTATTTAGAATTAAAAAAAATTTTACGGAAAATAAATAAAATATAATAGGTATGTAAATTTATAAGATTATTTCTATAAATTTTGTTTGCAGATTCTGCCTAAAAACAGTTAAAATCCATGATTAATTTAATCACGCCGAGATCAGATTGCACCGGATTGATAAGTTTTGCTTGCGAACCTTCTGCTTCTGCTTCGTTTTGAAGGAGCGAATAATTTCAGGTTCATTATTCTCTGGTATATGCTGAAAAATAATATCGGTTTTTTGCAGTGTTTTTTTTATGACGCTCATTTAATCTCATAAATGTAATATTATTTAATCTTTAAAACATGCGGAAAAATTACCAAGTTGAGTGAAGATATAGAGTTTAACAAAAATGGCGTATTTTCTTTATTAGATGCGATATTGTCTTGATGATGCCCCACGGAATTTTGCCTGTAATCAAAAACACACATATACATAATAATAATAATTGGACAATTTGTAGAGCGCCGTTTTTGTGAAAAAATCACCTCAAGGGCGATTATATATATATAAATACAGGCTATGGCTGGCAGGCCCATGCTTACAGATGTAACAGGACGTGCCCGACAGACTTTACTGTGTATTTACTTGCCACGGCAGAATAATAATAAAATCATTTATGTAGGTGCCGCTCTAACTTGCAGATTACCTGCTATGTCTATTCTATAGTGTGCGGTCTACCTGCCTATGTTTGAAGATATGGGTCTAGACAAACAGGATTATATTTTATTACCAAAACGTAATAGTCATTTGAATAATAACTATTACGGTAAACTGCTGTAAGTTAAAGGTAGACCGAACACTAAAGCGGCACCATTTATTTGACATATTTTTAGATAATTACCTACACATCTTACTTTTTTAATTACTTAATTCTATTGACAAAGGGGTAATTACTCATCTACATTTTCCAGATTTATCCTGAAATACAGGTGGCTTTTAGCAATGCCTCGAATATAATAGGTTTTATACGATAATTAAAATGAAAAAAAAAATTAAAGCGTATAAAATTAAAATTCAAAATAGATAATATAATATTTATTACTAACCTTCTCAATTCCAACAGTAGTTTGCCTCGTTGTCGTTATCTTCTTTTGGATATTCCTTTTATCCTGTTATTTCCCATATTTTACTGAAATATACGTTTATATTAGCTATGAGATTTATCTTGACTTGTGAATTTGAAAATCATTTTAACTAAGTGGATACAGTAACTCAGGGAGGTAATTATGCAACTCTATCTACAATAAATAATCTCAAGATCTACTTGATTGTACAATTTAAAAATATGAAGAACTGTTTCAAAATTCGAATGAATGTAACAAATCTTTGCATGGAAACAAAATGTCTACGTAGACTTTTTTTGTAGGCAAAAAATTTTTAGGATTTAAAAATTTTTTACAAACGGTCACCTTGTATATTATCTTATACTACCACAGAACCGTGAAAAATCACGGAATAGGCTGAATTCCTGATAAATCAGTTCTTATTTAGAAATTTAAAGAAAAATTGCTTTCTATTAAATTTTTTATATAATAGGTAATTATAATAATTTCCTATTTCGAAAACGACATCTTAATTGAAAAAAAATTTGAGTTCATTGAACCAGATTTCAAGAATGATGCACAAACTATCGAAATCTTGAGTATGCTTATAAAAAAATTAAATATCCCATCTTTAATATCATATCAAATAAAATGTATTAACTTACGCTGGGGTTTGAAAACGCGACCTCTGGATTCGTAGTTGTTAATCGCTCGTCCACAGAGGTCAGGTAAACTTCCAAATTAAAATCCAAAATGGTGACCTTAAAGTTTTATTCCTCCAAACCGAGAAAAATGACACTTCTCGGAGTATGCTTTCGTAAATATACGACTGAACTGAACTGAAAATGTAAAAAAAAATAAACTGATGAAAATATTCCACTTCCAAAAAATGCTGTGGTCTATAGCTACATAAAATTATTAATAATTTGTAAAACAATATGTATACATACATTATTTATGATTACCTAATTCTATCTTCGTTATTAGTTTTTGGGGTGTTATGCCGTGTTGCGCTACCTCCTTCTTTAGCCGAAGTTTCGGACAGCGTTGCAGTGTCCATCATCGGGGCAGATACGGCCGATCCGACAGATGCCGGATGCCCTAATGATTGACACTGCAACGCTGTCCGAAACGTCGGCTAAAGAAGGAGGTAGCGCAACACGGCATAACACCCCAAAAACTAAAAACGAAGATAGAATTAGGTAATCATAAATAATGTATGTATACATATTGTATACATATACATAAAATTATTAATAATTTATAAAACAATATGTATTCATACATTATTTATGATTACCTAATTCTATCTTCGTTATTAGTTTTTGGGGTGTTATGCCGTGTTGCGCTACCTCTTTCTTTAGCCGACGTTTCGGAAAGCGTTGCAGTGTCCATCATCGGGGCAGATACGGCCGATCCGACAGATGCCGGATGCCCTAATGATTGACACTGCAACGCTGTCCGAAACGTCGGCTAAAGAAGGAGGTAGCGCAACACGGCATAACACCCCAAACACTAGTAACGAAAATGCTTTTGGCCGTGAAAATCTAAAAACGTGTCTACCTAATTCTACATTATGTTTGAGTAACAAAGTTCTACTACTATAATTATTTTTACTAGCGACACTATATTGCAAAGAAACTTATGATTTGAAAAAATAGGTCTAGGTACAAAATAAACTTTAAAACAATTGTAAAAAAAACATTATTGTCCATACGTTTTTAGATTTTCACGGCCAAAAACATTTTTGTTGTTTGTTTTTGGGGTGTTATACCACGTTGCGCTACCCCTTCTTTAGCCGACGTTTCGGATAGCGTTGCAGTGTCCACCATCAGGGCGGATCGGATCTTCCGGATCTGCCCTGATGGTGGACACTGCAACGCTGTCCCAAACGTTGGCTAAAGAAGGAGGTAGCGCAACACGGCATAACACCCCAAAAACAAAAATTATTGTCCATATTTTTCTGAAACTTCACCACTGTGTGTATTTTAAATTCAAATAAGTACTAAAAAAATAATATTATTTTAAATTGTGAAAACACACAAGAAATATTTTACTTACATGTAGAAGGAGTAAAATTTAAATTAAACGAAATATTTCACTAATAGATTTTAAAAGTATTCGATTGATTAAATAAAAAAATACGTAAAAAAATCACTGTAGAGACCGGCCGGAAGGAATACGTCCTTGCTTGCCGAAACCCTTTCGGCAACTGAATAACAATGGCTTAAGTGCTTCTCTTCCTGCATAGAAACATAATGGGGGGCAACGGCATTTTGAAGTAACTACGGTTGGGTATCTCTTGTCAGTCCCGAAATTTGATTTTTCCAAGTGGTGGAATTTAATTAATTCTGATGAACATATGAATAAAATCTAAGATGTATTCAGATTAAACACCAGGGAATACATGAATTCATCGCATAGAAAAATAAAATTGATCACAACGCAAAAGTTGTAGTTGTACAACGTATTACAATTTTTTAAAGGCGTTGTACGTTAAAAAAACTGATGATGACATACTGTTTTTATTAATCTAAAATATAAATAACTCGCTTCCCTTGTGCGACATCATTTTTGTTTTTTTAATTTAATTACGATTTCGCCAAAATAAATTAAAATGTGAGCCTCGGGCAAAACCTCGATGACCGAGGTTGTGTTTTCGATATTTTAGCCAAGTGGGCAGTGTGAAAAGGCTCGCGATCCACACGAAACCGACTCGCGGCCCGCAGGTTGCTCATCGAAGCCAACTTCAAACGTTTGGACGATTGTATGGAGGGGTACCTAGTTCGTGCGTTAGAGGTTCGAGTTGGAAGGTTGGAGTTCGAGTTGACCCAGAAATCAAAATTATAGAAATAAAAGCATCGGCTGCACAATGGGGTATTTCCACGTTTATTATTCATTGCTTAAAAAAATTACGATGGTTAAAACATTTTAATTTTATATTGACGAATAAATTTTCTACAGCGAGTTAAAGTTTCCCATTTTTGAATTACCGCTAAAACCATATTTTGGGACGTGGCTATCGTGTGACATCATGAGTGCGGACGCTCAATGAAAATGTTTTTTTATGCTGGTTCAGCTGAGCTACGCTTGTGACGTCACAAACCCATTTGCAAAAAACGGGCCGTTTTGATTTTGTCAGTTTTAGAGCGTTTTTAAAATCAATAATTTTGAATGGAAACAAAAAAAAAACATTTTTAGTAGGATGATTAAAATATTCCATACATTTTCAACAGAATCTCTCGTTTGTGGAAATACCCCATTGTAGGCAACGGATAAGTTACAAGGCAGTCGCAGCTGTTCGACGTCTACCATTTTGGAGATCGGAGTTGGAAGGTTGGCTGCAGGGTGGTCGATAGCCACCCCACGATCGTCGAACAGTCCAACTACAAACCGAGTTCTGAGTTGGACGGTTTGACCATAAATAAACCACTCGCTGGGTTTGACGATCGTGTAGTTACAGCATTAGATGCATGTTGCAGTTCATTTTTACAGTGTTGTCACATTCCAAAAATGAAAAACCCTGTTTCAAGAGTTAAAAAAAACCTTTTTCAAAAAACCCCCTTTATTTGGTTGACAGAAACCATATTGAAAAAAAAAAATTACGAACCTAACAGACCCGACAGAACTATTCGAGAATAATCGAGAACAATTTAAAGTCGCGGGTGAGGTGGGAGATGTATGAAAATAGTCAGCCTGGTGCTTATTGATTTAAAAATCTAATACATATATATTCCAGTAACTAAAACCTCAATGGCCCAGTCACAGTTTAACGTTCTTGCTCCGAAAATCTTTAATAATTTACCAATTGAAATAAAGACGGTAGACCAATAATCACACTTTCAGGAAGATTTTTTTGATGAGTGAATGTGACAACGCCGGTGGTCTGTTTCTCGCTCTGAGATAGAACAACTGTCTATATATATACTTTTTTTTAATGTTATATATATAAATATATGTGTATGTTATGTATATAGATGTGTGTGTGTATACATGTGATTAGGTGCGCATATGGGTACGTATATGTGTGTTTATACCTGTATAGATGTGTGCACATGTGTATATGTATGTGTGCACCCATATAATATATGTTGTGCTTGCATGCACACATATTGAAAAAAGTTATGTACATTTTTATAACCTAATACTAATTCACTTCTTTTCCCCTTTCTATTTTCCACTTTTTATTTTATTATAATTTTTCCAATTTTTAACATCACTTATAATAAATCTATATGTTTACAATAGACTGCATATTTCATAAAAAGTAACAATACTCCATTGGTCACCATGAAACAGGCAGCCGCCTAGTATGGCGATCCAATATATCCACACTATGTTAATTATTCAAATTATGTATCATGTATTTTATAAATAAATAAATAAATATAAAGGGAAAAAAGTCTGTGGCGGGCGGGGTGGATTTGATTTATATGCAAATCTACACTTTTATTCCAAGGTTGATGAAAATTTGCGCACTTGACTCTCGAAACAAGATAAAGGCCACTGTCTACACGACATTTCTAAAATCCACCTCACCCCAATGTAGGATCTTTATACTTTTTTCTGAAATTTTGGGCACTTGACTGTCAAAATGAAATGAAAATTGTTGTCTAAATCTGATAAAACTCTGCGTAAAGCCAGGGCAACGCCGGGGACATCAGCTATTTATTATCTACTATTATTACAGTGTCCCAGTGTGGCTAAGGTTTTTATACAAACACTGAAAAAATTAAATATGTCACATCCAGGGTTGCCATTTTGCGGGGAATTTTTTTTTTTTTACATGAGCTCCACACAGGAGGCCCTGAGTAAAATAATTTCCCTCAGGGCCTATATCATCTGTAGGGATGGCGCATGGAGGGTTTTTAAGGAAAGGAAGGAGAGGAGAGATCTATGGCAGAGGTGTTGGTTATCCAATAAAGGTTCCCGGGGCGAAGGTACCCATTCCCGCGACCCAAACATATTCCCCAAATTGCCAGGAATTCTTAAAAACTTTGAAGAATTGGGTTATTTTGTGGGGAAAAGACGGGGATTCTGGGCATTTCTTGATTATTTAACCATATTGAAAAATATGTACATTCGGTGGAAGACGTCGTAGTTTATTTTATGGCAGGACTGAAGAATTTATTTCTTAAAAATCGACAAATCAACTTGGTTGAGCGGTAAGGCTCTTGACTCGCAATCTGAAGGTCGCGGGATCGTATCCCGGCTTGGGCTAATGAACTTTATTTGATTAATTTGTATTATTTCACATTTAATTAATTAAAAATAATATATAGAATATTTGCGACATGTTCCATATTGTACTTCTTGGCATCTTCTGTTCAGATGATAAACTTAAATAAAGGTACATAAATATACTGGTAGAGTCAAAGATCAGAGGTGGTTATAGATATAATTTATTTAGTACTGAAAAATTATTGGTAATTACAAAATATTTATTTACCTTCGCACTTATAAAAACATAATTGACTAAGTAAATTCACATTTAACTAAAGATTTTCCCAGCGCTTCAAGGCTAGCACTTATAAAATAGGTAATACATATCACTGGAATAATAATTTTTTGAATAAAGCAAATAAAAAATGTAATTAAAAATAATAACTATTTGCTAGTAAAAATTGTCATAAAATAAAACTTTGGATATAAAGTAAACAAAAATAATACATCTTCAATAGAAAAGGAAAATTTATAGCAGTTGTAAGAAATAAATTCGTAATTGAAGACATTGACATAAGAGCATATAAGGGAAAACACCATTTTGAGAAAACAGCCCTCAAAGATTTTACAAAGGATTAGAGTATTCAATTTTTAGGGAATATTTAGGCTTATGACCACCGAAGCGCTAGGCGCCCATAAAGTGAGTAGATGGCTTTTAGACTTGAACGCCAGGCACCCGAAAAAAATTTATTGGAGCAAAGAAAATAGAATAGAAAAATCTTACCACATAAATTAAGAAGAAAAAAGGGCAAGTAATAATGGCTTTGGTAATGAATTCATATTTAATGAAGAAATTATGTTTAAAAAATGCATTGTAAATTTGAATAAAACAAGTCAAGTTTCACGGCGTATAAACTTATTATTGTGGAATTTTTCAAGATATTTCTGTAACAAGATTTTTATCAGCATAGGCTATCGATGTAGAATAAACGAACAAACAATTCCAACAAATGCAATCATTCTTCAATAGTACGATGTTAACTTACAACTGATTCCTGTGTGCTATTCCACAATGGTCACTTTCTGTAGCGAAGGCCACATCTAGCAAATTATTATCAATGCTTTGGGCTCATTTACTCTACAGCTATGTACACATGTACATCCATGCTCAACGGTTTGACTCAATCAAACACGTGGACACTCTGTTCGTCGTTGCTTCCACATGCTCAAGCAGCTCGACACAAGACGCCATAGGATATCACCAAGACGCTCAGCAAATTGAACATCGAGCAAGAAATACAGTCCTTTTTTTAGCATCGACCGAGATGGTACACACATTGAGACATGTTTGAATGAGCGTAAAACCATCGAGCATGAATGAGGGTGAGTATTGACCATATACACTTAGGCCTACTTACAAAACCAACCTTATATACTCACAAACCTCCAGATAGCTCCTCTGAGAGATTGTGTTTGAAGTTATATCATCCATGGTATAACTAAAGAGTGAGTAAAGGGTAATAGCCAAAACACATTTTGAACTGTATACATACATACTAACACTTAAAATCTTCAATTAAAACAGTTTGAAATGTTTGATGTATGTATATGTGCAACAAATTTTGATTGAGAGACAGTAGTAACTAAAAAAGAAAAATATGTGTTATAAAGTTCCCACTTCTAGACCATAGAATGTGCAATCTGGGGAGTCAAGGTCATGAATTTTTTAAAAAGGTGAGAAGGAATGGAACAATGTCCGATTCTCAGTCGAATAAGTGAGGATTTTTTTTTTTTTAAATGGGAGAATTGTTGAAACCACAGTTTTGACGGGATAGTCCTTTGTATTGAGGCTTAGCAGGCTCCCTTGGATTGACTAGCAATGTGCCAATATTCTACCCAAACATTGCGGGATCTATCTTTGATGATGGAAAAAATGTCAGATAGGGGAATGTGGTTTACGAGGGTAACAACAGGAATAACTGTAGACCGGTTTGGGTTCGCATCCAGGTGTAAGTGCAATTCTCCACAATTTAAGTACTATATCAATTACACGGGCATAATTAAACTACTGTCTGGGCCACTGAGCAGCATTGCGAAGGTGTACCTACTTTGTTGTTATTGAAGAAGGGAATAGCAGGAATTAAAATACTTGTAGGTTTATTTGGGGAGTGAATATCTTTCTTTGCTATACTGTGGATGAAAGGACCAGGTCTTAGGTGAGGAGAAAATTCAACACAAATAACAATGTACAGATAACGCTAAAATTAACGAAGCTTAAATTAGTTAAAATTAACGAAATAATTAGTTTAGATTGCGGGAGAGGAGAGGTGTCAGTTCTCACTGTCCAGGGCCGGAGAGCGACTTGTCCATGAATTTCCTCTTGGTGAAGCAGAGCCACCATTTGCTGGGCTTGCCGTCCTCAGTTGCAAAAACCTGGAATGGAATTAAAGAAAAAATCTCATGAGACCATCGTAAGATTCATTAGGTTTCAAAGACTGCAATGGGCTGGACATTTGAAAGAATGTGAGATGACTGGAAACTGGATTAATGGACTGTATGATGACCCAGTGGAAGCTACTCAGAGGCAGAGGTGGTTCGACTGTGTGGAAGAGGATTGGAGCAGGACGGGAAGGACTGAGGACTGAAGACAAATAGCGAGCGACCGCAACAAGTGAAGCATTTGTGGAGGTCAAAACCTTGGGATGTAGTGCTTGATAATGACCTCACAAGACCTGACCAGGGTGACCTCACCCCTGTCTGTATTTTGTATATAGAAATAATCATGGGAACTATATTGCCATTTGGCTTAACCTTCAGGAAGCGAAAATGCAAAACAAAACTTGGGTTGCCATGAGGGCTGACTACCAAACAATTTTCTACTTAGTACTTTTTATGGTAGATTAGTTCTTTTTTAATGGTAGATTGTGTGTTTTTAGGTTTTGTAGGAATACAAAAAATACCAAAGTTATGACATCTCTATTTAAAATTATACATGGAGGATTGTAGTTTTGCAGAAAATCAAATGTAACATTGTCATCAAATTCAGAGCTATTTTGTTTTGCTTTTGACATTTTCCCCGAATCTGGGTGTGTTTTAGCTTTCTATCAAATTGTAATAAGTTGACAAGCTTAACAAAATGATTGTTTGCTTCTGTTGATCATAATTTGTCCAAAAGCTGAAATGGAATTAGAATCGTCGTTTAATCATTTGAGTGCCGATTGTCATCCGGGTGACAATATTTCAAGCATATGCGGCCACATTCGGCACACAACAAGTTAAGGAGAAGCTTTCAAATATCAAAAAAACAAAATGGTGCTTTGATGACTTTGTCATATGTGAATTTTTGCAAAACAATTACAGCCTTACTAAAAAAAACCACAGCACGACCGATAACCTGTGTTTTTGCTGCAACATCAATAAAACAAATTTACACTAAAACACGAAATATTACTAAAAACGAATTTCACTTTAAATTTGGCAACGTTTTAAATTTGGCAAAACTGCAATTTTTCATAATTTTCATACAAAATTTTGTTTTCAATCATAGCCAGTGATAACCATAAATCAGTGGTCGTCACACTTTTCTGGTCAAGGGCCACATTGGACAATTTGAGACAGTGCGCGGGCCGCACATTTCTGGAATTGGGGGGGGGGGGGGAGAATAGTAAAGACCGAAATGGTTTTTTTTCCTACGCAATGTGTGGGCTGCCTCTGGCAACATGAAGGGCTTATGTTTTTTTTTTTAATACTAGATTTTATGTATTTTTATTTTTTTTAAATTATTTATTTTAATTTAATTTTCGTCAGTAGCTATTTGATATTTTTTGTAATACTATATTTTTTGTATATCTGGTTGTGCTTATTATTCTTTAATTAGAGCCCACACATCGGGGGGGATATGAGGCGCGCTCCAAAGTGTACGTGTGGGGTGCTAATGGGTATGGATATCTGCATGTAAATTGAAAAAAATTATATTTTTAAGATTTTTTTCATTATTTCGACTATGTTGGCGTCCTTGGGACTGCATGCAATCCTCATTGTGTCTTCTAAGTGAGAGGAAAGGCGATTGCGATTTTCGTTTTTCAAAAAGCTCATTTATGAAAATGAAGCTTCACAGAGATATGTCGAAGGGGTGACTCAACAATTCGTCCGGCGACAATTCATCCGGCGACAATTCATCCTGCCGACAGTTCATCCTGCCGACAGTTCATCCGGCCGACAATTCATCCGGCGACAATTCATCCGGCCTGATCATTAAGAAGATTTTTTCTTCAAGTAAGTATGCAAAGAGGATACACGGCCGTACAACCAAAATCGATATACTTATATCTGAAGGCATCTTGAGTGGAAATCCGCTGTAAAAATATTTTTACTAACAATAATTTCGACTCTCCGAAGAAGCATGCGTGAATAACAAAATACGACATACTTTTAAGTGCAGTCGGCTTAGCAAAAAACAGTAAAGATTCCTACTTGCATATAATATAACTTTTTTATCTGAAATTAACACCATCTTTTTAGGGTGAATTGACTAATTTGTTAGGTTAGGTTGCAGCGGATTTCCACTCAAGATGCCTTCAGATATAAGTATATCGATTTTGGTTGTACGGCCGTATATCCTCTTTGCATACTTACTTGAAGAAAAAATCTTCTAAATGATCAGGCCGGATGAATTGTCGCCGGATGAATTGTCGGTCGGATGAACTGTCGGCAGGATGAACTGTCGGCCGGATGAACTGTCGCCGGATGAACTGTCGCCGGATGAATTGTCGCAGGATGAACTGTCATGGAGCCGTCGAAGGAAAAATCGTCAAAATAAATTGAGCACAGCCTTGTAAACATTTAGGGTTGCTAGGCACATTTCTCCAGAATTCAACATACTCCTGCTTTTCACGGCATTCAATGAAATAAGCTTTTAGTACCGTGTCGAATTTTAATTTAATGATTTCGTTCATCAAATTTGTTTTCGGAAAACCAAACTGGTAGAAAAATTTCATGTCCTCGTTTTCAGTGCCAAGGGTTTTCTACAAGAATAAAACAGTTCTTAATAGTTCTGACATCATTAAATCTTTTTTTAATTCTTCCAAATATTTCTTCAAGTATGTAGGATACCTTATAGTAGTATGTAGGATCTTGAGAGCTACTATCGGTAATAGACATGTCGGATCGAAGAGCAGCAACAGTTGGAATATTGGAAAAGTCTCTTGCTTCGAGCTCATTTATATATACATAATTGCAGTTTGGCTTCAAATGCAAATATCTTATTAAGTCCTTGCAACTCTAAATTTAGATTGTTGAATTTCATAGTGATATCGGCCAAAAAAGCCGTCAGTACCCACCATTCATCGTTATGGAGTTGGGGATATTCTTTACCACTTTGTTGTAAGAATAGAATTATTTCTGTTTTTAAATGAAAGAACCGTTCTAGAACTTTTCGTTTGCTTAACCATCTGACGGCAGTATGTAGGACAACATCGCCATAATCAGCTTGTAATTCTTCAAGTACTTCTTTAAACTTTCGACGATTAAGTTCACGCGCGCGAATGAAATTTATAATGTTTATAACCGTATTCATTACATCCTTCAATTTGCTATTCGAAATTTCTTGATGCAGCAAGCAGTGAATGGGCAGCAAATTTGGTAAACTCCATTCTTTCTTCATTGAGGCAATCAAACCATTGTTTGCACCCACTATTGACGGACAACCGTCAGTGTATGAAAAATAAAAAAAAAGATTTTTTCAAATATATGTATAAAAAGAGAGCGGCAGATATTTGCGTGGGCCGCACTTTGACGACCACGGCGCTAGATGGTGATGGCGTCGCGCCTGCACATTTGTACTATCTTGCCTGCGCAAAAAATAGCAGTTTGGTTTTTATGTGGCGGGAATATCAAATTTACATTTTTAAATCTTTATTTTATGAGAATTTCTTAAAAGTGTTTTTTTTATTTTTAATATTAATATCTAATACATGTGGTGGTAAACTTATGAAAGAAATTAACTTCTTTAGTGGTGCAAGAAATCTGTTTGAATATCAGTTATCTTTTTAGGTTATTTATTTGGCAATAAAATTTTTTTTGAAAATATTTCATAAATTTTTTATTGTATGCATGAGGAAAAAGTGAGGTGACAGTTTCATTCCAAATTCATTATATAAAAGGTCTGTATTTTTTAAATTTTATTTTTTAATAAATTTCTGTACATACACTTTCATCAAGAATGTTTTGGTAAGAATTTTTTTTTTCCATTTTTTCCGTGTTTGAATCTTTAAATATGGCAGTTTTTTAAAACTAAAGTGTAGGTATTTCAAATACACAAATCTAAAAGGTAATTTTATGTAGGTTTTTATAAATGGTATTTGTTTTTACGACACCTTCAAAAATAAGAAATATATAGAATATTCAAAATACTTTGGAAAATTCCAAATTTCGTTTAGACATTATTACTAAAACAGAGATAAACTACCCTCCCAGGCTGTGTATACGGTGTGTATTTTTTTCCAAGAACAATTTTTTAATTAGTTATGTTTTGACATCCGCGGCCGTTTGTCAATTGAATAAAATTTTCACGGGGTTTTTTAGTAAGGCCGTTAGTGTTTCCATACAAACGAAGTATTGAAATCCGTAAGTCTAAGCTTTAACTTTAGGGCAAACAGTTTACACATGCGCTGTGCAAGCGGTTTCCCACAGAGCATCGGACCATCACAAAAAAAAAGTTTAACCTTAAAGATTTGGGGTACCCCTTGTTGGCAATGCAAAGGAAAGAAGGGATTTGTTGATGCGGGTCTTGAAGCGGACAGGTCTATATGAGGGAGGAAAGATGGATGCCTTCCAAACATATTTAAGGTGATGCACTACTAAGCAATGCAAAATCGTGTGATTTTGGTTTGAAAATTAGGTTACATAGAAATATTTTAGATGCTTTGCTTAAATACTGCGAGAAGAACTCATATTAGCCTTTGAAATAATAAAGCTTTTTTTTCTAGTCTTTTTATAAGCCCAGAAAAAATACAGGTTACATAAATAAAGTATCAGGCCTATAAAAATTGCTTTAGTTCAAAATCTCTTATGAACCCCTTTTCGGATATGGTTTTATTGTATAATATTTAAAATAAAATTCTTTAGAAAATGATTTTAAGACATTTAGATAATTATTGTGCCTGAGTTTTGCAAAATAAAATAAAACATGCTTTTTGGTGATGTTTTTTTTGTGAATAAATCAAAACAGGCGACTGGTGTTAAAAGGAAATTTAAACCTTATCACCATCCACATAAGGAGTGTTATTGTTAGCGGCCTGATTCCAGATTTTACACAAGTGGTGCATCACCGCTGGAATATTACACATATTAATCATTTTTTAACTTACAAATTAAATTTAGAACTTATTTCAACATACCTTTTCAGTGATTCTGACACCGGTCTCTTGTCTCAACTGTTGAAGATACTGTCTCATGAGATCTGAAAAATTACAAAACAGACATATAAAAAATTACAAATTAGGCCAGTGGTGAAGAGTTTGATGAATGTATTCTGACTAGAGATATCAAACTAACAGTTTTCCATTGCATAATTTCCGATTAATTGGATTAACTTCCTACGATTTCGAAATTTAACAGGAACACCAGGAGTCTGTTATTCTAAATTAGCTATCCAATAAGACGTAGAACTAAGTCCAGCTTCTTTTCCATGCCCTCCGGCATACCTCAAGGTTCCCATTTAGGACCAGTATTATTTAATGTGTGTATATATGATATTCACAAATGTTTTTTTCAAAGATAATTAGCATATGGAGATGATAAAAAAATATACTATAATATAAAAATTATAATGCTTTTTCTGTCTGGAATTTCGAGGGCAATAAAACGATTTTCAGCTCGAAATGCCATTTCCATATTGAGCAATAAAATCTACAGATGCCACTTCAATGGTAAATGAGATTTTGATAAAAGAGCACTGAAACTCGGGTGAAGTAAGATAGTAATATAGTCAGTACTATCTTCGATCAAGTATAGATGAGGCGTGCGAGTCTTAAAAATGAAACCGGAACCAAAAATATTGGTTTAAGTAAGCATTTTCCAAAAAAAGTGCATTTTCTCACAGTCAAAAGATCGCAAGAAGCGGTGGTTTTTACCTTTTGTTGGTCTGCGTGGAGCAATTGTTTTGTGAAGATCTATAGAAATATTTTAGGTATGGACTATCACGGACTCTATTATTACCAATTTAATCAGTTACATTAATACTTGAAAAAATATATACGTAATCTATTGATTCGAGGCAGTGTTTTGAGAAAAGTAACATTTGATTAAAAATGTTTAATTTCTTCCTGGCAAAACAATTACGTCTCGCAAGAGATGTGACATAATTCGATAGGTAGTTGTATTATGCGATTACTCATAGTTGGTGTTACTTGTGGATTGAAATTAGGTTTGGGAAGGTTAATCGATAGATAATATATTGATGAGTACTAAACATAGACATCCAAATTGATAATCTTGCCTTAAAGTGAAATCTGGGTATAATTTCGATGAGCTGGAGCCACACCACGTGACCATATTTTTGGCACCAGGAAGGGTTTGAGAATGCTTTGAATAAATATACAAAGACAAACATACTTCCTTTTACGGTTCTACCTAAATACAATATCACTAGTGCAATATTACAAATCATACATAGATCCGCACACACTAACATCAGACCAGCCTTTAATTCAGACATACACCAGCACAAAACACGATCCCAAAATCAAATACACTTAGCATCATCTACCCACACAACTAAATTTGGTATTAACTCATTACAATATATCGCATATAGACAATACAATGCATTACCTAATAAAATAAAGCATTCAGTAGTTAAAAAAAATATATTAGTTAAAACGCTTAAAGAATATTTCCTGAAAATGTTTTTAAACCAGTGAATATTGGCTCGCCTTCATACGTTTGGTTTTTTATGTTTTATGTGTATGGATGTCTCAGTATTTCTAAAATCTCTTTTCTTGACAATGCATTTTTTATTTATTTATATATATATATTTTTTTTTCTTTTTCAATATATGTCTCTCAGTATTTCTAAAATCTCTTTTCTTGACAATGCATTTTTTATTTATTTATATATAAATATTTTTTTCTTTTTCAATATATTGTATTTTTTAAACGTGTAATATCTGTGTAAAATGTACTTATATCTATCTGTCCTTCCCGTAATGAGTTTTCTTCTCAACTCATTGGGAATAATGTGTTACTTATCATGTTTTTGTAATACATTATAATTAATAAATAAATAAATAAATAAACTACGACATCAGTGAGCACATTGAAATAACCAGACCTTGCGCAGAAAAGTAAAGTTAGATAAAGTAAGGTTAAGGTTTGCAGCGCAATCCATTGTGGAACTTTTCTGCGCAGGATCTGATTGTTCGTTTTTAAACGAACCGCTTGGCAAAGTGATGTCAAAATTGAGTGAGTTGTGAAAATTATAACACATTTTTAAAGGTGTCTGACTAAATATTAAGCTTGGAAACAAGCCCGAACTTTTGTTTACCCAATTTGGGTTTTTTAGTTACGTTTTTTACGCATCCAGCAATTTGCGCGCCGTTGTAATGCCATAGTCTCAGTTGGAGACTCTTGGGCAGTTTTCATATAAAAAAAGGACTAATAATTTGTAAGCAGATTTTATTTTAGAGGACTGAGTAGTGACATTACAAAGCGAGTTGCCTGTATATTATCAGATTCATTTTTATTGACAAATAAAAATTAATATGACATTCCCTGATTGGCTGGTATATTAATTTGAATGTCTAAGTTACCATGGCAAATATAAAAAATGTTTTCGTTTTACCTGCTTCATTGGGATTAGCCGGCTTGGCGTACACCGTGTTAAGCGGGAAGCCTGGCTGTCCGGGGATGGTGAACTTGGAGATGGCCAGCGTGTACAGCTCCTGGGTGGCCTGCGCCTTGGTGGCACACCTCTGCAGCTTCTTTAAGCACTCCGTGATGTACAGCGTCAGGTAGATCAGCACGCGATCCGCCTCCGACTGATGGGATATTAATGCATTCGGTTATTGGCTGGATTGAAAATTAATAGAGAAAGGGAATCTTAGTTCTTCCTCTTTCATGTGGTAGGGGGTCAGAGGGCAACATCTTGGTCTGTGAGCCAATCTAGGGCCTCAGGAACCTTGAATATCAATCTCTCATCAACCCTTCCGGTGAATAAATGGAGCGGGATTCAATGAACACATTATTCGGTGGTTTGCACGGCTCTGCATTCACACATAGCGTACACACCTGTGCATCAAATTCACACAATGGCTATGGGAGCACCTTATCCTATTGATGGAGAACTGTAGTTTGGGAACATTCAATTTTCCACTTGTCTTCTGGAGTGAGAGCTGATCGGAAGAGCCTCTCTCCTTCCATCTAGAAGGATTTTAGGGAGTAAGTTAAGTTTAAAAAATATAATAAAACTCACCTTAATCTCGTAGAATCTAAAGAAAACATTTGCTCTAAAATAATAGATTGCTTCATCAATGATATCCATATCTTTGGGGTCAGAAGGGGCAGGACCCCTGAATTGTGTTCTTATGGGTAGCAGGGCCATATTTCCCAACATCTGCAGGTTTTCCTTTTCAGTCAAGGAGGAATGATAAGCCTAAAATAAAAAAATCATATTTATGGAATTCAAAACGTAAATCGGTAATTAAGGCAATATTTCATTTAATCATACACAGATATTAGATGTACATATTTGGTAATTAATTAATTCAAGGTGGAGTTTGTGTATATTTATCAAAAGTTCACACCCTATGACACATATATCATAACCAAAAAGGTTTATATCTTTGACAGATTCAATACTGCCCGAGAAAACTATGTTACGAATTAAAATGATATGAAATATTACAAACCGGCATGTTTAGTTTTGTTTCGAGGCTTGACTAGTAGAAACAGATATTTGTATTGACTTTTCTATTCGAGAATTTGTGAAAATTCTTATCAAAACTCTCCCGTCCTATCATCCGTTGCATAGATTTGCATAGAAATAGAAATAGATTAGATAATTACCATAGATGTACCATGTACGTGTTGCCAACCCGTTTTTTGAAAAAGACGTAGATCGGACTAGAAAATTACGTAGAATCGTATAATTTGGATAATGAAAAGTTAGTAGATCTACGTACTTTTTTTCTGAGTGAAATATAGAAGTTAGGGTAGGTTAATGTAATTAGTTATTTCTTGTAGTAATTAAGTTGAAATGTATCTATTATTTTTAATGCATTTTTGCAAATTTTAATATTTTTTTTAATGATTTATCATAGGCTCTCAGCCTTGCCTCTCACTCTTGGTTCTCAATTTTGCCCACCACCCACTTTGAGATTTTTTTTTAGAGACCCCCTTTTTTCTTATGGGGGGGGGGGGGGGGGTTAATGGATTCAATTTTCTTTCACTTCCTCAACTACCGAAACATGTGAATTTTTGCACACGTGATAAAAATGATAACAATACATAAAATAACAAAAATTAACCAATATTAAAGTTTATTTTGCTTTATTAGTACGTGATGAGCGTGTTTTTCTTTGTCTTTTTAGACTATGTTTTTTACCTGCCCTCGCCATCACTGTGCCACCTCAACGCCCTCTCTTTGGGTCTTCTACTGCCCCCTGAAAGTCTCAAACGTCCACAAGGGGGCGTTATTTATTGCCCACGTTGAGAACCTAAGGTTTAAATTAAACGAAATACAGTTTTGTTAATTATGTAAATGTGGGGTAGTAGGCAATATATAGGAAAAAAAACATGAATATGGGTCAAATACTAGCAATAAATAACTTAGCGATGCCTTTGTCTGAAATTGTGTATTTTACCGGGAAGTAGAATATTACAACTCCAATAAAAAAAAATTAATGGTAATAGTTTGAAATTTTCCTAGATTTGTGCTGATTTCCCTTTTGCCTAAAAAATATTTTTCTCCCCTAGATCTAGGGTAATTTCCCTAGACATCCCAACCCCGGCGCGGACTCTAGTATGAAACGGAACGTTTGTTGGAGTCCGCGCCACATATTTTGCCCCGCAGACGGGGGCGCCACCGTAGAGTAACGGAAAATATGCTTCTTCAGCCTAATGAGTTATGTTATTTTGCAAATTTGTACAATTTGACAAAAAATACGTAGATTCTGGACTGAAGTTAGTAGATGTTCAGGAAGGACCTAAAATACGTAGATCTACGTAAAAAGACGTAGAGTTGGCAACGCTGCATGTACCATAAATACTGTCCCGCAGACAAAACTGAATCATTTGTTTATGGGTAATGATTATCATTCAACTAAGCAGGAACCAAAGAAACGAATTATTTAATAATTGTTTTGAAACCGAAAATAAATTGAAAGTAGCATCAAACATATTAATAAAAATTAAAGCTTATTTTTCATCATAGTTATTCCTAGAATATTCAGCGGACACTCAAATTTAATGTGAAAACTTGGGAAAAAATCATCTCGGGAATAATTTGCAGGGCTTTAATTATTGGCAACACTCAACGGTTGTCAATGTTTTTGAACGAATTTTGTACGTTTTGTGACATTTTTACCAATTTTATGCATCTTGTTTCATCGGTTAACTTACAAGATAATACCCATTACTTTGTCGAAAAAAGTGAAGATAAAACGTCAATATGTCGATAGGAGTACCTATTAAAGTTCTCCATGAAGCCGAGGGGCATATAGTTACTTGTGAAACAAATACCGGTGAAGTTTACAGAGGAAAATTGATAGAAGCCGAAGATAATATGAATTGTCAAATGACACAAATAACAGTGACTTATCGTGATGGCAGAGTCGCTCAACTGGAAAATGTGTACATCCGTGGATCAAAAATAAGATTTCTAATATTACCGGATATGTTGAAAAATGCTCCTATGTTTAAACGACAAGGAGCGAAACCGGGTTCGGCGGGCAGAGGAAAAAGTGCTATTCTCAGAGCTCAAGGTTTGTGTTTTTGTACTTTATACGCATATTTCATTCGTTGTTTATCGTCTGGTTTCTCTCTAATATCTTTTTATAGTTGAAACGACCAAATTAAATATATTTGGTTGATTGTTTACATACAATGTTGTTATCTTAACCTATTCCAATAATAACCCTAGTCCTAATCCATACCACAGTTATAAAGTATTTTAAGATCATTATACTGAATCATAATGAGATCGTCTAATTACTCAAATCACTAAGGATGGGTTTCACAGAATTTGAACAATTCTTCAAATTTCAAAGTTAATTTTCAAGTTCTGTTATCATATCATTATGTGCCGGTTGCTTTACAAAACTGAAATAATAACAGAATTGAATAGAAGTTTATCAGAACTTGAAAATTTGATGAATTGTTCAAATTCTGTGAAGCAACTGGCCCTAAGTTATTTGTCATTTTTTAAAAGTGAAAGCTATATTTTACTGCTGTCTGCATTATTTTGATGGTAAAATTAGTCTACCCCACACGTATAGTTCGGAGCGGGACGTGCCCTGCGCCACTTCAGGCCGCCGCGCAGAAAAGTCTCAAATTGAACTGCGCTGTAAACCGTTACCTTACTTTTGGTGTTTACTTTTCTGCGCGGCGGCCTGAAATGGCGCGGGGCACATCCCGCTCTGAACTCTACGTGTGGGGGGTACTATTGGATATCTCATAAATTCAAAATAATTTATATTATTTCATATCATTTCTATATAAAGTCAAGGCCTATATTTTGCCTTTTCCTCTTATTTAGAAAATAAGTTGTTTTTTTAAAATTTTTAATCCCGTCTTGTTCTTATAAATAAACCTTATTTTCTACTTGTGGGGTTTGTAAACTAGAGATTACTGGACTTTTGAAATTTGACTTTGAAAACTGACAATGATGAAATGAGTCCTGCAAATTTGCAATCGACAATATGGCGTCTGCCCTTGGCAATATTTAAATGAGTATTTCAAAACCTCATAGCTTATGAAGTAAATGACTTTGCGAAAAAACAGTGCCGCTCATGTAGAAACTCTCCACACTAAAAGCCGAATGAATTTCATGACTAATCTAAAATGTAAACAAATCACTCATTTTATTTTGTTGTATTTTTCAGTTGCTGGTCGTGGGAGAGGGGGCCCAGGCATGGGAGCCCACCGTGGCGGGCGGGGCGTGTGGCAGCAAGGGGGCGGAAGAGAGGGTGGTGGCGGCGGGGGCCGTGGTGGGGACAGCGGTGGAGCGGGTGGTGGCCCCCCGAGAAGATAAAAACACCACTGTCTCCCCGAACAAAATTCCCATTACCCGCATTATTTCAAAACCTCTCATGTTTTACTGTTTAAGACTATATTTTGCATTCAGTGTCCGTTTCAGAATATTTATTGTGTAAGGGTAGTTCTTATGTTTGAATAGGTAGTCTTTGTATAATACTTCGGTTTCTATTTTCTCCATCCTGTGATGCCAGATCTTTCATAATCATAAGAATACATAGAATAGAGCCGTGTTTGTGAAAAATCACCTCAGGTTTGAATATTCTTATCAATGTGATAGCGTCCAAGTAGAGGTATAAGCTTCTTGGCTCGAGACACGGAGGTCGCGGGTTCAAAACCGGGCAATATAAAACATCATAGGAATAAATTTTAAAAGTTATTATAAAAGAGAGTTATTCTTAGAAAAATTAAATGATATAAGTAATAATCGTGGTATAATCGGGCATTTTGCCGTTGTGGAAGATATTCTCTAATGTTCGTAATAAAAACGGGCATTTTTCCAGTGTGGAAGATATTCTCAGTACCTCCCTATCAGAACAAAAACATCGCTTTAATTGGCTAAACTTTGTTTAGTAATTAGATCTAAGTAGCCAGATTCTTTGAATTCACTGGCGACTTCTGTGCTAGAGAGACCCCTGTAAAGATGGAAGGGACTGAAGAGAAAGGGGGGGGCATATTTCCACTGCCGGCACAGCCCTTTCCCTCCGGAGCCCCACTGCCTTCACCAATGATAAAATCCTGCATAGCCACCCCTGTTCAACCTTCTGCGCATTTTGTTCCCTTTAATAAGTCAGGTATGTCTCGTACGTCATACATATGTCTGATAATGTTATATTATTGTGAAAACAAGCTTATGGAGTAATAGCGAGAGTGACAGCAACTGTTTGGTAAAATACCCGTTATTCGAATTTCTCGACATCCGTAAATAAATAGTAAACAGTTTTTTATAGAAAGACTACTATAAAAAAGTAATTTAAGACTACTAATTCTTAATCTTCTGTAAGCACTAATAATATTGTCTTTACCTGGACAGAAAATCAAGTGCTTAAAGTTTTTAAAAGTGAAAAGGATAATAATTGAAGTGGTTGTAATTCCCTTAAATTTAGTTTTATATTATAAGTAGTGTACATAACACTCATTAAAAATGTTCTTTACTGTGAATGTGTAACAAAAATTATTAAGGTATTGTAAGTTTGATGACTAAAATATACTGGTAATTTTTAAACGCTGTTGTATTATTTTTCTGTGTTTTAATTTTTTTTCACTTTTTAAAAAATGAATACAAACATTTTGGGTTTTGGATAACCTGACAATATTTGAAAAACTCCTACCACCGTTAAGTGGAAAATTTAGCTTGTGTAATGATGGAGGAATTAGCCAGCAGAGGAATTGGACCCCTGTAGGTGTCTCGGTGGGAAGCCGGCGCATTGGTTCGCTCAGCTACTAACCGGTCACATTTTTTTGTAGAGATTAACTAACTAACCATGCCGTTTCCGTAGGGGTAGGCAGAGAGGATACGTTATCCGCCTCGGGTGCCACCCATGCTAGCTACGCCACTGCTTACGCATTTCGTGTTTTAAACTAATTGAGGTCGGCAACAGCGCTGACAGCTGCTGACGCATCAGCCTGTAGAAAAAGCAATAGTGAACTCCTGTCCAATTTTTTTAAATGAATAATGAATGACCTTCTAACTTAAATAACTGCATATTTTTTTTTTGTGTTTTTTAATAGTTGAAATAATTGTCAAAGTTTTAATTTTTCAAGATCCCCCAAAAACCACCTTATCTGTGGTGGGTCGTGTGACGTCATCAATCACTTCATCTACTATAAGATCACGCAATCAGCTGTCGACTCGCCGCCATTTTGAAATTTGGAGTTCGAAGGAATCTCCCTAGAAGTAGCATTACTATTTTTTTTGTAGAGTAGTTTTTGAATATTTTATATAATAGAGATGAACTAATAAGAGATACCTTTATTTTTGAAACTGAATTATTTAGGCCTAAATAATATTTCAATAAACACAACAACTAAAACTCTATAAACAGTATGTAAATAAACAAATAAGATGAAATGTTGTTAATACAATGGCTTGTATCATACCTACATTCCCATACAATGACTTTACGGTGATCAGTGACGTCACCACTAAACATTTTAGTAATACCAACTTGACGGCGTGTTTCAATGACAGTATTAAAAATGCCCTTTTTAATATTTTGTTTAAAACTGTACATTTAATATTATTAAATAATACTTATATGTATATTCAGAATCAGCGTTTATTGGTCTATATTCTATATGAACATATTTTTTTAAAACCATAATATTTTTCTCTGGAGTTCCTTAATGCAAGCCATAGACAATCACACAAATCTGACCGGCGATTATGTAAGGAATCGATTCCAAATCCACAAAAGATACAAAAACACTCTTCAGCTGTGTTTGGTGATAAAATCCGAATCTTCTTAGAACCTTCCTCTCCACATCTCCTTCCCTTTCACTTCCTTCAGTATAACAAATACATATCTCAAATTGGTGATGCCACTGTCCCACTGGTTTCAGGCGGTTGGAACTCTTGTTCGGTGTTAACAAAAAGAAACAAAGTGTTTTTTGAGTAATTTATTTAATGTTATATAAGGCTACATAAGTAAAGAATTTGAAATTGCAAATTCAACAATCAGAATGTGAAATTGAATTGAAATGTCAAATAAATAATTTCATTTCGATACACTATTTTTGAAAAAAGAAAACCATTTATAATAATAATAATAATGAGATTCATTCAATTGAGTTACGGTGGTAAAGAAGTGAATAGAATTTTGCACAAAAGATAATTCACATTTAAAATATTGCAATGTCAAGGCTCGTACAACATCATAGAAGAAATTTACAAATAGACGAAGGTGCGGTGAAAAAGTTAAAAATATATCTGGAATTAGGGATTGTGCACAGTGGGGAAATTGTAAATATATAGATATATATTCTTTTAGTACCACATAAATGCCATTGACAGAGCTGAATTGTAGTGTACATTTTTTTACTTTACTACCAGAGGTAGCACAGTGAAATGCAGTCCATATCAAGAAGAATTTGAACAATTATGCTCAAAGTTTATATTCAAGTTCTGTGAAAGTCCTGCTTCAAGCTCTGTTATTATTTCAGTTATGTGAAACAACTGGCCAATAATGATATAATAACAAGACTCGAATAGAACCATTACAGAACTTGAAAAATAACTTTGAAATTTGATGAATTGTTAAAATTCTGTGAAACAACCCGTCCTTTTGCAGCCAGTGGAGCGACTCCTAGTGTAGATTTTGTGGATACTAAAATTTATGGATGAAGTATGTCATTCTTTCCTTACATTGGTGAAATTTATAAAATGTTTTCAGATATCGAAGTTCGTTATTGATATTATCAATTCTATTTGCCTATGTGAGAATCTAGGATTCAAAGGGTCTTATGTAAATTGGTGATGAATGTTGTAGATCACACTTCTAGGGATTATCTGTTCAGTGCATAATATTGATGCACTTTCAATATTGTTCAAGAAAATATAGAGTGTTTGTTAGTTCCTTTCTGAATGCCTGCATAGATAAGTTTGTCATTATATGACATGTATATTGCTGGTATTGAATTTGATTTAATCTTCATAAATGGCTGACTGCTTCAAGGCAGTATATCCCATCATGCGCATAATTTTATACGCTTGTTTTTTTTACTTTTGTAATTGCTACAACTAAGTAACTCTGAAATCAGCATTTTTGAGCTACATACTAAAAGCGTAACTTTATTTCCTCACCTATGAATGCCACATATAGGAAAATCGTAAAGCATTGGAATTGTCAAGTTATTTGTATATGTTTTTTGAGAGTATCTTCAAAAAAGGGTATAATTAATTTCTGTAATAAGTAACTCTAATTTCCACAAGTATTTTCCACGTTTCAATTACGCAACTAGACTTAGCTAGTTGTAGCATTAAATTTTGTGGAATTGCTGCTTTTGTTGCATTTTTGCTGTATCAACTAGGTAAGTCATTCCATTTTTGTAAATAAATACATAAAAAATGATCAGCCATTTTCTTATTTACAAAATAAAAGTAGGTATTACTGTTTCCAACACACAAATATATGATTTAATCATACTTGTCAGAATAAATATACAACACCCGATTTATCAGATTGATTACCATCTTATAATTCAATTTCCCAACAAAGCTGATTTCAGAGTTATCTAGTTGTAGTAATTACCCCACGATATGCAAAATCCACCTATGGGGATAGCTGCCGTTAAATCACGTCACACGCTACAGCCGCATAGATCAGATTAAAAGGTTTTTAGAAACATAAACATATCATTTAAAAATATGAAAAAAATTGGCTAAAGAAAATTCAAACATAGTTTTAAAAAATCCGTTAAAAAATTGGAAATTAATTAATTCTAATAACAAGGGTTTAAAAAAAAGTTTAATTTATTATGTAGATTCTTAAATTTTTTCATATTTTAAAATTGAGTTTGTAAAATCAAAACAAAATGATAAATCTTAGTAATATGAGATTAAAAAATGCTTATTAGAGATTTCACTATCTTATAAGTCCAAAAGGGTAAATTGGGAATCACAAAGCTAATAAGACTGACAAGAGGTGTGCATTATAGTTTAGTAAAAAGTGCTATAAGAAATATGAAAATATGTTTTTTACAACTATCGGTAGTCTTTTTTATCATAATCTATACCATTACATTTAAAATCGAAATTAAGTTTTCCTATTATGTTACATCCAAACATGTTTAAAAAAATGTTACTTAATATTAAAATCATTATGCGACAACACATACAGGTAACTATAAAACATATTTCAACCTTGGTCATAATTCACAATTAAAACATTCATTAGAATAATTATTTTGAGTTATGCCCTGATAAATAAAATGAGAAAATGGCCAGAAAAATTATGGAGATATTGCATTACAATGTTGAATTATTGTTTTGAAAACTATAAAGTAAAAAATCTGTTTATCTGATGTCTGAAGCAGATAAAAATCATAAACGATAAGCCTTGCATCATGCAATTTGCATAGCAATTTTTTACATTCTTGATTTTTTTATTGAGAAAGAAGTGTTGCTCGTAAATCTAAGCAGACCTTTTTATTAAAGCAATGGGTATTTGGAATATTTTTACAAATTCGGGCATTATTAATAAGTTTTCAAGGTACCTACCACAAACTACTATGGAAGACAGGGTTTGGATTTGCGACAGCTAACATTCAATTATACATCAAAAACGAACCATTAAAAATTAGTATTACAACGTTCAATTACAAAATAAAACAAACATTACAACTAATCATTTTGGATTGTACACTTTAAGTAAAATCATCCGCAAAGATGATGTAGGCCCTTAGGGAAATTATTTTCCTCAGGGCCTCCTGTGTGGAGTTAATGTAAAAAAAAAAAAAACAAATAATTTATTTTCTATACATTTTTTGCTAGTGACATTAAATTATTCATTGACCCTTTGTGACATATTTTGTCTATGCGCTTTCAGCTGACTTGTATAATAAAATAAGTCATAGATGATTTCAAATCGCACACATGCAACAGTAAATTTAAATTTGAACGGGAGCAGAGAGTGACTGGTTAAATTATGGGTCTAATGTCAGAGACCAGAAAGTTCTTGTATATTGCAGATAGCACTCGCACCATTGTCAGAGATAAGCCAAAATCTTATCTTCGAGTAAAGCTTGCTCTAATGTCAGCTGCACTAGACAAATTCCTGTATAATGCAGTTAAACGCCTGTTCCAATATCAGAGACAAGACAAATTATTATCGATTTCAGCTGGTGCTTATGAGAGAAAGAACTTTTTACTATTATTTGATGGATATTGAGCCATATTGAGCTTCTACCTTCTTAAGTTATCGTTTCAGGGAGCGGTGTCCATCATCAGGGCAGACTGTAATAAAGAGAAAACATCTGCCCTGGTGTTGGAAACTGTAAGTTGACTCCAAAAGAAAGGAGTAAGCGCAACACGACTCAATACCCCAAAAGTAAAAAAAAAAAACTGAATTTATTGGGAATATCATGTTGAACAACTTTTTTATTCATCTCTACTCATAATTATGTATAATTTTTTCTCACAGCTCAGTATATTCATACAGTATGAGTCAAAGTCATAGTATTGTGCCCATTCTAAAGATCAGTGTGTCAAATGTTGCCATAAGTGACATGAATTAATTTTAAATACTTAAAAATACAATGAGTACATTTTTAAGTAATTTTTAAACACTCATGATATGATTCTGATCTCACTTTTGTTCTAAATATCTACAAAGATTTCATTTTTTACAATCAAATATTTTGGACGATATGCAATCTTCACATTTTCATCTTCAGAGCTTCTGATGTGAACATTAAACAAAAAATAATGGCACAGATAGGAACACTAATAGTGGTGGGGAGACAATGAAGACTGAATTTTCCTATGAAAGTACATTTAACAAATTATTTCAGATGCAAAATATCTGCAAACCCATATTATTAAAAAAGTGTTCCAGAAACCCATAAAAACCAAAAACATTCGAAAGAATTTTTTCCCTAAAGACCCAACCCACTACAAGATACAATATTCTACAGTAGTTATTAAAATCATTTTTAAATTACCTTTCCATGCATTTTGCTCACCATTTTTTTTGTATAAAAGGCACCCCAAATAATTCCATTTTATAATATTTACATCATTCATAATGACTATAATATCTCAATGAAATCAATCACATAAGTTTTTTTTTATAAAATAGTGTAGACATGGGCAGAGAATCCGTTTGAATCATGTGAATTAATTCATTTCTACACACAAATTAATCATTTCTGAATTGCTTCAATGCGTCCCTAAAATCTTTCACAAAATCTCAATAGTAATTCTTGTCAAATTTGGGACGGAATATGAAAAAGTGTGAATTGAGTTTAGAATTAAATTATAATGGTTCTTAAAATACAAAAACAAAATGATTGAGTTGGTAACCTAATCAGTGAGAAAGTAGGTGACATTGTGAATCAAACTGAATTGATTCACTGGAATGAATGAATCTGCCCATGTCTACAATCTAATGACACGCATTAATTTTACATATGATGGACACAAAGAAACAAATCAAACTAAACATTTCTAATATAAAAACCAAAATACTAGGTACTAAAAGTGAAAGAATTATGACAGTCATACAAAAATTTTCCTATGATTTTATATACAGTTGTTACATACAATAATTAATCATAAATTAAAATCTTTAAGCTCACATGGCCAAAAAGGGCTCTTTTGGTCTCTCTAATATAATGTAATATTAACTGTCAATGATAAACTAATATTCTATTGGCCTGACAAACATTACACCCACATAATTAAAATTGTAAAGCAAAAAAGGCACAATTTTCCATGAACATTGACACTAAACAAAATAAGTACTTACAGAGAATATTTGTTAAGATATCCGCGCTTCATTGGAAATACAACATTCAATTTTGTTATCAAATGAGACTACATTAAAAAAAAAACAAATACACTTTACACTAACATAGTTTCAACATGCATCTGTATTCATGTCAGTTTCAATGTAGTTAGCGAATTATTGTAAAATTGTGATGGATTTCAAATATGTTTTAAGTAAAAAATGGTTTGAGTGTATGAAATCAACAGCTTTCTATATAAATGCCTACAAGCAAGATGGCTTCTGATTTTACCCATTAAATCGAAATGTAAAAAAAAAACGATTTCTGTGTATTTGTCAATGCTGTGTGAGGACTCACATATTTATGTTGGAAGATGTTGATGAAATATAGTTAATAAAGATGATATTTGTTAACCTTTGTAAAATCGAAAATGTTTTGACTGATCACAATATAACTCATGGTCCCATCTTTAAATTGGCCATGATGAAGGGCCTCAGATGCCTAGTCCTAGTCCAGGGATCGGCAGACCACGACTCTTTGCAGAGGCGTTTGCGGCTCATAATATATATGTGAATGGCATATATGTACTCTCTGATACATACAATGTTTCTTTGGCGACTTGGCCTTTCTTACTTGAAAGTCTGCAGAACCCTGATCTAGTAAATTGATCATTCAAAGCAATCAACCTCTCCAATGATATTGCACAAATCGTAAATATGTAATCTAAATGCACTTGGTCCAAAGCCTAACTCTTCCCATACACATATACACCTACTTTTACTTTTACAATGGATGATCTTATTAAAACAACTACATTTTTCAGAGGATTAACATAAAATGGCCATAATTACAAAAAAGCTAGTGAATTGGTACTAAAAACTAAACTCATACTAAGATAAAATGACTAATAGAAAAATAACTATTCACGATTCCCTAAAATATTTGGTCAATTTTGGATGACATGTAACTAAGTACTTACCGAAAGCAAAATTATACTTTATTCTTCATGACATTCATGACCATAGAATAAAGAGTCTATTCATTCTTCGGTCATGACTTATTTGCCCACATCTCTCAAAATGAAATATAATGGCAGGATTTTTTTTACGATCGGTCGTCTACGCACATGTAAATACAATATACATAATATTTATTATCTAAAATGCATGTTTGATTGAGACTAAAATTACATATTTATACACAATAAATATATCTAATGTGGATATTATATTATTAAAGAATTGTCAATAAAGTTGGCATAAGATTATTAATTTATACAAACAGCAAAATAGAAAACAACGTAATCACATTCACAAATACAAATCAATTAATTTACTATATTGAACATTTCCACATGTTTTGTGTACCAGCTGATGAATTTGTATAATTACATGTGCGGGAAAAAAATCATCATAGATAATTGAATTAATATTCAGTTAAATAATAATTATTATAAACATAACTACAAATTGTTTACTCTACTAAGTCATTTCTTTATAAAATATTATGGATTTTCTGGAAATGTCACACACAATGTTTTGTGCTGGATTGTAAAAAAAAACAATAAGTTGTTAGAATGTCAATTCAACCCAATAGTGTGACAGACTAAATTAGATAAACTCTTCTCCAGATATATATATAACCACAATTATGATATTCGGAACTTCGTAAGTGGCATTGATAAATTAGGGGTACGTTTGTTAACTTTTCCAACTGATTATGGCAACACATAATATTTTAAACCATACCATAAACAAAGGAAATCTATTGTTTATTATAACCATGGTTTATATAATAATTTCGATGCTGGAAAGGAAAAATGCCTAAAGCGCAATACATCTGTGACATTAAAGATGGACCTACATAATAAGCCATACCTATGATTGTGCTTGGGTTAATTAAATAAAGCTTTCTAGAGTTTCACAAATGTTCTGGGAAACTCTAGAAAACTTTATTTGATGAACACAAGCACAAACAAATAATAAATTTTATTGCGTAGGATCATCTTCAATATCATAGCTGCATGGAGATTTAACCATTTTTTTCTTTCCAGTGTCAATATAATGATGTATGTATTAAGGATTAGTGTAATAATTAATGCTCATAAAATAATATATGTATCTTTCACGTCAAAATGGCTTGTCTTTATACAATGTAAAGACACTATTATTAAGCAGAAGACTATCATCATTGACTGTAGAAGTGAGTCGTTCGCGAACGAGTCGGCTCAGTGAACCGGATTTTCACACGGATCCGTGAGATCCGGATCCGAACGAACGATCTTCACGGTTCGCGGATCTTTGCGAACGAGTGATCCGGTGAGCCGTGAGCCAACTGACCCGCCAGATCCGGTGAGTCGACTGACCCGTGGGAGCCGGAGCAGTGTATCATTCAACAGATCTCGCGGCTCGCGGGTCGCTACTGATACGAATTGCTCGCTCGTTCGTTCGTTCGTTCACAGCCACTCCAGTCAGCGACGCAGAAAAGTAAAATATGAAAGTAAGGTAACGGCTTACAGCTCAGTTAACTATGAGACTTTTCTACGCGGTGGAGTACCGTGGCTGCTCAGTGTGCATGTAATCGCCGAAATACAATTAATATAATAATATCGGAATTCAAGCGTGTGTGCGTGCATAATACGTCAGTCGTGACGTCAGCGCTCCCGCCACATTATTTTGTATATTATAACAGAATGAGTGAATGTTAGAACATTACTTGTAAATAATGGAACGGAATTATTCAGAGTTTGAATTATGTCAGTTGACATTGATTCCTTGATTTGTGGAATTTTGCCTGAGGGTTTGAACAGTGGGATGCTTCGATTTCTTAATTAATTTCTTCGATTTTCTAATTAGTTGCGAACAGTACGTGCATTTGGCTTTATTATTAGTGGCAACGGAAAAATGATTACAAATTTCGCCCGTATTTCTTAATGACATCATGAAATTTTAAGTTTAAACTACAGTCACAAGACTAACAAGTCAGTAGTAATAAATAATTTTAAAAAATACCTAATTATGTATCCCGGGTACAAACCAACAAAAGCGACAAGAGACGTGCATTATGCGATTACCTTTATTATTGAGATTTGGATATTGACGTTTCATTATAAAACTCAACAAAGGATTTCCGAATAAAAAGGGAACCCCAAAATATTGGGGTTCCCTTTTTAATAAAGTGTGGAGGGCCGAGGGAGGGGAGGGGGGAGATGGACTAAATTCAGTCGTTCGATCGAGCCGGTTCACTGACCCGGATCTTTTCACTGAACGAGACCTGGTGAAGCGGCTCGCTCAGCTGAGACGCTTTGCCCGCCTCTAATTGACTGACAAAAGAGTAAGGTGTTACCACTATAATAATATGTTTAGTGAATACAAAAGAAGCTGAAAAAGGATTAAAATACGTGCTTGAAATATCGCCAGGTTGAGTAATAATGATTATTTTCTGAAAATTCGTTGCATCACCTCGCTTCCCTGTCTTGAATACCGCTGCCTTCCTGACTTCTGGCAACATCGCTCAAAACCCCACCAATTTTGAACCCGACCTTACTAAGTTCAAAGTCAATGCTTTTCGAAGCATTTTGAACGAGAGAAGATTCTTTATCTCCCGTGTTGCTTCCTTCATATTCCACAAGTTCAGGATCGTTGGATTCTTTGTCGGTAACTTCTTCGGTTACGTTCAGCATTGTTTTTGCTTTCATCAGAATCTGATGACTGTTCGTCTTGGGTTTAGCAAATCCTTGGGCGACTGACTCGGTCAAAGATGGCAGATAGCTGTCGAAAGACCCTTGCCTGAAAGAGATATCAAAAATTGGAATGAAAACATAAGTTTTAGGATTACAAATTATGTAATATTATGAGATTAGTACATTATAATATGAGGTGAATATGTGTTTTTTGCTTTGTCAACTGAAAACTTAATGTTAACTTTTGCAAAGCTGGCCTTTTCATCACAATCTATTCCACCACGGGGCATTTAATATGTGTTTCAGTGAAACTTTGTGGATCACATACACGACATATACAGAAATAGCAGCCGATAAATCATTTATGTGACAGCAACATAGATAAGGATAAGAAACAGTTATGTAAGTGCTAAAATAAATCAAGAATATTATTAAATATATTTACCTTTCTGGAAGACCAAGATATGCTCCCGGTGCTGAAGCAGATCGTGCTCCACGTGAAAGCTTCCCTGGTCGTAAGAAAGGGTTCTGAAATAAGAAAATTAAAAATTATTCATTAGTCCTATACCTCAATACATAATATTATTATGTCATGGTACTACATCTTTCAAGATACAAAAGCTTCATAACTTCTCCTCTTCTGTTAAGACGGAATGCCTGATCAATATAAACCTACACGACTTGAATTCTAGTACAAGATTATGTATTTCTTTAAACACAACTTATATAGACACTCTATATGTACTTGGTAATCCATTTCTATTCTTCTTTATTAACAATATATTTTTTTTGATGAATTCTTATTTTATTTATGTGAACTTGGCACACGACGGATATTATGGGACGGATAATAGGCGAGTCAACCACCAAGGATTAAAGACGATGGGTTTATTTTTATGTTCTCCTATTTTCAGTAATTCTCCGTTGCAGAGTGATCTGTAGTAGGCCACTGGCCCCTTATAAAATGGTATACTGGCAAGTTGGAGAAAACACCTTTTAGAAGCCTTATTAGTAGATATCGTATTATTTGAATTTTCGTATTTTAGTTGACGACGCTACGACAACTGTGACCATTATATTCCCAATTTATTTTTTCTATAATAAAACTAGTAGTTTTGTGAGCAGTCGATCTCGCGTCCAAAAAAGTATATTGCTGATTTTATCTTTTTAAATTTAAAAAATATATTTATACCGTATTATGTTTTGTTTCCGCTCAGCTTTAACTTGTTTAATTTCAGTCATTTTGCTATATTTTGTAGGTCTTCGAACACAGATTAACGTATCGTCTGCAAAAAATCTAATTTTGCAATTTTTTATGGTTAATGGTTTTTTAATTACATAATTCATGTAAATTATGAATAGAATTTGGTTCTAATATCGACCCTTGCGGAACACCTAGATTGTTTTCTATCGATTCTGATACTGGGTTTTTTGCTACCTGCTTTCTTTTGCTACCTGTTTTCTTTCCTGCAGATATTCTCCGAAAAGGTTTAGGGCTAGGCCAGAAAAACCAATGTCTTCTAATTTTTAGTTTTTCCTGTCTATCGGTTCAAATACTTTTTTGAAATCTAAGAATGCTGCAATTGTGATTTTTTGCCTGCTTCTTTCTTCCATACACCAATCACTATGTTTATCACCGCTTTACAAGAGTTATTGATCCGGAATCTCGATTGCTCTTCAAATATTATATTATGTCAATAAATAATAATAACATGTTATCTTCAATAAATCAAATCCAAAATTTCCTTTGAAATCAAAAGATTTGTTACTTATATTCCTATCTACTTGGTACTTAAAAACCTACATATTTATTAAGTTCCCAATGGGAATGTATGGCGAGTGATATGCTAAAATATGCCAAGCCAAATAACGCTGGCACTTTTATAGCTAGACCCCATTAAACTGGGAATATAATGACCACGAGCTTCGTTGTCTAGTCAGCTTACGAAAATATCTATCATAGAATTTTGAAATGTAGTACAGGACAAAATGTTAATTAAAAATATCCCCCTGTTTTTATAGACTTATAATTATGTATGTTTATCATAAAATAATATTGAATAGAGATTTCACAATACTTAACAATTTTTTTAATATTTCTAATAACAGTATCTATTTAATTTATTTTTAATTTTTCGAAAAAAATCTTCTCAATATGCTTGTCGTAAAAGCGCACATTTTTTCCTAGAAATATTTCGACGACACAGATCGAAAGAGGAAAAAAAGGAGAAAAATGGCATATTTAACGCATTTTTGGATTTATTGTCCTATACAGCATTTCAAATTTCCATAAAGATTAGGTACCTATTCATGAATGTAAAAATAATTGTTTTGGTTGAGTAAGTACCTACATAAATAATTTTGTAGGTGTATAGACTCACCTGAAAACTGTGTTTCTTGAGCATGGTCTTGATGAGGATGAGCGTTGACACCTTTGGGATACTGGTAACCACCCTGGCCACGTCTTCTTCCGTCACTTCCACCAGCTGGCAGTTCTCTTCCTCTGAGGGAAGTGGCCAGCGACCGTCCATTGTCACCCATGGGTGCACCTAAAATAAAACATTACATTCTGGTTACGGATCGATATAAAAACTATGAAGTTGCGAATATAGTTACATGTCGTTTTTTATTTATTTCGCACCCAGCTTTAGCTGCTAAGGTGAGGAAAAAGGGATGGAGGATGGTTTTTAGAAATTTCATGAAGACCTTCCTCTTGTTTTAAAGGTCAAGGGTGCAAATTTTCACCAAAGACACTGTTCTTTATATACTCGTAAATATTGTGTAGTGAGAAATAATATTCCTACTTTCATTTTTGTAACAGTAACATCTGTATTTAGGGATAGTAAATTTAGATCGAACCATTTTTTATTAAGTTCATATCTATTTCCGCCGTTCTCTGAGTTTCATTACAGGTTAATCCCTCAGTTAAAATCGCTGTGTCATCAGCGTATATAAGTTTTGACTTAATGGTGAGTTTAAAAGTATCATTGACAACAAGATGCATTCCCATAAATCAAGCTGAGCTTGAGCGTGGGGTGTTTGTTATTTTATTATAGTTATTTGTTTACTTAGGTATATTTCATATTTTTCACGGTATTTTTTTAGAGGAAACTAAATCTTAGTTAACTCTTTTAAATTGTTATTTATACATATTTTTGAATCTTTCTGGCAATGAATTGAAAAAAATTACTATTATTATATTATCTATATTTGTGTTTATAAATGGTGCAGCTTTATTAACGATATTATCTTTGTAAATGTGTAATATTGCATTTCGAGAAGAGTGTTAAAATTAAATGAGAGTAAAAATAAAACCGGCAAGCGAAACCGAGTAGTAAAACCAGTTGTAAAGAATATAATTAGATCAGTAGTTGTCAAGATTCGTAGAAAATGCTTAAAAATGATTAGCTCATGTGGACCGCTTTCGAAATATTGAACGCGTGACGTAGCTTGAAGTAAAACATTGCCACTTGTATTGACAGTTAATTCAAATCTCCCACTGAAACATTAACTTCAAGCTACGACAAGATTTTTAGCCAATCACCGCTCTACCCCGATAAGAGAGTCTTATTAAAAACATTTTCTACGAACCTTGAGTACGTAGTTGTCTAAAACGCCAACATTAAAATCATTGGTTCCTTTTCACGTCGATGCATAGATTTCGATAAAACTACGAAGTAGGTAGGTACCTAATTCTTTTACTATCAAAGTCACCTTTAGATAATTTTATATGATCAAAACAAACATTTGGTCGATCGCCCACCGGTACTTACCTAGCAACTCTAACCAGCAATAAACCTGGCTAGCAATAAAATGTGATGGACAGTTTTAGACATTGGAATGATTGTAATGGCTGGCGGCTTATTGCTCGTAGATTTAATCGGGGCAAGTACCCTCTTAGGTACTTATTAACCTTTTTCTTTCATAGGTTATGTAAAGAAATTATTGCGGCAGGTATTGTATTGTGAGATTTTAATTTGCTTTACATTAATGTGTTCCATTTTTTCAATGAAGAAAAAAAAGCGAAGAAAAATAGGATTCATTGTTAAAAGATTGAGCATTAGTCGAGTCCCAGAAGTGCAAATATCTTTTTATGATTTGTCTGTTTCCACATTTTCGATTGAGTTTCGCTAATATTGTCTTCATTTAATTAAAAATACTAATGTTTTTCCCTCAAAGTCAACTTATTACCCATAATAACATTAGATATAAGATAAGCAGGGGCGTAGCTACCGCCGTATCAATATTACGGGGCCTCCGTGTGTAAGCAAAATTGTGTTGCTGTAAGCAAGAATTTAGTAAAATGTTATCCACAATGTCACTTAATCTCGTGCTTCCCGGAAAAAAACGTATAAAAAAACTGTCATACGTGCCTATAGAGTTTTCACTCCAGAAATGACAAAAGTCAAAAGAAGCAATTTCTTTTTTTCGCGGGTTAAGCGTGCGCCCAAAAGTTGGCAACATTCTACATCATAAGTGAATGACTTAAACGGGGGAATCCCGTAATAACCGATGTAGGTACAATGACAAACCACAGAGAGCAATATTTACGCGTTGTATTCTATTCCGGTTCAAACGTTATTTATTACATTGTAATACAATACAATCTTGTTATTTTGATTATTTATTGGTTAATTAGTTTGATTTGTGAAAAGAATGAGTGAAAGGAAAAGTGGAGCTATGAAAAGAAAAAGTAAACAGAAAAGGGAGGAGGTTATAAAAAAATGCCCAAAATTTCTTCATTTTTTCAGCAATCAGCTTCTATGAGTGATTTAGATTGCAATGGTGAGTACCTATTACCTATTTATCTACCAGTAGCGAAGAGTGAATTTTGGTTTTTTGGCAACCTTCAATACATGAAAATACCTGATCACGTATTGTACCGAGCAATAATAAGGCCCCCAACTAATTTTGATACAAGACCCCTCCAAGGCACGCCACACCGCTGCAGATAATGATGAATAAAAAAAAAATAACCCGACACTTTATATTCTCATTTTCCCCCGCAAATTGGCCGAATTCTCTCGCCAATCATCAAACAATTCCAAAGAATAGTTTCTAATTTTATCGCTGGAGGCGTTCACTAGGAAGAACTGTTGCGCGGCTTTTTGAATGTGAGGCCATAACCAAACTGAATAATATATTTTTTAACAAAATACATTGCAAATATCTAGTACAGTTAGATTCTATTTGATTTATTTTTGTTTAAATTTCAAAATATAGCCGTGAACTCTTTCCCTCCATCCGTACCACTGACGATATATATCTGTGATCTGTGCTGATAACAAATGCATTCCCCAGCGGCACATGCGACTTTCATTCTCACTTAGTTGCAGACTCTCGGCCATTTTTTGGTGGTGTTGCTTTTAAATCCTTGTAGCATTTTTCTAGATTTACTCCAGGTTGCATTTGGAATTCGAAAATTTCCATGTCGTTTTCAATAATATGTATTTTATAGACACATCATTCTCGGGATCCCCGGATTGAAAGCTTTAGTCACACCAACGACGCCGACGGTATGTATCTCAATTCAACGCTCCTCCAGTCAGACATCTCCGAAATATCGAAATTGCGGTTGAGTGTGCATTTATACAAAAGTGAACCTACCCGCTATCTGGTACAATAGCCAGATTACTCATAAATGCAAACAAATCAAATATAATGAAGAAAATCTTGTAAACAAAATGTTGATACTTTCTGGATCACTAGTAGCTAATTTAAAAATGCCTTTCTAATGTACCGGATCAACATATCTCATATCTATAAGCAAAACTTTTAAATAATATTTGATTTATCCACTGGAGCGACAGCGCAATTTAAAACTGTTTTCTCCGATTGCTCGAGATTTTTTGACCATTTTGAATATGTGGGCGGAAAATTCTGATTTTCAAATGAAGATATACAAACTGATTATATGTAGTTCTATATAGCCAATGAGTACACCTTTATTTCGTCGATTATCACATATTCGTAGGATTTATAAAAAATATAATAAAATCGTAGACTTCTACTTAATTACTTACAAATAAAGGAAAACTTGCCAAAATTGGCAGCCAAGCAATTCGAGGTATTTTAAATAGTGCCATATTGTGGCAAAAAGCGCTCCAATGGTTATCGTGAACATTCGAATATTGCTTTCCTCATTATCTCAAAACTTAGTATTTTGAATATCTGATTAATCATAATCGATAAGTAAAAACCCATTTGGACGTATACAAATAAATTGTAGTAGCGAACGACGCGGCTATTTTGAATCGTGGAATCAATCCTATTGGCTCCTCACACGCCTATAGCGATCCCACAACATTTTCACCTAGTCACCGACTGCCGGTACAAATTAAAAGAAATCATTCTGTTTCGGATTGCCGACGACGTAACAGCTCGTAAATCGCTACTCGTTACTCGTTCCCGCTTTTCATATACTAATATTCTGTAAATATAAATTATGTTACGGATGTAAATTGCTATAATCAACTTGTAAGTACAGTGTTAACACTTATTTGATTAATACACAACCACGCACCTTATACCTCATAAAATAAATAAATTAATGAACGTCAGTACTTGAGCTCGCGACTTCCGACTGCAATTTCCTAACGCAATTAGCATCTCCATTGAATGTTCATACCAAGTAAACATTTTCAAACTAAACTAAAATGAATACAAACTAGAAAATTTACGATAAAAAATATTTCTTTAACGTTTTTCTCGACCTGCATCAATTCCCGTAGGAAAGAATTTTAAAGACGAGCTGCATTGCAAAAGTGCAAATGGATAAAAGCCCTCTAGACTAATTGCATTTCTACTTGCATTGCAATGGAATATAAAGTACCCACATAATTAAATTACAGCGTTAAAGAAAGTATTATCTCGTTCTTGAAGGGAGTGTTGAAAAAAGTGTTACTTCCAATAAGAAAACACAATTGACGCTTTTATTAATAGCATGACAGTATAAAAAGGCAATAAACACACGTTCCTTAAAACAATGCTGCAGCTCTTTCAAAAGATGAGATACACAATGTACGTAGGTATGTTTCCTCCAAAGGAAAAGTCATAATTTTCTTGCATCTCTATCACAGTATGGAATATAGTTACAGCGATAATATTGAAGCGTGAGTGAATTCCAAAAATTCAAAAACGTCGACCAAGTAAGCAATGTGCTGACGGTTTTGCTTTTGTTCTTAAGAGGCCGGTATTCGCATTTCTACCGATTTCTTGCAAACCTCCCTTAAACATTTGAAGTTTTTAAGCTCTTAAAAAAATATATGTTGTTCTTGAAGATAAGTATAGATAAAAATATATGTTATTCCAGACATTAGTCGCGCCCAAGCGCAAATTATATAAAATTCCCTCGATAGAAAAAAATTGCAAAGTATGCTCCAAAAATTATTATAAACACGTTTGTTTCAGTTATTTAACAAGTTATATGTATGAAAAAATTCACAGGGTTTCTTTAAATGCTGTTTAAGACAATTATCGCGAGATTTTTGCTCTATTTTAAACGAGTCATGTTTTATTAAAGATTTTCATGATTTTTGCATCGATTTTATCGTTGTAAATGTTAGCGCGCTCTTCTAACATTCGTAATTTCATATCTCTCCGTCTTCTTCTTTTTGGGCTGAACTGAGCCTTAAACATATGATGCTTTTTATTACACTCTAAATAACAACAGTCAAAAATGAGACAAACGGTGAACGGATGTCTGCACCCCCTCCCAAAAGGAAACATACAATTTTATTTATTTTATTTTTATTAGTATCTATAGCAAAATTTGTACATAATGTATTTATAAATTATATTATGTTAAGGTATTATAAGGTACATTATTATTTTATTTTTTTTAGTCCTCCTCACTAGGGTTTCCTGTTCTGAGGCGGCCTGTAGTTTTTCCACATTTGTATTGTAGTATCCAGTTGTCTTTACATGGTCTTCAGTATGTTTGATAGTTCATTTTTACTTTGTTCTCTCAACCATATTTTTACTTTTGTTTTAAATTTATTTATTTCTGTTATATTTTTTGTTTGAGTTGGTAGAGCTTTGTATAGTTTTGTCGCATTGAAATTCATATTTCTTTGTCCAAAAGATGTTTTCAAACTGGCTGTAGCTAGAATATTCTGGTTTATTGCCCTGGTTGAGTATCTATGTTGGACAGTGGAGTATTCTGATATGTTTTTTTTAATTTTAAATAAAATATTTTTTGCATAAAGTTTTTGTATGTTGTAGACTTGAATGCTTTGAAACAATTCTTCTGTCGGAGTTCTAACCGGTAATTTCAAAATTGTCTTTAGCACTCCTTTTTGGGCTATATTGAGTCGGTCCATGTGAGTGCTCAAGGCAGATCCCCATCCAGTTATCCCGTACTCTATTTGTGATTGACATAAAGCGTAGTACACTTTCTTAATATCGTTTATGTTGAGGATGTTACGGATGGCTCTAAAGAAGTAAATGTACCTGGTGAGTTTTTTTGTGATTACTTCAATGTGTGCGTTCCATCGGAGATTATCATCAATTTCAATACCAAGATATTTGATACTTTTGGAGTGTGCTATGGTAGGACAATGGCATGATAAGCTTTGATTTTGATAGTTTTCTTGGCATGTATGTAATTTGAGATTAAAGTCATCCTCTGGCTGTCCTCTGGCTGTTATATAAAATGTCAGATATTTTGTTTTATTAACATTAAGTGTAAGGGAATTTCTCTTAAGCCAGTTTTGCAGTAGACCAAGTCCATGTTCCGCTTCTTTGTAGGTACTTCTCCAATCTTTTTCGTTGAATACAATTACTGTATCGTCAGCAAAGCTTATGATTTTTCCTCTCGTTCCTAGGCTACCGATATCCTGTATGTATATTAGAAATAATATCGATCCTAGTACGCTTCCTTGAGGTACTCCATGGTTGATTAGTATCATAATAGTATCATAATTAATATCATACATCTCCCTCACACGTATAAAGAAAATTAAATGCAATTCCCGTCGCCGAGGCCGAGTCGTAATAAGATATATCTGTTTCCTTCCAAGGAAAAAAGTAGTATTTTGGAAGAAATAGACACATATACTTTGCGTATCTCATCTTTTGTCTCACCATTATTTAATGTGTAAGAAAGAGATGCAGCATTATAACGGTAAGGAACGTATGTTTATTGCCTTTTTTCGCCAAGACCCGGACAAACCTCACTTTATAAACCCGGGGACCCCTGCTAAGTCACCAAACGTAGCGAACCACTTGGTGTGACCGGTGGTAGAGTTTACTGGTCAATGGTGAAAATTTCTTCTTTAATTTTTTTTTTAATATGACCTTGTTCAATCACTTCTTACAAAGCGATTTAATAAACATTTAAAAAAGCAAGATTTTCATTCAAAACATAATACAAATACCTGCTTTAGATAACTGTGCATTTATTGATAAAATTAAGTGCTTTTAATTTTAACAATGGGATAAGAATACGCCATCAGTAGTGTGTTTATCGTTCGCATCTGCTGTCTGCACTCAAAAGTTTAAATTGTTCTGTATTCAAATTAGAGTGCTTTCAAACTAAACTTCCCAATGAATTGAAATTTGAAGCAGATAAATTTTGAGCCCAAAGGAAACAAGATTGTAATATTTTCAGTTTATTTGTACTTATAACAATATTTATTGACAGAAAACTGTTCCTCACCCTGTTTTTTGTTCGTTACCAAAGTCGCGCTAAACGTTAAGGCTCGGTTTCCCGCATTTCTACCGATTTATTATATATTTTACATATTTTCCTTAAATACTAAAGTTTTAAAGTTCTTTAAAAAATATATGTTATTGTTAAAGATAATATCTGTTCATTCCCCACGCCGAAACCGCAATTAGGTATATGAAATTCACTCGATATATGTATGAAAAATTTCACCGTGTTTTTTTAAATGCTGTTTTAGACAATCCCACGAGATTTTTGCTCTATTTTAAACGAGTCGTGTTTTATTAAACATTTTCACAATATCCGCTTAAATATAATCGTTTTTAATATTAGCGCGCTCTCTCTAACATTAGTATATACATATCTCTTCATTGTGTGCGGGTACACCGCGCCTTAAAGTGGACGCACACTTTATTTGTTATTGGTGTGCACATAATATTTGATTTCTCGTAGGGCACGGATGAACAAATAATAGAGTTTCGCTGGTAAAATAATAATATAACTCTCAATTTACAGGACCGGCAATGAAAGGAGTAAAATTTTCTTTACTCAAACTAAGTCTTTGCATCCCTACGAATGTTACAGATATGTGATGTAGCGCTCACCCCACCTAAACAAACATTATATACAGAAAATTGTTGAAAACGATCATTTATAACACACTGAATGTACCACTTTGAGTTGCTCTATTTATAATATAAAAGTCAAATGTCTTGGAGTCCATCGTTTAACATCGAGGTCGTGGCCACAAGAGAGATGTCTCATTCAAATTGTACAATATTTGTACATAGGTACGTGCTGTATTCCCAACGTAAACCGCCTGCAAAGGTAGCAAGCACTACCTTAATATGTATTAAATGACTTTAGCTACTTACTGTATTCGGTATTCCCTAGCGATACACACTGGGGCGGATTAGACTAGTAGGCATTTAGGACAGTAAATCAGTTAAAATCTTATCAGTTAAAATATTGGTTATTATTATCTTGGCAGTCACGAAATATTTGGGTTTCGACAACAAATATTGAACCATTCACAGCGGAAATAAAACAGTGAAGCAGCATTAACATTTTCCGAAAAAGGCTTTAAATAGCATAGTGAAATCGATAACTTTACAATACCGGATCGATAGGCGTAACTTCTGCCGATTTTATATCGATATGCCAAGCACGGTCTTACTGTTTACAGCCGAACCGATATTGAAAGGTAATAAATAAGAAATCGACATACACTGGCAACATTGGAGGTGTTTTCCATGAATTCACGTTCCGAAACGACAAACGCCAAACACTTACGTAAACATATAAATAAATTAATAATGATGAATTGAAATACTTACCTAAATATGAATTGGCAGTCTGCATTTACTTTTTGACACTAAATGAGAGTTAATTTGTTTATGAGGTCTTTAGTCATATTTCAACCAATTTCGTTTCTCAAAGATCGAACGGAATAAATTGATCGCGTCTTAAATGCATTATTTAAGTTTATGGATCGCGTTTTCAATTCTAAGAGCTTCGTTAATTCAATCCGTTCATTAAGTAAGTCAGTAATTTTGCATAACGAACGACATTATTAAAAAATTTGTGTATATTGACAGTTAACCGAAGTTTGTCTGCTTTTATGAGGCCGCGATAATTTTCGTCGGTCGGGATATCTATTACCAATCGTTGACCGTGCTCACAAATATTGATAACTGACCATAAATGGCGGGTTTTATCAATCATGTTATATCACGGTTACATAGACCTCCTGGATAGCCTACAATATTAATGTGCCTTGATCATACCTGTGTTCCTATCCATAGATATCACAAATAGATAAGTATAATAAAGTTTTCATGATATTATGTAAACAAAAACCTAGCTAACACCCACTCTGTAAATTGCCATATCAATACAGGCTTTTGACACCCAGTGATAGGGCTGTCTGTTTCAACGGTTGCTAGAGTAAAAGTAAGAGTGAAAGAAATTGCTACATTAAAATATCAACACAATTTAACCGTATTTAACTTTTGCTTTTACTTTCCGAAAACCGATAGTTACTCAGCCATTTTGACAGTTCTGTTGGAGGTAAGGTACGAAATTGCGCATCCAACATGTCTTGCAACATAATAGTATGGTTATTTGGGATGATCCCGAATGTTTGGCACATTTTGATTTTTTGGCTTGTCGAAAGATCTCGTAAAATTTGTGAGAAGGTAAATTATATTTTTTTCCATGTAATATTGCATATTTTATAATAATTCGTAATTTTTTTTTCATATATTCATACGAATATTTTTATAGGAACAATGCTGTCAGATCCTACAATGACGCGAAACAAAATCAGCCGAATATTTTGACAGTTGTTCTGGTTTTCAGATTTAATTTATGGCGTGGCAGCACCAAAAAATAATGCACTTATCAGGCTTTTAGACTGGCCACACTAACAATTGTTACTTTAGCAAAAGTACACTTGAAACAGCGCATGGTCCTATTAAACATCATTTGTTACTTTAAGAGCGTATAATCAGAAAAAACCAGAAATATGTCATTTTTAAATCAGTGTTTAGACGTATTGACTATTTTCATAAAAAAATATAAATTGGAAAGATTGTTCTTTTATCTAGTAAAAGAATGTTTTAATTTTTGGGAAAAAATGTTTATTTTTAGTATAATAAGGTTATACCATAGGTCGATGGCAGATTTGTGAAATTTTCAAAAAAGAGTTTGTATTATACAACATCCATTTCAAATCATATAATAATGCAGTAAAATAAATCAATGCATTATCTGATAAAGGTATGTTACAGAATTTTAATTTTAGTTTAAATAAAATCATTAAAAAATATATACGTACATGTGTTTCTTGATGAAAATTGGGCCGTTTGTGTATTTATTTGCGCACTTACATTATTGAAAAATGATAAATACTTTTAATCAAAAAATAATTACGAAAAGTACATCATTTTAATAGGTTTATCAACACGCCTTTCAGCATTTTTGGATGTCGGTATAAATTAAAGCAAATTTGGAATGAAATAAAATCGATATTGAGTTATAATTTTTAAAAGCTGGTACAGAGGGTAATTAATATTTCTCATTGGAACCGCCCTGTACGATCGTAAGAACATCTTTCGACGACATGTAGATTTTCAGCCGCTGGCTGGTTAAACACTCTTAACTGAAGGTTAAAATTTAAATTTAGTTAATGATTTAGCTTTTTGTTGAAACAGACAGCACCTAGAGAATATCAAATGAATATAAGAAATGCAGCAATCCAATTATGGATGAAACTTCACAGTAAAAAGCTAGTAGTAAAAGTAAAAAATAAAAACGTTGAGATTTTGTGAGCAGGTATGACTTGGCAAATTGGGCAAAGAATTTGGTCTGCCCCTGGCAGGATGAAGTGTGAATAAATTATTCAACAGGAAGCTAGTTCCGCTGCGGCGGTCATCAATTCCACAAGATGGCGCAACGTCCGAAAGCGGGAAGGCGGAAGCCGGAACTTGGTGGAAAAATTTTAAAGAGGATCAAAACGGCATTATTATTTTGAAACTCCGTTAATTTTGCAAGTTTTAATCAACGGGAACAAACTTAATAAAAGTTGAATAATTTACTGGAGTTGAATAAAAAAATATAAAGCAATTTAAAAAATATTAATGACTAGCTGGTTCCCGGCATGCGTTCAATGCCATATTCAAAGAAATACATTGTTTCTCAAAGCTCCATCCCAACTCAGAATGAAACCAACTCAGAAACACTTCAGAAAGGTCATTAAAAGCTATGAAAAAATAATTTAAAAATAGCCGGTAACCCTAACACAACTAAACCTATTTAACCATTTTTTTAATATTTTTTATCATCACTCTTAATGACCTTTCTGAGATGCTTCTGAGTTGGTTTCATTCTGAGTTGTCTGGTTACCGTTTATCCCCGAATCAACTTTCCCGTGCGTCCCCGTTTCCCTCCCGCGTCCCCTTCCTAGCTAGCTTTATAAATTATAGCCCATATGTTATTCTGATGTATGAGATATATTTTTTGAAAAGTTTCATTAAAATCCATTTAGTAGCTTTTGCGTGAAAGAGTAACAAACACATACATACATCCATACAAACGTTCGCGTTTATAATATTAGTAAGATATTCTTTCTTTTAAAACATCCACGCAATCAATCGCAATGTCTGGGGATGCTATATGGATAGTCTTTTAATGGAAGGAAGGAGAGGAAGTTCTAGGAAGGATAAGAGTGGAGGTAGTAGGAATTTGGAAGTTAGTGTGTCCAGGAATGACAGACATATGAATTTTCCGTCCCAACGCGGTGCAAGGAATGGATGAGAGTTCTGCTGGAGTGGTCAAAGGATTTTCCTCAACCGGTCTCTCCCGATTCGGCCCGCCACGCAGTTGATGGACAGACCCATCCGCCGTGAAGACTTGGACCAACCTCACCTCATGTTACCGGACACCAAACGTAGTTAAACACTTGGGGTGACCGTCTTCCAAATTGTAAAGATTTCATCTCCCCTATTTCATTTTCCTTCTTCATTCCTTTAGCCTCACTGCATTCCCAATTGGTGACATAGTCCCTCTTGCTCCGTTCACTTTTAATAAAGTTTAGGGACCAGATCTGAATAGTTCTTCCCAACCTTCCTGTTTTCACATCCTTCCCATTCCCATTTTCTTATAGGCTATCGACATTAAATTATTGTGCAGTATTGTACTATATTATATAGATACTAATTTCGATTGTGACTCCGTCTCTCTGTCTGTAACTCCGGTTCAATGAACTCCAGAACTCGCATATGCTTTGAATTTAAGGGTCACTTTCAAAATTGAAACTCGTCGCGAGGAGTATTCAGATAATCGACAAAGTAGGTACCTACCTACAAAATTGTTTATTTTCATTGTCTTTTTCAAAAATTGTAATTATAAAATCCCTTGATTTTTCACCAGTTTTCACGGGTACAAAAACGACTTTATTTCAAGATGGAAAAAATGAGAAGATTGAAATAAAAGGGTTTAAATAAGGACTTGAAGAAGTTACTTAGAGAACTAACCACTCGATCGACAGAGCGATTTTTAACTTTTTCCCTCGATTGCTCGTGATTTTTTTAGTGACCATTTTGAATATTTTCCGCCGACATTAAAAAAATCATACCTCCGAATTTTAATATGGAAAAATTGAAAAAAAAAATTAATGTATCTAAGGAAATTTTGCCTAAAACTGGCAACAAAGCAATCCGAGGCATTTAAATGGTGCAATATTGTGGCAAAAAGCGCTCCAGTGGTGAGTAATGTATACATTATTGGTAATTATTAACAAAATAATTTTGCTCAATATAAAAAAGTAAGTAAAACGTTAACTGTAAGTAATTATTGACATTATAAAGTTACCTAACACACGTTAGCACAATCATGATCGAATTAATTAAAAGTTGAAGCTAAATTTCAGTTCAATTAGCACAAATTATTCCATTGCGTAGCGAAACGTTGAACATTCCATTAGAAAATTTAACATCTCAATGAAAGAAATCCAATTAAACTTGGGAAAATTTCCATTTAATGAATATTCATTTTCACGCGTGAGCAACCTTTTCCACTAAGATGGCGTATTTTCAGGTTAGGTTCTCCGTTCTTTAGTTGTTTTACATTAATCAAATAACAATAAAGGATGCAGCCTTTTATTTGTTGAATATTATTCCACAGCATCAAAAATGTATTAAGTTAAATTTAACACCGAAACTATTAGAAAGTGCATTTATCAGCGCAGAGATCTGAAAAAGCATCGCAGTCGAGGCAATTTTTACTTTTGTTGGTCAGTACGGAGCAAATTTGTGCTCTAGGAGGTTTGTCCCAATGCTCAACAGACTAGATTTAAAGATTATTCTTTTGAAGAACGAATTAGAGATAGTTAAGAGTTAAGAGACTAGTTTTGAAGATCGAAGGCAGTTATAAACATTTTATGTAGGGTCTCTCGTTGACTTTACCATTAACAATTTAATCAGCTATATGAAGATTAAATAAAAAATACATACCAATAGCGTAGAGCGGCGCGGCACGGTTTATCGATTAGAAAAGCAATTGATAAAAAATTTTGAATTTATTTTTAGCAATAACTGTAACACTTTTAACAAATATTATAATCAATAATTATCAGCCTGAAACACTCATCTACATTGAAAAAATCTTCCGAGAAAAGATACTGGCCGCCAACGGGAATTGAACCCGTGACCATCTGATTGCCGGTCAGCAGCTCTGACCACTGAGCTATGGCGGCTTATCTAATACCCGCCAAATAATTCAATATATACTAGTGTTTCATTCGACAATTACTTATTATTACATTTTTCCAATTGAAAACAACCAACTTTATTTTTGTGGGAAGATTTTTTCAATGTAGATGAGTGTTTCAGGCTGATAATTATTGATTATAATATTTGTTATCTACCCTTTGTGCTATGCATAAAAATCTTGTTTAAACGTTAGTTTATCAATTAAAAAAAATAATAATTTATAACACTTTTGTCACTAAATGAACGATCTATGCTGGTTTCGCGTAAATTTTTAGAAGTTTGCGCAACAAGTTTACATCAAGATGGGGAGTTGGTCACAAAAATACTCTTAGGTGGTGTTATTCTTAGATTGAAATTGGATATGAGAAAGTTAATAATCTATTGCACGTTACCAATGTTATACCTACTGATATGGACTTGCAGACAATTTTGTGTGTAGACGCTCTCATGCGAAACAGAGTCACAGATAAATGAACGCCTCGGAATCGAAAGTTAAAAAAAGGGCTTTTTCTCGTAAGAAGAGGCCAAGGAGCCTAATACTGAATCTTTCAAAGTGCCATTCGGATTGTGTAGGTTGATACGCGTAGTTTGATACCAATAACGCCCACTTTCAGGTTCCAACGAAGACTCCTACCACTGAGCAACAATACAATATTAATGACACCAATCATATGTATATTTGTATTATTTTTTCAACATACGTAGATAATAACAAATATTCATTACAATTGTTAGTATTCTCTACAGCTCTTTTGTCGCTGTAACTTGTTGGAGTAGATCAAAACTCATCTCAAATTGTAAAAATTCCCCGGGGTAAAAAGTGACAGCATAATTTCCGTAAGTACAGTTCACAACGAAGTCGCACGTTCACAGTTCACCGGGCACGTCCATCGGGCACTTCCTTCAGGCACGTTTCTCCGGCACGTCCACGGGGCAATCCCGGGAAATCCCCGGCATCCGGTGAATATTTTATCACGGGGTGTATGGCTAACGGATATCCGACTTGCAAAGAAATTAAACTACGAGAAACATTAAATAACAGGAAAAGAAGGATTTTTTCCTTGAAAAGCAATTACACTGCGCTGCAGAAGAAGCCTTTGTTGTTTTAATTACTGATTCTTATTTGTTTTTTTTTTGTTTTTTCTTATTCTGTTTATTAAATTCAGTTCGGAACGGAGAAAATGTTTTTATTTTATGTGAATACCGCACAAGAGTCCCGACTGCTCCCGTCTGGAGCCAGTTAGACTATGGCATCCCAATTGCTTTTTTTTACTATAACCTTATTTTACTCCAATTTTATCCTTTTGCTGTATTTCTAACGATTTTCTACATATTTTTCTTAAACACCAAGATTTAAAACTCTTAAAAAAATATATGTTATCCTTGAAGATAATTTCTTTACATTCCCCACACCGAAACGGCAATTATATGAAATATCCTCTTTAGAAAAAAATCGCAAATATGCTCCGAAAATTATTATAAATTTTTTTTTTCATTAATTTATTTTCCAATTTATTTGTGTAAAAATTCACAGTGTTTCTTCAAATGCTATTTTAGATATTCCCCACCAGATCTTGGATATGTATTTTAGTAATTTTTAAAATATATTTTAATATATTTTGCTATCGATTTTGCTACATTACGAGCCGTGTTTTATTAAGCACTAGCAGACCCGGCTACACGTTGGTGTGTCTAACGAAACACAACGCAATCTACTGACAACGCCATTACCCAAACTTAACCAACGCCATCTGTTAATTTGCATACATATCATATCCACACCGCCCGCTTGTCAGCACGCTCCATTTATATATTATGTATATTTCAACCAATTTACACAAAACCTTGAAAAATTATTTACCTAAACCTTCCTCATGAATCACTATCTTAAAAGATCTAAGTGTACAGACAGCGGGAGCGACTTTGCTTTATACTATGTAAAGATTTTCACAATTTTCGCTGAAATATTATCGTTTTTAATGCTAGCGCGCTCCCTCTAACATTCGTATTCACACATCTCTCCTTCTTCTTCTTTTAGAGCGGGTACTACCGGGCCTTACAGTGCCTTGTGATAATTTTTTAAATGTTGACAGTTTACCGGAAAAATCTGAACCTTTTAGTTGTCCACAATATTCGTGAATTTTTTGTGTTCACAATTTATTTTTTAAAGCGTCGTTTAATCTTATTAATATTACCATTTCTGTATCTGGGAGGCAGAGGACCTCATGTCAATTAGGATAATTATACAGGAGAGCCGAAAAAGGTTCTTTCGTTGGATTTTTCAATATATTTTTAATCAGATTAGCAATGAAATAAGCTTCAAAATATATACAACGGATGCAGATATCACGATGTCACTGGAAGACGGGCAATTACAGGAATAAGAATATGTAGATGACCATTCGGGTTGTGTAGGTTGATACACGTAGTTTGATACCAATGTCGCCCACTTTCCGGTATGTATGTTTACATTATTTTAATTTTTTATTTATTTATGTTGTACGACAATACTTTTACGATTTGCAAGACATTACTTTTACGATTGTATGACATTACTGTTACAATTTGTATGACATTACTTTTAGAATTGGTACGACAATATATTTTTATTTTTCATTGCCCGATGGATTATTTATTCATTCATTTAATGAACAAGATTTCTTTTTTAGACATGCTTAACAATTGGAAATTTATTATACAAAAATTCCTAATGTTATTTAACCACTCAGGCTAATGTATTCGCTTTTCGGAACAACAATAGGGCTCATAGAAATAATTGTGGCTCCCTTACTATCTTGGTTACCAAAATTATTTAAACGGCGTTAAAAAGAGAAAACACCAAGTTTTATATTTAAAACTAAAAATAACCTTAAAATACACCCCTTTATAAAATCAAAGCTTCTGACCGCAATTCGAACAATTTTTATGAAACTTTGGGAATTTTTTCATTAATTATTTTTACATGAATCGACATAAAAGTGAGTTGGCGTTTTTAAAACATTTGTCTAATAAAATATTAATACTTTTTAATATTTTTTTTGTTAATAGTAATTTTAGTAATAAAAAACGTAAGCTGAGCCATTCAAAAAAACTTTTTAATGTCGGCATTTAAAATTTTTATATTTCAAAAATTACATGATTATTTTGAATTATAAAATATGAAATAAAATTTAGAACCGTTCTCAAATGTTTTTAATTTTCGGATGCGTTCAGAAATATTCCATTTATTTGGATTTAATTGCAAAGCGGAAATATTTTCACCTTCGACAAAATAGTCCCGAGACGTGAGGGGTTAAAAAGTAATAAAATATATATACACTGTTTTCAAAATGTCATTCAATGGCACCGTTATTTTTGTATTACTATGCCGTGCTTGAACCTCTGTTCTGCCGTGTGGTATCTTGATCTTGTAAACTGCAAGACCCACTGGATAAAATATCAAAATATGCCAACATTGCCAAAGTAAAAATTCATGTAACAAGTATAAGATAAATTTATTATTATTATTATGTATGTCTTAAAACCACTGGAGCGATCACGCGAAATAAATAAATTTCCCTCGATTGCTTGAGATTTCCCAGAAGGTCATTTTTTAAATTTTTCACTAACATTAAAAAAATCATATCTTCCAATTTTAACATTAGCCAATAAATTAACTTGAATTTTACCGATTATCTCATTTTTATAGGATTTATAAAAAATATATTAAAAAAAATCGTAAAGTTTATAATCGAGCGAATTCAGGGTGTTTATTTACTTGAACCTACCGTGAGGGATACTTTATCGGGTCAACATAGAATATTTTCGGTTTCTGTATGTTGTCTCTGGTATACTACTTGATAATGAAAGGTGCATATCCATGGAAAAAGGACTTAATTTTATCCGTAAACAGCTGTTAAAAATTCGGCGGAAATTTTATTTAAAAAATTTATTTTTAACATTGTTCTAAAATAGTCTACGAAGTTCAGATTTGCAACATCTATGGTCATAAAAGATAAAGCATTTCAATAGCTTCATGATAAAATAAACGGCTGGCCAAGGAAATGTTTTAAATAATTACAATAAATGTTTTACGAACGGTAGGAAAATGTGGTCCATTTTTGGATCGAAATCGCTCCAGTGGTTAAAATTTTGGTCCGGAGTGTCAATATCCCATGTCTCATCTAGACATAATCATAATGTAAAACCTTTTTGTTAGTATGATCCAAAACTCGATACAGCTCAGCTCCCCAGGGATCTTAAGACATCAAACCAATCATTGTTCCCCGCATTACGAGTTCTTCTGAATATTCATGCGTGCCCTCAAACCTTAACTTTTCCTTAATCTCCTCGAATATCCTGAGAGGTAATTACTATTTGTACCTTCGACGAGATGATGTAGAAACTTAACCGCTCTCAGCGTCACATTAAAGACATTATTATAATTTGGTAAATACTTAAGTCGAAAGTTATGTTTAGCATTATGTATACAAGTAAATAATTACTTGTCAACATTGACAAGACAAAGGGGTTTAAATAAGAAGTTTACAATATATAGTCGTATATCGATCGATCATCCAGTTGATTAGTCAGACAATTTGAGTTGAGTTTACAATTACATGTAAAAGTGTACTATCTCTCTGATACAACACTCTGATTACTCATAAACGCCACCAAATCAATTCAAATGCAGAAAAACTTGTAGTGAAATAAACAAAAATGTTACTAGTAGGAAATTTGAATATTGTTTTCTCATTATCACAAAAAAATATTATTTGAAGTAGGTACTAATCAATTGGACGATCGATATATTCTACATACTGTTGAAAGCTTCGTTGGGACCTCTCTCCCATTCTCATATAATCAACGAATGTGATAAAAAAAGAGGTTACGAAGGTGCTCTCAATGATTTAACAAGATGACAGCTTTTTTAAAACAACGTAGGTAAATTGAAAATACATTTATGTTATATTATGTCGGTAGAAATTCGGAGTGCGGGTCTTAGCCGCTCAAAAAAGGATACCGAGATATAGAAAAAGTGAGGAAAAAATATCAAAACCAAATTCTTAGGTTGTAGATTAAGGTATGAAATATATTGTAGAAGAACATTAAAAAATATTCAATTTTATTATATTTACAACAACGGAATCAGCTGTCCGAAGAATGTGAAACTCCCTTCTGAGTTGTACTGTATCATCAAAGAATCAGAACAAATAAATAAAATAAAGCAATAAAAAAAAACTTATAATATTAAAAAATAAACATTTTATACAAAACATATTATAACGTACAAACTAAGTAAGAATAGTGGCTACTTTATCAGGCACAAGAGCTCCTCTTTTCTGATAAGGTATACATGATCAATGATGACCTTTAATATAATATTTTGTAAAAATAAAAATGTAAGAGTGTTCCATGCGAAGTTTTGAGGTCGCGCTTTCGTAGTATTAGGTCCTAACCTAAAACATGTAATAACCTCCCAGATAAACAACAAAAACGCTGGAGAATTCACAGCGAAACTTAAAACTCATCTCCTCAGAATTTCATATCTATGAATAAATAATAAGTTAACAACCCTTATTTCAGAGCAAGCCGCGGTAAGCGCGTAAATTCTAAAATATGTAATTTTATTTTTGCACTGTGGTGCAAATTTTGACCTTCCATGTCTTTATACTCGTGTTTCTGTTTCTATTATTCGTCCTTGAAAAGAGTTTTAAGTCCTTCATGTATTCAATGTTATTAGACCTTACTAATAAGTGTTTCAAATTTTACATATCTGATGTGATAAGCAATCATTTCTTTATCAGTTGTGAAAAATTCAAAACGTGTTTGGGGGGATTGTGCTGAATTCGTAGGAATAGTTGTTTATCAGTTAAGTAAAATTTAGAACACGTGTTGGGGATTGTGTTTAATTATTTATAGAAATTCATTTTAAAAATTATCTAATTAAAAAGTGCTTTAAATTTAAAAACGTTATCACTAAGTTCTGCGTGTATTTTAGTTCTTTATTAATTTATTATTGTGACAATTGTTTCCAACTTCATGTACGGTGTAAAAAGTCCTTGTCAGATTTATTTATTTTAGAGCAAGAGCCGGTGAAGAGCAGACCTTCGTTATTTTATAAAACCTGAAAGGTTCTCTGTGCATGTCCCTAATACAGGTAAAGACGATCCCCGACTATGAAGTTTGGATCACGGTGGCTTTGAAAGATAGCAGGTTGCAAAGGTATATAAAATTGCATAACAATTTCAAGAGCATTTTGCTCGCCCTTTTACAAGGTAGTAAGTAGTCTGTTAGCGTCGAAATTTCGCACTATTTCACTCCCACCCGCTTGCATGTATATATCGCGCTCGCACCTACGGAAGACTTTTAATGTGTCTGACAAGGTGAAGGAACCATCGAAACTGTCTGATTACTGAGAAACCATATGTTGATAATTCCTCAAGTAACATATATAAAATTCAGCTTTTATACTTTAACATATGTAAGTACAATTATAATGAATTGATATAATATCTTTCAAAGCCACCGTGATCCAAACTTCATAGTCGGGGATCGTCTTTACCTGACGTATTAGAGACATACACAGTGAAACTTTCAGGTTTTATAAAATAACGAAGGTCTGAACATCACGGGCTCTTGGACTATTTTCTTTTTATTTATGTACATGAAGACAATTTGAATTTGAAAGGTAATAATTTAACTGATGTTTTAAGTATTTTGCTTTATACAGCGCTCCCGAGGTGAGATTTCATAAAACTATCGTATTATAATTAGATTAAACTTGAAATTAACTTAATGATTAAAACTATACAAAGAATATTCCAAATACAAATAATAAACTAAAAAATTAAATATTAAGGATAGAATCTATAAACTAAATTGTAAAGATTATGTTTTTTTTTATACGATTATGTAAAATTTCGAAGAACTATGAAATTAGGATGAAGGAGCATATATGAGGTATTTAAACAATAAAAGTTTCTCGGAGTTTGCTAATCGGAGATGAACCATAATTTGCTAATTGGAGACGAACCATACTTTTGATTTTAATAATGGAATAGAGTTGCTACACTGTAATTTTAATGGTATTATTTATTATTTTAGTTAGATCTATTTTAAATCCTGGAAATTAGAAAGAGTGTACAGATGATTTTAAATATTATCAATAACCAAATTTTTTTTTTAAAGGACCCGTTTTTAAATTTGTCTCCTATGTAAATTACGCCATATTAACCTCTCACCCCCCTCCCCTTCCCACTCCTGCCAAACCATTATCAATATTAAGTCTATTACTAGGTAAACCCTGATGAAGTAAGCAATGTAAACATTGCTTATGAAAAATGTTGGTTTTCAAACAATAAAATTGGTTAAACCTAAGTGTTTAATATATTTTTTTACACGAATACCGCACAAGAGTCCCAACTGCTCCCGTCTGAAGTCAGTGATACTATGGCATCCCCGATTTGGATATGTTGTGAGGCTGAAGGTAGTGGGGAGGGGAAAGAAATAGGAAGGTGGGGAAGTACCTGGCTATTCAGATCTGGTCACCAAACACGGCTAATGCCATTTCAAGCAACGTTTCAATTCTGAATGGTGGTCTTACACCAGGGCGATACTGAGAGTATCTTCCACTCTGGAACGTGCCGCAAATATACTATGTATTATTTTAAATGAATAAATTGTGAAATAACACAAAATAAACAAATAAAATTTATTTGCCACGCCGGGATTCGATCCCGCGACCTTCAGTGTGCGAGTCAAGAGCATTACCGCTGGACTACGCCGGTCGTCTATGAATGCATTTACTATTATATGGAGACAGCTAAAGAGGAAATTTTTGAAGTGAAAAAAAAAATTATATATAATTTCATAACACCCATATCTGAGAGCGACAAAATATCTAATGAAAAATTCACAAATGTATCCGTAAGTGTACACGATGTGTGGGAATTAAAGAACATCGAATATGTGCACGATCGTCGCAAAAGTAAAACGTTTATAACTACCTACGTTCTATAACGAAAGTTAAAAAAAACACAGATACCTATGTCTTCTGGGACAATTTGGAGTCAAAATAGTTTCTTCAAAAATAGGTATTAATACCTATATTTTTAACGGAAGAGTCAAATTTTTGAAATGACATATCCGACGCAGGATTTTTGATAAATTATGTTTAAGTACCAGTTTACAGCGTAGAAAATACAACAAAAGTATCGAAGGATTTTAAATTAAAAATGATTTAATGAATAAAAATCTCTTTGTATACACAACTTATTTCATAAAAATTATCAACATGTTACAAAACCAATGGTTTCCTCGTCAGGATAAAATGAAAATAATTTGAATTTGAGATCATTGCAGAAGTAAAAGAAATTACCTTAATCTCAGGCAGCGTGATCCTCGTAGGTGGGTCCTTATCCAGCATCTTCGAGATGAGGTGGCGGAGCGCCGGCGGAGGGGTTACATCAGACGGGAAGGCCAGGGGCTGTCTTTTGATCAGAGAGTACAGTCCCGCGGCGCCCTCGGCCCGCCAGGGAAGCACCCCCGTCACGAGGGCGTAGAGGGTTACGCCCATGGACCAAATGTCAGAGGCCTGGAAATAGTAAATAAATTTAGTGGAATCGGGAATAGCACAGAAATCAAAATCAGGATTACGTAAGATAATAATGGAAGAGTTTTGCTATATAAAGTGGTAAAACAATAAGCTTCTGGGAAAAAATACAATTTTAAGTTAATTGTTGGCGACTCAGGCTTTAATTGACATAAATATGATAAAGTACGTTATCCACCTCTCTAGACAATGTGTGTTCTGAGACGGGTGAAGGATCTTGAGATAATCCTATGGATAAGAATCTTATGGATCAAGTCCAAAGAGTAAACCAAATTTTAGGTGTTTTCAGGAATTCCACAGGGATTGCTTTAAGGACCACGTTAAAATAAATTTGTGAATAGAAGTCAACATATCAAAAGTATAGAACAATGTTTACAAATAAATTGATAAAACAATGTGATCCTGTAAAAAATCCATGGACAAGACATCCGATGCTTGAGTGGAACAATAAGGATGGATAAGGAATACCACAGGGATGACATTTGGTATCACACGAGAATCATTTAATTATTAATTAACGGTAATAAAATATCAAAGACAAGGTAATAAGTTCTTGCGAAGCGAAGAAGCAATGAGATCCTGATGTATTATTGAATTATTAAAATTCTGTGAACTCACACATCGTAAATTATACGCACGTAATAATTAACTACTATATCTCTGACGTCGCCATTTTTCACCACTTTGATGGGCAGACATGCGTAACGTATGCTTCAACTATTAAAGTTAGAAAAACCATAAATATTGCTATTGATAACATTGACGTGTTGTTTAAATATTTCATAATTTTATTATATTTATATCAACGTAATCAGCTATCCGAACATCAGCTATGTGGCTTTGTGAACAAAATTAAGCGAGTGCAGTCGACATTTTTGTTTGACTTCAAATTTATCCATATTTCCAAACACCAACAATGATTATAATGTCGTTCAACATTTTGCAAAATAAAAACGCATTCCAATCCCTATTACACTCTTACTTTTATTTTTGTGTATTCACCTGCATAACTGAAAGCAAATTTTCACAGTAACCCAGGTGTCGAGAAAACCATTGGAATTCCCACTTGAGTTCCTAACACTTTATAATATTCATACTTTCATTCAGAGTGCACGTGTCTTTGGAAAACCTGCCCTTTGATATACAGGCGCCCTTACAAACCATACTGTAGTTACATAACTGAGGGAATATTTTCTATTCCGATGGCAATTATGTATGTATCTGTTTGCTTTCCATAGTTTGCTGTTATTACCTTCCCCTTTTTTCTCCACTTCTCTATGCATCCCAACGCACATCAGCATTTTTCGTTTATTTTTTTTGCTTCGTTAAGCGTTTGCATTTATTATATTTCTGTTGAATAATTCCAGAAAACGTTGCAGTTATCTTTCTCTTGTTTCAAGTGGCATTCTACGACCAAAGGTAGGCTGTTTGTAGATTTTTAAGTTAATATATGATTTATCATTGCATATTTGAAAATGGCCAATTTTAATAAATATGATTACTCATATTTCGCTGATTGTTGTGACTAACTGAATGAATAAGATCTTTAACGTAAAGAACCCGCTAGACAAACTGCTAAAAAGTAGTTTATCGGGACTTTTAGTCTTGTATTTGTAAAGTGTATAAAATAAATAAATAAAAAATAAGCTTCGAATTAAATTAAAAAAATGAGCGTACAAGCGTGTATGGTGTTCTGGAAAAGAAGAAGGAAGAAAAGAACAGGAGATCCAAGTTCATCAAGTCAAAAGAATAACATTAAATACACATCTTTTAGAATTGCATAGCATCTAAAATCTCAGATTTTTTTTGATAGCGTACTCAATGTACTCATCTTTCTTTTCCATGTAGAAAAAAGAGAGAATTAATTTGTCATACATCATATTGCAATTTTACTGAATCATCTCCCTTTTCCAAAACACCACAGAAATTAAATAAAAAATAGGTTTATCATGTTTTATAAATAGGATGCATCCATTAATCACGTTAGCAGTTTTTATTCCAATCTAGAACCCCCTCCCCCTCGGTGAGATAAATTTGGGCCAATGCGTATATTTTTTTCAAGTAACGTGAGATTTTGCTGGACCCCCCCCCCCGTTTGTGCTCACGTAATTAATGGATGCCCCCATACATAGATTTTATTTTCTTGAATGAATGAATGAAATGGAACCTTGAAAGTGCAATATCGAGCTGAAACTTGGTAGACAGACTCGTAGTTGATTACAATGCATTTCATAAACTATAGGGGCACTGAAACTACGTCGAATAATATATTTTTAAATTAATTTTTCTTGAGGTAGGTACAGGCCTTCTGCCTTTATGGATTTAAGTCACCGTTATTGTTTGTACGCGATTTAATTGTGTTTACTTACAAAAAACATCTTTGAAAAAAATTTTTGTGTTTAACAATAATAATTAGGATTTCAAGATGATTTTTATCGATTTCTGGTTTTCTTCCATATCCTTGACGTACTACTATTTATTAAGATTTATCCAAATTTCTTATTTATTCGTTTTTAGGCGTTTTTACCGCATATACATTAATTTTGCAACGCCAGAAATAGAGCGACTACAAAAAATTTCAAAAGGTGTTCAAACACCGGTTTATACGGATACCCGATTAAAATGGTTCTTCTGCTAACAGAGAAAACCCATGTTTGCACAATGAAGGCGGAAAAAATAGAAGGTTTTTGATTGCCAGGAAAAAACTTTAACGAGATCTGAACAAAAACGTGAAAAAAAACACGCTGTAAAATAAATGGGAGAAATCCAATTAATGTTTTAGATTTTACAAAGCTTTTCGATGGATTTTGCTAAGATCAACGATCTATCAATAAAAAATAACAACTTTTAATATAACAGATCAATTTTCCTACTTTCAGTGCCTCATGGTGCCTCACATTTTTTAAAAATGAAACATTTAAAGAGGTATTAACGACAGAAAAAAATAGTAAATTTTTTATAAGAAAAATTTTCTTTTTATAATTTTTGGAGGTGATTCCCATCAAAGTAATATATTACTGAAGAATAAGATAATAATGATAAGATTATCATTATATCGTTTAGATAAACGAAAATATGAAAGAGAAGAAGACACAGAAAAGCAGAAAAAGACAATGGTCGCAACTGAGACTCGAACCCAGACCTCTCTTCTAACCGAAACGTGCGCGTTAATTTGCGTTGCACCAGTTGCAGTTCCGACCATTTTCTTTGTCTGTTTTTCTGTGTCTTGTTCTCTTTCATATATTCGTTTAGATTATTATTGTAATCTTCTTCAAATATAGTTTTTTGATAACCCCAAAAATGACGAAATTATGAGTTTTCAAAGTGAACAGAAAAACCACACTGAATTTTAAATTAATAAACACGTTAAATATATAGAATTTATTAGTAATCAATATGACGAACTAATAAAAAAGATAGATCTAACTCTCATTCAAAACAAGAAAATTGAAGGGGAAATTGCAATCATTAAAAAGGATCAACAAAAAAAAATTTCAACCACTATAAAACATCTGAAAATTAAACTATCTGACCTTGAAACTAAATTCTGCTCAAATTACTTGGAAATAGCCGGCATCAAACATTCAAGTGGCGAAGTGGCGGCCGAAATAGTTACAAAAGTTGCTGCAGCAGCTGGCCTGGAGATCAAATATGGCGATATAACCGACGTAAAAAGAATACCGGACAGACGTACTGATGCCCCCCCCAAAATGCTAGTTCACTTCGTTAACAAAACCGCAAGAGACAACCTCCTCGCCGTAAGAAAAAACATCAACTACGCTGCCATCAAAGGACTTGCACAAGACAAGATATACATTGGAGAAGAACTCACCCCAAATAATAAAGAACTTTTATGGCAAACCAAAAAATTTGCCAATGAAAACAATTATGCATATGTCTGGTACAAGGACGGAAGAATCATGATGAGACGCCTCCCGAACGAAAAAAATACTTATATCAAACATGTAGATGACTTAAAAAAAATAACTTGAAATATTGGAAAATTTATCCTCTCATATTTCATCACAATCTACAACATCATACAAAAATGGATTCTGCAACTACTAATATAACGTCTAACAAATCAGACCTATCAATCTACCATCAAAATATCAGATCAATAAACAAAACTTTGACCATTTTCTCATCCAACTCGACTTTACTAAAATCAAATATGATCTAATTATCCTGACTGAATGTTAGCTAACACCTTACTATACTCCTAAAAACATCACCAATTATACCCACCATCAAACCTCAAATCACTACAGAAAAAACGACGGCATAGTTTTATATACATTAAACAACTCTCCCAACACATATAACGTCAAAGAAATTACCATAACAAACTCAAACTGTCTTCAAATAACATACAGCATCAACACATGTATCATTGCACTTTACCGCTCTCCTTCTAAACCTAACATCTCCCCCTTTTTGCATGACTTAAACTGTTATCTTACCGAGCTAAAAAAATCAAAGAACCTAGTTTTAATTGGAGACCTAAACATTAATATTCTAAAAAACAATGAACATCCCCAGTGTCAAGATTACTTAAATACCATCATGTACCATGGAATGGAAAGCACAATAAACTCACCAACACGATGTACACCACACTCTTCCTCCTGCATCGACCATATTATGGTTAAATCATCTAACCAATACACCTCTGAAATCCATATGTCATCAATTACAGATCACTACGCTACCTCCTTCATAATGAGTTCCAAAAACAATGTAAAAAGCCAAACACCAACCGAAATAACAAAGAAAACAATTAACTATGACCACCTCAACAAAACGATTAGTTCTAAATCCTGGGACAGACTATACAATATAACTAACGTAGAGGAGGCCTGGAACTACTTTTCTACCTACCTACAAGACACCCTTGTACAAAACACAAAAATCATCTCAAAAACCATTCCTAGAGCTATCAAACCTATCAAACCATGGATAAACCATACTATCATCAACTGCATTCGGAAACGCAACTCTATACATAAAAAATGTGCCACGAATCCGTATGATATCACACTCCATAATTTCTACAAAAGATACAGAAATATTTGCACACAGGTCATTAGGAAGGCTAAAAATCTATACAACAATAAAAAAATTTCCGAGTGCAACAATGACCCTAAAAAAATATGGAAAGTCCTCAAGGAAGCTACCAATTCAAATAAAGCCACTGATTCTTTAAACTCTCTCAATATCAATGATACCACTGTAGACTTTACATCGAACCCCAACACAATTGTCAACTATATAAACAGTTATTTTGCAAATATAGGTCCAGAACTAGCAAAAAAAATCCATCCAAATAACCATATGCTAGGCCCTAGCGACCACCCCCCTAATAATGAATTCACATCCCGCTTTGTTCTTAAAACGGTTACAGAGAAAGATGTTTCTATGGTAATAAACTCTTTAAAAATTCTTCATCCACCGGCATTGGTGAAATATCCAACAGTGTTCTTAAAAAAATTGCCCCTGTTATAATTCAACCATTAACTCATCCGCTGAACATTAGCATCCGTCAAGGATTATTTCCAACCATTCTAAAACAAGGTCTTATTATCCCTATTTTCAAAACAGGCTCCAAACTTGACATTAGTAATTATCGTCCTATTACGCTACTCAATTCCCTGTCCAAAGTATTTGAAAAGATCGTCAACAATAGTCTTATGGAATACCTGGAAACCAACAACCTACTTTCGCCGCGGCAATTTGGCTTCAGAAACCATAAAAGCACAAACGATGCCATAGCCACCGTCTCTGACTATATCTCTGGCCACCTCGATAAGGGCTCAAAATGTCTATCGGTATTTCTTGACCTATGTAAAGCGTTTGATACAATATCACACGCCAAATTAAAACGCAAAATGTTCAATATAGGTATTAGGAATAATGAATTAAGCCTACTCTCTAGCTTCTTATCTGACAGATCCCAATGCGTTAAACTCAGAGCTACAAAGAGTCAGAATTTGCCCATTAGTAACGGTGTCCCACAAGACAGTGTTATAGGTCCAACGCTCTTCCTAATATACATTAACGAGTTGTGTAACCTAGATATCGATGCCACTATTGTCAGCTTCGCTGACGACACTGTCCTGCTATTACAAGCGAAAGACTGGCCTACCGTTTATTCGCAAGCGGAGGAAGGCATTCTAAAGGTTAAATACTGGCTTGACTCAAACACACTAACTCTCAATGTACAGAAAACAAAATACTTACTGTTTAGTCTCACCAATATCACAAAACCAAACCTCCACCCCCAATTAAAAATACACGAATGTAAAAACTCATCTCCGAAACTGAATTGTAACTGCCCATGTCTTGAACAAGTAAACATTATAAAATATTTAGGAATAACCTTTGATACACACCTAAATTGGAAGCAACATATACTTAACACTACAAACAAAATCCGCAAATCCATATACTTTTTCAAACAAACACGTAATTTCCTCAACCTACACCTTTTAAAAACAGTGTATTACTCACTGTGCCAATCACACATCGAATACGGAATTTTAGCTTGGGGTAACACTTATTCTAGTGCCCTCGACCCCATCATTAAAGCACAAAAACTAATAATAAAAATAATCCTTAAACTTCCTCTTACTACCAGCACGGATACGATCTTCAACACCTTCAACGTTATGGACATTAAACAGCTCTACGCAAGATCCATCTTAGTTAATTTACATAAAAACAACATAACCCTATACAAAGCAACACAAACGATACACAATACCCGAGCCAAAAACAAAGAAGTCCTCCAAACTCCCTTTTCTAAAACCACCTTTGGACAAAGACACTTTAAATACATAGCTTGCAAACTACACAATACACTACCAGCTACGATTAGACAAACCGAATCAATGACCAAATTCAAACAAGTTATAAAGAAATGGATTATAAGTACTGGTCGTCACACTATTGCAAACATCTGTAAAATAAACTACAAATAGACAGAAATATCCATCTACATACGTCCTTACCCATATAAAACAAATTAAAATTAAAAAAATTCTAAATAATCTAAATCCATAAATAGATTTGACAGGATTTACTACTGTACTGTATCTCTTTCCTCATTTATAAGAAAACTCTCTTTATGTGATTTACCCACACTTTCAATCATCTTTATGTTTAATTGTTAATTATATTACTCTTATATATGATATGTAATTATGTACCTCTACGCCTGTCTCAACACAGGTATACCCTAGCGAGACAGGCATCGAATAATATATTGTAAACATAACGTATATAGATCAATAAAAAAATAAAATAAAAAAATATACCGTCATTAAATATAGATAAAAGGTAAGCAATGGTGTCTCGCGATATCACAAGAGACGATGCAGTACAATTGATAATTCAAATATTAATGCTGCAGTATCGCCGCACATGTACCGTGATGTCACAAGCTTTTCGGCTGGCAGCAATTATAAATATTTTTACGTTATGTCTTCGATACTATTCGACATTTTCCAAAAATTCGAAAAGTTATGTCCACAGCGGGCTCAAATTACGTGTGAGAGTGAGAGATTTATATTACATTTTACAAAAGATTTTAATCATTATTTTCAAATGGATTTCACCAATCTCGGTTAGAAAATTATGCTTCATCACATTAATCCTTTGCTCCCTGACGGGACAAATTTGAACTCATTTCATGTATCTTCTACACCAAAAACATTTTTTACATATTATTCCAGTCAGTTCATTATTGGAAATTATTTTAAAGGTCGGCAATTTTTTAAAGCTTAGTTTGGAAAATAGACACAAGAAGAAATTGTTTTAACTTAAGTCGTCACATGGTTAGTCGAATTATTTTTCGAGAAGTCAGAATTGGAAAAGATATTTTTGCATATCTACCAAAAATTTTGGCTGTTTAGAAGTCAACAATTAACCATATTAAATTATAATTGAAATAAAATGAAAATAATTAAATAATAACTGGCATTATACCTAGCTCTCTCATTCAAAATTTAGGCGTATTAGATTTGTCAAAGAATTTATATATAAAAATGCAAAAGGCAGTCATACATTTAGGATTACGAAAGATTTTTTAAATATTTATATTGAGGGATCAGTAGGATTTACCCTCTGTTATGAAAATATCTGGAGTCGGTGAAATATTTTCCAATTATGTTTCTGGTGGATTGACGTATTGTTCTTGTATTGTTTTGTATTTATTATATTTATATAGTGCACTTACATTGCGTGAATTTACTAGATAATCATTTGTGGAAAAGTGTGTGGAAGGGTTTAGTCTTTCATTTGGGAAAGATTTAACCCGGACATAAAATCTGGAGCATCGTAAAGATAAAATGATACTTATTCAGTGTTTTTCTCATTAAATTAAAATTAAAATTTATTCCCCCGAGACTACCAGAAAAAATCAATAGATGTTGCATATCAAATAAAAATGGATGCATTTATCCTAGACACTACTTAGATAGCATTTATGTATACACATTGTACATGTTTTCGTGTTTGAAATATAAGTAAATACCAATGTTAAAATACTACAAGAGGAAATTTGAATCTACATTCTTCCATCCCATGTCCAAAATCCATATCTTAATGCTTTTTTTGAAGTCGGTTATTTGTTTAATGGTTATTATTGCAAGAGGGAATATATTAAATAATTTTATAAAGAAGTATTGCATATTTCTTTGTTCAAAAGTCGTTTCAGTTGTAGGTTGGTGGAATGTTTGTTGTAATGTGGATCTTGTGAATCGGCCCGAGTTTGTCTATGTAAAGTTATCCTGGTTTTTAAATGCGTGCATTAGACTATCTTTTACATAGGTATACCTATTATAATTGTTTCAGTGATATTAAACTCAGTGCTTCGAAAACGTAGCTTGTAGGAGATCTGATTGGGACTCTAACTATAGTGTTGCATTGTAAACACATAACAGGATTAAGCTTATTCATTGTAACAATATAAATTGCAGGGTCTCCTGAAAATTCTCTAGATATGAAAATCTAGACAGTCTACAATAAAATTAATTGGCAAAATTATCGCAGAAATTTTCAGTTTTACAAAAGTTTGTGGATTCCGGAGATTTGAAAAGTTTATCTCAAAGATCAAGAAAGAATGTTATTACAAGAAGAACAAACAGAATGATCTTAAAACACGAAACCGAGTAAATCTGATATTCTTTTCTTTACCTTTGAATTATGCAAAGTTTTCCTTCTTCGGATTTCGTTGTAAATTTGGTGGGAGGGAGGAACGTTGAAATCTATACAATAAAAATACTGTTCCATGATAATTCTGAACAGCGACAAATTAAAGGAACTAAGAATTATACGGAATTGACGGAATGGTTCCTCAAATTCCCGCTTGACAGTCGTGCGCGTTTTAATTTAGTGCGCAGGTGTTGCCACAGGGTAAATGATTACAGCATAGAAAAATCTTATTTAACTACAGTTTCTAATCCTTGTTCCTACACATCCTTCTAAAGTGAAATAAAATCAATCAGAATGAAGGGAAGGAACGGTTTCTAAGGCTGCGTTATTGATATTCTTTGTTAACACCCAAACCGCATCGAGCATGCCTAATTAAGGATGCAATTGAAACCCACTGATCAAAAAGCAATAAACAATTATCATTGCCCTTTGTGGAATAAAAAAAATCAGAGTTGGCAATTCACACGCGGTAGAAGTCAAACCTTCAAAAAACTAAACTAGACAAGAGTGGGGAGACTACGAAGCATCGCACAAAGAGGAGACCTACCTATTTATTTATAAACGATACATTTAAATAAGGTTTTAAAAATTAGGAATTTTATGATTTTGTCCAGAGAAATGTCACTATCTCAATGACGATTTTTTTGTTCAAACTTTCTTCAGGCGGGTAGGTACCATAACATTGATTATTCCGATTTGACAGCTCGTAGTAGGAACCACGAGAATGCGAAATCTGATTGGATAAAAAGATAATATCCTACACGGCCATCTTCTTGAACCGGAACCGCCACGTAACAAACAAATTAACAGACGTTTTAAAACAAGATTTCGAACGCTCGGTCAAAAAATATTATCAACGGAAAATATTAAAAAAAATAATGCAATGTGCCCAAGGCATTTGCAGAAAGCAGGTACTTAAATTATATTCAAGGGACCTTAAGTAAAATATCTTTCAAAAAGTCCTACGTCGCGTCGTAGGAATGGGAAAATGTATTTTAATTTATTTCTTCAGGTTATAAGACTTTATATGGTTTATTTCACATACCGTGGGTAATAAAACTTTTTCGAAATAATTGTAGTTTCAAAACAATTGTGTAAAGTTGGTAGTGTCGGACAGAGCTAGTTATAATAATGAAGTACCCCATAAACCGTCATTAAATGTAATATGTCCCACTAAAAGTGCTACTAAAACTATTTATTTAACGACCCCAGAATAACGTCAAAATTTCACTACTTATTTTAATGTCAACAGGCAAAAATCAACATTTCATTTCTATATATCGTAATAGTGAACTCTGGCATTAAGAAATTTGTATAAACAAATTGCAATAGGTGGTAGGCGACCTGTTTGAAAACTGAATGTACCGGAACTGAATGTATGGAATGCATGAGGAAGACAAGTGGAGGAAAAAAAAGGACGCGGGAGAGGGAGGGGAGGCGAAAAGGGAACGGGACGAACGGGAAAGGATACAGGGAGAAACAATTTATTTACCTATAAATTGCCTTAATGCTATAAAAGTGGCAAAAACCTATGAGCGATATTTTCATACAAATAAAAGCTCTTAAACTTCCAGTTGGCTCAATTTTCCACACAAAGGTTACCTCTCACAAGCTATATTATAATTCTTGAAAAATAAAGTAGGATTCCAAGGTTTTACAGATGGACTTACAAAATGTCGTGTGAGATCTTGAGAGTTTAAGTTTGCCTTCCAGTGTGGCCCTCGCAGCTTCAGGTCTCCAGAGAGAGAAAAGATAATCGTCATTTTGTTATAAGGTAACGAGCGGTTAGGGAACAATTAGTTATCTTTTGGTTAATTATTGTTAAAATACCCATAAAGCTACTGTTATAGTTTTTACTGTTTTACGATTATTGAACTGTGACATACTTGTATATTGATTGTACACACTCCAATAAAGACTCATTGTGTTTGCCGTATAAAAGTGTGGATTTAATTTAATTACCACCGCTACAATGTTACGATAAAAAAATGAATTTTAAATTTCTGTCCAAACGGATATTGGAATGCCGATGAATCTATGACATTTCAACAAGCACTAAATATTTAGTTCAAATACATAGAAATGCAATAAAAAATTGAAAAATAATCAGAAAACCATCGAGACATGAAAATGAATTATTTATGATTAATTGAGACCAAACAAACCCGAAAGAGGTACATATTATGATGATAAACCATACACGGACAAGGTTCTTCTCGAAGAATTGTGTGGATCAGAAGTGATGAACAGTCTCTAAGGCCACATTTAAGCAGTATTCTGTTTTAATTCAAATATTTCACGTATATCAGTCTGCAGGTCTCCGTTGGGACGTGACCCCTAGTTTGAGAAGCACTTAACAAGTCCACTGAATAAATTGACGGAACCTTTGTATGTGAATTGTTTATTACTACAAGAATAATCGGTTAAACCTTTTTATTATGATAACTGTAATACGAGAGACAGAGAGTTAAAGTAAATTTTGTTCGTGGTCCATTATATATTACGTTATATATATCTCTATCTAACCATCATGCCATTCTCCGCAGGGTTAGGCAGAGTGCATAGACCTGTGTTCTGTGGACCTCGCATTCAAAAAAATATGTTTCAATTTTTCTGGTTTAATAAATCAATTTTTTTTTTTTTTTTAAATCCTAAGATTTGTATTTATGTGCTTAAATACCTAGGCACATAATTTATTATAAAATATAAATAATTTACGTGGATATATTTTTTTAAATTTCAAATAATTAATTATTCTTTTTCAAACATTCTTCAGGCCGGTAGGCACTAAAATGTTAATTATTACGATGTGGCAGCCAGTGCGGGATGAAAAGTTAGCATTTAAAAAGGCCACCATCTTGATTCGGAACCGGAATGTAATATCAAAATTGTATTTTTTAGAAATTAAATAAAATTAAATTTGATAATGTTACTATCGAGTTCTGCAAGTATTTTAGTTACAGCTGTTTCGACTTGTAAGGTCATTTTAAAACTGTGGTTAAAACTTTCAGACTTCACTTTTATTTATAATATTTTAAATGTCAATTTTTGAAGGTGTCTAAATTAATTTATTACCGGTTAGTCCAATTTGCAGAGACACTAATTGAGAGAGTGATTATGTGGGGCTCGAAATTTTTCATTTTAACTTAATTTCAATAAAACTTCTAAAAATTAAAAAGGAGTTCTACGAATTAAACACAAAAACAATTAATAATTAATCAAAATTTTGGATTGATAATGTGCCAAATGGTCGAGTTTAAATAGGACTTCGTTACGCTCATTAATTAGTACTTCGATGGTTCCAAGCAATTGATAGTGCAATATCCTTAGTTAAGATTAAAATGTACTAGTCTATAGATAACAATACCAACCTCGGCTGAAAAAGGTGCTAAAATATTGAGGTGGTAAAAAAGGTGATGCCAGAAAATATTATTTTTAAGTCTTATTTCCGAAAAGAAACTGTGAAAATTTCAAAACTTCATAATTCTCTCCGCTCTTGAACGTGAAAGTTTTAGTTGCATTTTATGCTGAATGGAATTTAAAACATTTAAACCAACTTTAAATGTCCCTGTCTACTATTGAGCTTAAATAAAAAGTTTTTCCAGAAATATTCAGAAAAGTTTCAACACAGGAAAGTTTTCACTGGTTCGGTAGAAAATAATAAAAAAATATAATAAACGTTTATTTAACCTATCTGCACATCTGAAGCGTCAGGTAAAATCTTCCTCTTCCCATCTCTTTCCCCTCTCTTATCACTTCAGCCTCACAGCATGCCACCGTTGAGGATGAATTATTACATTGGCTCCGGGCAGTTGGGAATCTTGTGGGGTATTCACAGTAACAAAAACAGGCCCCCGACATCGCTTCTTCAACATAGCTTCTTCTTCCCTATATTTCACATCAATCTTTTCTAGTTGTAGGTACCAACGTAACATAACACAATAATGTCATATTTTGCATTTTCATATGATATTGTTGTCTTTAGTATTTAAAAATCTTATATACAGGGTGTTAAGGAACGTAGTTGACTTACTTGAAACAGTGATTCCTGAGATTATTTGGAGTAAAAATTTAATTATTATTTTTAATTGGTAAACTAATGTTTAAGACAAGATTTTTATGCATAGCACAAAGGGTAACAATTATTATAAGCAATAATTATTAGCCTGAAACACTCATCAACATTGAAAAAATCTCCCGAGAAAAGATAAATGCCGCCGACGGGACTTGAACCCGCGTCCTTCTGATATCCGGTCAACTGCTCTACCAATTGAGCTACGGCGGCATTTATCTTTTCTCGGGAGATTTTTTCAATGTTGATGAGTGTTTCAGGCTAATAATTATTGCTTATAATAATTGTTACCCTTTGTGCTATGCATAAAAATCTTGTCTTAAACATTAGTTTACCAATTAAAAATAATAATTAATATTTGATAAGTTAAAGTATTTCACCAAAAAATGTAGACATAATTTGTCTCGACGCCATCTAGTGGGAGAGTTAGCACTTATAATGCATTTTCTCACAAAAAATAAAGTTGGTTGTTTTCAGGTGAAAAATGTAATAAGCAGTAATTGTTGATTGAAACACTAGTACATATTGAATTATTTGGCGGGTGGGAGATAAGCTGACGTAGCTCAATTGGTAGAGCAGTTGACCGGATATCAGAAGGACGCGGGTTCAAGTCCCGTCGGCGGCATTTATCTTTTCTCGGGAGATTTTTTCAATGTTGATGAGTGTTTCAGGCTAATAATTATTGCTTATAATAATTGTTACCCTTTGTGCTATGCATAAAAATCTTGTCTTAAACATTAGTTTACCAATTAAAAATAATAATTAATGTTTGACAAGTTAAAGTATTTCACCAAAAAATGTAGACATAATTTGTCTCGACGCCATCTAGTGGGAGAGTTAGCACTTATAATGCATTTTCTCACAAAAAAAAAAGTTGGTTGTTTTCAGGTGAAAAATGTAATAAGCAGTAATTGTTGAATGAAACACTAGTACATATTGAATTATTTGGCGGGTGGGAGATAAGCCGACGTAGCTCAATTGGTAGAGCAGTTGACCGGATATCAGAAGGACGCGGGTTCAAGTCCCGTCGGCGGCATTTATCTTTTCTCGGGAGATTTTTTCAATGTTGATGAGTGTTTCAGGCTAATAATTATTGCTTATAATAATTGTTACCCTTTGTGCTATGCATAATATCTCTCTGATTCTCTTAGCTCTCAAGCGTGGCCAACGAACCCCCTTGCTGGCACTCTCTGGTGCGTATAGAACCGTTGCTTCGGACGCTTTACCCGTTTTGGCTGGCATATTGCCAATCGATCTGGAAATTAGGGAAGTGCTCACTAAGCAGAAATTAACCAGAGGAACCCCGGCCACTCACCTAGGTGTTGTTCTGACACCGGGTGGGCCGGGGACTCTCCCTGGACTGCTCCGTCAAATGAGAGATCTGTCGCTCCAAGAGTGGCAGGTCCGTTGGGATAGGTCGAATATGGGAAGATGGACCTTCTCCTTCTTCCCATCAGTTAAAATCAGAATGGAAGGGGCATATCTACAACTGGACCACCACATCACCCAGCTTCTGTCCGGGCATGGGGAATTCAGGGGGAGACTTCACACCCTCGCCCTGTCTCCCCATCCCAACTGCGCATGCGGATCGACGAACCAGTCAGCCGAGCACATTCTGTGGCACTGTGAGATCTTGACGGATGCGAGAGAGGAAATGCTCGATGGTTTGGATGTTCCTATCAGACCAGTATGGAATACTGATCTGGTTTCGAATAAGACGAACTTCGAGTGTCTGAAGAAATTTGCAAGGATCTGGGTTGAGAGATGGCCTGAGCTTAGAGTCGCTGACTAGTTGACTTTGACACCAGGTGTACTTGTTCCTGTTTTACCACGGACTATCCCACATTACTCTATCATCATAATTTGCCAAGGATGACAGTTTTTTTTTTGTTTTTTTTTTTCTTTGTTTTTTTATTTTACACTTTTATGCTTATTGTTTATACCCTCGACTTTTATAATTTAATACTGTACAGTATGTATATTTTTAATGTTTTTTCTTACAGTTTGCTTTTTTTTACATATGTAACTTTATGCTGTTTTTTTTATTTTTTACATCTTGATTTTCCTATTAGCACTATTATGTTCACACATGTCCGCGTGATTTTACGCTCTTGTCTTCTTTTTTTTTACACTTATTTTTTTTCCATTTTTATTTATAATTTAGGTTTTTTTGGTTCCGGATACATATAGCGTAATTAAACGCACATGCCTATTTCATATTATTTTGGTTTTCTTGGTTGTTTTACTGTTTTTTTTTTTTCATTTCTTTTAGTTTTGTTTAACGTGAGAGAACTGAACTCCGTTGCCCGTTTTGTATCGTCCTTATCCCCATTTAAGGGGTCGGACCCTAGAACGTGTCCCCGTGTACGTGCCATGGCCGATCTCTTGGAACTGGTGGGGCTGCACCCGGCCACCGCGCTACCCCCCGTGACATGAAGAGGTTGGGGAGAGGGCTAAACGTCATCCGAAAGCTGTCCGTCCCGCCTCCAGCGACCCGACGCTTCTCTCCCTAGGGTCTTCTTTTTGATTTCCACACACTCTTCGTCTAGGCACCACCGGGTAGCTGGCTTACGGACGACGCTGCCGGTTATCGGGAGGCCTGACAACCGGCCTTTTTCACTGTCTCTGGGACTGCCGGTGGCTGGATTTCGGTATCACCAGTTCTACATTGTATATATGTTTATTTTTTCTTCCTTTTTTATGTACAGTGCACGGTGCTGCCTGCTAGATCATTGTGTGGTCCTTCGCCGCCATGAGCTTCCCACTCATGACGGTTGTCGTTCATTTTGTTTTTTCCTTATATTTTCTCTATTACCTAGTTTTGTTACTAACACCTTGTTTGACTGTCCATGGGGCTCACTGCTTTAGCAGTGATTACCTTCATGGGCTTTAGAATTGTAGAATTGACCATCACAGTACATTCCTGTAGGTGCGCCTGCATACCGCCCTCTAACAACGTATGCGGGGACATTGAAGTTCTAGAATCGTTACATATTTTAAATGTAGAGTCGTTCATTCAAAAAAATTAGATTCTTGCGAGAACTCCGAAGGGGCGACCATAAGTCGCCTATACCGGGGTGGGAATAGGTGGGTGAAAGCTTCAATGTGCTATGCATAAAAATCTTGTCTTAAACATTAGTTTACCAATTAAAAATAATAATTAATATTTGACAAGTTAAAGTATTTCACCAAAAAATGTAGACATAATTTGTCTCGACGCCATCTAGTGGGAGAGTTAGCACTTATAATGCATTTTCTCAAAAAAAATAAAGTTGGTTGTTTTCAGGTGAAAAATGTAATAAGCAGTAATTGTTGAATGAAACACTAGTACATATTGAATTATTTGGCGGGTGGGAGATAAGCCGACGTAGCTCAATTGGTAGAGCAGTTGACCGGATATCAGAAGGACGCGGGTTCAAGTCCCGTCGGCGGCATTTATCTTTTCTCGGGAGATTTTTTCAATGTTGATGAGTGTTTCAGGCTAATAATTATTGCTTATAATAATTGTTACCAATTTAAATAAAATTTTGGTCTCCGGTGACTTTTTTGATGTCCTCTTTTTTTTCTTTTTTCTCTCTTCATAATCAATCATTTTTTTTTCTTCCACATGTCATCATTGGTCACTTAGCACTTAACCAACCAACCCCTCACCCGCCCCTAACTGCCCAATTACTCATGATTTTTTAATGTTTTTAGTTGAAAATAAAATTTGAAAATAAATTTAAAAAAAAAACATCAACAATGTTTTGATTATAATGTTTTCACTCAACTTTTCATTAACCTTTTAATAAACAGTCGATTACAATTGTGAGCATATAATTCTTGATTTCAAAACTTCTCTTTATCTATTTTAATAAAAAGACAAATAACTTTGTTTACATCACTTTTATTGGTACACAATCAACATGTTTCGTAAACAATTTTTACTTCATCAGGATCAAACGTATACTAAACTTAAAAATTAAATATAGATGACACATGGAAGGAAAGGGTAGGAGAGAGGGGGAGGGGTAAGAGTGGGGAATCAATTAGGGATTTCAAAGCCATTTGCAGGGAAAGACCGGTTAAGTGGAAAGAGGTTCAAAAGAGGGTTTATAAAAATTTGCTGCTTATTAATTGTGTCTGCTTTATTATTTACAATTTTTCTAATTTCTAAAATCTCTAAATTATTTATCTGTGATGCCTTGTACCCTGTATGTAATATTTTAAGTCCATGGTTTTTATCAAAATTATGATTATTTTTTATTAAATGATCTGCGAACTCAGACTCGCTGTTGCCATTTAATGCCCTGAGATGTTGAAACTTGTTGATTGTGTACCAATAAAAGTGATGTAAACAAAGTTATTTGTCTTTTTATTCAAATAAATAATGCCATTACAAAGTGAAAACCTTTCCGAAGAAGTTTTTTTCGAAAAATTCTCTTTATTTCTTCACACACTTCCTTCTTTTCATTAGTATTATTCACACGTTCATTAGTTAAGTTTTAATAATAATTTTCATCTCAGGCAACATTATCTATTAATATTCCATAGACTTAAGCGGAATTTAGAGCTAAACTTAAAACTCACCTTTTCAGACAGTCGTATCCATAAAGTCAAAAACCTTTCACCTTCACTTCCACTGCCCGCGACATTGTAAATAACTAATTGGGTAAAAATGTAAAAAAATCTTATTTGTAAGCTTTTGTAAAGGTCAGTTCATAAAAAATCTCCATCCCTAAAGAATCCTAAATTTTCCAGTTTTTCAAAATAAATATCAACTCTATTTTTGGCACTAATCTTCTCATAAATTAATACTAACAGAGGATGGGGGGTAGCAAATGTACAATCTTGCAATGTCCGGTGATGTCCTCCGCGTGCAAAGTCTTATCTTTTTCAAGTATAAACTTTCTAATTAAAGTGTGTTTATCGGAAGTGACCTGCCAGTCAAGTATACTACTTGTAAATAATAAAATTAAACAGAGCCTAAGAATTCATAATAATTTGTACAGCGCCCTTTAGGTGATTTTTCACAAATATGGAAATTATCCAATTAGTATTAATAGGTAAGTACATAATATATAACCATATAATTATTTAATTTAATATTTCTTATCACTTGTGTCATAATATACTGCGTATGTATTAATAATAAAATAAATATACCAAGTTGTGGCTAAAGACCTCATTAACTAATTAACTCCCTTTCAGTGACAACGAACTACCAATGCATATTTCAATTCGAATTATTCATTTGACGTTTATGAATATTGATCCATAGACAATACCCGCCAGGGTTGACATTGCCAAACAATTTATTATTTGTTCATATGAAGCGGTTACTTTGTGATGTGACATTATAATTTAAAATAAAACAATAACTTTGTAAAAAGTCTTTTTAGTAGAGATTGTACTGCCCTGAAGAAGCTACGGTTGTAGCGAAACCCGGTCGGCATAAAGAATATAAAAAATAAAAGTGGTGTTTACAAAGTTATTCTTTTATTTTAAATTTATTATTTATTTAATGTCAATATCTGTTGGGCCGTCGACAGCGCAAGTGTGCTAGGAATATCGATATAAAATCGTCGGAAGTTAAGCCTATCGATCGAGTGTTGTTAAGTTATCAATTTAATCGTACTTGAGAGAGAGATGAAAGATAAGCGATTTAAAAAAAGATGTGTGTTTTGAATTCGAGTATTAAAAAAATATGGTGCGGTCAGAACTGAATGATGAAATATTAACCTGACTGTTTTCATCCTTATTATACGAATCCCCTTTCTTCTACCAATGGTGTTATTATTAGACCTTGATTCTGTGCAGCAGAATGCTCGTGTCCACAAAAGTCCATTTAAATCTAATTGAATTAAAAGCATGTTTTTCACACGTGTCTCAGATGGTTGCAACCTTTCAAGATAACAAGAAAACAAAAAGCTCGGAAACTGTTCTCGGAACAAACAGAAAAATAAATGGGAATCTAGCTGGTTCCCTAGAGTTAGAAAGAAACTTGTTTATCAATTCTTTCCGAGGTCTCCTGCTTCGTCTAACGTCATTTGGCACGTGTAAAAGCTCTCGGGGGCGTGAAATTAGTGCATTTTCAAACAGCTATACCCCATGGGCAATGGGGTATCTACATTGGACTTAAGTTGATTTATTATATATTTACGGTACATGAACGAAATTAACTGAAATATTATTTTATGAGCGTCGTAAACATTCTTTGTCCCTCATCCGCTAGTGACAAAAAGTAGGAAGGCAAACGGCTGTTCCTCACGGGTGGAAGCGTACACCGATGCACAATTACATTCAATGCCAAGCTTTTTTATTGCTTCCAATTCTCGCTGCGTTACCTTTACGTATGACGTCACGCGTACCCCGCCAGATCTCGATCGTTTTGGCGGGCTTTATATGAATACACAGATTTTTTTTCTTACTTTAGCTCCACACAGGAGGCTCTGAGGAAAATAATCACCCTCAGGGCCTATGTCATCTTTGGAAATGCTGTGTGGAGCGTCTTTTTAAGGAATGAACGAGAGGAAGTTCTGTTTAGTATGTCTGGGGTTCTGGGAATCTGGGGTTTAGTGTGTCCAGGTAATCCGCAACCAAAACCTAGACACACCGCACCCCAAGAGCCCGGGCACCTATGCTAAGTCACCAAACCTAGTGAAACACTTGGGGTGACCTTTGGCAGAGGTGTTGGTTATCCAATAAATGGTTCCCGAGGCGGCGGTGCCCATTCCCGCCTCCAAAATTGATAGTATGAATATCGCACAGGAGAAATTACTCGTAATAAACGAAAAATAAACGATGAGAAGACAATGAGAAGGTATAATTATTATTTCATGCGTCATTTTTATGTAAAATACTTAAAACCTTCGGTTTCCAAGAAGGCTGGGGTATCAGGATTATCTCATCAAAACCTAGAAGCCACGGTAAAAGAAATCACAATGGAGACTGGAAGAATTATGTTGTGTTGAAAGTAATATTAAAACCTTCTTACCTTAGTGACTTGCTGCGGGTTGGCGCAAGGGAAGGCCTCCGGTGCCAAAAAGGCTGGAGTCCCGGGCCCACCTCCTCCAGAGCCTTCGCTGCTGCCCCCCAGGTCTGCCACCAACACCTTCCCGTCCTCCCCCACCAGCAGGTTGGCTGGCTTGATGTCGCGGTGGATGATGTTTTGATAATGCACTAGAACAAAAATAGCAATGCTTATATCTGTACTCGTGAGGTTAAAAGGGTCATTAACCCCTCAGGCTATTTTTTTTTGGTTTTCGGAAAAACTCATATCGGGCTCATAGAAATCGCTATAGTTAGAAATATGATCTAAGCGGTGTTATAAAGAGAAAAAACCACGCTTTATATTCAAATTTAAAAGATATAACAATTAAAATGGACACATTTATGAAGCCAAAGTTTCGGACCGCAATTTGAAAAAAAAAAAATTAAAAATAATTTTGGGTTTTAGTTAATTATTTTTACGTGAAACGACAAAAAAGTGAGTTGGCGATAATGTTTATAATAATATATTTCCCTAAAAAATATGTATTTGTTTTTATTTTTTCATTATCAGTCATTTTAATTTAAAAAACCCGGAGGTGAGCCGTTTTAAAAACTTCTTCTTGTTTGCATTAAAAAGAATTTTATTTAAAAAATAATATGTTTACTTCGAAACATACAATTTGAAAGCGTTTTACATCACCATTTAAAAAAAGTTTTTAGTTTTCGGATGCATTTATAAATATTCTATTTATTTGGATTTTATTGCAAAGCAGAAATATTTTGACCTTCCTACAAAATAGGCCCGAGGTTTGAGGGATTAAGTAAAGCTAAATTTTTTTCGGTATTTTGGAAATACCTCACACGGGCAGGAGTATTTGAGGATAAGGCGCCCCGGAGACGGTCATCTTAATATATAAAACAAAGTCGGGTTAGTTACAATATTTATAACTCGAGAACGGTCGGGCCGATTTTGATGATCTTTGATTTGTTGGATTTGTCTCCGCCCCGGAAAGGATAATAACTATTAAAACATCACAAAAAATAACGAAAAATATAGTTATTAAGAAAATTCTTTTCCGCATACATTTTTTATGGAACGAATTCTCATATTTGAAAGCGCTGCGGGCATTTTGTGATACGTACCTATAATGTTGAATAGTGAGTGGGTTCCAAAAATTCAAACCATCAAATGTCAATGCGCTGATTATTTTGCTTTTGTTATTAAACTTTTTTTTTAAATTATTTATTTGGCTTTCACCCATTAAGGGTATCCTTGGACATTTATTTATTTTAAAAATTATTCACATTTTAATATTTTTTTACATTATCAGTGTTTTTAAAAATAGTTACATTTTCTGTTTTTTACATGGAATAGATAAATCATATTAGCAAATATAGACAATGGGCTAAGACGAATATTCATATTATTATGCAAGTTGTATTAACATACAGAGTTGGTATTGATAATAATTACAAAATAGTAGAGTAGGAAGATGTACAGCTTCCAAAAAATAGGAACCTGTACAATTGTACTAATAACACTGCAGGAACAAATGCATACGTATGGAAGAGAAAGAAATGTGATTGATGCTTAAATGTTAAGGCCATTTTTACAAATAAATTTTTCTAACAAATACTGAATTTCAGGAGAGTTGATACTAATAAGGCAGGGTACACTGGTAGAGAATTCAATTTTAGGTTTTACCAATTCATGTAGGTATGTAGTTTGGAAATTGGTAATTTATAGGACACTCAAAAAAATTATGGTCTAAAGTGTCCTCTGAACCACAATCACAATAAGGCAAATTGACTATGTGGAATCAGGCCAGATGGCTAAGACAACAAGTATGACCTAGAAGCATTCGAGATATGGAAGAGATGTATTTTTTTACGAATGGAAGTGTATTTATGAAACCAGGGCTTGACAGGAAGAGAAGGTTGAATTAATGAGTACTGGTAACCTTTTATCAGAGAAGATGATTTCCATTCAGAGGATTAAAATAGGGAATTAGTGTCTTACAGGAATATGTATACTACTTAATGGACAATGGACAATGGATTCCTTAGCAATAGAATCAATATTTTCATTTCCAACAATACCAAAGTGTCATGGGATCCAGGCCAAGACCACTAACACACTTGAGTCAGCGACATGGAATGCAGGAGGTCTCGGATAGAGCAGATTAGAGAGTCACTACTGGAATTGAGAAGGGATGCGCTTATTTTTTATAGTGAGCTAAGTGAACCTGAAAGGATGAGATCATTTCTAATGTTGAGTGATTTGACGAGTCGTAAAGCTTCTATGATACGAGAGCTATGCATTCAGCAGAGAAAATGGAACACTATTTGGGAGGTCTGCGTCGGAAACACAATTTCCTGTAAGGTGCATAGACACTGGCTCACAATGGGAGTCCGAACTGAGTTTGGAATGAACTGTGAAAATTTTTGTATAATTTGGCCAGTTTTTTTCATTAATTTTGCTGAATTCTGCATTACTGGATTGAGCTGAGTTTTTTTATATTTTTTTACATATTCCTATAGATTGGTGCACCTTTGGATAGAAAGTAAGACTTTCATATGGATATGAATATAAGAGGAGAGATTCATTGCGATAGAAGTTTGTGGATGCATTCAGGAAAGAGTTGAAATAGGAAAAAATTGAAAGAGGAAAGAGTTGTTGATATTAAACATATAATGCTGCCCCTCTTTCTTACACACTATATGTCAACAGTCAAAATGGGACAAACGGTGAACGTATGTCTACGTCTACACCCCTCCAAAGGAAAAATACAATAATTATAATAAATTTCCGTCACACGTATAAAGAAAATGAAACGCGATTCCCGAAAGTAAGTCGAAAAGTAAGAAAATCGCATAAATTATAAATCCGTAAACAACGCCATCTCTGATACTGACAAAAACAAAACGCGGACAGTTACGCATCAATAATTGCATCATTGTGTAATTTTTAACAAAATAAAAAATCTTAATTTATATTAGAATAAGTTAACAATAATAATCTAAACGAAAATATGAAAGAGAACAAGACACCGAAAAACAGAAAAAGACAATGGTCGCAACTGGGACTCGAACCCAGACCTCTCCGTCTAACCGGGACGTAAACGGAAATTAAACTTAATTTAATTCAGCTAATAAGTTAACACAACAGTTAATAATTCTGATGCGGAACGAAGTTCGCCGGGTCAGCTAGTTATGAATAAAAATTAAAACAATCAAGCAGAAACTCTTGTAAAACCTCAAAATTTCTCGCAGTGTTAGGCTCTGCTGTAAAGAAACTTCCAAACCGTTCAAAATCTAAGAAATGACACATTTTTTAATTTAAAAAAAAATTTATTTGTTTAATTTTATTAGGTTTGTGAACAGTAATTACCATCAAAGCGTTTACAAATACATTTACACTGAACATGGTTGATACTATCACTAATTAAAGACAAACACAACATTGATAACATAATACTTACGTATACCTACGTTACATTCATATATATTCACACATACCATACATTACATAATAGAATAATAAGTTTATATAACAACATAAATAAAAATAAATACAAGGAGCTTTAGAAGATGATTAGAGATGATTTGAAGGTGGCCAATGATGACATTGTCAAATTAATGGAATGTTTTTTATAAGTCTCATTAAAATTACAGCACATTCTCGATAAAGCTGAGTCTTGCATACTCTAATACGTTGCGGGTGAAGGAATTGTACAGCGTTAATTTTGATTTGGGATTTTGAAAATGTTTACTATTTCTTTTGATAAATCCTAGCATTTTCAGGGATCTATAAATAATGTTGTTGATATGTGGTGTGAAAGTGAGTTTTTTTTATCAAATAATACGCCACTTCCCGAATGGTTGCGACTTCCTGGAGTTTAGTACCGTCGATAAAATATTGAGTTGGAATAGAGTTGTGTTTACGTGTAAAAGTTATGTGAACATATTTTAAAGTATTCAGAAACATTTTATTGTCGTTGCACCATTTTGAAACACTGTCAATATCATTTTGGAGAAATATTAAATTTAGTAATGTGTGGATAATTTTTAATATCTTACAATCGTCGGCAAATTATTACTGCCTCAACACAGGCTAGCCTAGTGAGGCGGATTACGAAAAACCTAAATTTATAACTATTTTCTATTCTTTAAACCTACTGTTCATATGTGTATTATTTTCTGTTGTTAATCTTTTTTACTTATATAAACCATTGTAAATATTAACACTGAATATGTACGTTTATTTTTTTTTGTTATAAACATTGCAAATTTTGTTTAATAAAGATTTTGATTTAATTATATATTATTATTATTATTATTATTAAACAACAAAATTTCAGAATCCGAAATAACATCGCACAAGTAATTTATAAAAACAAGGAACAAGTCTTACACATTCGATAGATATTAATGGTTTTCCCGATAAAAGCTCATTCAGAACAGAAACGCTTTCATAAAGTTTTATGACTTTATTGAAACGAATATGACCATTGCAATCCCATCTTCGTCTCACTTCCATTCCCTTATTGTATTTCCTCGCAATATTCCGCAATGGTGAAGAAGCAATAAAAATGTTTTATTTTCGAGTACAATAAAAATATAGGTCGGCGTGATTTTTTGTGCAGAAATTTATCCGGCTAAATCTTGCTAAGTGATTTTTTCTAGTGTAGATTATTTTTGTTAAAAAAACATATCTGAAACTATTATTATTTTTATGTGTTATAAGAATTTTAACTGCCTTGAACACTGGAACAAGGGAGTTTTTTTAGATAAAATTGTGAGGCTGAGAAAGTGGGAGCGGAAATGCCATGGATAATGTATGGTTGGAATGAACCTGGCTATTAAAATCATTTATTTATTTATTTCTATGCTTGTTCATCCATTTGACAAGTATATGATAAGTTCTAGTAATATAAAAAGGTGCCTAATATAAAACATGGTAGGTAGTAAGCATAGCGTAATGTATATAGACTCTCAAGAATACTGTGGTTCTCATCTATGGCGGCAGTATTGTACTTATACTTATTAGGTTAGTAGATGGGTTGAGAAAATATCACAACATTATATAGAAACAGTGTAGTACATTGCAGTGAAAAGAGTAGATACAAATGCACTTAAGGATAATGAATTGTCCTTAACCTTAAAATTAACGACCACTATAACACGGGCATCAGCCTAGCATGGTGGTCGAAAAATCCACTTACAATGTAAATAATTTTTGCAATGAATAAAAAAAAAAAAGTTTTTCATCCAGGAGAATGCAGCTAACGTAAGAGTCGTAATAATTTTTTAGGTTAATTACAAATCCTTATTCTTAAGGAGGGGTCTTCCGCCTAGTAACTTAAGGCGCCGCAACTCGAATTTCTACCAATTTCTTACATATCTCCCTTAAACATTTGAAGTTTTTAAGCTCTTAAAAAAATATATGTTATTTTTGAAGATAATGTCTAGATGCTACCCAAGCCGAAATGCAAATTATATGAAATTCCCTCGATGGAAAAAAATCGCAAAGTATGCTCCAAAAATTATTAAAAATAAATCGGTTTCTATTATCTTATAAATTATATTTGTGGAAAAATTCACAATCTTTCTTTAAATGATACTTAAGATGCTCCCCAAGAGATTTTTGCTCTATTCTAAACGAGTCGTGTTTTATTAAACATTTTTTCAATTTTCGCATCGATTTTCGCGCTGTAAATGTTAGCACACTCCTCTAACATTCGTAATTTCGTATCTCTCCATCTTCTTCTTTTCGAGCCCGGTTGTGGAGCCTTAACACAGGTAAAGCCATTTTTCAAGCTACATTATTTGGATTTTCTAATATTCTCTCGCCAGGGCGATACCAACATTATACTTCAGTTTGTAATGAGGTGTATATTTACTATACTTTCATTCTACGTGCGAAAAACCCAACATATTTAGGGCTGAAGGAAGTGAGGAGGAAAAGTGTCGTAACTCTGAATAGATAGGAACAATGAACAATGATGGTATATTTATTAGGCGGTAGGAATTATTCTGGGCCCCGACCTTGAGGCTGCAATAGCATTTATTAAAGTTTCAATCCCTGCATTACGGGATGGTCCGACGCTCTGTAGGGAACTCGCTTGCACAGCGCGGGTGTAAACTGTGCGACCTAAAGTTTAAGTTTAGACTTACGGATTTCAATACTTCGTTTATGTGAAAGCACTATGAAAGACAGCTATGCGCCATCTATAGGTAAACTCATAGACTTATGTCCATGATAGCTATGTGTCTAGGATAACAAGGAAGGTTGGAAAGAACTTAACCATTCAGCCGACCGATTCTCTTTTTTTTTGTGAGATCGAGATAGATCTCGGGCGAGATCACCGGTCAGATTCGTATGATTTTCTAAGGCTGTTAAGTGAATAAATAATCATGCATACTTGCATGAATTCGTGTTTAAAACGAACTAAACTAAAATACGTGACCGCTCATAGCTGAAATTATGACATCAGCCCATAGAAAAAGCAAATAACAGCCAAAGAAAATCACACCAATCTGACAGGAGATCTCGCCTCAGATCTATCTCGATCTTTCAAAACATAGAGAATCTAAATATAGCTACAACCATATCAAGATATGAAACTCGAATAATGGTCTCTAATCTGGAAGATACCGAGAGTTTTTCCCACTACGTAAACTAAGTAATTTTTAATTCCTTGAAAAAAATGAATTAAATTTGTGAATTTGAACCCGGAACTTTTAGTTTCCGAATCAAAGAGTTTAGTTTCTGAGTATGAGAACTTACCTCTCTGCCACGGAGGCAGCAAACTTGGTTAAAATTATACATATTATATTTTTAAGATAATCTTCATATTAATCTTCGTCCGTATTTATTTAAGGATACCGCAGAGCAGACGCCCTGAAAAGGATACCAGGAAAGATTAAAGCGTATTTATGACAGCGATTTTCCTAGTTTCTCCGGGGGACTTTATACACGGAATATTATATGCTATGCAGTACATATTTCCGTATAGGTTCTTAGTAACAGAAAATGTATTCATTTATTTAACCTCGACAAAATAATCTGACGTTATAAAATACTCCCGCTTGACGTTTAATTTCGTATAAATTCGCTGTTTTTAAACGTGCTTCAAAATAAAGTACTGTTTTCGAAAGCAGATAAAATGCTCTTTCAGTAATATACGCAAATGGACATATCGATCTTCCCGTTGATTAGTCAGACATCTCCAACTACTAGGTTTTGAGATAAAGATGAAAACAATATTCTAATGCTAGCAATAAATCCAATATTATTTACACGTGTCTGTTTTCACATAATAATATTTGACTAATATATCGCCCATTTCCAAAAAAATTAGGTCCGCATCCTCACATATCAAACATGAAGCTATAAAATAACACTGGGTAGTATAAAGGTCCCATCCCGGCAGTAGTAACCCACAAAACATAATTTTTTTGTTTATTTCACAACAAATTTTTCTGCAATATAATTGATTTGATGGTATTTATGAGTAATCTGAGTATTCTACCAGATAGAGGATACCCTTTAACATACAACTGCATACCTAATTAACTCAAATTTTTGAATTTTCGGATATGTCTCGCAAATCAACTGCAAGATCAATGTGCAAATAAAAATATTTAAAAAAAAATGAATTCAAACGTAGATTAAGTTTTTAAAGTCATTTACCGATTTACACTGTGGTTACCACTTTACAAGAAACTAAAAAATATCTTTAATCAAACAAAGGTTATTATAAAAATTACTGTCACTTCACTTTTTAGGTTTTTTATAGAACAATACTTATTTAAAAAAATTGCAAACCTTCACTTGTAATTTTAAAATGCAAAAAATGTTGTTTCATAGAATTATTTAAAAATTTTCAGTAGCGTCAATGGTAAATACAAAAACGTAATGTTCTAACTTTATAACATAATTTAAACTATATATCTCACCGTTTTACAAAAAGAGATAGAATGACTTTTACTATTTCGTGTCAGACTGGGAAAAAATATCTCCCAAAAAGACACTATCAAAATTTTTTACCTTTGTGAAAGAGGACAATTCGTTTGATAGATTTTCCTACTCGGCAGTAATATTTTCCTACTACAATACGCGTGGTAGCCTATTCTTACCTTAATATTATTCTACCGGTATTTCAGTGGTGTTTGATTCAAAGAAGTGTCGTTATTAATCCATCTGCAAATCGCAACCAGGAAATAAGTAATACCAATACTAATTTAACATTGTTTATGAGTATTTTGGTACAAGCATTTTGTATGCGGCTAGAAAAATTACGATAAATGAAGTAATGATCGGGTTATCCATTAATCTCACTATTATAATAAAATCAATGAGGGTGCCATTATTTAAGGTTATTTTCGTAATTATTATTGTACTTGTGTTATAGAATATAGAAGCAATCACGCTGTCTTGATCGGTAACAATAATTATATTACGGAAGAGTACAAGGTGAAACAGCACTACCCAAACGATTTTAACCAGCGATTCCTGAACATATTTGGAGCAAAGAGATATACACAATTTGGAGGTAAAAAGTAGATGTCGTTTTGCTGTTCGATGATTTTTTCTTCCATTAAAAATAAAATATATTTTAATCAGACGTCACCACTGATCACACTCCTAGTCGTCACGACGGGATTACACGATACGCGCGCTATTTCGTGTGTTTCCGTGCTGCTGTTCCCGACTATTCAGTTGCGATGGAAAATATTTTAATTGAAAAAAAAGCATCGGACAGAAAAATGCCACGTTCAAGTTTTACTCCAAATATGCTAAGGAATCGCTTGTTAAAATTCTTAGGGTACATGCTGTTACATCCTGTATAATATTTCCTCCAAGATGAGAAAAGTAAGTGAGGGTTATGAAAAGATAACAGAAACAAGGTAGATGGAACATGAATCATAATTAGTATGAAACCTGGCACAAAATGCTTGTTGCCATTATTACTTACATTACTGCAAATTGCATCTACGCACGGCGGCTTCGTTTTTAAGTACACATGTAAAAATTAAAATTTAACACTGGCTCCGTCGCGCGTCGCTCTTATAGTCCGTGCAGATTGTGTATAGCTTGGTGACAATCGGCACGCTTCCATGCCATATTTTTAATATCTATGGTCGTAGAGGACGTAGAGTTTATTGTACACTGATAAAAATTAATAACACCTACGGTATTCAATGCCCAAAAGCACATCTCTGAAGTAACTTCTGGCCAGGTTCTCTGGAATGGGCTCTGAGTTTGGCTGCATCACAGGACCTCGTTCTACCAACTCGAAAACCAGGTACAGATGATCTTCCAGAGGGTCGTCCAACACCTGAGAAAAAAAAAGAATTTTAATCAGGTGATTGCCATAAAAGAAATCACTGCAAAAAGGCACCTATTTATTATGATCTTAACCTTAACCTCACAGGATAATTGGTTTGCTATTAGGAACAACTTATATATGTCTCATAGAAATCGTTGGATGAATAAATAAAACTGTGATATAAATGGTGTAAGAAAGAGCAAAACCCACGCTTTATATTGAAATCAAAAAATTAAACACAAAATAAACTCATTAAGGAACCAAAGTTTCCGACCGCAATTAAAAAAAAAATTATATTAAGGAATTTTTCATTAAATATTTTTTAGATAAAACGTTAAAAAGTGAGTAAACAATAGCGTTCATAATACATTTGTCTAATTACAAAATGTGTGTTCTTTTATTTTTTTCGTTATCAGTGATTTTTGTTAAAAAAAACGTATGGTGAGTAATTTTTAAAACTTTTTTATGCTTGCATAAAAAAAATTATATAACAGAAATAATATGTTTTTAAAATAATAAAATTTGATACGGTATTTTATCACCTTTCAAAATCAGTTATATTTTTTGGATACGTTTAAAAATATTTAATTTATTTGGATTTTATTAGCGAAATATGTTGACCTACTGATGTAATACGCTCGAGACCTAAGGGGTTAAATGTAATATAAAAAAAATAATGCAATGAGTACGAAAACACACTTTATTTAATCTCTTACCTAATATTTATAATAATGTATTATCTTTTAGTTGTTGTAAGATTACCGTTTAATTTCTAGATACACAATATAATAGTTTAATGGAGATATCTATAATTGGTTTCTCAGTTAGGTAAATTATACGCGTATAAATTAATCAAATTGTAAACCGTCGATTTCCCTAAAATATGAAAAAGTATAATTATATCAGAAACAACAAAGAAAATAAATCGCAAACAATCATTTATTCATAGTTCACAAGTCCCAAACATAAATCAATAGCCATATTCAATATTCAACATGAAAACTGAATTTGTATCGCCGATCAAATTAAAAATACATTCATCAACACACGTGAACCGAGCTTTATTCATCGACGTCAAAAATTTAAAAGCTCCGAATAAATTTACACATTCATTCCGTTGAGTGACAATGCATTTAATTTTTTTATTATTCATGTTGCACAATTTTATGCGAAATTTGAAAAATTCGTGCAGTTCGTAGGTTATTGTTATAGCTGAGGACTAATGACGTTAAACAAAGGTCTGTTTATACCAAGAATACAAAGGTATTCTTTGAGATAAAAGCTCTTCTATTCTGGAATTGCATGGAATGTTGCTAGTCTTTACAGAAAAATACCTGAAAATATAAATGGAATGTTTTAAGTGAAATTTTTGCTAAAATGTCTACCTAAGAAAAATGCTTCCGAGGATCGCAATAGATCGCCGTACTCTACAAAAAAGAATAAAATAGAGGAATGATTACATAATATTTATATTAAATTATCTGACTAGACGAACTTCGTACCGCCTCAGAATCAATAACTGTTGTGTTAACTTATTAGCTGAATTAAATTCAGTTTTTAAATTAAGTTAAAAATTACACAATGAAGCAATTATCGATGCGCAATCAGAGATGGCGTGGTGTACGGATTTATATTGTTTGTGATTTTATTACCTTTCCACTAACTTACGGGAATTGTGTTTCATTTTCTATATACGTGTGAGGGAGATTTATTATAATTATTGCATTTCCCTTTGGAAAAGTGCAGACATACGTTCACCGTTTGTCTCATTTACGACTATTAACATTTAGTGTGCAAGAAAGAGGGGCCGCATCATACGTTTAAGAAAAAAATAACAGCGATTTGACATTTGACGTTTTTGCATTTTAGAATTTTTAATATATATCACAATATTGCTGCAGTTCTTTCAAAAGATGAGAATTCGTTCCATACAAAATGTATGAGGAAAAGAATTTTCTTAATAATTTTTGATTCGTGAATTTTTCCGATGTTTTTTTAGTTATTATGCTATTTAGGGCGGAGACAAATCCAACAAATCAAAGATCATAAAAATCGGATAAATGGTGGAACAATTGGTCATTAAATGGTGTAACTAACCCGATTTGGTTTTATATATTAAGATATTTCTATCTTTGAAACTGATAATTCTTGGTGGAATTCCATTATAATCTTAGTAATATTATAAACGCGAAAATGTATATGGATGTATGTGTGTTTGTTACTATTTCACGCAAAAACTACTGAATCGATTTTAATGAAACTTTACAATAATATAGCACATACATCAGAATAGCATATAGGCTATAATTTATAAAGCTACCTAGGAAGGGGACGCGGGAGAGGAATGGGGACGCACGGGAAAGGTGATTTAAGGAAAACAATGTATTTCTTTGAATATGGCACTGAAACGCGTGCCGGGACCCAGCTAGTGATATAATAAAACAAATATGAAACTTATTTCCACCTTAATTTATTTGACCATTACCGGTTTCAGCTTGTTAAAGCCATCTTCAGACTGGTATAAATTATTCTTAATCTACAGTTTATATACCCCCAATGTATATATAAACCGTAGATTAAGAATAATTTGTGCCAGTATGAAGACGGCTTTAACAAGCTGAAACCGGTTACGGTCAAATAAATTAAAGTGGGCATAAGTTTTATATTTGTTTTATTATATCATTATATTAAATAGTATTCACAGTTTTACAGTAGCTCCAGTCTGTGTCATTTAAGGGGATGCTGTGTGGAGGGTCTTGAAGGAAGGGGAAAGAGGAATTTTCGGGAAGAAAAAAGGTATGAGGGCATAGGCGTAGGCACGATGGGGCGTTTGCCCCACCCTAAATCAAAAACTGGCAATGCCTTGTATGAGGGGTTGGTAGGAATCAAATGGTCAGTGAGTCCATTAGTGACGGACGTATGAATCCATCCCTCCAACTGTGGTTCAAGAGGATGGGTCGAGAGAGTCGGGCTGGAGAGATCAAAATTCCTTCCTCGGCCAGACTCTCTCTATCCGGTTCGCCACGTAGAATGTGGGTAGACTCATCGCCGCCAAGACCAAGGCAAACCTCACCCCATGGACCCAAGCACCCCTGCTAGAACTAAAGGAGCGATCTATTGCAGAGATGTTGGCTGTCCAATAAATGGTTCCCGGGGCGGCGGTACCCATATACGATATTTCAAATATATATTTAGATTTTATTGAAATAATATCTTAATTTATCATCCCAATCTCTCTTTGCATATTACGCAATCAAATCTTTAAGTGTTAGACTCCCAGTTCTTTACTTTGATGTTGTGAAAACATAAAAAACTAATCTATATGGTTATTTAACTGGTTATGTCTAAATGACGTAACAAAGGTCTTCTTGCAACAGGGATGAAAACCTCTAATTCAAAAAATACAAAGACTCCATTTCCTCTGCGCCAGAGTGTTCATATTGTTAGCTCTAATAACTTTATTGTTCTGCATAACTAGCTAAAGCGCATTTTCTATCAGAGAACAGAGAAAAATCATCAAAGAGCTACGATTTTATTGTTTCTGAAATTGAATACAAACGAAAAGGAATAAAATGCTTTGAAAAGTACTTTGAAATGTTTGAGAGTAAATAACATTATTGTTCCTTTTGCGTTTGAATAGATGTACATAGGTATAACTTAGTAGAGTTTTTTTAAACTTAAAACATGTGAATATATTTATTAATATTTTATATTTAAAATCTCCAACACGAACACACATGAATATCCCAACAATGTTTGAAAATCTCCTACTACCACCACACTAAGCGGAAAATGTTGCTTGTGTCGTTATGGAGGACCAAGGATATTTGGGATATTTTTATAAGGATATTAGGCGAATTACCGAATAAAATATAAACATTTTTATTTTTTTATTAGAATAACTCTCTTTTTAAATTGCTTTTGAAGGTGGTTACCATCAATGAAATACACAATTGAAGAAGATAATACTAACATATCTAAACGATCTACCACTTCAAGAATTTTCAAATACAATTAATAATGATCTTAGTTAAAGGAAATATGTTCTCGTATTATTTATTGATAATTCAAAGGCCTTTGACACAATTGATCATGATAAATTACTAGAAACTCTTCAAGCAATTGGATTTACAGGAAACCTAAACAAATGATTTGTTAATTACTTTGAAAATAGAAAGATTTGTGTAAACATTTTAGATCATTAAAGTGAAAAATATAACGTTTTCGCAGGCGTCCCACAAGGGTCCATACTAGGCCATAAATATATAACATAAATTCTCATGTGAAATAACTAATGCAGTGTCGTCAACATAAACATAATGTTTTACGTGAGAGAAAATCAATTTCATTGCAGTAACATATATAACTTAACTAATATATATATAATATAATTTAACTTGTATATTATAAATGTTACTGCAATGAAATTGATTTTCTCTCACGTAAAACATTATGTTTATGTTGACGACACTGCATTAGTTATTTCACATGAGAATTTATTAATTGCAAGTACTTTACTGCAAATAGACTTTGTCACTCTTCAAAAATGGTCACATGATGTAGGTTTAATAATCAATGCTAAAAAAACGAAGCTTTGCACATCAGATCTCCTCATGCCAACATCACCATAACTCCTTAAATTGTTTCTCATGATTTTAATTGCATCCATAATTCTGTAATACAACCATGCAAATGTAAAAATATTGAACTAGTTTCTACATACGTATATCTAGGCTTAACTATTGATTGTAATTTAGAGCTTAGAGCTACAGTGAGCAAACTTTATAGACTGAAGTTTTTTGTTCCACTAAATACCCTTAGATTAATATCGACCGGTCAGTGGTTGAGTGGGCATAGCGCTTGGGTCCCACCCGGGCGTCGCATGTTCAATTCCTCGGCTGGCTAAGTCCTCCATCACAACACAAGCAAAATTTTCTGCTTTCTGTGGTGGTAGTAGGAGATTTTCAAACATTGTTGGGTTATTCGTAACCCGGGAATGTTTGTCTTTCTTTTTTAAAAAAAAAAAAAAAGATATATCAGTCATTGGCGGAATCACTAATAATTTATGGAATAACCACATGGGGACATTCAACAAAAACAAACCTTCTTTCAGTGCAAAACGTACAATATTCTTCGGTAAAATTATTATTGAAAAAAACTGAATACGAACCAAGACACGATGTACCAAAATCGTTACTATACAACTCAGTACATTTATTATCTGTTCATACTATATTGTGGCTTAAAATTGCGAGTCAGCATACATCTCAATCCGAATATAATAAACTAGTAGTTCATGTTTATAATACATGACTAGCTGCAAACGATGGACTTGTAATTACCAGATACTTAAATAAATACGGACAAAGAACTCTAGAATACCTTGTTCCAAAAATTTACAACTTGTTACCCAACACAATAAAAAGCTGTGAAATGAGTTTCATAAGAAAATGTATGCTAAAGAAATGGTTAAGTAAAAGAATTTTTTAGTACTAATCTTTGTTTTTCCGCTTTTTCGTTTTAATTTTTTTTTCCATTATTATTATCTCTTTTCTTTTATTTTTCTTTCTTTCCATCATTTTCTCTATTCTGTATTTCCTATAGATTTTAAAAACAATTTTTTTTTAATATATGTTTTTTTATGTATATATGTAATGTAATAATGTGTATATTTTATGTACCTGCCTCAATTTAAAAAAAAAGTAAATGTCAAAAGAACCCGTTGACAAACTGATATCAATCAGTTTAACGAGACTTAATTTAAAAAATGTAAAAAATTGTAAATATATAATAAAGGAATTTATTAATAAAAAAAATAATATGAAAAAGAACAAGACACAGAAAAATAAAAAATGCTAACGGTCGCAACTGGGACCCGTTTTGAGGAATCTCTCGACTTTCTGCGACGAACTCCTTAACCAATTCGGTCACCAATAAAGGTAGCTGCGAAAAATATGTGAAAAAATAGTCGAAGATAATATTGTTAACTAGCTTTTGCCCCCGGCTTCGCTCGCATATTCGCCCCCCCCCTCCACTCCACCCCCCCCCCCCCTCCGCCCCCCCCTCACCACCCCCCCTCCCTTACCTCCCCCCTCCCCTTCCCCCAATCAATCAACAATCAAATGCGAGCCGTTTCGCATTCATAATAGTAGGTCAAAATGTAGATTAGTACCTATTTTATATTTGATACTCGTATTAGAATACTCGTATTTGAATTTTTGCTGTCAAAAAAACTCCACAGTAACCTAAACAAATAACAAAATGACAGCCCACGTTAAACATTTACTTAGCAACACGCTTTGCCAATAAACGTTTAATAAATAATTTCATAGAAAGCTTTAGTTCAGATGCAAAACTCAAGGATTTGATTCAATTCTAATTTGTCGTAGCACAGCGTAGCTCACGTAGCTCGTAGCATCTCAGTATCGTAGCGCCGTATCATCAAATTACCAGTTGGTGCAAACCCGATGAACTCGCTGAACGCGCCCATTACGTTTACCTGGATGGACTTGTTGCTAATCGGGTGATTGAAGCAATCCAGGGCCTCATTACTGGGGTGAAGTCTGCTTTATTTGATCTGAAAAGGAACCCGCAGCTAGTCACGCTACTTAATTTTCAGGAACCTGAGTTCTGCCTCGAGTGAGTTTCTCTGTTGCGAAGGTTAAAAGCGTGTGAACTCGAGTAAATTATAATATGAACATACCCTTCAATATAAATAGATTGTTTATATAATACGCGATTAATTTTGATATAATTAGGTCATCACCGCTGCGCATTTACCGTAATTTCACAAGCTTTTCGGCCATATTAACATTTTATACGGCTTGTATCTATGGTACTATCGGTATTTTCCGGAAATTCAAATAGTTACATATGTCCTGCATCATACACTAATTCGCTGTTGTTGGTTGTTTCACCCGCTAAATAAAATATTTAAAAAATTGCGGTAAAACATATTCAATGCTTTCTGTTGTGCTTTACAAAGGGTTTACCGGACATCTGTTTCTTCAAAGTTTTGATTCAGCCACTTAAAGTATAAGATTTTTCGTTCATATTCTTAAAAACACAAAATTTCATGGTTTATTTATTTTTATTTATTTATTTATTATTACATTTATTACATACAAGATATAACAATATAAAAGGAAGCTTTGTCTGCCCAACTAGGAAGGTTTCCCGTTTTAGGACAGTCAACTTGGCAGGTTGCGTGTACATAATTTCACATTAATGGATTCAATAATAAATAACAATAATGGTACATATTGGGGGAGTTACTTAGATATTAGGTACAATATCGGATATAAGTTGTGTTATTCTAGGTATACAGTAGTAATAAACAATAAAATCCAGATAGGTACATGTAAAATATAAAGTAGAATTAAAATATAACATATAAATGTAAATGTTTAACTTTAGGTGTTTCAAAAAATTCACCTTGGCAGCGCAGCGCTTTTTTCTTTCTAATGTATGTTTTTTTAGACTAAATTTTCTTTAACTTTCAGAACGATACTGAAAAGTTTTCTAAATTTGCAAATAGGTTTTTTTTATTTCTGTTAAATGAACATAGTTAACATAACCAATAATAAACGTAAATTATATTAAGTTAAGTAACAATAACATTTTTAAATCGTTGAAAAATATCTTTGTCGGAGAAAAAGTTATTTAATAACGGAATCATTTTTCCGAGCGGATTTACCGATGGTAGTTTAGTTCTACATCTCGGAGCAACAAAAGTTCAGTGCCTGCGCGCACTTGTGAAGTTGTCGAGAACATAAAACTCAATTTTTTATACAATATCGGGAATATAGATACCTATTACCGTTCAGAATATTATGTACTGTAATCAGCAAAGCAGTTTTACTTTTATTGGCGAGGCTATTCATACCCAGCATACCGGATAGAAAGGCTGATGGGTATAACCAGGGATAATACTCGAAGTCTCTAAGATATTGTTTAATATTTCAGAATTATAAAAATTGAAGTCATTTATTAATTTTTCCAAGGTTTGGCCTTGGAAAAATTAAATTGTCGCTGACGGCACTTTCTTTAATGCATCATATAATTGTTTCATTAAAAAATTTCTTTTTCAAATGTACATATAAGTTTTCGATGTCACCAACTGTAAATTTAACACTGTTGAGCTGAGGAATACTACCCCCTGCCACTCGCGATCAAATTAAAAATGGTTAAATTGGATGAAAAGTTATAAAGCTAAAAATTTTAATCATCACTGCTCTAATTAACATGACACATTTATAAGAAGTATGAAATTTAATTTAACTTATCAAATTATAAGCGTTATGAAAAATAAAAAGAATCATTTTTTTATTAGAAAACTCTCTTTCATAATAAATTTTTATGGTTATTCCCATCAATGTAACTTATCATTTAAGAATATACTTAATACTAACAAATCTAAAGAAAATATGAAAATGATCAACAGGCAAAAATATAAATAAAACAGAGTGTGCAATTCACACGTGGTATAAGTGAAACCTTCAGAAAACTAAAGTAGACAAGAGTGGGTAGGTTACGAAGCACCGCACAGAGGAGAACGATTGTACTATCACATTCTCTCGCAAGCTATAGTTTAGATTTGTCAGTAAAGCAAACATTGACACTCACATGTACCAAACTACACATTGTAGGTACACATCTTCCCTAGGAAGAAGGATGAAGAATAATACACATCAATACCCCAAAAGTACATAAAACAACCTAATATTAAAATGTGGTAACTTTCGTGTCGTGAATGTCGATTATTCAATCTAAACAAATTAACAACTCATCACATCTTATCAAAGACAACTCCATTATCTCAAATTCTTGACCAAACAACCAAACTCTAGGTCCTTGTTCTGGGAAGCCAGATAAATAAATTACGAATCGAGCCGACTCGGGGGTCGGGAATTAGGCCAGAATTTGCATTTTCGAGCAGGGCAAACAGAGGGATCTTTCGCAAAAGTTTAACTTGTGATGCGTCGCCAGATTCACATCTAATATTTACTTTGAACGTGCCAGAGGGGAATTTATAAATTCAAGACCTTTATGAAAAGCCAGAAGTATTATTTATTGAGCAACATTCGGAATAGTATACGTTTTGAAAAGGACACTAGCTGAACCACATAGTACTAATAAAGGCGTTCCACAGGGTTCTGTCTTAGGTCCATTGTTGTATATTATATACATGAACGATATTAAGAAAGTGTTTAAGCATTTTGCTGATTACGTGTACATCAAAATAAAAATTTCAAAAACAAACAAAAAAACAAAACAAAAGCTACCGTTTTGTAGTCATCACGAAGCGCGGTCTTCGCATTGCAGTTTGAATACCAGCAATCTGAACTTCTTCATATTTTAGGGATTTGTAGAAGAGATTAGATATCATAATATAATATATCCTTTTTTACTGTTTGAAATGCTTGCACATAAAATTGTCACACGTGTTTCTTTCAATTTGTTAAATAAGGAGATAATCTAAAATTAACAGGAACAGTATTTTGACATTGACATTGTTTTAGGGGTGTTTTAATCATCGAATTAGTTATGTTAAAAATGTCGGTGTTTTGTGTATTTGTTTGCTTAACTATTTTGGTGAGGAATATAATTATAATTTGTTTGTGTATGGTGACCTTGAAATAGGTCCTCTATGACCTGGGTGGCAAGTTGATACTCTTAGGTTGAAGAGTCATGTGTAATAAAAATTCATCAGATGATGATTTATTAGACAATAGACATTAAATACTCTATATTCAATTTTAAAATTGAGTTTAAGATATCGAATGAACGATGAACGAATAAATGTGTAAACCGTAAACTTCGCTTTTATGTATAACTAACTAAATTTATTTTTTAAATGTGTTTCTTAATTTATAATTTATAATTCCTCTTTACACATGTAAGTATTCGGATACTACGCTGGAGAGGATGGACAGCAAACTCAGCAGAAGGTTTAAATATATTTAATGGTGAAACAAATTAAATACGTGTAAAATGTAAAGTCGATAAGATTCAGTACAGCGTGTTCGCGAGGGAGCAAGTCGGTCGTGTCGGAGCGAGACGGTCGTGTCGGAGAGAGTCGGTCGTGTCGGAGAGAGTCGGTCGTGCCGGAGCGAGTGAGTGAGTGAGTAATCTTCCTCCGTTTATATAGGTGATGATCCCTTTGTTCTCGTTTCCATGGTGGGGGTAAAGCGTCTGGACCTCGAACCCGCAGGATCGCTGACGGTGTCATTTTATTTATTATTTTAGCACGAGTACAGTATTTCGTCTACCGGGTCATCATTGAATGAATATTTTGCAATGCCTTTGCCTGGTCAGCGGTTTTCGTCTCGGGTGTCATTGATCGATATTTAAATTCGTGTTTCGTAATGCATTGCTGTCTGATTGTTGATTCAGCTTTCTTCGCATTCCCGCTCGTGTTGATTTTATGGTTTTGAGGTCGGCATCCTGCAAGGGTATTTAGCTGCGGTGGCAAGCTGCTACAGGGTCCGCCCCCAGTGAGGTGGAGCCTCACGATTCGTTAGGGTTGCGTCGGTCCGCCACCGACCCTCAGTTCCTCCAATGCTTGACTTCTGTAATGCTTCCGACATCTCCTCCAAGTGTAGTATATGCCCGCCAGTAGCACTGCTACTGACAGTATGATGAGAGTCGTCCATTGCAATCGGTTTGCTTCCACATGGATGTCTCCTGTCTGGGCGATGATGACTTCTTCTTTGCTGATGCTTGTCCCATGATGAAGGTGTGCTGGTTGTCGACTGAAGTAATTTTTGATTTGTAGCTCCTTTTATAATACGATTGTTTTGAAATAATTTTATTAAAATTTTGCTGACGGAATCATCTTGTATATACCCTCCTTTTGAGGTTTTGTTTAAAACAGCTGTGTGCGTCATTTCGTTATCGCACGATTGTTTACGTTGCCGGTGTCGTAATGCTTGGTGAATAAACTTGCCATTGTGTCGTCGGTCAGCTGTTTTTATTATTATGTTTTGTTTCGGGTTTCGGTTACGCAATCGTATATTCATAACAATATTTCTGCATTGTATTTGATTTTAAACTTTGTTATTCTTTCCACGATAATATATTATGCTTGATATTTTTCGGGAAATCTGACGCTCCTTCCACTCCTTGTTATCCTTGAACTTGATTCTTGGTCCGTTATCTTTACCGCTGTGTTCTTATCTGGTACTGACACGGCTGATGGCGTTGTTGAAGGGATTGTAGTTGATTTTCCTTCCTCGATTACGTATGCTGGTTTGATTCGGTCTATGGTAACTGTTTTTTCTTTCCCTTTTATGAGAATGACGTATGTTCTCCCATTGCGTTTTATAACCTCGTATGGACCGCTATACGGTTGTTGTAGTGGTCCACGAATAGTGTCGTCTCGTAACAGAACGTGGGTGGTCGAATGAAGATCTTTGAATATGAAGGTTCGTCTACTGTTATGACGTGTTCCTTCTACCGGTCAGAGATTTTGCATTTGTTGACTTAGGATTTTCACAAAACCAGTTAAGGCATCCTTATCGGAAGATCTCGCGTTCAGGAATTCTCCTGAAAGGTGAAGCGGCTCTCCATATACAAGGTCTGCTGATATGCATTTCAAGTCTTCTCGCCAAGCAGCTCGTATTCCCATCAGCACGGTTGGTAATGTCTCTGTCCATCGGTTAGTCTGGTCGCATAGACTGTTCTTGATGTGACTGCGTAGTCAACTTGTTTTATGTAACAAGGACTGTAAATTCGAATGTCAATGTTGGATCGTTGTTGAATCTCCATAACTTGCGATGAAATGATGATGATGGGCCTGGGCATCTTTAGAGTAGGCTGGTTGCTGGATGCTGTCTATCGGTTGATGCGCAATTCGTGTTGATATTTCTCAAGTTACTATACGTTGTTACAATGAGAAAATCAGAAAATGCGGCTTAGTCGCCGGTTGCAAGTCTGGCGTCAGACTGCGGAACCGTTTACTACCTGCTATACGCGTAGAGCAGAGGCAGTTGAATGCTAGACGTAAGTTGTAGCAGTGTGGATGAGTAGACAGCGATCGGTGTTACAGGAGTTGTCCTCGACTGCGTAGGTACCGTTGTTGTGTAGGAGTCGTTCTCGACTACACGCCAGATAAAGATGGTTAGGATGCCCGTTGTTGTTGTCGTTGTCGATTTTGTTGTTGTTGTCGCGGTGATCATTGTTTAAACAGCAATGGAAATGGAGTGGTGATGACCAGCAGGTTTCGGAAGGTCTGGCGATTTCCATTCGCACCATGGTCTCGAACTCCTTCTTTGCGGCGTGGAATCTCTCTGGTGCGAGCCGTCTGGGTCTTCCGCTGACGGGAGTCCTGGAGTCGTTCGAATATGGTGTTTGGTTGCGTGCCGGGTCTCTCTCATCTGTCCATCGGGGCGAGTTAGGTCGGGTTAGTTAGGTCGAGTTAGTTACATCTCCGGGTCGTCTGGGCAGAACGGCGGGATCCTCACCGCCACTTAATTTCGGCAGCCACGTTTCCACTCGGTTTCGGCTGCTGCATTTTGGCGCTGTTTTTCGTTCGTTGCTGGTGCTGTCACTGGACCTCTCGTTGGCTTAATTGGTTGGTTCTGAAGGCGATGTTGCGTGTGTTCGTCGGAGGTCACCACTGTAAGTATTCGGATACTACGCTGGAGAGGATGGACAGCAAACTCAGCAGAAGGTTTAAATATATTTAATGGTGAAACAAATTAAATACGTGTAAAATGTAAAGTCGATAAGATTCAGTACAGCGTGTTCGCGAGGGAGCGAGTCGGTCGTGTCGGAGCGAGACGGTCGTGTCGGAGAGAGTCGGTCGTGCCGGAGCGAGTGAGTGAGTGAGTAATCTTCCTCCGTTTATATAGGTGATGATCCCTTTGTTCTCGTTTCCATGGTGGGGGTAAAGCGTCTGGACCTCGAACCCGCAGGATCGCTGACGGTGTCATTTTATTTATTATTTTAGCACGAGTACAGTATTTCGTCTACCGGGTCATCATTGAATGAATATTTTGCAATGCCTTTGCCTGGTCAGCGGTTTTCGTCTCGGGTGTCATTGATCGATATTTAAATTCGTGTTTCGTAATGCATTGCTGTCTGATTGTTGATTCAGCTTTCTTCGCATTCCCGCTCGTGTTGATTTTATGGTTTTGAGGTCGGCATCCTGCAAGGGTATTTAGCTGCGGTGGCAAGCTGCTACACACACGAGTGGTTACGCATGAAAAGGTAAATAAGTTGAAGTTATTTGCCGATATTTTATAAATGCCACTTCTATAGTATAAAGCTGTGCTTAATAAATGCTTCTTCAGTTCAAATTTTAAAGAGATCACCGTGAAACAGGTTTTCTGTTTTGGTTTCTTCTTCATTGATTTAATTTACCTTGTACTAATGTTTATTGTATTATTTTGTTTACTGTCCGGGGGTAGAGAGCAAAAAATTCGAGAGGAAATCCTGCACAGTGGTGGTAGAAGAAAAAAAAAAATAAAAAACTTTTTCGAATTCGAAATTTCAATGTTTTTTTCCAAACAAACAATATAAGTTTTTCAGCCGAAAACTTATATTGTTTGTTGGAATTTCGAAAAAAGTTAAACTTCTTTTTAACTTGTACTATAATGTAGAATCACCTCCCGAAGTTTGCGCACCTTACCCCCGGAAACCTTGAATAGGTAATCAATCTTAAAATTTCTCTTTTCTTTCTATATTGTACATTGACTGTCAATAACGTTCATGTATGTAAATGGTACTTGTGCAGTTAATTCTAAATTGTACATAAGTAAATAAATAATCTGAAACACATAATCATAGTGTTATTATTTAACTTGTAAATATTGATAAATAAATGATAAAAAGTAAACAAGGTGAAGAGATGTGGCCCATCCAAGTCGAGAACCGCGAATGCCTTTGATTTTTAATAACAGCATACAGGGAGGTTGTACACTAGTGGTGTTAGAGATGCTACGAGTAGTGTATTGTAAATACCTATTTGTTCGGTGTTTTTGTTTTGTTGCTAAGAGGGGCGATACGATCCACCTAGAGTATTTCTTTCCGAGGTTTTCTATTTCAGATTCTTTCTAGGAAACACTCCGGAGGGAGTGTCTGAAAAATATGTCTAAGTTCAGGATATTCCCGTTTGGAGTAAGTTAAGTTACAGCCTGAGAATTGTATGTGAAGGATTCCCATGTTCTTCTAAGCAATTTTTGCAAAAGAAATATATTATATTACTAGCTGAATCCCGGCATGCGTTGCAAGGCTACATTCAAAGAAATACATCGTTTTTCCCTGAATCACCTTTCTCGTGCGTTCCCGTTTCCCTCCCGCGCCCCCTTCCGAGCTAGCTTTATAAATTATAGCCTATATTTTATTCTAATGTATAAGCTTTATTATTGTAAATTTTTATTAAAAACAATTCAGTAGTATTTGCGTGAAAGAGTAACAAACATACAAATGTACATCCATACAAACTTTCGCGTTTATAATATTAGTAGGATTATAATGGAATTCCATCAAGAATTATCAGTTTCAAAGATAGAAATATTTTTAAAAAAATGATGTAATTATTCCTCTGTTTTATTCTATTTTGTAGAGTACGGCGATCTATTGAGATCCTCGAAAGCATTTTTCTTAGATAGACATTTTAGCAAAAATTTCACTAAAAAAATTCAATTTATAATTTCAGGTATTTTTCTGTAAAGACTTGCAACACTGGTGCTGTTCTATAATAGTAGAGTTCCATCGGTATTCCAGAATCCATTCGATAGTTTTTGCGTGAAAGAGTAACAAATACACATACATCCATACAAATTTTCGCGTTTATAATATTAGTAAGACATATATTAAAATCCATTGTAATATTTACGATCTAGTAATCACCAGAACCTCAAACTTCTTTGGAAGATACCCAACTCATCTTAGATTGTGTAAATATTCGAAACTAAGAGATCTAATTATATGGTAAGGTAAATGGTACTAAAATAGATAAATTATGTGACATACAAAATCATCAAAGTAGAAGTTGATAAAAATCACTTCATAATCGCTTACAAACAAACCGAAGAATACTCAAGGACTAATAAAGCTTATCGCCTAACTGAACTTTCTGAAGATTTGCTTGACATTTCCCTTTACTTTTATCCGGGAACGAGGATAATAAAAATCTATATATTCTCTTGTAATTTAATTGTAGGCGCTTTCCACCCCAATCTCTTATGCAGAGTAAGCCCTGTTCACAGTGTTCACTGATTAATAATATAACCACCCTTTAGGATCGATGCTTCCCCCTGCTACCCTCCCAACTGTGAATTTTCCTGTTGAGTTAATTCTGCTTTGACCACTAAGGTTTGAAAGTAGCGATACGAAAATAAAGGTCAGTACTTTGAATTCGCTAATAAATACATTCAATGTGCTGCCAGCAAAATGGGGAGGATATGGTGTGCAAATTATGCACTAATCGAATTGTTAAATACACTTGTTTGTGGTAACGGAGTGCAAAGTCATTATCTGACAAATTAGGCGTATAAATTAGGTCATTCTGAAACCTGGTATTTCGTTCGTCTATTGAAAATAATATGTGCAAATGTTATGAGCAAATTTCTTGAATCACCCTTTACTGTGATGATTGTAACAAAGCCATATTTTTCGTTTTTGATGGTAAAGAATGATTATTTAATGACTCCAATTAATCTATTAGTGACTGCGTTAAGAAAATGAAGATAATGTTGGTAGTTCTTAGTCGAAGTATGATACAGTTAAATATGACCGAAGTGGATAGAGTCCCGTAACTCAGTGGTAGAGCATCGCCCGGCAAGGCTAAGGTGCTGGATTCAATTTCTAGGTGTGACCGTATATTTTTCTGATTTTTCTCTTCTAAATTTCCAATTGAGAGTAGCTTATATTGTCTTCAGTGATTGAACAAATTACTCGTTACTTTACTACATTCAAATTAATTTTCATTACCCAATGACTAAACAAAATAATGAATCTTTTGGAAAGAACGAATGTCCTATAAGTAGCTGTGAGAACTTGTAAAATTGTCAGGAATATAAAACTCTAATTTTTGTATTTCATCCGGAAAACAAATATGGCCGTTCAGAAGGTTATATGCAGTTATCAGCAAAGCAGTTTTCCTTGTATCGATGTGGCTATTAATATCCAGCCCGCCAGACGGAAAGGCCGAGGGATGTAGCCCGATTAATTTACCCAATGTCTCTAAAACATTAATATTTTGGAATCTTCTTTTTAGCTTTGTAACTTGTTTCAAGAAACCACAAAAATCATTAATTAACCCCATTTTCAACCAGCTTCCACTGAGGTAATAATATTTCTAACTAAATATAATCCTGCTTTGATTTACGTAAAAATTTTCCCAGGCGCTAACGACAATATGCGGAGCGGAGATTAGAAATATCAAAGCAAAAAGCTGGTATGCAATTCAGAAACTTATTTCCTGTGGATGAGTGTGAAGTGTAATAACCTAACCAACCACTGTGCTAGGCCAGAGGGGTGAGCGTGCATCAAAAGTTGTAGGTTTTGTTTCACATAACTTCACTTTACAGTTTGCAACTATGGTGTGAACATTTCTGTCAAATTCCATCCAACATTTGGATGGCAGTATTTGCATGGAACTAGAACAATTTGTTTTAAAAAAATTGCATTACTCTGGTGATATTCCGACTCGTCGCCTTGACAATTCGCATTTTTGAGGAAAATTTCTTCAAAAGACTTCAATGTTGAAATAAAATAACGATTTAAAAATGTTTCATAAACTCGCTTGTGCTTTTCTTAATGTGACATCGTGAAAATTAATTTGGTAGTATGATAGTAATCTATTATGTGATAGGTAGGTAATAATCACCAAATTCTATGCATTTGAAACCTTGCTTTAATTAACGTTTACATTAATGGTGTGATTGTTCTACCGGTATTTCAATAGGTGGTGCTTCTAATAGCTAGAGATGAATGAATTTCAATTACGCAATACCTACTATGAGTTGGGATTCATTTCAGCGCAGAAATTCTAGAATTAGATACCATAAAATGTATTCCTCATCGACCAGAATACTAATGGAGGGAAATAATTACGTCGAGTCAGTCAATATGTCACTAAATAAATACAAAAGATTATTATTGGGGCAGTTCAGTTGAATATAAAAATACTATTTCTAAAAAGGGCGTTAGTATCTAACGACCCGTTCTTGCGATCAATAAGCTCGAAAGTGGAATGAACATGGGGATTTATATAATTTCTACAACAGGGTTCTTTGGAAGACTCAGGATCACTCAATTATTTCCTTATAGTGAGTGACACTCCGTACGGCATCCTAAAGGATGATGCGATGCAGATATTGAGAAAAAAGTTTGTGATAAACATAAATCTGGATAGTAAAAGATTCCGGTGTCATTTCTCGTAAACTTCTTTCAGAAATGTTTGAATGCATATTGTTTATTGGTTATTCATGTAGTTTCAGCTTATTTTATTAGACGATAGCTTAGTTTGTAATATGAAGTTCTCCTTTATCCCAACAGATGGCAGTTGAGTAGGATACCAGAAGAGTAACATCTACCGCCGTCCGTGTCTTAGGCCCGAACGGTTATGGTGATGACCGAAGGCATCAGTAAGATTGGGCGGGCACTGACAGTCCGCTTGCCGCAGGAACAACATCTACTTAGAACCTAGCCTTGTAAGGACGTCTGTTCATTTTTTTCAATATTTACGATAACTAAATAAACCAACTAGTAATCACTCGAACCTATAACTTAATTGGAAGATTCCCAAGTTGTCTTATTACTAGAAATTGAGAGACATAACGGTTTTAAGACATAGCTAACAGAAATAAGAAAGATAGGCTATGAACATGAAACCGCGCTCACAACTCTAGTCGCTTACATGGATCACCCATTTCATGTATTTCAAATCGCATCTTAAGTCAGTGGCGCCCCGCTTTTATTATTATTATTATTTATTTTTTATTCATTTAATAAGATTATTTTCCGACATTATTTGATAATGCGACCTCGCTTGGTGCTTGCCCGCGTTGAGGCTTTATCTTATATCTACAAATCAGATGCATAACTTTCACGTCTAATGCATAACTTTCATGTCTAATGCATAATTTTCATGTCCAGTATATAACTTTGGTAGTCCGTGCAGTTTGATCGAAACTCGGTAACGGTGGACCCGTTTCCATAGGACATATTCCTTTGTTTCATCATCGTATAAAATAACATGAGTAAAATATTTGATTTTAAAATTTCATATTATTCTGTACTGATTATTTAAATACTGTTCGAGTATTTTTTTAAATTAAGGAATGGCGTGGTAATCAATATGTAACTTTTTAACAGGTAAAGTTTCCACGGCGCAGAACTTATAATAGAAATTTGTCATGCTCCCCTGAATAATGTAGCGTCGTGTGTAACAGCCAACTTTAGCGGAGGCCGATGGAAAATCACGTCGAAAGTATTAAATAAGCCATAATACACTGTGTCAAAACTTTGCCTTTGAATCTCATAATATACTAGTTTTTCGTTCGGACTTACTTGGGTTCTTGTACAGTAAAAAAACAAACATTTTAATTCCTTTGCGTTCCACACTATCCAAATAATTTAAATATCCCTCAGTAGATTTCAATTCATTACGAAAACATCTTTCCTGTTGACCAAATAAAAATATTAAATAGTAATTTTTATTCATTTATTTATTAATTACATTTAGTACAATTAATTCATGACAGATATTTTTTAAAGAAATAATAAAAATAAAATTAGATAAAAAATGCACACACGTCATAGAAATACAAAAAAAATACAAATATACAGCGATTTGATAGATTTACAAAAATACGGATATGTTTAGAAATAGTTTAGAAATAAGTTTCTTACAAGATCCACAAAATTCGCCAAGTTGATCTTAAATATGTCAACACCACCTAAGTACTGATGTACCATAGTGTGAACTCGTTGTATCGGAGAGTGGGCAATTTAGTTCCGCTTATGAATGCTACAGTAGAATAGTGTATTTTGTCGTGTCGTGTGTACTGTCGGTATTCGTAATATATTACGACTTTATTATTAAGACTTAGTCTTGTAATAATGTTTGAACCCTTATATAAAAAGTAACATAAACTTTCCTAAAAAGACCCTCCACACAGTATCCCCAAAGATGAAATTGGCCCTATGATTAGCCCTGTATAGCCCTAGAATTATTTTACTCAGGGCCTTCTGTGTGAAGCTAATGTAAAAAATGGATATTTCAAAGATCCACAGATGGTCATGGAAATTACGTTTTGTGCATAAATTGTTGCCTGCGTTGAGTGTTGTGTCGTTCTATTTGCAATATTGCTTCATTTCCGTCTATGGACTCTTTTGCTTTAAATTTCACGTCTTCGTCACATTTTATCATTTTTTTTTCAATCACAATTGTATTTACTTCATTTTGTCTATGCTTTCACGAGAAGCAAAGGTGTCAAATCATCGAAAAATATTGTTATCAAATCCTTGCTTAAATTCAACCATTACATTTCTAAAAGCTTCAGAGCCAGCATATAAAATCATCTCACCTTTATTGCAAGTTCGTCTGAACTAATTTATATGCAATTCTTCAATGTACAAGTAACTTAACACAAGTGTTTTATTATTCGCCAAATCTACAAACAATACTGTGCGAAAACCTTCTTGTTTGGAAGACGAAAGAAGTGAACATTAGAGCACGATTTATGCCCAACTCCAGACCTCCAGAGACCTACAAATTGTTAACCAATAAATTGCAGTCAGAAAGCGCTGTAAAAAATTTAGAATGGCAGTGCTCACCGTTAGATAGTTTTTACTACATGTTGGTAGCCGCCGCTACCCGAATATCTACTGATTTATTACATATCCCCCTTAAACATTTGAAGTTTTTAAGCTTTTAAAAAATATAAACGTTATTTTTGAAGATAATATTTATACCTGCCCCACGCCGAAACGCAAATTATATGAAATTCCCTCGATAGAAAAAAATCTCAAAGTATGCTCCGAAAATCATTGTTTTCACGGCTGTTTTAGTTTCGGCTGTTTTAGACAGCCCCCAAGAGATTTTTTCTCTATTTTAAACGAGTAGTGTTTTATTAAACATTTTCACAATTTTCGCTTCAATATTACCGTTTTAAATATTAGTGTACTCTCTCCAACATTCGTAATTACATATATCTCCATCTTATTTTTTTATTGGGTTATAAGATAAAATAAATTTATATTTGAAAGTCAAAATTTATGGCTTCCTCAATACTTCCGATAGAAAAGCTATGTACAATTCATGGCGCCGGAGCTCACCGTTCGAGAGTTATTTTGCTGCTTTAGAAAAAAATATCTGCACTTTAATTAGGATTTTACCTTGTGGTATTTTCACGTCATTAAGCCTATTTTTTAAGTTTATCTTATTTACTTTTTGAAGTTTGTGTTCAGTCATTTATGAAGCTTATTGTGTAGCCGATTATAATTAGTGATAAAATTATTCAGTTCTCTCAGAAATTCCAGTTCACGAAACATGAACTTTAAACGGCGGAATATAAAGGCAGGGGTATTAACTTTAGGGGAATAGGATATATACAGAAGACGTTAAACTTATTAGTGAAGACGACGAGCCAACGTTTGTAGTGCATCATGTATTGTGTTCATCGGACAAACTTTGCAGCCATACAAGAACTCATGACGACACTCTGAAGTTGTTGAAACTTAGTAAGCAGTACACGTGATCAGAAGTACCCTAATTTGAAGAAAATAAGTTATTATGTCAATCTGCAGCAGCCGTTGAACACGATATATTATGAAATTTTGTGGATTTTTGTAAATGTAAGCGTTTAACTCTTCATGATAATTAATATGTTCGCTTTTCGGAACATCTCATGTAAGTATCATAGAAATATTTGTGCCTCCCTTACTATCATGGTTACAAATATAATCTAAACGGTGTTAGAACGAAAAAAACACGCTTTATATTCAAATCAGAAAGTTAACCATAAAATAATTGTAATGTACACCTTTATGAGAGAACAGTTTCCGACCACAATTTGAAAAAAAAAATAAACTTAGATGGAGGTGGGGTGAGGTTTGTCTAGGTCTTAGCGGCCAATGAGTTTTTAATTTTTATTTTTACATTAGTTCCACAGATGAGGTCATGAAGAAAATAATTCCCCTCAGGGACTATGTCATCTTTGGAGATGCTGTGAGGAGGGTCTTTTTACGTAAGGGAGGAGCGAAATTCTGGGAAGGAAAACGGTAGGTAGTAGGGGTGGGTAGGAATCTCTGGGGGTCAGTGTGTCCAGGGATGACGGACGTATGAATCCATCCTTCTCATTGCGGTGCAAGGCGATGTTCCGAGAGAGTACGGCTGGAGAAGTCAAAGGGACTCCCTCAAACATTCTCGTCCAATCTGGCCTGTTATGCAGCTGGTGGGCAGACGCATCCGCCGCCAAGACTCGCACAAACTTCACCTCACGAACCAGGGTACTCCGGCTAAGTCACCAAACGTAGCAAACTATTTCAAGTGACCTATCCTACAGCAGAGGTGTCGGATATCCAATAAATGTTTGCAAAGTGTATACACCAGAAGAAGCGATCCAGAAACAGACCGAAGAAGAGTTGGATAGAGGTGGTGCGTGGAAGAGGATTGGAAGAGGACGGGAACGACTGAGGACTAGAGGCGGACAGCCAGGATCCGCAGTCAGTGGAGAGCATTTATGAGGCCAAATCCCACCCAAGATAAAGACAATTTATTTTTTGTGGGCTTTTTATTACGTGATAACAAAAACGCGATATTTCAATTTATTTCTGACACGTAAACAATTATAGTTTAGAATGGCAATAACGACCGACGGCGGGAAATAAAAACGAAAGCACGATTCTTTTTCACGACTTAGTTACGATTTAAGGACTAGTTTGTTTTCTTGTATGGAATTGGCTGGCCAGAGTGGCCATCAGCTATAAATGCTCATAGTTTCCAGATCTCGCATAAAAGTTGAACTGTTAGTTTTACCGCACGTAATAATTTCTACCATCAATGTTAGACAATTTAAAGGACATCGCTTGAAGGTTACATAAAAAATGTCACTATTCAGTTGATGTTTTAGATCAAAATTATTTTTAAAGACCGTTTTTTCTCACAAATAAGACAACAATTGATTGTATTATATAACACGTAAATTAATTTTAGAAGACATAAATTGATTGTACCATCCTGTACAGCGCGTTTTCATCCCGCGACAAAATATCCCCGACGAAATATCTCTCGACAAAATATCCTAGGGACAAGACATTCCCCGACATGAAAGGAAGAAGACAGCAAGGACCTTACAGTTTCAATTTAAATTTTAAATTTGGTGCCGAAAAGTTTTGTTGGGTTAGGTTAGGCTTTGTTGGGTTAGGTTAGGCTAGGTTTTGTTGGCTTAAGTTAGGTTAGGTTAGGATATTTTATCGCGGAATGAAAAGTTGCGGAACCGTACTACCCGGCTTCGCTAGAGAATTTATTTTTTAGTAGTGGATTGTAACACGTATTTTTCTAAATCTTTTTTCTCATGAATCAAACAATGGGCATATTTCAAAGAAACGACAATGCTTGCTGAAAAAAGTTGCGCCGACTTGGAAGGAAACAAAAATCGACCTCGATTCTTGTGCTGCACTATAACATAAAAATGTAAAGAGGCTCAATTATATGGGGACCAGTGGATATAACTTACTATAATAGTAGAGAAATTTTAAAATAAATTTCTCAAATATTTATATCTTACTTTGGGTTTTATTTCTGGTTATATCCATCAGCCTATCTGCGTCTTACGCTGGGTATTTATAATAATAATAAAAATAAAATAAAAAGCCTTTTTTTTCTTGCAAATTTTACAGAATTATAAAAAGTAAGGAAAAATATAATTAATGCTATTTACGAAAAATGTATAATATGTATCTTAAAATTTTCATAAGCAAAGAACCCTTCTCTCAGGCGAATGTGGAGGCCTCTTCTAAAGAATTCTATTTATCTCTTGTTTTGTTTGTAGGGTTAAGTATTTCTTGTGTTTGTGTCACTTTTTGTATTTTTGAGGTATTAATAGCTGCACTAAAAAACTCAGGCTCAACGAAAAAGTGCTTTGCTGGAAACAAACAGTAAACAATCTTCTGAACCAACATATCTGCATTCCTGATATCATACAAAAAATGTGTTTAATGTTCCAGACAACTTCACAGGAGCGCGCAGGAACAAGATTTTTATTGTTCCTAGACGCAGAACAACCTGTCTTGTTAATGCCGCTCAGAAAAATGATTCTGTTATTAAATAACTTTTCTGTTCATCTTTCCTAAATTTTACATAATATATTATTAAAAAAAGGCGAACGCTCACCTAGTGCATAAACACCTGTGTCTGAGGCCGTTAATTTTAATGTTGCATTAAAATTTCTGGCATAAAAAAGTTTGGTGTGATAAAAAGTTTCGCTTGCATCCGCGGGACTCATAACCGGAAACCAGGATCACATTAAACCGGAAGCGGAAGTGGATCTTCGCTCCCAGTGGAGCTGTTAATTTTATTGTTACCCGGTTCAGAAGCTGAATTAAAACCTCCGCGGAGTGGTTACCATGAAATTGGATGTTAACTACAATGTTTGGGGTAATATGATGACATTTTTTTATGGAACGCTCATTAAATTTTATAGTATGGATGCATGAAATGACTTCATTTTAGATAACTAACCAGAAAAAGTTGTTATGAAGTACTTTCTTGAATCTTAACTTCCTACCCCTATAAGATTATTTCCGTCGTCAAGTACTAAATTTAATAATATTAGTTGTCAAACGTTGGCAACCTTGGCTAGACGCTTGGATTGGCCAGGAATTTGGTGGGGGAGGGGCGAGGCGAGCGGCACAGGGCTGCAGGCGCCTTTCCAAAGGTCTTCTGGTTCTAGCTTCCCAAGGGGTTGGTCACCTTCGCGGTTTGCCTAGATCATTGATATCACAACAGTTTTTTGGAACACGTGTTTAGAGATTAAAATAAATTCAGTGATGTTTTCTGACGAGGAGCCAGCTCTGCAGATGTAACCCATGCGAGATAACGTATGTAAACCTGTTATAATTATAATAATCCAATCGTTCCTTTTATTGTGGTTTAAAAACATTTACTTTCCGTTCACAAAGAGATACACGCTTTTTCCTAGTAGCGTAGAGTCACAAATAAATTCTTCAGTATTTAAAGCGACAATCAATCATTTAATTTATTAAACCTTACCTGTAATCAATGAAGCGATAAAAGTCCTGAGTCAAATACCCGAGCGGACTGCAAACACGATCTCTAGAGGAGCTAGCTGGAGGTTTGTGGGTATATAAAGTTGATTTTGTAAGTATTTAAATATAACATTGTGTTTTTATTCTTTATTAATTTGCCTATAACTCTGTAATCAAGCGGTTCAAAACCGTAATTACGTAACAAAGTCAAGCAAACAAGCCGTCCAATAAAATTATAAAATTACAAAAGAATTTACTGCGATTAAAAGAAAGCTTAATTTTAAAAAAGAAATAAAATATATCTGAGACTATATTAAAATTAAGTAACAAACTAACTAACCATCACGCTTTCTGCAGGGGTAGGCAGAGAGGAAGGATTGAAAAAAAAATTGGTCTTGATAACACTCTTTGTCACGGCCAAATTTATACATGGTCTCATACATACTATCGTCTTGACATGGCCCGACTCAAGTATCCAATTCACTTGATCGTGCCATGTCTTCCTCGGGGGTCCCCGACTTCTTCTTCCATCCACATCTGTGTCATATATTCTTCGTACACTCTTTTCTTCGCTCATTTGCTCTAAATGCTCAAACCATCTGACGGTCCCTTTCTTAATCTTATTCATGACGTTGCATTCTTTGCGGATCACCACACTCGTCACACGGCCAAACTTAGTTTTACCACACGTACGCCTCAGGAATATCATTTCTACAGCATTCAACCTACCTTCATCCTTCCTCTGCCACTTCCATAACTCACTGCCTACATCAGCGTAGGTACCAGTACTCTTTTGGGGACAGCTACCTTCGCTTCTTTGGACAGTTTTTTATTAGCGCCAACGGCATTCAGTCCTCTACTAATGGAGTTACCTGCATTTATCCTACCCTCAAGATAGTATGTTATTGTATATACTATTCTATAGTATATTGATAATTTTCTTTGCTAATGCCAATTTTCCTATTTATACATATGAATATGTTTCATTATTCAACGTCATTTGTCGATAACTTTGTCAAGCATGTGTCCAAAATAAAAAAAAATGTATTTCCTCAATAACAACACACACATGCCAACATAAAAAGAAGAGAGACTGGCGGGCAGCGTGGTTTTGAATTTTATACAAACGCTTATTTAATCTTCTGAACTTGACCTTCAAAAATAAGGTCACTGTTTACATGATATGTCGTAAAACCACTTCATCACCTTTTACCACCCTTTAAAGAAGAATTTTGTTAATTCTTGATGAAATTTTGCATACTTGACATACGAGGAAAAATGAATGTCTAAACCTGATTTCGAAAAACTCCGTGTCTAGCTAAGTTGTAAAGCCCGGGCAACGCTGGGGAGCTATTGTTGTATATTATTTACATTTAACAATTATCATCACACACGATGATGTGAGCTAACCCAAAATAAATTTTTGGTAGAAAGCAATCACTTTTGGTTTGACATATTAATGAAATAAAACAATTGCTTTGTTCATAACTTGAAAATTATTTAATTTATTACGACTGACAGGTTTTGCTTAACATAAATGTCATAGTTAAACAGGTGCATTCCAAAAGCGAAATGTTGCTCATGCGAAAAATTTTATCAGTGTACAAATTGTTGGGCACGAGTTTGGCGTGACTCCCGGCTATGCACGGGTTAGATTTGATATAAAACATGCAGGGTGATGCAGTCTGTAAAACTTTTAGCATCGGTTGGCAAAAATATCAGCAATAGCAGTAGGGAATGCAAATTTCGCGAGATTGGGGCTCAAACGAGATCTCGCGAGTTTATGATAACAATACTGCGAGATCTCGCCAATTTCGAGATCTCGCGAGATTGGCAGTTTTGTGTTTTTTTTTGCAAATTATCACAATATTTGAATAAATTAGGAAAAAATAATAAAAATTATATGTATTAGGTATAAGAAACATATTTATTTTCACGAATTTTTCAATAGACTTTTATGCATCAAACATTGTTTTTTGATGTATTTGTCTATAATTTTTTAATAAACTTCTAAGTAGTAAACTTTGCCGTACGTATCTATCAAATAACAAATGAAAGAAATAACCAGTCTTCTCTTCTAATATCAAACAAAAATCTTTTAGTAATAAAACAGTTCTTTTATAACAAACAAAACAACGAAAAGTAAAAAAAAATGAAACCTATTGTCCAAGTTGAGTTGACTATTAAACTGAGATATTATTATCAATTAAATAAAACTTTATCTACTCAGTAAGTCCATTAGATATTACAGATTAATTAACAAAATATACCAATTAGTCAGACTATTAGAAAATACAGATCGCAACTCCGTCCGTGTCAGTCCACGCTTCGAATAAGACGTTTTTGTGCTCGAGTTCAATCTCGTTAAACTCGCGAGATCTCGCCCTTTTTTCGTCCGAGATCAATCTCGCTAAAAAAGGCCGAGATCTCGCGAGAACGAGATTGCATTCCCTAAATAGCAGGCATCCGGTGGTGACTGAAAAAACCCAACCCTGAACGGAGTGATCTCGGGTTAGAAAAACCCATTAATGTGATATAAAGAATCACGGGGTAGTAAATCACTCCTTAACATCTCTCAGGTGGAGGGCATTGAAAGACCCCATCACGTCCTAGAAAGTGTTTTATGGACCAGACGTGTTCTTACATCAGTACATGTCTTCACGTTTGTAAATCGTAAAGCGTAGGAAGCTAAGTATTCCCATGTCTATGATAACCCCATGGGTTATTGTACAAAGGGATATTTAACAATCTTGGAATACAACATGTTAGAGGAAAGATCACATCCTAACTTGCGAAATACAATAGAACGTGTTGAATATTTTTCTTGGAAGAAAATAAAAATATTTATCCATGTGAATATTATTATATTAAATAAATATATTAAATTGAATAAAATTATTTATCTATCCTCGCAAGATTCCCAGCTGCACACGTCTAGAGCCAGTGAGACTATGGCGTTCCCAATTGGGGTGTGTTGTGAGGCTGAAAGTAGTGGGGAGGGGAAGGAGATGCGGAAAAGAAGATGGTGAAGTACCTGGCTACTCAGTTCTGGTCACCAAACACGGCTAAAGCCATTTCAAGAAACTTTTGTATTTTTTTTAAAGAAAGACAAACAAACAAGACAGTATTTGAAAATCTCCTTTTACCACCACGTGAGTCGTGATTGAGGACTTAGCTAGCCGAAGAATTGAACGCGGGAATTCTGGGTGGTACCCGACCGTGTCGAAACCGATAAAAGCTATCATGAGCTCACGAGTTTGTGGTAGTTTAAGTAATTGAACCAGCAAAATTGAGACAAGCGAAAGAAGGAATAAGGAAAGTCAGCATTTTGACTTTCCCATTCTTTCAGCTGTGCGACGGTGCCTCTTGCACGTCCCCAACACATATAAAATTTAATCAAGTAAGGAAACAAACTCAAAAAAGATTTCAAATAATCTCTCCAAGAAATTGTTATGTAGTGTCTTTACTTACCAAATCAATATTTTGAATTAATTAAAGTGATTTTATTGTATTAAAATCTCCGAACCTCACTCAAGCACAATTCCTGTAAAGTCGTTCAAACAAAGCTTAGAAAATCCATTAGCCGAAACGTAAGAACTTTGTTATTTGAGCTTCTACTGGCCCTTGAAGTTTGATAGATTCCTACGATAATAATAATATTATATACAACATCTACCCTTAGGAAAGTCCCCCACTCGATGATGTGGGGTACGCAAGATAGGCTTTACGGTAAATTAATATTCACGTTTTCTGAAATGCCTTTTAAGAAATAAGGCTTCAAAGTAGGTAAGTTATTTGTTCGATTGTGGAGCCTCTTTCGCATAAGGAGTATCGAAGTGGTTTTTGCCGTTCTGTTTTTGAATAGATATTAACCAGTCTATTACAAGGAAGGCAACGATTTACCGCTAAGTCTGTAGTTAGCTACACAAACTATTGAACGATTGCCGATTTTCGTCAACTATTGATATATTTTGAATAATTTCAATGTATTTAATTTAACATAATTGACTGATCATAGTGATTCCTATTTAAACCCGACTGTATGTCATTTAATCTGTCGGTAAATTTGTTTATGCGTTCCGTTTACAGTTTAGGTTGGTGGCCGATTTGGATACTACATTTTTATCCCACCAGAGTTCGCATGAGAGCGGATTCTATTAGGAGCTGTCAAATCAGAATAATCAATATTATGGTCTCAAATCGGAATAATCAATGTGTACCTACCTGCCTAAAGTAAGTTTGATATAAGAATTGTCATTGAGATTGTGACGTTTCTTTGGACAAATATAATTCCTAAGTTGAAATAAAAAAATTAAATGTTACGATATTCGCACTTCCCATGCGTGAAAAGTGTCGCAAGTCAAAAAAGTTAATTTTAGAGGAGAGCAAAAACAAACGATTGATGAAAAAGCGGTCTCGTCAAAAAGAGACACTAGCGACATCTCGCAGAGATAGAGTGATTTAACTTAAATACGGTTTTTGTAGGGCATAGATAATCACGATCACAGAGATAAAAATAAATTTTCATAAATCAGAATATTTTGACTTACGACGCTTTTCTACTGGATATGCGAATTGTGTACAGTTTATAAGTAAGTATTTATTAAATAACCTCAGAGGAAATTATGGTTTGGATTTATTAAATAAGAAAAATACTCTTTTAGATGCGATATAAGTGGCAAATTTGATGATCTCAAATTCTTTCTTTTAATTGCTCAATAATGCCTACTGTTATTAATATTTAGGTACATCAGTTTCTTTCAAGCAAAGAGCCCATCTCGTGAAACATGTATCAATGGCTAAAGGATATTTTGTATGTTTTGTTTTGAAGACTTAGGACAAATAATTTTAGGAGAGAATGCTTCACAAACTAAGTAAGGAATGAAGTTGTTAGAGAAAGACACGCAGTATTTTCAGTTTTGTCATTGATAGATTATGGTTTTATGTTGTCGATAAACCTGTGCCCGTGAAAGTTCAGAAGAGAGCTTTTATACGCCGAAAGTTACAAAGGAAATCAAAATGGATAATTAAAATCATATTGGTATTAGAAAGATTTGAGAAAACAATATTTTTGCGGTGCTCTAAATCACAAATATCTAAAACCAAACACGTGCAATCTAAAATCTTATCGATCTGTTCTGAAATAATTCCCACAAATAGTTGATGAAATTGTTAACTTTCAAAAAAAAAAAAATTCAGTGCTAGATCAACATCTATTTACATAAAATTAATATTTTCTTCTTGTATCAACAAAATTTAATAAATAGTGAAAAATTAAATAATACCAAAATAAATTTTAATAAAGTAATTAAAAAGATGTTGACTTTATCGAATGATACAGGTAATTCTAAAAATCGAAATATGGCTGAAAAAAATCAGGTCTCAGTAGCTTATTAGTGGAGTGTTGTCCTGGTAAGACAGAGGTTTTGGGATCGTTCATAGTTGCGAACGTTACTTAGCGTTACTTAGTCCTTTCTGTTTCATCTTTCATTTTGATTTATTAATATTACCTTCTTTTTGTAACATTAGCTCCTGCCCTGAGGAAAAAAATCCCTCAGGGCCTATGTCATCTTTGAAGATGCTGTATGGTGGGTATTTTTAGGGAAAGGAAGGAAGCGAAGTTCTGGGAAGGAAAAGGGTAAGAGGGGCTGGTAGGAATCTGTGGATGATATAAGGCAGACTAAGAATTTACAAATCGTCATGTTGCTTGTACTAATTAACTAAGCGTCCTTGAGGTGATTTTCAAACGAAAGTGGCGCTGTAGAAATAATCCAAACATCATTATTAAACTTTACATTCATTAATCTCTGATAAAAAGAGTCACGGAAATGAGAGACCTTGGAATTATTTTGGATGAAAAACTAAGTTTCGCCAATCACATCCACCAAATTATGAACAAAGGTATGAAAACACTAGGCATCGTATTAAGAACAACTCAAAACTTTAATTACACAGAAGCCATTAAACTATTATATGTATTTCTAGTTAGAAGCTAAATTGAATATAACTCGGTAGTTTGGTCTCCATCTTACAAAATTCACGTTAATAATATTGAGCGAATACAAAAAAAAATCTCCGTTTTATAAATTTTAAAATAAATATCCCACTAGAAGACTCAAAATATAATCTATTTCTCAATATTACACGCTAGAAGACAGACGTAAAATAAACGACTTAACATTTTTATTAAAAATACTTACCTCTAAATTCGACTGTTGCGAACTCCTACAACTTACGAATACCGACAACCACACGACAAAATATACTATTCTACTGCAGAATTCATAAGCGGAACTACATTGCACACTCTTCGATACAACGATTTCACACTATGGGAAATCAGTACTTAGGTGATGTTGACATATTTAACATCAACTTGGCGAATTTTGTGGATCTTGTAAAAAACTTATTCCCAAACTATTCCGAAACATGCATGTATTTTTGTTAATTTATCAAAACGCTGTATTTCTGTAATTTTTTTTGTATTTTTGTGACTTGTGTGCATTTTTATCTAATTTTATTTTTATTATTTCTTGATCTGTTTAAAAATCATCTGTCATGAATTAATTGTACTACCAAACATGTAAAAGCCCTCTGGGCGTTGAATAAATAAATAAAATAAAATAATAAGTTAGAGCGAGTCGTAAACACTAAGTAGCCATTCTTAAACACCAACATCCACAATCCTTTGTCCAACATCTAAGTTGTTATTTATTAGTAACTTGTAGATTACACACGAGTGGCTATATTAGTCTTAAAGTTTCGCCGCTTTTTGACAGATTAATTTAACGAAGTTTGGAAAACTGATTAAGGAGCAGAAAGTTTTTAAGTTGAATTTGCAATGGAAGACTGAGGTGTGAACAATAGAGAAGAGAATGGGGTTTAAACCATCTGAAGCTCAAAGATAAGAACATAAACTTAAGCCATGATTTAAGTGTAACAACTGAAAGTAATATAACAGATAAGACAGAAGAATATGCTAAGCCGATTGATAAGATCGTTAGAGAAATAAAATTATTTGCAACTTTCGGTTTATTCGTAACTTCTTATATGATGTGATTAAATAATGAAAAAAGTAAAAAAAAAAAAACTAGAAATTTCAGAAAAAAGCTGTGCATTGTGCTAAAAACCATTTTACTCGAAACCATTTTTTATAAATTGGGGAGGCGGGTATTGGTACCGCTTCCTCGGGAGCCATTTTTTTTTGGATAGCCAACCCATAGGACAACCCAAGCGGTTCGATACGTTTAGTGACTTAGTAGGGGTTCATGGGGTGAGGTTTGTCTCTTGTCGGCGGCGGATGCACTGCCCACTTTCTGCGTGGCGGCGGGATCCTGGACACATTGACTCACAGATTCCTACCTCACTCAGATTCCTCCCTGTGGTCTTGCGGTAAGGCTCTTGACTCGTAATCCGAAGGTCGCGGGTTTGAACCAGGCGTGCGCAAATAAATTTTATTTAATTCATTTGGGTAATTTCACGATTAATTCATTAAAAATAATATATATTATATAATGTTTGCGACACGTTTCAGAGTTGAAGATATTCTTACTATCGCCCTGGTGTGAGACCACCATTCAGAATTGAAACGTTTGAAATGGCTTTAGCCGTCTTTGGTGACTAAATCTTATTAGTCAGGTACTTTTCCACCTTCATATTCCCCATCTCCTTCCCCTCCCAACTACCTTCAGTTTCACAACATACCCAAATTGGGGATGCAATGGACTCACTGGCTCCAGACGGGAGACTCATACCTTTTTCCTTCCCAGAACCTCTTCTCCTTCCTTTACCTAAAAAGACCCTTCACACAACATCCCCAATGATGACGTAGATCCTGAGTGGAATTATTTTCCTCAGAACTCCATGTGAGGAGCTAATGTAAAAAAAACTCTTATGTAAAATGGATACGAATGAAATATTTTGGAATAAATTAAAAAAAATAATAACAAACCTCCACAAGTTTGACCACATTGGGGTGATCCAGTTTCTTCAGCACCGCTATTTCCCGCCTCACCAGGTCGAGGGGGTCCGGCGGAGGGCGGCCTTTGCGTAGGGGCGGCGCTCTACCGAACAGCCCCGCCTTACGAAGTAGCTTCCGCTTTGAGAGGATTTTCATGGCCTGAAAATAATAATTTAGGATTATAAAATTTATTTGGAAAACAGTTCAATATACACATTTTATTAAAAAATTACTTCACTGGGTTCCATAAACAAGTATTTAGCAACATCTAGTTGTAAACACTTTCATTGTTTACAACATAGATGTTTCGTAAGAAATGCTCACTTCTTCAGGGTTTACTTAAAACTTAATTACAAATATTGACTGAAAGTTGTAATGGGAAAAGAATGTTTGGAGACTGGAGAGGGAAAAAAGGGTAAGGGAAATAGGGCGCAACTTACAATGGGAACAGTATAAGTGGTTAAAACTAGGTGTTGATTATTTTAATTATGGCACGTTCCAGAGAGGTAGGTACTCGTAAGACCACCACTGAGAATTAAAGCGTGGCTTGAAATGGCTTTAGCCGTGTTTGGTGACCAGGTCTGAAATACTTTTCCACCTTCCTCTTCCCCATCTTCTTTCCCTCTCCGCTACTTTCAGCCTCACAACATACCCGAATTAGGGATGACATAGGCTCACTGGCTCAAGACGGGAGCAGCTGTGATTCTTGAGACATATACACAAAAATCGTATTTGTTAGCCTTTCTTGAAAGATTTGAGTATTTTTATCATGGACATACAAATAGATGGACCTGCCCTAAGTGATAAAAGGCGTATTATTTCCCCCTCCCATTGGAACCATTTTATCGGAACCGGCTGGCCTTGCGAGAGCCTTGCGTGAATCTAAAAAATGTGACGTCATCATTCTTGTCCGGACCAGTGTCGAGCTCTCATCGGTATATTTTACGAAATAACACGGTAAAATTGGAGACTTGTGTTATTAAAACACGTAAAAATAGAAGTGAATAAGATAATAAACCCAATTTTCGTATTACATTCCATAGGTAAGCATTATTTTAGGCTTATTCAGATCATATAATATGATAACACATCAAAGTAAGTGAAACTTTACTTTGCCAAATTTGGACTTCAGATATTTGTTCATATCGTGGCTAGCAATTCGCGCTCCCATGTAAAAAGGTCGATTTATTCAAAAGCAGATTTTACTTCTAAGAACTAAATAGTCATATTATAATGCGAGATGCCTATGTACTGTTAGATTGATTTATTGGCGAATCACAGTCATCGTCCCTCTCTTCGCCCCGCCATGGTTAGTTTTTACCCCTCATCTGTATGTTCTGGTCTATCTATTTGTATATCTATGATTTTTATGGACAAAACTATTTTTTCATATTTATATTGAATAAATAGTTAAACAACTAATTCATCTTAAGCCGCCGCTACCCGAATTTCTACCAATTTCTTAGATATCCCCCTTAAGCATTTTAAATTTTTAAACTCCTAAAAAATAATAAAAAAATATATGCCGAAACGTAAATTATATGAAATTCCCTCATTAGAAAAAAATCGCAAAGTATGCTCTGAAAATTATTATTTTCAAGTCTGATTCAGTTATTTTGTACGTTCCATGTATGAAAAAAATCCCAGTGTTTCTTTAAATGCTGTTTTAGACAGCCCCCAAGTGATTTTTGCTCTATTTCAAACGAGTCGTGTTTATTAAACATTTTCACAATTTTCGTTTCAATTTTTCCATTTTAAATAGTAGCGCACTCTCTCCAACATTCGTAATCACGTATCTCTCCATCTTCTGTTTTAATACTTAACTTCAAAAAAAAGTTAGGTATATATAAAATAAATAATCTCGCGCGATCTATGAAACAGTAGATTATAATTCTTTTTAGTATCACAAAATAACTAGCTAAATGGTAGGTAGGTACTATACAATCCTTATTTTGCCCCATTCCCAATTCTTTTTGACTCATTGCAATCCCCAATAGATGGCCCTAGAATCCAAACAAAAAAATACTGTCATGAGGCCGAACGAAAATAATCTATCTTCTTCGTAGAGCCTACTCATTATACGATACCATCGATCTAATTTTTTTACAGCGTGTTCCACCAGTTAACCGTATGAAAAATTCCACACACACTACAAATAAAGCTCCCTTGCGGCGTTTTTTTTCACAAAAACATCGCTGTAGAAATCTTCCAAATAAAAAAAAATATTTGTTATTTTTAATCGATACGTTACTGTAAAAGCCCGAATATTGGTGAAATTCACTGGTAAATTCTTTAGAAAATTACATTAAAAAGTTAAAATTATGTATTTAACTTAGGTTAGGTTAGGATGAATTAAAATGGTAAGTTAGGTCACAAGCAAGATTGTTTTAATTATTTTTTATTTATTTAAACTGTATATTATTTACATGTAAAACATAAATTTAAAAACAGACATAAAAAGTTTTCTTTGTCGAACACTAGGAGATCTTGTGCTAAGGCATACTGGGCTTTGGATAGACGTTTTTCAATTGGGTAGGATATTTTCAGTAACTCGCACAACGATATTTTTTATGATGCCCGTCAGTTCTATTTCAGCCAAGATTTAATGGTTGCAAAGAAATTTGAACGATAGGTATTTATCAAACTGTTGCTGGCACTGTTCTCTTACTCCCCTAAACGTTGAGAGCGAAAGGGGACAACTACACCTCAGGCTGATAATATCTAAATTAAATCATCAAAATCGAGGTTTTGTATTCCCCATTTTTCTCTTCCAAAACTGAACCGATAAGAAGAAAATACTTTGTAAGTTTTCTTTAAAAAATATACCTATAATATATTGTCTACTTTGTATACTGAATGTCTACTAATGGCGTTCAAATCATGCAATTTTAACGAATTTTGGAGGGACACCTTGTAGATATCTATATTACATGAAAAAAATATTTACAGTACTGTCAAAATCCAAGAGAAAAAAAGGGAATACGTGTGTATGGACAAAACGCCGGCCGTTTAAGAGGCCGGTATTCGAATTTCTACCGATTTCTTGCAAATCTCCCTTAAAAATTTGAAGTTTTTAGGCTCTTAAAAAAATATATGTTATTCTTGAAGATAATATCTAGACATTAGTCGAGCCCAAGTGCAAATTATATAAAATTCCTTCGATAGAAAAAAAATCGCAAAGTATGCTCCAAAAATTATTACAAACACGTTTGTTTCAGTTATTTTACAAGTTATATGTATGAAAAAATTCACAGCGTTTCTTTAAATGCTGTTTAAGACAATTATCGCGAGATTTTTGCTTTATTTTAAACGAATCGTGTTTTATTAAAATTTTTCATGATTTTTGCATCGATTTTATTTTATTTTCTTTTCTTTTTGGGGCCGGGAACTGAGCCTTAAGGTAGTTACGAGTATTAACAGATTAGTACTGGGTGGGAGTTTGTTTACAAATGACTTTACAATTAAAAAATGAAAGCTTATTTGTACATATGTAGGTAGTAGTTGGAGTAACGAAAATACTTTTGGCCATGAAATCTAAAAACGTATCTATTTGGAGTACGTTTATTTACCTTGTCTTTTTTGCTTTGTTCTGGTTTTAAGAAAATGTGTGATGTGTTTGCCTCTTTGTCTTTTTTGAGATGGTATATTAGAATATTTTTTGCGTACTTGCTTTAATGTTTACTTGAAACGTCGAAACGTTTAAAGATTTCTGTCTTAGACGTCCATATGTGAACATTTAATAATGGTCTTAAAGCATTTCATAGTTATATTTATAGAGGTAGGACACTTTCATTTATTAATTTTACACAGCGATTTCAATAAATGTTAGGATTTTCCGGTAAAATCAATGAAGCCATATATTCCGGGTTTTAACAGATACAATTTCATCACAGGCGCCCGGCACCATTTTGGCGTAATTAAAAACAAGTGGCCAAACATCAATCATCCCCCCTTAATATGGCTGTCAGAAGTTTTTGAATGGAGGCAGCACACGTGGCCAGGTGCCCTGGGCGCCATTAGTCAGGGGGAAATGAAAAATCAATCGAATGAACTGGAAGAAGTCAAACAAAAGTTATTTTTTGGTTCGGCATTTGTAACTCCGATATTTATACAAATACATTATTTTCGATTTCACGCTTAGTATTGTTTTAGTCAGTTGTTGGGACATGAGAACACGTCGTGATTTGTGTAAAATAATATTTAATATGAACAGGAAATATAACAGAACAAAATTTATGATGGATCATTGGTCAAATGCATGCGCCGTCACGTAAACGGTCGCCGAATAATTACGCTGTTCCATATTGTTTTTTATAAAACTGGCTGCGTCGGCAAAAATTAATGTGCATAGCGAAATGGAATTTCATTTTACTGGAAGGTAATGACCGCAAAATGAGACGGTGATAAATGGCGATAAGGTAAGTCGAAATGACTAATAACCAATCACCCGCATTGCGAATAGCGCCTACATTTAGTTCGTTACACTTTTTTTTACTTATTTTTATTTACAATTTTATTATTATTCAACGATGAAACTTCGTTTCAGAAGTAAATTAACATGTTGAGGGAGATCTTTTGAACTTTTCAGCCGGATTCTCTTGACCCATCGCCTTGTAACCCAGTGGGAGGGGTGGATTCATCCGTCCTTCATTCTTGGACACATTCACTCCCGATTCCTACCCACCCTTAATATCTGATTCCTTCCCATATATTCATACCCTTCCTTTTTCTAAAAAGACTCTCCATACACAATCTCCAAAGATGCCATATGACTTCAGGTATTTTTTTCCTCAGGCCTACTGTAATTATTCTAATGTGATTGATTTAATCCAAATTTAAGAGGCGAGTATTGGTACCGACATTTATTGGATACGGTACATATAGGTCACCCCAAGTAGTGGGTTCATGGGATGAGGTTTGTCTACGCATTGGCGGCGGATGCGTCTGCCCATTTACTGACAGGCCGGATCGGGAGAGACTGGTAAAGTGAGATCATTTGGCCTCTCCAGCAGGACTCTCTCGACCCATCGCCTTGCGCCGCAGTGGGAGAAATGGAATCATATGTCGGTCATTTTTGAACCCACCGAGATTCCTACCCACCCCTCATACCTTTTTCCTTCCCTGAACTTCCTCTCCATCCTTTCCTCTAAAATACCCTACAAATCATCCCCAAAGATGGCATGGGCTCTGGAGGAAATTATTTTATTCAAGGCCTCCCTTGTGGACTTAATGTAAAAAAGCACATTTGGTCTTATAAGTTCTATTTCTAAAGCAGCTCAAAAACTATATTTTTATGATTTGAAACTCGTGCTCGTGTTCAACAGCTCGGCCTACACTCCTTTCTACAACATATGGGTCTCTTCAAGACCATTGTTCGATACTTCTTCTCCATTACATCTCAGATTACATAGGCCCTGAGGAAAAATATTTTTCTGAGGGCCTCCTGTGAGGATTTATTGTAAAAAAATACTTATATCAATAATTCATATACCAATGTTTGTTTGACTTTTCTAAAATGCTTTTCGTATCTATTGACTGTTTTATTCATAAATTCTGTTATATATGTCATATGTACGGTCACAACTCGAGTTCGCCTAAATAATTTGGAATCCTCAATATCAAACCTATATTCATCGCATTGAAAATATCCAGAAACAATTTATAAAACACCTATCGTATCGCTTTAGTGATCATCAATTTGACCCTATCACCTTATTTAAACGCAGAAAAATCTTTGATGCATTATTCTTATACAAAATCATGAACTGCCTTGTTGATTCATCGTATCTGTTAGAAAATATTGCATTTCGTTGCCCCAAACAAAATACCAGATCGAACGACTTATTTAGAATACCACACAGTAAATCAAAATACGCGCAAAACTCTGTAATAATACGTATCTGTGAAAATTACAATGCCTTACGAGATGTAGACATTTTCAACCATGATTTGAAATCATATAAAATGCAGCTTAATATATTAATAACTTAAAATACTTTTTTTTTCTTTTTTGTGAACATTTATAATATTATTATCAGTAGTAATAGTATAACTACGTTTGTCAATAACTTAACTTTTTTTCTTTATTACGTTTTATGTTTTTCTTTTATATGTTTTTCCTTATTATGTTTATTTTTTGTCACATAAGTTGAATAGGTAAAAATACTATATTAAAATTTTAACTTAATGGAACTTAATTGGTCTACAACACATGAATGTTCTTTGTTATATTATCATTTTGTATGACTGTTTGTTTCCTAAAAAAAAAAAATAAAAATAAATAAAATAAAAAATAAATATCTAAATTGAATTTTATATTCTTCCCACAGCAGTTAGTATTTTTTTAATACATCCAAAAGAAGTTTAATCAAGTTTTGTTTCTAAGACTGAGTACTGTTGAGTGTTTTAGCAGTCTATATTTGGTAGTCTATTCCAAGCTTCAGAACTGGATGCTCCGAAAGCGCAATTCCCGAACTTAGTATTTGGTTTGCGCTCAAATTCGGATATTGCGCTCTTGCAGTATCAGGCCCTAAAGGTTGGGAGGTGAATTTTGAAAGTACACAAAGCCGAAATGCACCCATAACGTACTACGGTTGTGTGGTTTCAAAAGTATACAGAAATAAATTATTTAGAAAATGTACACAATTTATGCGTACTAATCATGTATGTGTCCTATCATACCTTCGATTTGTGGGCGCGTACTTTGAATGTAGGTACTATTTATTGGATAACCAACATCCCTGCCACAGGTCACCCAACGTGGTTCGCTACGTTTGGTGACTTAGCAAGGGTTCCCGGGTTTAGGGTATGAGGTTTATATACGTTTTGGCAGCGGATGCTTCTGCTCTCCTACTGCGGGGTATGTTGTGTGGCTGAAGGTAATGGGGAGGGGAAGGAGATAGGAAAGAGGAACGTTAGGAAGTACCTGGCTATTCAGATCTGGTCACCAAACACGGCTGATGCTATTTCAAGCAAAGTTTCAATTCTGAATGGTGGCGATACTGAGAGTATCTTCCACTCTGGAACGTGCCGCAAATACATTATATATAATGTACTTATATCTATCTGTCCTTCCCGTAATGAGTTTTCTTCTCAACTCATAGGGAATAATGTGTTACTTGTCATATTTTTGTAATACATTATAATTAATAAACAAATAAATAAATATTATTTTAAATGAAGAAATTGGGAAATAACACAAATTAATCGAACAAAATTTATTTGCCACGCCGGGATTCGATCCCGCGACCTTCGGTGTGCGAGTCAAGAGCCTTACCGCTGGACTTCGACGGCCGTCAGTATAATGTAAGCAAAGATCGCGTATAATATCAACAAAGAAATAATATTTTAAAATATATACGAATGATCTGCTTTTGATATTGACGGAGGCAACAACTTTCTCCAGTATGCTTCGATGCTGGAATCTGGACTATAGACCGTAAAATAGGTTTTCAGGTTTTAAGGATGCGTTTTTTTCATCACTTGATATTTTACAATTCCTTGGCTGTAACGAATGAATCTTTGAGGCAATAAAGCTTATTAAAAAAATGACATCTAAAATCGCAAATGGTAGCAACTCGTGTAGTATTATAAAATATTGTGTTAAAAACAACAAGCAACTATCATTGCCCTGTGTGGAGTAAAAACTCTGAAAGGCTTTGGTTAGGTACTTAGCTGACACTTATCTTCTTTTATGGTAACTAATCACTATATTTTCAAGCAGATTTCTCCCTTGTTAAGTACATTGTGAAGTGCATTATGTTTATTTGTTTTTAACATACTCTGATAGCTGTGTGACTTTTTACTAATTTAGTTATTTTAAAACCCCGTCTTTTTAAATACAATGGGATTCTTTGAATCCTTCTCTTATCTAATTAGCAAACAAACCAAGAATCTCTACAGAAATGCAGAGGGACCGAGCCGTATATTTTAACAGTGTAGATTTAAAATTTGCCAAGTCATAATGAAAAAGTAATTTGGTGAAAATTAACTCGTATACTTATTTTAAACGGAGTTATTTTACTGTCTAGCAGTTAAAAACCCGCTTAGAGGTTTTTTCTGCTAGGCCCTGTGGGCGGTTTTGAGTGTTGGTGACCATTTTATAAATACGATAGGAACTGGTTCCAAAAATAGTTAGTTACTTGTATCCACTGGGATTCAGTGACAGCTGGTTACCGGGACAAAGTAACCGCGATAGACATTGACGTCATATATTAGATACGAATATATGACGGCCGGCGTAGTCCAGCGGTAAGGATTTTGACTCGCATTCCGAAGGTCGCGGGATCGAATCCCGGCGTGGAAAATAAATTTTATTTGATTAATTTGTGTTATTTCACACTTTATTAATTAAAAATAATATATATTATCTATATTCGCGGCATGTTCCAGAGTGGAAGATACTCTCAGTATCGACCTGGCGTAAGACCACCATTCAGAACTGAAACGTTGCTTGAAATGGCTTTAGCCGTGTTTGGTGACCAAATCTAAATAGGTAGATATATCCCAACCTTCGTCTTCCCTATCTCCTTCCCTCCCCACTACCTTCAGCCTCACAACATACCCCAATTGGGGATGCCATAGTCTCACTAAATCTAGACGGGAGCAGTTGCGACTTTTGTGCGGTATTCACGTAAAAAAAAAATGGACGCGCGGAATCATTATTCACAACTGCCAGCTACAATTATAATCATATTATCGTCCATATCCGGAGAGATTCACGAAGTTACAAATCCAGTAGGTACAGGCGATACTCCCCACTCTTACTAACGTAAGTGGCGCCATCTTTTGGCGTAGCTTTAATTCGGTTCCATTATAAAAGTAGATTTGTATAAAAACTAAGGCGCGGCGTCAGCGTTGTATTCTTAGCAGGATTCTTAAATTTCAACCGTACAGTCTCCATGCTAATAATACTGTTTGATGATTGATGATAGTGACCTGATAAAATTAAACGCATTGCATAATGTTCTTTCAAATCTTTCTAAAATGTTTTATTATCTACTACACTATATAAAGAGGTAATATTTGTTTGTTTGTTTGTTTGTTTGTGTGTTTGTTTGCATCGAATAGGCTCCGAAACTACTGAACCGATTTGAAAAATTCTTTCGCTGTTGGAAAGCTACACTATCCCTGGGTGACATAAGCTATATTATATTTAAAAAAATAGGCATCCTTACTAAAACTTCAATAATGTAACCCAGGGTGTAAAAAAATTCCTAAAATATTCTTTAAATCGCGTGCGCTGAGAAAACTATTGATGAAAGAATAAAATAATGTACTACGACTTTATAGAACACATCATTATTTACAAAAAAGGTGGCAACAACATAGGTCTAACTATTATGGTTATGCCACAATAAGTATTATTTTATTTTAAAAATTTAATTTAAATGTCGCCGCTTGAAAAGGCTCTTTATTTGTGTCTTGGTTTTAATCCTTATCAAAATAAATTACTTCATATTCCAGACAGCTTCAATACCTCTATTTAACTTTTTGAATTTTTCAATTCGGAAATTTAATTAGAAAGATATCACGAGTTTAAAATTGTTAGTTTTAGAAAAAAGTTTCGGCTACGGGCCGGGCGGGAGAGGAGTCAAGAAATGCAGTGCCAGGGGGGTTGGCGGGACGGGGGAGCGGGAGAGCGGTGGTGGGGAAGGTGGAAGTGGAACGCTGGAGGGGAACGTACGGGAAAGGAAATGTAAGGAGTAACATTTTATTTATTTGAATATGGCATATATTATAAAATAAAGTCCAAAAAAACGTGCAGCTCGAAAAAACTCAGAAACGAGTCCCGGTTCGATCATGGGAGTTATATGGTGTGGTAGATCTCTATCCCCCCTAGGGAATAAGGGTATCCGTTTTCACCTTAAGGCCGTGCTTTTAAAGATATAAGGGCTGAAAATTTCGCCCTCTTGAAATTTCTAGAACAGTCTTCCGGAAAGTTATAGAAGGTTCCATAGAGCTGTAGAAAGTTGTGGAAGGAGTGGCGGAGTATGTCGTGGAATGATCAGGAATAGGGAATCGGGAACATCATTGTGCAACATTCCAGAACACTATCTTATTGTCCTGAGCGAAGCCGGGTAACCCAGCTAGTCTATTATAATTTTACATCCCCAAAAAATAACACATTTTCCAAGCCACTTCAGGGGGAGTTAGAAAAAGAGAAGAGAAATTGGGTAGGAGAGATGAGTGCTTCTCGACAAAGTTGGTTTATTGCAACTGACAGGTGAGGCCAACATCCTCGGATGGACCATAATTTTACAGATTGAACCTTGGCCTTTAAGGGCAACGTGGAAATACACGCTTCCGAAATATTGATTTATTCTGAAAGGGTTTTGATGAGAGTGGATACAAAGTTTTATTGGTATAATTTATATATTGAAACTCGTTACGAAAATTTTATATTAACTGCACCATTTAAGCTAATAGTTATTTTAAATACTTTTAAACGATACAATCTATATCTGAAAGGTTTAAAATTAAATACTTTAATGATCGAAATAATTTCCATACTTAAGAATAGGAAACACATTTCGGAACTGAATAAATGTTTTAGATATGAACAAGGTTTTGAAAAAGTAGATTTTAAAATTAAACCAATTATTATTATTTAAGCAAACATTTTTTTTCGGCATATGCATATTTATTATTATTCAAAATAAACCAAAATTTTATTCAAGTACAGCAATTACAATTACTTATGGGTTAAAAATTTTATGAAAACCTCGGTCTATTTTTTTTTACAATAGCTCCACACAAGAGGCCCTAAAAAAATTCCTTCAGGGCCAGATGCTGTATGGATGATCATTTTAGGGAAAGGAAGGAGAGAAAGTTCTGGGAAGGAAAAAGGTATGAGGGATGGGTAGACTGGGTAGGAATCTGGGGTTCAATGTGTCCAGGAGTGACAAACGTGTGAATCTATCCTTTCCACGGCAGTACAAGGCGATGGATAGAGACAGTCCAGCTGGAGAGATAAAAAGGTCTCAGCTCAACATGTCTCTTCCGATCCGGTTCGCCACGCAGTAGGTGGGCAAATGCCTCCAAGACCTAGACAAACCTCACCCCGTGAATCCGGGCACCCCCTGCTAAGTCACCAAACGTAGCGAACCACTTGAGGTGACCTGTGGCAGGTGTGTTGGTTATCCCTATTATGATTCCCCGGGCTGCAGTACCCATACCCGCCTCCCAATATTACCATATATCTGACAAGTATGTACCTAACTATAGTTTGTTTATAATTTTTTAAATTTTAAAGAATAGGGGTAAATATTTAACATTGCCACGCTTTCTCTAATGAATATCTTAATATATTTAGAATTGTATACCCACGTATATTTAAGCAAATATGGTTTTTATATCTGACATTCCCGAAGCAATTAAATAATTAATTTATTTTTATAATAAATTATTAATTTTTCGTAGATGACGTAAGTTGTAAGAAATTTGATGTAATAACACATCTAGTATAATACATTCAGAGTATTTTATATTACAGAATTTTTCTTACTCTTCTTATTTAAAATAACCCCAAAGAAGTGTTTACGTAGGACATTTAACCTTGTAAGTTTTTTATAATAATATTTTAAGAAAACCATTTAATATAAATGTATCCGAGACTTGATAAATTCATATTGTACATATTGAATGTGTGCGAAAACATCTGAACAAACGAGAATGACACATTACTCAAATTAAATTAAATGTTTTAAACCTAACAAAATAAATGCTTTACTATAAATGCAAGAATGAAATGGAATACCTATCTGATTTAAAAGATTTTCACGGAAGTTTTTGAAGAAGAATAAAGAAATCGTTCTTCCGAAAATCAGAAAAAGAACCAAGAACATACACACAACAAGAAAGCAAGAAACGATGTATTACAATAATGATTTAGCTCTTCAGGCAGAAAAAAAAATTCAGAAATTCTTTTTACTTCGCCTCACTCGGCGAAGGGGAAAATTCAACCAAAAGATTTCACATACCCTAGTCTCATTTTATACGCGGAGCTATAAGAGATGACAATAATAGAAGGTCTTATCTAACTGCCTTATCTGGTTAGTGGCTGAGTTGTCAAATGCAAAAGGTTCCCACGCAAACGCCATGGTTTCGCTATTCATCGATTAGCTTTTCCTTCATTGTTCAAGCAACGTTTTTCGCTTTTAATGTTGGTGGTAGAAGTTTTTCAAATATTGTAAGGATATTCGTAACCCGAGAATGTTTAACTTTATTAACCTCTAGTGTCCCAAGAAATTCCCAGCGGATTTCTGACGTTTGTACCCGTCGTCGTAAGCCGACGAATTTCATTTCGCCAGAACCCACTCAGAGTGTTTTTGCTTCATTATTAACTATTTTAAATTTTTCATTTGAGAGCCATTAATATTGTCTTCAATGATTAAATGTTTCAATTTGAAGTTCAACTCATTAAGTTAATCTAACAAAAAAATTAAGATAGGTTGTTTGGATATCAAAAACATTTCACTTTTATAAGAATTATACCGCAGTTTCGGCGAAGGAGGCACTGATAAATCATTTTAAAGATATCCTTGTTTGTGTAGTCGTGTACGTACTGGATGTATCAAAAATTATTTGATTTACGTTAAATTCGCCCAGTTAATGTTGGAAACCATTTTATAAATTAAATAGGAACTGGTTACAAAAATAGCCCGTTCCTCGGATCCACTGTCATCCAGTGTAGTTAGTCACCGGGACAAAGTAACGGAGACAGGCATTCACGTCATATGTAATATATAGCCGCTTGATACAACTACTCGTATGTATTACCGTCAATATTTCCATATCCGGAGAGATACTACATATTCATAAATTCGTAGCAGTTATACCTAGGGGGACACGTCCCCATCCGACCTGCTGATGGAAGTGGCGACATCTTGTGACGAATTCTTGAATTCGAAACCGAATGACAACGGTAGATTTATTTGAAATTCCACGTACACAGATTTTATTTGTAGCGCGGCGCGTATGGCGTGGCGTCATGCACTCGAAGCCGGGTACTGAAATTCAACCACGCAGACGCAAGCCTATTAATACTATTCGATACTATTTATAAGGAAATGTCGAGTATGTGAAAAAGTTTAGAATTGCTCAACCTGCCCTATGGCCTATGGGTGAGGTAATTTGAGCAAAGATGTGGGACAATTTTGAGCAATAGAAAAAAATACAACCAATATTGTTACGAAAACGGTATACACCTAAAATAATTAAACAGCAATTTTTAATTTTTGGTTTTAAAAAAAAAAAATTGTCAGCAAAGTGACATCTACTTTTTGTACTACATACATGCCCAGGAATCGCGGAATAAAATACTTCGTGAACGTGCTGTAACACCCTGTATAATATATTACTGATTTATGAAATGACCTCGTCTGATCTAGATGATATGGATAGTTTTTCAGAAAATATATTAAATTTAAAGCGTTGACATCACTCCGCGAGAGTTGAGTCCATTATGCTAATTCAATACTCTAAAAACGTCTAAATGAATTCACGGAATTACAGGGCCTGTCAACTGGGACTGACGAAGTGAAGAGCACTTTGTTTAGGAAACGAAGAAAAGTGGAAATTAAACATTTAACTTTCCACTTAATTTCCGCTGCTTATGACGGGGGCTCGTATGTACGAACCTGGCTTACTTCAGATTTGTAGCTAATTAAATTTAAACTGTACCAAGTACTTACGCAGAAAACGGGTATTATTATAACGAAATATTTTCATATACTTATAGTTTAATTTTTTTTAGGTTAATTTTTTCGCTTTTGGGAACAACTTATAGAAGTCTTATAGAAATCGTTGTCTCCCTTACTATCATGGTAAAAATGGCATTTAAACGGCGTTAGAAAGAGAAAACACCACGGTTTATATTAAAATATAAAAGTCAATTAAAAAAATAATAAATGTACACTTTTATGAAAGCGAAGTTTATTATAGCAATTTGAAAAAAAATTGTAAAACTTTGGGGAATTTTTTATTCATTAATTTACATGAAAAGACAAAAAAGTGAGGTGACGAAAACGTTCATTTTATCAGTAATTTTAGTTAGAAAAGTTAAGCCATTTAAAAACATTTTTTTTATGTTTGCACCCAAATTTTTAATAAAAAAAAATTATATGTTTATTTACAATTATAAAATTTGAAAGTATTCAAAGACAAAGTGATCGTACACGTTCAGAAATATTCCATATATGTGGAATTTAAAGCAAAGCGGAAATATTGATCCTGAAAATATATGGCCGAGGACTGAGGCTAAACATTTCTTTAAAATATTATGCAGGTACCTACACAGTGGGTAGTACCCACCTGAAGGAAAATTCAAATTTTCTTTTAACATCTATAATACACTTATCTTCTACGTTTATCTAATTTATTAAATTTGAGTGACAGAAGAACTGTTATCGACCTAGAATTTTTATTTAAAATCTTGCATAGTAAAATTAACGGCCCTGAAGTTTTGGCGCTCATAAATTTTAATGTGCCAGCCGGAAACACAAGGTCAGTACTACCGTTTTATTGTGGCAATACTACGACCATGTCCCATTTCAATATACCACTACACAGAATTCAAAACTTAGGAAATATGTTTTCACACATAGATGTATGGAATGTGTCGGTTTTAAAATATAAGCATGAAATAATAAAACATTTATCCTCTTTAAGTTAAGTTGTTTGCATGTATTACATATAAATATTTTTTTTCATTGTTACAATATTGTAATATTTAAATATCTTAGCATTTATTTTCGTTTTGTTATCTGAATATCTACTAAGTCTTTCTCAACTATTTTCTTTCTGTTTTACAAAGTCACTAGAGCTGTATTTTTCATGTTGTTGCTATATACTATGTTATATTATGTAAAAGCCGAAAGGCGTTAATATTATAAATAAATAAATAAATTCAATTTCTCGTCCCTGTTAGACGGAGAGGTCTGGGTTCGCATCCCAGTTGCGACCATTGTCTTTTTTCTGTTTTTCTGTGTCTTGTTCTCTTTCATATTTTCGTTTAGATTATTATTGTTAACTTATTCTAATATGAAATAAATATATAATAATTTCGTCTACCTCCACAACCGCTAATAACTTAAAGATCCCTATGTAATTGTTCACTTAACTTAGCGAAGTATTATTTGCACGTTCCATTTCCGGTTCAAGGCGGTATCTATTGGAATGACTAGGTAAAGATATTTACTATCAACGGGCGTCTGTTTTTTTACTTGATTGAATTAATTCATAAATAATGCGAAATATTAGAAGTATAAATTTTACCATTTCCCGACATCTGATTAAGCTGAAACTCTTTTCGTGGGAATCACACACACAAATGTACGTATTTTTCTGAAATTCGAAGAAATTAAGGCACTTCATTTGCGAAATGTCGGCCATAACAACTCCGGATTTGGCCCGGTTGTAGCGCGGTTGATTCTGTTCCCTGGGTAGGAAGGTTCAATCCTTAGCCAAACCAAAAAGAGAAATTAAGTTTTAAAAGAGATTTCAATAAAGATTTGGTTGCGCGGTTAATTCCGATCACTGGGTAAAAAAGGGTTCAAAGCTCAGTCAAACCATTTTTTTTAATAGGTATGTTTTAAAGACATTTAAAAATAGGTGTATCGTTATTTATTTTTGGGGTATTGTACCGCGTTGCACCACCTCCTTCCTTGGCCAATTTTTCAGAAAGGCTGCCGTGCCGTGAATATCTAAATAAAATCTAGATGTATTCCAGTAAAAAACAAAAGATGAAATGCAAAACGGCCGAGTTATGTATATATTTTACATAATATGTAGTATCCCAGTTCGGCGTAGACTGTGCACTGAACTCGGATCTAATGTTAGGATGCATAATTTCGGCATCCATCTTGAATTTCTTGAGTTCTCTAACGATTTGGTTGAAAATCGGGATTAGGGAGTTTGGATGTGCACTGAACTCGGATCTAATGTCAAAATGCACGAATTCGGCATCCATCTTGAATTTCTCAAGTTTAATGAATTAATCAGATAGAGGGTTTTATATTCTCCAGCCCTTTGCTATAAATAAAACACATTAATGTCACCCTTTTACGCGCTTGTGCGTTTCCAAAAAATACATTATTTTTACTTCTTCAATCTTTGCTAAATAACTTTGTGGCATTATTTATTATTTAATTAATAACTGATAACTTTAAATAAACTACTTTTTAATAAACAATATCGACATGTTTCAATAACATTATTTTTAATTGAAAACGATTAACAAATATTGAAGGATTAACTAACCAAAAACGGATTTCCTGCGTAACCCATTTTTTGTGCCTAGTAGGTAGGTACTTACATTTATGAAGTCTCCCACCATTTGACTATTCGGGAATACTGAAAATGGTATATAAACGAAGACTTATCATTTCTCGAGGTTCATTTCATTTACTTATTGTTCACATTTACATCTAACCAAGTGCAGGTTACGCGCTGCACCTTTGTTGGCTAATTATTGACATTGTTTAAATTATAAGTTAAATTATACTTACGTCTTAAATAAAGTTATTATATATAAACTTCCACGTTATCATTCCTACCCGGAACTACTTCCAACTTTACCTCAAGATTCAAGACATCATCTACATCTGCATCATAACTGCAGATATAGTACCTACCTCATCTATAAACCATCACAACCATCACAACACTGCTCGCTGCGAAGGAGTTAAATATTTTTTTCCTGCGTCCTCAACCGAGGGTAGTAGCAAGAGCATACTTTTACATATAACTCCATACTCAGCTCAAATTTCGATTTTTCGAAGATGTATGACTAATCAACTAAATGATCTATATATAAAATTATTACATTTAAATAAAATATTAAAACAACATCCCGTAGTATACTTGAGCCTAATGCAATAAGAAACTGTACTCCAAGGACGAAAGATTACAGCAAATGATTCTCCGGGGACATCTCGCAGAGTCCAAATACTTAAAAATAATTACTTCTATTTGATTATCAGGGAAAATAAAAGATAATGTTATCGAATTCGCAATGTAATCTTCGTAATGACAGAATTAATACATTTCGGAATGATGGCGAAGAAAGAAATGGTGTGATAATGGTAATTTTCAAGCTCTAATAATTAACATCTGAAGATTTCATAATAATAGTTACAAAGAAACGTAGTTTCATTTTGTGAAAAAGTTAAAATATTATTTATAATTTAGTTATTTGTGTCGAGCCATTCAAGTACCTTTGAAAAATAGTTAATATTTATTTTAGATAAGAATTTTGTAATTTTTCAAGATTTGCTAGAAAAAATAATTTTCAAAAGTGAATAGCGAGGACAAACATACTCATAATAGTTAATAATAATTAAGTAAAGATAAGATTTTATGATTAAAGAAAAACTAAGCACTAGTTGTCATCTGCAGAAAGGCACGACTGTAATGTATATTTTTTTGTTTTTACGTGAGTATCTCTCAAGGACCCAACTGCCTGAAGCAAGTGAGCATATAGCATACCCAATTTGGGTATGTTGTAAAGCTGAAGGTAGTGGAGTGGGAGATGGGGAGAAGTACCTGGCAATTACCAGATCTAGTCACCAAACACCGGTTTTTTTAATGTGAATACCTCACAAAAATTCCAACTGCTCTCGCCTCTGAAGTTGCATCTATGGCATCCCCAATTGGGATATATTGTGAGACTGGTGGTAAGGAGGGACGAGAAAGGGGAGCACCTGGCTATTCAGATCTAGTCACAAAACACGGCTAAAGTCATTTATAGCAACGTTTAAATTCTGGATTGTGGTCTAAAACCAGGGCGATAATAAAAGTATCTTTCACTTTGGAACGTGACGCAAATATACCATACATTATTTAAAAAGCCATTTCAAGTAATTTCTTTAATTCCAAATGGTGTTCTTACAATAGAGCGATGCTTAAATCATAATATGTTATTATTTTTTATGAATAAATTGTGAAATAACACAAATTAATAAACTTTATTTGCGCACGTCAAGATTTAAACTCGCGTCCACTACTCATCCACGGACGTCAAACATTATTTCATTTGATTTACTGCAAAACATCCCAACTTGATAATTAATTGTAGGTAGGTAAAGTAAAGCCTTCTTAGGCCCGCCATTCATTCGCTTTCTACTATACTTGAACTGAAACTTGCACAAGTACATATTATACTTGAGCGTGTTTGGGACGAATATATTGCACAAGTTTAATCAAGATTCCTAACTTGCACAAGTGTGGTGAAAAGTTAGAATTTTCAATTTGTCAGTTCGTACAAACGGCGCTGGCACAAGTATACTAAAGATTCCTTTGGAAGTGGCGTCAACTATCAAAGTCATCAAGAGGTTTTAATCAAGGCCACCAACGGTGTAACGTGTAACCAATAAATACCTTCTAATGACAGAAGTTTTAAATAAGATTCTTCGTTCACTCGAAAATAATTGTGTAATTTTTTCGGAGCTAATTTCAATTCCATAATTAAAATTGTAAGTGGATATCATTATCTTTTATTTAATTAGTCAAACTGTTAACTTTTTCTAACTAACACTGAAATGAAAGTCAAAGTGTCGTCAGTAGACGAAATTGGCACATTGGAGAAATCGATTGTGGCCATCAAGATATATCAGGTCTTATCAATAAAACATAAATTTACAGATGTTTTATCGATTTGCCTTGATCATGGCGGTACAAAGAGAAAATACGGAATAATAACAATGTACGTGTACGAATTTGAAGATTAATAATTTATTCTTTCAATATCCCAAAAATATATAACTACGTCCAAAATCATAACATTGCATTTTATTCGGATACTCTGGATTTTAACCAGACGTTGTGATATTTTACGAGCCTAAAATTCACATACTTTCTCTATAAGGAATTGACTAATAAAAATAGTTCTACATTATTCGTGTTTTCTGTGAAATTATTCGTACATAACTGTAATGTTATGGTGTCGTTGTTCCTAATATAATATTATGCTGGATACCTGACATATCCAAGGAAAATCACCTAACAACTTAAACAAACCGAATCAAAGCAAATAGGAAATAATTCCAAGAGATGACGCCACTTCCTTGACTGCTGTCCACGTGAAACATCTCCTGGCAGATTTGTGCTTTGTACTCTCGGATTTGTGTGTTAATGTACCTCTCTGGTCTCCGACCGAAATGTTCCGGATATGGAACTCTGGATTCCTCTCGCTGTTGGCCAAGATGATAATGTTCTTATCAGCATTATTGTAATATAATTTGATAAAACAGACTATGAAATCTTTTTTTATAAATGGGCAGGAAATGTTGGTATTTGTGAATACTGATAAACTTTTGAAGAAGTCCATTTAGTGTATTGGGTATAATTCCCTTTTAATAAGGGGTTTTTCACAAAAATAGCGCTGTATAAATCAACCAACTATAGATACGTAATTATGTGAATTGTTTACCGTGGAATTTTCAGGAATATTCCTATTGTTATGCCAACATATTAGGATTTTCACGCAGACTCGTTTTGTCGTCGTGATAAAATATTCGTAATTTAATAAAAGTTTATTAGGACATCCAGATAATTCACGTCCTTACTTTTATTAGGCCACCTCGTTCTGTTAATTCATAACGATTAATTCACAACAAAATTCCCTCTGATGTTAAAATCATGGCTCTTAGGGTGTAACCTAATGTATTAAAATAAATATATATTATAATAAATATATGTAGGTATTATAGAAAATATACATATAATATGATTTAATTCTTTTCTATTGATTTATAAATAAAACACTTGTGTTGCAAAGTTTAACAAAGAAACGACATTTATGTTTATTTATAATAAAATAATAGAAAATAAAACAAGTGACAATTGATAAATACATTCCAACTGACACTACAGGATTCAAATTTAAATGGAATATATTGTCTTTACATCTCCCCCCCCCCCCCCCCCTAGAAAGAAAATTACTGCAAAATTTTCACTCATCTTCGATGTGCTCTTCATGGTTCATAAATAAAGGTGCTGGAGTTAACTTTGAGATGTGGAAAAAATTTGATTCTAATTTTTTTCGACCAGTGTTTATCTTGTAAATTGAGTTTGATAATTTTTCTATGATTTTGTATGGTCCGATTCTCAATTCGTCGAGCTTCTTCCTGTTATGTTTGTTTCCATTCTCAACAAAAACAGTATCACCAACTTTGAAGTCAAAGTGTCTCCTTGTTTTATCGTAAATTATCTTGTTGTAATTATGTGACTTCATAGTATTTTCTAGAGCTTTTTTTCTCTCTTGAATCAAATCGATGCCGGTCTTCTTAAGTTTTAACTCATTTGGCAAAATCGTAACATCTGTGCCGTCAAGTAGGTACTGTGGCGCATATCCAGTAACAGTGTGCTCCGTTTCATTATAGTTTTTTACACAATTATGCGCTATAGTTGTCCAAGCTACTTTTGAGCCATTTTCGTTGATTTTGCATCTAATTTTATTGACCAGCGTTTGGTTCAATCTTTCATTTAATCTATTTCAGAAAGGTGAGTTCACTGCAGTAAAAATTATTGGAATATTTTTTTCATCCAAAATTTTTTTGAATTCTCTAGAATTGATACCCGGGTATTGGTCTGAGAGTATCATGCCAATGTCATTAGTTTCTGTGGAGTTTAAGAGTTTGATGAAATCATTGGTATTTTGAGTTCTTGACGTCAAAATATATGCAAACCTCGTGAAATGATCTGATAACAGGTGCAAGTATCTCTTTGTTGATCGTGAACCCCCAAAACCGCCTATTGTATCAATGGAACATATTTCAAAAGGTTTTGTTGCGGGACCCAAGTGGGACATCAATCCATATTTATTTTCACCTCTTGATTTGTTCTTTAAACATACTGCACAACTATTGCAGGTTCTCTTTATATTATTTGTCATGTTTTCTGCTGTGTACCATGAGCTTATCATTTTTTGCATTTGTGTAATTCCTATGTGACCTAGTTCTGTATGAACATTTCTGATAAAGTCTATGCTGAATTTTTCTGATAGAATTATTTTTTCTCTTTTTTTTACTTTCTTGTAATAAACATTATTTTTCGATATCAATTTATCTCTTCTGCACTGTATCTTCTTTGACATTTATCAGTCCAAATAAACTTTTGGTTTTTCCTTAGTAAGTTATGCAAAGGATCTAGTATTATTGCACTCTTCGGAATGTACTCATGATAAAAGTTGATTTTTCCTAGAAATTGTCTCACATTCTTCTGTGTTTTTGGAATAGGAAAATTCTTTATTGAAATCAAATTATCCTTTACTGGCTTGACTGAATTATTCTGAATAATATGACCCAGATATTTTACCATGTCTGATGCAAATGTGCATTTTGTAAATTTTAATCTAAAACCTTCAGTTTTGATTGCATTTAGCAACTTTGTTAAATGATCGATGTGTTCAGCAAAAGTTTTTGAAAATATAAGTATGTCATCTATGTAATTGACAGCAAAATCGGTTAGTTTATATTTTCTCAATATATTGCTTAATATCCTCTGAAAAATTGCCGGAGAGGTCTTTAATCCAAAAGGTAGGCAGTTCCACTTATAATGCCCCTCCTGTGTTACAAATCCTGTTTTTTTTTTGTCTTCAATCCGCAACGGAATAGACCAAAAAGCTGAGTTTATATCCAGCGTTGAAAAAAATTTGCAATTTCTGGTCTTTGTCATTAGGTCTTCAATCAATGGAAATGGTTGAGTTTGAGGTATTACTATTTTATTTAAGTCTCTGAAGTCTATGCACAATCTGGATCTTTTGTTTTCTTCTTTTTTAAATGCTAGAGTGACAGGTGCAGCAAATGGGCTGTACGACTCTTCTATCAGTTTATTGTCTATTAATTTTGCTATTTGCTCTTCTATTTCCTTTTTATCTTCTACGCTGCATCTGTAAGGCCTCTTACTACAATATTTATCCACCAATAAGTCTATCTTCGCTTCATATCCATTAACAGTACCAACATCGTATTTACTTTTCGCAAACACTGATGTGTATTTGCCTATTAGTTCATTTATTTCTGTTTTTTGATCATTATTTAAATGATTTATTGTTATTTTAAAATCTTCTTCTTTAACATGTTCATTAAAATTAATTTGGTGTGTTTCTATAATGTTCTTATTTTCAGAATGTTTAAATTCAGTATTTGTTTTCATATTTGTAGAATTTTCTTCTTTTTTATTTGTCCCCGATCATCTAAAAATAGGTTGTATTACTCCAATACATAAATCGGGAGACCAAACGGTTATCTTAAATTACAGACCAATCACTCTCCTAAATTCGCTATCGAAACTACTAGAAAAAACTATGAAAAAAAGACTGCTCGCATACCTTGACAAACACAAACTGATCTCCACCCGTCAATTCGGGTTTCGAGCGAAAATGGGAACAGAAGACGCCTTATCGGAACTAACCACCTACATAGTGAAAAACCTAGATGGCGGTTCAAAGGTGTTAGGAGTGTTCTTAGACCTAGCAAAAGCTTTCGACACCATCTCACACAAATTACTCCAACAAAAACTCAAAAACATTGGCATAACAGGTCCACCACTAAAATGGTTCATCAGCTACATTGAAAATAGACAACAAATTGTAAAAATCAATAATCAAGAAAGTGACAAAGTAGGCACCAGGTATGGAGTACCCCAAGGCAGCGTCTTAGGTCCCATACTGTTTCTCATCTACATTAACAGTCTAACGGAGATAAGCCTAGGGAACATAGAGTACAAAGTAATCAGTTATGCAGATGACACTGTAATCTTATTCAAAGCCCAATCATGGGAAAACGTCTTCAAAAAACACGGAAGCAGGGATCACTGAAGTAAATAACTGGCTAATAAATAATCTACTGACACTAAATATTTCTAAAACAAAATACTTAACTTTCAGTAAAACATTAGCTGGTCAGCCAGATAGTCGCCCACAACTACATCTTCACCCCTGCACAGTTACCTCGTTAACTAACTCACGCTGTGTTTGTCACAATATTGATTATGCGCAAAATATTAAATATCTCGGTTTAACTGTTGACAATAACTTAAAATGGGATCTCCAAATTAACCTAATTACAAAAAAAATACGGAAACTCTCTTACATCTTCAAAAGAATTCGAAATATTATGTCACTACCTCAGCTAAAAAATATATATTATGCACTCTGTCAAAGTATTCTAATGTATGGTATTTCAGTATGGGGAGCAGCAGCAGAGACTCACCTCAAATCACTTAAAATTAATCATAAAACAATAATCAGAATTATGTTTAGAAAGCCTTATCAACATCCGACAGAACAGCTAATGATCAACAATAACCTATTAGACATAAATAAACTATACATAAAGAAGATCATCGACAAAAACTGCATAAAAATATCACCACACTTCATAACTCACTCGCAAAACACAAGAGCAAACACACACAATCAATTACAAGTACCACATATCAAATCAAATTTTGCAAAAAAACATGAATCTTACTTAGCACCATATATATTCAATAAGTTTGTAGCCCAAACAAAGACCTACGTCGCATCTAATAATTTGAATTGGGTTTTCAAAAGATTTTTAAACTGGTTGAATGTCAAAGAAAGAAGAGAGATAAGTAATTAATTCTTAATATATAATATTATATATTTTCTTTTATTCTACTCTGTTTTTAAATTCTGATATCATCTTATTTTATTATTATTATTTTTACTATAATATATATGTTTCTTTTTTTTTTTTTTTTTTACCACTTACTTGTTTTTATGTAATTAAAAATTGTTAGTTACCAGCCTCAGAACAGACTCTGTCTAGTGAGGAGGGTAAGGAAAAAAAACTGTTGTACATCACTAATAATAAATAAACGCCCGGGTTGCCGGCACTGAAATTGAAAAAATTGAAATTGATTATTCAGGCAGATTTTCTGTGATATTTGTAAGTCTTCACTTTGGATTAGTTTGAAGTCTTTTATCATGTCTAATCCAATCAAAAAATCATACTTAAAATTGTGTTCATCAATAATGTACACATCAACATTTTTCTCCAATTCAAAAATTTTAATCTTCAACGTTGTCAAACCACTCGTTTTTTTAACACCATTAATCGTTACTAAATTTGCTTCATTCAAATTGTTTCCTTTTCTTTTTTGTTTCAAAAACTTAGAATTAATTAGAGAAACATTTGAACCCGAATCATAAATTCCGTATATTTTTAATTCATCATTTAGTAATAGTTTGACTTTGATTAATGGTGTTACAATTAGTTTTTTTGATCATTTTCATTTATCTCAGTCTCTATCACTGAATTGTTTACATGTTTAATGGCATTTCTCTTAAATTTTTCATCCTCTTTTGTTTTGAACCAGCATGTGGCTTCAGGGTGGTAACGAGTGCCCTTATTCAATTTTTCACAAATTTTACATGGCTTTTTATCCTCATTTTTATTATATTCTGCATTCCCAAATGTTCTCCTATTCATGAATCTTTTTTTGTTGACCATATGTTCATACTTGTTTATTTCATTAAATAAATCCACAGTATCTTGTAATCCTTCTCTATCGATCTTGTTAAGTATGAATTTTGGTAGTCCGGAAGCAACAAGATCTATCAAAGTACCGGTGTCGATTGATCTTCTCATATCCAATAGAAGTTTTTCTTTTCTCATAGCATAATCCAACAGAGAACCATCTTTGTATCTAAATAATAGTGCGTAGGTGACAGGGTTCCATCCTTTGTTTGCGAATGATTCACAGAATTTGTTTTTCCATGTTGACCTCTCTGAGTTCATTGTTAGTTTAATAATCATGGAACTATACCAATCTACACAACTTTTATCCATGAACAATCTTAGTATTTCTATTTTTTTTTCATCCATGGTCACATCAAATCGTAAACATTCTTTTTCAAACACTTCTATCCACTGGATTGCATTTGTATTTTTACTACAGAATTTTTCTATAACAAACTTCTCAGCAATGTTTTTGAGGCTCTGTTGCTTATCTTCCATTAATTTTACCATCAATCTTCCCAGTGTATCTTCTTTTTGATGTACTTGTAAACTTTCTTCTTCCAATTCTTCGAGGTATTGGTCTCCGAACTGTAGGTTTCCATCTTCGTCTACACATGTTTTTTTTAGTTCTTCTGTCATTGTTATCCAGACTCTTCTAACCTGGTATCTTTTTTTTAAACTATTTTTTACTTTGCCAAAAGCACCACTTTTCATAATCTCCTTGTGATGGCTGGCGGATTGTAACATTTCTGGTATTGTAAACCCTTTTTCATCACTTGTGACTATTTTTGTAATGCTAATAATATTTGACTTGCCATCGCCTCCAGGTAGTAGCGTAAATTCAAATTGAAGTTTCTCCATTTGTGGTTACGAAAAATGTCGTTTTATAATATGATTTAATTCTTTTCTATTGATTTATAAATAAAACACTTGTGTTGTTGTGACATTTATGTTTATTTATAATAAAATAATAGAAAATAAAACAAGTGACAATTGATAAATACATTCCAACTGACACTACAGGATTCAAATTTAAATGGAATATATTGTCTTTACATACATATTTTTTTTTTTGAATATTAAAAAAAAAATTGCTCTTTCTTACCATGCATTAAATTTCAAGTAAGTGATTAATGTATTGCTGTTTTTCAACTTTTTCATGATATGTATTAAAAAAAAAATATATATATATATATAAATAAATATTTTTCATATTCTGCATCACAACGTTGGTAGGTATGTTATATGTGTATGTTGTTGGTACGCTAACGCGTTTATGATTATTTTATTTGTAGTTGTAACTAATCTGTGGAACTAATCTCCTGCTGACAAGCTACTTGCAGTAGCTTAGCGGGTAAGAAATTTAAATTGTATGCAATTTTTTTTACAATAATAAAAAAAAATTAATTCGTAAGGCCGGCAATCCCGTTTTTAACCGGAATTACGAATACTTTGAAGAGATTTTCATAATAAATCAGCAACAAATAATTTAGTGTATAAATGATAGCAACCACCTTCATCTGTTGTACGCCAGAACTGAGACGTGTGCAAGTATCCATACTTGAAATAATGTGGTCATAACGCCGTTCAAGAACACTTTTGCAAGTCTTCAGCCCAAGTATACTTGAAGATGTATGGCCGGCCTTATAATATTAATTACCAGTACAAAAATACTCTCCATAAAAAAAGAAATAGCTTTTTCAGTCCCCAAGTTTTCTCCCTTTCAAAGAAACTTTATAATGGGCTCGGCATTGATGTACAACAATGGGGCTCAGTGATAAATCATCAAAGGATACTGAGGAACTATTCTCTCCATACAGGCATTTAGAAACAGGCTCCATTGTCCCAGTAATGTGTTTATACAGCTTCAGCTAGCTGCTGTTAGAATTTATGCTAATTTGATACAGTAATAATATATTATTAGGATTCCTATAGTCCCATTCAATGAAAAGCATTTAACACAGATTTTAAACAGAATTCCTATGTGATAAGATTGAAGATTGTGTAATGCATAATTTTTTTAAAATAATTTAAAATAAAACAATAACTTTGTAAACACCACTTTTATTTTTTATATTCTTTATGCCGACCGGGTTTCGCTACAACCGTAGCTTCTTCAGGGCAGTACAATCTCTACTAAAATTAATATACATGTGTGTTATAGCTAATACATGATTTAACCAAATGGGCTGGACTCCTCAAGTAACGGAGGAAGTAGATAAAGGTGTAGATGGAGAATTGGGAAGGGAACGGGCGTGTTCTTTGTCAATAGGGAACAATCTTAGTATGGGACTTTTATTTAAATTTAGTTGGTTATTAACTACCTTACTGTTAGTGTTTATGGCTTTCCTTAGTTCAAGTGCTTCTAGATTGTCTAGCCTAATACCGATGTTGTTTTTATGAATTAGTGTGGCGCCTGTCTTTTTATCAAATTTATGGTCTTTTTCAATCAAGTGGTTTGCAAATTCCGAAAATCCAGAGCTGTGTAAACATCTAAGGTGTTCTTTGATACGGGTGTTTATATTGCGTGCTGTTTTGCCTATGTTAAAAAAGGGACAGTCGCTGCATTGAAGTGAATAAATTCCCGAGTGAGACAGACTATTATCTTTGTCCTTGCCGTTCATTAAAAGCTTACCTATACTATTATTAGTGTAAAATGCTGGTTTGATATCTGATGGGAGGTTTTTAACACTGTTTTGAGAGAAATTATTTATGTACAAGATTCTACGCCATTGATAAGGTTGATTATTATTACTTGGTATATTATTATTATGAGGTGGACTGTTGTATAAGAATTTACTTGTGGATAATTTTTTATTTTTTTTATTTAGAATGTTGTTGACTATATTTGGACTGTAACCGTTATTTATTGCGATTTGTTTGATCGTAGATAGTTCTAATGCAAAGTTGGTATTTGATAAAGGGACTGTAACCAATCTGTGTACCATGGAATGGAAAGCTGAATGTTTATGGGATTCGGGGTGGTTAGAGGAATTGTGAATAGTTATATCGGTGAACGTCGGTTTGCGGTAGATTTTAAAGTCAATTTTATTATTTATGATTGATAATGAAAGATCTAAAAAGTTTAAGGTAGAATTGGTACCTATTTCTATTGTGAAGTTAATTTGTTTATGGAAGGAGTTAATTAATAGCAAGAAGGAATTTAGTTGTCGTTCAGTTCCTAACCAAACACAGAACACATCGTCAACATAGCGCTTCCATACAAGTAAGTTTTTTAATAATGGTGATTTACAGTTAAAGATATTATTTTCTAAATTGTCCATGAATAATCAGCGATTAGCGGCGATGTCGGTGCCCCCATGGCCAGGCCTTCTTTTTGTTGGTAAAAACGTTCGTTGTATTGGAAATAGTTTTGGTTCAGACATATATTAAACAGGTGAGATAATTCCTTAGAGAAATTATTTGGTAACTTTGATTTTGTAGTAATTTAGACAGTATATTCTTACTTTCGGCTACGGGAATATTTGGAAAAAGGTTAACGATATCAAAGGAGACTAATTTTGCACTATTGGGGATATGTAAGTTTTCAAGTTCATCAATCAAATCAAAGGAATTTCTAATGGTGTATTTTGGAGTAAAAACTTTTGAGTTATTGAATACATTAGTGATAAATGATGCTATTTTAAAATTTGGGGAATTGCAACTTGATACGACCGGCCTGATTGGTTTGGCAAGTTTATGGAGTTTTAAGAAACCATATAATTTAGGGGCTTCTGGATTTTTTGTAAAAATTTTTACTTGTTGATACGAGTTGTCTTGGAAGATTGCGGATTTACATGATCTTAGAGCACTTTTAAAATTTTCTTGGAATTTGGTAGTAGGGTCCTTAGGTAGAATGTCAACTTTGTCCGTATTAATAAATTCTTGCACTTTAGAATTATAATCAGTTTTATTTAATATTTATTTATTTATTTATTTATTTACGCCCTAGTGGGCTTTTACAACAGAAATTAAAAACATAAAAAAATTAAACATCATAAAAGAAATGAAATACTATGAGTAATAAGAAAAAATCAGTAATAAGACCAGAAATACAATAAAGTGCAATGTGTAAAAGCTAGTTAGTAGGTATAAACAAACAATTATATGTGTATAATAATGAACAATGATAAAACAGAACTAAATAGAACAGCAAAATAAAATAAAATAAGCTTATAAATTACTGGTAAGATTTTAAATGAGAGGAGGTTTTATGAAAAGAACAAAAATAAGAAAAGTTAATTATTAACAGATAAAATAGAGATGAGTTGTCTCTTGAAAATTGCAAAACTGTTATAATGACAGTATTGCCTTTGTCTGCTTTAGTTAGTATTAGTTGTTCATTTTTTAATTTATTACGAATGTTTATCATAGTGGAAGTTTCACGGTTAGAACTAGCCTTAAGATTAGGAACTAGCTTTTTTATTGTTTCTGCACTTTTATATAGAGCATAATTTTTTGTTCAAATTTATCGTCCAGCTAGGTTTTTACATTGATCACGAACAGAATTAAATGAGTCATCGAAAATTATTCAAAAAGTTTTTAATCCTCCAGGCCTAGGGCATATTTTGTCGGAAGTTCGAAATAATTTCCGCTTTGCAATAAAATCCAAATAAATGGAATATTTCTGTACACATCCGAAAACTAAAAACTGTTTTTGAGAGGTTATGAAGTACGTTTTCAAATTGTATCATTTGAAATAAACATATAATTTTACAAATATAAAATTTTTGAATGCAAACATAAAAAAGTTTCAAAAATTGCTCACCTTTGGTTTTTTTCTAACAAAAATTACGGATAACGAAAAAAAAATTAACATACACATATTTTATTAGGTAAATTTACTACAAACGTTATCGTTAACTCACTTTTTTGTCGTTTCATGTAAAAATAATTAATAAAAAAATTCTTAAAGCTGCATTTTTTTAAATTTGAATTATTTCGAAGTTGCACTCCCTACCGTTAAACTATATAAAATACACAATTTTTTCATACAACAAGCCACATATTGAAATTTTTTATACAAATTACATAATGCTAGAGCTCATCATTATATATAGAAACCTTTGCGGGGGTGCGCACAACAAATCACCGGAAGAATGGTATAGGAAATAATTTCATAATGCCAGAGCTCACTATTATATATAGAAACCATCACGTCTATGCGCATATCAAAACACCAAAGTTTCATCATAATCGGATGAATGGTTTAGTAACGCATAAGGGACAAACAAAGAAAGATTCAATTTTATACATGAAGATTAAATAAATCGTAATGCGGGAAGTTTGGTTCGACGCTTGCCCTTTTCAATAAATCAAATTAAGTTTGACAATACTCACGTAGTTGGTGTCGTCTTCCTCGTTGTAAGCCAGCTTCACGATGCCGTAGGATCCCTGAAACAAACGAGAAAACAATAAGTAGGTTGTTTGGGAAACTTTCTGTGAAAATGCTCCGACTTTGTCCTAATTGCGGTGAAGAAACATAGCTTTGCCACTTTTATTACATTAACTACAAATAGACACGCTTATATTTTCAGTCAGTTGCGTTGCTATATGTAATAGTGTAGATCTTGTGGATACAAAACTTTTTATTGAAGTGAGAACTTCTTAAGTACCGTTGCGATTAGAAACGGAAACGAGCGACACTTAAAAGAGACAAACACACACATCTATAGGATTCAGCCTGCGAGAGAATGTGATAGAATGAAACCTTACCTACGTACAGTACCTACCTACGAAACATCACGCTCTGTCAAGCTTTCTTTTATACAGATAAAACAATGTTTTAATAAATCCACTGGAAGACTAAACACAATCGTAAAAGGCAACGAAAGTTTTACATGTCGTAGTGTTCTCTGGTGATTTATCATTTTTTCATTCTTTTTGAATATTACAAACTATTAATTTCACTGTTTCCCTAACCGAGGTGTTGTGTACAACTGTCCAAGTGCGCGCATTAGCCGCTTTGATTATGAGCTCACTTTTCAAGGCTCCTATTGTTTGAGATTGCGTTGTGAATTTGTAATATCTCTTTTTTACATATTAAAATTAATTTTTGAAGTGAAAACTTCTTAAGCACCGTTGTGATTTGAAACTCGATGAAACGAAAAATAAAGACACTAAAAAGAGACAAAAACATACATCTATAGGATTTAGCGTGCGAGTGAATGAGATAGTAAATTCAGTCTCCTCTTTGTGTGGTACTTCGTAGACTCTTGTCTAATTTACTTTTCCGAAGGTTTCATTTATATCGCGTGTAAATTGCGCACTCTGATTTTTTTATGATTAAAAATAAACTTCGTCCGTTCGTCACTTTCCCTTTGACTGCCTGCAGAGTTTAATGTGTTAAGCTCACATTGTATTATTTTATTATAAGAGAAATAATGTAAAAACATTGGATTAATTAAGGAAAGTCGAAAAAACTGAAAATTATGAGACAATTCCATTTTTTTCAAACATTCACTAAAAGCTAAAAGTAAAATTTTAAACATTACATTTAATTTACTTACGATGAGTTCAGCTTTCAGACTTAAGATGATACTTAAAAGAATTCACAATCTACTCCTTCATTGATGAAGTTTATTTATTTTGAGGAAAATACTCTTTTTATAAGTTATGCTTTAAAATGAATTATTTGTTTGCGCCCGTACATACGCAATATGAATATTAATAAATTTTGTTTATAAAAAAACTAAAATCTTTCAAGAAAGGCTAACAAATACAATAATGGAAGGAATAACCGATACAATTTAATATAATGAGAAAAAAAAATCTATATATATGTAAGTATCTATTCTGGGAAAATACATAAGACCGATATGTATTTTTTATAAATATGCCAAAAAATATCTGGTAAGGCAGTAGAATTAACAAAAAAAAAACGATTTGCAAAAAACAAGTAAGTTATTACGAAAATAGTGTCAGCCGGCTGGTGTAAAGTGAACGCCAGTGCGTACAAGGTCGCGGGAGATCGGCGTTCCAAGGGTTAATATGCCATCAAAGAACATACTCGTAGGTTATGTTTTCAAAAATATTTCCCATCACTGCTTAAAAAACGAAAATAATCGTTTTATATTAATCCACATCAACACCGCATTAAAAGATCCAATAAATTCGTAAACATCAGATATGTTAGTCGTAAATAAGTAATTTTATGAGAGTTGCAGGTCATAATATGAATAGAGCAGTAACAATACTGCTCTGTTCGTTTCGTATTGTATTATGGCTTGCAATTACATGTACAAACTCAGTTATAAAAATAAGTATAGTTCTAATTCACTAGTCATAGAAGTCTTAGTTGTAAGTCATTAGTTATCAATCTTAGTTATAATATAAGCCACTTGTAGTATATAGGTATAGATTAAATGTATAAATGAATTTATAAGGCGCCCTTGAGGTGATTTTCTCACGAAAATGGCACTATAAAAATCAACCAATAATAATAATTATTAGCAAAACTACACCAAAAATGTCAATGGATTCCGAAGTCCTCGCAACTCCACTAAAATGTTAGATTTAAATTAAAACAAACACAAAAAGTCACGGTTGAAGGTTTATATTTAGCTCTCCTATGACACAAAGACCCTCGGAATCCAGGGAGCCGAGACAGGCTGTCCAATCTGACCTTGCAGACAAAACAAAGCCTAATGCAATGATGGAGAAGATATTAAACTGGCTTTGGGTCTGCAGAAAATAACCCGAAAATAACTGTTAGTGCAAGCGTTTCGTAATTCCAATTTCGTTTTTTACCACGACTTTTTCTTAAAAAACTTAATTTTGAATTTAAGGCCAAAATACCTAACCTAAGCTAACTTACCATTAGTAATGGCTGTCGGAAAAATGATTTTGTTACTAAATTACCTGTCCCCTATAGGTATGTCCCCTATAGGTATCCCCTACAGGTATCCCCATAGATATTTTTCAACTAAATATTCAACAATTCAAAAACGTTATTAAAACTTAACAAAAAATAATGTATGTTTATTAAATTATTGGTTAAGTATAACTGTAAATGTGCATTTCAAATAAATTAATAATTTTATACATTATGTTCTAGTGGTTAAAATTGATGCTTATTGAGTAGGTACTTGTTCTATGGGCAATTACTTCTAGGCAAGTACCTACCTAATTTTATTATTTTCTTTTTTGTTCCATTATTCAAATAGTTCTATAGAAGAACAAAGGAAGGTAGCTTCCATTCTTACGTAAAAAAAATGTGTTCCAACAAGCAGATCACAATATAAATCTTATAAAAAATCAGGATTATGTAAATAAAAGAATAATAAATTATGACCAGACAAACAAACACAAAACAAGCGTTTGATTTACAAAAGTGAGTACCACAGAAAACCTCCACCTTAAATCAAATAAGAGCGTAAAAAACGCCATATGGTCCTTCGAGAAGCCAGATGAAAACCAGCTCATCCAGCCAGCCGTCCGGTCTACATCATTCTTATTCATCATTACATATTCCTAAGGTATTAAGGCATTATAATATAACTTGTAAAATCACGCGAAGAATTCGCCACCAAGAGCCACTCTTTTTGCGTGATATTATAATCAACAAGATAAAATATTGTCAACCTAATATAATTTAACCAGTAGGTAGATTCCAAATAATTTACTCTATGATTACCACTGATTATTAAATAATATAATTTATTTTATTGTAATCTATTTATTATTCGCTCCCGCAAAGGTGGAACAAACAAAAGTTTATTTTTAAATAATTTAATGTGTATGTTTGTGTAAAAAAATCTGCATTATGCCACAAACATTAAAATCACTGGTGAAGAAGCGCGGTGAATTGAAGGCACAATTAACACGATTTAAGAATTACCTATTAAGTGATTCAGTTGATGTAATAGAAACGGAAACAAGATTGGAGGAGGTAAACACACTGTTAAATCGCTTTAAGAATATACAATCTCAGATCGAAGAGTTTGATAGTAACTCAGATGAAGAGGATAGCCCACTTGAGTGTTTTGAATTGCAATATTATCAAGTAGTGACGTTAGCAAAAAAATCCATAAAAAGCATTGAAAAAATTGATGATACTAACAATATTAAGATCCAATTACCTACGTTTTCGCTCCCAGAATTTAGTGGTGATTATTCGAAATGGTTATCTTTTAAGGATGCTTTCGTCACGATAGTGGGTAATAATAAATCATTAAATAATTTTCAGAAACATTACTATTTGCGTGATTGTTTAAAAGGAAAGGCATCACAAATATTAAACGCACTTGAAATTACCCAAGACAATTTCGAAATAGCTTGGCAGGTTTTATCAAATAGATTTGAAAATAAGCGTGTAATAGCTAATCAACATTTAAATTCATTGTTTAAGCTCAAGGAATTAAAACAAGAAAGTCACGTCGCCTTGAGAAGTTTATTAGATCAAACACAATTACATTTGAATTCATTGAAAAACATAGGTCTACCCACGGAGTATTGGGATGTAATAATAATTTATATTTTGGCCAACAAATTAGATTCCAATACCCGGATCTATTGGGAACAATATCCAACTAAAGAAAAAATACCGACATTGCAAGAATTTTTAAAATGTTTAACAGATCGAGCGATAGTCTTGGAAGCATCGGAAGCAACATGTTCCACAGCCAAACCAATATTCGCGCATCATAAACCGTCAAGTTACAAAAAGGAATCTTCAGTTTCATTATTGTCGCAAAGGTTGAAATGCATTGTTTGTAAGGAAAATCATAAGATTTATTTCTGTAAACAGTTTTTGAAACTAAACCAACATGAACGGTTTGAGAAAATCAAGCAATTACAAGCTTGCATCAAGTGTTTAAATGTAGGTCATTCAACTAAAGAATGCAGGAGTAAGAATAATTGTAGAACTTGCGATAAAGCAGGACACAACACATTACTCCATATTTTCCCTAAAGAGGATCAAAACACTGAGAATGGCATAGATCAAGTACCAGTCTCAAACCATTCCACTTTTGGAGAAGCAGAAAAAACAATTTTGTTATCAACGGCAATGGTGAACGTTAAGGACAGTAATGGAATTATTCATTCAGCGAGAGTATTGTTGGATAATGGTTCTCAGGTGAATTTCATAACTGAACGATTTGCTAAAAAATTAAACATAAAATACAAGTCATTAAATATGCCGGTCTCTGGGTTACATAATAATATAACAAATGTAAAGAAGAGCCTCTCGTTTGAATTGTCATCAATAAACTCTAATTACAAAAAACTTGTTACTTGCTTGGTATTACAAGAAATTACCAGCAAGTTACCGCAGACCTCTTTTCCAAAAAGGGAGGCAAACATACCACCAGGATTGAAATTGGCCGATCCTGAATTTTCCACTTCCGGTCATGTGGATATATTACTCGGCTCCGAACTATTTTGGGAAATGCTGACCACTGATCAATTGCGATTAGGAACAACTGGACCTACGCTGCAACGCACTGAACTTGGATGGATATTATCCGGGCCAATTAGAATGTGCACTACAAAAAAAGAGCAAGAATCATCCTCGTGTCACTTATCTTTAAATATGATTCACAATCAAATTGAAAGATTTTGGAAACAAGAGGAATTGGTGTCCATCAAGCACCAAAATTATGAAGAAAAGGCTTGTGAAGAGAGCTTCAAGTCAACCCAAAAAAGGGATGAAAATGGGCGTTTCGAAGTAAGCTTACCATTTCGACCTTGTATAGATCAAATAGGTACTTCCTTGCCTATGGCAGAAAAAAGATTTTTAAACTTGGAAAAGAAATTATCTTCTAACATGGATTTGAAACTTCAATACATTAAATTCATGGAAGAATATGAAAACTTAGGTCATATGACAAAATTTGAACCAGTTTCAAATGAAGAAAAATCTTACTATTTACCTCATTATGCAATCAAGAAGGAAACCAGCAGCACTACCAAACTAAGAGTGGTGTTCGACGGCTCCGCAAAAACCTCCAGCGGGATATCAATAAACGACGCGTTCATGGTTGGTCCAATAATACAAAATGATTTATATACCCATTTGTTAAATTTTAGAAAATATCAAGTGGCATTGACGGCTGACATAGAGAAAATGTACAGGCAGGTCAACATTAGAGAGGAGGACCGCGTCTTCCAAAAAATACTTTGGCGAGCATCTCCAGAAGAGGAAATGGGTCATTTCAAGTTAAATACGATAACTTATGGTATGGGACCGTCATCTTTCTTAGCCACGCGTTGCTTGAAGCAGCTGAGTATGGAAAACGCTCAGTTATATCCTGAAACTAGTCTCATTTTAGAGAGAGATTTTTACATAGATGATCTAATTACAGGTGCAGACAATGTGGAATCCTGTAATTTGTTAAAAGAACAGTTAATCTCCATAATGAATTCGGCCGGTATGAACTTAAGAAAATGGCGGTCTAATTCTTCTGATTTGTCATCGGAGGCCGATCAGGCCACTGATATGGTAATTTTGGACAAACCAGAAGGAGAGAAAATTCTAGGCTTAGCTTGGAATTGCGAAAAAGATAGTTTTTTATATCACGTGGAACTACCGTCACATCCTATTTATAATAAACGGAATATTTTGTCACTGATTGCTAGTATTTTCGATCCATTAGGTTTGCTTGGACCAGTAACCGTGAATGCTAAACTTATTATGCAGAAATTATGGCAAGAAAAGATATCTTGGGATGAAGAAATACCTATAGAAATTCTGAAGCTTTGGAAAAAATATTTAGAAGATTTAAAAGGTGTAAATTCTTTTCAAATACCTAGAAAAATTATATGTAATCAAACCGTAAATATACAATTGCACGGATTTTGTGACGCATCTCAAAAAGCATACGCTGCTTGCGTATATATGCTATCCACAGACCAATCAGGAAAACGGCATTCTCAATTAATCACAGCTAAATCAAGAGTAGCTCCATTAAAAACGATTTCTTTGCCTAAATTGGAATTATGTGGTGCTGTTCTGTTAACAAAAGTTGTTGAAAAAGTAAAGGAATCCCTAGGTATACCTTTGGATAAAACATTTTATTGGTGTGATTCCACTATAACTCTATGCTGGATAGGAAATCAACCAGCGCGATGGAATACATTTGTTGCAAACAGAGTTGCAGAAATACAGGAAAGAAGCGAAACCAGTCAATGGAAGCATGTCAACTCCGAAGATAATGCTGCGGATATTTTATCAAGAGGAACCAGTGCTAAAAGTCTATTTTCTTCAGAAATCTGGTGGAGAGGTCCTAATTGGTTAACTCAAGATGAAGTAACTTGGCCGAACTATAAGGAAATTTGCATCGATCCACCGGAATTAAAAAGCAAAATAAATTTAACCGTCAGTATGAATAAAGATTGGGAATTGTTTTATCGTTTTTCTTCTCTCACGCGTTTACAAAGAGTAACTGCTTATATCCTACGTTTCATTAATAATACAAGAAAAAAACATACATTTAGCGGACAACTTTCAATAATAGAATTAAACAAGTCGTTACATTCATTAATAACGGTCACTCAATCTTATTCATTTTCAAAAGAAATTAAAACATTAAAGGCGGGAAAAAACTTAGATAAAACCAGTCATCTCAAATCATTAAACCCATTTATACATATGGATTTATTGCATGTAGGTGGGAGATTGTCCAGAGGAAAACTAATACATGAAGCACAAAAACATCCGATATTACTACCTCACGATCACCCTCTAACAAAGTTAATCATTAAACATTTTCATTATACAAATTTGCATGTAGGTACTCAAACGTTACTAGCACTTATTAGACTAAAATATTGGCCTATAATGGCAAAAAATGCTATTAAAAAAATACTTAAAAATTGCATTGTGTGCTTTAAATGCAGTCCAAAAACAAGTCATCAAATAATGTCTGACCTTCCAGAGGATAGAGTGTCACCATGTAGACCGTTCTCTGTTACAGGACTAGATTACGCAGGGCCAATCTTAATAAAGTCTGGAATCAGTAGGAGATCCAATTCAGTCAAGTCTTATATTTGTTTATTTATATGCTTCTCTACTAAGGCAGTTCATTTAGAACTGGTCACCGCTCTGACTACAGATGCATTTCTTAATTGTTTAAAGCGTTTCATTTCCAGACGTGGAAAACCTAGTAAATTGTATTCTGATAATGCTACTACATTTGTTGGAGCGAATAATGAATTGAAAAATATGTATAATTTATATGTCTCTCAAAAGGAAATAGCTAATTACTTAACTAATATGTCTATTCAGTGGGTTTTTATCCCACCTAAAGGTCCTCATCATGGAGGTCTTTGGGAATCTAATATAAAAAGTGTGAAATATCACGTAAAAAGAGTGGCAAACGTCTCTTCATTAACATATGAAGAGATGTGTACGTTATTATACCAAATAGAGTCCTGCATAAATTCTAGGCCTTTAATTCCACTATCCAACGATCCCCTCGACCTCTTCGCACTTACTCCAGGTCACTTTCTTATTGGTGATAACCTGTCAGCTGTAGCTGAACCTGACCTACAACAGATTCCCATAAACAGGCTTAATAATTTCCAAAAACTAAGCCAACTAAGACAGAGCTTCTGGTCAAGATGGAGAATTGAATATCTGGGAGAGCTGCAGCAAAGGACTAAATGGACGGATGGGAACCGGCGACAACTAAAGATTGGGGACTTAGTTATCATCAAAGACGACAACGCACCACCAAATTTATGGAGGATGGGACGTGTCATCGCCACTCACCCTGGACAAGATGGGATAACCCGTATAGTCACCTTGAAGACGCAGCAAGGGTCTATGAAAAGGCCCATTACCAAATTGTGTCTTCTACCAATGGACGATGCTATCACATCTTAGAAGAACTGGATCAAAATAAACTACTAACATCTAAGAAGAGCAGTATAAAAAATAAGTCATCTTTACTAAGGCCAAGGATCAAAAAGAAGCCATCTTTCTTGAAGACAAGAACTGCAGAGGCTATCGATCGAGGATCAAGAAGATGAACATTTTATAATTTAGTGTTATTTTTTTTTCTTATGCATATCTTCTAATGATTTACTTCAATTTATTATATTATTGTTTCTAAACTAACTACAACAATCAATGGATGATTACGATATGTGTAATAGCTAGTTTCACCTCTCTTTTTTATTTTTTAAAAATAATTTATCTCACAAATAATAATAATCAATTTTAACTATTATAGGGTTCTAAAAAGAACTTTCATTTAATTTCAGCCCTTTTTGTCGGGGAGCTATGGTTAAAATTGATGCTTATTGAGTAGGTACTTGTTCTATGGGCAATTATTTCTAGGCAAGTACCTACCTAATTTTATTATTTTCTTTTTTGTTCCATTATTCAAATAGTTCTATAGAAGAACAAAGGAAGGTAGCTTCCATTCTTACGTAAAAAAAATGTGTTCCAACAAGCAGATCACAATATAAATCTTATAAAAAATCAGGATTATGTAAATAAAAGAATAATAAATTATGACCAGACAAACAAACACAAAACAAGCGTTTGATTTACAAAAGTGAGTACCACAGAAAACCTCCACCTTAAATCAAATAAGAGCGTAAAAAACGCCATCTAGTGATGGGTATAATTTTATTTATTTAATTATTTTCATATTACATTAGGTTATAATAATGAAGTATTGCCCATCTCACTAGGTGTGAAACACCAAGTGAGATGGCAATTTACAGAGTGGTTATTTACAGAGTGGTTATCTATGATTTTGTTTAAGTAATATTATGAACATGACAGCTTGATATTTTTATTTTTCTAAATAAATATACAATTCACGTATGTTATATACATAATATTAAGTATTCTTGTACATATTTGTTAATCCAACTGATATGTCCAAAATATTGGAGTATTCATTTTTACTTAACTCAATTTCTAAATAAAAAAAGAATATACCTTGATTAATGTTCTTAATGAAAGCGTTTTCGGTGTTCTCTTATACCCTTAATTAAAAACTGCTGTTTTAAATTAAGTTTTATACACTGCCTTTGAGGTGAGCTTTGAAATAACGCCATGGGTGAAATTGTACGGAAGAGGACGCCTAATTAGTTATTTAAAATTAAAAAATTTAAACACGAAGAAAAATACAAAAGTTTTCCAGTGTTTTCTCTCTTCCGGAATGAAAACGGGAACAAAGGGTATTGTGAACTTGAAGACAACTGAAAAGATAGTCCCTAGAAGAGTGATTTATAATTTGAAAATTATCTCACCATTTTAGATATAACTTTTCGAATCCTATACTTCGGGCAGGTCAATGGAATAGGTAATATAGAATAATAATATAAAACTTGAACTCAAAATTACCGATGTTTATATGCCCGGATTTGCTGTCTCATATACCTCACCGGAATAAAGCTGAACTTTAGAAATGAAACTAGATTTCTCAGCCTGTTGGATAAAATCTGTACTTAGTAATTAACTCTAATTGTAGATAATAATAATAATAATGATTAATATTATATATTATCGTATTGTTCTTGTATTGTTTTGTATTTATTATACTTATATAGTGCACTTACATTGCGTGAATTTACTAGATAATCATTTGTGGAAAAGTTTGTGGAAGGGTATAGTCTTTCATTTGGGAAAGATTCAACCCGGACATAAAATCTGGAGTTAATTGATAAAACATAAAAATAAAGGGAGGCATTTCTAAATACGCATAAATTATGTGGAAGTCCTTTTAGTGTGTTGAGTATTCACGAAAATGGCGCAATATAAATAATCCAACAATAGGTTAGTAACAACAAAGAAACTATTATGGAAGCGAATAAAGTGTGAGTTATTTACTGCGGAATTATCACGAGGATTCGTATTGTAATGCAAAAAGCTTAGTATTTTCATGCACACGTCTTTCGATAGCATGATAATATGACATTCATAATTGCATAAAAGTTTATAAGGAAATTAAAATAACATAAATCTAATAAACTAAATTAATATAACACGGGAAATAAACAAAAAAACAACAAATAATAAATAATAACAAATAAATTATAATATCTAATAGGGATATGGCGTATATACAGGTGAAATAATACAAAAATTTATACAATGTTCAAAGTCCTTATAATAAATTAATAAATAAATTCTGATAATAATTCACGAACTCACATTTGTAAGTCCGCCACTTCCTGTGTATTCCGGTCCTGCAATTTCGTTTTTAACCCGAACTAAAAGATTATTCGGTAACTGGAAGAGAAATTCTGTAATGAAGAAATTACTTGTTAAATAATTTTCCCACGGAAATTAAATAAATTTTTTCGTAGATGAAAAGTAGCCCACGTTACTCCCCAATCATTCAATTATCCCCATGAAATGCGGCCTATTGTAATTAATGCAATATGGCTTATTAAAATACATTGAATAGAAGTTCAGATTTATGAACAGCAAGATTTTAGAAATAAAATAATTGATAAATAATGTCGATATTTTAAAATGCACGAACATCTTCAACAAGTAAGGAAAAATTAAGCTAAATTTGGGCACACGGACATGCCCCCAACCAACTTCTATTGTATTATCTTTTCAGTGTAGGGGACAAAAACATATTGCACGGTGGGGAATATGCTAAGAATAAACGTGAAAAGAACATTTACGTTCCGCGTTTGCGCTTTACATGGAGTGCACAACCTTCTTCTCAGTGTGCAAATTTAATCTCTCAGTGTAGGGGTTGGTCTCAAGTAGGGGAAGGGAGGGAAGATGCCGGGTAGGGGATGGTGAAGAATCACCCGAGTAATGAATGTCAACAATGTCCAACGCAAATTTTACATTAGTCGTTCGAAATTTTTTAGTCAAGAGGTCTAAAAATATCTCGTAGTTGAAATAATTTTTCAGTGATCTTTAGTCAAATAATGGTTGAATAATTAGATTTTTATTTGTGATAAACATCTGTGTGATATTCCTTACAATGCACAAAGAAATCAATATAAATAGGTGTCGCCTTACAAAACGGTGAGCTCCGGCATCATGAAATTTTCAGACAGAAATTTCAAGGCATCTTGAAACAACTACCTATTTTGAACTCGTAATTCTATTTCCATCATAAGCTGTTTAGCTTTGAAATATCCGTTTTATGTGATTACAAACTAATGAGTTTGAAATATATAAAAAAGGCGTTAGAATTTACGGAGTAAAAAAACATATCACTACACGTAGGTACTTTGTTCTAATTCTTAAAAGAACTAAGATAGTTCCGGTAGTATTTAGGATTAGACATATAGTTTCAACATCCTTCCACAAATGTCGTTTGCGTCTCAACATATGTCAGTTAAGTACTATCTTAGAAGAGTATCATCTATTGTTGTTTGTGTCTAATGTACGACTGGTTACGGTGATTAACTGATTACCGAAGGAATAGATGATATGATAGACTGCTGGTTTTCGACAGTGTCACGTACCCAGCCCCAGAATAACTTTGAGTCTCATATAGAAAGGGCGCCTGGCTCAGTAAAATATTCATTGTAAACCTTACGATAACATAAATACAACTTGTAATCTCAACCTTATCTTATTTTGGAGTTAACCGAACCAGATCCAAGTAACCTTAATGAATATAAAATTAAAGTAAGTTATATTTTCACATTACAGGGTTTAAAAAGACGAATTTTTCATACATTCGCAATGTTTAGAATGTCATATATTTTGTGACATCGCACAAGATTACTGCCCAGCGTCAATACGACAAAGCGTTCTTTGGACATTTGGAGTGGTTGAATTCATAAAATCCAATAAAATCAAGGGCAACTGAAATAGGGTCCAATTCTCCTAATTGCAATCTCAATTTTTCCAGAAAGCTTGAGTACTCGCAATTAAATTATAATTTGAAAAATTACATCGCTGAAGACTCTTTTTCTGTCTATGGCAATAAATTTTGACATTTTTCTCGCATGTTCCTTGAGGACTCTCAAAAAAATTTATATGAGTACTCTCCACCATAAAAATATTATCCAGATCCCTACGATGTCTACAGCGTTCAACTCAACAACATATTTCATATTTCATAATATATTATATATATTTTATTATAGAACGGAATGCAAGTCAGAAATATAAAATAAAAGTTATTTTGTTTTTTTTTTTATATTTATTTTTTGTGTTGATACAAACATGTTATCTAATTATTTCTTGACCGAGATAAAGCAGTCCTGTTTTCACTCGACCATTTGGAATTTCATTTTTTTGTAAAATTGTTTGTTACGCTCTCTATACTAAACTACCTTTTAACCCGCCAAAGTTCTCATGATCTTTGTTCGTGTCCACGAGCTAACAGATCAATATTATGGTAATTGCCGGCCTGAATAATGTTTGAAAAAATAACTGTTGATTTGCTGATATTTCTTTGAACATTTCTTTGAATTTAAAAAAATGTTACCTGAAATACTTGTGGTTTCAATGTAGGTGGGTATTTAAGGGGAAATCCGGTAGCCGAGAAATTTTAACAATAGGTGTTTAACCAAATTCTTGGTGTTATTATCGCTCTAACTCCCCCAAATGCTGACCGAAAGGCACAACGGCACCTCAGGCTGATAATCAACATATATTATAAAAGTCCAAAAATAGTGCGGACCGCAAAAACTCAGAAACGAGTCCCGGTACGATCAAGTGAGTTACATGGTGTGGTGGATCTCCATCCCCCCTCCAGGATAACGTTTCCCGTTTTTACCTAAAAGTCGTGCTAATGAAGATATAAGGGCTGGAAGTTTGGCCCTCTTCTCTAGAAAGTTCTGGAAGGAGTGGCGGAGTATGTCTTGAGGTGTTAGGGAATAGGGAATCGGGAACATCATTGTGGGAACATTCCAGAAAACTCTCGAATGTTGTCCTGAGCGAAACCGGGTAACCCAGCTAGTACATAAATAAAATCATCAAGTTTTGTATTCCCCTCTTTTCTCCTTCAAAACTCGACCGATTTTATTTTTTTTTCTAACTGAATTAAAGAAAATACTTCATGTCTGCAATTTTTTCTGTTTTTTTTAAAACGTTGTGTAGTTTATATACGGAACGTCTGTTGTGGCGCTAAAACCAAGCAATTTTAACGAGTTTCGAAGGGTCCTAACTCCTATAAGAAGTATCTTAAAATATTTGTAGTAGCATCAAAATCGAGAGAAGGACTTAAGGAATACGTTTGTATGGACAAAACGCCGCCCGGATTTCTCTTAAGTACCTACTTACAAAACTTATAATATCAGAGGAAATTTTGGTTTTTATTTACAAAAGAAAATTTTTTGGACGCGAGGTCAGGACTACTAGTTTAAATGTTTTATCGACAACATGTTTGCAGAAAAGTAAGACAAATAAATAAAAAAAATTGTCTATTTTGCAGGAATACCACCAGTTAAGGTATATGGGATACCTTGAATCCAGAAATCACCTCTTCAATGTTGAATTAACGACACTTCCCTTGCAAGTCCAGTTCCTAAGATGGGTTCAATTCCTTGCAGATTTTAGCACCGTTTTCTTAGAGAAATAAGAAACAATTACTCGTATTGTAATATTTTACCGTAATATATCATGCTTAAGACGCTTTCGGGTTAGACAGATAAAAATACCAAGCAATTCATTACGAAAGCTCAAAGAAAGTATAACAATTCATTTCACGAATAAGATCGCGCCCTCAAAATATCGAAATAAACTAAACTAAACTAATACTTGCGACAATTGCGATACTAACAATTGCGTCACTGAAAAAACTGGGTTATTTGTAATTTAAAGTACCTAGCACCTAATATTATTAATGTTGGTAGTTGACAGTATAAAAAAACCGCCTACATTATTTTTAAACATATATTTTACAGAGGAGAGTTACTGTCATAGAAATCTTCATTAAAAAGGCTCCCAATTTTGCTGAGAAAATTTACCTGTGTGCAAACCGAAAGTGTTTGTTTAATTTATTGAACGACAGAAACCTTACAGTAGCCAGTACCCAAAAAATTTCTTATTTAAACATTTACGAAGATACATAGGTAAACAAAAAAGTTTTAAGGTTGTTGAAAGGGTAATTAAATATTCAAATTTAATAAAATACTTAGTTTTAACCACATTTATTTTAAAAAAAACCAACATGCTTCGTAAGCATTATTATTTTAATTAATTTTAAGTAAACCCTGAAGAAGTAAGCATGGCTTACGTGTAGGTTTTTTAAAGAGGTAATTAAATGTGCTCATCTACTGTTTTATGAATTTTATCCAACAGCATCATTCATCTCGTCAAGCGTTGTGCTAGAGCTGTCCTGCCGTGTAGTATCTTGGACAAGTTGTGATGACGACTAAGGCTGAAGTTTTCCTGCACGAATAAGCCATTGCATTCCAAAAGGCTTATATAGGGAAATTTCATCCATTTCGCTCACACCCAAATTTATTATTATCACTAATATTTCATCATAAAATGCATTATAAATTGCACTGCTCTGCACTTAGAAACTATAAGTAACTGTATTTTCTGAACGAAACCTAAACAAAAAATAAGACTCAGGGTACATTTCCGAATAGATAAAAAAAAACTTTACTTTTGAAGACTTTTTCCTAATATTATAATAAACAACCTCACATTTTAACATGGTACGAGCGTGAACCGTGGCATTATAAGCGGGTTATGAAAAATCTTGTAAAAATAAATCGGGGTCAGACACGGAAAAATGTCCAAGATAAATCTTGAGGCTTCTGAAGAACTTGTTAAGTAGCAAAAACAATCCGTTTATCTCAGCCAGATTCTGAAGGTCTGAATTTATTTTGATTTTTGGTATTGTAACGTTTCACAGCAATGCCAGTCTTGTAATATTTTTTAACACGCTTTTTTCTTATTGAATAATTGAAAATGGGGAACACATAACAAGCAACATTATTTTTTCAGAAGGATGAGCCCAAAATACAATAAAATCTTTTCTTCATCTTTTTTTGTGAAACTACGTACATATTAGACAAAAATAAATCCATAGGTTAATTGGGAACTCGCCCTGTCGTGCGAAAGATTTTAAGCTAATTTTCTCATTTATGCTGTTTTAAAAAAAAAATACATATATATTTAATTTATTTTATTTAATGTCAATATAAAAATACAAGGTAAAACAGTTTGTTCACAGTCCTCCTCACTAGGTATTCCTGTTACGAGGCGGACTGTATGTCGTTGTAAGGGTGATGATCATCATTGCCTCATCTTTTGTTGATTTTCAGAAAATAAAAAATAAATAAAATAAAAAGTATTTATTTTTGTTGTCGGTAGGTTGCGTTGGGGTAACTGCATAATATTTATTTTTATTATGTTTTTCTTTGCACACTTTTATTATTTATTTTTAAACAGTTTGATTTTACCTTGTCTATCTATTATTTACTGTTAAACGATAAGAAATTTCAGAGAAAAAAAATTAAATGAGAAATTAAAGAACAAAAATGGCAATATTACAAAAACTTTCAGGGTAAAAAAATAAAATAATACCATCACAATACCTACACACATCATGAAATACACAATAATTCCTTGTGTTTTTTCTGATTTAAAATTATTTTTCCTTATCGAAATTATGTGTTTTATTTGGATCCATGCCAACTCAGAATCAAGTTGACTAAAGACCTGTTTAAAAAGTCATCGAAAGCTATGAATAAAATAAGTTTTAAATAGCCCATAGCCCTAATCCAACGAAATCTATTTAACCAATTTTTTTCATCACTTTTAATGACTTTTTAAAGGAGGTTCTGAGTTGTCGGGTCACCGTTTTATTTTATATAATCTTGGTTTTATTTTATTTCATTAAAATTTATTATTGTGTATTGCATTGAACTTTATTATATTGCAAATTGGGGGTCTTAGCATAGGTGAAGCACTCAGTGAGGCCCACATTATCAAACCATGTTTTAAAATATGTAAACCTATTGTACCCAAAACAAATCTGTATTTTTTCTAAAGATCAATTCCATTTTATGTTTTTTTTTTTTTAAATTTTATTTTATTTATTTTTAAAACATAATATGCACCTTACGCGGAAACTTTACTTATTTGGGCAACCCAGTAAGCATTTTTTTAACATGTATCAGTTTCCTAATTAACTAAAATAAATAACATCCTATTTTCGCAATAACAAGCGTCTTTTCTAGTTTTCCGCGGTAATTTAAAGCTCTGTAGCACATAACATTAAGGGTTTTGACAGTTATAATTTTAGCGTTATATAAAATACAGCTTTATATATACTTTGTTAGATTTATTCTCTGCTGAGGAAATGTAACGAAGCTTTTACAAAAAAAAATATTTTTTACTTTTACAACAGTACGTATTCCTTTCTTATGATGACAGTGTGGTCTAAAACGATCCTAGTTTATGACGCTTTTTTACTAGAAGCGTTATTTTCATGGCACATTAAACACTTGACCGTTTACAGCCGAAATAAAAATAATAATATGAAAACATAAAAGTTTAGCAGCAAGAATTTATTTATGAGACAAAAAACCGCCCTAACGGACCACAAAAATATTAAAAAGAGCTTCTGTGGAAGGCTTTTTTATAACCTTTGCCTTCTGGAACAACGCTTTATAGCACATAAAAGTTACAGCCTTTTAGAATGTACCAAAATTTAATATTAAAAACAAAACTTTTTAATGAGTCTCAGTTTCAGCGGAGCAACGTTATTATTTTTTGTTCGAATAAAAAAAATGTGGTAAAAAATCGCGTAAGTTTCAATCCCATTATAAGTTTTTTTCTTGTTAGCATAAGGGTTTCGTGTTTCAAATGAGATTTTATTAACTCCTCGTAAATGTAAAATGTAAATGTAAAATAACTTGTTATTTGCTTAGGTATTTACTTATCTAAATACACGGTCCACAGGATTTCAATTTTCCGTTTCTGTCTGATCGGTCGGTGTTTTAACAAATTGTCGTGCACAGTCCGTATACGAAGCTAATGAAATTTCTCCGAACCCGCGGCGTCACCTATGATTGTTCAATCCTTTGAAACGTCAAAACTAAAATGCCATAACCTCACCCGCAACCAAAGTTTAGCTGTCATTTTTATATCCTGTCTATGATAACTTCTTTGGCACAGTTATGATTTAAAACTCGATGAAACGAAAAATATTGACACTGAAAACAGACACACATCTACAGTAGTGGTTCTTAACCTAGGTTCGATCGAGCCCCAGGTGTTCGGTGAGTCAGTCTCGCGGGTTCGGCGGATGTTAAGACACACCCCCGACTCATATGATTCGGTTCAATTTCCAATTAAGAAGTGTTCGGTGAATGCGCGTATGAAACTGGTAAGGGTCAGTACTTCCAACAAGGTTAAGAACTTACTGAGCTATGGGATTAACCCTGCGACAGAATGAGATAGTATAATCGATCTCCTCTTTGTGCGGTGCTTCGTAGCCTCCCCACTCTTGTCTACTTAAGATTTCACTTGTACCGCGTGTGAATTAGTGTTTTTTTTTTCTAAGCACACGTATTGTTAGGAAATGTGGGATACGTGACGAAATGTTTGAAGTCTCGACGACGCGAGTGGCGTAGACTTCGACCTGCTGGTCGTGAGAGATTGGAGTCGCCGACGAGTTTACAAAATGGCTGCTTTTATAATTCCCATGGCAACGACTCGCGGCATCGCATTTATTATTTAATTCGCGTGAGAGAAATGTAAGATACTGATTGAATTTCTCATTATATAATGAATAATATATCACTTTGTTTAAACCACTATATTATAGTGGTTTAATATGTTGTATATATTTAATATTTTAATATTTACTTTTTAATATTTTGTCTTTGTTCTAATTTATTCTAATTTGTCTATACTTGTTTGCCATTTTTTTTTCTTTAAATTAACAAATCCTGATGAAGATAACATTATCATCGAAACATGTAGATATTGTTTATAATATAGTGGTTTAAACAAAGTGATATATTATTCATTAAACAGGGTGTCCGGGGGTAAAGTGCAGTAACTTCGAGAGGTGATTCTACATGATCGTAGAAGTAAAAAAGACAAATATCTTTTTCCAAAATTCCAACTTTTAGATGTACTTTACAGCTAAAAACGAAAAATTGCTCCGACGTGTGTAGACGGCCTTAGTTTTTTCCGTGTTGCCAAATCTATCACCCGCGTCCCCCGGTAACTAATACCCGCTACCCCCGCCACCCGAAAATGATTCGGAAATTGTCATGTTGATCTACTGCCTGCGCCAATACTAACTCCCTCCAACTCCGCTACCCGATATTCAGTCTATTTTTAAAAGCAGCGTGACCTACTTGTTGCTCATGAATGTGATATCTAATAGTTGTTAAAACTCTAATTTTAATCAAAACCCATTAATTTAGTGTTTTTTATCTAGTGTTTATGTCTTACTTAAAGAACATATTTATTCAGTGCTTGTTTTCTTCGAAGATTTACAGTAAACATCGAGTTTTATTTATGTGTTAAAATTGTGTTTTTTGTGCGTAATTTTGTTCTTTAATTACTGTGATAATGCCTGGTTTTACTAACGAAGAACGAGCAGATATTCATTTTATTTACGGACTACATGATGGGAAGTCATTTGCCATGGCCGGCGCGATCTCCAGACTTGACACCCTTAGATTTTTTCTTTTGGGGTGCGATGAAGGAAAAAGTTTACGCCAAGGAAGTAAATACCGTAGAAGATCTCCGTTTACGAATTTACGAAGCCGCAGATGAAATACGCCACAACGTACGAATCGTAAACAATATTACTGTACGTTTACATGCTTGCCTGCAAGCAGAAGGTGGACATTTTGAAAATTTATTAAATTAGTGAAAAACGATGATATTAGTTAAGTGTTCAATTAGTTATTAATAATTTGTATAGTAAAAAGTGTAACTTCATATGAATATTGTTGTTTTAGTGCAGTTCTCAGTTGAATTTAGTTTAAAACATTATGAAACATACGATTTTGTTGTACATTGTAAAACGGCGAACTGTCAGTCTTGTTATTGTTTACAATTTACATGTGGTTTCCATGGATACGTGCCACTCATAAATATGCAACGTTGCCACATTGACACTGTCAAACTCACAGCGAATTTATCTTATCGGGTAAGTTTGTACCTACACTAAGGATTTATAGCAGGTATATCTTTTTGTATGAAAAAAAAAAAGTTGGAATTTCGGAAAAAGTTATTTATCTTTTTTACTCCTACGATCATGTCGAATCACCTCCCGAAGTTACTGCACTTTACCCCCGGACACCCTGTATAATTAATGATGCCACAAAGTAATTTAGCGAAGTTTGAAAAATAATTTCTCATTATTTTATTTTTTATTTATTGAGTTAGTTTATACTACATGAATATAAACTAATAAGCACAATGTAACATTTCATTTGATTAATTTACATATTTTTACAGCAAGCATAACATTTCTTTTTAAATACATTCTTTTTTTCTTCATTCTTAATACTTTCAGGCATTTCATCATACATCTTTAGTCCTCTATACATTAGGCAGTTCTGTGATTTTGATTTCTTCATTTGTGGCAATCAAACTCTGTTTATATTTCTTGTATCGTAATTATGTACGTCTCTATTAAAAACAATTCCATCCTTAAAGTATTTTGGCATTTGGTTTTTCATAATTTTATGCACAAAAATTAGCACAGTAAATAGTAGTCTTTTTTATTGAAATCCAATTAAACTCCTCTCTCATTTGATTAATCCTTGCCTTTCCCCAGTATACATCTCATAGCTCTGTTCTGTATAACTTCTAGTTTGATTAAATTTCCTTCATTGGCCAAATATAACATCGTAGAGCAGTAATCCTAATGTGGAGCAACAATAGTTTTATAAATGAGCTCCTTAGTGTTTCTATTTAATTTATGTCTTAGTCTTTGGTATTTGGGGTAGGAGACATACGTACATCGTCTGTCTCACTCTTTTAATCTGTAATAAAGCGCTGCAGCATTATTGTTGTCGTTGCTCGCTGTGGGAATATTAAAAGCACCCAATGTTGACAAGGTCAGCTCGTGTAAGAACCTCTACGCAAAGGTGCCTGAAGTGTTAATCGCCAAGATACTTTAATCGTTCAGTATTGGATACTTGGAGTATCCCTGTGGCCGAAGGGCCTTAGTGGAGACAAACTTTAGATAATGTTGCATTATTCTTTATTCTCGTCAACGCGTCATTTGGTAAAATCTAGTCCTTTTGTCAAAATATGACCAAATAAGCATTTTTTTGCAATCGTGTAGGTAAATAATATAAGATGCACGTTACAAATATAAATATGCGACTTTAGAACTACTGAGATGATAGCATTGTCGTAGTTCGCAACTACAATTAAAAATGCCATCGATAGTTCGAGAATTTTGTGAAGCCGAAAGAAGTAAGGGAAGGGAAGGAAAGATGGCTATTATTTTTATTATATTCGGATCTGGGCATTAAACTCAGCTAAAGCTCTTTCAAGCAACGTTCTGATCTTCCACTTTGGTTATCTTATTACTTTATCTAGATATAATCAATATATATGTATATTATCAAAGAAAGTCCAAAAAAACGTGCGTCCCGCAAAAAGTCAGAAACGAGTCCCGGTACAATCAAGGGTGTTAAATGGTGTGGTAGATCTCTATCCCCCCTCTAGGATGACGGTTCCCGTTTTTACCTCAAAGGCTTGCTATTGAATATATAAGGGCTGGATTTTTACAGTTTTCCGGAAAGTTCTAGAAAGTTCGATAGAGCTCTAGAAAGTTCTAGAAGGACAGGCAGAGTATGTCGTAGATTGTTCGGGAATAGGGAATCGTTAACATCATTTGAAACATTCCAGAACACTCTCGAATTTTGTCCTGAGCGAAGCCGGGTAACCCAGCTAATGTAAATATAATAGTAGAGGATCCGCACTAGAAACGACCTTCACCCATCTGTTTATTAGATGAAAAGTATTTTATATCAAATTTAATATATTAGAAAATATATCTCTAGTAGGTTGTCTAAAAAATTCCTGGCAAGACTAAGATTAACTTAAAAAATATGAATTGAAAGAGAGCGCGTATGCAATTTATTCGTGCAACAGAGAAGGATAGCGATACATTAGTAAATACTTTAATTAACTGCTCCAAAATAATGCTCAGTAATTAAAGTATTTACTTCTCTGTTGCACAAATAAATAGCATACGCGCTAATAAGCTATTAAGCTTACAAGAATTAAATAGCATGCTCTTTCAATTAATATTTTTTTAATTAATCATAGTCTTGCCAGGAATTTTTTTAGACAACCCACTCGAGATATATTTTATAATATATTAAATTTGTATAAAATACTTTTCATCCATTAAACAGACGGGTGAAGGTCGTTTCTAGTTCGGATCTTAGACTATACATGTAGTCACCACTATCCATAATGGAACATCGTAGTTTCCTTACTAAATCGACCGAACACATTATCAGGGTTCCCAACTAACTAAGAACGTAGGAGTAGAGTGAACAAATGATTTATATGCCGCCTTCGTTACCCGTGCTAATTTAGATCCAAAATTCGGTACCTATTTTCAAAGCAAACAGTGTGTGAATACCGAATACAAAGGAAAATATACCTCTTTCGTCGAACAATACATCTTTTGATATGGAAATTTGGATTTATTTCCTCTTCTGAAGCGCTGTAAGGGTTCGAATCGAATTTTAGATCGATCGTTAATGTGAACGTGGCTAGGAACTATGCTTTGCTCGAATTGTCTAAGAAATTATTATTCAAAATATTTTCGTTGACTAGAGTAGCGAATATTTCTCTACTAACCGGGTAATGAATAACTCAAGTACCGCCGCTCCGGGAACCATTCATTGGATAACCAACACCTCTGCCATAGGTGACCCCAAGTGGTTCGCTACTTGGGGTGACTTAGTAGAGGTGCCCGGCTTCATGGGGTAAGGTTTGTTCGGATCTTGGCGGCTTTTGAGTCTGTTCACTAACTGTATGGCAGGCCAGATAGGGAGAGACTGGTTGATGGAGACTATTCGACTTCTCCAGCCGGGCTCTCTTGAGACATCATCAAGCACTGTAGTGGGAAGGATGAAATCATTCGTCCGTCACTCCTGGACACACCGACCGCCAGATTCCTAACCTTAATTTTTTTTTACAGTGAATACCGCACAAGAATCTCAACTGCTCCCGTCTGGAGCCAGTGAAACTATGACATCCCCAATTGGGGTATGTTGTGAGGCTGAAGGTATTGGGGAGGGGAAGGAGGTGGGGAAGAGGAAGGTTGGGAAGTACCTGGCTATTTAGATCTGGTCACCAAACACGGCTAAAGCCATTTTCAAGCAACGTTTTAATTCTGAATGGTGGTCTTACACCAGGGCGATACTAATAGTATCTTCCACTCTGGAACGTGCCGCAAATATACCTACTATATATTTTTTTAAATGTGAAATAACACAAATTAAACAAATTAAATTTTTTTGCGCACGCCGGGTTCGAACCCGCGACCTCCGGATTGTGAGTCAAGAGTCTTAGCCACTGGACTACGGAGGTCGTCAATGGAAGGACCGTTTGACCGGCATTATGTGTGGTGGCTAATAAAAAGACCGAGAAGGAAGTTTTTATTGGGCCCAACATAGTTTTAAGGAAATAAAAGGTTTTTTTATTGTTTAAAAAAATCAAAGCAAACTAAACCTTTTTATCACACTTCGTTGATTGCCCTAATATCCACGATATTTTTATCTTTCCAAAGAGATTTTTTATATTTCCATTTTGCAGAATGAAGCCAGTCAACAAATAAAAACTAGTGAAAGTTTTAACATCGTTGAAGAAGAAGATAACACTTATAAATCTGAACGAAATATGAAAAATAACAAGACACAGGTAACCGTCGCAAATAGGACTCGAACCCAGGATCTTATGACTTAACGAGAAAACGCCTCCAAATCGGCTATTGGGACCGCATATTATTAACTCATTTTGTCGATCTCATAATGTCGATTTCAAACTGTCATATTTCAGAATGAACATTGTCTTCGACTAATTTTCCCTATATTTACGGCGGCTATCTTTTTAAATGATCGTCGAAGACAGTCTTGTTAATTCTGAATTTGAAATGATTTAAAAATTAGAGACCGAGTTGGTTAAGGCGTTTGTCTCGGTAATCCTGGAGAGCGATTCACGTTCTTTTTAAGGACACCAAAAGTAACCTCGCCTTCAAATTTATCCTTACCTTCGAATATTTCGTGAAATGCGATTCACGTTCTCCCAGTGACAGTCGATAACCGGCATATTCCTTACATTTTGAAACATAACGCTAGCGTTGGTCAACGCACCGTAAGGAGAGCTCGGGACCTGTCTTTGAGATGTCAATGGCTGTCCGCGGCTGTCATTTGAAAAAGGATTTGTTTTACTGTGATACGTTTTTTTTATTTAGTTTTCCATATTTAAGTGGTTTTAACACGAGAAAACTTAATATTATCCTAAGTATTGACTGTAAACATGATTTTTGAGTTAATTGTCGCCTTTAAACGTTATTAAATGATTCGAATTAACGTAATTGTGATGTTTCAAAGTAGGTATGCAACCTGCTAAAATACCGATATGTCAGAAATATGATTAATACAATAAAATGCACTTTAGCATGTGCGATATACCTATAATAATTTACCATGGAGGATTTTCAGATAAATAATAATCATAATAAATATCAACAAAATTGTAACTGTGCCGCTATTATCGAATGCTCAAGACAAACTTGTTGCTTGTTGTTGACGTTGTTATGACTTGTCGTAAATATGCAAGATGGCGCGGTGTCTGGCGCGGAGTGAATTGATAACAAAGTTCTAACTATCTAGCGAGGTAGGGTACCTACATACAAAACGTGAATCTTCGATAAACGGCTTTATTATGATGTTTAAAAATAAAAATAAGATGTGGTTAAAATGCATTATAATATAAAGTAAATGTTTTAATAAGTTTTGTTTATAAACCTTGCGTCAATAGATTATATTCGATATATCTTTGTTTTCAAGCAATCTCTTAACATTTCTTAACCACTCTTGCTCAGGATTTTTTTAATAGGTCTCTCCGAAACCAAGCCTGTAAGGATCGTGAATCGCTTGACGGTCCCACATGTGTTTATGGTTGACCTTACAGGCTAAAAAAATCCTTACCTTACAGCCGACGGCTGTCGTTGCCTATGCTAGCCATAGGCAAAGTCCAAAAGAACGTGAATCGGCCTCCTGGGTTCGTCCCAATTGCGACGGTTACCTTTTTATTTTCTGTGTCTTGTTCTTTTTCACATTTTCGTTCTGATTTATAAATATTTTCTTCTTCTTCATTGAAAGAATACATTGAAGGGTACAACTTTTAATAGTTATTATAACAAGAATATACAATTAAAATAATTGGAATTTTTAGGTCAATTTGGGGGGCGGGTGCGGGTACCGCCGCCACTGGATAATTTATTGGATAACCAACACCTCTACTTAGTTCACCCCAAGGGGTTCGACACGTTGGGTGACTTAGCAGGGGTGCCCAGGTTCATATGGTGAGGTTATCTGCCCACTACCTGCATGGCAGGCCGGATCGGGAGAAAATGGTTTACGGAGCCCCTTTGACTTCTCCAGCCGTACTCATTCGGAAAATCGTCTTTCACCGCAGTGCGGAGGGATGAATTCATACGTCCGTCACTCCAGGACACACTGACCCATAACTTCCTCTCGTTCCTTCCCTAAAGAGAACCCCCCCACAGCATCCCCAAAGATGACATAGGCCTAGAGGGGAGTTATTTTCCGTAGGGCCTCTTGTGTGGAGCTAATGTAAAAATGTGCTAAATTCTGATTATTCAGATATTTACTTTAAAAATTGTGTTTTTAAAAGTACTAAATAAATACTGATCAGTTTTATACTGCAAAATGTTGCTATTTTCATAACATTACCCCGCTTTACACCCGATTAGGTGCCCATTTAGTTGTCTTTTGGCCGTCACGTCGCTAGTTTCCGATCTGGCTGCCACGGCTTCCGGTAACGCTCGTATCGCCACACTCCGCCTGCTCCGTTATTGCCCACAACCTTATTGACCGCCTTCTCGAATAGTGTATAATGTACTATAACTGTATAGTTACCTGAATAGTGTACTGCCGGATAGTGTACCGTACGGCGAATAAGGGAGGCGGGCTAAATTTCCCGCGCTTTTTGAAACCAAATGAATGAACCGGAAGGCGGGAAAATATGGCGCGGATTTACAGAACGTGGCTATTGAAATAGAATAATTTGCAATCAGAATGTTTTTGAAAATTGTGATTTTACGTGTTCATGTGAAAAGTCAGTAATCAATATTAGGCTCAGGCCTCGACCATATTTTGGCAGAGGGTCAAAATATTTCCGTTTTTGCAGTAAAATTGAAACAAATGGAATATTTCTGAACATATCCGAAAAATAAAAACTGTTTTTGAACGAAACAAATATATAATTTTTTTTTAATTAAAAATTTGCATGCAAACATAAAAAAGTTTTAAAAATGGCCCACCTTTCATTTTTTCTAAATAAAATTACTCATAACAAAAATAAAACACATACATATTTTATAAGACAAATGTATTATATGCATTATGGTAACCATACTTTTTTGTCGTTCCATGTAAAAATCTTATATTTAAAAATCAATATTTTTTTTGTTTATTCATTCGTATTTTATGCGCTGCCATACCGTTCATCCGATTGCGATGAAACTTTGGTGATTTGTTGTGCGCACGCCCACAAAGATTATAGGCTATATATAACTCTGGCGTTTTGAAATTTGTTTAAATCAAAATATGTGTATTTCATATACTTTAGCGGCAGAGAGGAAAGGCAGGAGGGGGTGGGGAAAGGGGGAGGTGGAGTTCGTGGAGGGTGAGATGAGGGAGGGGGAAGGCGGGGAAAGTGGTAGGGGAACGCGGGAGGGGAAGGGGACTCGAAAGGTGAACGGGGACGCACGGGAGAGGACATGCAGGGCGAATCAATTTATTTCAACGCATTATTCAATGGCATTGCAACGCATGCCTGATACCAGCTAGTAATTTATAAAAAATCCCAAAGTTTCATCTTTTTTTTCAAATTGCGATCCGAAACTTTGGTTTCATAAATATGTACACTTTACTTCTTTTGTGGCTATTTTTTTGATTTAAATATAAAACGTGGTATTTTTTCTTTCTAACACCGTTTAGATAATATTTCTCACTATGATAGTATGGGAGACAAAACGACTTCTATGAGACATACATAAGTTGATCCGAAAAGCGGACCAATTAGTCTGAAGGGTTAAAACTTTTGAATTGGTCTGCCATCCTACTACTTCTGGCTTAATCCGATGTTCGTTAGCTTTCATAATCGTTAGTGGAATGAACATTTTCCAATATTTGTGAGATGTAATGTCTAACACTAAATTGAGGAATACAATTACAGCTCGGCAGACTGTTAAAAGAGGAACTAACTAACTGTTAACTATTTTTGAAAACCTAAATTGATGAACATTGATTTCATGAATGCGCAATATCTACAGTAGCGATGCCGCGGACTGCATTGATCTCAATCTGTAAGGCAAAATTCAACAATATTTTTGGACTTAAGAAAAACTCTTTTCCTAAATTTTAAAGTACAATGAACATGATGATTGAATTGAACTTGAAGCAATTGAAATGTAGATTCTTCTTTTTAAAAAGTTTATTCATTTGTACGTCAAAAAAAACATCGAAATGGTAAGAAAGAATACAATGCATAATATTAGCATAGATATTAAAAAAAAAACGTAGCACACAAAGCAAATATTCACAGTACAAGAAATTGAAATTTAAGTCGTTGAAATGAAAAGTGCAAAGACGTAAAGCTTCCTTTACGACTTTTGGAAGGTTATTAAAAGGCTTTGATTTTTGTAAAATAGGCTGTATTGTGGAAAACGACTGTCATCTTTTAGTCTATAGAAAAGTGGAAGGAATGCCAAATAGGATGACAAATGTAGAAGCAAATGATAGATGCAGACAAAGGAAAAAGTGGACTAACTGTATGAAAGAAGATGGGTGCAGAATGGGAAGGCTACACAATAGCTAGAAATCAGTGCCAGTGTAGAATGGTATCTATGGAGAAAGCCAAATCTCTCCCTGGGACGCAGCTCTACGATGACGATGGTGGATCAAAACTTCAAAATCAAGTTCTTCTTCTTACGTTGGTTCCTCATTGCGGAGGATCGTAACCCCAACTCCAACTTCCACGGTTACTCAAGCGCATTGGTGTTTTTCCTCTGCTTCTCCTGGCTGTTAGTTACTATGAGTTTCTCCTCGTTGGAGCACTCAGTTTGGCGAGCAAATTATCAAAGTACGGCAGATAGCTAAAAGCCTATTGTGGAAGTCTAGCTCTTCCACAAAGGGCACATTTGTGAATATGAAAATATCATGGAAAAGATTAAAAAATGGAATGTTTTCTTGAAAGGTTTTTAATGTATTTTATAATCATTTTGTTTTACTTTTATCAGCGTATTATTTAGTGAAAACAGTTTTGGAAACAAATTCACGTTTTCGAGATAATATTTCAATTTGATGCAAATCCTCTTTTCGAATCTTCGAACACTTAACCTTCAAAAACAACAAAAGAAAAGTTCAAAGCTGCTTTGATTGAATCCTTGGAAAAACGAATAAGTTTGCCGATACGTGGACTGAATTTTAAAATAATACGACAAATTACGCTCCGCGAAAAACCAAGTTAAAATCGTATTCACGGTTAAAAAATATAAAAAAATCTTACAAAAAAAAAATGAACATTAATCTTGTATTGGAATGGAAAAAGATAATTATGTATTTTCATACTTAAATGTGCCTACTTAAAAAAATGTTCTGAATTTTCGAGGCTGGGTACAATTTATTGGATAACCAACACTTCTGTCATGCCATACCATGTGCCAAGTCACCCCAAATGGTTCGCTACGTTTGGTGACTAAGCAGCGGAGCCCGAGTTTATAAGGTGGCTGGCCGGATCAGGAGAGACTGGTTGAGGGAAACTTTTGACCTCTCCAGCAGGACTACCTCGGAACGTCGCTTTGCACCAAAGCTAGAGGGATGGATTCATACGTTTGTCACTTTTGGACACACGGCCCCCCAAATCCATACCCACTCCTTATACCCTTTTCCTTCCCAGAACGTCCTCTCCTTTCTTTCCCTAAAAAAACTCTCAACACAGCATCCAAAAATATGGCATAGGCACCGAGAGATTTAATTCAACTGCTTTATCCTTAGGAGACCTGTTAGTAAAGAATATAATGTAATTTAAGGCATCCAGGAATTAAACACGTAATGCATGAGCTCAGTTCAAAAGCGCGTGAATTGAATAAAATGCAAAACATACTCATTCAATTTACTTTTAGCCGACACGTGTTACAACATAAATTTTTAATTTTTCATGCATATATTCATACAAAAATGTGCATTTTGAATACGCATAATAACATGATATGTAAATTCAATATAAAATTTCTTAATAATTCGAACGTCCACGACATGTGTTATTCCAGTAGGCTTATTATTCCGCGTGTAATTCTGACAATTTAATATTTTGGGATATTCACATCCGTGTAATAAATACTCTTTAACACATAACTGTGCATTTAAGTGCTTACTTCAAATTTAGGTAGTTTTTTGGATTTGTCTGATTAACGGACTGAATGAATTATAAGTTCTACTAGTTTCGAGTGAAACTTATAAACAATAAAATAATATACTTTTGAATGTAGCTATAACTTTGTGGTAATCCATTATAGATAAATTAAACAATTTTACTTTGTTTGAACCACTTGTATATTTTTTTGAAGCCGACCGGTTTCGGAACGACCGTTCCTTCCTCACGGCAAACATATACTGATTTGACAGTTACAAAATAGTGGATGAGTACAATATATTACTACAAAGTGTGTGAAAATTATTACTAATGTGGAGGTGTGGTTAGGGATTATTTAAGAGTGGGGGTGGAGGAACATATCCATGATTGGGCTATAAGACAAAAAAAAATGATTGTTTATAATGGATTCATTATTTTTAAGGGATTTTTTTTTTATTTCCAAGGCCTCCAAGTTATCTAAGTGTTTTCCTTTATGGTTGATATGAAGAATATTTATCCCCGTATTTTTTTCAAAACTATGGTTATTTTCAATGATATGGTTAGCGAATTAAGACTATTATTATTCGAATTTCAAAATTACAAGTTGTTTTTTCCAAAATAAAATGAGGAACAGTCATTACATTTGAGTTTATATATTCCAGAATTAAAGAGGTGATTCTATATTATGGTGGGAGTAAAAAAGACATACCTACTAAAAATGAAAAGTAAAAATTAAACGTTAAAGTTTCTGTTAGCTTGCTGGGCGCGATTGTTGCAACGTTGCGTAATAAATATGCTGCCCGCACACGCTCTAATTTTATCTTTTTACCACAAAACTACCCCTAAAATTTGGAATTTAGAAAAAAGTTATTTGTCTTTTTTACTTATACTATCATGTAGAATCACCTCCCGAAGTTAATGCACTTTATCCCGGACACCCTGTATAATACATTTGTCTAATAAATGTGTGCGTGTTTTTTTTTCGTGATCTTTAAATTTAGATAGAAAAAAACTAAAGTGTGCGCCATTTTTAAACTTTTTTATGTTTGCAATAAAAATTTTATTATTTCAAAAATTATATTTTATTTTCTATCAATGAACTTTTTAAAGGTGTGTATATAATGGGCGCGCATTTTATAATGTAGTTGAAAAAAGATAAGAGTTAAATTGGAACTAACAAATATGAAAATTTAATTATTACATTATCCTCTAAACTTTTGGGATATTACCTTCCTTTCTTGGCAGCTCATCAGTGTTCGTCATCAGAGCTTTTGAGTAGTTTTGAATAGTTTAATAGTTAGTTAGTTTATTCGTCTATTAGTAATATCCCGTAATAAACCATCCACGTTAATTGGGAATACACTGATTCCTACTTGGAACTACCCTTGTTAAGCTTGTAGCAATATTACTAACCCATCTCTCCTATTAATGTTAATAGGAAGCTTATAAATTTAAATAGCCTTTGTTATAAACAGGCGAACTAAATTTATTAGATTTTGGGTCTTCCCATAACTTCAATTTCAAATAAATAGTCAGTATTTACGAGTAGCATGTAAATAGCGTCAAGGTACTAACTGACTTTGTTTAAATTATTGTTCCTGGGATTATTTGGAGCAAAAATATGAAGATGACATGTTGGTTTCCGGTGACTTTTTAGTATAGTTTATTATTTATGGGGGTTGGGCGGTTACTCGGCTGGGTGACTAGTGAAAAATCGCGAAAGAATTTATATTGTTGCTTGCTCGTTCAGGCGAAACACTACGAAGTAATACAAAATCATCTGTTTTTGGTTTGAAACTGTGACCACTTAGAAAAATTTTAGACCCTTTAATTAAGTAGAAAACCTCTCGGCCTTTGAAATAATCGAAAAGTTTTTTTTATAAGCCCAGAAAAAATAAAGCGTCTGGTCTATGAAAACAGCTTTAAAATTCAAAATCTACTTTTCGGTTATGGTTTTATTGTATAAAGTTGTAAATTAAGTTTTTTAGAAAATGTCGTAAAACAATTAAATATTTGTACCCGAACTTCGCACAGTAAAATAAAATACACTTTATGGCAATGTTTTATCTTGTATAAACAAAACAGGGGGCTGCTGCAGGAGGATTTCTAGAAAATTATAGAAAAACAATTAAATATTTATGTCTGAACTGGGGACAAAAAAATTAAATACTTTTTGGCTATGTTTTATTATTTATAAATTAAAACAAGGGCTGTAAGAAGAATTTTAAACCTTATCGCCATCTACATAAGGAGTATTATTGTTAGTGGTCCGATTCCAAACATTATCATATAATGTTTGGAAATACATAATATTATTGTGAAAAAAACACGACGTAGTGCATCGCCTTACATGTAATGCTGCAGATGCATTAGTCTAGGGACATTTATATTTGAATATTAATAAATTTCGTATTAACTCCAAATATGATTCAAAGATGTCCCGTTTATTCTCAAATAAGTAAATAAAGATATTAAACATGCCCAATTCCACAAAAAATTGAAACTACATCTAACAGACGGGCGTTAACACAAAACAAAAACCTAAAATCTTATTTATCATCAGAATGATTATTTTACGTTATGTTATATTAGGATATGTATATTTTTTGTTCTTTTTCTTCATTGTTTTAACTGTTAACATTGAAGAAAAGTGTTTACTTAGTTTTCAAAATTTTACCTTAGTTTTCTTATTAAACCGTTTAGGATTGAGTCTTACCAGGAAGGTACTTAAGGAAATAGTCAGCATTTAGTACTGGAAATACCTCAGTTATCGCAGGTTTGTACGGATGACTGGTCTTGAAGGTGGGAATACGTTCGGACACCTTATTGTTGTTTTCCGTTCCGTTTGGTTTGTATGGACCTTTTTACGCTCTGAGCAGCTGGGCTAATAGACTGCATTTAAAGTTTAAATTTGTCCATTGCACAATTTTTAAGGCGATTGAACACTTTTGACACTTTAAGTGAAAAAATAAATTAAGGAATTAGGAGGTTGAGGGTTGATACAAATTATTTAATTTTTTTCGCGACTCGTTTTCATTTGAGGACTAATATCACGAAAAGTTATCTATTACAACGTGTCTGTGTGGTACATATTAAATATTCTATAAAATAATACCGGGAAGCATACCGGTCCGGAACATTAGTATAACCATATAACCATATACCCAGATAACTGAGTAATCTGAGTATTGCACCAGATAGAGTGTACACTTTTAAACATAACTGCATAGTGAACACAAATTTCGATTTTTCAGAGATGTCTGACTAATCAAATGCTTTGTAAAGTGGCTTCACCAAAAATTAATAGTTCCATCACAAGGCAAAACAGCTGTCATGCGTAAAATAATAACACGGCAGAACTCGTTCATAAATAATCTGTTTTATAAATTGAATAATAATATTAACGAAAATATATACAAAAAAAAACTTTTAAGTATCGTGCTATTCCACAAATTAAACTTGATGATAACAAAAAAGAAATAATAAAAAAAATGAAGGCAACTGTTTACATGATGTTTCGAAAAACCACCCCCATATTCTTTTCTCACCCTCTAAAGCTAAATATAGCCTGTGCAAATATAACCTGTGTACGTCAGCACGACATTATTAAAATCTTTAAATTTCTTTAATGTAATCGTTCGTTTTGCATTAAACAAATTAATTAAAATACAACAAGCGTTCGCATCTAAAATAAAAGAAAAAAAAATTTCAATACCTCCTGCAAGTTAATATAGGTACAAAGACACCCAAAATGGAGACAATGTTTTTCCACTATTTCTACAACAAACATCCGAAGATTTCTGTCTAGTATTCACAAAAAAAAACATGTTCCTAGAAGATCAGTTCAAAAGAAGCCAGCCATTGAAATGTCAAAGGATTTAACCTTATTCTGCGATGCTGATTGCTCAGTCCTGACTTGACTATTGTGTTGTAGAGATAAATTACTCAAAGGCTGTCACAGTCGAAGTTTGCAGAATGTTCATTTGATTATTGAGATTGCTACAACGAAAAAAGTAAGAATACAAGCAAGCGTTTTTATGTGCCATGCAAAAAGTTATGAACCTACCAAATAATAAGGTTTTATTTCGGTTGTCCTAGACGTCCTAGAGTAGCGATCTGAAATAGGCCACATTTAAAAAAAAAATCCGGTTAAGGCAAATATTCTAAGACATTTTGTTTTTTTTTTTAAACGTATTTTTGTAACCCTGGCGATTTTTTGAAAATTTTAACCCGAAAAATCAGACCATTTTTAATAAACCTGAAATACGGGACATAATTTTATGTGTGCGAAAAAACGATAATTATATAGCCGAAAATCATTTAAAAAAAGAACGTTTTCCACACGAATAGCAATAAATTGTACTGGGTTCTCTTCGTAACATCTGTAAAAACACCGCCATCTTTATTAAAAAACCAAACCAAAGGATAAGTTCGCACAGAACAAACAATAAATCTAGTGAACGTTAAACGCAAATTCAAAAATTCGCAGGAAATAAAAGTGTTGCCATATAAAAAAAAAATTATCAGTGTAGAATTTTACAAAATTAAGGGAACATAATCGGAGACGGGACATTTTCATGTAGTGACGTCACGAGCTGAAATAATGGATTTATTGATTTAAAAATAAGAAAAACTATACATTTCTTAAAATTTTTACTAACATTTTCGTAATCTTAGTAAAAAAACCTATCCACACGCCATATTGGCGGCCCGCGAGCCAGATCTCACCCGCGAATTGTTATTCCATCCCACCACACTTGGCGCACCATCGGTCGTAATCATATGTGTATTTTTTTTATCTAGTTCTTGTGAAGAAAATATAAATTTAAGTTTTTTGTAACGTTCGTCGCTAATTCTATAAATATTCAAGAGGAACGATTGTGCGGTCTTTTTTCATACAAAACTTAAATTTGGATTTGTCGCCAAAATCCTTGACAAAACTGAATAATTATATTATTAATGAAAATTTTAGAAAAAATCTAGTATGGTTAAGTGCCACTTTATTTATTTGTGTTTCCAATTATAAAATATAGGTCATTAGGTCATTTTACACGATTTCTGAGGGAGTTTCGTCAATTATTTGGGAATCAATGTTTATTTGAAAATTAATGTTGCCCTTTCTATTACGTAAATATTATAAAATACAACATTTAAAAAATAATAATTATTAGAAAATACAGCATAATGATGGCCTTAAATTTAAAGTTACGAACGAGAAATGTTCACTGGAACACAAATTTGTCGCAAATAAATTTAATATTTCGGCCCAAAAAACGCTTCTTCCAGTATATTTTTGAAGTGAAAGCTTTTGCGATCTGAAACTCGATGAAATGAAAAATAGCGACACTAAAAAGAGACAAACACATATATCTATAGGATTAAGCTTGCGAGAGAATGCGATAGTACAATCAGTCTTCTCTTTGTGCGGTCCTTCGTAGCTCTCATCTTGTCTACTTTATTTTTCTGAAGACTTCACTTCTAACGCGTGTCAATTTCATACTCTAATTATTTTTATATTTCATTGTATTTATATAGTAGGTTTGGCAAGATTATTTTTTTTGTATTTATTCACAAAACAATGTCAAAATTGCCTCTAAAACCATTAAACATTTAACTATTTAATATATTTTATAAATGAATACATACATAAACGAAATGGCACACATTTGTAACTGTCGGTATTTGTAATACCTTTTGATTATAAAAAGTGGTATTTAGTTTGATTGGGTATTTTGGCCTCAAATCCAATTTTAAGTTTTGAGCAATAAGATCGAGTAATTCCTCTCGAAAAAAAGCAATTTTCACTTATCTTACGAAATCGCTCAACTGAGCTTCCTCAGTATTGTCGGTAGATTCTTCAATGTGTTTTTCAAATCCTTCAAAGTAAATTGAGTTCTTCACTCCCCAATAGAATCCCCACTCTGCGCGTAGTCAGTTGCACGAGCTGAGAATGGTGTCTGCTTGAAGGAAGTGTCAAGGCTAGTTTCATTTGGGTCGCTTACTAAACTCTCCCAATGCTGCTTTCAAGAACTCCTTGATCGTTTCCGAATCATTAGAACTTTTGCCAATGCTGGTTCATGCATTGTAAATTAATACTTGCGGTAATATTTTACGAAAATTGGCGCAGTAAATGAAATTATAAAAGGTTAAAAATTTAAAATTAATAAAAGTAAATTATCTAACGAAGTATTTTCATTATTCTTATTACAATGTTTTCAAGCAAGGGTCTAACAACATAAAGACGAAATACATAATTACCAACCTAACGACAAAAATAATATCAAGTTATCGCAATCATTCATGTTATTATTACTTTTCATATTGTAAACTAGAAATTATTAAAACATTAACCGGATTGCAAAAGGTTAGAAACACCCAAGTCAAGTGTTTTGCTTTTTTGACGTTTGATAATTTTTACGTATAGCGTAAAGGGACTGTGAGACCACGCTACAAAGCAGGAAGCGTTTTTGGCCTGGCATATTTCAGCGCATCGCTATACCGAATATATTTGCCGAAACATGCCAAGCCACGAAAGTATAGCGCGCATATAGTGTGGTCTGATATAAACATTGTGGGGCCGATAGACTTAGCTATAAAAAATCATCGCACGCACAATATCGCTCGGTATACAATCCCATGCAGACCCGCAACACCTAAGCAGATGATGCGCTGCAAGTCGTAACCGCTGCTCATCGGATATAAGAAAAGTTATGTTAAACAGGAGAGGGGTCATTTTAATTATGGAGCTGCGTAAACGTGCGGATGACAGCTGTCAAGTTGACAGATCCAGTATAAAGAAATGATATTTCATGGCAGCTCCCTTATTCAACTGCTCCCATCTCCTACCATAGGAAGAAATCTTTCATAAATAATCGAAACATACGATGTTCCTTCTCAGAAAATCGTAAAAAGTATCCCATATTTACTCAGAGCAACCCAATGACTGAGCTTTTCCGCATGGCAATACACCACGCGACGAAAAGGGCGCGAAATATTGGCGTGCTTTTACGTGTAACATTTCCCGCCCATTCCGGTTCCCTCCTCTCCGAAGCGGTAGCGGTTTCTGGCGCAACGCGCAACGGTAATCCCCGCTTCCAGACACGGACAATCAATATCACTCGATGCCCATCTACGCGTTCGAGGCTTCTATGGTCTATGGCCAGGGACGGATCTACGAAATCTGGCGCCCTGTGCAGTAGGTACCGATGGCGCCCATCCCCCAACATTTTTATTTTGATTAAAAATTCGTTCACCCCAATTTTTTTATTTATTTTATTTAATTTTTTTTTTTTTACACTAATTTATCAAATAAAATCAAGACATATAAAGGGTGTAACTTTTCCAAGTGACCTGGCGGTAGCTCTCACACTCGCTTTTTTTAAAAGAGAGAATCGCCAGGAGCCCTATACTCTCTGAATCTATTGGGTAAACATAAAATTATGGTGCTATTTTAATTATTTTAGGAAAAACTCTTTTTGCAAGTTATGCTTTAAAATAATACAACGAATTGTTTGTTTGTGCCCGTACCATGATTTAAAATATAGGTTACGAGACAATGCGGGTGGTTTCGCTGAACTAGGTCCATTAGAAATTCTTGAGATTTACTGCGTTTATTTATATACCCAACGCGAATATTAATAGAAAAAGCAAATACAAATACGTTTCCATGGCAACGTACAACACAAGAATAGCATCTACAGCTTCTGACTAGCTCTAAAATCTAATAAGAATATAACCTCATATTTGTACCTTGCATTTCTCCTGTGTTGGGCGAACAAACACCAAATTGAGCGCACAAACACAATACAAACACTAAACACTGACGTATGGTATCAACGGCTTACGAAAGACGCTTACACTGACACCGTAAAATAACAAATCCAACAAATCTAATAGATATTAATTATACATTTAACGAACTTCAAATAATATGTCAAATCAATGATGAAACTGTCAACAGTGTCAACACGTTGCAACCAGCAAATCCTGCAAACCGTGCGATGCTTTTGTTAATGGAATTTACTGAAGATTTCGTAAGAGAATGGTCTTTAACTACCTTCTCCTAGAGACTTAAATCGTACAAAATAACTAACTAACTAAAATTGTCAGCATTTTGAAAGGCGCAAGTCGGTTTGTTTGATTCTCCAGAATAAAAATACCGCGCTGTGATTGGTTATTGAATTTGGATCGCACCCATTCGTCGTAAAAGATATATGGAAAAATAGATCTTAGGTTAAAATAAATATATGGAATTTGTAAAAAAAATCTGTAACTGACTATAAATTCGTAAGCCGTTGATACCAACCTGTCGCGTGCGCATTCTGTTTCTTTGGAAAGTGTTGCTAGAGCGTAATAATTATTTCGTGCTATGGGTAATTTTTAAACGATTCAGGGAATATTATAACTAAATTTTAATACAATATATATTTTCTCACGGCGCCCTTTCGGAGTTGGCGCCAGGTTTTTTGCACGTTTTTGAACGTATGGCAGATCCGGCGCTGTCTATGGCTAGAACCATAGATGATTTAAGCCTGGCTGGGTACAATAGGCTGATATTAAGGGATGCTCAAACGGTCGTTTGTAAAACAGACAAAAATATGCCTGGCCGAAAAACAACAGACTTTATCAACTGTATCAACTGCTGACGGGCATTAGAAACTCACATCTATAGTTATTGTCATTTGAAAACCATATAAATGCTGCCTGCATACCGCCAGCACCTCTTCAGGTGGAATTCGGTATTTTCTACAGGTATCATAATTCATAATGGCACCCACGTAAAAACTAGGATCGGTAACTTTGGCACATTCGAACATGTCATTTTTCGCAACAAAACAAATTTTGTACACAATTTGTTATAGTGTTCAACTTATTTTTCAATCATTCAATTATTTGCATGTGTCCCCGCCCACTAATCTTCAAGACCAAGGATCACTCCTAATTTTCTTTGAAAATACCATCCACAAAGCATCCTCAAAGATAGCCCAGATTCTCAGGTATTTCACAAAGCCTTTGTGAGGAGATAACATGATTTATTAAACGTTAGGTACACATGGACGTATTCTATATTAAAAAATAACATTTTGTACAAAAACTGTTCTTTGCTAACTTTTAACAAGCCAACACAAAGTGTTTTATTTCTGAAAGCCACCCACACAGCATCCTCACAGATGGTACAGGGATAAAGGAAACCTCAAGGAATTTAATATAAAATCTACGATGCACCAAACGCCATTCTCGTGGCTCTTTAACTCTCAAAGACACCACAAAACCAAAACCCTTTCTGAAGGTTCTCGCGTTTTCAAAAGAGGTCTCAGAAACGGAAGCCGGTGCCTATTGTATTACATGCAATGTGCTGTGTGTGATAGGCCGCTTCAAAGTTTATAAGAATTTGACACTGCACCTACTAAAACAAACAAACAACTCCATTTTCCTAGAAGAGGAACGGTTGTTAGCTAAGGCTGGATTTGAGGTCAAAATACCCAAGCAAACTGAATAATATTTTTTCAATATAAAGTAAATGTATAATAGGGATATATGCTATTTTATTTAATTTTTGTTTTAAATGATGATATATAAGCAAATAAAGAATGAATTTTTTCTTCATTTAGTAGGCAACTTTGGTTTTTTTTTGCATGTTAATTAAAATGTTAATAATGTGGAAATGTAATGAAAAATAAAATAAAACAATGTAAAAAATGCGTTTTATTGGGTAGTAATTTTAATTTATTCATAGATAATTTGTGTTCCGACGTAAAAAGGTAATTTGTTATTTAAATTTTTCACACATCAATATGCTTTCTTTTAACAATTTAATTTTGTTTTTATTTATTATAGTAAAATATATATTTTTTAATTGTTTATCATTTACTCACAAATAATTACTTAAGTTGCCCTTGATATCATGAAATATTAAAATGAATAAATTCCCGAGTGAGATAGATTTATTCACTCCAATGCAGCGATTGTCCCTTTTTTACATAGGCAAAACAGAACGCAATATAAACACCCGTGTCAAAGAACATCTTAGATGTTTACACAGCTCTGGATTTTCGGAATTTGCAAACCACTTGATCGAAAAAGACCATAAATTTGATAAAAAGACAGGCGCCACACTAATTCATAAAAACAACATCGGTATTAGGCTAGACAATTTAGAAGCACTTGAACTAAGTAAAGCCATAAACACTAATAGTAAGGTAGTTAATAACAAACTAAATTTAAATAAAAGTCCCATACTAAGATTGTTCCCTATTGACAAAGAACACGCCCGTTCCCTTCCAAATTCTCCATCTACACCTATACCTACTTCCTCCGTTACTTGAGGAGTCCAGCCCATTTGGTTAAATCATGTATTAGCTATAACACACATGTAAATTAATTTTAGTAGAGATTGTACTGCCCTGAAGAAGCTACGGTTGTAGCGAAACCCGGTCGGCATAAAGTATAAAAAATAAAAGTGGTGTTTACAAAGTTATTGTTTTATTTTAAATTATAATATCACATAACAAAGTAACTGCTTCATTTGAACAAATAAATAAATAAGCACGTGTCCGTACAAGAAGTTTGATATATATTTTGATTATAAAAATAATTTTCCAGTTTGATTGTGTATTTAGGCCTCAAATCCAAAATTAAGATTTAAATAAAAGGGGCATGTAGAGCGAATGAACGAGGAAAGGAGTGTAGGACATTACTTGACGCAGATGATATGAAGGTTTTTTATCCTATCAGATGTACTGCTGACTGTCAAATGCAGGAGGATCTAAACCGTCTTAATGTTTACTGTTCACAGCATACCCTTAAAATTAATGTTAAAAAGTGTTTCGTCGTGAATTTCACACGAAATAAGAATATCATTATCAATGAATATAATCTGAACGGCTCAATATTAATTAACAAAACAGAAGTCAAAGATTTGGGAGTGACATTGGACTCTAAGATTATTTTTGATATTCATATAGGCTCAGTCACATCAAAAGCCTCTAAAATGTTAGGATTTATTCTTAGGACATGTAAAAAATTCAATAACTTTGAAACAATGAAAATCATATTGAAACTGCATAGATTGTTTTGGCAGTGGCGTAGCTAGCATGGATGGCACCCGGGGCGGATGTCACCCCCCAGGGGCGTGGGCGTGGTGTCACCCCTCCCCCACATTAAAGTTGACTTGAGAAATTCGAAACGTTAGATTCGGATATTTTGTCGGAGGATATTTTGTCGGGGATATTTTGTTGCGGGATGAAAAGTCGCGGATTCAGCTAATTATATAATTGACCACTTTATTTCGGAAATACGCGTAGTTTAACGGTCGCCATAAAAACGAAATGGATAGTGTTAAATGACGGAATGAAAAATTTAATACATTTAACCAAAATGGGCGAACTTAGAAATCCAAAAAAAGGTTGCCTTGTGGTTCCGAAAGCGGGCAGGTGTAGAACTTACGTTTATTGAAGGTAAAATAATTTCGAATTACTTCAAAGGGTAAATGGAATGTATGACCATAGTAAGACGGTTTATATAAATATTAGCAGACCCGGCCACACGTTGCTGTGGCTAACGAAACACAACGCTATTATCCAACCGTTATAAAATCCACACCATACGCTTGCCAGTTGCCCGCTGCCTGAATTGAATATTTGAATTTCTCGGCTTTTCTCTACTATAATAATCATGTATTATACATACAAACCTTCCTCTTAAATCACCCAATTTATTGGTAAAAACCGCATAAAAATCTGTTGCGTAGTTTAAAAGATCTAAGCGCACAAACATTTTGAGCGACTTCATTTTATATACTATGTAATGATTATGAGTTCTGGGATCTCACCGAAATAATTTCCATGAAAATATATTAATTATTATTGTAATTTATCACACTTTGCCGTGTGCCATTATATTTTACTACGCGATCCCGTGAAAAATCATGGGATAGTCCGAATGATGTCGTTTTTCTTCATAGAAAAACAAAAACAATTACAAATGTTTAGTATTATAAATACATTTAGAGGAAAATAGTATGAAATAATTCCGGTAACTAACAAGGTTAGTTTTCTTGGAACCAGCACGCGACCTCTGGGAAATCAGTTTCCTAATGTAGTTTTATGTAGCCAGGGACAAAACCTGTTATTTCAATAAAAAACAATCATCACGTAAAAAACAAAGTTTTTTTTTACTACGTATAATTTATAAATTATGAAAGTCTTTTAAAACTTTAAAAAAATTATTTGAATGAGATTTGAACCTTCCTACCCATTGATCGGAATTAACGGCGCAACTAACCGTGCCAAATGCAGACTTGGTAAGGCCGACATTTTTTTAATTCCAGTAAAAATATAATTACATTTTGACTCATTTAACTAGAATAATTAAACACATAAAACTAAACTAAATATTACAATTCAGCGCTATTCTATTACATTTCAGTGTTGATGAAGAATTAAGGTTTATCATTTTTTTCATTTACCCAGCTTTTTAAATTTTTAATGTCGTTTGGAAGGTAATTAAATAAGTTGCCCCCTCGTAACCAATGGATTGTTTACCATAGTTACCATGTGGATGGTGTTTAAATGTACGCTATCGTTTTGTCGTGTAAAGTGTTTGTGTACTTGGGATGTTTTAATGAATTCTGTGTTTGTATGTACGAGTTTACAATTATTTCGTACATTAAAAAGCTTTAATTTGAGCTTGATACCATAACGCATTTTCACTGACAATCTATCTGCAGAGTTTCAGCTCGATCGGATGTCGGGAAGTGGGTTAATTACCACCTTCAATAATGCGTATGATTACTACACCACTTCATTTACATTCATTCACTGAAGAAAACAAATGGAAATTCAAAGAGATGAATTTAAAAATAACCTTATTTTTTTCTCTGCGCAGGTAATTATACCCGCTTCTCAGTAGTCAAAGCCAAAAACACTGCGCTAAGCAAGTCAGATTCTGTTCACAGAGTTGTTCTTATAAAATGAAAATAGATATCGGATTGCAACGTTTCCATCGTGCGTCCAAATAGAATCAAGTCAAAGTAAAATTTTGATACCTGATTTTATTTTTATTTTATTTTATTTGGAAAACCAACAGTTTATAACAATAATGTTTGATGAAATACATATGAATAAAAATTTAACCAATAACAGGTTTTCACTGATTCCGCAATTTGCCTTGCTCACAAAACAATTAAACACTGTATCTGGAAACTCATAGTATAAGCGGGAAGTCAGTTAATCAACATCACGTAGAGAAACCAAAAAAACTTCTATTCCGATTTTTTAATTTTTATTTTTTTGGCATCTTTTTTTTTACAAAATCATTTCCATCAGGGCCTATGTGGTCTTTGGTGGTTGAGGGAGGTCTTTTGACCTTAACAGAGAATCCGGCTGTAAAGGTCAACCTCCCTCAACCACCCACTCTCGATCCGGCCCGTTACGCAGCAGGTAACAAGACCCGGACAAACCTCATCTAAGGAAGCCGGGCACCTTTACTAAGTCACCAAACGTAGCGAACCACTTGGGGTTTGCTATGGCAGAGGTATTGGTTATCTAATAAATGGATTCCGCGGCGGCGATACCCGTACACGCCTACCAAATTGAAAATTTAATGGGTTAAACAACTTTTGGAGCCTGGTAGTTTCTTCGAAGGATTTTCAAACACATTAAATGCTGAAATTAATGCCTCTGTGACCAATTTAAAAAAAAAATTACTTGAAAAGTACTAACTTCGGAATCGAAAACAAAAGCTAACATCAAAATGTTGAACCACAAAATCGACTCCAAATGCGACGTGGATTCACCAGCTTTCCGCTCTCTACGAGTTTCCAGACACCGCGTATTTTCATGCTTCATTTTTTTTAATTTTTCAAACTTCTAAAACATTAGTTGATTTAATAACACGTCTAAAGATATAACAAGCAATGCTTTTACCCTAAATGCTGGTCTTCCACCAGGGCGATACTGAACATATCTACTAATCCAATCGCAAACCAATCTCTATCCCTCCTATTTCATTCATCAGACTTACAGTATTACATATTATTGATATAACCATAGTCTCACCGGTTCCACAAAGGGGTAATTTTGACAGAATTGATAAAACAAAGCGCTATCAAGTATAATTTCCCATCCTTTATTGAATTTTGGGAAAACAGTTTAAAAAGTGATTTGATCATTTCCAAGAATTAACCCTCCATTCTCATTGACTCTTTCTCTAATTTAATATTTTCCTTTGATATTCTAGAATCGCGCTTATTTTCTTTTCCTTCTAGAAAATCTTCAGAGACTCTTTGTAAAATGCGCAGATATTTTTCGTTTGACATTGTTTTGTATTTATACAAGACTCCTGTCGTGACTTTTTTGTTACTTTCGCGATTTTCCATAACAATAAAAGTTTCAGGTCGATATCACGATAATCTAAAGATAAGTCACGGCACGCCACTTAAGGGCCACGCCAATGTCATGCCTACCAGATTGGGTCCTGGAAAATTGTTTGTGTAAAATCGTGAAAAACCACGATTAAAATCATCAAAATAATTTTATGCAACTAACCTAAAATCGTATAAAATGTTATAGCGGGTTTATGGGGTGAAACAGTAAATGATTTTATACGATTTTTATGCCACACATTCTGCTGATAAGTTTTTAAGACCTTATATAGAGCAAGAGAGCCCGTGACGATCAGACCTTCGTTATTTTATAAAACCTGAAAGTTTCTCCGTGTATGTTCCTAATACAGGTAAAGACGATCCCCGACCTGACTATGAAGTTTTGATCACAGTGGCCTTGAAAGATAGCAGGTTGCAAAGGTATATAAAATTGCACCACAATTTCAAGAGCATTTTGCTTGCACTTTTACAAGGTAGTAGTAAAGTAGTCTGCTAGCGTCGAAATTTCGCACTATTTCACTCCCACCCGCTTGCATGTATATATCGCGCTCGCACCTACGGAAGACTTTTGATGTGTCTGACAAGGTGAAGGAACCATCGAAACTGTCTGCTTACTGAGAAAACATATGTTACTTTTATAATTTACTTGTTCAATTATTATTTATTAATATAATATCTTTCTAAGCCACCGTGATCCAAACTTCATAGTCGGGGATCGTCTTTACCTGTATTAGAGACATACACAGAGAAACTTTCATGTTTTATCAAATAACAAAGGTCTGATCGTCACAGGCTCTTGGACTAATACTTCTTTCTTATAAACGACGCATGGATACGAAAATAAGTGTGAAAAAGTATTCGCACCTCTTTCCAAAGTAAATTTATGAAAAGGATCTGTAAAGGCGACTACAATAAACTTACAAATAGACGTACACGCTGATATATTTACTGCTGGCTACTGTCGTCGGAGAAATTCATCGTGTCATATTCTAGGAGAAAATAACTAAATTTCATGGTGATTAAATTCATTGTTGAGTAGTACCTATCGTGTATAATAACACCTGCAGAATTATATTAGGATACAGAAGGTACAGCAGCTCAATGTTTACGGAACTAGGACTATTTTTATTCGGCGAATTTATTCAGGACTGAATAGATTCGCCGGCATGACGAGACACCGGGTCACTGGAGTCAAGATGCGTCTAATGGCCTCCGACAATACGGTGGTGACAGCAGCCTTCCAGCACCAAGTGCCATTCCTGAGTGAGCGCTGGGCCCGAACCTACTTCAGACCACGCCCTCCTACATTACTGATTATTTATATACATATATTTTTTAAATTTATTATTTTTTCTATTCTACATATTGTTACGATACACATTTAGTATTCAAATTTGCCGCCTCAATTGCAATTAGTACCAAAAGAGGGCGCTAAACGGCGCGCGATCCCGCGCACCCTCGCTGCGCATTTAGCCCGACACGAGCCGGCGGGCTTTTGGCGCTGCCAGCACCGAGCGGCCATTACGATATTACGACCCGAGCGGCCACCACGATTGAAGCGGTGTCTGTGTTCCCCGTGTGAGCATTCACGGCTCGCGGAGCGTCGCCGCCATGTTGGCTGTTGCACTGTTTGCGTTTTGAACTGATCATTTCCCGTACTATACTCAGTATAAAGTTAATCAATTCTTTACTAACACTTGTGTGAAGTTGGTGGCTTGAGAATGGCCCTCAGAAAACGTTGTGCGAGTCCGGAGATCGGTGTTATGAAGCACCGCCGCGGTCCACGTCGATTGCTGACCAAGTAAGTCCTACATATTCCCCATTATTTGTGCTGTTGAATTATTCATTCGCGCGTTCGTAGGGACTCGAGTGGCACAGAGATAGAGATCTGTCCTTAATATAGCCTAGGACCATTGTAGCCAAACTTAACTCGATCTGTTGTACCAACTGCGTTGTACATGCTCCTTGTGTAATGAATAAACCCTGAAGTTAAACTCTGCTGTCTTTACTTGTTGAGAAATCTAACCCTACATGCTCAAGGGCGTCACTCCGGACGCTGTAGTTTTGAAGCTGCTGCCGAAACCTTCCGCCTTGTGGAGAGATCATGTTCCCGCCCAACTGAGCTAGACCAAAAGGGACCTCTTCCATGGTGTCCGACTCCGGACATAGGTTTTTATGGCCACTGAATTACCTTGTTGCCCATATGGTTATTTTTGACGCCAACACTGGCACATAACTTGGGGCTCTTTTGCGATAACTAACACTGGCCCCCAACATCGCCAGCTAACAATAAAGAACTTGTTTCTTTACTTAAAGTTTACTGTGTAAATATGTATAACTATTTGGAACGTGTGGGATTGCACTATCCTCCCCACATCCTGGAATAAAACATGGTAATTATTATTATTTTAATTTTATTAATATGAAACATTTAATTATATTATTGTAAGCAAGTAAATAGGAAAAATGAGAGATTTCTTACAATTAAACTGATCGATCAGTTTTGTAAGATTTAAGTAAGATAACATATTGTACAATTAAAAACTGAGTAAAGATGTTTAAAAAAAAAAAACAAATTCCGAATAGACGAGTATTCTAAATTCATTTTATAAAAACACTTTTATATGATGTTTTTGCATTTTTTATTTATTTCTACCCAGTAGGTGTTGATTTCCCCCCCTGATTTTCCGAAGGAACTGCATGTTCCTTTAGAAAGGAGAAAGATTAAAGGAATCTAATTGTATTTATAAACAAAAGGTAAAACACTAACATAAAAAAAAACCAACTGTCTGCGTATTTATAAACAGACCATAACAATACTCATCATTACCGACAGAGATAGAGAGATCGGTTGGATCACATTGTAAGCAATTTACCTGAATGACGGTAGGTTTTAGTTATGTTCCGAACCTAATGCCTTTAAGTTTTTAATTCATAGAGGGCAACGATAGAAACTTAACAAGTATTTTACTTTTTAAACAGTTGTGCATGTTGCTATAATATTACATTGCTTATGTAGCTGTACTATTGTGTTATTCCTGGAATAAGCTAAGGCTCAAACAATCGTGCAGTTTGAACATCGCCAAAACTAGCATTCAGTGAACGCTGCATTCACCGTCTACGTGGATCTGATAAAATGGATTGTTTGCTCTTATGCTCAGCGAATATACTATACACTATATGAACCATACGAGGATCTGATATGGCGCAATGCTCGGAGCTGAATATTGTTCTCGATCACGTACTGTGGAAAAGCGCTTTCATGTATTTTAAAACATGATATTTTCAGCTATATTAAATAAAGTAGGCCACCAAATCACGAGCCTGAATAAAAATCACGATGGCGCTAAAACCGGTTGACGAGACTCACCAGTATAAATAGAAACCTTCGCGAACGTGCGCACAACAACTTACCAAAGTTTCATCGCAATCGGATGCATAGTACAGGAAATAATTTTATAACAATAGAGTTCACTATTATATATAGAAACCATTGGCGGGCTTGCGCACATCAAATCACCAAAGTTTTATCGCAAAAGGATGAATGGTTTAGTAACGCAAAAGGGAAAAACAAAGAAACATTATTTTTTATACATTACGATGTAACGTACTCATTCACTAGAACACGTGGGAAACTCTAGAAAACTTGATTTGATGAACACAAGCACAAAAACAATGTTGCTTAGTGGTACTTAATAGGTTTGGGTGCGTGATGATTTTTGTTCAGTCTGCGATAACCGACAAAAAAGGATCTACATCTTCAGCCGTTCGAAAAATTAATAAAATAATAAAAAAGTTGTCGTACCAGAACTTTGAAACGTTGGAATATACGTAAAAGAATTTTGAAAAATTTGCTTGCGCATTAAGTCGAAAGTTGTTTTCTAGAGCTCATTTTCCCAATTAGTTCCAAAAATGATACATCTCATTATTTTGCATGTAGGTAATGCAAGTCTGGACGACAATATATTTAGTTTAGAGTAACTAACCACGTCGCCCATTGTTTTAGTTTCCCAACGTTGATGTTCCAGTACGAAATTGTTGGTACGGTATGACATTGTTGTTACTGTATGATGTTGTTACGACATGAAATTGTTACAGTTAGAGGTTGTTGTTATAGTTACAAGCGAATGTTGTTATTAGTTTGACCTCCTATAATTATTATTATTTGACATTGTTTCTTGGTCCGCGTTAGGAAGACGAAATATTCTTTTTACATATTATTCATAAATTCATTCGCCGCCAACATCTAGACAAAGCTCACCCCCTGATGAACCCGGCGCTCCTGCACCCCTCATGTGTCACCAAACGTAGCGAACCACTTGAGGTGACCTATGGCAGCGGTTTTGGCATCCAATAAATAGGGAGGCGGTACTTATACCCGCCTCCCAAATTGTAATTATATCTATATCTACCTTATAATTTGAACTAATGAAATTGAAAAATCAAATATGCTTGCTTGGGTACCTGTATGTATTTATATGAGTATATGAGATGTCTATGTATTTCTATATTAAGGCGATCCACTAGTACAGGAAAAAATCTAAATCGGAATTCACGCCCTTTTATGGGAGGTGTTTAAAAATATTTGAGAAAAAGCTTTTGGAAAAGTTAGAAAATATTTTTGAGTTTTTTTTTTTTACAAATTGATTTCGTAAAGGCCTGTAAAAAACATTAATTCCTTTTTAATGCATTGTTTATTGTAATTAAATGGAATTTTTAAATGGATTTCACGAAAACAAGCGGCGCGGAGCGTAACACGTCGTTTCTCCGCTCCGTCCGGAGGAGTAGTGACCGCTGACCGAAAATAGGGGCCGCTGCCAGTCGTTTTTCGGTGGACGGTATAAGGTTCACTTTGATGTTACGAATTCATCGACTGCCATATTGTCGCCGTGATGTCAAAAATCCCAACGCGAAAATGCATATTATATTTTGTTTTGTCAAGTTCGGGAGTAAATAACATTTTTTTTGCGATAATTTTATAAGAAACTGAATTTGCTACATTATGCAATAAAACCATATCCGAAAAAGTGTTTATAAGTAGGAGAGTTTGCACTTGAAAATGTTTTTTATAGACCCAATACTTTATTTTTTTCTAAGCTTATTAAAAGATTTTTTTTTTAAAATGACCGATATTTTTATGGACCAAGGTATGTTCTACACGCAGTATTTAATTGAAGGATCTATAAGACTTCTAAGCGGTCAAATTTTCAAAACAAAAACATGCGATTTTGTATGATTTTGCATTATTTAGTCTGGCTTCATCTTAAGCATAGGAAATGTTTGAAACGTTCAAAATACCTTCTTGCCCTTGCGAAGGTTTCTGTAGTATTACAACAACAAAACAATAGATCTGATAAGTGTTTTAATCATTACAAAAACTCTTGCGAAACTGTCAAAAATGTCAAAATTTGAGAATGATATTTTGCAAAACAATGACTGTTATATCAAAATTCAGTCGAACAACGATTTCATTCAGAAAATTTTCAAATTTAAATCAGATGTTTTTATCAGCGATTTTATGTTCTTATGACAGTGTTTAACACTGGGCGAAAATTTAATGAATTCTTATTGTATTTTTTCTGTAGGGTAGTGCAAAAGTCTTCCCTCCATTACAAAGTTACAGCCTCAAGTGAGGACTTTTGCGCCACCTTGTATTTATGTGTTTACGTGATTACCGCACGAGAGGATAAACAATAAACTGCTCGGAGGGAATATGGTATTCTCAAAATATGGGGAATTTCGGGAAGCCGGAGAAGGTCGGGAGGGGAAGGGGAGAAAGAAGGTTGGGAATTAAGTAGGTACTTATCTGGTTATTCAGAAAACGGTTACGAAACGCAGCTAACGCTATTTCAAGCAAACTTTTGAATCCGAACGGTGGTCTTTACTATAGTTATGGTCTTTACTATATTAAATCACTATGGAATTAAGCTATATTTGATACAATCCATATTTAATTACTCTGTATGTACTTAACTTATTTATTGTTATGTACTTTTTAATTTGCTTATTGTTATAAGTATTTACTTACTATTTTCTACTTCTTTCGTACCATAATTTACTTACTATACAATATTATATTTGTTTATTAGTATTTACTCATAATTATTATGTACTTTATTTACTTATGTTTATTTACTTATTATTATTAAATTGTTTATTATTGTTTACTCATAATTATATTATATTATATTATTTGTTTAATTTATTTATATCTACATATTTACTTAATATATTATATTTATTTCATAAACTTTATAAATTTATTACATAATTGTTTATTATTCTTTATTTTTTGTTAATAATTTAATGCTACTGTGGTATGATCACCCTCTTATTGCATCTGGTAAGCCACAACAGGTACCTTGTATTTACATATTTAATATTTAGTTTACAGTTTAATGTTATTTTTGTCAACAATGAGCATACTGCCCAGCTGTAATAATTATTAATTAGTAATGTTTAAATAACTGTACTCAGTGCTTCTTTTGTAGGTTTATTATTATATTTCTTTTAAGTTTAGGTATATGTATGTTTCTTTTTTTTTTAAATTACTTTATTGTAAAACTGCATATCTCGTTACAGGAATCCCCTAGTGAGATGTGCAGCTTATGTTTTCATGTATTTCTTATTTTTTTTCAATAAATAAATAAATAAATAGTATCTACTTTTTGTAAAGACAACTGAATATATTTATGGAAGTGTGGTGCGTGCCCGAATAAAGCTCAAATTGTGCATACTTCTCGTTAAATTTATTTATAAAACATTATCATAGTGTTAAGTGTATAGGAATATGTATGTAGTTTCAATGACGTTAGTATAGGTAGTTGTATGTATAGTTTTGAGGTGTCTCAACAGATATCAGTAAAGTAGTACTATATGAGAGTGTCAAATGTCGCCCATTCGTGTCTATTATCCGAACGGTTACGGAAATAGTCGATGACATCCGATCGACAGCTGGTCACCTTCAGTGCCGAATCCCTTGCTTCAGAAATACACAGAGTATCCATTAGGATGGACGTTTGGTCCAGTTAAACATTAATTATAAACCAGACACAAATTATTGAAATAACATTTTGTTTGACATTAATTACTGAAAGAAACAATTTAATAATAATTTCTGGGGAGACGCAAACATAATAAAGTTCTAAAAAAATATAAATAATTATATTCTTAATAAAATAACTTTGTTTGAAAAATCACTTTATTTGAGTATAAAAATTGATGTATCAGACTGAACCGAAACCGTTTTTTTCTATTAAAAAAAAAAATAATATTTTTCAATCACACTCCTACACGTCGCGAAGGGATCACATGATAGGGGAGCTGTTTCGTGTGTTACCGTGCTGCTGAAACAAGGCGGAGTGTTTATCGCGTGGCCCGCGACGTTTTAAGGAAAATTGTTTTTAATTGAAAAATAATATTATCGGAGAGCAAAACGAAATCTAAATTTGGATAAAATCCGTGCGGTTACATCCTAAATATTAATTTAAATACTCAATAAGGTATTGGTTGTCCAAAAAAAGTAACTTTATTCAAATTATAATTTTGAATAACCTGAAAGTTTAAAATTAATACAATTACGCTGTGTAGAATTTTTTTTTAAATCTGAGAGGAGGTCCATCACCAGGGCGACATTGGGATTTTTAAAATTTTAACTTTTATCTTTTTAAAATTAATTTTCTTTAAATATATCGTAATCATGATCAGATATCAATAACTTGACTGTTATTTGAATTGAAGTTTCTACGTGAACAAAAGATCACTCCCGTTAATTAAAGCTTCCTTTGAAGTCTTCCTAGCTGCGAAATGTCGTGACCCTAGACCGACTTGAGGGCAGGCCTGGGCCCATCACGATTTTACAGTGTCACTGTTAATCAAGTCAGTGCTATCGAGCAACAACAGTTTTGCAAATTGCTACGATTGATATCGCTGATTTGTGTGTTGTTTTATCACAAGCATAATATATTAATGTATAAAAATGAATGTTTCTTTGTTTTTCCTTTATGCGTTCCTAAACCATTCATCCGACTGCGATGAAACTTTAGTGATTTGTTGTGCACATGCCCATGAAGGATTTGCTATATAATGGAGAGTCTGGCGTTATGAATTTAATATAAAAAATATTTAATTAAATGAAGACAATATTAGTGAAACTCAATCGAAAATCTGGAGACAGAAAAATCAGAAAAAGATATTGGTTCCACTGCGACTCGAACCCAGCGCCCTTTGCTGACATGGCAAGAGCTCTACCAACGTAGCTATGGAACCCATTTCCAATTCGGTCACTTTTAACTGTATCATACTTCGACTAAGAACTACCAACATTATCTTCATTTTCTTAACGCACTTTTCGATTGAGTTTCGCTAATACTGTCTTCATTTAATTAAATATTATAATTTGAGATTTTACTCATAAAGTTTAAAATAAAAATATTAATATAAAAAGTTTACAATAGATGGCACGCGAGTTTTTTGAAAAAGGAGAGTATTTCATATAGTTTAGAGGCATGGAGGAAAGGCGAGAAGTGGAGGGATTTCAGGAAGGGGGGTGGGAGAGAGGGTAGGTGAGGAGAATCTTGGAGGGGGGAGCGAAATGAAGGAGGGGGGCTCGTAGCAGTGGGGGGCGAGGGATATCGAAAGGTGAAAGGGGAAAATGAAAGGGAAACTCGGGAGGGGGAGGGAAATCGGAAAGGGAGAGAAATTGGGGAGGGGGGTTTCTGGACCAGGAGCCGCGTGGGGGAAGGGGGGGAGGGGAAGGCAGGGAAGGTGGAAGGGGACGAGGGAGGGGAACGGGGAAAAGGGATTCACGGGAAAGGACTGGCAGGGGAGAAGTGACGCGGTAGGGGATGAGAGAGGTGCAGAGGGAAGGATTACAAAGGAGATATAGAAGTGGTAGGGGATAGCAGGGGGAAAATTGGCAAAATCCATGCTTCTACGTACGTGGCCTCTTCATGTGTCTATTTGTGTACGCATCAGACGGAAAAAATAAAAATAAATATTTCCGTAAATCCAAAGCACGTCAATAAACAGAATTAAACACAAACATATTATTTCTCTGAATGGTAATGCAACGCATGCCGGGTACTTGCTAATATTAAATAAATAAACATACTAAGAGATAACTTCGAAGTTTGGCTGTCGCGCTATCAGGCCTGTACTCTAGACGGTCTTGATGTGTCTCATATGACGTCAAAACATTGGCATGCATAATGCCCCTTTATCTCGATACTGTTAATAGAAATACACGCTTTGCCAAATGGAAGGCGAAATTGAAAGCAGTATCTAGCTACAGTATATCTATGTTAGGGGATGGGGTTATATTGTGTCATAGTTGTCGGAGATTGGATTAGAACGGATTATAATTCTGTTTCAAAGTAGTTTAGAATTTAGATTGAAGCATTAGTACGTCACAACTAAATTGTAACTTATAGTTTGTAAAAAAATATTTATATAACCTACCAACAATAGATTTTTTTAACTGAGTTTCAGCATTCTACTTTTTAAACGACTTCGAAAAGGAGGAGGTTATCAATTCGACGGTATTTTTTTAAATTTTTTTTTATGTTTGTTACCTCAGAACTTTCGATTGGGTGAACCGATATTGATGATTCTTTTTTATTAGAAAGCTGGTGCTTCCCGTGTGCTCCCATTTTAATTTGGTCCAGTTCTAACAATGGGATCCATGAGAAAACCATATATGTCTTAAATTTGCAATAAATATGTGCGCGACAAATGGACGAATAACTCAATATTACGCCAACAGAATTCAATGATTCTTTTTTTGAAGTAAAACTTCTCTACGCACGCTCGTCACTAAAAATAAAAAAATAAACAAAAAATGTGAAAAACAAAAAACGACTTCAAAAAAATGCATTAAAAAGTAAAAAAATAATTTCGTACCATTGTTCTACCTATGTATGTAGTTACCTTGGCTGACACCGACTCCAAAAATAACAATCATACGAAATTATTTTTTTACTCTTAAGTGCATTTTTTGAAATCGTATTTTGTTTTGTTAAAATTTTTGTTTATGTAATTAGCATTTGAAAAATATGGAAAAAACAATATTTTTCAATTATTTTTATTTAATACTAAGTAGCTAGTAACTGGCATGCGTTGAATGCCTCTCAAAGAAAGGCAGTGTTTGTGTTTAAATTTTGTGTAAATTGAAGTGGTTTTCATCTTTTAATATCCTGTTTATTTGAACTTTCTTATTCCCATTTTCTAAATTTTATGGTGCCTACCTACACCCTACACGAAGAAAAAATAAATATCATTGAGGTGTGACGTTTGTTTGGACAAATTATATAATTTCTTATTTGAATAAAAAAGGTAGGTACAACCGATGTAAGGTTTAAAATATAATATTATTAATAGCCTAACGACTGTACGGCATTGGAGGTTATCCACCACTTACCCGCCCTGGTATAAGTAACAGATGGTTACTCTTTCAAGGCTCTCGCAAGGACTCCAATTTGAAAGAACTAATCTACATTTAAGTTTGAACGAATCTAGACCTCCAGTGTGAATGCGTTGTACGGCAGAAATTTAATAAAAAAGTTTGTTAAAAAGCTACTTTTGTAATAGAGCCGATTTCAAGCAAGTGACCAATAATGACAAAAGATGGCACCACTTAACAGCTAGCGTGAGAAGCATCGCCTGGGAGGCGTAAATACTATTGGATTTGTAATTTCGTGAATCTCTCCGGGTATTGAGAGATTGATGGTAATATTATTATTATTGTAACTGGCAGTTGTGAATTATAATACCACGCGTCTATATATTATATATGACGCCATTGCCTGTCGCGGTTACTATCGTACAGGTGAAAAATATAAGCAAAAGCAACAAAATAAAACGTTAATGGTCAGAAGTGGGTCAGAAGCATTATAATTAAGTAGGTACATAGGTATAAATACTGGAATTCGGAGGAAGTTTTGGTTATGATTTATTAAATAAGAGAAAATTAGAAATGTAATTATCTAGAGGTTTGCTATTCATAGACTTACCAATATTAATGATGTTTTAAATTATGACAGCGCAAGTGATTTATTTATTATTATTATAAATATCATATACTAGCTTTTGCCCCGGGCTTCGCACGCGCCACTCCCCCCCACCCCCCACCCAACGCCACCCCCTCACCACCCCCCTCAACGTAACAATCAAACACGCGCTGTAAATCTTAACTATCAAAGGGATCTCCATAGCAACCTAAATAAATAACAAAATGACAGCGCATGTCAAACAATTACGTAGCAATGCTTTGCTTTTTGTCTGGAGAATAAACGCATAATTTTATACAAATTTCATAAAGCCAGAGACCTAAGTTGTAGCCTATAGCCTATTCTGATGTATGAGCTACATTACTGCAAAGTTTCATTAAAATCCATTCAGTATTTATTGCGCAAAGAGTAACAAACATCCATACATCCATCCATACAAACTTTCGCCTTTATAATATTAGTAGGATTATGATCATTTAATCGTTGTTATAAATCAAAGACTAAAGACTCAATAAATAACTTCATCAGAGACAGTCGATCGCCCGGCGGATAAATGCTGACAGCTTGCTTAAAATAAAAGTTCAATGGGAAAGTTTGTATGTACCATAAAATAATGTTCTGCGGGTGATAGATTCTTTGATCGAAATATATTTTCTTAAACTGACTAAAAAGCTGCTTCATAATAAAGACATCAATCTCCAACTCGATCTGCTAATGGTCACAGGCTACATTATCTCGATACTGATGTATGGAGTTGAATTGTGAACTCTGACAAAACAACAAAGAAGAAACAAAAAGTCTTTGAACTCTGCAGCTCTACGAATACATTCCGAGAATGCTCCGTACAGACGGAGTAACTAATGTAGAAAAACTGGGAACTCCAGAGAGACATTATGTGCACCTAATGAGATATACAAAAAAATAAAATTAAATTAAGTCGCAAGCACAAGTCAAGTCTTGTAATGCAAGGAAAGGTACAAAGAAATACAATTGTTTGCAGAGAATAAAAAAATTCTATTTTACAAGTTATTTTATTTATTATTTACTATCGAATTACTCAAATTTGAAGCGTATATATATACAACGTCGTGAATATTTAATGTGAATACCTTACTAAAATAGAAATATTAGTGAATCGACATGACAACATAACATTTTCGGGATGGAGAGCGATTTTTTTTATTTTTATTTATGTTTATTTATGCATCTATATAAAAAGGTTTACATTTTTTTGGCCTTGCTTGTCTCACTAGGAATGAACGAAAAAAGGAGTGTAAGGAGAATATACGGCGCAAATGTGAATGGTAGAAGAAGTCGGAGACGCCCGAGGAAGACATGGTATGACCGACTGAATCAGATACTTGTGTCAGGCCATGTCACGGGTAATAATAATATAAGAGCATTTATGAGACGATGTACTAATGTGAATGAGGTAAGGAGTGTGTGCCAAGACCGAGTTATTTAGGCGGTCAGTACTCTCTGCCTACCCCTGTGGGGAAACGACATGGTGGTTAGTTAGTTATTTAGTTAAATTGACCATTTTATGCATAAAAGCACGATTACGTAGAGATTACAGGACACCAAATACTGCCCAGGGCACTCGGCACGCGGTTAAAAATGATAAAACTTGCGCTATTACGCATGCGTGAGGTTCAAAATGCGATGTTGCCATTTGTTTCACAGCACAGCAAAAGATGCTTTTTTTTTAAATTAGTATTCGAAATAGAAAATATTCAGTCCTTATTTAATGTGTAACTAAAACACCATTTAACGGTTGGGAAATGTTTTTTTCTATAAGTAAGGCTGATAATATACAAAGGTACGTGATATTATTATAATATCATAGGCGGCTATTAATTTAATATTAATGTCTTAATCTTTTAATTAAATAGAAGTGTTTAGGTATTCGTATAATGCCATTTTTCGTCTTTAACTATATTATCTAGCAGTATAACCTATCTGCTGCAGCACTTACGTTTAATTTAATTAAGAAAAGCAATCGCACTAAGTTCGAATTCCTCCCAAAGTGAGATCACTGGAAACTACTTCTTAAAAAGAGACACACGAACCGTAAAACGATACGACGGGGAATCGAAAACCAGCAACAAAGGAGTGCAATATAAATATATCATGAACCAATTTCGAAATACTATTGAAGGAATTGAACAATTCGAAGGAATTAGACGAAATATTTTGAGTGCAGAACCCCTTTCAGAAAATATTTTGTTGATTAGTCAGACATCTATCAAACATAGAAATTTGAGTTGAGTATGCTGTGAGGTATATCTAAAAGTTCACCCTTTATCTGGTTACAATATTCAGAATACTCATAAACATCACCAAATCAATATTTGCAAAAAAACTTGTAGTGAATTAAACAAAGTGTTTTAATGATTTCTGGGTTAGATATTTCAAAATATCACACTAATGGCCGATGTCATACAATATACCGGACCGTTATGTCTGCCGGTGTTATTTCGTAGCATATTTAATATGTAAAACAGATACGTGCAAATAATATTTGATGTATGGTGTTAGAGCAAGAGCCCGCGACGATCAGACCTTTGTTATTTTATAGAACCTTTTTATAAAATAACAACATACACAGAGAAAGTTTCTCTGTGTATGTCCCTAATACAGGTAAAGACGATCCCCGACTACGAAGCTTGGATCACAGTGGCCTTCAAAGGTTGCAAACGTATATAAAATTGCATTACAATTTCAAGAGCATTTTGCTCGCACTTTTACAAGTAGTCTGCTAGCGTCGAAATTTCGCACTATTCCACTCCCACCCGCTTGCACATATATATCGCGCTAGCACCTACGGAAGACTTTTAATGTGTCTGACAAGGTGAAGGAACCATCGAAACTGTCTGATTACTTAGAAAACATATGTTAATAGTTCCTCAAGAAACATATATAAAGTTCAGCTTTTATACTTTAACGCAAGTACAATAAAATTATAATTAATTACGATAATATTTTTCAAAGCCACCGTGATCCAAACTTCATAGTCAGGGATCGTCTTTACCTGTATTAAAAGACATACACAGAGAAACTTCCAGATAATAAATAACGAAGGTCTGATCGTCACGGGCTCTTCGATGTTGCTTACGGTCAGTATCATTCGAATGTTGCTTTCCCCATTATCAATAGTATTGGAGATGTCTGACTAATCAACTAGAAGATATACGTAGATACCTTAAACGTGTTATTTTTTTTAATATCGCACAAGAGTTTCAACTTTTCGTGTCTGGAGTCAGTGAGATTATGGCATCCCCAACTTGGATATGTTGTAAGGCCGAAGGTAATGGTGTGAGGAAAGAAAAGGCCTGGCTATTCAGGTCTGGTCACACGGTTAAAGCCATTTCAAACAGCGTTTTAATTCTGAATGGTGATCTTACATCAGAACGATACTGAGAGTGTACATTCCACTCTAGAACGACTATTTTCAACGATTATTTCAACTACCATAGTACGGGCATGTGCCTAGTATGGTCGTCGAAAAACCTATTAAAAACTGTATAAAAAAATATTTTATGAATAAAGAAAAAAAAGTTGTGGAAATTTTCAAACACGTTTATTAAGGGGGTTTGAGATTAAGAAGGGATCGTAAGTAAATATCTTTTTTTGTATCAGCCTTGAGTTAGGTACCAAAAAACCGAGAAAAAGTTTTGGACGAAACAACGGACAAATTCATTCATGTAAAAACTATTAAACTAAAATGATTATATATTATCAAAACATTATAAGCTCTAAATTAGATTTCCATCTTCCCATAGTTAGGATCAAGGTATCAAGAACTCTGTTGCAACTAATGTTATTAAAAACAATATCTTTAAAATACCCGTGCAAACAATAGCAACCCTTTTTTCAGAAAACTTCCAAGCACTTGGTGAAATCCATTTTAGTGAATTTAACATCAAAGAGAATACGTATTCTTAATCCCTTTCGGTTAACAGGAGATATACAATCGAAAAGACTTTACCGAAGCTTAATACGAAACAATAAACTCAGTGGAAGGTTAATTATTGGAAAGTAGAGTGGTAGATAAACCCAGTACCGTTCTGGCGATAATTTTTTTTTTTTTTAATTTCAGTGCCGGCAACCCGGGCGTTTATTTATAATTAGTTATGTACATCAGTTTTTTTTCCTTACCCTCCTCACTAGACAGAGTCTGTTCTGAGGCTGGTAACTAACAATTTTTAATTACATAAAAACAAGTAAGTGGTAAAAATAAAATAAAAAAGAAATATATATATTATAGTAAAAATAATAATAATAAAATAAGAGGATATCAGAATTTAAAAACAGAGTAGAATAAAAGAAAATATATAATATTAGATATTAAGAATATTACTTATCTCTCTTCTTTCTTTGACATTCAACCAGTTTAAAAATCTTTTGAAACCCCAATTCAAATTATTAGATGCGACGTAGGTCTTTGTTTGGGCTACAAACTTATTGAATATATATGGTGCCAAGTAAGATTCATGTTTTTTTGCAAAATTTGATTTGATATGTGGTACTTGTAATTGATTGTGTGTGTTTGCTCTTGTGTTTTGCGAGTGAGTTATGAAGTGTGGTGATATTTTTATGCAGTTTTTGTAGATGATCTTCTTTATGTATAGTTTATTTATGTCTAATAGGTTATTGTTGATCATTAGCTGTTCTGTCGGATGTTGATAAGGCTTTCTAAACATAATTCTGATTATTGTTTTATGATTAATTTTAAGTGATTTGAGGTGAGTCTCTGCTGCTGCTCCCCATACTGAAATACCATACATTAGAATACTTTGACAGAGTGCATAATATATATTTTTTAGCTGAGGTAGTGACATAATATTTCGAATTGTTTTGAAGATGTAAGAGAGTTTCCGTATTTTTTTTGTAATTAGGTTAATTTGGAGATCCCATTTTAAGTTATTGTCAACAGTTAAACCGAGATATTTAATATTTTGCGCATAATCAATTTTGTGACAAACACAGCGTGAGTTAGTTAACGAGGTAACTGTGCAGGGGTGAAGATGTAGTTGTGGGCGACTATCTGGCTGACCAGCTAATGTTTTACTGAAAGTTAAGTATTTTGTTTTAGAAATATTAAGTGTCAGTAGATTATTTATTAGCCAGTTATTTACTTCAGTCATCCCTGCTTCCGTGTTTTTGAAGACGTTTTCCCATGATTGGGCTTTGAATAAGATTACAGTGTCATCTGCATAACTGATTACTTTGTACTCTATGTTCCCTAGGCTTATCTCCGTTAGACTGTTAATGTAGATGAGAAACAGTATGGGACCTAAGACGCTGCCTTGGGGTACTCCATACCTGGTGCCTACTTGGTCACTTTCTTGATTATTGATTTTTACAATTTGTTGTCTATTTTCAATGTAGCTGATGAACCATTTTAGTGGTGGACCTGTTATGCCAATGTTTTTGAGTTTTTGTTGGAGTAATTTGTGTGAGATAATACCACTAATAAGAATCTAAACGTTCGCGTTTTGATAAAGCTTTAGTGGCATTTGGTGACCAGATCTGAAGAGCCACAGTTAATATCCAACCTTACACATATCTTTACCGTCCTCCTCCTACAGCCTCGCTACATTCCCAAATCGGGGTTAAATTATAAAAAAAATAATTTAATTACTGTACATTAATTCTAAGATAATAAGAAGATACGTGTTAAATATATATACACGGAGTTCATATTCGTAGTCCTCCTCAGTAGGAAACCTGAGCTGAGCTTGTAACAGACGTGTGCTACAAGACTGTAGAAAAGGGCACCGGTGGCTGTGCACGTGGATGTCGACTATTGTAATATCGTTTTGAAATGCAGTACTGGCTGGCCTTCCTTGAAGGTGACAGCCCTGCTGTACTGGAGGGTGGTAACCCTGGATATGCCTCCCTGCACCCAGAGCTGGTGAGTGGTAGCCCTGGATGTCCTTGGTCTCTGCCTGAGCCTAGCGCCTTGCGGTGTCCAATAGTTGGGCCGGCTAGTCTTGAGGAGGTAGGCACCAGACTTGTTGTTCAGGCAGAGCTTCAGCAGGAGGCAGGTCGGAGAGAGGTTTCTTCCAGAGGAAGGAGAAAAACACGAAGATTAAAGTAATTATTATTATTGCTTTGGATAAGTTTTCCGCGACTTCTATGGTACAACTTCATAGTTTTGGTAAGGTTTTTCAGAAACGTCTACAACGATGTTTTCAATATACTAACTAGTACCTAAGTTCTTTTGCCAATAGTTCCTTAAGTCAAGATTTAATGTCATCAATGTAGTTTTTTTTTTGGGTTTAATTTGTTTGAAAATAGGTGGGAGTTTGTTATACAAGGTGTTAAGGGACGTACTTGACTTACCAACCAGTGATTCCTGACATTATTTGAAGTAAAAAATGTAAATAACTTTTTTGGTCTCCAGTGACTTTTTGATTTTTTTTTTTACAAAAACATAAAATATGGTAGGTGTTGAACAGTTGGAGGGGGGGGGGGGGGGGGGAGAGTTGGTCGGTTGCTCGGCTGAATGAATGACCAGTGACAAAATGTGGAATTTTTGTTTTGATTGGTTTTTGAGAAAAAAAAAATTGAAAAAAAATGCATTTCTTATCCAAATAATGTCAGGAACCACTGGTTAAAGTAAGTCAAGTACGTCCCTTAATACCCATAAATACATTAACTGCTAAAAATTCAGAGCTTCTTTTTCCAAAGGTAGAATTACCCTTTAGTATGTTTAGATGTTGTTTGGTTGTGTTATTGTTTTGTCTGTTTGTTTTGTTGTGGTTTTGTAAAGATGTGAGGTGATTGGCTGTGTCTTTTTTAGGTGATGAACCACAATGTTTTTGGCATAGATTTTTTGTTTACTTGCAACAAAAAACTGTTAAAATTTTTTTTTTGTTGACGTCCTTGTGGGGTCCTTTAGTATGGTATTTATGATGCAATTCTGAGTTACCTTCAGTTGTTTTACACGTGTTGATACTGTATTATACTGCAAACACGGACTATTTTAAAATTAATAACCATTAACAATATTAAAGTAAAATATATCTGCACCTAGATTTTGGCATACAGATAATACACACACATGGGTAGCGGATGTAAATAAATTATCATAATTAATACTAACACGAATGTATAACTATTAGCTTATCTCTAGAATCATTTCTAATGCATTTAAAATCGACAAAACAGCTAATGGATATTTATAATCTAATGATTCTTACGGAATTAATTATTCTTATTTTCAATTCAAAATATCATTACTACTGACAGTGTGACATACAGACATGATACTTGAATTTATCACCTTATTAATTTCTAACAAGTAATATCAGCGCAAGTTGTCGTGTTGGTTTTCTGTTTAATTATGTTAATACACCTACTACATAAACCGTGTAAATTTAATTAAGTAGATATGATTTCTGAAAACTATTAAAAAAATTAATTTACACACAAAATGATGACTTGTTATGCATATTTAATTAAATAAAAATGTTAGAACTTGCAGATAAGCTCCCTAGTGGCAGTTTTGCGTGACTACTTTTTTGTTCTTTTTAAAATTCTTATAATATCTTTTTTAAATATTAGCTCCACCTAGGAGGCCAATAGGAATAAAACTATCCCTCAGGGCCTATAAAAAAGAGCTGCAGCATAATTTGATAAGGAAAGTCTGTTTATTGCCTATTTGTACGGTCGCCGTTCCGTAAACGTAGGAATATTAAAAGCGCCTTATGAATCGCGAAAACGATTTCTTTCAATTCTAAGAGCTTCGCTAGTTAACCTCCATTCCTTAATAAGCCAGTTTTTTGCATAACAAATGAAATTATTCAAAATGTTTTGTATATTGACGCCTGACGCTTAGGGGGCCGCGCTAAAAGTTATGAACCGTCGGTCGGTCAGTCGGAATATCTCTTATCAATTAATAATAATTAATTTGCTCGCAAATATTGATAAATGACCACATGACGTATTTAGTCAATATCGTATAGTTTAGATATAGAGTTTTATCGATCTTCGGTGCTAAACCTCCTGGTGTCGCGTAGCCTCGTGTGCACACTTCCATATTTATACTTTAACGATTTTAATACACGCAACTGTTGCGCAACTAAAGTTGCTCGTTCGCGCCTGGTCTAAGGTTAGTCTAGGTTAGGTGCGTTGTTTGTTCTTTTTTATAACTTTTCTTTTCGTCATAAGAAATATGAATAGTTTTTTTACTTACACTCAACTAATTTATTTATAATAATATAAACTTCATAAAATGCACACAGATTTTGCAAAAAACTTTCCCTTAAACTTAATTAAATGAAAACAAATCACTTTTCACCCTTAAACGTCTCGTCATTTAAATAAAACAAAAAGTCTCGGCACGCCTCTGCGTAATCAGGGGCGTATTGTGAATTTAATTTAAATACTGAAAAATATTCAATTATTGTTTTCATTCAGTTAAAAGTAGAGAATTGAGCAATATTTCTGAGAAATTTTGAATTCATCGGCCTTCCCAGCGTTTATTTATTCAATTGACGGCTTTCATTAAAAAACTCTCGGCCTTTCGCCTCATTTCTAAAGAAACGGTCTGCATATCATTTCGTGCCAATTTATTTTTAGTTGCTCCTGAACGAATTACACAATTTGAGAACCGTGAGAAATTTTTAAAACGAAATACGATATTTATTTGTAGAACTACTAGTTAATTTAATTAGTGCAGACCCGTAAGAATCACGGGTTATTATAAATCCTATTTTTAAAAAGATAATTAAACTTATTTGCTTTTAAAATATTTAAGTATTGGTAGGTACCTACTCCATTGCTTGATAGAATTTAAAAAATCAGTTCCAACTTTGAGACATCTCTCAAAAATTTAAACAAAGGAATTACACGTATCAAATGTAGGATTATTAATCAAATAATTACACTAAAATGATAAAGGTACTTGAAAATTAAAATAATATTGATTGCCTGAAATAATCAGTTCCAATTGTGAAAATTTGAAAGCCAATTTTAGTTCATTGAACGTGAATATTTTCGTGGAGCAATATTTCACTGCACGCACCGACAACCGATTAAATTAGATTTTTTTAAAGAAAATATGATTATTTAATTGATAAAAAACTGTTTATTTATATTTAGAAATAATATTAATAGATCTGCTTTAAGTGGCTTCCCATACGTTTGATATTGCCTTCAGGAGGCGAAACAACTGTCATGCGTAATAATAATTACACAAACACAAACTTAATAACAATAAATAAAAATTCAAATATGACCTTTTAAATATGTATGGATGTCGTGAGAATAAGATATGTTTACCTTGAGCATGATCGCCATACATTATGAAAATTTTGCATGACTAGGTTTAAGATAGTTATTGCCCTTCCAAAGTTAAAACCCTGAAAAAGCAAAACATTTTTGTTAAAAACAGTTTTATTACGTTTTTGCATGTTGTTCCAATGATTCCCATGACAGCGCTAGATTCAGAAATAAAACATGCTTTCCTACAATTAATATTAAATATTTTCAATTTCTCTTCGTGTAACAACATGTGGAAAACTAATCTAACGTCTATTAAATCTCTTTGAAAAAGTTTTATCTGTATTTTGACTTTGGACAGCCATTGGTGCTTTAACAAACTTATTCTCTGCCTTTAAAAAAAAATAATTCTTGCAAACCAATGGTGCCTTATATCACCGCGAAAAAAGGTAACATCCATAAAAATGGCTTAGCAAACGGAGTCCAGAAACGCTGGATTTGAACGCAAAATTACCGAATCCAGTTCCCGCGCATTGCTATTCTCGAGAAAATAGTGAACACATTTTGACGAGCCGTTAGTACGCAATAGCACCTCTATGACTTTGTCGAGATTTTTCACTGTTCTGCGCTAGTGAATTAATAAAGTTGGTCCTACCTGTCCAATGGGCTCCATTAGCTTGTACTGGTTCAGTTGCAGGTAGCTGCCCGACGCATCAATTGACACTCTTCTAGACTCTCTCAAAGGGGGCCTTCTCCTCACAGTCCTCGGAGATCCTCCAGGAGACTCAGCCCCTTCCCCCATAGACCCAGGGTCATCCCTGCCCAAGGACCTTGATTGCTGCGTCACCAATAACCTTGCTCGCATCTCCCTGGTGAGTGCTGATGGCTCCATACTACTAGCCTTAGACATATCACTGCATTCAGGTACTTCGTCATCGTGTCTCAAATCCAAGCTTTGTGTTTTTGGTACATCTCTCAAATGCGGCCTCAGTAAGGTCTGAACCGATTCTCCGAAAGCTTCCGTTTCTAGAATGTCTAGCTTATGTGGTGGTTTTTGTAAAGGCACTACCGGAGCGGGTTGTCCCACTACTTGGATAAAAGGTTTAAAGGTATCTTTTGTTACATCTACAACGTTAGATAACCTTGCTTGGTCATCTTTTGTTGATTCCACAATCTTTGCTAATCTTTCATGATTATCTTTGGTTGTTTCTGTAAGTTGTGTTACCCTTCCATTGCTATCTTTTGTTGCTTCTATAACATTTGCAACTCTTTCATGGTTATCTTTTGTTATTTCTACCACGTTAGCTATTCTTCCTTGGTCATCAGTTGCAGTCTGTTGGGATTCGTTTAATTTGGTGTCTCTATGTCTATCGGCTAATTGGCAATTCTTGTAATCGTTTTGGGTTCTCGTCTTACAGTTGGCGGCCATGCCGTTGGGGGTGGGGGCTATCACAGTGGGTTGGGGAGGGGAGGTGGGGGACTGTAATGGGGGTCCAGGCGTATGCCCCCCAAGTTGGGAATCCCCGTGGGGACCCGACTGCGGCCCGGGGTGCCTTGAGGGCCGCGTCATGACGGCTCCTTCTGCCTCCACCGTGGAATGTCTGTAATTAAAAGAAAAATATATAGTTAGTGATGTGAGATATTATTTGTGATCTTGGACCCAACGGGTGATTCCGTTGTCAAGAGATATGAGAATAAAAAAATATTATTGTTATACTGATACCAATCTTGATACACGTTTGGCAAGAAACAGGTTATTTAAGAAGACTCTAGAAATAAGATCCCCAAGGCACATTTGTTGAAATTACCAGGTATTGTACAAAAGAAAAAAAGGCATTTTTTTTCGTAACAATATTTCAATCAATAACTATTGCAGTGAGAAATATGTCTAGTATTGGAAAGAAAAAAAAAACACGCTATATATTCATATCTAAAAATTAACCACAAGAGATTTAAACGTCCTTTATAAAACCAAAGTTTTTGACAGTATTTTGAAAAAAATTATGAAATTTTGCGAATTAAAATTTTTTTTATTTTGACATAAAACGATAAAAAGTGAGATGATGATAACATTGTCTAATAAAATATTTTTGTGTTTTTAAAGTTTATCTTTATCAGTAATTTTAGTTATAACCATTTATACAACTTTTTAAAGTTGCAATAAAAAAATTATATTTAAAAATTACGTGGTTATTTCCAATAATACAATAATTTGAAAGCATATTTCAACAAAAACTTTTAAAAGCAGTTTTTTTTCAGATATGTTTACAAATAATCAATTTATTTGGATTTTATTGCAAAGCTAAAATATTTTGACGGACTTACGTCCGTTTATGGTCGAGGCCGGAGTGATTAATAAATGGGTCGTAGTGTCAAGTATGACCTTTAAAAAAAAAAAAAAAAGCAAAGAAATAAAGAATAAAAGAAAAAATATAATAAAAGCGCAAAAAAGATAACACGAAATAATTAGACTTAATAATCACAAGAGTTGAACACAAACGAAATTGATTGTACTTCGAATACATTGGACCGTTGTTAAGCTTTGGTATATTAACTGTTACAAAGTTTAAAATATTCATCGCTCTGCATAAAACAGAGTCACCTATAGGTACTTTACAATTTCAAACAATGGGTGCTTTGAGCAATTATTTATTAACAGCTAATAATGTTCAACGCGCGAGAATTTTAATGATGAAATTTTATATGTTAATTCGAAGTATTCCATATTCAATTTCTTTTCACTAACATCACCAGCGTTTCGAATTTTCGGAAATTCGAGTGGAAAAGTTTTCAGTTTGCTTCTCTCTTTGACGGTGACAATGATTTCAAATTATTTTTCGCAGGCAATTTTTCAACGTGCATGCTTTCACTTTAATGTAGTTCGCGTAAACAATTTTTTAATAAAGCTCACTCTCTACCCAACACAAAGCACAATTTAATAGACGACCGCGACGGTTAGATGGTCGCATTTTTTTTACATTAACTCCACACAGGATTAAATGTAAAAAATGCGGTTCTGGTTTTAAAAAAAACTGGGAATGCTGTCTGGAGATAAAGAAAACCGTTTTTCGTTAATTTCATAAATGATTTTTTACTTCGCAAATAATAATTACAAACCATAATAATGTACTAGTGCCCAAATTTCGGTTTTACATTTAAATATACTTACCTATTCGTATCATAAGCTTCGAAGCTTTTCGCGGTTCGCCAAATTAAATTTGTAAATAAAAGATTATTTTAATTTTTTTGTTAAAGGCACTGCTACCCGCATTTCTACCGATTTCTTAGGGGGCATCCATTAATTACGTGAGCAGTTTTTCTTCCAATCTAGACCCCCCCCCCCCCTCCCCCTCGGTGAGATAAATTTGGGCCAATTCCTTTTTTTTTTCAAGTAACGTGAGATTTTGCTGGACCCTCCCCCCCTGTTTGTGCCCACGTAATTAATGGATGCCCCCTTACATATCTCCCTTAAAAATTTGAAGTTTTTAAGCTCTTAAAAAAAATTGTTATTTTTTTAAGATAATATCTAGACGCGTTCCAGGCCGAAACGCAAATTATATAAAATTCCTGCGATAGAAAAAATTCGCTAAGTACGCTCCAAAAATAATTATAAACCCGTTTGTTTCAGTTATTTTTCAAGTTATAGTTATGAAAAAATTCAGAATTTTTTTTTAAAGATACTTAAGATACGTTCCACGAGATTTTTGCTCTATTTTAAACGAGTCGTGTTTTATTAAACATTTTCGCAATTTCCGCATCGATTTTGTCGCTCTAAATGTTAGCGCGCTCCTCTAACATTCGTAATTTCATACTTCTCCATCTTCTTATTTTTGAGCCCGGTTGCGTAGCCTTAAATATAAGCATTTTCATGTGATTTTAGTCATAGTGTTTTGTTATTTTCTAGTTCTGTTTTGTTATTTTCTTAAACACCCTTCATGTGATATTGATGGCGCTATATGAAGTAGCAAAGTTCCTACCTAACTATCATCTAATTATCCCGAAATGGGTACATGGATAGGCAGTGAAGATGAATATATATCTACACAACTCTGTATTTTACACATTTTTCTTTATTCTCTTACAAAGAACGTATAATCAATATTCTCTTCTTATACCAACTCTCGACATGAATGTCTCCAACTTCTTGCGTTCACTGCCGCATAATTCGCATTCTCGCAACTAGACTGCCATAAATGAAAATCGGATATTTTTAGATAAGTACTAAGATAAATAATATAACAAACAAACACATTTTAATGTTAGGTGCATGGGATTACATTAAACGATTATACCGTCAATGCAATAAACACACTAAAATCTTTTAGTTTTATTCCCAGGCGACAAAACCCTAGTTTCTGTTTCGCATATTTTGACTTAATTCTCTTAATTCTCTCTTACTTTAATGCTTTAATGATTTAATGCTCCCTTACTTTAATACTCAATGATTTAATACTCTCTTATTTTAATGCTTAATGAATAAATATTCTCTTACTTTAATGCTTTAATGACTTAATGGTCCCTTACATTAATGTTTAATGACTTAATCGTCCTTTACTTTTATGCTTAACGACAAAATGCACTTTTACTTCATCGTTTCAATGACTTAATGCTCTGTTACTTTAACGCCTTCTTGACTTAATGATCTCTTATTTTATTGCTTTAATTACTCAATTCTCTCTTACTTTAATGCTTAATGACTTAATGTTGCTTACTTTAATGCTTAAAGACTTGATGCTCTCTTATTTTAATGCTTTATGACTTAATTCTCTCTTATTTTAATGCTAAATGAATTAATGCTATCTTACCTTAATGGTTTAATGACTTAATGGTCTCTTACATTAATGTTTAATGACTTAATGGTCTCTTACTTTAATGCTTAACGACTTAATGCATTTTTACTTTATCGTTTCAATGACTTAATGCTCTGTTACTTTAACGCCTTCTTGACTTAATGATCTTTTACTTTATTGCTTTAATGACTTAATGCCCCCTTACTTTTACAATCTACTTTTTAATGTGAATACTGCACAAGAGCCTTAATTGCTCCCAACCGGCTGAAGCCAGTGAGTCTGTGGCAACCTCATAATTGGGGCATTTTATGAGGCTGAAGGTACCGCCGAGGGAAGGGAGACGGGGAAGAGAAAGACGGAGAAAACTGGTAACGGATGTATGAATAGTGACTGCTAACAAAAACATCATAGAAAAACATTTCGGCTTACATTCCAAGTATTTTCGGAATTCGGAAGAGCGAATCTGCGGATGTTATAAAATATGTTCCTATGTTTGTTGTGTTAACAAAACCTTATCGTATTATTATTGTATAAAAACGAGAAAATAATATTATTGGCGAGAACAATAAAATACCCAAAGGCTTGTGCAGGTCGAAAAATTAATTGCTTTCGGAACTATTCACCATGGGAATCGCTAGGTAAAGGTTCGAAAAATCGCTCGGTTAGGTAAACCATATCGGCTAAGGTTAGGTACAAAGGAAATAGCCACATTTACAAAATGTTTTCAGAGATGAAACAAACAAATAAACTTAGCGTTTTAATTAATTTAAAACATTCCTCAAATACACTTTTGACGCAAAATCTCGGAACACAAAATAACAATAACAGATCAGAAGTCACTCTGCTTTGTACACATTAAAACCTTAACAATTTTCATTAGCCTAGGAAAAAGGCACCACAAATACCATATAATCAAATTTGGTATTAAATTTTCTTGCCGATATCAAAGAAGAGAAAAACAAAACAAAACAAACAAAAATAGCTGCGCAAAGGCGCCCTGGAGCAGAAATAGTATTTGTCTCGCAGATTTGTCACTTTAGTGACTGGTTTTTAAATATGTTTTCCCACATCACACAGTTATTTAACTAATACCCTTTTAACAAATATACTAATAATATAACTTCAAATGAATAAATAAATAAAAAATACTTTTTTTTAAAAAGAAAGAAACATTCATGGGTTACGAACAACCTGAAAATTATTTAAAAACCTCTTGCCACCACTACAGTGAATGGAAAATGATGCTTATATCGTGGAGGACTAAGCAAGCCGAGGAAATGAGTGGGATCCAAACGCGATGTCAACTCAGCCAATGACTGACCAAATTATGCGTGTTGCTTCTAAAGCTACAAAAAACGTTTTTAAAAGGACAAAACACATATACATACAGTATTTACCAAAACAACTCGACGTGAGCAGCAGATAAAAAATCACTTAATTAAAAAATAAAATAAAATAAAAAACTAAAAAATAGAAACAATACTTAAAAAAAAAACATAACATGTAAACTAAAGATTTAATTTAAATTAAGAATTTTTTTTAAATTTTGTTAGACAGAATATAAAAAAGTGCATATTGTTTAAACTCTAAAGGAAGTAGCAGCAGCAGGTAAATAAACATATATAACCACAAAAATTAGAAAAATAATGAATGGGAGAAAAAATTTATTCAAATACAATCTAAAGGCTAATTTTTCACTTTTAGGAACAACTCATTTAGGTTTCGTTGAAATCTCACCCAGTCATGGTGAGAAATATGATCTAAACGGAGTTAACAAGAAAAAAAACCACGTTTTATATTCAAATCTTAAAGGTTAACCACAAAATAATTAAAATGTACACCTTTATTGAACCCAAAGTTTCCGACCGCAATTAGGAAAACAATTGTGAAACTTTAGGACTTTTTTAGTTATTAATTTTACATAAAATGACAAAAAGTGAGGTGCCTATAACGTTTATAATACGTTCATCTAATAAAATATGTGTGTGTTTTTATTTATTTTCGTTATCAGTAATTTTAGAAAGAAAAAAGGCGTTTTTTAAAACTTTTTTATGTTTGCAATCAAATTTTTTGTATTTCAAAAATTATATTGAAAAAAATAATAATTTAAAAGCGTATTTTATCATCTTTCAAAAACAGTATAATTTCAAAGCGCAAATATACGACGTCCTTAAAATATATACCCGAGGCCTGAGGGGTTAATAAAATAGTGTCAATCAAAATAATCAAATGAGAAAAATTGTGTAAAAACACAAAGAAATTAAGAAAAGTAACCAATTTAACCAATGCTTAAACTAAGTTCATCGTCGTTCTTTTGTTAATGAGGAAAACGTCTATAAAGTTTCTACTAAAAGTGCTGCATCTATAAAAGAATATGTTGGTTTCAGAGTTGATTTTACATATTTGCAAAATGCATTAACTTTGTGGCTCACCACAATTAACAAATTAATATGTGTTTTTGTTGTAGAGTTGTTTTTGATTAAATTCTTATGGCACTTCTACTAACAGCTTATTATTATTATTATTAATGTAAAAGCAACATCGAATTCAATGAAACCACATAATATTGTTATATTCATCAAATTTGACACGGGCAAAATTTTCGCGTATGCACACAGAAAAAATATTTGCAGTATAGGCAATACTGTGGCAAGCACAGTACCTACTGGTGCATAAATTCAATTGAACCTCGTGTTATTAGTTCCCACTTTGTCATAAAGGGGAGTTTTTCATTAGTTTGTAGAAACTGAAATGCTGTTGTTTGACCTAAAAAAAATACAGTACAGGAAAAATATTAATTTTAAAGCGATTCTTACCTCTGTATTAGTGAACTGCATCGTATGACTACCGCGGGGTAAGAGAGGACGGGGACTTTAAAACTATTCAGCATCAATTTGAACCACTATCCATTAGCACAAATATACATACCTATCTTTAATATATAAAACAAAGTTCGGTTAGTTACACTATTTATAACTCGAGAACGGCTGGACCGATTTTGATGATCTTTGATTTGTTGGATTTGTCTCCGATAACAGTCTCTCTTGATAATAGAATAACTATTAAAACATCGCAAAAATTCAAAAAAAGAAAGTTATGAAGAAATTTAATTTTTTCATACACTTTTTATGGAACGAATTCTCAAATTTTATAAAAGCTGCAGCAATATTGTGTTAAATATAATAATATTGAATAGTGAATTCCAAAAATTCAAAAACGTCAAATGTCAGTGCGATGATTGTTTTGCTTTTGTTCTTAAAAATATAATGCTGCCTCTCTTTCTTACACACTAAACGTCAATAGTCGAAAATGAGGCAAAAGGTGAACGTATGTCTGCAGTCTGCACCCCTGTAAAGGAAAAATACAATAATTATAATAAATCTCCCTCACACGTATGAAGAAAATGAAATGCAATTCCCGTAAGTAATTGGAAAAGTAAGAAAATCACAAAAAGTATAAATCCGTACACAACGCCATCTCTCAATACTGACAAAAACAAAACACGGACAGTAGAGCATCGATAATTGCTTCATTGTGTAATTTTTAAGTTAATAAAAAACTGAATTTAATTCAGCTAACAAGTTAAAACAACAGATATTGATTCTGAGGTAGTACGAAGTTCTTCGGGTCAGCTAGTAATAATATATGTATATTAGAAGTAAATCTCTTTAATTCTAAAATTTGAAATGGGTTCGTTTTGGAAAGTCAAATTACACGTCGTGATTTTTCACGAGTAACAACTAGTTTTATAATAATACATTAATACTGGCGCAGACCCATGAAAAATCACGCGATATTAAATTGTAAGATTTGTAAAGCTGAAAGTATTTAAAAATGTTTGCCACAGGATCATTGCTTATCAAAACAAGTGTTGTTATTTTTTAAAACACAATTAAATTTCTGCCGACAAGTTAGAGAGACGGCAAAAATTCAACCTTTCGAATGAACACCAGAGTAAAATGAAAATTAACGAAATCTGTAAAATATTTAAACAAATTAATTAAAAAAATAATGAAAATAAAACTAACGGTAATGTTAAGTGGCGCCATCTTTTGATATTATCGGCTTTAATTCGGTTCTAGTACGATAGTAGCTTCGTCACAAACTTCACGTTCACAGATGGTTTCCATATGGCGCGTCATCAGAGTTGTACTCGAAGTCGGATTCTAAAATTTCCACCATACAGTCGTTAGGATATTAATACTGTCTGATAATTTTCTGAATATAGGTAGGTACCTACTTTCAGCTTGTCTGAACACTCAGTTCCACTTTTGAAAATGAATATTTTCATGCAAAAATATATCACATTTCAAGCACATACAACCGATATTAGTACCTATATTTGATATTCATGTGATGAAACATTAACTTTGGCTATTTCGGCCTGTCTGTGATTTAAAAAGACTCATTTAAAAAGAGGCGTCCATAAATCTTTTATACTAATTACAACCGAAAGGGACCCAGTAACTCAATGATGCCAAAAACTGGTTGCATGGCAAGGTTCTGTACTTTGGAATGAGGCCAAGAATAACCGTGAACAATTACTGAAGAGTTAACCAAACTTGTAGAAATATGAATAAGGTTTGATTGAGACCTGATTTTCTGGGCCATTACAGTGCGATGATGCAATTTTATTTGATTGGTTGATGATTTTTTTCGAAATCGCTGCACAAAAAAGCCCATATCTTTAACTGAAGAGATATTTAGATTAGAAACAAAAAAACATTTTTCTTCTGAGTGTTCTGATAAAGGTCAGAGATCTATTTATCGTTTTCGCCTACAGTTATAGGTAATTAGATGATTTAGTAATATTATTGCGTATAGATAGATAATGCCATTGAATCAAATATAAGTAAATGTAATATCATCTCGTTCACAAAACATGTGCGTAAAATCGATTAACTTTCGAGCCGGTTTCCACTTCCGTTAAACTTATTTCTACAACATATTCATTCATGCTAAGTGCTGTAAATTTGAAAAAGCGGCTCAGTCGACAATTCCAGAGATCACGCATCGGCCATCCAGGGTGGTTCAAACGCCCCACCATGCCCCACCATGCGCCCATGCTAACAGTACTTGTAAATAAATACATTAAAATGCCCGTTAAAATTACCATAAAAACCAAAAGCTCCTTTCCAACTCAAAACCACACATCCTCCAACAATCGCCTACCCTTCCCCCTACTCTATTATTTCCCTTTCTATTCTACCTTGTAAAATACCTCAACTGAGGAGCACAACTTTCAATTTCCGGGCAGTAGAAATCAATTAAGGGAAATGCGAAATGATGCTAAGGACAATAAATCCAAAAAAGAGTTAAATATGTCATATTTCTCCGTTTTTTTCCTTAGATCTATGCCGTCATAATATTCTTTGGAAAATAATGCGTCTTTTACGACGTGCATTTTATAAATAAATAAAGAAATATACAAAAACATGTTACCTAAGTATCTGAAAGATCTATTCAATGTTATTTAATCATACAAAATCATAATTATGGGTGTACAAAAACAGAAGATATGATTTTTTGAAAAAAAAACATTCTTTTCGCTCACCTAAACAATTAACATTTTGTCCTTTACAGTTTACGTTTAAAGCATTTTAATTTTCCTGATCGCTATCGTATGGTTTATTAATTACATAACTGTTTATATGTATTACTAATTCTGTTCACAAATAGAAGCTCGAGATTTAAAATACAACTTCCAGGTAAAAGACAGACGAAAAAAGGGGAGATGATACAAATAGCACAGACAAAGTTTCTTGGAATAAATAATAACATCTGAGAATAAATGAGTGTTTTTCCTCTAAGAGAGATGACATTTAATACTCGACATTTGTCCTCACCAGAGCGTGCAGTTTCCAACTTCTGTGTGAGGTTTCTTTTGTTCGTATGAAATAAATACTTCGTATCTTATTTCCTACTAATTATGTTGAAGTAGTAAGGGACGTACTTGAGTTACTTTAAACAGTGATTCCTGACATTATTTGGAGTAATAATTGAAAATTACTTTTTATAGAGTTTTGTAATCAATCAGAAGAACACTTGAAATGCCGTCCATACAGTGGCGGTCTTTCCTCCAGGTCAATGGGTCAATGACCACTCAAGATTATAAGATGACAGTAAAACATAATATTATGAAATATTATAAAAATAAAAACATATGGTAGGTATTATTCAAATTTATTTGAAAATGAACCGCGAGATAGCAGGCAGCAGCAAGTAGTGACATCGTCTTAAATTAATGGTTTCTTTCCCATAGACTGGGTAAATTTATCAAATTTCCCAAAATGATATCTTCTGTCTCTTTACGCGCCATGCAATAAACGAGATGGCACTATGTCGCCTAGTAAAAATGCTTTCGCATTCTGAAGACTACTGAAGGGAGAGAGCACGAAGAATATTATGACTCTGAAAGAGATGGTTGAATGAACATTGGTTGGCATTACATATTGCACGCTTGTCTCTTGAAATAATTTACTATGTTAAATGTAATTTGACTATCAAATTCTGCGGTACCTACAAAAGAATATTGATAATATCAGCGTATTTAATTAGATATTGTATCATAATATCAATTTTTTTAAATGACCTTCCACTTCTCGCCTCTGCGTTCATATAGCTTTGAATGGAAAACCATATAGCCACTGATTAACCTTTTGAATCTGAACCATTCAGTATACGTTCTGCCTCTCTCACACTCGCCTCACACAGTATATTGTCATCACATTTGAATTTCATAGTGATGATGAAGCACAGTTGTTCTGCGTAATGAAATCTAAGCGGAGAATCGACAGACTTTTGGATAGTGAAACACGCCCACTTGGCATTTCTTGTTTTTCTTCATTCAAGGCGTGTGAAAAATCTGTAAAATGTAGTTAAAAATAATAAATTGTTGTAGAACGTGATGTTAACGATAAATGGATGACCGTAAATGTGAATTTACGTTAGTTATGCTTTGTGAACACCTCCCTGGGAGAACCTGCACCGTGTTCTGTTGTCGTGGATAAAATCTTATTAATGCTATTTTATTTTGTGTTTGAAGTTACATTTCTTAGAGAGGAAAATATTAACCGTTATTATTATGTTGAACTGTTTATACCTAATAATGAAACAATGCTAAGTAAAAATGCTGTGGAAACCCTGCCCAGGAGTAACTTTTAACTTTGTAAGCGTGTGCCCAGTTTTAATTAAACTGTCATTAACCCTTAATTAGGCGCGTGGGGTCAAGACCATTTTAAATTGAAAACAACATATTTATACTTGGAATGCGACAGCGCTCTTTCTAGCTTTCTACCTTCCAAATAACGTAAACATTCTACTCTCCTGGGTGCTGACCCCATGCAACCAATCACGTAACCACAAAAAAGTGTCATAAGTGAGGTAAATTTATTTGTCAGCATTGGATGCAGAATTGATGAATCTACTGATGAGTATGAATATACCTATACGTTTTTAAATTGATCTCGGCTATACCCACAATTAGTAGTTTTAGGAGAGATAAGAAGCTGATTTATTTTTTAATTATTTAAACTTGATATTTATGATAGTAACGTATTTTAATCTTTTTTATAAAGCAAACATCATTTTAATAATCCTTTTCACTCCATTTTCATTTATTTCTTTCGGGTCAGTAATGACCCCATGCGACTAATTGTTTGCTTTTCTTAATGCGCCTAATTAAGGGTTAAATGTTAATTAATCTCTCTTATTATCTTGATTATTATATAAAATATTTGCGATGCGATTGTTAAATATGTCACTTAATTTTTGAATTTTTAAATGGATTATAAACGTGCAAACCTAATCGTTCAAGCCTTATCAAATTTAAACCCACCGACCTATACGATCAAGGTAAAGTGGAAAACGCACTTAACCCGACCCTTATCATCCAGATTAATTGCCACTAATTGCGTGTAGAAACTACATACTTTTAAAATGTTTGAACGTTGTGTTAATGCGGAGTACCGTTTATAAAACAGATATAATATTACATTTTCAAAGTGGACTCTCTTTTATCATAACGAACTTAAGAAGTAACCGAAAATTATCCTATCAATCCTTATCGATGTCCCGTTCTACTTTTACAATATCAATGTTTTACAGGATTTACAGCACAATACAGAGAGGGTAAGATTTTTTACTGTGAAGATAAGAAAAAAAAGTATAAAAAAAATCTTAAAATAAATTAACATAAAACATGGTAGATATAAAGGTGTAATTTAAATTTTAGAGGCGGATTTGGATACAGCCGCCCCGAAAACCATTTTCTCGACCATACAATTTGTACGCGGATGACATTTGTCACGTGAGAATGGGTAGTTTCTACGACCATTCTCAGATATTTCTTACGAGCTCGGCTACGAAACGCTTTGCCGGCCTCTGTGTTTCCTTCCACCTAAATCATGGGTTTGTTTAATAAAGGAGTGAATATGGGTGTCTTTAATACCAAAAAGACCTTCAAGATTTTCATGCGTACCTCTTGCGTGAAGTTAATGCAAAAAAAACGGTAAGAGAAGCTATTAAAGAATTTATATGCATTAAAAAACTAGGGTTATTTTTTATTATCGCGTTTTTTCGGTATTACACGTTGTCATCCCGCGACAAAATATCCCCGACCAAATATCCTACGGATAAAACATCCTCCAACAAAATATCTACTAAAACCTAACCTAAATTACCTAACTTTACAGGATATCTGTATTATTTTTGTTCTATTTTACTATTTTTAACGATATTGCCTTTATAGGATGTCTGTATTGTTTTTGTACCATTTTTTTGTTTGGTTAGGTTTTAGTAGATATTTTTTTGGGGGATGCTTTGTCCGTAGGATATTTTGTTGAGAATATTTTGCGGGGATATTTTGTCGAGGATATTTTTGTCGGGGATATTTTGTCGCGGGATGAAAAGTCTCGGAACCTTTTGTTTCGCTTGTCTCTCTCGGATTGAGTTACAAGTATTTTTCAACAGAGTACACGTCAAAAATCGCTCCACAAAAACATACAAAAATTGCAGTTTATAATTTCTAATTACCATTAGATTTATCGTTAAATGTGTCCCCAAAGAACACTGTAGAGAATTATTAAGTTTTGTGAAACCTTTAAGGTCTCATCTACAGTTCACAAGTGTTTTAAATCAATTGTGAAGTGACAGAGTGTTGTTAACAAAAAATCAACCTCCTGTTATTATACACTGTGGTAGGGCAATTCACAGTTTATAAGAGTGAAATTCGCCACTCACCACAAGGGAGCCGTAGCAACGTGGATAAATACACGGCTGTCGCGTCGCCGGTCGGTGTTCGATCCCTTCACCGGCGAAAGATTGCTTTTTTTTAATTTAAATAAATAATAATCCTACACCATCTGTCTTAAGAAATACGAACTAAATATTGTCAACATCTCTGTTAGTCAAAATATATAACCAGGCAAAATGGCAACTACAAATAAAGTCCAAACACGGTCGAAACAAACAGAAATTGATGCCGGTACAGAACTCTATGACAAATTTATAAAGTATGTAGACAAAAAAATGGAGGATCTAAAACAACAACTATTCAAAAAAATTGAAGAGGAGACACTAAACGTAAGGAAAAATTTTGAAATTGATCTATTAGAAATGAAAAAAAGTGTTGACCTTAGCCGTCAATATCTCACAAACATGACAGAAAAAATTGATGAAGCAAGCAAATCTCTGGAATTCGATGATAAACAACATTTCAAAGAAAAATTAAAGAAACATGAACCAATTGTTATAATTAAACCTAAAAATCAAGAACAAAAAAACACAAAAACACAAGAAGACATAAAGAACAACATAGATCCAGTTGATGTGGGCGTGGCCGGAATCAAGAATTTCAAAAAGGATCAGTTATAGTGGAATTAAAGAACACAGAGGCAACAAAAAAGATCCAAAAGGAAGTCATCACTAAGCTTGGGGATAGGTATGATGTTGATATTCCTAAACCCAAGAATCCAACAGTAAAAGTGATAGGAATTACAGATAAATATACCGCCGAAGAAATTGAAAATAAAATAAGGATGCAAAATGAATACATAGACAAGGAAAACTCAAAAATATCAGTAAAATTTATAAAAGAAAATAAAAAAAGCAGTGGATATAATAACTTTACTGTATTCATAGAAGTAGATGGAAAAACACACTCTAAAATGTTAGAGGAAACGAAGATAAATATTGGATGGAATAGATGTGCTGTCTACGATCATCTCTCAGTTTTGAGATGTTTCAATTGCAACGGATATAGACATAAAGCAGGTGATTGTAAAAATAAAAAAGCATGCGGAAGATGTTCTAATGCACACGATACGTCAGATTGTAAGGAAGATATTGACAAAATCAAGTGTGTGAATTGCAAACTCACAAATGATAAACTTTCATTACACCTAAATGATAATCACCATGCATGGAGCAAGGAGTGTCCTATTTACAAAAGAAATATAGAATCGGAGAAGAGAAAAATTGATTTTTTAGGATAAAAAGAAAAGCAACAATATACTACTTAAACATTTCAAGTCTTTTGGCTCATTTAAATGAAATTGAAGTATTATTACAAGAACTCAAACCAGAAATTTTAATGTTAAGTGAAACGTGTATAACTAGTGATATTTACGATTCTGAAGTATCATTTATAGGATATTCAACTGTAAGATGCGATTCATTTAGTCGGCATACGGGAGGAGTCGTTATGATTATTAAAAATAATATATCTTTTAAAATAATATCAAATGAAGTGTTTGATGAAAAAAATACATGGATACTGGCAGTACAAATAAGAAAAAACTTGATTAAAGGAACATACGCTGTATTATATCACTCACCAAACCAAAGCCATTCAAAATTTTTGGATTTCTTCGAAAGTTGGTGTACTAAAAACATGAAAAATCAAGATATGTTCTATGTAACCGGTGACTTTAACATTGACATGAAAGTCAAAAATACCTGCAGTAATAGACTTCAATGTTTAGTAAATAATCTAGGACCAAACCAACTAGAATATCAAATACATCAGCAACCATTATTGATTTAGTTATTACAAATAATTTTTACTTGAATGTTAATGTTGTGGATACTCCAAAAATATCAGACCACGAAAATATATTAACAATATTTGAAACGAGTATAATTAAAAATGAATCAAGGGAAATTACATATAGAGATAAAAGTAAATATGATCTAACAAAATTTTGTGAAACTTTACAAAATAGTATTTCTCAAGTTACCGAATCAAATAACCTAAACGACAAAGCAGAAAACTTCGTCAATATTTTGACTACAGCAGTCAATAAAATTATGCCAATGAAAAGGGTTAAGTTTAAAAATACGAATAAATGGTATTCGAAACCATTACACAACCTTCAGCAACAAAGAGATAATGCATATAAAGCGGCAAAATTGGAACCATCAGAAGAAAAATGGAATGCATATAAAAAAGTTCGTAATATATACTCCAAACAAATTAAACAACATAAATGCGATTATTATAAGCAAAAATTAGAAACACAACAGAATGAACCAAGAAAACTTTGGATAACACTAAAAGAAATCATAAAGGGTAAACAAAAAGAAATTGTAAAGTCAATTGATTTCCCAGATGGAACTGAAGAAGAAGTAGAGAAGATTGCGACTAAATTTAACAAGCATTTTATTTCGAGCATAGATCTTATAATCGAAAGTATTCCACAACATCCTGAGAACCAACTAGACGAGCCTATACGCACTGATAAAGAATTTAAGTTTAAAAATGTGGATTTACCGTACTTAAAGAGGGTGTTGAGTAATATGAAATCGAAGGAATCTGCAGATGGTATTACAATAAATATAATCAAAGACTCTATAAATATTATTGGCGAATCGATGGTCCAAATTATCAATGAATCTTTGAATAGTGGAGTATTTCCCAAAACTTGGAAGACGTCTGTAATAACTCCTATCCCGAAAATTGATAACCCAAAAAAATTTGACGACTATAGGCCGATCAATTGTTTACCCAAATATGAACAAATACTGGAATACATTGTAAAGGAGCAATTAACAGAATATATTGAGGCCAAGCAGATATTAGTTCCACAACAATCTGGTTTTAGAAATAAATGTTCTTGTGAAACCGCTATTAACTATGTAATAGATGAGTGGAAAAATTTTAGAGATAAAAAAAATAAAATTATTGCAGTATTTCTAGACTTAAAACGGGCATTTGAAACAATCGACAGAGATAGATTAATAAAAAAATTAAGTAATATTGGAATTAATGGTAAAGAAAATAAGTGGTTTGTTGATTACCTATCAGAAAGAACACAAATTACAAAATATGGTGGAAAAACATCTGAACCACATAGTACTAATAAAGGCGTTCCGCAGGGGTCTGTCTTAGGTCCATTGTTGTTTATTATATACATGAATGATATTATCAAAGTGTTAAAGCATTGTGCAATTAAACTATTTGCTGATGATACATTGTTATACATTGCCAGTAAAAATTTACAGGACGCCATTGAAAAAATACAAACTGATTTAAATTATGTAGCGCTTTGGCTTCACCAAAACAAAATAAAATTGAATGTTACGAAAACAAAGTTTTTAATTGTGGATAGCCTAGGCGGAAAGGAGCAGGCAATACTAACAATCGATAACGAAAACATAGAAAGGGTTAGCAGTATTAAATATCTGGGTGTAATATTGGATGATAAATTAAAATTCGACGAACACTTAGAATACATAACAAAAAAAATTGCTAAAAAAGTTGGATTCTTAAAAAGGATCAGAAATAACTTGGATCTCAAGACAACGCGCCTTGTTTACAATTCTATTGTAACTCCGCATTTAAATTATTGTTCTAGTGTTTTATTCCTATGTAACGAAGCCCAAAATAATAAACTACAGGTTATACAAAATAGGGGGATGAGGATGATTTTAAAATACAATATGTTTACTAGAGTCAAAATTATGTTACAAAATCTAAATATGATGACGACAAAACAACATATAACATATAATGTATTAACAATGATTTATAAACTGAAAAATAATATGCTACCAAATTATCTGAGGAGTAACATTATGTTTCACGAAAATGTTCACAACTATCCTACGAGAAGACGCGGAGACTTTAGGCTTCCCAAAACTAAACTTTCGTGCACACAAAATAGCGCGTTTTATAAAGGACAAAAACTTTTTAACAGCCTGCCGAATGCCGTTAAGGAAGCCTCAAGTCTTAGCACTTTTCGTAGGATGTGTGCATTATATGTGAAGAATGTTTTTTGATTCATAATAATCTTACCTATATTATTGTCATATCTGTTTCCTCAAAATGTATTTTTATTTACGTAATCTTTTCTTTTTTTCCTCTTAAAATGTATTTTAAAAATGTAACTGTATCAATTGTATTTGTTTATATTTCCTTACTAGATGTATGAAAAAAAATTTGCATACATCTAAATAAATATTCAAAAACAAACAAATCATAAAGCAAAAAAAAAAATTTGGAAACTTGCTTTAAAAAATATGTTTGAATGTTAATTTGACAATTTACAGGACTTTGCAATATTGTTTGTCGCCGTCAACCCTCGTCAAACCAAATATATAAAGCTTATTCTGAGAAGTCACTTGTGGATTTACTTGGCATTTAGTGGATTAACCCTGTCAAAGTATTCCTTTGAATCACCGTATTATTATTAGTACGGCTTTCTTATTTCGTTTGCCTGTGACAAACATTCAATAAACTTGATCGATGTTGCGGATTTGGTATTGATGTTTGGATAATAACGTCAATCTACAAAGTAGTTTGTTGACTTGTTAAACCAACGTCAAAAATATAATAAAAATATGATGTTTGTGTGTGTGTGCGATATTGTCTATACCAGATTATTGATAGACGCCTTATGGCTCCGAATGCTGGACTATGTACAACTCCTACTCTAGGCAACTCGAAACAGCAGAAATGCGAATGCTTAGATGGTCGGCAGGAGGATCACTAAATGATAAGATTTGCTTTATTTTATTTATATAAGTTCACGCATTCGTGATAGCCTGGGTGTCACGGACATAAACAGTAAGCTGGAGGAACGACAGTTGAGATGGTATGGGCACACAAGACGGAGACCATCAGACCACACAGTGAAGCATGCAATGTCTATGGAGCTTCATCGACAGTCATCCAAAGGAAGACCAAAGAACTCCTGGATGACTCAATGTTCCAAAATACTTCAGAGACGGCCTGGATGAAGGCGATACTCAGAACCGAAGAAGTTACAACCTGAGAACGAGAAGAGCCGACCCCAACAGCCTACCTAGGCAATGAGTTGGGACAGCTCAAGGAAGATTATGTATGTGTGTCACATTAAAAACATTTCTATTAAGTATATATGTAAATTACAATAATATGAAAGAAGGCATTTTCTTCTTCCCAATTCGGTTCCTCATTGCTGAGGATCATGACCCCTACTCCGATTTCCATGATGGACAAGGCTTCTCCATTCCTTGCGGTTCTGCGCTGCGTAGAGAGCTGTGGACACCGACGTACCAGACGCCAGCGATACTTGGTCACTCCAGCGCATTGCTGACCTTCCTCTGCCTTACACTTACCTGTGCCTATGAGTATCTCCAAGTTGAAGTCCTCAGTTTGTCGAACAATAACGTGTCCAAAGTATTTTAAGATACGTTATAGGCAGATAGTCCGTGGAATTCTGAGCACTTTTCTCCAATACCAGTACATATTAACAAGACATTTAAGTCTCCGCATCCGAGCTCAAAAAGAAGAAGATAGAGAGATATGAAATTACGAAAGTTAGAAGAGCGCGCCAATATTTGAAGCGATAAAATCGATGCGAAAATTGCGAAAATGTTTAATAAAACACGACTCGTTTAGAATAGAGCAAAAATCCCGTGGAACGTATCTTAAGTATCATTTAAAGTTTAAAGAAACATTGTGAATTTTTTCACAACTACAACATATAAAATAACTGAAAAAAACGTGTTTATAATAATTTTCGGAGTATACTTTGCGATTTTTTTCTATCGAGGGAATTTTATATAATTTGCGTTTCGGCGTGGAACGCGTCTAGATATTATCTTCAAAAATAACATATATGAAATAAAAATAGCTTAAAAACTTCAAATTTTTAAGGGAGATATGTAAAAAATCGGTAGAAATTCGGGTAGCGGCGGCTTAAATCCATTCATTTTAAGAGGCGGGCTGGCGGCTGCGCCCGCGGACCAATTTTCTAGCGGTTTGTTTGATTTTTATTAAAATCTACGGTTTTATCCGAGGTTGATTACATACTTGACATTCAAAACAAGAGAAGGGTCATTGTCTAAGTCTGATTTAAAAAACTCTGCGTAACCCAGGCAACATCTGGAATTTCAACTAGTTATTCATATAAGTAAACCGCGTAATTCATGTTAGGCATATACGTACGTATATTCATGCTTTTCTATTTCATACTTTTTTACTAACTTCTTTTATTTGCGATTTAAATTCAATATTAATCATCGTATTAGTATTTTGATAATTTGACTGAAAGGGTATGTCGATTGTGCAGTTCATTAGTCCAGACATCTCAGAAAAAATAGAAGTAAAAGTGTGAAGTTATATGTAATAGTACCCTCTATCTGGTACAATAGATTACCTTCTCATAAACATCACCAAATCACTTCTAATTCACAAAAACTTGTAGTGAAAAAAATAAAAAATGATGTTCTCTGGGTTACTAGTAGATAATTTTATTACTCTAATTTTAGCATATTTAATATGTAAAATACAGAGACGTTTAAAAAATATTTGATTTATGGTGAGCATTCGAATATTGCTTTCCTCATTATCTCAAAACTAAGTATTTGATGATGTCTGACTAATCAACTGGATGATCGATATATATGACGATTTGTGAACATGTGTAACAGTCCATCCTCTTTGCCTACTCTTATGGGGAAACGGCGTGTACGTTAGCTAGTAAGTTAAAAATAATGGCTCTAAGTTTTCAATTTGGGAGGCGGGTATGGGTACCGCCGCCTCGTGAACCTTTTATTGGATAACCAACACCCCTGCTATAAGTCACCCCAAGCGGTCTGCTACGTTTGATGACTTGGCAGGAATATACATGGGGTGAGGTTTGACTAGGTCTTGGCGGCGGATGCGTCTGCCCACCTCCTGGGTGACAGGATGTGAGGGGTGGATTCCTTCTTCCGTCACTCCTGGATACATTGACTTCGAGATTACTACCCACCCCTCATAGATTTTTCCATCCCAGAACATCCATTTCTTCCTTTTAAAATAACTTCCATAAGCATCCCAAAAGATGACAAGCCCTGAAGATTTTTTTTCCTCAGGGCCTTCTGTGTGGAGATAACTTAAAAAAATAAGTTAGATAGTCCGATTTTTTATAAGAATTTTTTATTTTTATACTTATTATGTTGTTTAATAATTTCATGTACTAATATCCTTATATACCAATTTCCTTACATATGTACATAGATTGGGTAAAGTATTAGGTAACACGACTTTTCATACCGCGACAAAATATCCCCGACAAAATGACCTCCGACAAAATAACCTAACTTAACAAAAAATGGGACAAAAATAATGCAGACAACCTGTAAAGAAAATATATTATAAAATTATATTTCAAAAATAGTAAAAATGGACAAAAATAATACAAATAACAATAATTTATTGTCTTTAAAGAATGTCTGTATTATTTTTGTCTCATTTTTTGTTAGGTTAGGTTAGGTTAAGTTTTAGTAAATATTTTGTTAAGCGATGTTTTGTCAGTAGGATATTTTGTCGGAGGATATTTTGTCGGGGATATTTTATCGCGGTATGAAAATGCGCATTACCATAAGTGTAAAGAGATTAATAGAGTACCTACATAATTTTTTTTTTTTTTTTTTTTTAATTATTTTTTATTTTCATTAATATGTTTTACATGTTGCTAAATGATAATTTTACATCTTAGGTTTTTTACTACTTTTCCATTTAAAGCATATGCTTGTGTATGGAAAAGGAGTGTACATAAATGTGGTTATTACTTAGTACTTAAATAATTCATTTACATAAATATATGTGTGTTGTAATCGTATATAATAGTATATATTTAAAGAGAAGAAAGAATATTATGGAAAACCAAGGATATTTGTATACATTTAAATAAAAGAAACAATATTATGGAAAACTAAGGATATTTGTATGGATAATTAAGTGGCATTAGTTTTTTTCTTCAGAATATTTTTAAAATGTTTCTTGACAGAGAGCAGTATTTGGGTTTTATCATTAATGCTTCTGATTTCTTCTGGTAGACGATTGAAAAAAGTTCTTCCCTGGTAAGTGTAATGGTGTTGTGCAAAAGACGTATTTAGTTTTGGGCATATAAAAACATGTTTAAGTCGCGTTCTGTTTTCGTTTAAAAATTGATATTTATCTTTTTCTTTTATAATTTGAATTAATGAATTTTTAATATATAAATCTTTAAATGTAGGTGCCTGGAATTCATCAAATAGGCATTCTGTTGGGTAGTCCAAGGATTTTTTTAATATAATTTTAATAATTGTTCTTTGTACAATTTCTATTGGAACAAGATTACATTTATATGCGGATCCCCAACTAATAATAGCGTATTGTAAAGTGGATTGAACTAAGGCATAGTAGATTAAATATAGATTTTTTATTGACAAAAAATTTCTAATTCTTAAAAATATGTATATTAATTTTCTAATTTTGTTTACTACTTGACATATTTGTTCCTTCCATTTCAGATTTTTATCAATAATTACTCCTAGATATTTTATTTTTAGATTATTTTATATTAGATTTATTTTATTTTAGTGATTCGTGAGCACCTCTTTTTTAATAACACATTGTTAAATTTTTTTTTTTTACTTGAACTTCACACAGGAGGCTATGAGGAAAATAATTTCCCTCAGGGCCTATGTCATCTTTGGGGATGCTCTGTGGAGGGTTTTTTAAGGAGAGGAGAGTTCTGGGAAGGAAGAGGGTTTAAGGGGTGGTTAGGAATTTGGGGTGCAGTGTGTTCTGGTCATCCGTCTCCAAGAACTAGACAAACCTCACCCAGTGAAACCGGGCACCCCTGCTAAGCCAACAAACGTAGCGAACCATTTGGGGTGACCTATGGAAGAGGTGTTGGTTATCCAATAAAGGTTCCCGGGGCGGCGGTACCCATTCCCGGATCTTAAATTAAATAAATAAATTAATCAAATCAAGAATCAATAATTTCCCCACAGCCCTGGAACGAGAAAATATGTATGATTTATATTTTATATTATGACAAAACGTGTTTAAGTACCTACCTACCAGAAGGGATGACATGAATTTTGAAAGGGTGTCCTCTCAAACATAACAGTCTGTCATTTAGCATTCACGTCACATCTCGTGACGTCATTACCGCTTAGCGTCCTCGTTTCCATAAGAGATATTTTATCAAAACATGAACGTTCTAATAATAATATCTTATTTTATCATGAATGATTTTAAATTCACGGTATTTGATGAAATTATGCTGAATATAAAATAATGTATCCAAGGATTGGTACTAGCGTAATATACGGAATCATTTGACAATTCTCAGGCAGGCTAGAGCAGATAGGGAACTGCTTACATTAATTAAAATCAAGAAAATTTCATATCTGGGTCATATACTTCGAGGGGAGAAGTATCACTTGCTCCATTTAATATTGAAAGGCAAGATAGAGGGTCGCCGAGGGCCTGGTAGGAGACAAATGTCTTGGCTGCGAAACATACGAGAGTGGACCGGCATTAGAAGTGTGGAGGAGCTATTCCGGGCAGCGCAAGACAGAGAGACCTTTTCAAGAGTGATCGCCAACGTCGGGGGGACCTGATAAGGCACATAAAGAAGAAATTTGACAAGCTTTGTTTGGTGACCATCTTGGTTGTGGTCGAGTACCTTCTTCCTAACCCTACTCTTTCTCTTATCATTCCCTTTCCCACTCTCTCCTGCTTCACAACATGCCATAGTACCACTGGCTACGGGAAGTTGGGACGCTTGTTTTATTAAGATGAAAATAACTTAGATTTGCGTTGAATAATCTAGTTTTCAACGTATTATCGAAGTAAAATAAATGACTTAAATCTCTAAATATTATAAATTAAAGTCCTCTGCCACGTCTATCTGTCTGTTCGCGATAAACTCAAAAACTACTAAACGGATATTCCTGCGATTTTTACCAATCGATAGAGTGATTCATGAAAACGGTTTAGGTATATAATTTGTCAAGACTTTGTGTTTAAATTGGTTGAAATATAAAATTAAAGGAGGACGTATGTATGTGGTGGACGAGTGGGCTAGCAAGCGGGTGGTGTGGATTCGATTTGTATGCAAATTAACAGATGGCGGTGTGAGTTAATTTATTGTGGTTATAAAGGTTGGGTAACCATCCAGTAGACGGCGTTGTGTTTCGTTAGCAACGCGTTTCCGGGTCAGCTAGTACAATTATAGTTTAAAATGTACCAGTCTGACGATGAACGAAATTGTCCAAACCGATTCAGTCGTAAAGATATAAAAATAACCAATATAAAAAATAAAATAATTTGTCTCGCCGGAATTTAAAACCATGACTTTTTGGTCCAGAGACAAGGATTTTAGACTCTCCCATGACGTCGATAAAGGGTTCAAAAAAATATATGTGTATCAGCTGTATATATAGGTGTGTTTAGAAACCATAAACCTAAACCATTGAATATAACCTAAGCTTTTCAAAATAATTTCAGATTTATTTTTATTTTGATACAACATTTTACATTTCATAGTACAATCCAATCATGTTGGCCTCACTGGGTGACTTACCCGTGATGAGGCCCCGAGACCTGAGATAGTAGAGAGGTTCCTTGAGATTTTATGTAGTTATAAAATAATATTACTTCTTCCTCTGAAGAACATCAGTGAGCTTTAGTTAATCATCCAAACGTGTCTGAGAAAGATGTGGTCTGGTTTTCTGTGCCTTTACACCGCTGTACACCTGACCTGTATAGTGTTATACAACTGTACTCCACACGTTTTATGTATCTTATAAGCTGTGAAATGTTACCAGATTGTATGTTGAATAGTGTTAGTATTAATAGTACATTTCATAGTTATCCGAAGAGAAACTGCAACGATTTTAGGCTTACTAAAACAAATGTACTGGGAACACAAAACAATATTTATTATAAAAGTATTAAAATGTTCAATTAACTCACTGTAAATTTTAAGGCCGGTGGTAGTAAGCGCTCAAAAAGAAGAAGAAGTGGAGATGTGTAAATACGAATGCTACTCGTAGGGGTAGCGAATATAATTAAGCGAAATTTATGAAAATGTTTAATGAAACATGACTCGTTTAAAACAGAGCAAAAATCTCGTTAGAAATATCTCAAAAAGCATATAAAGAAACAATGTAAATTTTTTCATACATATAACAGAAATAAACGTGTTTATAATATTTTTCGGAGTATATTTTGCGATTTTTTTCCATGGAGGGAATTTCATATAATTACCGTTTCGGCAAGACAAATTGTATAGTATCTTCAAAAATAACATAGATTTTTTTAGAAACTTAAAAATTAAAATGTTCAAAAGAAATCTAAATATATAAAAATTAAAATATGTTTGGTTCTGGGTTTGTATATTATGTATGTATGTAAATATGTATGTCCGCTATGCGTTGCAAAACCATTCATCAGATTGCGATGAAACTTTGGGGATTTGATGTGTGTATGCCCGCGATGGTTTCTGTATATAATAGTGAGTTCTGGCATCATGAAATTATGCACTGCTAACCGTTCATCCGATTGCGGTGAAACTTTGGGGATTTGATGTGCTGCACTCAGAACTCACTCACCTACTCACCCTCTCACTAGTGAGAGGGTGAGTGAGTGAGTGTGTGAGTGAGTGAGAAAATCAGTGAATGAATGAATTAGTGAATGAAAGCGTGATTGAATCAGTGGGATTTCCTCCTAATACCATGCGAGTGAAGCCGTGGGTAAAATCTAGTATGTTATAAAACTTAGGCTTAAGAAAGCTAAAAGTATTGCAGTTTTTCACGGGTCTAAATGTTGTTAAGTCCAAATTTTAAGGCAGTAGAATAATATTATAGTAGTTTTAAAATAGATATACACTATATATAACATGTAAACATTTTATAGCTAAATAAAATATACTATAAAAACAACAAAAAAATTAGTAGTGTGCGGTTCACACGCTGCAGAAGTGAAACATTCAGAAAACTAAAGTAGACAAGAGTGGGGAGGCTACGAAGCACCGCACAAAGAGGAGACCGATTATTCTCATACTAGATGTAGGTATTTTTTCTTTTTAGTGTCGGTTTTTCGTTTAATCGAGTTTCAAATCACAACGGTGCTAAAGAAGTTTTTACTTCAAAAAGAAATCATGGATAAAATCTGTGAAGGCGGAAGAGCTGATATATTTTCAAGCACTGATTCGCTATTCGCTATCCATATGATATTGCGATGTCCAGCTCGAATAGCAAGATTATGATTGCGTGTCGGGATGATCCCTTGGGTATCACTTTGCTAATAGGGGGATAAATAGGATATGCTTGATACATTCAACGTCGATACGTCCAATTAGCGACGATTCTCGTAAACCCTGATGCGATCCGGTCATGATACCTTGGAGACTCTTATTATTTTATCTAAATAAATATGGAAAATTCTATTACGTATTTTGATTAAAACTGTATTTGAGTATTTTGACCTCAAATCCAAAGTCAAATCTCTATGAAAAAAAGGCCGCGCAGCTTCATAAAGTCGAATGCCTTTGGTAAATTTTTTTTTGCAAATTACTAAAGCAAAGGCACATATAAGTCATTAACAAAATATTGTATTAAACTAACCATAATAATATTGATTCCCTACTTATAACACAGCTCAACAATTTTTGTTGTTGTGGTCCTGGATATCTCCGCGGAAGTACCCAGTTTACGGATATATTTATGAAATTGGCTGTGGTTTTTTTTTGATTTTGGCGTATCTTATATTGGTTACGCCAATACACATACCTACACATACACATACCTACATAGCACGCATACATACTGTTACTGCTTGGGATTGGTATTAATATTGTTTCAAATCCTATCCTACCTTGCTCCAAAATCCGCACCTTAACTACCTCCACCACGTGCACCAGTCTGTAATTAACCGCCCGCCCCGCAACATTTCATATAGCCATTGTGCTCCCGCTATCAGTGAATCGACATTAAACATAATTCCGCCGTGTTATATCTATGAAGTAAACGAAACCCATGCCTATTACTGTTTGTGCCTGTTGGATTGGGGAGAAAGCAGACAAAATTGCCAGCATACAAGTTCTTTATCCTTTTCGGTGAGTCCTTTCCTTTCTATGCAGCATATGTTTTTTTTCTCATTTCAAGCAGTAATAGTAACACAAAATCAAGGTCCTTCGTCAGTCAATCTTTACACATATCAATCCACTCACACACACAATCTCATTCATATATTATATTATGAGCATAAAGTTACACTTTCTCCACAATCACTTGGATAGATTTCCTGACAATCTGGGAAATTAAAGCGAGGAACAGGGAGAGCTCTTCCACCAGGGCTTAAAAGTGATGGAGGAAAGGTGTCAGGGTAGATGGGAGCGTTGCGTGATGGCAGATTACTACTGGTGTTTAAAAACAGATAAAAAAATATGGAAGAAAAGCTGATAAAGAGTGTTTCTTGATTTACGAAGTTTTCTTTATTGTTATTTTTACTTTTGTTAATTAAACACTAAAACAAAATAATTAGTAATAATTATCAATGAATAATTGAAATTAAAGAATATACTGGGTATTTCATTTTGTTTTTTAATTTATTTATTTGTAAGAAACAAACAGCTTTTACATAATACATATACAGTGATACATATATAACTGAACTGGAGTCAAGCTACAGAAGTTTCTTATGCTAAAGTACATTGGAAATGAAGTTTTATTATATTATAATTAATTTTGGGTTATAGGAAGGGGAGAGGAAGAGGAATATAGGAAAAGGATAGGAGATGCTCACGATATATTCTATATTCTCATATTAATAGTCGATCGTACGCGTTACTTCATATCGATATTACTTTAGGTTGTTACTAAAAATGTCAATGCTGTGAAATTTTGTATTATATTGTTCACATACACGAGGAATTTGGGAGTTTTTTCTAATGTTTGTTCTACAAGAGGGTAAATAAAATAAAAAGGATTGCCGGGTTGATCTTGACGGAATATGAAAATTTATTAAACTGGTAAGTTCTGGTGAGTCCAGGCCATTACGTAGAATTTTAAACAATAGGATTTGATCAAAAATTAGACGTCGTGTTTGGAGGGATTTGAAATTGTGAAATTTAATGGATTCGGTATAACTTGAGAAGTGTAATTTGAATTTAAATTATTTTTTCTTGTAGTGTATTAAGAAAATAAAAACTAGAGCCATTATTCCAAAATCATTTACAGTTTCATATATTGAATGCATAGAATGATTCAGAACCACTTTCATATCAAGGTCAACAAAACCATTGTTGACCAGTATAATCATAATATTCATAGGTTATAAAAAAATCGTCTTCCGAAAAATTGGATTCACCCATTTTTAGCCACTATGGAAGGCTTTTTTTTGTCGGGGATATTTTATCGCGGTATGAAAATGCGCATTACCATAAGTGTAAAGAGATTAATAGAGTACCTACATAATTTTTATTTTTTTTTTTTTTTAATTATTTTTTATTTTCATTAATATGTTTTACATGTTGCTAAATGATAATTTTACATCTTAGGTTTTTTACTACTTTTCCATTTAAAGCATATGCTTGTGTATGGAAAAGGAGTGTACATAAATGTGGTTATTACTTAGTACTTAAATAATTCATTTACATAAATATATGTGTGTTGTAATCGTATATAATAGTATATATTTAAAGAGAAGAAAGAATATTATGGAAAACCAAGGATATTTGTATACATTTAAATAAAAGAAACAATATTATGGAAAACTAAGGATATTTGTATGGATAATTAAGTGGCATTAGTTTTTTTCTTCAGAATATTTTTAAAATGTTTCTTGACAGAGAGCAGTATTTGGGTTTTATCATTAATGCTTCTGATTTCTTCTGGTAGACGATTGAAAAAAGTTCTTCCCTGGTAAGTGTAATGGTGTTGTGCAAAAGACGTATTTAGTTTTGGGCATATAAAAACATGTTTAAGTCGCGTTCTGTTTTCGTTTAAAAATTGATATTTATCTTTTTCTTTTATAATTTGAATTAATGAATTTTTAATATATAAATCTTTAAATGTAGGTGCCTGGAATTCATCAAATAGGCATTCTGTTGGGTAGTCCAAGGATTTTTTTAATATAATTTTAATAATTGTTCTTTGTACAATTTCTATTGGAACAAGATTACATTTATATGCGGATCCCCAACTAATAATAGCGTATTGTAAAGTGGATTGAACTAAGGCATAGTAGATTAAATATAGATTTTTTATTGACAAAAAATTTCTAATTCTTAAAAATATGTATATTAATTTTCTAATTTTGTTTACTACTTGACATATTTGTTCCTTCCATTTCAGATTTTTATCAATAATTACTCCTAGATATTTTATTTTTAGATTATTTTATATTAGATTTATTTTATTTTAGTGATTCGTGAGCACCTCTTTTTTAATAACACATTGTTAAATTTTTTTTTTTTACTTGAACTTCACACAGGAGGCTATGAGGAAAATAATTTCCCTCAGGGCCTATGTCATCTTTGGGGATGCTCTGTGGAGGGTTTTTTAAGGAGAGGAGAGTTCTGGGAAGGAAGAGGGTTTAAGGGGTGGTTAGGAATTTGGGGTGCAGTGTGTTCTGGTCATCCGTCTCCAAGAACTAGACAAACCTCACCCAGTGAAACCGGGCACCCCTGCTAAGCCAACAAACGTAGCGAACCATTTGGGGTGACCTATGGAAGAGGTGTTGGTTATCCAATAAAGGTTCCCGGGGCGGCGGTACCCATTCCCGGATCTTAAATTAAATAAATAAATTAATCAAATCAAGAATCAATAATTTCCCCACAGCCCTGGAACGAGAAAATATGTATGATTTATATTTTATATTATGACAAAACGTGTTTAAGTACCTACCTACCAGAAGGGATGACATGAATTTTGAAAGGGTGTCCTCTCAAACATAACAGTCTGTCATTTAGCATTCACGTCACATCTCGTGACGTCATTACCGCTTAGCGTCCTCGTTTCCATAAGAGATATTTTATCAAAACATGAACGTTCTAATAATAATATCTTATTTTATCATGAATGATTTTAAATTCACGGTATTTGATGAAATTATGCTGAATATAAAATAATGTATCCAAGGATTGGTACTAGCGTAATATACGGAATCATTTGACAATTCTCAGGCAGGCTAGAGCAGATAGGGAACTGCTTACATTAATTAAAATCAAGAAAATTTCATATCTGGGTCATATACTTCGAGGGGAGAAGTATCACTTGCTCCATTTAATATTGAAAGGCAAGATAGAGGGTCGCCGAGGGCCTGGTAGGAGACAAATGTCTTGGCTGCGAAACATACGAGAGTGGACCGGCATTAGAAGTGTGGAGGAGCTATTCCGGGCAGCGCAAGACAGAGAGACCTTTTCAAGAGTGATCGCCAACGTCGGGGGGACCTGATAAGGCACATAAAGAAGAAATTTGACAAGCTTTGTTTGGTGACCATCTTGGTTGTGGTCGAGTACCTTCTTCCTAACCCTACTCTTTCTCTTATCATTCCCTTTCCCACTCTCTCCTGCTTCACAACATGCCATAGTACCACTGGCTACGGGAAGTTGGGACGCTTGTTTTATTAAGATGAAAATAACTTAGATTTGCGTTGAATAATCTAGTTTTCAACGTATTATCGAAGTAAAATAAATGACTTAAATCTCTAAATATTATAAATTAAAGTCCTCTGCCACGTCTATCTGTCTGTTCGCGATAAACTCAAAAACTACTAAACGGATATTCCTGCGATTTTTACCAATCGATAGAGTGATTCATGAAAACGGTTTAGGTATATAATTTGTCAAGACTTTGTGTTTAAATTGGTTGAAATATAAAATTAAAGGAGGACGTATGTATGTGGTGGACGAGTGGGCTAGCAAGCGGGTGGTGTGGATTCGATTTGTATGCAAATTAACAGATGGCGGTGTGAGTTAATTTATTGTGGTTATAAAGGTTGGGTAACCATCCAGTAGACGGCGTTGTGTTTCGTTAGCAACGCGTTTCCGGGTCAGCTAGTACAATTATAGTTTAAAATGTACCAGTCTGACGATGAACGAAATTGTCCAAACCGATTCAGTCGTAAAGATATAAAAATAACCAATATAAAAAATAAAATAATTTGTCTCGCCGGAATTTAAAACCATGACTTTTTGGTCCAGAGACAAGGATTTTAGACTCTCCCATGACGTCGATAAAGGGTTCAAAAAAATATATGTGTATCAGCTGTATATATAGGTGTGTTTAGAAACCATAAACCTAAACCATTGAATATAACCTAAGCTTTTCAAAATAATTTCAGATTTATTTTTATTTTGATACAACATTTTACATTTCATAGTACAATCCAATCATGTTGGCCTCACTGGGTGACTTACCCGTGATGAGGCCCCGAGACCTGAGATAGTAGAGAGGTTCCTTGAGATTTTATGTAGTTATAAAATAATATTACTTCTTCCTCTGAAGAACATCAGTGAGCTTTAGTTAATCATCCAAACGTGTCTGAGAAAGATGTGGTCTGGTTTTCTGTGCCTTTACACCGCTGTACACCTGACCTGTATAGTGTTATACAACTGTACTCCACACGTTTTATGTATCTTATAAGCTGTGAAATGTTACCAGATTGTATGTTGAATAGTGTTAGTATTAATAGTACATTTCATAGTTATCCGAAGAGAAACTGCAACGATTTTAGGCTTACTAAAACAAATGTACTGGGAACACAAAACAATATTTATTATAAAAGTATTAAAATGTTCAATTAACTCACTGTAAATTTTAAGGCCGGTGGTAGTAAGCGCTCAAAAAGAAGAAGAAGTGGAGATGTGTAAATACGAATGCTACTCGTAGGGGTAGCGAATATAATTAAGCGAAATTTATGAAAATGTTTAATGAAACATGACTCGTTTAAAACAGAGCAAAAATCTCGTTAGAAATATCTCAAAAAGCATATAAAGAAACAATGTAAATTTTTTCATACATATAACAGAAATAAACGTGTTTATAATATTTTTCGGAGTATATTTTGCGATTTTTTTCCATGGAGGGAATTTCATATAATTACCGTTTCGGCAAGACAAATTGTATAGTATCTTCAAAAATAACATAGATTTTTTTAGAAACTTAAAAATTAAAATGTTCAAAAGAAATCTAAATATATAAAAATTAAAATATGTTTGGTTCTGGGTTTGTATATTATGTATGTATGTAAATATGTATGTCCGCTATGCGTTGCAAAACCATTCATCAGATTGCGATGAAACTTTGGGGATTTGATGTGTGTATGCCCGCGATGGTTTCTGTATATAATAGTGAGTTCTGGCATCATGAAATTATGCACTGCTAACCGTTCATCCGATTGCGGTGAAACTTTGGGGATTTGATGTGCTGCACTCAGAACTCACTCACCTACTCACCCTCTCACTAGTGAGAGGGTGAGTGAGTGAGTGTGTGAGTGAGTGAGAAAATCAGTGAATGAATGAATTAGTGAATGAAAGCGTGATTGAATCAGTGGGATTTCCTCCTAATACCATGCGAGTGAAGCCGTGGGTAAAATCTAGTATGTTATAAAACTTAGGCTTAAGAAAGCTAAAAGTATTGCAGTTTTTCACGGGTCTAAATGTTGTTAAGTCCAAATTTTAAGGCAGTAGAATAATATTATAGTAGTTTTAAAATAGATATACACTATATATAACATGTAAACATTTTATAGCTAAATAAAATATACTATAAAAACAACAAAAAAATTAGTAGTGTGCGGTTCACACGCTGCAGAAGTGAAACATTCAGAAAACTAAAGTAGACAAGAGTGGGGAGGCTACGAAGCACCGCACAAAGAGGAGACCGATTATTCTCATACTAGATGTAGGTATTTTTTCTTTTTAGTGTCGGTTTTTCGTTTAATCGAGTTTCAAATCACAACGGTGCTAAAGAAGTTTTTACTTCAAAAAGAAATCATGGATAAAATCTGTGAAGGCGGAAGAGCTGATATATTTTCAAGCACTGATTCGCTATTCGCTATCCATATGATATTGCGATGTCCAGCTCGAATAGCAAGATTATGATTGCGTGTCGGGATGATCCCTTGGGTATCACTTTGCTAATAGGGGGATAAATAGGATATGCTTGATACATTCAACGTCGATACGTCCAATTAGCGACGATTCTCGTAAACCCTGATGCGATCCGGTCATGATACCTTGGAGACTCTTATTATTTTATCTAAATAAATATGGAAAATTCTATTACGTATTTTGATTAAAACTGTATTTGAGTATTTTGACCTCAAATCCAAAGTCAAATCTCTATGAAAAAAAGGCCGCGCAGCTTCATAAAGTCGAATGCCTTTGGTAAATTTTTTTTTGCAAATTACTAAAGCAAAGGCACATATAAGTCATTAACAAAATATTGTATTAAACTAACCATAATAATATTGATTCCCTACTTATAACACAGCTCAACAATTTTTGTTGTTGTGGTCCTGGATATCTCCGCGGAAGTACCCAGTTTACGGATATATTTATGAAATTGGCTGTGGTTTTTTTTTGATTTTGGCGTATCTTATATTGGTTACGCCAATACACATACCTACACATACACATACCTACATAGCACGCATACATACTGTTACTGCTTGGGATTGGTATTAATATTGTTTCAAATCCTATCCTACCTTGCTCCAAAATCCGCACCTTAACTACCTCCACCACGTGCACCAGTCTGTAATTAACCGCCCGCCCCGCAACATTTCATATAGCCATTGTGCTCCCGCTATCAGTGAATCGACATTAAACATAATTCCGCCGTGTTATATCTATGAAGTAAACGAAACCCATGCCTATTACTGTTTGTGCCTGTTGGATTGGGGAGAAAGCAGACAAAATTGCCAGCATACAAGTTCTTTATCCTTTTCGGTGAGTCCTTTCCTTTCTATGCAGCATATGTTTTTTTTCTCATTTCAAGCAGTAATAGTAACACAAAATCAAGGTCCTTCGTCAGTCAATCTTTACACATATCAATCCACTCACACACACAATCTCATTCATATATTATATTATGAGCATAAAGTTACACTTTCTCCACAATCACTTGGATAGATTTCCTGACAATCTGGGAAATTAAAGCGAGGAACAGGGAGAGCTCTTCCACCAGGGCTTAAAAGTGATGGAGGAAAGGTGTCAGGGTAGATGGGAGCGTTGCGTGATGGCAGATTACTACTGGTGTTTAAAAACAGATAAAAAAATATGGAAGAAAAGCTGATAAAGAGTGTTTCTTGATTTACGAAGTTTTCTTTATTGTTATTTTTACTTTTGTTAATTAAACACTAAAACAAAATAATTAGTAATAATTATCAATGAATAATTGAAATTAAAGAATATACTGGGTATTTCATTTTGTTTTTTAATTTATTTATTTGTAAGAAACAAACAGCTTTTACATAATACATATACAGTGATACATATATAACTGAACTGGAGTCAAGCTACAGAAGTTTCTTATGCTAAAGTACATTGGAAATGAAGTTTTATTATATTATAATTAATTTTGGGTTATAGGAAGGGGAGAGGAAGAGGAATATAGGAAAAGGATAGGAGATGCTCACGATATATTCTATATTCTCATATTAATAGTCGATCGTACGCGTTACTTCATATCGATATTACTTTAGGTTGTTACTAAAAATGTCAATGCTGTGAAATTTTGTATTATATTGTTCACATACACGAGGAATTTGGGAGTTTTTTCTAATGTTTGTTCTACAAGAGGGTAAATAAAATAAAAAGGATTGCCGGGTTGATCTTGACGGAATATGAAAATTTATTAAACTGGTAAGTTCTGGTGAGTCCAGGCCATTACGTAGAATTTTAAACAATAGGATTTGATCAAAAATTAGACGTCGTGTTTGGAGGGATTTGAAATTGTGAAATTTAATGGATTCGGTATAACTTGAGAAGTGTAATTTGAATTTAAATTATTTTTTCTTGTAGTGTATTAAGAAAATAAAAACTAGAGCCATTATTCCAAAATCATTTACAGTTTCATATATTGAATGCATAGAATGATTCAGAACCACTTTCATATCAAGGTCAACAAAACCATTGTTGACCAGTATAATCATAATATTCATAGGTTATAAAAAAATCGTCTTCCGAAAAATTGGATTCACCCATTTTTAGCCACTATGGAAGGCTTTTTTAATTTCCATGAATTTTAATTGTAAATATATGTTACTTCTTCAATCTTTGCAAAATAACTTTGTAGCATTATTTATTATTTAATTAATAACTGATAACTTTGTATAAACCACTTTTTAATAAACAATATCGACATGGTAAGTTTTTAGATTTTCACAACCAAAAGCATTTTTGTTGTTAGTTTTTGGGGTGTTATGCCGTGTTGCGCTACCTCCTTCTATAGCCGACGTTTCGGACAGCGTTACAGTGTCCATCATCAGGGCAGATCCGGTCGTCCGGTTGTCCGGGCACATCGTCGGATCTACCGGATCTGCCCTGATGATGGACACTGTAACGCTGTCCGAAACGTCGGCTATAGAAGGAGGTAGCGCAACACGGCATAACACTCCAAAAACTAACAACAAAAATATCGACTTTTTTCAATAACAATGTTATCTTCTTCAGGATATGTTAATAAATTATGTTATTATCTTCTTCAGGATATGTTAATAAATTATGATATTAACATATCCTGAAGAAGATAACATTGTTACTGAAACATGTCGATATTGTTTATTAAAAAGTGTTTTATACAAAGTTATCAGTTATTAATTAAATAAGTAAATATATGTCATCGTTAGCCACAAAAGTCATTAAATACGACACTGCAACTTACTGCAGGCCTTTAGACTATGAACAGACTGGTTTTATTTTTGAAAATCTAGTTTATATGTAAAATGTTGGCAAAACAAACAAAAGATCTATTTTTAAAGACAAATCCTTAAGCGGATCAGCCAATAAATCTTGAATAAAGTCCTTAAGGAATAGGTTTAAAAAAAGACAGAATCGAATCCACGCATTCTGAGAATTCTAAATTGAAATAAATCCAATGAGCCGAAAAATTGAAGATTCAAAGTATTGTTGGTTTTTCTTTCTGACGTAATAAGGATAGGTAGTTTTTCTATGGTAGGTAGGCACCTCTCAAGGGAAATATACGAAACCGGAATTCTAAAAACGTAGCTATTAATACAGATGGTTTTGTGAAAGCTCTTTTAGAAAGGGGATGAAAAACTGTTCTAATAGATTATAATAAAACAAATAAAAAACTTTATTCCACTTAATTTTATTTGACCGTAACCGGTTTCAGCTCGTCAGAGCCATCTTCAGACTGGTACAAATAATTCTTAGCCTACGGTTTATATACATAACATATGGGGGAGGGGGAGAGGGGTAGTCTACAAGGATTTTAATGAATTATTTTTATTACTGAGTCGTTTTAGACTGTCGAATTTCTAAGTATTTTGGTAATTCCAGTGGGCTAATTACTTTGGGTTTGTAGCTCACTTCAATATCTATTGATTAGGGAAAAACCTTACAAGTAATTTGAATTATTAATGGACTAATTTTATTGTCAAATCGTTATTATACATATCTATGATCAATGGGATTTTTTAATTGCTTTTTGAAGGGATGCATGTTTACATTGGAGTGGGAATGGTCAAACCTAAATACATATTTTAATTTCAAAATTATTATGAAAATTATACCGGATAAAAACCTGGTGTTTCAGTAAATGATTCTAATAGCTTATTAATTACAAAGTTACTTTTTGAAGGGATGCATGTTTACATTAGATTAGGAATGGTTTAAACTAAATACATATTTTAAATTTCGAAATTATTATAAAAATTACAATGGATACAAAAGCGGAGACTTAGCAAATGATTCTAATTGTTTATTCATTACAAAGTTAGGGTCTATTTTTTTAGTTAAGCGAGTAATTTCTAAAGATTCTAGTCTATCTAGTTTATGACCTTTATTGCAAGTATGAAGAACTTTAACATCTCTGTCTTTATCAAACGAGTGTTTATTTTCTAATAAATGTGATGCTACATTCGACAATTCTCCTTTGTCATTCACCCAGTTAGTAAAGTGTGACCATTCCCACTCCAATGTAAACATGCATCCCTTCAAAAAGCAATTAAAAAATCCCATTGATCATAGATATGTATAATAACGATTTGACAATAAAATTAGTCCATTAATAATTCAAATTACTTGTAAGGTTTTTCCCTAATCAATAGATATTGAAGTGAGCTACAAACCCAAAGTAATTAGCCCACTGGAATTACCAAAATACTTAGAAATTCGACAGTCTAAAACGACTCAGTAATAAAAATAATTCATTAAAATCCTTGTAGACTACCCCTCTCCCCCTCCCCCATATGTTATGTATATAAACCGTAGGCTAAGAATTATTTGTACCAGTCTGAAGATGGCTCTGACGAGCTGAAACCGGTTACGGTCAAATAAAATTAAGTGGAATAAAGTTTTTTATTTGTTTTATTATAATCTATTATAATGGACTTCCACCACGAATTAACAGTTTCAAAAATAGAAATATTAAAAAGTGCAAACACAGCGACACTGAAGAGACTCTACAAAAAACTCATTCTTAAACGACGGATGGCTTCACAACATTTGTGGTTCAATCGGGAGTGTAAGAAACGGGACCTTTTACCCAACTATATCAACATCAAGACGAACACGGACAGCAGAGCAGCTACACTAGCAGTTACCGCAGCCCGCAGAACATGGACCACACAGGAGATGAAGAAATGGTACAACATTCGAGATAACGTAAATAACTATTTATTTTATGTACACACTTCACTCACATCACAACTACACCCCGTAGAATTTGATTGTCTTTTTAATGACACTACCCTTATGGTTAACAACAAAATACATATAACTTACCAAAAACAACTTAAAAAACTAACACACTGGACACAAAAACAATTAAAATCAACGCCAAGGGAAAAAACTGTCAGTTCACCCATACCATCCTTTTACGATAAAGTAGTAAACAACACTAATGTAGAATTTAACGATACTGAAATAACAATGCTTGATAAAGGATTAAAATACTGTCCAAACTTACCACTCCAATTAAAAGATCTCGAGAACCTCGCGATAGATACTGATATTGCAACGTCAGATTACGGTAAAAAATACCTATGCACTAAAATAATTAAAAACGCAACGACTGAGGGGAAATTTTCTAGCGAAGCACATACCGTAAAATCAATAAAAAATAAAATCAAACAAAACAATCTGATTATCTCTAAAGCAGATAAAGGAAATAGTACAGTTATCTTAATTAAATCCGATTATTTAGAAAAAGTCCAAGATGTGCTGGACACCAGTAATGTAACCTTATTGAAAAAGGACCCCACCCCTACATTTGCAGCAGACGTAAACACAATCCTAAATTCGTGCCAAACCTTGATTAAAAATAAATACCATAAAAATAGCCTTTCTGTTATGAACCCCCAATGTCCACGTCTATATGGACAGCCAAAAGTACATAAAAATAATATGCCAGTACGACCAGTAGTGTCATATAACTCAGCTCCTGCCTATAAATTAGCAAAATTTGGAAATAATATCATAAAAAATACTCTTAATTTTAAACCTAAATACGGAATAATAAATTCCCTACAACTTATAGACCTCATTAAAGACATCACAGTACCTAATAATGCTACCCTAGTTTCATTTGATGTTGTTAGTTTGTTCTCAAATATACCAACAAACGAATTAAAAATAATTATTAATAATTACATGGAAAAAAAAAAAAAAAACATTAATTTAATTAAACGTAAAGAAATAACAAGAGTACTAAATACATGCATAGAACAAAATTTCTTTAAATTCAATAATAACTATTACATCCAATCTAGTGGGTTAGCTATGGGCAGCCCGATTTCGCCGGTGTTAGCTGAGTTCTTCATGGATTATATCGAAGAATCCATCGAAAAATTAAAATCGTTTAAAAAAGTTGCCTTCTATCGGAGATATGTAGATGACGTTCTAATCATCTGGACAGGCACAAACAGACAATTAGATATTTTTCTAAAAGAAATTAATAAAATTAACAAATCGATCCAGTTTACAATGGAAATGGGGGGAAATAAGATTAACTTTCTCGACATAGGTATTGAAATCATTAATAAAAAATTAGAATTTTCAATCTATAGAAAACCAACATATAGTGATAATATCATACACAATACATCTAGACACCATATTTCACATAAATTATCAGTATTCTATTCACTCATTCACAGACTTTTACATGTGCCTTTGAATTATATAAATTATAATAATGAATTAAATATAATAAAAACCATAGCAAAGAACAATGGATACAAAAGCGAAACTATTGATAACTTATTAAAGAAAAAGGACAAAAAACTTACATTAACAATTATTTCACAAGGCCTTAAAAATGAAAAAGATATCACTAAACAATGGGTTAAAATCCCTTATATTGGCGAAATATCAACAAAAATATCCAGATTAACTGATAATGATAAATGCAAAACAGCTTTTTATAATGTGAATTCTCTAGGGAGAATTTTAATCAATAATAAAGATAAGAGAGAAAAACTTGAAAACTCAGGCGTTTACCAAGTAAACTGCGCTGACTGCCCATCGTATTACGTTGGTCAAACAGGGAGATCATTCAAAACCCGAATTAAAGAACACTTTACTAACTGGGTGAATGACAAACGAGAATTGTCGAATGTAGCATCACATTTATTAGAAAATAAACACTCGTTTGATAAAGACAGAGATGTTAAAGTTCTTCATACTTGCAATAAAGGTCATAAACTAGATAGACTAGAATCTTTAGAAATTACTCGCTTAACTAAAAAAATAGACCCTAACTTTGTAATGAATAAACAATTAGAATCATTTGCTAAGTCTCCGCTTTTGTATCCATTGTAATTTTTATAATAATTTCGAAATTTAAAATATGTATTTAGTTTAAACCATTCCTAATCTAATGTAAACATGCATCCCTTCAAAAAGTAACTTTGTAATTAATAAGCTATTAGAATCATTTACTGAAACACCAGGTTTTTATCCGGTATATTTTTCATAATAATTTTGAAATTAAAATATGTATTTAGGTTTGACCATTCCCACTCCAATGTAAACATGCATCCCTTCAAAAAGCAATTAAAAAATCCCATTGATCATAGATATGTATAATAACGATTTGACAATAAAATTAGTCCATTAATAATTCAAATTACTTGTAAGGTTTTTCCCTAATCAATAGATATTGAAGTGAGCTACAAACCCAAAGTAATTAGCCCACTGGAATTACCAAAATACTTAGAAATTCGACAGTCTAAAACGACTCAGTAATAAAAATAATTCATTAAAATCCTTGTAGACTACCCCTCTCCCCCTCCCCCATATGTTATGTATATAAACCGTAGGCTAAGAATTATTTGTACCAGTCTGAAGATGGCTCTGACGAGCTGAAACCGGTTACGGTCAAATAAAATTAAGTGGAATAAAGTTTTTTATTTGTTTTATTATAATCTATTATAATGGAATTCCACCACGAATTAACAGTTTCAAAAATAGAAATATGAAAAACTGTTCGTTTAAAAAAGAATAATCTTATGAAATTTTTTTGTTTTTGTTTTACATTAACTCCCCACAGGAGGCCCTGAGGAAAATAATTTTACTCAGAGGATTTGTCATCTTAGAATATGCTGTGTGGAGAACGTTTTTGAAGAGAGAACGGAGTGAACATGGGTCTTGAAGAAACTCATGTTGTAGGAGGGAAAAAACACAGATACCGGCAAATCGTTCAACAACCGAGCTGTTGAGCTCAAGAACGAGTCGTAGAAGCGACCCGTTCTCATGTGACAAATGTCAACCGTGTACATATATTGGGAGCGCTTTTTTGCGTATTTTCCGGCTATGCACCGGTGCCGAGGAAATCAAAGACGCTTATTCCTCGGAGCATCTTCCATTTAAACACCGGTAGAACAAGAACAGCATTCCCACCCGACGCCTGTGCTCTAAAGATTGCAATACATTCGTTAAAATGGGAGAATCAATCAAACGGACCGCCCGTTTCTGCAGAGTCAAGAGTTTTTTTTTCAGGTATTTTGGAGCTCCAGACCAGAGTACCAACATGACATAATACCCAAAAATATATATCGCACCCTTATTGAAACGGCAGTATAGAAGTTCCGAAGGCCGCAAACACGATTTTCTCTGCTCGAGTTCCGGGAATTTGTTAACTTTGTGTTACGTACGAGTAATAAATGTGGTCTTGTATGACTAGACGTATTCACATATTTGTACTATATCATTGTTGTGTATTATTCATTGTTCCGTGTACGTTAAATTGTCAATTCTACATTAATAATACAAAATATATTAATAAACAACAAAATTAAATATATTGGTGTATATATAGATCAAAATTTTAAATGGAAAACACATATTTGTGAACTTGTCAAAAGTATTAGGAAATGTTTATATGTTAAATATTGTTAGACTAGAAAACCTAAAAAGAGTGTAATATGCAATTGTTCAATCTATTTTACAATACGGTATTATAGGATGGGGAGGAACATATGATGTTATTTAAAATCCTCCCAAAATAGTTCAAAGATTAATAATTAAGGTTATTCTGAAAATACCATCTACATTTTCTACTGAAAAAACCTTTTCAATATTCAAAGTTTCAACGATAGACAATATATTTATAAAAAAAATATTCAATATAACCAACTTTCAAAAAAATTCAGCTAAAAAATTACATTTCAATATATCAAAAACAATATTAAAATACTAAATATTTATTTTTATATCAGTATAAGATTTAAAGGTATTAATTAAATAAAAAAATATTTCGAATTAGATATTGCAATTTTATAGCTCATTTCAGGTCATACCAGAAATGACTTCGTGAACTGAAAAAAATGTTAACAGAAAAATTCAAGAGAGAAAAAAACTGTGCAATTTTCAGGAAGCTAGAGCTCACTCACAACCATTGAAGGAAAGGTCTCTAACCCTATCTATCTAATGTTTGTCTCCCTCTTGTTCAATGTTCCCAAGAAACTGGTATTAAAAATATTTCTACCAAGTCCGAGTATCGTGATATTTACTAATACATTTTTGAATCTTAAAAAATACATTTCATAAAAATAACATTAAAAATAGAGGTGCATGAACCTACCAAGATTTTTTTTCAATTAACTGTTTTGAAATAATTTTTATAATTAAGATCTGACCTTAAAACAATTTATAGCACAATTTTTTAATTATTCGAAGCGAATAAAACTTTCTCATAAATGGGTTTGACAGTTGAAAATTACTTAAGTAAGAAAGCGGTCTTACGCAACACGAAAAATAATTACCGCCCATTGAATACAATTAATAAAATGGGTTAATTACAAACAGCCTTAATCATTCAAAAATAATTAGTTCCAAACTTAACAACTTTTTTTTTCAACAGTAATAACATTTGAAAAAAGAATTTCTTATTTCTATTCCCAATTTGTAGAAATAAAATAACTCAAGTCGGGAAATGTAGGAGGGAATGTAATTGCCGAAAAAAGTTTTTTCCGACCCCCGTCTTACTTTTGACGGATGACTTGCCTTCACTGTTTTTGGAAAGCGGTTTTGTGTGGTAAAGAAAAATAGAATCACAAATGTCAATTCATGAGATCAAAAAGCGAGAATTTCACGTGCCATTAGATTTTTTATTGTATTTTTTAAACCTTTAACCTATGTTTAATGTTGATGTTCAGGTATATTTTGAGGTTTAAGTGTGTGTTACTTAGAAGTATTTACTTAAGGTGTTACATTACTCTTTTTGACTTCACTTTTAAATTTAACATATTTTGAACGCGTTTTTTGTGTTGTATTTCCTAGATATTTCGTAGATACTTGTATGACGAAGTTCTAATAGCATTTTGAAACTTTTTCAATTTGCTTTTTGTTTGTATGTGATATTTAAGCATTTTTACGGGGCGCGGTGTTTTGCATCTCTTTAGTTGGATATGGTTCTAACTTCGCCTTACCATATTCTGAGGTGTCAAAGTTGGAAAAGATGAATTCACATGAACTATTTAACAATTTCTGATTTTGAGGTTTGATCTTGTGATCTGAAAGTTTAACATATTTTCAAAGAAAATACGACCCTTTCTTGAGATGGCAAAAGGGAAATGTAGTTAAAACCTTATGCAATGAATTATTATGCCCAATCCGGTTGCATATGGTTGCACGTTTAGGAATGTTCTAAAACGGTAAGTGTACGCTCTGTTTAATTTTTTCCTTTAAAACTAAAACACTTTACACAATAATCAACCTCGAAATCAGAAATCGGTTAATGGGTTATACGAAATGGTTTTTGCAAACTTTTTTTATTTATTTCATCCAAAAAATATCATAAGTATACAGGGTGTTAAGGAACGTACTTGAGTTACTTTAACCAGTGATTCCTGATATTATTTGGAGCAAAAAATGAAAATACAATTTTGCTCTCCGGTGACCTTTTTTGATGATTTTTTTTTCTTCAAATCATAAAAAAAAACTTCCACATGTCATTACAGGTCACTCAGCCGAGTAACCGACCAACCCCTCACCCCGCCTCCAACTGTCCAATACCTATAATTTTTTTATGTTTATGTAGAAAAACAAAGAAAAAAACATAAAAAATGTCACCGGAGACCCAAATTTCATTTAAATTTTTTACTCCAAATAATTTCAGAAATCACTGGTTAAAGTAAGTCAAGTACGTCCCTTAACACTATAATATAATATCAATTACTACATAGTTGTGTATTAGTTACATTTTGAATATATTTTCTCTTTCCTTTTTATTTTCTTCCTTTTCTTTTACTCAGTAATAATAATAACATATTTGAATGACAATAACATTCAGTTACAAGGTTAACAACATACTTTAATAATTCATTAGTACGTTGATGTTTATAAGCTTTTAACAATAATATATTTTTTTAACACCTCATATCTCAGAACAATATAAAGTGAGGTAAGAAGAGTAGAGTAAGAGTCCAACAAAAGCAACGAACTATTCGGATTACGAAAGAGTATGGTATTCTATATTTTTTATTAATTAATTTATTGTACGACAGAACACTTAGTCGTTTACAACACAAGCTTGCGAAGATAGTTATAGGTAGTATAAAAAAGTTTCATGGTTACGAAGATTAATTTAATGACCGTAGCTATTGTTTAAGGAATTTCTTTTAATAGTTCCATTCCTCAAAGAATTTCTTTTAATAACACCACTCCTCATGTCATTGTAACATCTGTTCTACCATGTGGTATATTGAGTAAGTTGTGGCGACAACTGACAAATAATATTGTAAGGTGATGGGGAGAGGAATGATAGGATCTACGTACCGGGCTATTTACATCTGGTTATACTTAACATGCTTTATTGATAACCAGTTCTGAATAGCCAAGTACTCTCAATCTGCATTTTCACCATCTACTTCCCTTCACCACTCCCCTCAGCCATACAAAACATCCCATTTGGAGATGCCTCATTCCCACTAACTTCGGAAAGCTGTGAGTGTTTGGGACTCTTGTGAAATTCACCAAATAAAAAATAAAGAATTAAAAATAATATATGTTGGTATTTTTAGTAATAATAATTAAGTTGTAATTTCCAAAGTATGGTCATTTGTCCCTCTATAAAAATGAACTACTAACATAAGTCATATAAGTCATAAGGAAAATTCTTTTTCAATAACCTACCAGTAGAAATCAGAAGCATTAGGAACAAAGTTCAATTATGGAACTCCATCAAAAAGTATTTTAGAGAATGTCACACTAAAAATCAAACTTGTTTTTCTTCTTACTGAATACATCTATGTTTGTATATTTTAGTTAACGGGTCTGATTGCCATGTGTCTGTATTAACTGCACCTATATATTGAAATACATGACCATAGTAAATAGTAATTGTACATATATGAAATGTATTAACTGTATTAACTGCATTGTATTTATTTATTTGCAAAAACAGCATAAAACCAATACATTGCAAGAGCGGTAAGAAAAGATACATAATAAATACATTTACAGTTAAAGTAATACATTTCGTTAAAACATAAGTGCTATTTCACGCTTAAAATCGTTGTAGGAAATGTGGAATATATCCGTTAATTAACCTAGTGAGTCGTCCCAGGGGCATCACTATTGGTAAGTTAGTTCTGCACCTAGGAAGAATCAAAAGCCTGTGTTGGCGGCCTCGCGTGAAATTATCCGGGACATAGAACCCAATTTAGCCAGAATATCTGATACCGATACAAAACCATCTAGAAGCTTATAAGCCATCAGCAGTAATGCGACATCTCTTCTGGAACTAAGGCTGCAGATACCCAGCATTCCCGAGATAAATGCTGTTGGAAACAGCCATGGGTAAAAACCAAACTCTCTCATATAGAGGTATCGTAAAAATTTATTTTGTATTTTCTCGACCATTAGTACATACACGATGTCCTCTGGCCCCTATATCTAAGATCCACTCTCGAGAATGCTACGCACCAAGCTAAAGTAAAGCAGTATTATTAACTGTACACGTGACTGTATTTGTAAATATATGAACTGTAAACTCTTCTTCCATCCACAAGCTAATGCTTTTAATAAAGCAATTTTAAGATGAACAAATAAATAAATAAAAATAAATAAATAGAATAAATTTAATCGTCTTTCGCAAAATGTAGTTTATCAATTTCCAGACATTAAAGACATTTAATATAATCCTCCAGGATATTTTGAGAGTTGACCTTTAAATTTTCAACGAAATTGGTGTATGGAATATTTTGCCAACTGTCGATACATTTATTATTTATCGAGAGGCAGATCAAATAGAGTTTTGCTGTCAGACAACTTAAAAGACGAAATTCGGAGGAAAATTCAAAGATATCATTAATAGTTATTGATAAAAAAAACTAATGTCGAAGTTCAATAAAATAGGCGGCGTACTAAATAATAAAGTTGAGCCAACAAAACTTGCGCAAGTTGAAAAATAATAAAAATAAATATCGTACAATTTCATCATGTCTAAATCAGATTTCTAAAATTTCAAATATACGAAACGAAAAAAAAATTAATATTGAGTAAAAATAAAATATCAATACAACTTTTTCCAGTTTTATTTTGCAGAGTACCTGTATATTTTAGCTATGTTTATCATTCTATATTGACAAATAACTTTTATACTATTTGCACGATGTTCGTATAACGTTGTTTTAATTGTGAATTTATTTATTTAACGCCCAGAAGGCTTTTACATGTTTGGTAGTGCAATTAATTCATGACAGATAATTTTGAAACAAATAAATAAATAATGAAAATAAAATTAGATAAAAAATGCATACATGTCATAAAAATCTTCCTAAACTTCCTATTGAGCTAAAACATTTGCTTCTGATATCAAAGTATTATTTTCAGCACTTCGATTTCAATTCACTTTCAATTGTTTGAATTCTTCAAGCCATTTCTAAATGTATGTTCTAGGGAATGCAATCCCGATCTCACGGAATCTCGATCTCGTGAGATCTCGACACATCAATCCCGAAGCATAATATGACGAGATCCCGTTCGAGATCGACGGGATTGGGTGGCAGTAGTCAGCGACGCTCCTTGTCGATTTGGAAAACACATTCCAGCCAGTGAAATTGGCTATTGATGTACTTTGCCGAAGAGATACTGATTTAGTAAGTGCAGAACATACAATGCGTTTCATGATTCGAAAGCTAAAAGACCCAAAACTCCTCTCTCAGAAAAGTTGGACTCTTCGATGAACAATCGTATCTCCGAGCGTCGCATAAATGCAATTGCAGCGCTGTTATATTTGAAAAAATCCGAATAATTATCAAAAGGACTTAGAGCTATGGGGAAGGCAATGAAACTTTCCAATTTCCAAATATCTCGTACGGAAAGAAATTAAAAACATAATCAAATGATTATATCGTAAACAACAGACTCAACTTCTGGTACTGTGATTAATACCACAGAAGCAAACACAGAAAACGAAGATGATTTGCCTCTTTCTATGACTACGTCACTTCAAGAGGAATTAGAAGAAACTCTGAGAATATCTAAAAGTCCTTTTTCGCGTGTATCCACGTGTTTAGATAAATTAGAGTCAGTTATGAAAAAAGAAATGGATCTTTTTGTGTGTGGAGGAACAAGGGGGAGATTTTTGCAGTTTGCATATAATTGCTTAGTCACGCTGCCGCCAACCAGTGTTGAGTTGGAGAGGGCATTTTCAGCAGCTGGGTACATTGCAACGGACATTAGATGCCGTTTAGCAATAGCACCCTTAATACACTTTTTGTTTTAGGAAGTTACCTTCAAAATCACCCGCAATTATTTTCTAATCTTCTTAAGCTATATTTTTTCTTTTGATTATTTTAATTTAAAAAAAAACTGTTAATTATTTAGTAACTAATATTAAGGAATAAAGGTTTTTGTTTTCTTTCAAATAATATTTTCTTTTAATTAACGAGATCCCGATAATTCCGAGATCTCGCGAGATTGTAATTTCTAATCTCGCGAGATCTCGAGTCGAGATTGCATTCCCTAGTATGTTCCAGCATGAGCTTTGGAGATTTGAAATATTCACTTAATAAAACATCAGATACGGTTGGAACTCCGAGTTTGTCTCAAAAACTCCCTACAAATAAAACCTCTGGGTTCGTCAAAATACTTGTTCGTGATAAATGACAATGAGCTCTGATATCTTATTTAGCAGGCGGTAGGAACTATCTGGGCCCCGATCTTGAGGGTCCAACCGTATTTATTATGCTCTCAGTCCCAGCATCATTGACAGCTATCTGCCGTCTATTTTCAATTTGGGGAGGCGGGTATGGGTACCGCCGATAAATTTGATAAACAACACCTCTGCCATAGATCACCTCAAGTGGTTAGCTACGTTGTAGACATAGCAGGGGAGAGACTGCTTTAGGGAGACCTTTTGAACACTCCCACAAGATTCTCTCGGAACTTAAGCTTGTTGAACACTTCTGGAGACACTAACCCTTAGATTCCCACCCTCCCCTCATAATTTTTTCCTTCTCAGAACTTCATCTCCTTCCTTTCCACAAAATACCCTTCACACAGCACCCCCAAAGATAATATAGGCCCTGAGATGAATTATTTTCTTGAGGGCCTCCTGTGTGGAGCTAATGTTAAAAATTAAAATCTACGGGTAATCTAACAAACTACTATCTAGAATATCAGAGATACCTAATTCTTTTTCAGGTGAAAATGTAATAAGCAGTAATTGTTGAATGAAACACTAGTATATATTGAATTATTTGGCGGGTGGGAGATGAGCCGACGTAGCTCAATTGATAGAGCAGTTGACCGGATATCAGAAGGACGCGGGTTCAAGTCCCGTCGGCGGCATTTATCTTTTCTCGGGAGATTTTTTCAATGTTGATGAGTGTTTCAGGCTAATAATTATTGCTTATAATAATTGTTACCCTTTGTGCTATGCATAAAAATCTTGTCTTAAACATTAGTTTACCAATTAAAAATAATAATTAATACCTAATTCTTTATTTTGATCCTTCATTTGGTCGGGTTTACAGATTTCGAAGAGCAGTACCAGATTTAAAAAAAAATATATATTTTCTTAATTTAATTAATTAATAATCTTCCCAATAATATTGTCTGCAAGCTACAATACTCTGATTTTCCAGTTCGAACATAATATTTATTACCAGCATACTATGTTTGTAGAGAGATACTAAAGACTAGAGACTATAACTATACTATAGACCAGTATTTATTAACCCTATTGAAAGAATCGCCCCCTTTACTACAGTAAAATTATCCAGCGCCCCCCCCTTCCTTCTACAAATAAAAAATAATGAGAAATATAAATAAAACACATTATATTGACATTGAGTACTAAACCTCAGTTAATTTTTTTGTTGAATGAGCTTATTTTCTATACTGACACAATGCCCACTCGAACTTTTGCAGCGCCCCTTCAATGCTACAAATTTAAAAACGCCCCCCAGACCTCTAAAACGCCCACAGGGGAGCGCTGGCGCCCCCGTTAAGAATCACTGCTATAGACTATACTAGACTAGACTAAACTATACTAGAGACTTCAGTTAATACCTACCATCTACCAGTTATCATTTATTAGGGTCTACTTTCCAGGACATTCCTCCCGCGATTCGCTAGAATCCTGCTGTTCGGGCATACTTGTACCTACACCCAAGTACCTATTCCTCCTGTCCGTCGTACCTACTTATCCTTACCTATCCATCTTTCCATTGTCACCGGTTCAGGATTGATTTCTAACCGCGAACTCAGTGCAATTTCAACAACGGCGCGGTAGGGCAGACAAGTACTTTGTCTCGTCGCCTGCAATCGAAACCCGGATCCGCGCAAGTTAACTATTTCAACCGTGGAGTTATTTTCATTGGTGCATGAGTGTGGGAATCCAGGACATCGCCAGCAAGGTAGGATCATCTTGTATTCGGTTGACATCCTTTTGTTCCTGTCCATCCTTTTCGTTCCCATCGGGGAAAATTGGTAGAGATTATAGACTCCGCGGAAGAGATAGCATCTTCCAATAGCTATCGAAACACGTGCCATCTACTATTACCTGTGAAATATGGGAATCTGATATTGTCATCCAACTTTTACTGGTAATCTTCCTTCCTCCTTCTTCTTCTGATCTACTCCGGTGTGACTCGATTCACCGAAAACGTTGATATAGAAAGTAAAAGATTGGAACTTCAGTCAAAGACCTTTCAATTTACACATTGTCTTTCGGAAAATGGGGCATTTTGAGTATTTTGCACGATGATTTTGTTCGTGTAGTTTCAATGGTGGTACAATTTTGTGATGGCAGACATTGTAGCGATCCGAAGGTCGCGGGTTTGAATCCTGGCGGGCACAAATACGTTTTATGTGAAAAAATTGTATTATTTCAATATTAATTAACTTAAAATGATATAAAATAGCGGCACGTTCCAGAGAGGAATATACTCTCAGAATGGGCTTGGTTTAATACCACCAATCAGAATTGAAAAGTAGCTAAAAATGGCTTAAGCCGTGTTTGGTGACCATATTTGAATAGCCAGGTACGTCCCTACCATCCACTTTTTCGTCCTACCTCTCCCCATTTCCTTAAGCCTCACAGCAAACACCAATTGGGGATGCCATAGTCTCACTGGCTCCAGACGGGAGCAGTTGAGATGCTATAGTATCAATGGCTCCAGACGGGAACGGATGGGATTCTTTGGCGGCATTTAAAAAAAAGAACAAACTTTGAAGATCATTGGTATTTATGATATTTAACTAAGTATAAATAAATATCAAATAAGTAGGTACATCTAGTCTGCTCTTTTCCAACGAGTCGTACATCTATCAATCTATTTCGTAGATAATTCTGTCAGGAAGGATCTCAGCGGGACTTTTCTTCCTTTTTCCTACTCAGCATGATAGGAAAAAATAAAGTTTTTTTGAAAACATCATGTGAGAAAAACTCGATAAATCGTATTTTTACGATGATTCCATTTTCTGTCAAAAATACGGCCATAAACAACGTTTGTCGAATATACATAGAACGTCCAGTGGATTAGTCGTTGATCGATTAGACATTAGACGTTCACAAAAAAGGGAAAATTATTGTCTTCATCTGATTTTGAAAAACTCAACGGAAAGCCCGAGCGACGTTGGGGACTTGAGCATAAATTTTATAAGATTAACCATCTCAACTCGCTCGGCACAGTACCTACTTATCACTGAAGACCCCATACCTACCGGAAAATCGTTCCTTCGCAAAGACATCTTACGGGTAAATTATTTCGTTTTCTCTCCGATTTAAAAAAAAAGTTATTGACTTGAATTTAGCTTTATTAAATTATACATTGGAGGGGACCCCACCATTTTCCCAAAGGCGTTAGAAGGAAACATATGGTTTCCTCCTTCACCGCACACGTCAAGACTCTATTTTATTGAACGTAGCTACATTTATTTGAACGACTCTAGACCCTCCAATGTCCATGCATACGGGGTTAGAAAGCAGTATGCTAGTACTTACATTAACGCAATACAAAAGTATAATAAATGTGGCAGCCCGTGGAATAATTCTTCTGAAATCTATAGAGAAAAATATATACAGAAAAGTTTTAGTAAATAAAAAGAAAAATAAAAGCTGCGCCCGGTTGAGGAAGCCTAGAATAAGAAAAATAACAAAAAATAACAGTAATTATATAATGCAAGTGTTTACAAGTATACAGTATTAAATTACACGGTATCGTACACTTTTGTGTAGTATAGCAAGGTACTGGCAAGCATTATTTTTTAACACATTTTTGTATACTGGCAATGTGAAGGCTGGCCACACCGGATACAAGCGAACACTAGTTCCGATTTCTACTGCTAAGCATTCCTGTTGGCATCCTCCTGGCCTGTCAGCTGATTTGCATTTTACTCTCGCCCATTCTGAGATATAATTTAGTGTCACGTCATTGTGTTCAATAATTATTTTTAAATAAAATGAATCTGTTGAATTAATCCATTTCATCATTTACTAAACTCCCGTGACACACTTACGGAAGTAGCAAGAATAACGTATTGGTTTAAATGCCAAAAGGTCAGTCTCTCTATTTATCCCAAAAATAGAGTTTATTTCCATCCCCCTGAGAAGCTTTGACGAAGCCTAATTATTAATTGAGCCAAATCCATTCCCCTTTGACTTCTTATTCCTCGCGCGTCATAGAATCAAGTATACAATTTCAAACCAAAGACATAATAAATATCAAAAATACTAATTTCGGTCGTGCGTCTGTTGGCGTAATTCTGGTTCAATGAGCTCGAATTTGCTTAGAATTTAAGTGTAAATTTCAAAATTGGAAGTAATTATTACATATCAATAAAATGTTAACAAAAAATTTTATCTCCACAAATCAGTTACAATGTCATTTTCCAAATTTGTAACTGATTTGTCGAAAACTAAAAACTATCCCCGATTATTTACGGGTCTGCTCTAGTAAAAATATTAATTTCGTTGATGACTCTGTCTGTAACTCCGATTTAACGAGCTCTAGAACTTTTGCATTGATTTGGAATGTCATTTTCAAAATTGGTTGTGTTTGTTTGGAGAATTCAGACAAGCGATAAAGTACCTACCTAAAATTATTTTAATTGCCAATTTCTTAATTGGAACTGATTTTTGAGAATTCAGAATATCCCCATTGATGTATTATAGATGAAACATAAAGCAAAAAAATTGATTCCACTTTTTTACTTCCAATTAGTCCAATTTGACCTCCAACGTTCCCGACGCTCCAACGTCGACCACTGTTACTCGCGTGATAATCATGGATCTCGTTCCGATGAGATATTAGCATGCAACAGTGCGTCTATGACGTTTCCGTGATTTTCACGGATTTGCGCTAGTTTTGTTTAATTTTTGGCGGAGCTTTTATCACGTTAAGGTAACTGCTACTTTAAGGTTCGGTGTCTGAACACAAGCGCAGTATTTAGCTCGTTAACGCGATATGTAAAACCACATTCAAGAAAAATGTCAAAATGTGTCGTATGCGGCCGATTTAACACGCATTACTCTTTCGCAAAAAATACAGAATCGCCCTTCTGATGTGGTTATTTATTTACATAAGCGGTGATCGGCAGATTTCATTTTAGGGAAATTTGCAACTTTAACTCTGAAGTTTTAGGGTATTTTGCAAATAACTCTAATTTTTAAGATGCAATATTTATTTATTTATAAACAGAAACAAACAGTACAGGTATTCAGTATTGGTGAAAACTATTTACAATAAATAAGTATATTTCATGGTGGGTACCTATTATGTGTTTCATTTTAGTGTCTTATTTATGGGATGCATATTAAGTAATTACCGGGCTATGTCTTTAGTGCAAAGGTGTGTGTGTGTGTGTGTGTGTGTGTGTGTGAGTATGTGTGTATGTATGTATGTATGCGCCAGTGGCGGTTTTCTCTAAAGTGCGTTTGTGCAGCGAACCCCCATTAAAAAGGTGAGAAAAAAATTGTTATACAATAATATAAACAAATTAAAGATAGCGCGCCTTTAAAGCGCCTTTAAAATTCCGCCTTCAAAAAAATAAACTTTTGCAAGAAATAAATAATCATGCTTATAGCTGACAAAAAAATCAACAGACCTGCTTGTACCCAATACTATTGTTGTCAAATTTATTTTTAGAAGTTTGTTATTTTCCATTTTTTCCTCAATTTTCCAGTTTTACAACATTTTTCTTTCAAATCGTCATAGATCACACCTCTAGAACTTTTTTGAACAGTGATTTGGATCCAGAAGTTTCTGTTGCGATGTTACCTCGATATTCTAGATTCCTTAGTTCAGTCTCCCGGGTGCCCCTAAGCAAGGCACAAGAAGCCTTAATTAGTTCGACCTCTCGAATAAATTCCTCCCTGGCACGCGCTAAAGATCACTTGAAGGATAATATATTAGAGGTAGAAACCTAATCATGCAAAGTAGACTTGAACGTAAATTAAGAAGAAAAAATCATGAAATTTTTCAAGTAATTTATCGCGACTGACAGAAAATCTTTCAATATGTCAAACTTGCCAAGGAGACTCCGTCGTCATTAAATTTTCAAATATTAACTTCGTACTTCTACGTCATTTCTATCATGAGCTATGGAACTTTAAAATACCTATTAAAAATAATAAACTTACATGATATCCGGGGGTAAAGTGCACAAACTTCGGAACACGACAGTAGAAGTAAAAAGATTAAAAAAAGAATTCTATGAAAGATGATATGTACATTTTTTTCTAAACCAGCAATTTAACTTTTTTACCCGATGACTAATTGATAAAAGCTTAATTTATGTACCAAATTTTAGTTAAATGTGCAAATTTCAGAATTATATCGAAGATTAGAGTCGAGTCCGAGAAGAAATGAGATATTGAATGGAGGGGAGGCAATAGGCCACTTGCATGGATTTCACGACTTGGAAAAAATCGTGTGGATAGATTTTTTTACTAAGATTACGAAAATGTTGGTAAAATTTTTTACAAATGTATTTTTTTTATTTTTAAATTAATAAATCCATTATTTGAGCTCGTGACGTCACTACATGAAAATGTCCCGTCTCCGATTGTGTTCCCTTAATTTTGAAAAATTCCACACTGATTAACTATTTCTTATACGGCAACACTTTGATTTCCAGCGAATTTTTAAATTGCTCACCAGATTTATTGTTTGTTCTATGCGAATTTATCCTTTGGTTTGATTTTTTGATAAAGATGGCGGTGTTTTTACAGATGTTGCGAAGAGAACCCCGTACAATTTATTGCTATTCGTGTGAAAAGCGTTCTTTTTTTAAAATGATTTTCGGCTATGTAATTATCGTTTTTTTGCACTCATAAAATTATGTCCCGTCTTTCCGGTTTATAAAAAATGGTCTGATTTTTCGGATTTAAATTTTAAAAAAATCGCCAGGGCTTCAAAAATACGATTTAAAAAAAAAAATACAAAATGTCTTAGAATATTTGCCTTAACCGGAATTTTTTTTTAAATGTGATGCAAGTGGCCTATTGTAGATAACTCTTGATAGAATAGAGGATATTTATTTTGAGAGGGACAACCAAAAAAATTGCGATCTAAAGCTCCCACTTCTAGACCACAGAATGTACAATCTATGGAGTAAAGGACGCGAATTAAAACGTTGGTATTTTGACTACCTTGAAATGTTGGAATTTTGAAAAAAGTTACTTATCACTTTTATTTGTATTAACATGTAGAATCACCTCCCGAAGTTTGTGCACTTAACCCCCGGACACCCTGCATAAGACCAAGATTATTTTTAACTATGAAAGGAGTGTTTAAATATCCAAGGATAACAGAAGAAACTTTATAACACATTGTCATATTTTTCCTTCTTTTTTTGGGAAAATTCACAAAAGCGAACTACTGTATAAAATCTTAAAATTAACTATACGTATATTTAATAATATAAAATAAACAATGAAAAACCAACCAAAATATTTTAATAATTTCCATGGGTAAACGGATTGTTAGCATAGCCTCGACCTTTGCCCAAAACATATTTATTTTAGAGTGCTCGAAAAGAAAAAAAAATCAGGTGGTAAAATTTTCTAGACACTTTCTTTACGAAGAAATAAAATCACGAACTTCAAGAATTTTTTTTTTTTATTAATAAATTATTTATGATCCACATTTGCGATAACATAGTAGATCACTGAAGGGGTTGGATTTAAAAATTTTAGGCCCTTATGTACGTTGAAAAAAGGTGTTCAATTTTTGTTTTCTAATTTTATTACATTGGTAGACAAGATAAAAAAACAATTTTAGTTAGCCAATATATACCTACATACCTATTGTTTATTAAATTGATTCAATAAATTTACATTTAAAAACATTATTTGATAATCTACGCTTCACTGTGCGCCTTATCCGCGTTGAAGCCCCCATACACCTATGTCATGTTTATTACTGGAAATGAAGCAAAAAAATGAATTGATATTGATAGAAAATTTACCTTCTTAGGACTGGCAATACATATACAAACTGATATTTTGTATTGAAAAGCATCATTAAAAGTATTTCAAAGTTATATTTTACGCCTTTGGCATACTTATTAATAGTTTCTATACTGGTATCAATATAAAATGTTCTCTAAAAAGATCTCCAGCAGAATTCAAAAGAACTGTCGAGAGATTTCTAAAGATAATAATTTTCGCAACAATGGAATTTTTTTCACTCTTCTTTGTAAAATAATTTAAATTGATCCTTAAAGATCGGTAACTGTAGATATGTATATAGGGAAGTACCTAGTAATATTTTGTGAACTCCTCACTAGGTGAACCTGTGCTTAGGTGTTCCCATGTTTGGGAATAAATGCTATTTTGTCAACATCAGTAGAAATACCGTATCCTTCTTGATATTGTCAAAAAATAAAGAATTCTGTAATATTTTTAAATAAGTTTAAAGCGGTTGTGTCAGCAGTTCTTATTTCAATAATTTGCTGTTCTTAGATTGCCCAGTCTACTATTAGTGAAGTCATCATCCCCTGTTTCCTCCAGCGAATGCCGCAATTAGATTAGTTGACTTCCCTTCGGATTCCCTTCTCTTCCCCCCCCCCCCCTCCCGGGCTGACCAATCGTCGCCGAGACGATTTGCGGATGCTGACGTAAACAGGGGGTAGTCTTAGATATCATAATGGAGCAATGGATGAAGAACTGAGATGAAATTTCCCAGAAAAACTATTATTACCATAGATACTTATTAGATTGCAATGTTTAGATCAGAGATCAGGTGGGAATGCTGCCCTTGTTCTACCGGTATTTCAATGGAAGATGCCCCGAGGAATTTGAGTCATTGATCCCTTTGGCGTCGGTGTTTAGTCGGAAAACACGACAACCAACTGCTCCCAACCGCCTGGAGCCAGCGAGACTATGGCATCCCCAATTGGTGTATGTTGTGAGACTGATGTAGCGAGGAGGGAAAGGAGATAGGGGAGAGGAAGGTGGGGAAGTACATGTCTACTAAGATCTAGTCAACAAACACGGCTAAGGCCATTTTATGCAACGGTTCAATTTAGAATGGTGGTCTTACACCAGAGCAATTCTGAGAGTATCTCACTCAAGAATCTTAGATTATATAATATAAGGCATATATAAACCTATTTGTTCACATTTGCCACACGAGGACGGGCCGTTTCTCCTCATTCTCGATTTCAACAATTACGGTGTGGAACGATTTGTCGGCCTCTATGCTTCCTCCCTACCGCAAAATGGGTCTCTTTAAGATCCACGTTCATTCCTTCCTCTCATATGTGATAACCCCCCCCCCTACGAAGTAAAACCTACCTTTTGATTCCAAATGCTTCTACAGTGCTACAGCTACAGGCGCAACCCCGCCCGGCCTTTAAAACTCGTAGCTCGCCCGTTCTCGCGTCTCTCCCCTGCATTTCTTTTGCAGCGCCTTCTCAACCCCATCACGTAATACTTTTATGCAAACGTGACGAGATGCTCTCGATTAATCAATTGTAATTAACCCCACAACGTTGTGTACTTTTTGTTTGAGTGGTTTGGTATAGTTAATCCAATTTAATTAATAATTTATTTGTGGTAAACCCTTGTTCTTTTAGATATGGCGTGTTACAATTTGCAAGGCTTCGAATAGCAATGACTGAGTCTGACTAGCTTGAAAATTAACTAATTATCTATCTATATTCGTTCAGCTTCCTCCCCTAGCACCTGTTATACACCTACGCTCATCGACGACTATTTTTATTGAAGAAATCTGCATTTTCCCTCCTAGCATCTAATATATAAATTTACATTCAAACGGCGAATTGAGAAGATCCTACCTTTCGATGCGATGTCACGTACTCTCTGCAGCTCTATAAAATGCTATCATGAAAATAATTTGACATTTATGTACATTCTAACAAAAGATTTACACTCAAAGCAGTACGGAGTGCAATAATTCTACACTTATGTTCTAGATGCAGTTTGTTAGTTAGCTAGCTTGTTTTATTTTGTTAATTTGATTCTACGGGTAGGTATTTTGGATTAACATGAGACAGAACATGTGCTGTTTAAATAATTGGACTCCTCCATAGCCCAACTGATAAGGTGATGGTCATAGACCGCCGAATCAGCTTCCAATTCCAACGCCTCCGGAGAATGTTAAGGTCGCAAGCGACGAATGAAAATCGACATGTTTTGCCTTCTGTCGGGAAAGGGTTTGATGTGTGTTTCTGGATCATAGAGTGGTAATGGGAATATTATCGACCAATACGCCGTCAAATTATAAATATGTTGATGATGATGGTGAGAGGTCATCTCATACCGTTTGATATGAGGGTCTGCTCCGATTAATGGTGTGATAGCCGATGTCAGGAACTGTTCAGGAAATGTGTGGGTGGCACGAGGTTTTGGAACGTGACGTCCTACTCTGGATTGATGATGATGTTGAAGTTCTTCAGCATGCCGATGACTTGAGTTCCATTAACTCCTAAAGCATCGGCATAAACATTAAACCGAAGTTGATTAGACAATCGGCAATGTCAGGAGATCGGTAAGGCCGCTCTCTCCTCTGATCTGGCGATGTATGAATTTAATTAAGGAAGATTTTGATGTCACCGATCCTCGCCTTGGCAGTCACTCATGTCCTCAATAGTCCCGTTCTCCGTCCAGCACGCCGCCTCGAACCAGTAGAAATAATGATTACGTTTTTCCTAGACACGCTACAAAACATGCGCCAGCCTGCAATCGCGATGGTCATCGGTATTTGATTTGAATGAAAAATACGTCCTCTCGCATAACATACACAAGCGTAACTTGGGACCTTCCCCTATATGTGTTACGGGCATATGCTCTACGATAGGCGTACCTCAAGCTCAAACTCAAATATCAGCTCAAAGAAGGAAGGTCAAGCTCGGCGTCCAGGGTGCTGGGTCCAAGAATGAAAGGCACCAGGTCGTGAATCTGGCTTCCCTCCCTTCTATTTCCCCGGCTGTCCTTTCGTCCAGAGTACATTCCCACCCTGATGCTGGATGATCCCTATTCCTATTGTGATGGAGTTAAAAGAACTTTTGCTACTTATGTAGGTGGATATAACGCATTACGCTTAAAATATGAATACCTACTGACGGCTTCATTCAACCGACAATGTGAAAGTTTTTGGCTAAATCGAATATCGAAGGAAATATACCTACCTAAGCGTAAACCAAAAGTAGTTAAGAAAACTTATCCGGATTCCAACAAAGAACCGCCGATCGGTTGCCAAACAATTCCATATGTCATGTTCCCTTCGTTCCGCCGACAAGGCAGACCCCACACGAGCATAACCTAAAAGGTAGTGAAGCCCACGCAAATTTCGTCACTTCGTTTCCCCCATGACGAAGGTAGTCCGGCCAGATCGTAATCTTCGTCCTGCATCAAACTGGCCTCCCGCGACGACAACTTTTATCCGCTGGTACCTCGGAGCGGCGGTAGAGGGAGGGCGAAATGGGTGCACGTCCTTTGTTCTCCTGAAGTCCCCCAATGCCTTAGTGACGTACATACGTCGACATCATGAAATGGCTCCGGCCACGCTTCCAATCCAGTCTAGAGCGGGTACGAGATCCACGTTACCGAGAAGTGATCACAAGGGATTCCAATTTGCTCGGACCAGACACGACCATCGCTTACTTCGCCTCCACATTAGAAAAATAGTGTAAGCCCACCTGCATTTCGATCACATCGCCCCCGATAAAGTCGCGTGAGATACTTCCTCATGGTGAAATAGGAAAGCCGGACCCGTTAATCCATTCGACAACCGCCGTCCATTCTCGAGTCGTAACCCGCTCAATTAAGTTTGAAGAAAAAGAGTTTGTTAATTAAGTAGGTGGATATAGCGCATTACGCTTAAATGTGAATACCTACCGACGGCTGCATTCAACCGACAATATGAAAGTTTTTTGCTAAGTCGAAAGAAATATACCTAAACGTGAACCAAAGGTGATTATATGATTAAATATCGAACCAAGTTTATGCAAAGTCCTATGTAATAGACTTGTTGTGATACCTAAAATTCGGAATAAGGTGTGGGAAATTTTTGGAATGGGAATTCAATTATGTCAGATTTTGTTAGTAATCAAAAATGCCCATGCTACGCACCCTTCATAAACCGTTATATTACCCAATGCCTTTTCAAAAAAAAACCTTCCTGAATAATAGTCCCCTAGCTACGTTTAAAGATATTATTACGAAACTCGTAAATAATAATTATCACCTCAAAGGCGCATTACACATTAATTTATACCTATATTCTATACCTCTGTATTTTGTTACCCGTTATGTATTGGAGAATACCCAATAACCTAGTTTTCTCGACCACCAACAAAGCACTTTTAAAGGATTTTATTGTTGTTTTGTGGTTTCAAAATCCCGTCTTTTAAATGAAGTCTCTCGTCTAAGATTTATTGCCCGAAAGTGTCTTTTGTGCTTCAAATAGTATTTTAGTTCATTGAACCCCAAATTATTATCTTACAACGATATTGTCTCAAGAATCGTCGCCGGTCAACATCAGGCAGCTCCGGATCGACTTACGGAGGGAACGCTCCTTTTTTTACGATTACCGATAATTACCCGATAGCTTTTTAAATGTTACCGTTATAATTTTCCGATTAAATCATCCGACTTAGATGACATGTTTCCTTATTAAAGGCCCCATTAAGGTAGCTATAATAATAATACTAATATTTGAACGAACCACATAGCACCGCTTTTATGGAAAATCACCTCAAGGGCGCTATAAAACTATAATTCATGTTTAGATCTAGAAAACTACAAGCTAGACGAACAATTATAAACAATTAAAATACTCGGGGAGTAATGATGATTCTATTGTTTTAACCCTGCTTTGTACGAAATCCAAACATTAATGTTGTTAATAATTAATTCAATTTTTCAAACTTACCAAAATCGCCATGTTGCACAAAATAATTTCACAAATCAATTCACTACTCTAATATTTAACTCAAACAAGCATTTCTAAACCACAACCCGTCATGCAGTTATTTATTCCAAGATGCAGCCGTCAAACACAATTCTCGCGTCGATTCGTTGTAAAATTTTTCCTGACCCTGATAAACGCCCCGAAAGCCCGTCCCGTATCGATAATTGACCGCCTCAATTTACAAATTATATTATTTAACTTCATGAACTCGCAAGCCGCAATCTCTGACTTCCTTATTCGCGTGGACTCTTTTTGTTTAATAAAGACGAACTATTCTTTGTTTAATTAAAATGAAATATCCCCGATTTAGAAGCACCGAGCTGGTCTCCTCGCGACTCTCAGAACTTGACGATCTTAATTCTCAACAGGATCTCCCCCTGACTATCCTCTAACACTTCCCTGCCCCGACTATCTGAATTATTCCCGGTTTACGCGCACCAAATTATTACTCTGCCGTTTATCAAAACTCGATGATTTTTATCCCGTCCGCGCGCCTCCAGGTTCCTTCCCTCACTGTCCTGTTCCAACTCTCTGCCCCCTGACTCCCATCCATCTCCTTGTGTGGTTTCAATAATATATTCGCCTCTTCTTCAAATCTTAAAAGATAAACACATCTCCCAATATGCATATTTCAATCGTTTTAATAGTGTTCTGTCACATTACATCCCAAATTCCAAGAAATCAGTGCAACTTTCATGTTTGCTATTTTTTTGTGTGTAACCTTTAGATAACAGAATACAAACTAATTTTGTCTGCGCCGAAGTCATAAATTATCCCAATAGCGCTTAAAAGAAGAGCTCAGTGGCGTACTTCAATCTAATACTCTTTCTCATTACTTGCGTCGACTTTATTGGTTATATAATAACATTATATAAGCATTGTCTGTACACGTTTTCGTTCTTTCTGCGTGCGTCACTATTTAACGAATTCTGCAATCTTATTTTGACAAATATGTTAAATATTTTAACCCCTAATCGGCGCGTCGCTCTAGTATATTTCAATGCACCAACGATCAATCTTTATTGCCTAATTTTTCAACTCCCCACTGCCATAGAAAATTCACCAGATAATTGTTTCGTAAATCCAATCTGCTCGCGTTAAAGTCAGTCACCACTCGGGCAAATATCCATCGGCCGCCCCTGACTTGATAATGAACCTGAAAAAATCCCTCTAAATGTTATTCTGGGTCCCTTCTTAGTTTTGTGAAGAATGGCCTTTGCCGGGGCTCGCAGGCACTCGAGCTACGCAAACACATGTGGTTATTTAGTGGTAAGGACCCATAAATCACCCCCATGAATTGAAACGGAGAATCGTATGCTGAAACCATTCCATGTTACAAAAAATTAAATATAATTCTAAATTGATCTCTCAATTTTAAAAGAATTATTTCGTAGGCCCAAAGGCGAGATCATCACACATATAAAATACTATCCACACAGCACCCCCAAAGATAAAATATGCCCTGAGGGATATTATTTTCCTTTGGAATTTAGGATTAAAAAGTTATCGTTTTCCAAAATCATTGTTTTTTTTTGAAAATCTTATGCCGCGTACAGATTTTATCAACTAAACATGCAATGCAACAAATGTTGCAACAAATTTCCAAGGTTTGGCTTTGCTATGCGCATGAAGTGGGCATCGAATGGGCATGAGCACTATGGTAATTTTTTGCAACCTTTATTGCATTGCATGGTGTGTTGACAAAATCTGTACAAAGCTTTACGGGAGCCCCCGACCGCCCTTTAAACAACATGACTTTGGCATTCTTAATATTGGCTGTCTCACTCCAATGTTGTGAGGTTGAAGGGAGAGAAAAGGCGTAGACGCCACTACTCCCAACTTCTGGAGTCAGTGGGACTATGTCATCTCCAATCGGGGTAAAGGAAAGCTGGGAAGTACCTGGCTATTCAGATCTGATCGCCGAATTCAACTAAAGCCATTTCAAGCCAAGTCACGATTCTGATTGGTGGTATTTGACCGGTGCGATACTGATAATACGTATCTACATAGTTTACCTCTCTGATGACCTTAAATCGCAAAGCTTCAAAAATATCGCAAATTATTTAACTCCAATATTATTACGTCTTTGCTGGACCCAACAGCAATCAATTATTTAGTTATTTATTATTTAATCTTGTTTGGGGGACATAAATACATTATCATTCCTCTGTTGGCGGTCTAATCTCTTGTTCGTCTACAGATTACAAATTCAGGACAAGTTCTGCCAACGAAAGGTTGAAAAGATATCTACCGTTATTGATTATACTTTAAACTTGGGAGGCGGGTATGGGTACCGCCGCCCTGGGAACCATTTTTTAGTTAACAAACCAACACTTATGCGATATGTTACCAAAGTGATGCGCTACGTTTAGAAGGGATGTCAGGATTCATGGGGTGAGGTTTGTCTAGGCCGTGGCGACGTATGCTTTTGTCGACCCACCACTTGGCGGGTCGGATAGGTATAGACTGATTGAGAGAGACATTTTGACCTCTTCAGCCGGACTCTCTTAGAACATCGCCTTGCACCGCAGTGGGAGGTATGGGTTCATACGTTCATCACTCCTGAACATATTGACCCTCCAGATTCCTACGCAAGGGTGGATAAAAATCCGTGTTCAGGGTTGACGGACGTATGAATCCATTCCTCCCACTGTGGTGAAAAGCGATGGGTCAAGAAAATCCAGCTGGAGAGGCCAAAAGGACTCCACCAAACAGTCTCTTCCGATCCGGCCCGCCAAGCACTAGATGGGCATACACATCCTCCGCCAAGACCTAGACAGACCTCACCCCATGAATCCGGGCACCAAACGAAGCGAATCACTTGGGGATGCCTACAGCAGGGGTGTTGGCTATCCAATAAACGGTTATAGGGGAGTCGGTACCCATTCCCGCCTCCCAAATTGTGTTAATATTGTTTTTTTCTATAGTTGCATGTGTTACCGCAAGCAACGGTTTGTGTTATATTGTCATATTTTTCGATGTGAAATGCGTAATGCTAAAGCTATCGATGGTATGACTATTCAACCGAGCATGATATAATGTCTAATCGATAGGTCGGGGAAGATCACAAGTATAAAATAGGTCAATATTTATGAGACGAGACTTGACCCGGTCAGAACTATTTTCAAATTATTTATCGGATAAAAGTTATCATGAGTTGTAGAAACAATTTTATAAGTTTTATTCAGATATTCTTTTGGGCTATTGAAACATTTAAAAAACTTTTTTCTCTTGCCACACTCTTATAAAAGCTAGAGCAATAGACATATAAGGTAGAAACTTTGTCATGACTCATGGATACCAGCCTTACATGGGTGGCAAACTTGTCAAACGTGTGGTCGCAAAATCGTCAAAACGTATTTTTCACTCTTCTAAGCAAGGTAAGGCTCTCGACTATGAATCAGAAGGTCGGGGGTTCAAATTCTGGTGTGCGCCAGTAAATTCTGTAGAATTAATTTGTGTTGTTTCTTAAAATAACAACATTAAAAACAAATGTAAATCGTAAATTTGCGGCACGTGGAATGGAAATTACTCTCTAGTGAAATACCACTATTCATGCAGAATTGAAATGTTGCTTGAAATAGCTTTAGCCATGTTTAGTGATCAGATCTGAAGAGCCAGACACTTCCACAACTTCCTCTCTTCTATTTACCTTCCCTTCCTCGCTACCTTCAATCTCACAACATACCCCGATTGGGGATGCCATCATTAAAATTGCTGCAGACGGTTGGGAGCCGTTGGGACTCTTGTGCGGAATTCACGTAAAAAAATTAACAGATTTCGTGAGAAGAGCACTGAAAATAAAACGAATCCGGGAAGAAGGTAGTGGGAGGGGAAGGATATTGGAATGAGGAAAGTGGAGAAGTACCTGGCTGTTCAGATCTGGTCACCAAACACTGCTAAAGCCATGTCAAGCAAAGTTTTATTTCTGAATGGTGGTCGCTAAAATGTGTCGCACATATACCATACACAAATTAATCAAAGAAAATTTACTTGTATGCCCCCGGATTTGAACCTGCATTCTACGGATTGCTAATAGAGAGCCCTACCCCTCGACCGCGGAGGTCATCTAGTTGAGTACTGAATATGAAACAAACAAACGATGCTTTACAGTGCTTTCAACGTAGGTAGTTACCTATAAGTGAAGAATAATTGAAAAAATATATGCTATTCAATGACGTTATATATAATATATATACGCGTGGTAGAAATTTCGAAGTAGTAAGCCAAAGACAAGGCAATTGTATCATCTTAGTAAATTATCCTACCAGTTGGTAAATTCAATTAAAAAAGAGCCAAAATGCCCGCGTGCGTGATGAGAAAATGTTTCCATTACACCGCAAATTCTAGCAAAATCCAAGGAATAACATTTCATTCGTAGGTTATCCTAAGATTTTTAGCGTCAAAATTAGAGAAAGTGAGATAGCGAACGTAGTATAAGTATAAAGACAACCTAGGACAGTTGGTCGTCTCATCCAGTACTCCTTATTCGTCTTAGAGAGTAAGCATATCTTGGTATCTCATTTGCACCCGTGATGTATAGAATATGTATTCAGCGCAACTACGAAAACGCAGCTCGGTCCTATATCTATCCCATTTATTTACACAAACTCTTTGAATATCAATCTTTATCATACATGAATAACTTTTGAATTCAGAATTTAGTGAAAACATAACTTACACGCCACTTCTATCTTGAGTTTTTGAAACAATGGCGAGTCTAGTTGTGACGTATAACGCCATTGGTGATATATAGAGAATAAAATAATTTAGAATAATATTTTAAGCACATTTTACTAAAAGACATTTAACGACGAGAAGAATTCGAAAAATGGCAGAAAAAATAAATCAGGCAGGCTTTAATTCAATAATAAAACCAACACCTACAATATAATATCATTCACTCGCTGAGCCAAATACGAAATTGCGAATATTGTGTAAAATTTATTTGAAAAAATATTTTTACATTGCGCAGATGTCCAATTTTTTTACGCCTGATCCTCGTAAATTGTAATTTGCGTCGTTTCAGATCAGTGATCGCAGGATTTATAGCGGCAATAAAATGTCGTAGACCTTAGGGATGAGACATCAAATTTCTAGAGCCAGGACTCGAGTAGTTCTAATGAATCCAAGCCATTGGTGCTCAAACGGGAGTGATGAAAATGATTATTTTAAGATGAGATGAGATTTAAAGTGATATTTTTATACTCGTAATAATTGCATAAAGACGTGTAACGAGTATGATGAAACATTAAATCCAGTTTTCAGTATGATTGAAAATTTAAATGCTTTGTTTTAATATGAAATTTAAAAAGGCTCCAATACTAAGTCCCGCCAGAGTTAGGGATGATATGCTTTTGTTGTCGCCAAATAATTAAATATATCTCGTGGCCCAAAGATTGTGGCGCAAAGTGGCGTGTATATTCTAAAAATAGACCATTGTCAATTTGGGACGTGTTACGGATACCGTCGCCCCTAGAAACATTTGTAGGACAACCACACCTCTGCGTAGGTCCAATTTGGGAGGCGGGTAACGCCGCCCCGGAAATCATTTTTTGCAGCTCTGCAGGCCACTCCAAGCGGTTCGCTACGTTTGGGGACTTAGCAAGGGTGGTTTGTCCGGGTCTTGGTGGCGATTGCGTCTGCCCGCCAGCTGTATGGCAGGCCGGATCGAGAGAGAATGGTTGAGGGAGACATTTTGTCTTCTCCAGCCGAACTCTCTCGGAACATCGCCTTTCCCCGCAGTGGGAGGGATGGATTCATACGTCCGTCACTACTGGACATTCTGACCCTCAGATTCCTACCAACCCCTCATACTCTTTTGCTTCCCAGAACTTCCTCTCCTAAAAAGACCCACAGCATCCCAAAAGATGACAACGCCCTGAGGGGAAGTACTTTCCTCAGGGCCTCCTGTGTGGCTAATGTAAAAAAAGGTCACCCCAAGTGGTTCTTTACGTTTGGATTCACCGATTGCGTGGCAAGCCGGATCGTGAGAGACTGTTGAGGGAGGTCTTTTAACCTCTCCAGCCGAACTCTTTCGACCCATCGCCTTCTGGTGTCCTTTTCCTATTTTTTCCTGGGCGGCCTCCTTCCATTATTTGCCTCTAAACTTTGTAATCTATTCATTATATTCAATGGTTGTACACCTCTTATTTCAAATACCCACATATCGCACATATATTACGTACGTCATCCGACAGATGCATAGGCTATGACAGTGGATCTCGTTAGAGACAAGCCCGAAGGCATGCAGCCAATTAACGAGCGCACTTAAATTAATTGTGGTATTGCGTTATTACATTTTGTAATGCGCATTCAATTGGATATGGAGATCTCGTTTACCTGTGTGTTTTACGTTAATTATCATATAGATAAAATTGGCAACGTAGGTATACAAAAGGACAAAAACTTGCTACGATAGACCTGGCAAGACTGGGGTTCAATACCTAGATGCGACCGAATGTTTTTCTGATTTTTCCGTTTCAAATTTTCGTTTGAGGCCAAAAAATAGTTCATAGTAACAAAAACAATGTGTTTAAATAAACAAACATAGTCATAAAGAAAAATCATAATAAAGTGAAATTTTTTTTTAATTAATAACAAATCACTTTGTATAAACCACTTTTTAATAAACAATATCGACATGTTTCAATAACAATGTTATCTTCTTCAGGATATGTTAATATAAAGAAAAATAAATGACAAACAAGTACAGACAAATTAGAATAAACTATAACATAGACGAAATATTAAAAAGTAGAGGTGATTAATTGCTTAAAAATCATAAAAAGAGTTATACAAATAATTGTATATTAATAACTGAAGAAGATAACATTGTTATTGAAACATGTCGATATTTTTTATTAAAAAGTGGTTTATACAAAGTGATTTGTTATTAATTAAAAAAAAAATAATGCCACAAAGTTATTTTGCAAAGTTTGAAGAAATAAAAAAATTATTGTTCAAATTCGTCGAAACTAATAATTTGGTAATTTGGACAATGTTTATTCCCATTTGCACAACATTTTTGTCCATTTCAATAGTTTTTTTTTCGATAATGTTTATGTCCATTTGGAATTCGACAATGTTTTCATCAATTTGGAGTAATGGACAAAATAGTCCAAATTGATAAAAAACATTGTCCAAATTGACAAAAATATCATTGAAATGGAAAAAAATAATCAGTATTCAAATGGACAAAACATTATTCAGGTGGACAAAAATTGTCCAAATGATGTCAAAATGTACAAAAACATTTTCCAAATGGTCAGTAGACAAAAGGAAGAAAATAACAAGTCCAGGTGAAAAAACCGGACAGTAGCTGGGTTCCCACCACGGAGTCGTTAGTTCAATTCCTAGTTTGAAATTAGTTCAATTCCTAGTCGAAATCCTCCATTACAACACAAACAGTGTTTCAACTTTGGGTGACGGTAGTTTGAGGTTTTCAAATATTGTCACGTTATTCGTAACCAGGGAATGATTGTCTATCTTTAAAACATAATTTAAATAATGGACATTTCAGATAGAAAAAGCTGAGCAAATTTGACTCAGTTTTCGTTGTCAATTTTTCACCTTGTTTATGATGAAAAAATGAAAACCCGTAAACCAAGAGATAAAATTTTCATTACACCTGGGCAACATAAAAATCCAAAAATAAAGAAGTATGTGCTTCAAAATTCGTGAAATATTATCGTAAACATCTTTAAATTCCTGTCAAAAATCACTCATTTTATGTATTCTCTTACACTTATTGATAATTGAGTATTGAGTCGTGAATAAATAATATCCATCATCGTATTGAAACTAGGGTTGGGTTTATACACTGTAAAATTAATTTAGAAGAAAATCTGCTTTTTTTGGCCAATGAAAAGTTTTTATTTGGTTTAAATTTTCTAGATGAACGCAACTATTTTCAGTTCAAGTAGTTCCCATCATGAGATAAAGAGTTTAATAATACCAATAATATTTCATATTTTTCAAATGTTTAGAATTTAAAACTCTAGATGGGGAGTTTTTAATGCATCTCACATTATAAGGGATGCTTCTATAACTAACTTCCCAATACTATCGAGCCGAAATTGACTTAGCACTCCTCAAATGCACAAATAGGCTCTTCCCAATGCAACTCTCCGACCCAAAGGCAAATCGAGAATTATTAAACAAATCATTTTGCTGATCGAAGACTCAGATTGATTGATCGAAAAGTAAGTTAGGAACAATGGCCGTAGTTGTCTAATTATAAAAACATGTCACATAACAATTATAAATAAAACTCCTTTTTCGGAAAATTTATTTTAAAAACTGTAAATTTTCAGCAGCCCTAAGCGTGAGACATAACATGTGTGTCTGTACTAACGAGGCTATCGCGTCAATCGCACAGTAAAACGTGTTATAATTTATGTCACGCGAATAATATTATTGCATCCAATGCAAACAGAGACATCTGGCAAAGAGGGTGTTGGGTTTGGCGGGCCAACTGAAAACCATTCTCACGGAAATGAATTAATGTCAAATAATGGCCAAATAAAACAAGCCACACATTTTACAAATGCGCAATACCCTACTTTGAAGGCAGAGAAATAGAATTTTGCAAAAGGAAGTCAGGCCTTTTAGTTTACGGCGGAGTTGTAGTAGACAAACTGTTGAAAAGGAGCCAAATAGAAAAATCAACATATTTTTAGTGGTTGTTTCATTCCTTTCCCATAATTCGTGGTTCGGTTCGCAAGTTCGGCTCGCATCTGATGTCCTTTGTGAAATGTTACTGGGAGACAACATTAAATAATTATTAAGATATATTACAAACTGGCGCAGCCGGTAGTTACAAACTGGCAAAAAACAGTTAAACCTCGTAATCATACCGCAAAATTTTCGATTGATTTCCCATGCTTAAATATGAACTAGATCGTAGACTATTATGATACATTACAATGAGCTTGCACAACGCACATCTCATGCCCAGGCCACACGTCCGGCGCCTTCCTTTATAAAGGATTCAATTTTCGCAAGAGGGTTTTCTACTTGTATATATTTCTTCCAAGATTGTAATAGAGAATCATAATTAATGTCATACGCGGGAATTCCTGAACTAAAATGATAGACAAATAGTCAAACATAAAGAATCTCAGCAATGCGTTTGTATAACCGTTAGTGAGTTTACCACAGAAGCAAGTTCATCCATTAACCTCATCGATGGTTTAAACAAAACATATATCGTACGAAAATGCTTACAATGCGTCTGACAGGATAGACGCGTCGTTAACAATACAATAACCAACGGTATGATTCACTGATTACATTTTGAGCATTGCTTTTAAATAAATATGTTGTCGATGACTGAAATAACGGAGTTATTCTAATAGTGTATTCAACTCTAAGAGTCGGGTGAAAATAAACCGAGCTTCTGCATTCAACATTTAAATTCGGCGTGCAAAAAAACCATCCTTGAAAACTATCAACTATCTCGAAGAAAAGAAAGTAAAATTTAGGACTTCACTTAATCTCTGGATACTTAAGCTCGTCACGTGAAAATTTGGACTTTAGATCTAGAATTCACTTTACAACTTCTGAATCAGAATATTGCGAAAGTTAATTAGATAGCATTCTCACTATAAAATTTTCCTGTATTAATTAGGCGAAAGATTTATTTATTTACTACACGCCATAATGTGCTTTTAAATTCTAGTTTAAAAGTTGTAGTTTATAAGTTACACAGTTATTTTAAATACTTCAAAACTAAAACAATAAAGAAAATTTAATACAATGAAAAAAAAGTAACAACAAAACCACATAATCAAAAAAAATACATTGGATATAAGATGTCTAGAGCAGTATTGAAAATAAGTAATAATTTGATAAAAGTAAGTGATGTATGAGGAATACCTCAAATAATTTGTGATTTTGCTTAATTCCTCAGGTTTTTTTTCGCTTTTAGGTACAGCTCACATGGGTCTCGTAGAAATTGTTGTGTTTCCCTTACTATCGTGGTGAGAAATATGACCTACGACCTACACGGTGCGGTGTTAGAATGAGAACACACCACGTTTTATACTCAAATTTAAAATTTTACCACACAAGAATTAAAATGTACACCTAAAACAAAGTTTCCAATTGCAAATTGAGAAAAAAATGATATGATGTGAATTTTTAAATAATTATTTTTACATAAAACGTAAAAAAAGTAAGGTTTATAAGTCATTTGTCATTTTCATTTTCCTTTATCAGTAAATTTAGTTAGAATAAAACGTAAGGTGACCTATTTCAGCAATTTTATGTTTGCATTAAAAAAAATTATATTTCAAAAATCTAATAACAAAATATGTAATCGTATTTTCGTTCTTTGTTTTTGGGGTGTTAAACCGTGTTGAGCTACCTCCTTCTTTAGCCAAAGTTTCGGACAGCGTTACAGTGTCCATCATCAGGGCAGATTCAGCAGATCAATCAGATGTGTAATTATTAGTTGTGAAATGTGTGCTTATTTACTTGGAAGCGATTCCGTGTTGCCAGCTCCACTCGAGCTGGTATTACAATATGCTTCAAAATGATTCTGCCTGGCTAAATAAGGAGGTAGGGAAACATGGCATATCGCCCCAAAAACAAATAACGAAAATACTTTTGGCCTTGAAAATCTAAAAAACTATGTAATCTTAAAATCTTAAAATCCATGTATCTAATCGTATTTTATCACCTTTCAAAAATTGTTTTTAGTTTTCGGATTCGTTCATAAATTTTCCATTTATTTGGATTTTATTGCAAAGCGGAAACGTTCTGACTTCTTGAGGGGTTGAGTGAGTACTAGTTCCAATATATTCGTTTTAGAATCCTTGATTCGCATATTATGTTCTCTTAAAAACCAAGATATATTGTTAGGGTGCCTCGATGTCGGCTTCTAAACCAACACCAGGGCCCAAAACACGTCCCTGACTAGCTCTCAGCGGGACTATGGTACTCTCTATTCAGGGGGGTGGGCAGCTCAAGGCTAGGGAACTTCTCTCCATCCTCCGGTGACCCACGGGATCCTCACTGGCCAACAATCCTCCCGCCGTAGCAGAATAATAACAATGTTAAATCATTTAGACATGTATTGTAAACTCAAACACATACATAGGTTTCTACAGTACAATTCAATTACAAGAAATGCAAATTACACAAACCTAGCTAAAGTGTTTAACTCTCTCTGACTCTCTCTCAAAACGAAACTCTCCGAGTCGTGATTTCCGCGGGGGCCCTACATTTCACTGAATTACGGACAACATTTAAAGAGGAAATCAAGATACAGCTTACATGTAGGTTGGCAGGAACCTCGTCTCATGTGGCAGCTTCATCAGGCACTTTCGTAGTCTAAATAGACCGAACTATAGTGCGGCAAAAGGCCGATTGTACTCAAAGGTATTTCAATAATACAACGCGGCCCCATTGAATTGGGTCCGCCGGCTACAAGGGAGCCGCGAGCGTGCGTTCTCAAAGGCGCTCAGATCTCTTCTGTCGAGCGCAGCGGGAATGCCGAGTGGCCGGGCACGGGGGAGAGGCAAGGAGAAACAGGATACGGGGCGGGGAGAGGCGGCGGCCGAGCCGTGTGGACTTGTGCTGTGTTCTGTGCTCTCGTATTTACTCGCTTCAGGGGCGTATCGTAACACTTCCCCCCGCGCTTGGAAAAAAAGCGACGTGGCAATGGAGCTGTAGGAAAAAAAAATCCTCTTAAACTTTCATTGGGGTTTTTGAGAGATTCGTTGCTTGAGAGATGCCTAGCTAGAACATGCAATTTATGTTATAGTTTAGGTCACAATGTTTGTAGGGAATGGGTGAGGGGTACATACAATGTTTGGAAAAGAACAGTTTTGGTGAAAGTACAAGGTGTGAAACAACATACAAGATTATGCAATTGAAAGATGACAATACATGGTTATGCAATTGAACAAAATAACAATACATGGTTATGCAATTGAAAAATAACAATTCATATTTGTACAATCGAAGAACAAAAAAACAAGAACAAAAATGCCTGTGTGATTCTAAGGTTTCATTGGTCTGGGAGCTAAGTTTGCGAAGCGTGGATTTGTTTGGTTTCGGAGAATTTCGAAGAGGAGGACGTGGTTTCACAGATTCTAAGGATTACATTATCACTGTAATCAGACCCCTTTGAGATAACACTCAAAAGTACACTTGGGCCTTAGAAAACACTTGGTTTTGTCGAAGACGTCGAAGTTCATGAAGTGGAGACTGTGGTTGCTGTGCCGCGACTATGGTTACAGAGGTCATTGAGGAGGAGAATCCAGTGTCTGCAGACATACCAGTACGAATCCTAAAGTGTTATTAAGGTAAACACGGATCGTATATAATGGTTATTGAAGCATAATGTAGCTCAACATAACTTGTATTGGTACGCATTCAGCGAATACTGGAAGTCAAGGTAATGATGGTTTACACATGACGATATATGCGTCACTGCATGACAGCGCAAGAGACGACATGGTTGGCATCGATAGCAAGAGTAAGAACAAACCTAGGAGCTAGCGTGCCCAAAAGGTGGTTCAGAGTGTCATAATGTATAGTGGGACAACTCAACTTGCTGTGGCACGACAAAACAACATACATATGAGCGGTATGGTCTGTGCTTTCAGGAACAAATGCGTAGAAAAATGGCAGCAGGAGGGACCTAGTAACCACAGCGCGTGCTGTCAGGAAGTGGAGCTCAGCTTGGCTGTTGGTGATGACATCCGCCTGGGCTTCTTTTTAATCCGGGAGAAATTATTATTAGAGCAAAATTCTTGAAGTTTACCTGCCTAGGGACCAATGAAGAAAAGGTTTGGAGAGAAACAAAATGTGTCCAGATAATGAAATAAACGAAGTTTTAACCACCGACCCAGAGAGTGACGAAGAGAGAGTTTTCTAACTAAATTGTGATTACATGAACATTTTCCTTTACCAGGATGACTTGGCGTTTGCCGAGTGACAATATGTCTTGGTTAAAAAACAATCGGCCTTCCATGGCCTATGTTAACATAAAGGTGGTAACATTTTTGTAGAATTTCAACGAACAAGACAAAGAAGTCGTGAATGAGTCACGGTAAAAGCAGAGAAACCAATTCATGAATAAAGGTTGTCAAAAGGAGACAGACGGTACGCCAAGTGCATATCGTACATATCCAACATTCATGAATGTGTTTCGTGAAATTGAGAAAAAGAACAAAAGGTGAGACATATGCAGAGAGTGAGGGAGAAAGCCTGCTGATAATTGGTTAGTTTACCGATTCGCACTCCCAGTGAGGGCGAATTATGGTTAACAACAGATTTTCCTCTTCATAACATATACCTGAGAACATGATGGTGAGGAGAAAGGAAAGGAAAAGGAAAGGAGTTGAGTGACGAAACTTGCTAGAGACTGGACTAATTTCCACTTCAAACTCCATGTGAGAATGAAACATGATCAACCAGCAGATTTCCTGACTCTTTACAATTGTTAAAAGGATGAGGAGAAATTTGAATACACATTAACAAAGAGACTAATCTTTTGCGTGTATTGGGCAAAAGATTAGGTGTCATTTTAAAAACTCCTGCGTGATTGTGAGAAAAGACAGACCCTTGCTCCAATTTCACAAACCTGGGGGTTTTCTTATCCGTTCCCCAGACAACGAGTTGGGTGGTTTTGTGCTCAATCGATTAACTCCCACAGCACTATGCCCCATAGTTAGCAGTGAAGCTACAAACTAGTCCTTTTGGGATAGTAGATACTCCTGGGCTTCTTTCCTTTTTGCAAAGAAGTAAAAAAAACAGGAGGTCCACGGGCATTGGCGTTGAATGACAACAAAGGGTTGTGGACTACATTTCGTAGATCGCACACAAAAGGTTTGATATTATTTCGTTCGCACGACTCATGGTAAGTGTTTTAACGTCTCCACGTATAGTGTACAAAAACATGTAAGTACATACAAGATAAAACTCAATTATAGACAGAAGTCAAGAGTTTATACAATGCCTCTTAAAGAAGATGGCAAGGCCGATATTATGTCGTTCGCACGAATCACGGTAAGTGTTTTAACGTCTCCACGTCTCGTGTACAAGGGTTGTACACAATTATACATACAAGCGGTACTCATGACAAATGAATGACACACGACCAAAATACAAAAGCGGTACTCATGACAAATGAATGACACACGACCAAAATACAAAAGCGGTACTCATGACAAATGAATGACACACGACCAAAATACAAAAGCGGTACTCATGACAAATGAATGACACACGACCAAAATACAAAAGCGGTACTCATGACAAATGAATGACACACGACCAAAATAGATTGTACAGAAAGGGTGGTACTCATGACAAATATGTCACACGACCAACTCAATAACATTTAGCTATGAGCAAAAGTGATTATGACGAACTTCTCGTATCGTGGCAGGTATTTTAAGGATCCCTCCTATGACGGTGGATGTTCTAAGGATCTCTCCTATAATGTAACAGGGTTACGTTTAAATACAACACAATAAACGTTAATGATGCTTGATTTTAACACATTTTATAAAGATTCGTTAGATTAACTAACTCCGTAGCCCAAGAGCGTACGACAGAGAAGATAGACAATTTGATGCTACTTCATGTGTTACAAAATACAAGGGTGATGGCAGAGTATAATTCTACTTACACCAAGTATTTAAAACAAAGACAGACCTATAATGGTTTTACATACTGTCTGTTGTGGCAACCTGCAGTGAGGAAGACCAAAGAAAAGGGACCAATTACGGTTTTACATACCCTTTGTGCAGTTACAAACATACCAGGTTATGTGCAATTTGGGTTGCAAATACTTGGTTAAATGAACACCTAAAAGTTGTGAATTCCAAAATCAGGATGACCATAAGGTTTTATTAACCTGTCTCGTAGGGTTGAAACGTGTCATATAAGACATACGTAACGTACAAGCAAAAAAACAAAATAACAAAAAGGCAGTGGCTTTGTTATAACAACCAAAGACCGGATGATTCGGTTTTACGTACTTTAGTTGAAACGAGCCAAATTGATTTATATACAGGGTTATAAAGACCAATCATTGGTTTTATAAATACAAGTTCCAAAATGGACGTGTCGATATCCAATTTTGGTACAAGAGCATGAATTTGGGTAGGACGCCATCAATTTTTAATTTAAGAGGAAAAAATTGAAAAAAACTTATATACACGAGGGGCGACTATGTAAGTAACCACTGTTTGATTTTCATGCTAGAGATACCTCGGAAGGTTTTACAACTCATGATGAACAAAATGAAAGGAAAAAATTGTAAAAATAGTTAACTGGTTCTGAGTCGGAATTTAACACTTTGGAATTTACAAAACCCGACTTCTAGAACGACACGCCGATGGGCAATTGTCAACTATTTTACATGAACAAAATAAACAGGTGAGAAAGTTCCTTTCCACACGACAAAAATGCAACAAAAAAATAAATAAAAAAATTACAAAATTACATGACAAGGCAGGGTATGACGTGGCATGAACATTGCGTAGTGTACGTGTTGAGACAATAAATGGGCTCGCGACTTCCCAAACATTGAAACTCGAAAAGTGTCTCCATTCCAAAGTGATCAGTTTTAGAACAGGTGAAAAAAATAAAAGAAAAAAATTGCCGTGAGGGAAAGAAAAAACAGTGCAAAAACAACATTTGAAAGTGACTTCAAGGAGAGTACGCATTAATTTACAAAATAATTTACAACTTGTTTCATTTACGAAACGATGGGCATGTGATTGACACAATACACGCCTGACGTAGTAAGACTCTGTAAGCTTACAAAAAAAATGTGATACATACTGGATCATTTTACGTTTGCTGAGATAGTGGGGGCAGTTTTACTTGACTCCTCACTTCCAGACTTTACAATGTCCTTAATGTGGTAATTACCAATGTGCTTTCCAGATGAGTCAGACAAGGAGTACACTAGGTCTGATATTTTCCTTAGGACTTTGGCCTTCACGAAACGTGGTGCCAGCTTAGCAGAGAAATACATGGCTCCTTGGGAAAGTGTGTTGTTCTTTCTCCAAACTATGTCTCCTGTATTGAAGGTGACATGTTTTCTACGTAAGTTATATCTGTCCGCACTCTTTTGGTGAGCCAGGAGCAAAGCATCAGTGACTTCACTGTAAATGGCCGACAGTTCTTCCAAGCGATGGGCATAGTCTGCGGTAGGGTTGCTTGTGGTGGCGGATGACGTAGGAAAGTTTGTGTCCCTATGTAGAGAACCATGGACGACTTGTTCCATACCGTGTTTTAAGAAGAAAGGTGTGTAACCAGTGGCCAGGTTAACAGTGTTGTTCATAGCGGCCTGAATTTTATCTAGGTTTTTACACCAAGTGCGTTGGTCTTTATCAACTAGAATAGCTAGAGCTGTGTTGATTGTTTGGTTGTAACGTTCGACAGTGTTGTTTTGGGGAGTGTACAAGGTGTTATAATAAATGTCCTTGATTCCGTATTTGGCAAGAAATTCTTTGAATTCCTGGGCAATAAACTGTTTTCCGTTATCAACAATTACGGTTCTGGGTGTTCCGTAAGGTATAAAAATGTGTTTTTCCAGAAGTTTGATGATGGCGGACGCGTTGGCTCTTTTTAAAGGGAAGATCCAACAGAATTTGGTGAAAACATCCACTACACTAAGTATGTGCATGTGTCCGGCATAACTTCGAGGAAAAGGTCCGACGAGGTCCATTGACAATGACTGTAGGGGTCTGTCGGCGCGTTTGGGGTTACCCATTAGGCCGGCAGGTGCTGCCGTGCTATGTTTATAAGCTTTACAAGTTTCACATTTAGAGATGTAATTGCGAATTTGTTTGAAGAGACCAGGCCAGTAATACTTCAAGGAAATCTTTTTATACGTCTTGAAAGTTCCTGGGTGTATAGAGTCGGGAGCACTATGATTGTCAATTATTATTTGTTCTCTTCCTTCGAGGGGAACGACAAGTTTCCAAGAGTAATCTTCCAGGATGGATAGTGGTGCCTTGCAATTACGGTATAGTTGTCCTTCTTTTATGATAAAATTAGGAAACTTTTGTTGATTATTTTTACAACCTTCGAAGATTTTCAAGTACCATTCATCTTTTGTGGGTGGAGGGGGGGCAATTGTGTCAACATTTAATGAAGCCAATTCGATTCTTGAAAGAGCGTCAGGAACAATATTGTCCGCGCCTTTACGGTGTACAACATCAAAATTGAATTGAGACAAACGGGAGGCCCAACGAGCGAGTCTACCGGAGGGATTACTTAAAGAGATCAACCATTTCAAACTACTATGGTCTGTGACTACAGTAAATTTGCTACCGTCTATGTAACCGCGGAAATGGTGAACAGAATCCAATACAGCCAATAACTCCTTTTCGGTAATTCCGTAGTTTTTCTCGTGTTTATTTAGTGTACGGGAAAAATACGCTACAGGGTGTTCGCCATCTGGGAATTCTTGAGTTAGGACTCCACCGATTCCTACGTTTGAGGCATCCGTGTGGAGGGTAAAAGAGAGTGCAAAATCCGGGCAATTCAGAACGGGGGCTTTTTGAAGGGCATTTTTTAAAGTTGTAAACGCTTCTTCAGTTTCAGCAGACCATCGGAAGTTGCTGACACCTTTACGGGTGCCGGTAATTTTATTTAAGGGGGCTGCAATTGTGGAAAAGTCTTTGATGAATCTTCTGTAGTAACCTGCAAGTCCAAGGAAACCTTTGACTTCTTTCGCGTTTTTGGGTCGGGGGAAATTTGCCATGGCTTCCACCTTAGCGGGGTCTGTTCTTAGACCTTTTTCGTCGACAATGAATCCCAAATAACGTAAACGGGACTTACAGAATTCAGACTTCTTCAAGTTGATGGTTAAACCAGCGAACTTGAGTTGTTGAAAAACCTTTTCCAACATTAATAGGTGTTTTTCAAAGGTGTCGCTGACGATGATGAGGTCGTCAAGGTAACAAAACAGGCTGTTATCGACTTCAGGACCGAAGAGCTTGTCCATCAGTCTTTGTAATTCGGCGGGGCTGTTCTTTAGACCAAAGGGTAATCTTTTAAAATGGAACATTCCCCTACCAGGTACAACGAAAGCAGTTTTTTCACATGATTCTGCGTCCAAAGGTATTTGCCAAAAAGCTTTGCTTAGGTCAACAGAGGAGATGAACTTGGCGTTGCGCAGTTTGTCTAAGGTCGCGTGGACGTAAGGTAAGGGGTATGCGTCAGCTTCCGTACAAGAATTTAAACGTCTACTGTCGAGACAGAAACGTGCGGAGCCATCTTTTTTAGAAACCAAAAGAGTTGGGTTGGTCCATGCACTTCTGCTGGGAACCACCACACCCATTTTTAACATTTCATCAAGTTCTTTTTCCAAAAGTTTAAGCTTTTGGGGGGCTAAGTTGTAATAACGTTGCTTTATGGGTGGGCCATTGGTTTTAATGTGGTGTTCTACCAAATTTGTCAAACCCAATCCACATTTTTCGAAAGATATTGATTCGAATTTATTGACCATTTCCTTTAGTTGGAGAGCTTGGTCCGTGCTTAAATTTTCGTGAGGTATTATTGTGCGGATCTCACTAATTTGAGCAGCAGTGGAAGTTTCGCCAAGAGTATTAAATACTTGGGGAGTAACGTTAAAAGCCTTCCAGAAGTCAACGCCAAGGATGAAATTCTGGGATATAGAGGGCACTATTAGAAAATTGATTGTAATTTTTTTATTGTTACAATTAATTGGCAGTGCAAGGGTACCGATGACCGGCTGGGAAACATTATCCGCAGTCGTCAGGTGTGTTGTTTGTGGCGAAATTTTAAAATCACTGTTAACAAAAGGCAGGTGAGCATTGTTGCCAAGACAGCTGACAGATGCACCGCTATCAAGTAATCCGGAAAAGGGCACATTGTTAACAGAGAAAAGAGCATAGGGTCTCCCATCTTTAGCTTGTTTGCAACAAACCGAGGAAACATTTAAGGTCTGGTTAAAATACTTAATGTGTGATAACCGATCAGTCCATTCTTTAGACCTTGGTTCAGAATGGGTACCTGAGAGGTTATTATTTAGTTTTTTGGCCTCTTCATGTAGAAATTTGGTGGGGGCTTGGAGAAATCCACCTGAGGTCTGACATCGCTTGGGTTTTGTAACCTTTCTGCATTGTGCCTTGATCTCTTGAAAATGTTGCGCAGTTCGTCGCGTGGAGGAGAGCGGTCCCTAGAGTGGTGTCTCTTGGAGGTTCGGGGTTCCTTGGATTCCAGAAGTCTTGCTTGCTTGAAACAAGTAGCGGCCAGGTGGCCTACTTTTTTGCAAAAGGAGCACACTTTTTTGTTGTCGAATTCTGGCTTTAAACCAGACGAACGGCTTGGCACAACCACATTATTCGACACATTCTTTATGTTTTTCCTATCCTGGTACGATTCCAGGAGGAGGCAGACTTCGTTTAGCTGGGCCAGGGATGCAATTTTCTGTGAGGTGATGATGTTCTCGTATTTGCTTAAAAGGCCATCAGTTATGACTGGTAATAGTTCAGCTTCCGGAACAGGATGTGAAAGCTTGATGTTGATGGATTCAGCCCTTTCTATGAATGTAGCCACAGGTTCATCTACTAGTTGTTTAATAGATAGTAGAGATAGTTTGATCCGGTGCTGGGCTTCCTTTTTTCCAAAGCTAGAGATTAGGGCAGCTCTGAGTTTATTCCAATCTTTGCATTTAGTCTTTTGGATGCAGTGCCACGGAATTAATTCTGGGGAGATGAGTTCTATAAAGTTTCTCCGTAGAATCTCGAATGGGATATTTTTGATTGTAGCCGTTTCTTCAATACGGTCAATGAAATCCAGCACATCGGAGACGCCATTATATTTGACTTTCCAAGAGGATAAATCGTAAGTTTTATCTTGTGTCAAGATGGGTGCGACGTCCTGTTTTATCATTACATGCGGCGTAGGTTCTTTGTCAAGATTATCCAAAACTTGCGTAGCCGAACATGAATTATTTTCGTTGGAGGGGGCGAGATTTATTCTCCTAATGTACTTTTTGTTGAATAAAAGTGCATATGCCTTCAATGTAGATTTAGATTTGCTTGATGGCGAGAGTCCTCTATCCCTTAAAGCAGCTTGTAAGTGGGCTTTGGATAAACTATGCACATTGGGAATGGTACCCAAGTTGGATGGTGTAATAGCTTGCTTGTCCTCCATTGCGAGTTTCCTGGGTGGTGAGGAGAAGAAAAAAAATTGGCCAGGGGTTTCCTTTAGAAAGCGCAAAAATTAATTTTTGTGAGGCACTTTTCACTTGGTGATCACTGTTGGCACTTCCAAATGTGTTTTGTATACATGACACCAGAATTCTTGTCAAGGAGAGGCAGACGAGAAAAAATTTTGCGTGGAAAGACCTTAGTGGTAAAGGTTTTTGTATTTCACTGACCACTTTTGAGAAAACTGTGAAATTCACAAGTATTTATTTATTTTAGAAAAATTTTGCCAGGACTGACCTTTAGAAAACAGGTTTTTTATTTTCACAAAACACTTTGCACTGAGAAAGGCACTAAAGTTCACAAAAGGCACATTTCTGGCAAATAAAGGACAAACTTCCGGATGAAAATGACTGAATATGGGGTTTATTGCATCCAACCATATTAAAATTGTTTTATTTATTCATGGAATCAGTCATTGGCTTTATTATTATTCCACTTTTCACTTATGTAAGGGAAAAAACACAATTCACTTTCACTTATGCTGAAAAAAAAACAGTACCTATAATGTACAATGGGGAAAGAAAGTCATTATTTTGTCCATTTGGAGAAACATTAAATTGTACTAATTTGACAGACACAAGTGGGCCAATTGGTATATTGTGCAGAAATAATAAAAATACGTAAGTCCGAAATTTTCATTAAGGAATTCGCAAAATAACTGGGGTTCCAGAATCAATGATTTCCGTTGGTATCCCGGTTCAGTCATAAAACGGTTTGGATTTAAAACGCAGCCTAGCAACAGTCGGTTAGGATATCGGCGGGAACAAGGCATTTGCGCGCACAATCCGGAATATCGCGTGAAACAAAGGCCGTTGGATTTGGCGCGGATTGCTGTTGCTACGCGCTCGCTGTTTGGTGACGCGTGCGCAATCAGATTCGCGGCGTTTCGGGTACTCAAAATGGCCGTTGTTTCAACTTGCGATGCAATTTATAATTCCAGTCAGATCCGTTATGGATCTAATTTACATATTGGTTTCTGTGGTTTTTTCACAGGATTCACTGTAGAATAACAAGGCATAATTAATGTTTACAAAATAGTTGTTATGCGGGAAGGATTTCGACAAAGGAAGGTCCCGCAAAGCGACCGGGATAGAGAAAAAAAATTCCAACCCCACGATCGGGCGACAGTTGTTAGGGGGAGGACTTTGACAAAGAAGGGTCCCGCAAAGTGACCGGGATAGAGAAAAAAAAAATAACAGGCTCCACGTTGATGCGCCAATTGTTAGGGTGCCTCGATGTCGGCTTCTAAACCAACACCAGGGCCCAAAACACGTCCCTGACTAGCTCTCAGCGGGACTATGGTACTCTCTATTCAGGGGGGTGGGCAGCTCAAGGCTAGGGAACTTCTCTCCATCCTCCGGTGACCCACGGGATCCTCACTGGCCAACAATCCTCCCGCCGTAGCAGAATAATAACAATGTTAAATCATTTAGACATGTATTGTAAACTCAAACACATACATAGGTTTCTACAGTACAATTCAATTACAAGAAATGCAAATTACACAAACCTAGCTAAAGTGTTTAACTCTCTCTGACTCTCTCTCAAAACGAAACTCTCCGAGTCGTGATTTCCGCGGGGGCCCTACATTTCACTGAATTACGGACAACATTTAAGGAGGAAATCAAGATACAGCTTACATGTAGGTTGGCAGGAACCTCGTCTCATGTGGCAGCTTCATCAGGCACTTTCGTAGTCTAAATAGACCGAACTATAGTGCGGCAAAAGGCCGATTGTACTCAAAGGTATTTCAATAATACAACGCGGCCCCATTGAATTGGGTCCGCCGGCTACAAGGGAGCCGCGAGCGTGCGTTCTCAAAGGCGCTCAGATCTCTTCTGTCGAGCGCAGCGGGAATGCCGAGTGGCCGGGCACGGGGGAGAGGCAAGGAGAAACAGGATACGGGGCGGGGAGAGGCGGCGGCCGAGCCGTGTGGACTTGTGCTGTGTTCTGTGCTCTCGTATTTACTCGCTTCAGGGGCGTATCGTAACAATATATGTATTTTTAAATAATGGTAGTCCTCTCAGATAAAGTGAAATCAAATTAGGCTTTCATGTACAAATATTGACTTCCTCCGGTGGAACAATAACCTCAGGCTGAGGGTCAGGAAATAGGCTCGCCGGGAATCCACCGGAAGTCAGTCGATCTCCTTGTTAGTCTACCCCGAGGGTGAAATAAATCTACAGGCTCCGATCTGAAGTATTTTAAATTCAAATATAATATGAAGAACAGACCTTTATTCAGTGATATTTCAAAAGTCGATGTGGAGGATGAACAGGATCAGATGTCGAAAGAAGGAATCAATAGTTGCTTTCATTAAAAGGCTTTATTGATAGCAGTCATCGTCGATGGGTGAACTTACCTGTAAAGAAATAAAAATTCGTATTGCATTAAAATTGAATTAAAAATAGTTTATTATTTTATGTTATTGTATAAAACGATGTCGGATGTTTATTGTTTGTGTCGATAGATGGTAAAAATATGCAAACGTAATAAACATGAGAAATAGATTTTCCGGACTTACATTTTTTTTTAAATTTTAAATAATTTTTTTTTTTAACAAAAAGATACACAAATTACAAATAAATTTTATACAATAATTAATAACATAAATGATGTATTTGATGTACCCCCATAAATAAGCAAGGTTTGTGTGTATGGGGTGGGTGTTATTATATTGGTTATATATATATATATATATATATATTTTTTTTTTAATTTTCAGTATAATTTTTATAGTGGGTTTTAAATTCTTTTATATTGGTATTATATGTAAATGCATTCGTGTGTAAACTGTATATATGCACACATGTACATACACACAATTAAATACATTTACACGTATTATAGAGCCAATGCATAAGGAGGTATAATTACAAAGTGGCTATAAGTGAGGAGATCGTCAGGTATATGCAAGTATAAGTTCCTTCTGAAGGTAGTGATCGAATTCGAAAATATATATAACACATGGCATGATACAGAAGAAGAACAAAGAATAACAGGTTATATACCTATGTCCTATATACTATATTTTGCTTGCGAATCTGTAGAGTATAAACAGCAATTTTTTAATTGATTTGATAGCCTACCAAGTGTACGGCTAGACCACTTTGTTATGATGCGGCTTTGTCTGGAATACAAACGTGGGCTGTGGGAAAACTGCAATAATTATTAATAATAATAATTTGTTTTTTTTTGCGTTTGGAGTTTTGTGCGTTCTGACAAAAGCTCAATTTTGTCAGAATGACGAACTTGTCAAACGAAATATTTATGTCAGCTAAACTATAGCAAAAAAATGTCGTAATATAACTGAAAGTATACTAGATTATGAATATATACATGTATGTATTATTTTACCAACAGAATTTCTTCATTCATTTTCATTTTCAAATTCATTTTTCTTGTTTTATCTATTAATATTTCTTTAGTTTATTATGTCAGCTAAACAATAGTAAAAATGTCGTGGTATAACTGAAAGTATTCTAGAATATGAATATACATATGTATTATTTTACCAACAGAATAGTCAACACTATAATTTACTATAATTTACATGTAAAAACATTATCATACTGGAATGTCCTAAAACGGGCAATTGCCTAGTTGGACATTTTAAGTTCACTATATTGTATTATGTAATATTTTCAAACAATAAATAAATAAAATAAATCGAAAGATGTAAATGAGAAAGTCCACTATACTCAGGACTGAGACTAAATGCAACAAATCAAGGATATATTTTAACCGAGAACTTTACGTAAAATAATCAAGAACAATTCCTTTAAGATAATATTTGATTAAATTTGAATCAACCATTTTCTTCAAAACTGAAGATAACCGCACCCACTCAAAGACCTCGAAGACCGGGTCCAGAGGCGGTTATCTTGTAGATATATAACAATAGAATTAGTCCTCGCTCAGAATGGAAATCGCAAGTTGAATCTACCGCATGAATAAATTTGTATATTTTTGTATGTAAAGCGAACCTGCGGCTGACAGATGATTTGGAATCGAACACTGGGATTGGTGATCGGTGATCTGTGATCTGTGACCCGTTCGGTGAAAAGGTACGGATTTGCATGCGGTGTCGGCTGAAATCAGATCAGGTCTTATCTTGGTTTGAATTGTGTAAACGTAAAGGGTGTCCAATTTTCACATGTGCCCGGAGTGTTCATTCTCTTGGAAGCGAGGAATTTGGTTTGAAGCAGAATTTCTCATAGGTACGAATTGGAAATAAACTCCATAAAAAATTTAAGAAGTTACATACGCAAGATGAACTTGGATAAGGTATGTACCAGAGTTTCTATTTTTTACGAGTTTGCCGTTGTTTTTTATAGCATAAGCAAACCAACGAAAACTAGCAGATTTTTACGGAAACCGTGAAAATTCGACAAAACTTCATTAATGCAATAAAATCAAAATAAATACAATATTTCTGAATGTGTCCGAAAACTAAAAACTGTTTTAGAAAGGCGGTGGATTACGCTTTCAATTGTTATTATTAAAAATAAATATAAAATTTTTGAATATTAAAACTTAAAATTTTTTTTTTTTTTTATAGTGAATACCGCACAAGAATTTCAACTGCTCCCGTCTGGAGCCAGTGAGACTATGGCATCTCCAATTGGGGTATGTTGTGCGGCTGAAGGTATTGGGGAGGGGAAGGAGGGGGGGAAGAGGAAGGTTGGGAAGTACCTGGCTATTAAGATCTGGTCACCAAACACGGCTAAAGCCATTTTCAAGCAACGTTTCAATTCTGAATGGTGGTCTTACACCAAGGAGATACTGATAGAATCTTCCACTCTGGAACGTGCCGCAAATATACTATATATTATTTTAAATGAGTTAATTGTGAAATAACACAAATTAATCAAATAAAATTTATTTGCGCACGCCGGGTTCGAAACCGCGACCTCCTACCTGAGTACCACTGGACTACGGAGGCCGTAGTGCAAACATAAAAAGTTTTAAAAATGGCTCACCTTATGATTATATATTACTGATAACGAAAATATAGAAAAAAAACTCACATATTTTATTAGACAAATGTATTATAATATAAATTTCACTTTCGTATTTTGTCATTTCATTAAAAATAATTTAATTTTATAATTTTTTCTCAAAAAGCTCTCGGAAAATTTGATTCGTATTAGTGTATGTTTTATTTTTTTCTGTGTTATACTTCTAGATTCGAATATAAAGGGTGGTGTTTTCTCATTCTAACAACGTTTAGATAATATTTCTCTTGATGACAGTAAAGGAGATACAACGATATATACGAGACCAATGTAAGCTGCTCCTGTTTAAGGTGTTAAATTTTTATCAACCTCAGAAAGTCAGTAAGCTCTGTCAGAGCAAAAATCATTGTCCTTTGTTTATTGATGTTAAGAAAACGATTGTCCAAAACAAAAGAAAAAATTATCCCTAAAATATAAAATCTATTTAATAAATTAATATTTAATTTAAACTAGAAAAACCTAGCAAAAGGGGATGCTTCAAATGTCAAGCCATTCTAAGAAAATTAATAATTTTCATTTCCCCATTGATGTTGTTTGTTGTATATTTACCTATTTCAGCCGACAATCTGCCAATATTTCTGGAAATACTCGTAGTGGATTTAGACATCAAAGTTCATGAAATTGCTTTGATCGTAAGCAGCCGGAGTAGTATCGGAAATATCATCGCTTTCCAAAGAATGACGCATTTGATATAAATACTTGGCCCTTACTGAAAAACCTGGTTTAAATTTTATACAATTGTTTTACAACAAAATAATCATTTGTTTATCAGTTGTGTCAAATTTAAAAATTCTAGGCGATTTCTAGTTTATTAATTGTCTGATCACATGTCAAGTTTTTAGATCGGAATTGTATGAAATACGATTTAATAGTTCTCTCTATAATAAACCTACGCTAAAAGTTTTTGACCCATTTTTATTAAATCATAATGTGACGATTTTCACTTCAATTACTGATATTGTTAAATATAGTCAAATTGCGAATATTTTACGAGTAAGAACAACTAACAAAAAATGTACTTAAGTATGGATGTACTGAACAAAATAATCCTTTGTACGGGATCACACGAATTTCAAAGAAAACGGTTGACGCCAATTTATGTAAGGTGGCGCAAAAGTCATCAAGGAAGAGGCCATAATTTTTGCAAATGGCTGCAAATGTCAGTTCTGCTTTGACGTTTGTGAAGTAAACAGATACAATATAAACTTTAACAAGACGTGAATCGGTATACTCCTCAAGAACGCGGAATTTTTTTTTTTTAAATGCATTTCCGGGTCGCCTAATCTCTTGTTTTGGTAATTTGCACTGGCCGGCAAGATCACCCGATTTAACCGTTCCTGACTTCTTTTTATGGGGTTTCTTAAAGTCACGAGTCTTTGTCAACAAGGTTCAGACTCTTGAAGCGCTAAAAGAGAATATTCGTCAAGAATGCAAGAACCTATCGCCGGAAATTCTAGAAAGAGATAGGGAAAATGCCATAAATCGCGCGTATGGTCACCAATTTTATCTTTTTCACCTGGATTAAGGAAAATTTGAGCTTACTTTCGTTATTTGTACACGCCCACCGTACACGTCTGTCGTTTTATCTCTTCAGTTTATGAATGTACTCACGACAAAATGAGATAATATTCATAGAAAAATGCAATAAAATCTCATAAGGCTTTATTTGAATGCTTTTATTTCTTGGTAAAGTTAGTCAGAGACTTGGCGAAGCTTGTTTGCTGGAGTTTTCAAAGGAAACGAGCCCAGCCGTTCGCAACAGAGTTCTTATTTCAACCCTAATTTATAATAATGGTATTGCAGTAAGATATGAAACTGGCAGAGGAAGAACGAAAGAAGAATCGATGCCGTAGAAACGAAAATTCAAAAGTTTGTCATACAAGATGGCTGCTAGGCAATTTTCCCTCAGCCTAGATTTGGCTTCAATGTCATTCATACAAAATCGAGCTAATATTCTATCCAGCGCCTTTTAGGAAAATGACTTTAACAAAGTATTTTTTGTAAAATCGGTTTAATACACAGAAAATATATTTTATGTGTTTATAATCGGCAATTAAAAATTTGTATAATATATAAGAATTGATATCGTTGCATTGCTTTTATGTGATTTCAAAATTATGTTCTGAACATACTAAACATTATATGGGTTTGTTTGTAATTTTATGTTAGAATTTTAACATCATTAATCCTTATCGAAATAGGCCGAAAAATAAGCTACAACGGAGCTCTCAGCGGAAAAGATCACACCTAATAATAGAAACATTTAAAAAATAAACAAATTTTTCAAAGTTTTGTTGTGATATACTCTTAACTTTTAAGTAATTATTTGAACATGGAAAAATTACCAATCGGTGAGCTCTGGCGCCGCGAAATTTACACATGAACCATTTAGCATTTAAAGTCCACGGCAACTAAAGTTATTTCCAATATGAGTTACATAAAAACGTCCCATGTACTTTACACACACACTTTACACGACAACACGATAACATACTTTTAAACACCACACATATTAACTATGGCAAGCAATCCATTGGTTACGAGGGGGAAATTTATCTAATTGCATTCCAAATGACATTAAAAAAGAAAAAGTGTGGGTAGATTTAAAAAAATATTATTATTTTTTATTAATATTCAACAAAATAATTTAGTGAATAATATCTTTGTAAAAAAGCTTTTAGATCTAATAAAACTACTTTTAAAGTAATATCGATAAGCCAATATTTTTCAATGAAAAATAGTGTAGCAATCTATTGAGAGAAAAATAAAGTTCATTGGCGAAACCGGGTAGCAAAACAATATAGATCATACGTATTAAAATATCAGCGACTATAAAAATATTTCACGTGGAGTTTTGATTGAATCCTATACATTTTTACCCAATCTATAAGTTTTTAAAATCCACCTATTCAATCAACAGAAGATAATATGGAACGAAAATTCAATCAAATTTAATCTCACCCTTTTGAGAGATTTATTTTAATCCCTCCTAAGTATCATTCCAATTTCAAATCAGTTTGAAACTGAGTTCAATCGCGTGAGGCAAATATTAATTTTCAAAGTTTAATTTTAAATTTGAAATCGCTACCCTCGCGAGTAATGGACGCCTTCCATAATCAAACTAATAACTAATATAGCCTATACCAATCAGCCACGGTGTCTGTCTAAACTGAACAGCGAATTGGAAAATATGAGATGGGCCACCGCTATCAGACAAATTGCGGGCAATTAAAAAAGGGTAACATTCACAGAGGAACTAAAAAGCTAGACTTTCATGTTATATAAAACTTTTGTCAGAAGCCAACTAGAGTATAACTCTATGTTATGGTCTCTCTTTTTTTAATATTCATTCCGACAACATTAAAAAGATTCAATATAAGTTCCTGAGGAGTATAAACTATAAATAGCTTATTCCTATACAAAACATTTGCCTCCTAATAAATGTGTCCCTATTGAAACTTTCAGAAAGAATAAGCACAGATTTTAAACTATTACATAAAACACTCCATTACAAAATTGATTGTGCTGAATAGTTCCAATTAATCAACATCCATATACCCAAAAGATCTTGCCGATATTTATTACCCTTACACTGGCTTATTAAAATTCTCCCGATTCCGAAACATCACAGTCCCGAAAATAATATTCTGGCCTGGGAGATACTATATAAATGTTATTTATTCCAAAACTTTGATTTATCTATTCAAAAATAGACGTTCTCATACTATCTATTTGTTATAATGAATATCATTTCTGTAAGGATTCTTGGTCTCCGATTACTTTTTTACCTACATATTTTATTTTAGGCCTTCTTTGTCAAATTTTTAAAAATCTTTGATGCCTTATCATACTGGATACTGGGCCCTTTAATCTCCAGTATCCCTTTAACTTGTTAAAGGTGCAATGAAAACAAGTACTTCTTGTACACGGGAAGGTTTAATATTAGAATATATAACAATACAATGGTGTTGCCCAAAGGCCAGTTAGTAGCGAAGTGAGGGGCTGAACTGAGTGTTCAACAATATATATCGAGCCTACTCTCGAAGATTCCCGAATGCGTTCGTAGAAACCCGAACTAACTACATATAATACATACAGCCATATGAACATATATCAAACACTACAGTTTGTATGGATGAATGTTTGTTACTCTTTCACGCAATGAAAGCTACATTATTTGCGGGTAATATAGGCTATATATATTGGTAAGCTCTGGCGTTATGAATAAGCTGTGGCGTTATAAAATTAACAACTTATAAAATAAGCTTTAAAAACCCATAAGTACAAATAACCATCTCAAGTAATTTTATAAATTCGAAAGTGTGTTTGTTTATCTTTATATGTCGCAATGGATATTACTTCAATTTTATTACTACAATTATATGATCGATTGAAGTGATTTTAGCTATAGTTGAAAGACTGGAAAGTGACAAAAACGCGAGTTAGTACAAGAATTTTATTTATCTATATGCACATATTTAATTATTCAGTCAACAATTTTTATGGGAAGAAATAATACGAATTTACAAAAACATAAAACTGAACAGAATTTTTTTTTATTAGTTAGGTACATTTTACAAATAATAAACAAAACAAAAAGATATATTGATGTATATGTTTTTACAATTAAAGTTGGGCGGGTAAACCTTACCATTTTATTACGTTGGCACTTGAATTCGAAGTGTTACAAATTTGAAAATAAGTCGTCCTAGACAGGAACTTACGTGAACTTTATGACGAATATCATATTATTTTTATAGTAACATTATCAACCACTAAGTAAGTAATTTATTAATGTTATATCCTACTACTTAAGTTTCTATATTTTTTGTACACTCTATGTAAAAAAAATTGTGCACTCTATTGTAAAATTATGTTATAATAATGAAATAACTCCTACGCCAATCTCAAGAGCTAGCACTCTTAATTGACGTATAAATTCATTAAGATATATTATGTTTTTTACTATTTTGTTTTGCCTATTATTATGTTCAATGTAACAATGTTATAAATTAAACAATAAAATAAAAAAATGTAAAATGTCTACATCATCTTTCACGAATGTTATGGGCATTGTGTGCGTTTTATGAAATACTGAAGCATTTAATTTGCTTGTTTTTATATTTGGCAATACCAATAGTTGAACAATTGGAAAGAATCAGTTCGCCAAATGTCCATAGGAATGTGATTAAAGATATTTGACATTCTAGTACGTAATGCATTTTTCGTATTCATTCCGTTTACCGTTTTCATACCATTTATCGTTTGAGATGGAAGATTTGTGTGAACAGATTTTAGGAGGATCGTCGTTGACGTGCATGCTGCCTCTCCCTGGGACTTATACTGTAGTTAAATATGTGCAAAATCTAAAAGAATCTCATTCGGAATGTATTATATTTAATAAAAACATGCAATATGTATCTTTCATCAAACGTAGTACGTAATAGTTTCAGTGCAAGAATGTCTGATTTATTACAGTTTTGATAATAACTAATAACGATAAAATCTGCCGTTTTGGTGCCGCGAAGGCTAGACTTGTTTTCCCACATCTACGGCTCGCCATTAGCAAAGTGGCGGTTTCACGCCTGTCAAACTGAATTATAACATACGGACTGATGATTGCAAACGTCGGAGTATCGCGGAATCAACTACAGAAGAATCAAGAATAATGGTGGTTTTGACATGTTGGTTTTTTTTACATTAACTCCATACAGAAGCCCAAAGGAAGATAATTTGCCTCAGATGTGTCATCTTTGGAGATGCTATGTGGAAGGTATTTTTGAGGAGAGGAAGGAGCCTACAAGGATCCAGAAGAGACATGCTGTAATAAATAATAAACAGTGTTAATCTCAAGTGACCTCCCAGGTAAGTATGGTCCTGTATATTTTCTGACTGTACAGTACATATAGTTTCGTATCGGTGGTCGATGAACCGGTGGATGCAATTTTTAGCCATAATTTGTTATAATGGTTTGTCTAGTTTGTAGTTAGAAGTAAGACTGTAGAAATATGTTATATGTTTTTACAGCGCCCTTGAGGTGATTTTTCAAAAAAAAAAATGACGCTATACAAGTCTGTTTGTTTGGCAGTCATATGTTTGTTTGGCATGTTTCTCGACTGAGCATCGGTGCCGAGTGGAACTACAACGCTGGTTCCTAGGAGCATCTTCCTTTGAAATAACAGTAGAAAAAGGCAGTATTCCCAACCGTTGCCTGTGTTTAACTTAAAAGCCTAATTTTGGCCAAATTGTTAAAGCTTAAACTAAAAATCGTTCCTACCTTGGAAGATACTCTCAGAATCGCCCTGGTGTAAGACCACTATTCAGAATTGAAACGTCGCTTGAAATGGCATTAGCCGTGTTTGGTGACCAGATCTGAATAGCCAGGAAATTACTCACCTTCCTCTTCCCTCTCTCCTTCCCCTCCCCACTACCTTCAGCCTCACAACATACCTCAATTGGGGATGCCGTAGTCTCACTGGCTTCAGACGGGAGCAGTTGGGACTCTTGTTCGGTATTCATATAAAAAAAAACTATGATTAAGATCCGGAAAGATTGTAACGCCGACGTAAGAAAGAGACACATAAAGAAAGAGAAAACATGGAAAGGCTGGCTTGCAAATCCAAAATGGAGAATTAAAAGTAAGTGTTAGTTCACTACAGTTGCATTATCTCCTACCTCAAAACAACCCTAAATAGATAGTTGACACAGGCGAAATTTCTATAACAATAAATCAGGTTCTACCACGCAATCAGAGAACCAAACTTCTGACAGAACAGATGCGGTCAAATCCAGGATCTACAATATACTCGAACAATCAATAGAATCGCCATTGTATTCCCTGCCCATACAATTTTGTTGAAGCGATGAAGTTGCTCGTGATAGCGGTAAATGAGAGGGATGAGGGAAGGAAGGACGAACATGAACCGAATTACAAAACGTGCTTTCAATATGAAACACTCGAGCGATCGGGTATTTACAAAATAAATACATCGAGGGATGGAGATTTCATGGTATTCGGTTTTGGATTCGGCCAAGCTCATTCAAAAGATCATACATCCGAATATTAATATTAAACAGATAAACTACTGGCTGTGGTTTAAAGCCAATGAATCCACCATATAAGCAATACGAGACCGACTCGGATAACCGTTGTTTCTCTCTTATTTCAGTAACACTAGACTCGGATAAGCGTTCGAAGCGTTGACTATGTTATATTCTCCGGCGCTTTGCTATAAATCACACGTATGAATGTCAACCTTTTACGCACTCATGCGTTTTCAACAAATACATTATTTTTAATTGAAATCGATTAACACATATCGAAGGATTAACTAAACCAAAAACTGATTTCCTGCGTAACCCATTTTTTGTGCCTAGTACTTAAATATATGAAGTCTCCCACGATTCGGGAATACTGAAAATGGTATATAAACGAGGACTTAGCATTCCTCCACGTTCACTCTTATTTCTAATTACGTGCAGTCTACACGCTGCACTTTTTGTTCGCTAATTGAAACTGTCTAAATTATAAGTTGGATTAAGCTTACATCTTAAATAAAGTTATTATATCTAAGCTTCCAAGTTATCATTCCTACACGGAACCACTTTCAATTTACCTCAAGACATCACCTACATCTGCATATAAAGTACCTCATCTGTAAACCATCGACAACCGGAGAGAATTTCTCGAACACTGCTCTCTGCGAAGGAGTTAAATATTATTACTCAACCGAGGGTTGTAGCAACAGACATGGGTCACAATTTGTCTTATATTATAATGTAGACTGATCTTTGTGCGCTAAATGGAAGCATTCATAACATCAATAGTAGGTAATAAAAAGTTATGTCGAGCAAACAGATGGCGCCGCCTTATTGCATATTTATTTAATGTTGGAGTTATCACACTCTAAGACCACGACGAACTCACCAAGTGAATGTATTTAAAAAATAATAATTTAATGTATTTGAGAACTTCATTTTCTTTCCTTTCCTTAAAAAGACTTTCCACACATCATCCCCAAAGATGACATAGACCCTGAGGGAAATCCTTTTCCTCAGGGCCTCCTGTGTGGAGCTAATGTTAAAAAAATACTAGTGGCGCCAGATCGAAAGACCTACAAACCTTGTAAATTTTACCACGGAAGTTTGAATGAATCGTCGAATTGTACCTATATTTTCACTAAACTCTACAGTGATGTGATACAATTCTTTTAGATCTAGTGAGAAATACATGTTTATATGGAAAAAACCAACATATGATTTTTTCATGTATCTTCGTGTTTTTTTTCACCCATTTTCATCTCCGATTGTTTTTCCGTAGAGAAAATACGAAGCTTAGATCTCACATCTAACGAACGAAATATCAAAATAAATCTAACCTAATGGACGCAAGGTAGTTTTTAATTTTTTGATAATATTTCATTATTAACAGGGCTCGATAAAATCCTTTCGCAAGTTCGACAGCACTGCTTTTTTAATCATTTTGCTATTCTAGGAATTCAGTGAAATTGAATTTTGCACTGAAGTTCTTTTGTTATGAAAACGGCAATCACAGCCGGTGAAGTGGTGCGCTAAACACTTGCGAAGAAATTCTGAAAGATTGTGTAATTATTTGTTGAACAAGAATAATAACATCAGCAGTCTGATGGTAACAGTGAAATAATTTTCATAAATCCATCTTGTAACTCGTTACTTGGAACAGAAATTCTTTAATTATTAAAAGTGTTTTATTGAGTTAGTTCATATAACATTTTAGGTGTACGGTACGTGGTTGTTAAGTATTGCGTCGTCCTATTTGCAGTATTTAACTTAATATCAACCTGTCATTTTATATTTAAATTCATCTTGATTCATTTCCATATATGGATTCTTTTACTAGTAGTGGTATATTTAAATGGGACATGTTCGTAGTATTGCCACAATAAAAGGGTAGTACTGACCTTGTGTTTCTGGTTGGCACATTAAAATTTATGAGCGCCAAAACTTCAGGGCTGTTAATTTTATTATGCAAGATTTTAAATAAAAAAATACTAGATCGAAAACAGTTCTTCTGTTACTCAAACTTAATAAATTAGGTAAACTAAGAAGATACATGTAGTTTAATTGTTCTTTTGGTATTTTTAGTTTATAATTTAAAAAGCTTAGGATTTTTTTTTGTACTCTTTCTATTGTTTGAGAATACACGTTATATTAAGGAGACCATACAGTTGAGACCATATATACATTCCATAACCATACATATTGTTACTTACCATATATTACAAAAACATGGTAAGTAACACATTATTCCCAATGAGTTGAGAAAAAAACTCATTACGGCAAGGACAGACACATATAAGTACATTTTACACAGATATTACACGTTTAAAAAATATAACATTTCTTAGTCCTTTTTTGATAACTTTGGGTCAAATATTCAGTATGCAAGAATGTTTTTATGATTTCGAAGATGTACGAGAGGCAGACAACATTAAGACAGTGGGGTACATATGACTCTAATTTGGACATTTTTGTTTGGTTTGGAAATAGGAAACGAAAGAAAAGACAAAGAGGTAAGGTGAAATCAGAGTAGAAGATATTCATAGAATCACCTTGGTGAGAATCGTGAGTTCGCTTTTTAGAATCGCGAAACGTTTAAAAAAAAAATTAATTGCCTTAGAAGTATTTAGATCAGACATAACTTTCCTTATTCCATCTCGATCCCCTAATCTTATCGCACAGGTTCTCGAAAGTTATGAGTAGTTTGAAATCTTGTGCGGTAATCGGGTGCACTTCTGAAGTGTCACATAAAAACGTTAAAAAATCAAAAGTGAATGCTGAATCGTTATCATATAAAAGTTTTTTACATCCTTCTGAACAACGTTGCACAAATCTTTTTACCTTAAGTGCAGGAGGACATTCATGTCATCAACACAAAAAAACTGTTTTTGCAATAGTTTAATACTTATATTTTTAAGATTTTTTTAACATGCATTTTTTATTAAACAAAACAATACAAAATGATTAAATAAATATGAATATCAAATGTATCAACTTTAAATAGTTCAATACTCTATGCGCTCCACAAACAATGATTTGCAATTTTTTGCAGCGTTCAATAGAGCAGACATTTCAATCAGTCAAATAATCTCATTTAAATCTCATTTGATATTTAAAATAGCATTCCTCTAAGTTCTAAGTAGTATTCGGACCCGATTAATCTGTCAAAATTATATTGGACTTATTTAGTTAGATTACAATTTATGTATCTGCAAAACATTTTGTACTAAGTGCTTATTCGTAATACATCTAGTCTATCATCAACTCCAGATGCTATTCCAATATTTGATTTTTAATTAAATATTTAGAGTTCTTTGCAGGAGTTTCCATTTTTTTACTGGTTTTCTTCAGCACTTTACCCTATTTATTGAAATAACTATCTACCTCTGATTATGAAGGCATGTGGGTTGGGTAAAGTCTCTTATTTGTTTTTCAACTATTTCTGGCTTTCAATCTTCAATGCTGTTCTAGGCCATCGCTTAAAATTATGGAGAGAGGAAAGGTGAATTTATGTACTCATTTTATTGAAATGTGGAATTTTAAAATTATACGGAAGATTGGAATCGAGTTCAGCTCAGAAGAGATGAGATGTTTAATGAAGGAGGGGCAATTTTAGATAAGATTGATAGAAGATAGGATATTTATTTACAGAGGGACAACCAAAAAATATTAAGTTCCCACTTCTAGACCACAGAGTGTATATTCAATCTGGGGACTAGAGGACGTGAATTTTAAAAAGGAACGGAACAATATCCGATTCTCATACGAATGAGAGAGAAATTATTATTTTTTTTAAATGGGGGAATTTTTGAAACCGCGGTTTTGATGGGATATTACTTTGTATTGAGACATAGCAGACTCCCTTGGATTGACTAGCAATGTGGCAATATTCTGCCCAAACACTGCGGGATCTATCTTTGATTATGGAAATGGTCTCTTTTTATATCGCTGACATTTCGACCATCTGTGGTGAAGTCCTGACTTTGAAAACATCGGTAAAGAAACTATGAATCAACTAATTTTATTCAAAAATAAAAATAAAATTGTTTGTTTTTGGAGAAAAAAAATTGAAAAAAAAAAACATTTAAAAAGTCAACGGAGCCCAAAATTTTATTTACATTTTGTACTCCAAATAAAGTCAGGAATTATCGGTAAAGTTAGTCAAGTACGTCCCTTAACACACTGTATGATAAGAAATATGAATACGATTTTTAAAATATCACATATTTGTGAGCCCGAGGTCCAGATTGACCGATTTGAACTGACAATGTTGGTTTTTTACATTAGCATTTTCGATCGTTATGAAGAATATTACAAAGAGCAACATTATGGGTTATGATATTGCAATTTATAATTCAGAATTCTAGACATCATTATTAGTTATTAGGTACTCCGAATTCAGTTGCATCACAAAACGATTGCATCACTAAACGATTGAATTAATTAGTAGGAAACCCTATAGAAATAAGTATTAGAACTGGAACTCCGATACGAACTTCGAACTATTTGTGTTATTAATTTTCTGGAATTTAAAATAGTTCAAATTAAATCTATTCCTTGGAATAATTCATTATTGGGCTGATTATACCGAGATTATTAATTTTGTTTTCCAAGATATTATTCTTTGCGCATTCTTAATTAGTTTGCTCGCAATGTTGTAAATGTTTTAAAGTGATAGATACTGTTTTCAGAAAATCTAGAACCCTCCTAAGGAGGGGCCTAAAACAATAAAAAAATAACATATAATGGAATAATCTCCAATTTTTAAGGTTGTTTGTTCGAAAGGTATTTATTTTTAGACAAATTTTAAACGCAGGCAATCAACCTTTACTAACTTTTTAAACGATGACCGGACAACTCAGAAACATGACACTTCAAAACCTCATCAGAAAAGTCATTAAAAATGTTTAAATAGGTTCTAAATCTGGAATTAAAGTGTTTGAATTATCTTTGGTACTATTATTAAAATTATAAAACATTTGCCCATTACTTTTCAAAACATTCATAAACATTAATAGCGGAAAACAGATAACGACACCTTTCGCGACCTCTCGCCATATCGTCACTAATGTCTACATTACAAACATTAAGATGGTACCTACGTACACAGTTACTATATCGTGTGGTAATTACCACAACTAAGCAATTCCGAAATAAGATTTTTCAAGTTACGCGAAAAAACATACATTTATGTTAAGAGCCAATATGAAAAAGTCATTCCTAAAAGGGGTATGTTATGAATGTTGACTGTTGTGTAGTCCTTTTTGCAATATTTTATTTCTGTATAAAGTTCTAAAAGATTTAGTTGATAGTCCGGCATTGCTCGAATTGATGAGCTTTCGGATTCCACTACGTAACACTAGAAGTCAGGATTTATTTCAGTGCAGAAATTCTGGAACTAACTACCATATGTATTCCTCTTTAATCAGAATACTAATGGAGGGAAATAATTATACCAAGTCAGTGGACATCTTCAATTTATCTTTAAACAAATACAAAATACTGTTACTGAGGCAGTACAATAAATACTTAATATTTCTTTGTAAAAGAAATATATATACCTATTATGTTTATTTGTAAAAGAATTATATTTCTTTGTATATATTGTAAAAAGTATTTATATTTTATTTAATTTGAAAACTTCTTATGTAAAAGCCCCGAAAAAGGGCGTAAATAAATAAATAAATAAATATTTAATTTCATTTTCTTCCCGTCATTTTATGTTAAAATTCATCTGGATTTATTTCCGTCTATGGACTCTTTTACATTCAATTTAACGTCTGTGTCACACTTTATCTTAATTTTGTACAACAAAATTGTGTTTGTATCATTTTGTATATGCTTTCAGGAGAAGAAAGGGCGTCAAGTCATGAAACCTATTGTAATCAATTCCTTGCAAAAATTCAATTTTTCTATTTCTAAAAGACTTACAATCAGCATCTAAAATGATTTCACCTGTATTGCAAGTTTATCTGAACTATTTATACCCAATTAACCAATATACAAGTAATTTAACACAAGTGTTTCATTCCGAGTAAACCTCCAACCTTACTGTGTGTCAACCCCTTGTAGGCGATAGAAGTCAGCTTTTGAATGGAGGTCCGTCACTAAAGGCTATATTGAGAATAAATACCACTTTGCAACGTGCTGAAAATATACTACCAGCCTTACTAATAAAAAAACACTTTCCAACCGTTAAACCGTGATTTAGTTATTCATTGCTTAAAGACTGTAAAAGCTCACATTCGATTAGGTACTATTAAAAAATATCTTTTGCTGGGGCTCAATTCTTCAATCGAGGCCGCTCGCAATCATCGTGAAAAGTACATAAATTCGTAATTTTGTTATTCTCAAGTCTTGTCGAAGGTATATGTATATTTAGACGCCAAACGATAGAAAAGAGAGGTTATTTCAGACATCTTATGCTTTACCGCGTGAATTAAATAAGAATTCTATGAAAGTGATGTTTTAAATAACAAATGATTTATGCCAAAACGTTTTTTTTGTATTCTCTGGGAATTATCAACCTAGCATTCTTGGATCCTTGAGAAATTATTCTATTTAACAACAAGACAGCTCTCCCGACTGGAGTGACCATTGGGAAGTTAGTTCTACAAGCTAATCAAGTGTCGCGTCGTAGTAATCAAGTGGCATAGTATTTAGTTGGATAGGTAAAACTCATCCTGTCAACACCTCTTGTGAGTGTGATTACAGAGCCCCTTGTTCGACCCTCAGGCCTCAGGGCTCGTCGTTGTGTCTCTTAGTAAGGGAGACGCAACTATTTCTATGACACCAATAGGAGTTGTCCCCAAAAGCAACGAAATTAGCCTGAGGGGTTAAAATGACAAACGAAATTTCCAAAACAATGAATAAATTTACAATAAATCGAACAAACTATAATTTTGCACTGATAAATTATTAGATTTTATATTTGTAATTATTATTGAAAGCCAAAGAGACTGTTTATTAATTTAATAACTTTTAAGATAAGATCTAGCACGTCGTATCCACCAACCCATCAATTAATAACGGATAATTTATATAGTATATAGCATGATTTATTAATGGGTGCAAAATTACATTTCATATGGCACGACATTATTATGCATACTTTATGCAAATAGATTATGTAAACATACCAACAACATGGCAGGTCAATTAAAATTTGAAAGATATATTACAAGATTACATACATCAACATGTCGGAATATAACCTTACGCTTTGCTGCCCGGCTTCTTAAGATTAAGAATTTTTTTCTTAGTATCGTGTCGGAAGAAATATGACCTGCTTTTTGCCAAGGGTAGATAGAGACGATATACCATCATTCTGTCGTAGCACGCACTCCGTGCTTCATTCACTTTCATACATTGTCTCCAAAATCTCATATGTTCGACAAAATGTCCTTTTCCATCCCAACTGATCCATTGATACTGAATACCGCACAACTGCTTCCGTCTGGAGCCAGTGAGACTATGATATCCCCAGTTGGGGAATATTTTAATGCTGAAGTTAAGGGGCAGGGTAACGAGATGGGGAAGAGAAAGGTGGGAATGTACCTGGCTATTCAGATGTGGTTACCAAACACGGCAAGAGCCATTTCAAGCTACGTTTCAATTCTAAATGATAGTCTTACATCAGGGCCATACTAAGAATGTATCTTCCACTCTAGAACGCAAATATAGAATATATAATTTTTAAATAATTAATTGTCAATTATAACAAATTAATCAAATTAATTTTATTAGCCCACGCCAGAATTTGAACCCGCAACCTTCGGAATGCTAGTTGAGAGCCTTACCCCTCGACCACGGAAGCCGTCAACGCCAACAACCTGCAATTTCTAGACTGTTTTTCAAATTTAATGGTTCTAACAGTAAATCGTCATAATATATACACGATACTACAAAAGGCAGTTTTTGTTCGAAAAAATCTGAATAACTAATCATTAGCATATTTTTTTAACATTTAAGCGATGTTACACAAAGAAAGTTTTTTTGTTGAAAATAGTTTTTTGTATTTTTAAACGACTTCGAAAAGGAGGAGGTTATCAATTCGACGGTATTTTTATTTTTTAATGTATTTTATTTTATTTTTTATTTTTATTTTTATTTTTTTATGTTTTTATGTTTGTTACCTCAGAACTTTCGATTGGGTAAACCGATATCAATGATTCTTTTTTTATTAGAAAGCTGGTGTATCCCGTGTGGTCCCATTTTAATTTGGTCGAGTTCTAACAATGGAATCCACGAGAAAACCATATATGTCTTAAATTTGCAATAAGTATTCGCGCTACAAATGGACGAATAACTCAATATTACGCCAACAGATTTCGAAGATTCTTTTTTTGAAGTAAAACTTCTTTACGCACGTTCGTATCTAAAAATCAAAAAACAAACAAAAATTTTAACAAAACAAAAAACGACTTCAAAAAATGCACTAAAAAGTAAAAAAAATATTTCGTACGATTGTTATTTTTTGTTAAAATTTTGGTTTATTGTCTTCGAATTTCACTTTCGTATTATGACTGTCTGCGCTTTAGACTTAAACTATGATTCGGGATATACAAGGCGTCCGGGGCAAGTGCACTAACTTTGGGAGATGATTCTACATGATAATACGTAAAATTATGATATCTTAAAATTATCGATTTCACCGTGCTAGAGCTCCTGACAGCGTATTTCCTTTTCCGTGTTTAATACGAGGCAACCATGCCTGGAAATCAACACGGTTTTGTAACGCCTTTTATCCACCAAACCCGTGTCCAGTAGAAGGCAAGCGGCATCCTACTGTGCACGAGTTTGTAACGCTAATTCCTTTCCCAAAGCAGTGTTCAGTACGAGGCATATTAAGTGAACGCATTATAGACAAGTTTGTACCTGCATTTATAACAGCAGAACATGGAAAGAAATGTATTAGAATACATACCCGCTAGGCAAAATCTGCTTTGCCAAACAAACCATTCAAAACCTGGGATGTTTTTTAAAATTATGATGACATGCGAATTTATTTTAGATAATTTATTTTATGAGATTGGTACTATAAAGTGTTATAAGTACTATATTATAAAGTGTTTTTATTTATTTTTTTAGTAAGGCTGTTTGCTTTTATTGCCCATCCATTATTTGTGCGTGTATGCACACACTTCCTTTTTTTATGTTATAATCACGTTTGGAGGACGCGTGCATCGTACTGAACACGGGTTTGGGAAGGGATTGGCGTTACAAACCCGTGCACAGTACGATGCCGCTTGCCTTCTATGGACACGGGTTTGGATAAAAAGTGGCATTACAAACCCGTGTTCATTTCGAGGCATGGTTGCCTCGTATTGAACACGGAAAAAAATAGCCTAATAAATAAATAATACAAGTTGTCTCGTATTGAATACGCCTCCTGACAGGCCCACAAACCAACTCTATCGATATATCCCTTCAGTGACTCAAATGTTAGAATTAAAACCTTATTAACATTAAAGACAACTTTTTACTCAAGTCCAACCGGCAATCCACAATATACTTGGAAAATGGAAAATGTCACTGCATTAGGAACCTGCATAATATATCAACATTACTCCTTATAATAAATAATACTGTCACGATATAAATTATATTGATATTTCTTATTATAACATTTAAAGGTGACTCCGCAGAGGTCACTCGTTGATAATCCGTCATCCGTCAACAGCCATCACCTTCATCTGATTTCATGCAGAAACTAACATGCGCCATGTCAATAATCATCGTCGTAAGTACCTATGTGTCAGTGACGCACAACCCGCAGCCCGCGAGCACATTCCGCGCTGTCCGCGGGCCCATTTTCTACAGAGTTAAAGACGCGCGATTAGTATCGAAAATTTGTTGATATATTTAACACATCATTCAACAAATATAAACAAGTCATTACCCAATTTATATCGGAAAGGCGAGCATAAAATTTAATTTAATTAAACAAACTACGAAGCTCTGCTTCGACTGATTTTACTAATGTATTTTTCTTTTTATAGTTTACTATTTCTCCATCTTGCATGGTGGAGTATTATGTTTTTATTTTATTTCATTCTTGACTGCTTTTGTTTTAGATTTTCTCTTGATTTTTTTTTTTGATTTTTTTTGTAATAAATTTTAAAAAAATATCTACATGTAAAAGCCCAGCCGGGCGTGATATTCAAAAATGATTAAAAATACTCTCGCCCGGTCGATCTACAAGGTTTGCACCGATAACTTTCGGTAACTTCTCAACGTCCCCTAGCATGACTGCAGATAGCCAACGAATAAATAACATTTTTATTTTTATTTTAACTTTATGAGTAAAATCTCAAATTATAATATTTAATTAAAATGAAGACAATATTAGCGTACCTCAATCAAAAATATGGAGCTCTACCCCTGAGCTATTGGTACCATAGCTCAGTTGGTAGAACTCTTGTCATGTCAACAAAGGGCACTGGGTTCGAGTCCCAGTGGAACCAATATCTTTTTCTGATTTTTCTGTCTCCAGATTTTCGATTGAGTTTCGGTAATATTGTCTTCATTTGAATAAATAACAGTTCACAATGACAAAATGCCCTTAATATTTTCGACGACAACCACTGTTGTTTGTATGTAGCGTTCTGCTGTTGTCCTAGAGAACGATAAGAAGTTCCCTAAAGTTTTTGTTGCAATCCTTAACGATCGACCGTGCTGGGAGTCCAGATCTGAATATCCAGATGCTCCTTAATTTCCCCTTCTCCATCTCCTTCCTGTCCCCACTTTTTTATACATCAACTCCACACTGGAGGTCCTGTAAATTCCTCCCAGGAATAATAATTAATTTAATAATATCTAATTCCCCTCAGGATCCGTCCCACCACGCGCAGGTTATACAAACCAAATTATAAAAAAACAACCTAAGTAAGAATCGTCACTCGCTTAACAGGCAATATATCTAATCTTTTTTGATAAGGATCTAAACCAGAATGATTCCTGAATAGACTTGAAATTAAAAAAAAGATCAATGATGATCTTAAATATAATACTTACGTATCTACAAATGTAGCCCGTGCAGTTATTTTTATATGATGTAAGATCTTACCTTATCTTATAGATATTATAAAGGCGAAAGTTTGTATGGATGAGCGTTATTCTTTCACGCAATAAACACCGAATAGAATTTAAAAATTCTTTCACTAATCGAAAGCATAGGCTATATAATATATATATATATATATATTGGTAAGCTCTGGCGTTATGAATAAGCTGTTTTTTGTCCCTAACAAAATCGAGTTATTGCAAACGTAAAACAAATTGTTACCTTGGAAACAATGTTTTTTTTTTAATTAGGCAATTCACCCTAAAAATAGTGCTTTGTTGGCGTCATAGTTAATACCTACCTATCTCTAAAAATGTTTATTGTCCGGACGAAAAGCATAGCGTTGCTATGTAATTATTTGACGTAGGCTGTCATTTTGTTATTTCTTTAGGTTACTCTGGATTCAAATATGAATAAAATACTAATTCCTAATTGAGGCGAAATCATCATAATAAATTAGGGGAGTAGGTACTTAAAATAAATTTCTATAATTTAAATATTTTCTAAAATAGAACTTTTATTTGCGAAATGTCATTCTCAAATTTTGAAATTTTCTATTAAACAATAATTATTTTTTATTAGACATAAAAGCAAGAATAATAACAATTATGCCAGTAATTTCCCACTAATACCATGCGAACGAAGCCGCGGATAAAAGCTAGAAAAAAAATATTATAATGAAATATTGGATGCTTAGCGACGTTTATCAATTCCGTTTAAATTTAAACTCGCGATTCAATTCGATTAAGTTTTTTTTTCGTTTAGTTCTTCAGCTTCCTAATAAAAAAGAATTATTAATAAATACTAAAAAAATACATATATAAGTTTTCAAATTTTATTAATAGAAATAAACGTGCAGTTTTTTAAATAAGTTTTTAAAATGGCTCGCCTTACGTTTTTTCCATTGATTACGAATAAAAACACCCACACATATTTTTAATTAGACCAAAACGTTATTTTCACCGCCATTTTTTGTAGTCTCACGAAGTTTCATAATTTTATTCTTAAATTGCGGTCGGAAACTTTGGTGCTTCTCGCCATTTTGAGGAAAAAAGGTTGATAATCACTGAGATACAATATGTGACACGTGATGCAGGAAACGCAGTTTTAATAATATTGTTCGTTTATTAGTTTGCGTTATTGATGTATTTGTGAATAATCAATAATTATTCGTGAGTGAACAGTTATGTTCGTAGCAGTTAATGCTCTGTAAATTGACTGTCAATATTGTATAACATTGTGAAGTTCTTGTAGAGAAATAGATTATCGTATCACGTTTCTAGTAACTAATATTTAAGGAAACCCATATATTTGATAAAATAATTTTTGTACGCATTTTATCGCTTCTCTGAATCGACGGCACAATCAGTTACAATTTTGAAAATCAAATCAAACCTCAGTTACAAAGGTTATTGAACCGGAGTTACAAAGAGATACACCACCGAAATTATTATTTTAATAATAATAAAGTAGAAATCTATAAATTGTGTGAACCAGTAAAAACTCTGGAGCAGTGAGTCCTTCCAACATCGTTTAGATTTAGATCGTAGGTGCTCAACGTGATCGATAACGCCCCCCTATGGGCGTTTGAGACTGTCAGGGGGCGGTAAAGAAAGGGGTAGAAAATTAGGGGGCGTTTAGATGGCACAGTGAGGGCGTGGGCAAGTAAAAAAAATGTTCTAAAAAAGACAAAAAAAAAACACTCTTATCACATATTAATAAACAACGTAAACTTTAATATTGGTTAATTTTTGTTATTGTATGTATTGTAATCATTTGTATTATGTGTGCGAAAGTTCACATATTTCGGTAGTTCAGGAAGTGGCTGAAAATTGAAATGAAAGATTCCATTACATTCAGATCTACATTAAATTGGATGACATGAAATTTTTTATTTTCTACGGTGCTCCAGATTTTATGTCCGGGTTAAATCTTTCCCAAATGAAAGACTAAACCCTTCCACACACTTTTCCACAAATGAATATCTAGTAAATTCACGGAATGTAAGTGCACTAAGTATAATAAATATATTATATAATATATTGCCCCCTCCCCCATAAGATAAAAAAATATTGAGATAGCTCTAGAAAACTAGAAAAAATATATAAATAAGGTTGAGAAACTATAGTTTAGATCATATTTCTCACCATGACAATAAGGGAGACAACGATTTCGATGAGAACTATGTGAGCTGTTCCCAAAGCGAACAAACTAGCCTAAGGGGTTATAATTATTAAATAAGAAAAAATAGTATTGCCCGCCATCTGCGTCTTCCCAGTAAACGCTGAAGCCACCATGGACAGCGATGCCACAAAAAAAATGGTCCAAGATGTCATCCGACCGTCCGAAATAGGCGTTCGGATCACGGGCATGCGCAAAATAAGGAACAAGGGCGTGTTGCTCAACACGGCAACTGCAGGTGAGCAGGAAAAATTATTAAATGCCACTTGTCTTAATAATTCGAGCATACTTAAGGCCCGGTTACCCACCAAACGACTCCCGAGGCTGATATTTTTTAACGTGCCGAGGGCTTTAATTGATGCTGAATTTTTGAGGATCGCTCTAACGGGTATTCCCAATGTTCAAGACGTCGAGGGAACACTGGCAAGCTGCAAGCTTAGTCACTTGGCTGGCGCTCGTACAGGAGATACCTGCCATCGAGTATATGAGATGCCTGCTGCTGTGCGCAAAACACTCGTGGAACAGGAGAAAGTGTTTGTTGATTGGACTGTGTGTCGCGTCCGAGACTTTTTTGGACTTACCGTCTGCACTAAGTGCCATGGGATTGGACACTCCTTCAAATATTGCCGAGATGAAACTTGGTGTGGGCACTGTGGCCAAAAAAATCACACCCGCGAATCCTGCCCAAATGCCGCTTCCGATCCAGTTTGCGCTACATGTACCAGATTTGGCAAGCCTGCTGCTCATTCCACTGGAGACAGGGACAACTGCCCGGCCTATCAAGCTGCACTTAAAAAGGATCTTGCTACAATCGATTATGGAGTGTAACATACATGAGCATAAGTGCCTCACCATCGAGGATTATAATTCCTTTTTAGGTATAAGTCTATGTAGCAGTGATAGGAAACCAGTCAACATTTATGCTATCTATCGTAAACCTAACACAAACATGCAGGATTTTTTAATACACCTAGAAAACATACTGAACGAAAGTAGACAAGATACATTATTATTCGGAGACTTTAACATTGACGTATCCATATCCACACACTCTTCATTAAATTTTTGCAACATCTTAGAATCTTACAATTTCTCAATACACAACAAAACATTTCCCACGAGAGTTACTGATACAAGCAGCACCATTATAGATCACTTCATATCAAATAGGCAAAACATTCAGACTACTATATCGAATATTGATGATCCACTTAGTGACCATAACATACTTATTGTTGACTATAAGAACAACTTAAAAAAATGTTTTAATAATAGAACTAAATCCCGGATTACGAGACCTACCATCAACAGTATGTCAGTAAAATCCTATCTTCTTGATAACAAATTCACGATTGACTTAAGCAACTCAGAAGACCCCTTTAAAAGTTTCAATTATCACATTAAAAAGGCAATAGAATCAGGTACAACCAAACCAAAAACAAGATTAGGAAGACGGGAACAACTGAATACTCCATGGTTTGATTCCAAATTAAATTCCTTAATCAAAGAACGAAACCAGATTCACAAACAGTGGAAACAAGACCCTGGTAATATTACTCTTGTAACACTTAAAAAGAGATTGAGAAATACCATTACTAATTATAGGCGAAGTCTAAAACACAAATATTATGCGGACAGCTTTCAACAAAACCAAAATAACCCTACTAAAACTTGGAAAATCATTAACTCTATTCTATCAAACCGAGCACATAAACCAACCAACGAAATAGAATCCCTCATCGTAAATGACTGCGAAATTAAGGATCCGGATCAAATAGCATCAGCATTTAATGAGTTTTTCCTCTCAATAGGAGAAAAGTTAGCAGCTACCATTCCGTCATTTCCGGATGACTGTAATACCGTCCTTGTGGAACCGAAGGCTTGCCAATCCTTATACATGGCTAGGACAAACAAAGATGAGGTAATGAGGATCATCTCTAAAACAAAGCTGAAAGCAGCACCGGGACTCGATGGAGTAACACCATCAGTTCTTAAGGCTTGTAAAGAAGAATTAGCGGGTCACCTAGCAGAACTTTTTAATTGGTCTCTGTCCTCGGGAAAGTTTCCAAATGAATTAAAGCTTGCGAAAATAATACCTATACACAAAGGAGACTGTAAAACATGTATTTCTAACTATCGTCCTATATCACTTCTATCGGTATTTTCAAAAGTATTTGAGACCATAATCAAAAATAGACTCCTAAAATACATATCTGCGAATAATATCCTTACACCACAACAATATGGCTTTCGGAAAAATTCTAGTACTCAATGTGCCGCCTTTGATTTTATCTCTACCCTTCAACAGTATATAGACCAGGGTGAATATGTGGCAGCCATATTTATAGATCTCAAAAAAGCCTTTGATACGGTCAATCATGAAATACTCTTAAAGAAATTGGAATATTTGGGAATTGTTGGGAAGCCCCTAAATCTCCTCCGAAGCTACTTAGATGATAGATTTTGTCTTGTTGAAGTCAAAGGGGTCTCGAGTGGCTTAGGTAGAATCACATGTGGAGTGCCACAGGGATCAATTCTTGGCCCTCTGCTATTCTTGCTATATGTCAATGACATAACTAAATGTGGTATCTCTGGAAAACTCCAACTTTATGCGGATGATACTGTAATCTACTATCACAGTAAAAGCCTGAGTGACCTTGAGTCTCTAATGAATGCAGATGTCTCAATTTTAGCTAATTGGCTCCGTATTAATAAATTGAGCCTCAACATAAAAAAAACGCACTACCTAACATTCGGTAATAAGGATTATGTGTCCATGAATATCTCACTTGGAACTGATAAACTCCAAAATATGGAAGTTACGAAATATTTAGGGCTGTTAATAGACTCTAAACTCTCGTGGAATTCCCATGTTGAGCATGTAAAATCGAAAATTTCCCCAATTACCGGTGTACTGTACCGACTCCAAGGTCTTCTCTCCATATCTCTACTACGTGCCACTTACTATGCGATGATTCACTCCCATCTGAGTTATTTAGTTAGTATCTGGGGCACTATTACTAAAAAACAAATATCAGAGATACAGGTGATTCAAAATCGAGCTATAAGGAATATCTACCATCTACCGTGGGATACACATATCAAACATATATATTCAAAGACAAACATACTTCCTTTTACGGTTCTACCTAAATACAATATCACTAGTGCAATATTACAAATCATACATAGATCCTCACACACCAACATCAGACCAGCCTTTAATACAGACATACACCAGCACAAAACACGATCCCAAAATCAAATACACTTAGCATCATCTACCCGCACAACCAAATTTGGTATTAACTCATTACAATATATTGCATATAGACAATACAATGCATTACCTAATGAAATTAAGCAATCAGTACCTTACAAAAAAATATTAGTGAAAACGCTTAAAGAATATTTCCTGAAAATGTTTTTAAACCAGTAAATATTGGCTCGCCTTCATACATTTGTTTTTTTTTATGTTTAATGTGTATGGATGTCTCTCAGTATTTTTAAAATCTCTATTCTTGACAATGCATTTTTTTTTCCTTTCCAATATGTTGTATTTTTTAAACGTGTAATATCCGTGTAAAATGTACTTATTGTCTATCTGTCCTTCCCGTAATGAGTTTTTTTTCTCAACTCATTGGGAATAATGTGTTACTTGCCATGTTTTTGTAATACATTATAATTAAATAAAATAAATAAAGCATATGAAGTCGGGGAGTAACTACTATTCGACGTATCTCGTAAATCATACAGTTATACCTAGAAGCATTTAAGTGACCCATAACTAACACAAACCTATATTATTGAATTATGTATTTGAAAAGCAATACTCTTTATTATAATAGATATTAGCTGCTTTTAATGCGGTTTTTGCAATCGAATAGTGCTGATCTATAAAGGGGGACGAACTTGACTTACTTTAACCAGTGATTCCTGATATTATTTGGACTAAAAAATGTAAAGAAATTTTGGTCTCCGGTGACATTTTTGATGTTTTTTTTTTAACTTAATCTACTTCTACTACACTATATAAAGAGGTAAGATTTGTTTGTTTGTTTGTTTGCATTGAATAGGCTCCGAAACAACTGAACCGATTTGAAAAATTATTTCGCTGTTGGGAAGCTACACTATCCCTGGGTAACATAGGCTTATTATATTTTCAAAAAAAATAGGCATCCTTACTAAAACTTCAATAATTTGTAGAACACATCATTATTTACAAAAAAGGTCGCAACAGCATATGTTTAACTATTATGGTTATGCCACAATAAGTATTCTTTTATTTTAAAAATTTAATTAAAATTTCGCCGCTTGAAAAGGCTCTTTATTTGTATCTTGATTTTAATCCTATCAAAATATATTACTTCATATTCAAGCCAGTTTCAATACCTTTATTTAACTTTTTGAATTTTTCAATTCGGATATTTAATTAGAAAGATATCACGAGTTTAAAAATGTAAGTATTAGAAAAAAGTTTCGGCTTCGGGCCGGGCGGGAGAGGAGTCAAGAAATGAAGTGCCAGGGAGGTTGGCGGGACGGGAGAACGGGAGAGCGGTGGCGGGGAAGGTGGAAGTGGAACGCTGGAGAGGAACGCACGGGAAAGGACATGCAAGGAGTAACATTTTATTTATTTGAATATGGCATTGCAACGCATGCCGGGAAACAGCTAGTACAAGATAATATAGAAAAAAAACCTCAAAAAAATTCAACGGAGAACAAAATTTACACCAAACTACTTTACTTTTTACTCCAAATAATGTCAGGAGTCACTGGTTAAAGTGAATCAAGTACCTACGTCCTTTAACACACTGCATAGTGAAATTGGAAGTGCCAAATAAGAACTTTGGTACATTGGAATTCGGCTTGTGGAGAGAATGACCGAGCATCAAGCACCAAAGTCCCTGCTGAACTCAAGACCGATTGGGAAGGTCAAGATTAAGATGAAGCGACAACGTCCTCAAAGACATATCTACCTTGGAGCTTCTAAACTGGAGAGAGCTGGCACAAAACCGAGATGAGTGGAAGAAGACTCTCGAGGAGGCCAAGACCCACCAGGGGTTCAGACCCGTAAGGACGCGGCGGGTACGGCCGGTACGCCGTATGTCGGCCGGCGTGGTCTAATGGTAAGGCTTTTGACTCGCAATCCGATGGTCACGGGATCGAATCCCGGCGTGGGTAAATAAATTTTATTTGAATAGTTTGTGTTATTTCACAATTAATGAATTTAAAATAATGTATAGCGTATTTGCGGCACGTTCCACGGTGGAAGATACTATCAGCATCGCCCTGGAGTAAGACCACCATTGAGAATTGAAATGTTGCTTGAAATGGCGTCAGCCGTGTTTTGTGACCAGATCTGAATAGCCAGGTTCCATTTCCCAATCTCCTTCCCCTCCCCACTATCTTCAGGTTCACAACATACCCCGATTGGGGATGCCATAGTCTCACTGGCTCCAAACGGGAACAGCTAAGACTCTTGTGAGGTATTACTATAAAAAAAGACCTGTGAAAAATCGCGGGATATTTAAATTGAAGCATTTGGTTGGAAGCATTTATAAAATATTTGCCTCAGATCATTAATTACCTCACAAAAATAATAAGAGACCATCAGAAATTGTCCATTAAACTTTAAAAATCTTCACACAGATTTAGAATTGCCAAGATTTAGATCCGTCGAAAATATGATACATTTAGATATTTATATAAATAATTTTACAAATTACGCGGGTATACGTAGGAATATTTTACATTACGCTTGCATGCACCGACAACCGAATTTAGTACCCACCTATCTTTACATAGTATAAAACGAAGTCGTTCCCGCTGCCTGTGCGCTTAGATCTTCTAAACTACGCAACGGATTTTCATGCGGTTTTCACTAACAGATAGAGTGATTCAAGAGGACGATTTCTATGTATAATACATAGTAAAGAAAATCCGAGAAATTCAAAGCGGACGGTGTGGATTTGATAAGTATGCTAATTAACAGATGGCGTTGGTTATAAAGGTTTGGTAATGGCGTTATGTTATTCATTAGCCACAGCAACGTGTGGCCGGGTCTGCTAGTTGTTGTATAAAACAGTAATTGAAAAGCCATTCCAATCAGTTGATGAAGCGTGGTAGGAATTTTAATGCTTGCACAGCAAATAATAATATCAAATTATTATAATAATATTTATTTATGTTTAAATTACATAAGACTCGTATTAACGATTTGTAATTACTCCACTTTATAATTGTTTTGTGTGGTCAACATCAACTTATCCATAAATTAATTACAATTTTCAGAATAACATTAGTAATTAGCGTTAATAATTGTTCACATTACCAGGTTCTTATTAAATTTATACCTACATTATTTATGTTATCTAGTCATTAATCGGTAACAATAATTATTATGATCATTATAAATAAAAACAATAATCATTAATGCTTACGGATTAATTGGATGATTCGGCAAAATATTGTAAAATAATAATAATTGTACGAAACGGCTGTTAAACATCGGTATTAATAATAATTGAAAGAAGCTATGCACTGAACTTAGATTTTTCACATCTTTATAATTTTGTAACAAATTTCGTAATTATTTATTCAATGTTTTGACAAGTTGATTTAGTAAATACGTCAGCTTTGAAACCCAGGTGTTGTTAGTACAATTAATCGGCTACCAAATTCTTTCATCGCGATACAAGCAACATTTTCGCTTAGTGTGATGGCAGTAGGAGATTTTCAGATACTTACTATGTTTATACGTAACTCCAGAACGTTTGTAAAAAAATTATTAAAAAGTATTTATGAGTAGGTATCTTATCTAGTTTTTAACCCCCGACGCAAGGAAATGTGTTATAAGTTTGAAAAGTGTGTCTGTCTGTGGCGTCGTAGCTCCTAAACGAATGGACCGATTATGATGTGGTTTTTGTTTTTGTTTAAAAGCAGACATGATAGAGATAATTCTTAGCTAACAATTCATGAAAATCTGTTCAAGCGTATCAAGGTCATCAGCTCTTTTTTGTGTCGGGGGTTACTTAAAATTTTGAAAATTTTACTTATAAGTCTCAAACTAAAATTATTATGAGTGTACCCTCTGCATAGAAAATATTTTAAATAAATTGAGAAGTTTAAAAAATATTTGGAACTTCACACACTTTATTGAAAAAAATATTTAACAGAAAATTTTCTTTACATCTTAAAAAATACGAAAACTGTGAGCTCTGGCGTTATGAAATCTAAAGTACTTTTATCTCGAGTAGTACTTTTTTTACTTCAATTTCAAGGTTAACACAACTTATTTCAAGGTAATAATTATCTTGAACTAAGGGGCATTGACATATCTTCAACTTTTTAATATAAGGTAAGACCTCATTTTGTTCATTGCATATTTTTCAATAATTCAATTAGAAAATGTTTCGAAAAAACAGTCTCTCGAGCAAAGCCTGGTGATAATTACTTGCTAGTATTCTTTATAAATAGTGGTTTTCTGGTTTATAGCCATATATAGCAGTGATCTGTCACTTTTTTTTCAGTTAGGTTGCTTGACATCTGTCAACATTGAGAGATATTTTTCTGCTTTATGGGAAAGATATTTACTACAGTGCTTCTAATATTTTAATAAGTTCGGAATACGCGTTCTACATGGAAATGTCAACGGTTTTCAAAGTTGTGGCAAATCAGCTCCATTTTTTTTACATTTGAAAGGTGTGCGTTAAACGCCGATTCTAGATTCGTTTCAGTCCTCAATTAAATTGTAATCAGTTTACACACATGGCAACATTACGTTTGTGCTTTCTGCTTATCACTGATAAAGGGTCCGCCAAATAACTTTTTTTTTTGAAAATGCTATAAAAAAAAAAACTACTGAATATTTTCTCAAATTTCTTTTTTTATTTATAAGTACAATCCTTCCGGTTAATAATGGAAAATAATTTCATTCAAATGGCTGCCTCGGCTGGCCATGCAGTAGCCTACACGATCGGTCCAATTTTTAAGCACATTATCGATTGTGTGCAGCTGTATTTCACCAATGGCTTCACGAATATTGTCCTTTAAAGCGTCAATTGTCTCTGGCTTGTCGGCGTAACATTTATCTTTGAGGGCACCCCACAAATAATAGTCCAACGGTGTCAAATCGCAGCTCCGAGGTGGCCAAACGACATCAGCTCTGCGGCTGATAATGCGATCTTCAAAAACAGGGCGCAAAACATCGAGTGTAGCTTCGGCTGTGTGGCACGTAGCGCCGTCCTGTTGAAACCAAATGTTGCCAATATCCTCCTCTTCAATTTTTGTGAACAAAAATTCGTTCAACATGGCCCGATAACGATCGCCATTGACTGTAACGGCCACTCCTTGCTCATTTTCAAAGAAAAATGGCCCAATTATGCCTCTGGACCAAAATCCGCACCAAACAGTGACTCGTTTTGGGTGTACCGGCTTTTCAATGTATGCGTGCGGGTTTTCTGTGCCCCAAATACGACAATTTTGCTTGTTTACATACCCGCCAAGATCAAAATGAGCTTCATCCGAAAAGATGATTTTTTTGGCAAAATCGGCATCTTCTGTAAGTCGATCGCAGGCCCACTCAGCGAAGCGAAAACGCATTGGATGGTCAGTTGGCTTCAACTCCTGAACCAATTGGACTTTGTATGGCGTCATACCAAGGTCTTTATGCAAAATTCGTCTCAATGATGTCTCCGAAATGTTCAATTGTTGAGAACGACGGTGAATTGATGTTGATGGCGCTTCACGCACACTTTCTGCCACAGCATCGATATTCTCGGGTGTACGCACTGTTTTTGGCTTTTCACGCTTTGGTTTATCGATGAGGATGCCAGTTTCTTTCACTTTTTTCACAAGATAACGAACATACGGAGCTGACGGTGCTTCTCTTCTTCCAAAAACCGTACGCAATTTTCGCACACATTCTGCAACATTACCATGATTTTCAAAGTAATGTCGCAATATTTCCCAGCGTTGTTCAAGCGTATACACAACCATATTCGCTCAGCGGAAGGATAAAACTAATTATCTGTCAAATAATAACTAGTAACTAATTCACGAAATAAGCACTAGTTGAAAAAAAAAACTTTAGATGGCGGACCCTTTAGAATCAGCGTTCAACGGGGACCTTTAAAATAAATAAATTTAAAAAATGGCGCTGATTGGTGATGTGATACGTATTTTTTGTATTTATTTATTTATTTTTATTTATTTATTTATTATTACATTTATTACATACAAGAAATAACAATATAAAAGGAAGCTTTGACTGCCCAACTAGGAAGGTTTCCCGTTTTAGGACAGTCAACTTGGCAGGTTGCGTGTACATATATGTATAATATATGTATAATATGGTATTCATATATGTATAATATTACAATATAATAATATTATAGTACAATATCCATATACGCATCAATACGGTACATTATGTATAATAAAGAAGAGTGTTCCGGTGGGGTTTTGTTTTTCAAGCTAATCTACAGTTTTATTCCGAGATTGAAGAAATTTTGCACACCTGACCTTCAAAATAGGAAGAAGGTCACCGTCTGCACGAGATTTCAAAGCGCAACCATCGCCCCCTTTTCCCAGTTAAAGCACAATTTTGATACTTGAAATTTAAAATAATAACTGTCTACATCTGATTTTGAAAAATGCTCTATAAATCCGGCCAACGCCAGAACTTTAACATGTAGTTTATAAAAAAACGATTTTTAGAAATAGTTAGAAAAATAAACATGTTGCATTTTCGTTATTTTTTTGGGGTGTTATGCGTGTAGCGCTACCTCCTTGCGCTACCCTTAAGAATGAGGTAGCGCAACACGGCATAAAACCCCAAAAACAAATAACGAAAATACTTTTGGTCGTGAAAATCAAAAAACTTATCAATCATGTTGCATTTGAATTTGTGTGAAACAGCTGAACGTCAGGAATAACTGTCCGAAATGGCAAAATAAATAAAAAAAACAACTAGAACATATATTATTATTATTCCTAATTTCTCCTGCAGTACATTTGATTTGGGAGGCGATTGTAGGTGCCACCGTCACACACAAAAATCATTTATTGGATAATCAACTCCTTTGTTATAGGTCACCGTATGATTCTTTACGTTTAGTGACTAAGCAGAGGTGCCCGGGTTCATGGGGTGAGGTTTCCCGGGTCTTGGCGGCTGCCCAGCCCACCAACTGCGTGACAAGCAGAAACTGGTTGAGGTAGGCGATTGACCGCTCCAGAAGCAATCTCTCTAATCACTTTGCACCACAGTTCCTACAGCACTCCTGGACACACTGACCCCCAGACTCCTACATACCTCTCATACCTTTTTCTTTATTTCCTAAAAATATCCTCCACACAGCATCTATTCATCAGCAATTATTTTTTCTCAGGGAGTGTGGAGCTAACGTAAAAAAAAATAGTATATGTGTGTGTATATCATATGGGTGTAAGAATTATTTATTCTCTACCCGAGCAACTATTCCAAGAGAATAATTTAAGTCGAGGGAGCCACCCCAGCGCACTTAGCCCAACGTCGACGATGTTGGAACTTTCATAATGAAAGTTACTAACGATGGGACCCGAGGGAAGGCTTACTGTGCGACTGAATTATACGGGATACATCCTCCCTGGACCCCTTAGAGCTGAAAAGCTGACGATGGCTGCTTTTTTATGATTTTGCGAAAAAAAATGTCAATCCGTCTCTGTGGACCTAACTTGATTATATCCACTCATTTCATTTTCAGTACGACCAATTATAATATTGACCTACTGCCTGAATATGGGTGATTGTAAAATTTGACGAGGAAAGATTCTGTGAGAGGAAAGGTAGAATGATACTAGAAAGCATTGAGATGGGTCAAGAACCGTTGTTCATTTTAATGAAAATAAGTTACTTTGTATACTATTTAATTAAAATAATCGACATGTTTCAAAACCAACGGTTTCTTCAACATATTAAACGTATAATTAATAACTCCTGATGAAGAAATGGTTTCGAAATATGCCGATTGTTTTGATTGAACAGTGATGTATAAAAGTGATTTATTTTCATTAAATTAGAATGACGCCACAAAGCGAATTAACGATGTTGAATTTTTTTTGTTTTTGTTTTCGTGACTATGTTTGAAATCATTTGCAAAAGTGTTGGGATGTTAATAAAGGGAAAAAAATGATTTTGAATTATTTATAAGTATGAAACCGCTAGCAAGTGTTTCGTCAATGTCGTTCATTATATTATAGGTCCTATACTTCTGCAAATCGCATTTAAATACAGCCGACCCCTGCCTTTATTTCTACCAGCACTCCAAACGCATGAATTTAATTGCCAAGTTGCTTTGATAATCCGGGTAGTTTCGTCGTAGATCGGCGACAGTCTACGCACTTCAATGCCGAATCTCCCTCAGTTTCTATTATCTTCATGTAAATCTTCCTTTATTACGATTTCAGAAAATAATGTTATTACTAACAATGTCTCCTGTCAAATGTTCCAAGTAAAAACAACCACAGTTAAAATGTTCCCAGGCAAAACGTTCCCAGCAATAATTTTCCATGCCAAAATGTTCACAACCTAACCTTTCAATAAATGTATTTGTTGTTATTGCGTTTTCTATTTGAGTTTTTCCACTGTATATTAACTAGAAAAAAAATGGCAGGGAACGTTTTGACTAGGGACATTTTGGTGTAGAATATTTTAACTGGGAACATTTTCATTGAGCAAATTTTGACAGGGAACATTTTAACCGGCCACGCTTGATTATGATTATACCTACCTATATCAATTTATTGTCTGTAAAAACAATTAGAATTCTGACCTACTATCAGAATACGGTGAACGGATATTTTGAGCAGGAAAGATTCTGTGTCAAGAAGGATAGGTAGATATTGATGTCAACAGTGAAAAAGATAACTTACCTTGAATGCAACATGTCATTCGCCTGGAAATTATAAAATATAGAGTAGAGAAGCAGTCTTCTTCGATAGAAATGAACTTACCTGTAAAGAAAGAAAAACATGTTTTATTGTATGTATGTGATTTTAAAGTTGTACTAAATTTAGAAATGAAGTACATTTTTTGCTAGTACAAAAGTCACCAAATTTAAACCAGACAATTCTCAGGATCCATGGACAGCCGGACAAACAAATGTGTCCATTATGGAGGAGCTAGGCATCCACAATAGGTTTTCTCAATAACTATCAGCCTACAACGTATTTTAAGATACTTTGGATACGTTCCTCGTCAAACTTACGACTCTAACTCACAGTCACTGGCCGCAGTGTTTGGCAAAAGAAGCCTCTGCTCTGGTCACCAAAATGTTGGAGTGACCAAGTGTCACTGACGTCCGATACGTCACGCGTCGGTGTCCGCTGCTCTCCGAGTGAAGGAGTCTTATCTCCCAAGGAAATTGGAGTAGAGATCACGGTCCTCAGCAATGAGGAAACGACTTAATAGGCGGTTCTCCGAATTTCAATCGATTTCTTGCAAACCTTCCTTAAACATTTGAAGTTTTTAAGCTCTTAAAAAAATATATGTTATTTTTGAAGATAATATCTAGATATTTGTAGCGCCGAAACGCAAATTATATAAAATTCCCTCGATAGAAAAAAATTGCAAAGTATGCTCCAAAAATTATTAAAAACACGTTTGTTTCGGTTATTTTACATGTTATGTGTATGAAAAAATTCACATCGTTTCTTTAAATAAAATTAAAGACAATTATCGCAAGATTTTTGCTCTCTTTTTAACGAGTCGTGTTTTATTAAAGATTTTCATGATTTTTGCATCAATTTTATCGCTGTAAATGTTAGCGCGCTCTTCTAACATTCGTAATTTCATATCTCTCCATCTTCTTCTTTTTGGGGCCGAGAACTGAGCCTTAAGAAGAAGAGGAAATATGTGTATTGAATATTTTGATAAATCAAAATATTTATATTTGATTTGTTAATTTAGTTCAAGTTTGCTATTAAATAATTGGGCTAAACGTACGTTAAGATACCGATAAATAAGATACCTCAATAGTTCCCCTTTCTTTCACCAATTCCCAAGTTGGTGATGAGGTAGTACGACTGTCTCCGGGCAGTGACTGACATTTCGTGTTCATATCGTGGGGATCCGAGAGTCAGCATTAAAATAGTTTTGTTCTCTAACTGTCACGGTATTTCAGGACACCCACGCTCTAAGAGAATTATCCTGGTCTCAGGAGACCTGACTTTTATGAATGAGGTTGGGTACTCTCGGGTAGAAGAGTATATATTTACGTGAGAGAGTGCTGCTGCTACAATGGCTCAATCCAACTATCTTACTTATGGATAAGTCCGAATTTCACCCTTTGCAACTTAGAAAACCGGTCAGTGGCTGAGTTGGTATCGGGTCTGGGTCCCATCTAGGACGCCGTGAGTTCAACTCCTTGGCTGGCTACGTCCTCCGGTAATGAGAGTTTTCATCCCGCGACAAAATATCCTCCGAAATATCTACTAAAACTTAACCTAACTTTAAAAAAATGGGACAAAAATAATACAGACATCTAAAATATCTACTAAAACTTAACCTAACTTTAAAAAAATGGGACAAAAATAATACAGACATCCTGTAAAGAGAATAAATTATAGTTCAAAAATAGTATCGCCCTATTGTAAGACCACCATTCAGAATTGAAATATTGCATTAAAAGGCTTTAGCCTTGTTTGGTGACCAGATCTGAATAGCCTGGTACTTCCCCACCTTTCTCTTCCCTATCTCGTTCCCCTCCCCAATACCTTCAGCCTCACAACATACTCCAATTGGGGATGCCATAGTCTCACTGGCTCTAGACGGGAGCAGTTGGGACTCTTGTGCGGTATTCATACAAAAAAAAAAGTTAAATGGGACAAAAATAATACTGATATCATGTAAAGACAATCAATGATGGTTCAAAAAGAGTAAAATTGGAAATAAATAACTTATTGTCTTTACAAGATGTCTGTATTATTTTTGTCCCATTTTTTTGTTAGGTTAGGTTTTAGTAGATATTTTGTTGGGGGATGTTTTGTCCGTAGGATATTTTGTCGGAGGATGTTTGGTCGGGGATATTTTATCGCGAGATGAAAACGTGCGGATCCATGTCCTCCATCATGTCACAGGCAACACTTTCCGCTTACTGTGGTGGTAGTAGCAGATGTTCAAATATTGTCAGGTTATTCGTAACCTGGGAATGTTAAACTTTCTTTAAAAAAATAATAAAATATAAAGTTAATGCTGACCCCAACTTCTTCACACTGCTTTGGGGGTGTTTTAAGAATTCTGTCATTTTGTGGGGAAAATTCTTTTTTTTATTTTTAGATTCTGATGACTACCGAAGTCATGAACCGGCATCAGCATCAATTTTACGAGGTATTAACAGACAGACAGAAAATAAAAAAGTTTATCTTCTTGAATAAAATCTGCGTCATCCGTAGATTTGCTTGGTTGTTTTAACTCAACTCACGAGGCATAAGAACCTATTTCAATGTCAATATTCACAAACAAATTATATGTAAACTCGCCAATAGGGGAGGGTGGGGCGTGTTGAGACGGGGGCGTGTTGATACATCGCGTTTAAAATTCCCGCTAGTTGACTTAGCTGCGCGCGCATCGCGCCGTTTCGTGTGAACCCAGTACCGCCAGTTTCTGTCAAAACGGTGGTGCCGTGCGGTCGGTATAATTAAAGTTATACGACAAAGTGTGATTTTTAAGGGCTAAACGAACTTTTCCAGGAAATTTTCGAAGTCGTCTGCCAACCTGCTAACACTCGGTAAGTCGTTATATGTTTTTTTTCTCCACAAACTGTATCTTTTGACTGTGTTATTAGTTATAAATGAAATGCGTACGTCAAGTATGTTTACTTGCATGGCCATTTTTATGTAAAATCGTCGGGTGGGGCGAGTTGTTACATCAAGGCGGGGGCGAGTTGTGGCAGACATAACTCGCCGCTAGAATTTAGTTTTTTTTTTACGTTTATATAAAATATGCATTAATACAATATGTGTTATGTAAACAGGCGTATTTTTTTAACATATTATGAATGTATATATGTATTACCTAGATACATTTCCTTTTTGTGCCTATTTGTAATTTTTTTTTTTCAGTCTTGCAAAATGGTCCGAAAATATAAAAAAAAGACGAATAGAGGGGAAATTCCAGAAAACGTTTATGAACAAGCTGCAGCTGAAATCATTACTACAAACGTGTCACTTCGAAAAGCTGCAGTCTATTTTGGAATTAATCATATGACACTAAAGCGGTTCATCGAAAGGAAAAAAGCTAGTCCTCTTCCAAATTGTAAGGTGGGATATTCCAATCCTGGTCAAGTTTTTACTCATTCACAGGAAAAAGAACTTGCAGATTACATCGCAAAATGCAGCAAAGTTTACTATGGGCTTAATATACTCCTACAAAGAAAAACATAGAATTAGAAGACAAACTAAGAAAGGAAAAGAAAGAAAAAAAAATAGAAAAACGCGTACATACAAAACTAACTAAAAAAACAAGCACCCAATAAAACAAGGGCGGTGTCAAAAATAGAACCACATAAAAAAAATATTTTAGACGTAAAAAAACGAATGTTGGTGTCCACATCATCCAGTGAAACTGAAGAGGAGCCACTACTTATGGAAACTGACAACAGCGATGCAAACGAAGAAGAGCAATGTATATTTTTTCGTAACCCCTATTCTAATGATATTTCTGGTGAAAGATGGGTGAGGTGCATAAAATGTCATAAATGGTGTCATGAGTTATGTGCCGGAGTGGATGAATACATTCCTGACTTCATCTGCGATTTTTGCTTGACTGGCTGAGATTTATTTTAAATGTTTTTATTTTTTTTATTACATTGGAGGTACACTACAACCACTTTTATTTAACTGATGATAATATATTATCAGGACTTTCGATTTTACCAATTTTATTTTGTACCTACCTAATGCTTTTACTTAATTATTTGTTCGTCTCAACACGCCCCACCCCCGTCTTAACTAGCCCCACGGGTGGGGCGTGTTGTGCCAATTCCCATATTTTGTAAAATAATATTTTGTCACTTTATTCGTAAGTTAACAAGGTTAATAATACCAAAATAATGTAGCCAAAGAGTTATTTGTTTCCATTAAAATGTCAAACCTTTGATTTCATTAAAGATTTTTCTACGACACTCAGTTTTGTAATTTTGTCACAACACGCCCCACCCTCCCCTACCTCGCCCAAATAGGGTAGCAAACAAATATACTGTAATGTATTGAAAGAGCTTCTAAGTGATGCTGACAGATGCCAGCATGAAAAGTGCTTCTATCGATTACCGACAGTGGTGCCCGTGTAGGCGGTGGCCGTCGAGAGTGGTTCGGGCCAGCCTACCGCTCGGATTCAATTAGCCGCTAGTATAGACAGGTCGTGTGACTTGTGGCATAATTATTGTAAATACATAAACTCGTAATAAACCGGTTTGTTTTCAAGAACGTATAGTATCCCCACAGAACCACTAGTTTTTTACTGTAAAAAATACCAATGATATCGATATTTAAACCACAAACTATTTATGTCGATATTCCTTCTGATATTTTTTTTAATTTTTCACGTTAAAACTTTTGGTATAAATTCTAACTCGGTAACTCAAATATTATATTGTTTAAAATATTTTTTTACGCCATGCTCTTCAAAAACTACTTGTATATACTATTTTTTAATTTTTCACTTTTATAACTTTTGGTATAAATTCTAACTCGATAACTTTTGTAAAACTTATTTATTATCTATGTAAAAGCCCCTATGGGCGTATAACAATAATAAATAAATAAATAGATAATTTCAGTTTATTATTATTATTGATTTTAATTTTATCCAATTGGAAACCACCGTATGAAAGAAATAATTTTTTGAAACATATTTATTATTACTAAACTGTAAAATTAAGGGCTTATGAAAAAGTAAAAAAATAAAACAATTCTGCACAGTAGAAAATAATATCTGAGCAGAATCACAGATATCTTAACATCTATCTAAGGAATTAATTCACTGTCCAAATGTTTAGTCTGGAATTAATAGCAGATGGAGGCCAAGTAATCATAGTTTATTCAGTTCTTGCAATCCTGAATCTAAAGTACCTAAACTAGACCACTGGCTGCCCAATGGTTGAAATCACATCTAGGAGAATGAACTATAAATTCTTGTGCAAATTATATATTTTTAAAGTCAATAAATAAATCTGTTGTTGGTTAAAGAATTATGTTCTTTTTTAATTTAATCACTGAATATAATAATTCTATAAAAAAACATTGTAACAGAAAAATCAGTAAAAGATATGGTCACATCTAGGAATTGAACCTATGACCTTAGCCTTGCTCAAGAGATGCTCTACTACTGAGCTAATGGTACTATGGTACCCCATCCCATTTAACGGTATCATGCTTCGACTAAGAACTAAAAACATTAGCTTAATTCTCTTATTTTTATGTACGGCAAGATTCATCTCGAACTAAATTCTACCTAGATAGAGTCTTAGATTAATTTACCATTTTTATTTAATATGCGACATCTATTGACTTTTTATGGAAGTCTTGGATGAATATTTATTTTAAATTTAACTTAATGGGTAAATCCTCTAAACGTAATATTTTATCACAGAAGATAATATTAGCGACTCTCAACTCAACTTGTTCTCTTCATTTTTTCCATTCCACGAAGAAATTCGGTGACTTAGATGTTAAGAAGTCGTTGTGATAATTTTGAAGAGAGACGTCTTTGTTAAAAGAGATCTCTCTGATATCGTTAGATAAATAGCAGGTACTTTGAAAGTTTGGAATAACTTTACAACAGAGCTCTTGAATAGTCGCTTTGTAACGTAACGTTAGCAGTCCGATGGCATTAGCTCTTTTCAGAAAAATTCTTTCTTATAAAAATAATATATATACAACTTCTTTGAAGGGGCTGCCAACTTTAACGAAATTTGAAGCGCCCTTGAGGGGATTTTGTCACGATATTTTACAATTATTGTCTTGCGAATTCATCTTTTTTAAAGCTTCATTGTCCATGATGGAAATAACACTTAGAAGTTGTTGTTTGCTCACCATTTGCTAAACATTAAACTTAAACAAAAACTAGCGAAGTTTCTAATCAATATTAAACGACATAATTATATTTTAACTATATTTTTTTCATCGTTTATATTTTTCACGTCAATTTCGACCACCACAACACGGGAATGTGCCTAGCAAGGTCATCGAAAAATCCTCATATTTATAATTAAAAAGCAATGAGTAAATAAAAGTAAATAATATGTGTACTCCCCCCAAAACAATACTAAATTAATGCAAACACATAGCAGCTTTATTGGTCCTCGTACATTTAATTTTCGGGGTCGTCCATTAATCACGTGAGGCTAGAAAGGGGGGGGGGGGGGGTGGGGGTCGAAAAAAAATCACGAAACATCACGAGAGGGGGGGGTTGAAATGAGATATCACGTGTAGTATTTATTTTTCATTGAACGCACGGTTTCTAAAGGTAAACGTCCTATACTAAAAAAAAATACACGTGATTTTGGGGGGGGGGGAGGGAGTTAGCCTAAAACCTTTCCACATATCACCAGGGGGGGGAGGGGGTCAAAAAGTTGCTAAAAAACATCACGTGATTATTGGACGACCCCTTCTACCAAAACACATTCAAATGACAGATAAAATATCACTTTACATAAAAGAATTAAAATTATGGTTGAATGATGCAGATGTTGGAACACTTCTTCTATAAATTATTTGTAAACCTTCATGTTTCACTTTTCAATACAATTCTAACTTTATTTAATTTCTTGAAACTATAACAAAAAATTAACAAAATTTTATGCTTCACTTTTTTACTACAATGTTTTCACATATTACTATATTTCTAAACCATACTTTGAAATTTACATTTTTTACCTGTACTTATTGATGTATGTATAGCAATCTTGTTTATATTACTCACATACAGGCTGTGCCTTTATTTTATTTTATTTTTTATTAGGAACATTAGCCTTAGTGGGTTCCCATTACTTATTATATATTTTACTTATTGCTAACTTTTGCATTAATTGTACCTTATATTTACATCTTACTATATTTTAGAAATTATGTAAAATAACTTTTGTATGTATGTAGTTACAACGGGAAAAAAAAAAGATTTTTTTTTTTAATTTAAAAAATTAGGTGTTAATGAAAATTAAAAACCATGTTTTCATCCACTATTTAATCAAAACAATCGACATGTTTAAAAAACGATAGTTTTTTAGGATACACGTATAATGAAAATTAACAAACACAAGAACACAAGTTTTAAAAATTAATTAATATTTAATTTGATTAAAATGACGTCACAAAGTCAATCTGCTATTAAGATAGATACTGAAAAAATATTAAAACATTTATTGGTAGGTTAACCACTGTTTTAAATATTTAATATAAATTATCTACATGTTTCAGAACCAAAAATACCATCTGGACATAAAGTATACTGAAAATCAAGACACAATATAATAATAAATAAAAATATTACAATAAGAGGTAGTAAAAGGAAATGAATTGATAATAATTTTGAAAATCATATTATATAAAATTAATGAAATAATAATAAAATAATTATTGCATTAACAAAGCAATTTCTTTATAAATTTAAACAACAGGTCCAACGAACAACAGCCAAGATGCCCAAATAAAAAAAAAATTATTATGAATATAGGCTTCAATGAGAAAATAAATTTAGGAGATGGCTGTTTAAAATAAGATGTAAGTAGGTGATTAATAAAATTTAATCGACTTATTATTCTTCGGTTCTGAAAGATGTAGATTTTTTTTTATGAATATATGTATATCTACGACACTATATAATCTACTATCTACTACACTATATAAAGAGGTAACATTTATTTGTTTGTTTGTTTGTTTGCATTGAAACTACTGAACCGATTTGAAAAATTATTTCGCTGTTGGGAAGCTACACTATCCCTGGGTAACATAGGCTATGTTTTTTTTTTTTTTTAAATAGGCATTCTTACTAAAACTTAAATAATGCAACCCAAGGTGTAAAAAAAATACCTAAAATATTCTTTACATCGCGTTCGCTGCGAAAACTATTGATGATAGAATAAAATAATGTACTACGACTTTGTAGAACACATCATTATTTACAAAAAAGGTCGCGACATCATATGTTTAACTATTATGATTATGCCACAATAAGTATTCTTTTATTTTAAAAATTTAATTAAAATGTCGCTGCTTGAAAAGGCTCTTTATTTGGTTTTAATCCTTATCAAAATAAATTACTTCTTATTCAAGGCAGCTTCAATACCTTTATTTAACTTTATGAATTTTTCAATTCGGATAATTAATTAGAAAGATATCACGAATTTAAAAATGTTAGTATTAGAAAAAAGTTTCGGCTACGGGCCGGGCGGGAGAAGAGTCAAGAAATGAAGTGCCAGGGAGGTTGGCGGGACGGGGGAACGGGAGAGCGGTGGCGGGGAAGGTGGAAGTGGAACGCTGGAGGAGAACGCACGGGAAAGGACATGCAAGGAGTAACATTTTATTTATTTGAATATGGCATCGCAACGCATGCCGGGAAACAGCTATATATTATAAAAGAAAGCCAAAAAAACGTGCGGACCGTAAAAACTCAGAAACGTGTCCCGGTACGATCAAGGGAGTTATATGGTGTGGTAGATCTCTATCCCCCCTAGGGAATATGGGAAACCGTTTTTACCTAAAGAGCGTGCTTTTAAAGATATAAGGGGTGGAAGTTTCGCCCTCTTGAAATTTCGAGAACAATCTTCCGGAAAGTTCTAGAAGGTTCCATAGAGCTCTAGAAAATTCTGGTAGGAGTGGCAGAGTACGTCGTGGAATTTTCGGGAATAGGGAATCGGGAACATCAGTGTGGAACATTCCAGAACACTCTCGAATGTTGTCCTGAGCGAAGCCGGGTAACCCAGCTAGTAATATATATGATGAAAACAAAGTTAATTATTTACATTTAATTTAAACGATGCCACAAAATTAATTTACAATTTATCATTGTAATTAAATAATTATATCTTTTATAACTGCCATAGTTTGCAATTCAGAATACCGTTTGGGGGTTGGGGGGGATGTATTCAAACCTTTTTTCATATTTTTAGGGTTTTGATGTTTTATTTATCGTTGAAATAAATTTGGTGAGTTATATGTTATGTAAAATGATTGTACCATTTCGATCCATCTGATATTTGAAGAGCAAATATTATTTCCGAGAATTGATGTTGTACACGGGATTAAATAAAAAGGTTTTGTGGTTCCCTTTTATCTCGTTTGGAATCCGTTAAAAATAACATATATTTAAAATCAACAACAGAGCTTGGTACAATATTTCATTTTTTAAATACTTTTTTAAGCGAAAACAGGTATCTACTGAATATACAATTACATTACCCCTTTGAGAAGTTATTAAAAGTTTAAAAAAAATAAATTGAAAAAAATAAATTAAATTAAATAGCCCATAGCGTAACCAAATGTAACCTATTCAACCAAATTTTAAATTGTTTTATCATCACTTTTAATGACATTTCAAAGGAGGTGTTAATGTTGCGTGATTCTAAGTTGTCCGATCATCCTGAGTCATAAATGCTCCCAATGGTTCGGAGCAAATATGACTATTACATCCCAAATTTGAATATATTGTGAAGCTGAAGGAAGTGGGGAAAAGAAGGAGATAAGGGAGAGGAAGGTTAGATTAGGTCAGGTTCTGAGATGTAGTCACCGAACACGGCTAAAGACTTTTAGGGAAAGGTTTCGGTTAAGAATAGTGGTCTTTGACCGGGGAGAACATTTTATAGGACAATAATTTCCCTCACGGCCTCAAGATTTTCTTTAACCGGTGGTTCCTAACATTATTTGGAGTAAAAAAATTACCGGCTATCACAATATAAACCAATTTTTTAAACGCTAAATAACCTCAGGAACCACTAAATAAAGTAAGTCAAGTACCTACTACTCACGTCTCTTACGTTTACCTACGTATACCTTTAAATTTTAATTTCACGCTGGATTTTGAACCTGTGACCTCAGAGTACAGAGTTAAGAGGCATAAAGTTCTGCCACAGATGTCGTTTTTGAATATAGATATACGTATTAAATTGTACATTGTCAGCGGATTTAACGATCTAATTTAGAGCAATCATATAAAACAATAGAATCGCAATAATAGATTCCGTGTATACGCTTTAAACTTGAAAGTATAGAGTATAAACATCTCAGGTTTCCTGCACGTGGTTCTGGAAATCATGAATTTGCGAATTTGATTAATTTGGGTTGTTTCATTCAATTAAAATAATTTACAGCGTATTTGTGGCACTTTTCAGAGTGAAATAACCATCACTACTACTTGTAACCTCACAACATACTCCAATTAATCGAGGATGCAATTGTTTCACTGCCTCCAGTAGGATGGAGCTGTTGGGACTTTTGTGCGGTATTCACATAAAATAATATTGAAAAACCATTAAGTTTAACATAGTTTGCTCCTTGCAATAAAAAATATAACCACCGACAAACATTGAACGTGGTGCGACCAATCTCCCTAACCACTGGAGCGATTTCGGTCGAAAAATGGACCTCTTTTATTTTTCTGCGATTGATTTCGGTCCAAAAATGGACCATTTTTTCCTACCATTCGTAAAACATTTATTGTAATTATTTAAAACATTTCCTTGGCCAGCCGTTTATTTTAACACGAAGCCATTAAAATGCTTTATCTAGTATGACCATAAATGTCGCAAATCCAAACTTCGTAGACTATTTTAGACCAATGTTAAAAATATTTTTTTCTCGATGAATTTTTGAACAGTTGTTTACGGATAAAATTAAGTCCTTTTTCCATAGGTATGCAGATTTGCACCTTTCGTTATCAAGTATACCACATACAACCTACAGAAAGCGAAAATCTTCTATGATAACCCGAATCAATATCCCTCACGACAGTTTCAAGTAAAAAATATCCAGGATTCGCACGATTATAAACTTTACGATTTTTTGGTATATATTTTTTATAAACCCTGCAAATGTGAGATAAGCAGTTAAATACAGGTTAATTCATTGGCTATATAGCACTATAGTAAGTTTTTATGTCTCCATGTTAAAATTAGAAGGTATGATTTTTTTTAATGTTGGCGAAAAATTTCAAAAATGACCTTCTGGGAAATCTTAAGCAATCGAGGCAAATTTATTTATCTCGCGCGATCGCTCCAGTGGAGCATAGGTTATCAACGTAGGCGATAACGCCCTCTTGTAGGCGTTTGAGATTTTCAGGGGGACAGTAGAAGACACAGAGAAAATTACAGGGCCTTGAGATGGCGCAGTGAAGGCGTGGAGAGGTAAAAAAATATGGTCTAAAAAAATAAGAAAAAACACGCTAATCACGTACTAATAAAGCAAAGTAAACTTTTATATTGGTGTATTTTGGTTATTGTATGTATTGTAATCATTTTTATCACACGTGTGAAAATTCAAATATTTCAGAAGCTCGGGAAGTGGATGAAAATTGAACTGAAATAATATATTTACACATTTTTAATCCAATTATTAATTGCATGGCAGTCCCCCCCCCCCTCCCACTCCCCAAAAAATATTCTCAAAGTGGGCGGTGGGCATAATAAGGTTGTGAACTTATGCTCTAAAGTCTAAATTCTTGAAAGCACCGCAATTTCCTAATCCTAGTATTTGTTACTCTATAAGCCCTCCTTCGGGTCACAAAATGTGTTAAGAATCCAAAAGCTCCCTATAATACTATTTCCCTTTATAGTTCTTAGTTGTAAACCTCCACTTACCCCCGGGAGTGTCACTAGAGTTGTCGTCTGGACAGTTGACTTACCCAATTGCAATGGGACGGTTAAAATGCCACGTCCCTAAACCCCTAGGCCTTAAATGTGACCCCTCTGCTTCAAAACATTAGAACTACGTTGTGAATTCCAGTACAAAATCATCTACTGACTCACATACACACGATAATATAACCCATTTAATACGGTTCAATAAAGGTTGGAAATTTTGCGATTTATAACTAGGCTAACGAGAAACTTCAACCATATTAAATGTACTAAACTGTTATATTTTGCCTATATTAGAAGTCAACTTGAATACAATTCTCCCGTCTGGAACCCACATTATAAAATTCATGTAAAAGCTATTGAAAGAGTATAACATAAATTCTTACGTTTTCTAAATTTTAAAATGGGTATTCCAGCAATCATGTTAAAACTCTTTTAAGTGATATGAACATGCTTAAATTTTCTGAAAAAAGGATTTTGTATTGAGGTCTTTTAATATCTATATAAAATATTGAACCATGTAGTTGATACTGCAGAATAGTTTGCATTGATTAGCTTTCGGATACCACTACGTAATACAGGAGGTCGGGATTTATTTCAGTGTAGAAATTCTGGGACCAACTACCAATGTATTCTTCTTTGCCCAGAATACTAATGGAGGGAAATAATTATACCAATTTAGTGCTGTAATATGTTTAGTAACTCGTCAGAGTTTTATATTATAGCTAGCGCATTCCAGTGAAAAATCACGGGATACTCATAGAGGCGCAACTGCGTAGGTAGTAATATCTCATCGAAACCTCGCGGTGCGCGGGGATTGGATTCGGTTGTTTTTGGTCGTTCGGCGTCAGAGGCAAATTGAACTAATTCAATCTTAAAAATTAGAACTAATATTATCTCTCCCCCGTCTCCATCACTTCCCCATCTCCAAATATCATCACAACATACCCCAATTAAATGAGGATGCCAGTCTCACTGGTTTCAGATGGTTGAGAACAGTTAGGACTATGTGCGGTATTCACATTAAAAATAAATAAAACGCCGGGAAAGTAGGGTGAAAATATTATAAATGAGTTTTGTGTAGTAAAAATACAATTAATTTCGTGTCAATCAAAACACAATACTGTAGACAGGTCGTCAATAACAGTTTGTCCTACCATATTTTTGTATTATTAATAATGATGCGTGCTTGTAATTTATTTAGTAAATTAGTTTTGTTGGGTAGTTAATCATATTACAACAATGCCAAAACGCGGTTTTCTTAATTACTCCAGTTGTTTGGGAAGTAATTTTAATTATCGGTATAATAAATGTTCTAGTAGAGCCAGCCGGGTGGCTTTTCTAACATTTCTTGCGGTTTCGGAAATTTATGCACTAACTTTGGACTCGATAATAAATCTTTTTTATGTGTCATATATGTTTCTTCGGTACCCGGAACTATGTTTTAAGCACCCTCCGTGGTAGAGCGGTAAAATCCTTGTAAACGCGTTGTAAATTTCAGCGTAATTTGACGTAACGTTAAACAGAAGAAAAAAAACTTTAAAATATCAGTATTTGGTTGAACGTTAAAAAATACGTTTGATTTCTTTAAAAACAAAAACAACGGATGAATATTTGTGTTTTGACCAAAGCTAAGTTGTCTATCATTGCACGAGAAATGTTTTCCGCTAAAATTATTGTAATATAAGTACTTCAATTAGCTGCGCCGCCCCGGAAATCATTTATTGGATAACCAACACCTATGCCACAGGTCACTCTACTTTAAATAAATGGTGAGCTACGTTTGTTGACTTAGAAGGGGTGCCCGGGTTCATGGGTTCAGGTTTGTCCGGTCCTTGGTGACCCAAAAAACTCCATGGCAGGCTGAATCGGGAGGGCCTGGTTGAGAAAGATCTTTTGATCTCTCCTGCAGGACTCTCTCGGAACATGGCCTTGCACTGCAGTGGGAGAGTTGGATTAATTTTTTTCCGTCATCCTGGACACACTGACTCCCAGATTCCTTTCTAACCCTCTTACCTTTTCCTTTCCAGAACTTCCTCTAATTCCTTTTCTATAAATACCCTTTAACAGCCTCCCCAAAGATGACGAAGGCCCAAAGGGTAGTTTTTTTCCTCAGTGCCTCATAGTCGTATAAACTAGTCTAAGCGAGATTTGGTAAGGATATCATCGACGTTCGTCCTCTTTCTAAAAGAAAATCAGAAGATATTAGAACGACGACGACGTCACGAACGATCTCTTGCTGGGGCTAGTATAACCCGGAATAATAATTATTTTTAATTGATAAACTAATGTTTAAGACAAGATTTTTATGCATAGCACAAAGGGTAACGGGTAAAGGGTAGTATTTCACCAAAAATGTAGACTTAATTTGTCTCGACGCCATCTAGCGGGCGAGTTAGCATTAACAATGCCTCTCTCACAAAAAATAAAGTTGGTTGTTTTCAGGTGGGAAAATGTAATAAGCAGTAATTGTTGAATGAAGCAATAGTATATATTGAATCATTTGGCGGGTATTTGATAAGCCGCCATAGCTCAGTGGTAGAGCTCCTGACCGGCAATCAGAGGGACACAGGTTCGAGTCCCGTTGGCAGCCAGTATCTTTTTTCGGAAGATTTTTTCAATGTAGATGAGTGTTTCAGGCTGATAATTATTGCTTATAATAATTGTTTGTCTTTTTATTTAATTGATATTATTTTCCAATTTAAAATCGTAGCCGAAAATTTGTTTGCGTATCCTAGTAAAACTCTCAATGTGGAGCCTCGTACCATGCAATTTGTCTTGTCTGTATTTATTTTTAACAAGTAATAAGCTCTTTTTATCTGAAAACCTAAATTCTAATGGGAGAATTCCAGATTTTAATGAAACAGACAAAAATACCTCATGAATATTTAAAGTATATAAGCACCAACGTATTGTGCATGTTCTGTAATGAGAGAGGAATGGAAGGCTGATTGCGACATCAATTTATAATGAGCATAACTATTGTATTCATAATTAGAGGGTGGTTTTACCAAGCACCCTCTAATTATGAACTGGTCTATGATTTTAAATAAAAAAGAAGCTTATTAGAATAAGTTAACAATAATAATCCAAACGAAAATATGAAAGAGAACAAGACACAGAAAAACAGAAAAAGACAATGGTCGCAACTGGGACTCGAACCCAGACCTCTCCGTCTAACCGGGACGAGTGCGTTAACCAATTTCGCTATTGCCACCTTCCGTCAAAACGTCATAATTGTCGATCTCATATTTTCAAATTTTAGAATTACATTATTATCAACTAATTATTTTTCTCCATATTACGGGCAACTACCCTTTTTATGGGAATAACCTTCAAAAAAGTATAAAAAGAAAGTTTTTCTTATAAAAATTGAAAAAGTAGCTTCTTTATAAACAAAAATTAGAGTCCTGAGGTATACGGTGAAGGAGGAAACCATCTGTTTCCTTTTGAACACCGCGGGAAAGTGGTTGGGCAACCTCCAATAGTCCATGATATTTTTTTTTTGTTTTTTTTTGTTTAGTTATTTTTTATTTTAAATAATATGTTTTATTTGGTACATAATGATAACTTAACATCTTAAGTTTTTTTACTACTCTTCCATTGAAAGCATTTGCTTGTGTATGGAAGGAGAGTGTACATAATAGTTAGGAGGTACTTAAATAATTCTTTGTACATAAATATATGTGTGCTGTAGTATTTATTTTGATAATAATATGTATTTGAAAAAAGAAAGAATTTTATGGAAAACTAAGGATATTTGTAAGATTAATTAAGTGGCAGTAGTTTTTTTCTTAATAATATTTTTAAATGTCTTTTGACAGAGAGCAGTATTCGGGTTTTATCGTTAATGCTTCTGATTTCTTCTGGTAGACGATTGAAAAAAGTTCTTCCCTGGTAAGTGTAATGATGTTGTGCAAAAGACGTATTTAGTTTTGGCATAGAAAAACATGTTTAAGTCGAGTAATATAATATTATTGAATGTATAAAAATGATTTATCGTGTAAGAAAGAGAAGCAGATTTATTGGGATCATAAGAAGGTAAGTTTTATGCTTATTTTGCCATTGCCGTGTCGTACCGTGAGAATTATAAAAGCGCATATGGCTGCTTTTAATACGATTCCTTGCCAACTCAGAATCAAGTCAACTCAACACCTCTTTGAAAAGTCATTAAAAGCAAAGTAAAAAATATTTTAAAATAGCCGTTAACCCTAACCTGACTTAACCTATCTAACCAATTTTTTAATATTTTTTTATCTTCACTCTTAATGACCTTTCTGAGGTGGTTCTAAGTTGGTTTCATTCTGAGTTGGCCGGTCACCTTTTAATACTGCCACGGTTATGGCGTACAAAAAAAAGCAAAATACGTTCGTTTCTTATCATAATAATGCTGCAGCTTATTTTTACACACTATAATAATAGTGAGACCAACAATGTATGTAATTATTTGTGCTTACTCCGAAGGAAAATGTCAAAATTTTCTTGCATCTCCCTCACTCGTATTGCCATCGCCGTGCTGTTGCCATGAGAATTTTAAAAGCAACCAACATTGGGGGTTTTTTTAACTTCCATAATGATCTATTGGTTACTTTACCAATGTTTCGATAGCTACTGGAAGATTTTATCTCTTCCGCGGAGTCTGTAATCTCTATCTACCAGTTTTTACTATGAGAACGAAAAGGATGAACAGGAACAAAAAGATGTCAACCGAAAACAAGATGATCTACCTTGCTGGTGATGTCCTGGATTTTCACACTCATGCACCAAAGAAATAACTCCACGGTTGAAACATTTAGCTTGCGCGGATCCGGGTTTCGATTTAAGGCGACGAGACAAAGTACTTGGCTGTCCCTACCGCGCCGTTGTTAAAATTGCACTCGGAACATGAATAAGGTTTTTCTCGAGTATGGGTAAGCATGTGACGTTTCAAATTTCCATTTTTAGAACACAAGTAGCTGTAGTAAGTGTAGTAGATACACGAATAAGATTTTTCTCTGGTATGGGTAAGCATACTAAGCATATTGCCTTTTAAAGTTCCCTGTGATGATACAGTTTGCCGTAGTCTTACTAAGCGTGAGACGATCCAACATAATAAGATTCCCCTAATCTTCTTAAGTATGGGAAAGCATGTTAAATTTCTCTTTCGAGTATATGAAGAATTGCATAAGAAACATGAGCAAGGTATTTCTCTACAATGAGTAATAATCTGATGTTCCAATTCTCCCTCTTCAGTACCTAAGTAATACCTACCATACCAAAATATTATATCTTCATTAATTGCAAGCAGCAATTAAATATCTCTGCAAATCTAGTGAAGTAGTGGGTATGAAAGTGAGTTTTATCTATTATATATTTGTAATTTATTTATTTATTTATTGGCTACCGGTTTCGACACATCCGTGTCATTTAGCAGCACTCTTAAAACTAACTATAAAATATACAAATGCAATAAAGGTGGTAATAAAATCTAATCATTTCTGTAATTGTATAATTTTTATGTTAGTTTTAAGATTGCTGCTGAATGACACGGATGTGTAAAAAGCGGTAGCAGAAAAAAAATAACAAATATACATGTGAAGTATAACTCTTCAAAACAAAACATCCGTATCATTCACTAGCAATCTTAAAACAAACTTAAAAATTATACAAGTGCAGAAATGATCAGATTTTATTATCACCTAATAAAATCTAATCATTTCTGTAAATGTATAATTTTTATACGAGTGCTAAGATTGCTACTGAATGGCACGGACGTGTGAAAAGCAGTAGCAGAAAAAAAGTAACAAATATACATGTGAAAAAACAAAATGTCTAGAAATTGTTACATAGTTGATCCCTTGCCCAGAAGAATGTTGTATCCAACAAAATTCGAGTTCCGCGAAAAATTAAACGAAACCAGTTATGTTTCATAACATTTTATATTTAAAATACATAAAACATACAATTCTTAAGAGTTTTAATTGAAAAATCGTCTATAAAATCAATTAAATTAGAGTTTATTACTAGAATTTTGGCTGAATATTCGTAATAATGTTGTATATTGTATATGACCACTTTCACATACAACATTATACCACGAAACGGTTTTTTTTACTCTTCGTACCTTACAGAAAGCAACAACTCTTCTAACATTAATATACACACATCATATATGTTTTTGAGCATAAAAAGCAAAAAACCGATATGTATAAGTTAAATTATTTACGTTCTAAATACTGCCTTGAGATCAACATACAACATTATTTCACAAAACTGTTTCAACGGCTAAGAAGCAGGCTTAAGAATATTTTTTCTGGACAAATTCTACTTCTCTGCATTCTTTAGCCTCTTGGCTTTGAAAAATTTCTAGTTGAAGCCATAAGACGTTCATTTTCTCCAATTATTCCCATAAATTAAACCATGCGCCGTGATTTTGATGAATTGCGTCATACAAAATTCTTCCAGAAAACAAACTTTAAAACGCTGCCACACGCCTAAAAAAATGTCATTATCACAATTCCCAGCTTAAAAGATGCGTATTAATAAGCCTCATATTATTGCATCAGTAACTCAACATTGATAGTTTTTTGGATACAACATTATTCCGGTCAAGGGCTCAGTTAATGCCCATGAAACACCAAAAAATTTACCGTACTTCGGATTTTCATATGGGTGGGATATGGTTTCATACGGGGAAGGGTTTGAAAATAATTATTGTATAATGCAAGCTTTACATCCGGGAAATACGAAAACTATTTACCACAATATACTTGCTACCTTTTCATAATAAAGTAATTAAATTCAAAACACATAATCAATACATTCAATTTCGAAACAAAATAACTGTTGCATAATGTATGACATGCATATTATAATTTTACTCTGCACCTAATAATAATGAATCATTGAAATGTTGTCAGTGGACAAAAGCCGTAGTCAAAACATTATTATAATTATTTAACCTTCCAAATATTCAATCAAAATATTGATAATTGCATATTTCGCATGTGCATTACTTATTACTGATAAATTAGTATGCACAATGTTTAATACTTTATGTCAAATGTCATGTTCAAATAATATTTCGTTATATTTAATGAGTTTTTGATAAATTATTGATTGTAGTTAGAAACATTAGTACAGGTTATTTGAAATTGATGCGAATCACTTAAAATCGTTTTTTTATACGATTTCAGCAGGAAATTCCACCTGCCCGGAGCAAGTGGGACAGTGGCATTGTCAGTTAGGTTTAATAGCTAGATTGTTATCCCTCCGGCATAATCATTTTTTTTTTTACAGGGAATCCCGCACAAGAATCTCAACTGCTCCCGTCTGGAGCCAATGAGACTATGGCATCCCAAATTGGGGTATGTTGTGAGGCTGAAGGTAGTGGGGAGGGGAAGGAGGTGGGGAAGAGGAAGGTTGGGAAGTACCTGGCTATTCAGATCTGGACACCGAACACGGCTAAAGCCATTTTTAAGCAACGTTTCAATTCTGAATAGTGGTCTTACACCAGGGCGATACTGATAGTATCTTCCACTCTGGAACGTGCCGCAAATATACAATACATTATTTTAAATGAATTAATTGTGAAATAACACAAATTAATCAAATAAAATTTATTTGCGCACGTCGGGTTCGAACCCGCGACCTCCGGATTGAGAGTCAAGAGTCTTAGCCACTGGACTACGGAGGTCGTCAAATCATTGAGCGCTTTTATAATTACCGTCACGATTCACGGTTATGTTACCGTGACGGCAATAAACATACGTTCCTTATCGCTATCTGTATAAATAGCAGGAGTATTGATTACCCAATAAATGGTGACACCCCAAACTAGGACTCGTAGGTACTTTCTTGAAATCGCCCTATGATCGCCATTCACAGCGATACCGATACAGGTGTATTATCTGATTGCTAAACCATTTTCGTGTGTATTTTTTTTTCACTTTCCACCGTTTATGCAAAAGTTAAGAAAATACGCAACTACAACACGAACTGTTTTATTTAAATATCTAACTTCCAATAAGTTTTAAAATATTTTTCTTCAAGTGCAAGGCACCCTGTACATCGAACTCCAATAAAAAAAGGTACAATAAAAAATGCAAAATGCACCTACTGATAATATTGTGAAATTATTTAACGAAATATTTATAATATACGAGTATATTGGATATCATGAAATTTAATACTAAGAGGTTATCGGTTATCGCACCACACTAAAGTTTAAATTCGAGATAATAAATTTATGTGTTATTATGCAATCGATTGAAGTTGATAAATATGGAACATGTACAATATTTAAATTTATTTGTGTACCGTCGGTATGTTTTTATTTATTTGATAAAAAACTTATTATAGGAGTTAGGACCCTCTAAAAATCGTTAAAGTTGCCTGTTTTGAACGCCATTAGCAGACGTTCAGTATACGAACAAGACAATGTATTTTTTTAAAAAGCAAAACGTACAGAGGTAGTATTTTCTTCTAATACAGTGAAAAATCGGTCCAGTTTTAGAGGAGAAAAATTGAGAATACAAAACCTCAATTTTGATGATTTTATTTGCGTATCATCAGCTTGAGTATCTGGGGTATCTATCTATTATCTTTCGAGTATCTGGGGTTTTGCTACCAAAAAAATGATATCGGAGGTGCAAATAATCCAAAATAGAGCCCTACGTAACATTTTTGGCTTGCCTTCGGATACACCTGTTAAAGATATTTACCGTCGCGCACTTGTATTGCCATTTAAGATTGTTCCTAGCTTTGAGATAACAAACACCATTTTAAATATTATTCAGTGCAACACCCACACAAATACAAAAATGAACTATAACAACGACGTTCACCAATATAATATACGACAACACAACAAACTACACATATCAAAAATACACTCAACAAAGTTCGGACTGAAATCATTAGAATACATTGCCTACACTAACTATATCAAACTGCCTGAAATGCCTCCAACAAATCTCGAAATGATTTATTGAAAACCTATTTTTTCAAGCTTTATTTGGAAAACGAGTCATAAGTAGGTACAAACTCTGTTCTGATAGCCCTGATTATCTCCAAATACCAAACTTATAATATGATGGGCGCAATTTATACCTTTTTTAAATCTTGTCATGTATTTGTATGTACATAAGCATCTTGTATTAGATCTGTATATTTTTGAGCCCGTAACTTTTATTGTATAATCCTGATTTTGTTTTTTATGCATTTCTTAGTCCATCTCATTAGTCCATCATGGAGGATACTTTATTTTAACTTTTTGACACCAAAAGTAGATACATAAATCAAATGAGTGGTTATAAAAATTCATAAAATCTTATAAGACATGTTTCTGTGAAATATTTGCAAAGTGATTCTTCATTTGTTGTGTCTGTATGTTGCTTCTGTGAAATGTTTTGTAAATTTTTTATTCATATTATTGTGTCTACATATTGGGTTGAGTTGGGTTTAACTTCTCAAAAGTACCAATTGGCGATCCCTTAATGAGTTTTGATAACGAGTGCAACATCGTTGTATGTTTAATTTAATAATTTATTTTTTTTAAATTGAGGTGCAGTTGTCCCTTTCGCTCAGTATTCGGGAGAGTAAGAGCGATAGTGATAGCAACAATTTGGTAAAATATCCATTGTTCAAATTTATCGGGGACCAGGTTTCCTCAAGCACTATCCATTGTAATGTTTGGCAAAGCCCGGTGTGAAATGGGTATGAAGCAAGAACCTATCCAATAAATACTTCAAAATAATGTTAAAAATTATCAAAATTAGCTATTATTTTCATGGAAGATACTATTATGGAGTGTAGCGAATTATTATCTCTGTTGTGTCTGTTTTAAATAATACTTTATGTATGTTTTACGATTCGGTTTCTCCAAGTTTCTGATAGCCGAATGGGGTCAGAACGTTTGGCAGAAACGACTTCAGGTTATCTTGGGTAGAAAGTCAGTTTATTCGTATTATTTTTAGGGTCCACCAATAATAGCTATCATAAAATTATTGCAGCCGAATTTCGCAAGGTATTTATGACAACACGTTGGTCCAACGGAAAGGCTCTTGAATCGCAATCTGAAGGTCGCGAGATCAAATCCAGGCGTGGGCAAATAAATTTTGTTCGATTAATTTGTATTATTTCACGATTAATTAATTAAAAATAATATATAGTATATTTGCGGCACGTTTCAGAGTGGAAGATGCTCTTAGTATCGCCCTGGTGTAAGACCACCATTCAGAATTGAAACGTTGCTTGAAATGGCCTTGACCGTGTTTGGTGACCAGATCTAAATAGACCTTCCTCTGCCCCATCTCCTTCCTTTCCCCACTACCATCAACCTCACAACATACCCCAACTGGGGATGCAATAAGCCCACTGTTTTCAGACGGGAGCAGTTGGGACTCTTGTGCGGTATTCACATAAAAAAATAAGATTAAAAATGCACCGTACCGTTATGCGTGGAAATAATAGTTGAGTTATGGTGAGCATTCGAATACTGCTTTCCTCATAGTATTAAAACTTAGTTTTTGGAGATGTCTGACTAATCAACTAGACGATCGACGTAAATGTAAATGTATCGGAATAATAAAGAATAAATAAATAAAGAATAATAATACCTAACACTAGAAGTGTTCTCCATTCAAATTTGAATGGAAACAAATGTTGTTCCATTTAGTACAACCTACCACGGTTCCGTCTCACTCACTCGCCTGAAATCGCAGTTCTCCATCCCATATGAATTTCGAAAACATCATTTTGTACGGAAATATAGGCCCAAATTGAGCCTGTGTTTGGATCACGAAACACTCCCATAAGGCACTTCTTGTGTTATTGAAATGCAAACTTCTCTAGCACAATTGTGATTTGACATTGGATGAAACGAAAAATAGCGACACTAAAAAGGGACAAACAACAAACACATGTCTATAGGATATATCCTTCGAGACCACGGACGTACAAAATACATGGACTTGCCCTTACGTGCTAAAAGGCGTGTTATTTCCCCCTCCCATTGGAACCATTTTTTCGGAACCGGCTGGGCTTGCGAGAGCTCCGCGTTAATCTAAAAAATGTGACGTCATCATTCTTGTCCGGACCAGTGTCGAGCTCTTATCGTACATTTTACGCACGGACGTTGTATGTCTATGGAACACATACTATGACATCGAGATACATGGCGACGCGAAACACAAAGCCGCCGTTTAATGGGGTAAGTAAATCATGAAACATTTCTAAAAGTGTCTACGGAAACAAAATATTCCACTATGAAAATACTCAGAACCTTACTTTGCGAATTTGGACTTGACACATCTGTTCATAACGTGGCAAGCAATTCGCGCTCCCATATAAAAAAGGTCTATTTATTCAAAAGCAGATTTTACTTTCAAGAACTAAATGGTGATATTATAGTGCGAGGTGCCTATATACTGTTAGATTGATTTATTGGCGAATCACAAGTCTCTTTCCTCTCTTCGTCCCGCCATAGTTAGTTTTTACCCCTCATCTGTAAGTTCTCGTCTAGCTATTTGTATGTCTATGTGCGAGACATTTGTGCGGTGCTTCGTAGTCTGCCCACTTTAGTTTTCTGGACTCATACCGTGTGTGAATTACACACTCTGATTTTATTTTTAAATATTTATTCCTGACTGCATGACTGATTCTAGCCTACGCAGTTGCGTAGTAAATACATTGCATAAATAAATTGCTCTCAACGTCAGCGCGAGAAATTCCCTCGATGATTCCCATGACCTTGGAGGAAACAATGTGCAGTGGTCAAATGTCACGTTTCTACATCTCTTTACAGGTATTGACGAAAGAAGAATTATTTTTAATTATACACATTATTGTTAATAACATCAACAGGTTTTATTACTGGCATAATTGAAGTAAGCCGTGAACATCAACACCTGCTTAATGGTTTTACTCGTCCGTATGATGTACCTAAATGGATGCACGACAATTTTTTTTTTAATACGTCTATACACGTATTATATCTCTGAACAGAAATATTGTGAAAAAACAGACGCACTTAAAACAGCTAACAAATTAATCATGAATGTGTATTTAACTTTTAATAAAAACTTGGATCATAACCAATGATACAAATATTAACCTGCTGTAACATTTTTTTTTAAATACATCTATACACGTAAGATATATCTGAACCGAAATATTGTGAAAAAACATAAGCACTTAAAACAGTAAACATATTATTCATGGATATGTATTTAACTTGTAATAAAAACATGGAGCATAACCAATTATACAAATATTTACCTGCGTTAATTTAAATTATTAATCTATCATTAACTTTTTTTTAATAGTAATTCTGTAAATACGGATTTTATTTTCTACAATTATAATGCACACAAGAGTTAATTTAAATTACTTAAAAAAAACGTGTGTCGTGTATCCACGAACTGGCGATAATTTTTTTATGTCATACATGTTTGTGATATTAAGTTTGGATTTTTTAATTACGTTGTATTTTTTGTCATTTATCTGAATAATTTTATTGTTCTGACGTTTTTTTAAAAAATAAATCTTCATCACCTGCTTCAATGATTTACACGTTCTTAGAAATTACGTGTATAAACGTCCAATGTGAAAATTAAAAAAAAATACACATATTATGTCCATACGGGTGAGAAATATGATATATAAAGTGGCCGTTATAAAAACAGTTTTTAACATTAAACAAATAATCCAAAATATCAAAACAACATCACCTGATTCATTGCCAGGTTTGTAGACGTGTGTGTACGTATATACCACACGCATAATATTTTTTTTATACGATATAACTTCTATACACGGAAGTAGGACTCTAAAAGGTTGTCACAAAAATCACTACTACGAATTAGCTTAGTGACATCTTCTGGCGTTCGTCAAAGGCTTAATCAAGTTAACAACTAAATATTTTAACTGACGCAGGAATTTCAAAACAAATCTATTTTTTATTTTTATATTTCTTGTCAGGGCAATCCTAATGAGTTGCTAAACTCCTTTTGGTAAACTTTGAACTCATTTCACTCCACAAGTAAAAACTCATTTTATGACAGGACGAACTTGCGTAGTCCAGCGTAGTCCAGCGGTAGTACTCGCGTAGTCCAGCGGTAAGGCTCTTGAATCGCACACCGAAGGTCGCGGGATCGAATCCCGGCGTGGCAAATAAATTTTATTTGATTATTGTGTGTTATTTCACAATTTATTCATTAAAAATAATATATAGTATATTTGCGGCACGTTCCAGAGTGGAAGATACTCTCAGTATCGCCCTGGTGTAAGACCACCATTCAGAATTTAAACGTTGCTTGAAATGGCATTAGCTGTGTTTGGTGACCAGATCTGAATAGCCAGGTATGTCCCCACCTTCCTCTTCTCTATCTCCTTCCCCTCCCCACTACCTTTAGACTCACAACATACCGAAATTGGGGATGCCATAGTCTCACTGGCTTCAGACGGGAGCAGTTGGGACTCTTGTGAGGTATTCATATAAAAAAAAGGTTTGGTTATTTTGTCGGGCATATTTTATCGGGGGACGTTTTGTCCGTAAGATATTTTGTCGCGTGATGAAAAGTGGCGGAACCATTCATAAATGGGAGATAACAGGTACATTTTTACAAGGGTATTGTGATATAAAAAAAAATTAAAGAAGACAAAACAAATAAAGAAACAAACAAGGATATATAAATATGAATGATTACAAATACAGCGAAAAGAAAGGAAGAGAAAAAAAGCAAAAATAATCATGACAAGAAAATTACATATTTTAGTTTTTAAGCCCTCTTAAAAAATATTCTTTTAAACTGTAAAATATAAAGCATTACTTTGAAATTTCTTATTATTCTGGATGTTTTTGTGCATATCCGGAAGCGAATTATATGGTGTGTACACAATGTAGTTTAGAAATGTTGTCACATATTTTGTAGTGTGTGTTTGAGCTTTTTAATTCGTAAAAATCATCTACTGCTACCCAAATTTGAGTAGCTATCGTGGTTATACATTTTCGAATGGAGAACAGATAAAAATTATTTTGTTCAAAACTCGAATTAAAAGGGGACATCAGTTTTATTTCAAATCGTTAAAGATAATACTTATTTAGATTATTTATTCAGTGCATGAAGTGATACAGCTTTCGGGTCGAATTATAATAAATAAACATTTTTATATTTTTTAAAATAAATTCACGTGTACTAAAAATCAGAACAAAATTATATTTGGTACGTAAAACCACGTTTATCTTTCGCAATTAAAATAAGAATAATAATACCGCGTAAACGTTAATATTTTTTACTGCTAAATTACAAAAAGATAAAACAGTCATTAAATTTATTATTTACTCGCATTAAATAGGCAACTCGATGGTTTGTTTTTCTTACAAAAAATTGCGGTGAGTTTTTAATTTTTGTAAAGAAATATTTGCCTATCTTCTGGTTGATTATAATTAATTAGAATGGTAAAATATTATATTTTTTACAGAAATACCTTTTTATTAAATGTAATTACCGCGCAAGATTTTCAAATAGTTAGGAGCCAGTGAGACTTTGACATCCCTAATTGGAGCATCCAGTATTACGAGACGGCAGGCAATTTGAAATATTGCAAGTCCTTGCGTTGAGCATCTCGGCTGTGGAATGTTTTGTCGGCCTCTGTCATTCCTCTCTCCTTGTATCTTCAAGACCCCAGTTCACTATTGCTTTTCCCCAAAAATACCCTACCTACAGCATCGCTAAAGATTATCGGTATAATCGGTACATAACCACTCGGACCCATAAGCTGGTCTTTAAGCTACCTACAACATTACCAGACATATACAGGGTATCCCAAAAGAAAGTTTAAATTTGTTTTGTTTACTGAGTGAAGGCAACTTTTTCGAGTGGCATGGGGGGTATGTCAATCTGTAGCCTGGCTCTTGGGAATTCACTATGGAGCGTTTCTCGAGAGTGACCGCGCGTTGTGCGTGCGCGAGTTTTACAAAAATGGTGATTCGGCGACTGTAGCGCGTAGAAGATTCTGCAATATTCTAAGTTTTTGTCACTTGAATGATGCGCCAAGCATTTCTCTCATTCGAAAATGGGTCAAAAAATTTTAAGAAATCGGAACAACGCTGACAAAACTAAAATCCGGGCGACAAGCGCGCAAGTGCTTTAAATATGCATAGATCATCATTACACTGCATTTTGCACAAAGACCTAAAGCTGCACCCCTACAAACTCTACTGGCTATAACCAAAGAACATGGTTCCAGCAAGACGGAGCACCGTTACATACGTCCAATACGTCTCTGCCACGAGTTCGTGAAATTTTTCCTGGCAAATTGATCTCAAGGAGAGGTGACATAAATTGGCCTCCTCGTAGCCCTATGGACTTTTTCCTGTGGGGTTATCTCAAATCTAAAGTGTACGCCAATAATAAGTCTTCTCTGATGCAATTAAAAGAAAATATCCGTCATGAAATGGCAGCCATCACGAAGCCTGCCTGCCGAGACGTCATAAGAAATTTTATTCTTCGATTAAATGAATGCCGCAAACGCGAGGGTTTACATTTGAAGGATATATTTTTAAGAAATAAATTTCCAAATTGTGTATTTTAGTATATAATAAACATTTTTTTAGAAAGACCCCTGAATTTTTTTTAAATCGATCCACTAACTTTCAACTTTCTTTTGGGACACCCAGTAAAATGACGTATGAGGCTTACCTGACTTATTTGCCTAAACCATTTCTACGTAGCGTTAATAAGTGAAAATAGTCAAATTTGTCACTATTCCAGGCGTACCCGCCACGTAATATTTACTCCGAGATTTAAATAAGGGGGGAAAAGCACAGACTGATTAGTTTTGTCCGCTTCCTACAAAACTATCAAAGGCGCTAAAGGTAAAATAGTATTACATAAAAGACTGCATTACAAAATTGACTGTCTTGAATTGCATCAATTAATCAACATCCATATTCCCAAAAGATCTGGCCGACATTTACTACCCTTGAACATTAACAGCACCGGGAACACTCGGAAGTAAATATTCTGATCTGGGAGATATATTTCACCTTAAATCTTTTAATCATATAACTAGACACAAATAGATGAGTATAATTTCTGCATTTTTTGTAAATATTGAATATATGACTTGTATGTATTTGTATTTGTATGAATGACTTCTTATCATTTTTACCATAGGTATTTTGTTTTATTATATGCTTTTGTTGTTACATTTTTTATTTTATTATATTTTCTTTATTGTTTTAGTTTTGAAGTATTTAAAATAACCGTGTAACTTATACACTAGAATGTAAAAGCCCATTAGGGCATGTTATAAAGAAATAGATATCGTACGCCCACTCAAAGTCATCATTATACATATATGTATATTATTTCATTGGAATAATAATGAACACGTAGCGTGTGTTACTCATTGGTAGTTTTCCACAAAAGAGAGTTCAAAGATTGTAAATTATAATTAATCAGTAATTAACGCGGGAATTGAATTATGAAATCCTTTTGAAAAAATATATATCTACATTCATTGCTTACTTAGCAATAGCAATGTGGTTTTCAAGATAAATAGCTACATATAATTATGACAGGTACATACCTAAGTCTAAAGATAATAATATTAATCTCATAAATAGTATAAACAAATCATCTTGTTTCATGATACAATGAAAAATATCTTCTATTCAATATGCGAAAAAATGCAGTCAATAATGCGATAAATTATTGTAATAGAAAGAAAAACAGTCTCACATAATCGTCATTCTTTGATTGTTTTCCATATAGGTACAAATCACGCAAACACGACATGAAATGTAAGGTTTTTTAAATGTGACAAAAAATTAAGCCGCTACGCAAAACGTTTTTTTTAAACTTTAAATGCCTGCAATTCTAAACAGGTACCTACCAATGAATGTACTTCAACCATTTATCAGAACCGGTTGATTTGACGCATGCAAAATATTATAAGTCAGAAAAAAAATATTTGCGGCAGGTTCCTGAGTGGAAAATACTCTCAGTATCACTTTGATTAAAGATCACAATTCAGTTTAGAAAAGTTGCTTTAAAAGGATTAAGCCGTGTTTTGTGACCAGATCTCTCCACAAGTGGTTCGCTGTATTTGGTGGTTTAGCAAGAATAACCGGGTTCACAGAGAGAGAATAATCTAGGTCTTGGCAATAGAAGCCTCTGCCCACCTACTGTATGGCGGGCGAGATTTGGAGAGACTGGTTGAGAGAGATCTCTCTACCAGGACTCCTTGACCCCTCACCTTGCATTGCATTGAGAAGAATGGATTCACATGTCCGTCGGGACTTCTGGACATACTGACCCCCACATTCCTATACCCACCCCTCGAACCTACTTCCTTCCCAGAACTTCCTATCCTTCCTTTCCTAAAAATACAGTACACACCATCCCCAAAAATGATAGGCCCCGAGGGAAATTATTTTAGGAGCTAAAGTAAAATCTTTGGGGATCTTGTGAGGAGAGTCTTTTTAGGAAAGGAAGAAGAGGAAGTTTTGGAAAGGAAAAATATGAGGAATGGGTAGGAATCTGGGGGTTCGTGATTCGAGGAGTGACGGACGTATAAATCCATCTCTTTTATCACTGTGGTTCAAGGCGATTTTCCGAAAGAGTTTTTCATGCTAGATAGGTAAAAAGGTCTCCCTCCACCAGTTTCTCCAAATCCAGCCCGCCACACATGTATTTCATGTTAAAAGAATGAAATTCCAGAACTCAGGAAAGACTTTTCTTGTCCGACTCTGCAAATTATTTAAAAAAAGTTAAACAACAATACGACAATTTTTCAGCCCAACAGTGATGTCAGATTTTTTGTCGATTCGACTTTTACTGGTCTTTTTTTATCAAAGTCCAATCCGAATAACGTAGTACGTTTCTTGCTTAGTTTGATATTGTGGAAACGTGTCAAGTCGCAATATATTTTCACCATTTACCGTAAACGAAGACAAACTAAATTTAACCTTGACACTGAGTCCAGTGAGTGACGTCACGTGTACCCAGCAACTAGACACGAATCAGTTTTAAGGTAATTTGTTATGGAGGGTTGTTGGAGATATCGCATTTCGGTAGAAATAAAGGGTGTATCTGTCTGAAAAAGATTAGCATTTTCTGTAGGTGATGGAGTGGGTTATTATAATTATTTTACAAGATAACTTATTTATTGCAAAACAAGGTAGTACGTGTACATAGGTTGTTAGGTAAGGTAATTTCTTTTTATTATTTTTTATTGATAAACTAACATTTAAGACAAGATTTTTATGCATAGCACAAAGGGTAAAAATTATTATAAGCAATAATTATCAGCCTGAAACACTCATCTACATTGAAAAAATCTTCCGAGAAAAGATTTTTTTTTTTACCCGTTCGCTCGCTGACTGCTCACGTTTGAGAATTAAATTGTTTATGTATTACGTTATCTATTAAATAACACAATTTACAATTAATTAACCGTTTTTTTATCAGTTTAAATCTGAAATTACTCGAGGGGTAAAGCTCTCGACTAGAAATCCGGAGCATTCAAATCCCGGCGGGTACAAGTAAATTTTGTTTGATTAATTTGTATTATTTTACAAATTATTCATTCAAATAACATAATACTTATGTTATATGTATGGTATATTTGCGCCACGTCTAGTTTGGAATATCCTCTCAGTTTCGCCCAGATGTAAGATCACAATTCAGAATTGAAACGTTGCTTGAAATGGCGTTTGGTGATACATCTGAATAGCAAGGTACTTTCCCACTTTCATCTCCTTCATTTCCTTTCACACCTCACTACCTTCATCCTCACAACATACCCAAATTTAGAATACCTTCAAGATTCATGTTCACCCCTCACTTTCCTCAAAATGCCTTCCACACAGCATCTTCAAAGATGACATAGCCTCTTAGGGAAATCGTTTTCCTCAGGGCCTCCTATGTGGAGTTAATATAAAAATTAAATCATATTATCAACTATGTCAACGATTGATTTAGTATCTCCATTTTCATGTCATAGTAATAAGAACACAGAAAGCTTTAAGCCGAAAATTATCTATAAGTAAAATTTTCACAATTTTAAGCAACCCCCGACACAAAAAGAGCTGATGACTTTGAAACGCCTGAACAGATTATCATTAATTGTAGCTAAGAACCATCTCGATCACGTCAGCTTTCAAACAAAAAAAACCCGCATCATAATCGGTAGGAGCTACGATGCCACAGACAGACACACAGAAAGTCAAACTCATAACACCGCTCCTTGCGTCGCGGTCGGGGGTAAAAAATTTAATTGAAGCTCATCGTTACAGAAAATTAAAAGAACAAATTAAATCAAAAATATCCGAAAAAAATATCTTATAAACGTCAATATTATGTACTATTTTCCACGCTTGTCACAAAAATACACCCACCTACATACTTTATATTATTAACGTAACTCTTGCCCTCCCAAAAATTCCTGACATTTATTACAGCACTGGCCAAAGGGTTATACCGGTTTAATTAAGCCGGAGTTATATGGCTTATCTTTCCTTATCTTTTGTAATATGTCGGCGCGCCCACTATTCTTTTTATACACCCCTTAAATGAACGATGGTTGCAATATTTACCCCTGACATCGATACTTGTTTGTATGAAGCAAGTTTGCTAACCATTTTTATATTAGAAACTTTCATAGTTTTATTAAAATCAACAGTTTTAAGTAAATTAAGGCTTTTAAACTATGATTAGCACAGAGTATGTTCTAAGTATATATTTTACATCAATGCGTTAGTTTTATTAATAATAATAATATTTGGATGACTTGTATATGTGTAAAATCACCCTAATGACGCTGTACAAACTTATAACATATCTCTACAATCTTACTTCTAACTACAAACTAGACCATTATAAAACTTATGGCTAAAAATTGCATCCACCGGTTCATCGATCACCGATACGAAACGATAATTACAATGATTTGACCAATGAACGCAATGCTACGTAAAAATATACAGGACCCTGTTTGTATTGATCATCTAGTTTTATTAGTGAAAAATCACGAATTCACTTTCATAGTTTAAAACTTTAAAATAGCTTGCAAAAGTAAGCCAAATAAATTGCTGTTCTAGTATTTTTTTCTCTACAACGAAGAGAAAAAAAAGCTCAAAATATACAACGGATAAGAAACATGTTAAAAAAGCTAAGTTTTATGAAGGTGAAGTAAACTATATATTTGAATGCTTTTATTTTCATCCACAAAATTAACATACGGATGATGTTTGCTGTTGGATGGACACCAAGAAAGAAATCAAAAGCCAATTAGATTGCCAACAAGGAAGAAATCAAGCACCCATGAATCTCTTATTTACCAGGACGTCCAATTTTATATAAAAATTCCGAATTAAATTACGGAGATCGAAAATATTTATAAATTTAAAGAATTATTAAGAAAACATGTCCACCTCAAATAAAAATGTTTTGTTAATGATTGAATTCAATTAAATTAAAATTATTAAGTTACATGAAGTTTTCCAAAGATAGTTAATTTATACACGTATAAATACTAAACATTTGCTATTCTCAATTGTGTTGCACAATACCTATTGTAATTTTATTTTACTTTAGTTTCATCTACGGTTTTCACGCGATAAACTAAAAAAAATTAACGCTCATAGTTTTTTATAAATCTTTAGTTTTCAGTATTAAAAATGGCTTAATCAGTATAAATTAATTTACCATATTGTTCTTTGAAGACTATTTATTCTGTATGAAACAATGACAGTAATATTCCAAAAAAATGTGGCTTGAACGGTTTTACAAAAACATAGTCGAATATATTATATAATTTTAACTTTCTGAACCTGTATTTTTTTTAAATTGTATAATTTATAAGCGATTGCGTGAGAACCACATTATTTTTCACTTAAATTATGGAATTCCGTGGTGGATTAATCCAAAATCTATAAGAAAATTTTCAAAAAGATGTTGACAATTCATTCGGTTCAAATGCCCAAAAACCCAGTCATTCATATCACGAATTATTTTCTAGAGGCGGTGCACCACATCGTATAAAATTCGGGATCAGTTTTTTAACAATAACACTCCTTATGTAGATTGCAATAAGGTATAAATTCGCGTTTCACATCAACCGCCTGTTTTGATTATTTTATGAAAAAAACTTCGCCGAAAAGCGAGCATTATTTTATTTTGCGAAGTTCAGGCGCAAAATATTAAAATGTTTTCCCATAATTTTCTAAAGAAGTTTATTTGTCACTTTATACAATAAAACCACATTCGAAAAAGAGTTCATAAGTAGGAGATTTTGCACTTTAAAGCATTTTTCAAAATCTTGATACTTTTTTTTCTGGACTCTATTAAAAAAAAAGAAGTTCCATTAGAAAATTAATTTTTTTAACAAAAAACACTTGTTTTTGCATCACTTCGCAGCGCCTCTTCACCTAAAGATGTTTCTGTGAAAAAAGCTTCCCTAGCTAAAAATACCTACATCTGTAAACCAACCCTTAATTTGTTCGTTTCGTGACCCATTAGACTCACAATATTATGGTTACTTTATGACGTCATGAAAAGATGTAACTGAATCACATAATATTTACAGTGCAAAACCTTGCAAGGAATTTACTTACACTGAGTAAAAAAAAAAAACTAAAAGTTCGCATTTTTCATGGGTTCAATGGAGAGAAAGCTTTCTTTTGAGTATGTGCCTAGGTTTGTGACTTGTTTGAACCGAAAACAAGAGAATTTTTGTCTCAAAAGGCATATTTCAAACATTGCTTACGATGTAACACGTTTGAAGAGAGGTTTTTATATAATGTTTACTTTAACAGCATGACCAGAAAAGTCACTTTATTTTTTGTTTCAGTTTTTTTTCAATTGTAATATAAATAATAGGAGTAATGGGGGTAACATTCACACATATATATTTTACAAAATATTATATTTATAGTCATCATTGATCATGCATACCTTATCAGAAAAGATGATACAATTATTTAGTTTGATATTATTCGTGGACAAAACAAATTAATTTATAAAGAAATTAATAACGTGGGAAACAGGTCATTTTTATTTTTTTATCTAAGCACACTGCACTTGAAGAGAAAATACCAAATTAGTCTTCCGATTTGTATTTATTTTCAATGATGTAAAGTCTAACTAATTACTATTAGTAGGTACAAATACATTATTAGACGGCCTCCGTTCTTGACTAGCAATCCGGAGGTGGCGGATTGAAATCTCGCGCGCGCGTAAGCATATTTTATAATTTAATATAAGTTTTTTTTTTTTATTGTTTTCAAGGTACAATCCCATTAAACCGCAATAAAGAAGTTTGTCAACAGGACGTTAATGTTCAATTACAATTTAAACACACATACATAATATTATTACTATAACTATACAAATCGTCACAATTAACACACATTAATTGATATAAAATATCTCTATTAAGTAACCATTGTTTCAGCATATATCACAATCTATTTGTAGTGTCGCGATTTTTTATATTCATTGGTAGCATCTTACTAATATTATAAATTAGTAAGATGCGAAAGTTTGTATGGATGGTTGGTTGGATGGATGGTTGGTTGGTTGGATGGTCCTTACTCTTTCACGCAATAAATATCGAATGGAATTTATAAATTCTTTCACTAATCGAAAGCTATTTTATTTGCGAGTAACAGGGGCTATATATATTGGTAAGCTCTTGGGTTATGAATAAGCTGTGGCGTTATGAAATTATCTATTATACGTTTATTGGCAAAGCGTGTTACTAAGTAAATGTTTGACGTGTGCTGTCAATATTATTTCTTTGATAGCGAAAATTCAAATATTAGTATTCTAATATGAATATTTAGTGCAGGTAGATACAAATATAAAATAGGTAATAAAGTGGTTTTTAAAAAAAAGCACTTGTTTCATTCTATATAAAATAGGTACTTATCTACATTTTGACCTAAGCCAACAGCTATACTAATATTATGAATGCGAAACAGAGCGTATTTGATTGTTGATTTATTGGGGGAGGGGGAGTGGTAGTGCGGGAGAGGGGGGGGGGGGGACAAACATGCGAGCGAAGCCGGGGGTAAAAGCTAGTGTTAAATATTTTTGGCACGTTAAATTCCTGGGTTCGCCGTCCGTAGTTATTATTACATTTTGGAACAAGCATTCCATCATTCTTTGTGAACCTTATATTATGTTCATGTTCCACTTTCCTCTTATAATCAGACTCAAACATATGCTGAATCAATATTTTGTACCATAATAAGGCCTGCACCGGTAATATTGTTAAATTCCGATACAACAATGAAATGTTTCGACTCTGTGAAAAAATATGTTTTTGAACTAATAACTTAACGCCCAGCGCCCTTGAGGTGATTTTTCACGAAAACGGCGCTATATAAATCAGCCAAATATTATTAAATATTATTAACCATAGAATTTTGTACTGATTGTAGGTGGTTTAAATTAGTTTTGCAAGAGTGTCCCCAAGTAGTTAATCCATAGATAAGTAAATAATTTTTAAAATATTCACCGGAACAAAACATTTGGAGTATTTGCGACACATTCCAGAGTGGAAGATACTATTAGTGTCGCCGTGGTGTTAAGACCACCATTCAGAATTGAAACCTTGCTTAACCTTTCTCGGTTTTTCGGGTCATTATGACCCGACACTGAAATTTAACTGATCATAAAAGTCGTTATTATAAATATAATTTATAACAACTTTTTGACAACTATTAATCATCCATTCAATTATTATCAGTATTGTCAAATTAAGGATAAGACTCTTATGTTAAGAAAATGAATTTTTTTCTATCTTAGCTTTCTCGGGTCAATAATAACCGATTATGAAAAAGATTCATTCAATTCAAAGATGGTTTTATCTCATGCATTCCGAAAAAAAACGTTATTTGAGCACAAACCACAACAAAATTGCAATACAGGATTCAGAGCACAAGAAACCTAAAATGATTATGGGCTATAGTGGAAAAAAGGGTGGTGTTGATTTTCTAGACAAAATGGTTTCGGCCTATAGTTGCAAACGAATGACAAGAAGGTGGCCTATAATCATTTTTCATAATGTGATTCATATTTCATGTTTCAATGTTTACGTATTAAATGACACCAATACAGACTGGAAACATTTTTATTTAATAAATATGTAGGTACTACAAATAATTAGATTTGGTATTTAATTTAAAACCATTAGGTACTTCATATTTTTGAAATCGGGTCAACTTGCCTCGAGGCCTTAAGTGTACCTACACAGTATTTGAGGATCCGAGGAATCTTTAAACGGCTTTAGCCTTGTTTGGTGACCAGATCCGAATAGCCTGGTACTTTCCAATCTTCCTCTTCTCTGTTTTCTTCCTCTCCCCACTAGCTTCAGCCTCCCAACAATCTCCAATTGGTTATGTCATAGTCTCACTGGCTCCAGATGCATCCAGAAAAAAGATGCATGAATTTTATCAAAAAAACCTTAGCGTAGTGAGTAAAACTAATAGATACTGATCCTTTTCAGACCGTTAGATCCTGAAATATTCTGCCGTGGTAAGTAAAAATAGAGTCCTACTTACCCGTCTCAAAGAAGAGACTGTGTTTTTACTTACCATGACAGTATCCTCTCAAGGTGCTATATCTTCTTCTATTACCTTGAGTGAAACTATCAAAGAAAAAATTACCTTGGACAGATCAAGTTATTGCAATACTTGAGTTGGATCATGTGTTCGTGTGTGAAGTCAAGGGTCGATTTGTCAGAATAACATAGGTGCGTACTTATGTACATATGATAGTGAAGTGAGTGCCAAAACCGAGTTGTTCGGAGTTCAATCCTCTCGATTTTCTCTTGCTGAAAAATGGCGTGATGGCGACATGTATAATAAAAAAAGATAATTCTACGGATTGAGAATTATCGATTTCATCACAAGGCCTGTGAGTTTTGGTATCAAAACCGCTAATATTGTAAGACGTGTCATAAATCATTGTTCCTAAAAGTATCCAAAATATGAGATAAGAAGGCAATACTTGATCCGGCTATAAGCCCCAAAATGAATAGTTTCCTATACCGTTTCTACGAAATATTACTTTCTTAACATTGTCAATAACAAAACGCAAGGCGGCGCCGTATACACCAAACATAAGTGTATATTTGGTATGGGCTGTCCATTAAAACTTTATCAAACATCTGGTTAGATCGATAACAGAGTTATTATTCTTTACAAATCGATGACAAAACGCTCTCAGCCTTGAAGTTAGGCATATGTTTATTCTTCTTTTGATAAGATATTAATTTGTTATTCTTCTCAAGTCGATTCCTCATTGCTGATGATCGCGACACCAAGGCTCCTCCTCAAGCCTCTTCCACAAGGCTCCTCCATCTTTCGCAGTCCTATGCTGCGTCCTCAATTTTGCGAGCAATGCGTCTAAAATATATTACGATAGGTTAAACATTTGTACGTCTGGCTGTCCATGGAAGACTGATTATTTTTGAAATGAAACTTCTTTAGCACAGTTGTGATTTGAAATTCGGATGAAAGGGAAATGACGCATTACAGTAAGTAACTACTGAACGTCAAACTGCACTCATTGGACGCTTCAATTATGATATCACTTTCAAGGCTCCTATTGGTTGAGATTGTTTTGGTGAAGTTTCGCTTCTACCGAACTGCACATGATTATTTTTTCCAAAACCACATTTCGAGGGTATCTATCCGCTTTCTTTCGCTGGCTCTAAGTGTCCGTATTTCCACAATATGTGATGTAGTTATAGTGTTATTTAAGATCACCATTAAAAGAATTCTGAAAGAAGCTGAAGGAAGCGCGGAAGGGAAAGAAAAGTAGAAAGAAGAAGTTTGAGATGTAAAAGTTCTCATGAATGAGATAATGAAAACAAGCAGCATTCTCATTCTCGAGACAATGGAAAAAGTTATTATTTTAACCAGAGATCTCTGGGTTCAGAGCGACGAAGCTTGCGGTTTTGCCACGAATGTCGTCAAAGTCATGATGACTTTAGATGAAACATCAGCAACGAGCTTCGCACACCATACTATGTATCCCTAAACGTTGTTACGATACGCCCCTGAAGCGAGTAAATACGAGAGCACAGAACACAGCACAAGTCCACACGGCTCGGCCGCCGCCTCTCCCCGCCCCGTATCCTGTTTCTCCTTGCCTCTCCCCCGTGCCCTGCCACTCGGCATTCCCGCTGCGCTCGCCACAGAAGAGATCTGAGCGCCTTTGAGAACGCACGCTCGCGGCTCACCTGTAGCCGGCGGACCCAATTCAATGGGGCCGCGATGTATTATTGAAATACTTTTGAGTAGAATCAGTCTTTTGCCACTATAGTTCGGTCTATTTAGACTACGAAAGTGCCTGATGAAGCTGCCACATGAGACGAGGTTCCTGCCAACCTACATGTAAGCTGTATCTTGATTTCCTCCTTAAATGTTGTCCGTAATTCAGTGAAATGTAGGGCCCCCGCGGAAATCACGACTCGGAGAGTTTCGTTTTGAGAGAGAGTCAGAGAGAGTTAAACACTTTAGCTAGGTTTGTGTAATTTGCATTTCTTGTAATTGAATTGTACTGTAGAAACCTATGTATGTGTTTGAGTTTACAATACATGTCTAAATGATTTAACATTGTTATTATTCTGCTACGGCGGGAGGATTGTTGACCAGTGAGGATCCCGTGGGTCACCGGAGGATGGAGAGAAGTTCCCTAGCCTTGAGCTGCCCACCCCCCTGAATAGAGAGTACCATAGTCCCGCTGAGAGCTAGTCAGGGACGTGTTTTGGGCCCTGGTGTTGGTTTAGAAGCCGACATCGAGGCACCCTAACAATTGGCGCATCAACATGGAGCCTGGAATTTTTTTTCTCTATCCCGGTCGCTTTGCGGGACCTTCCTTTGTCGAAATCCTTCCCGCATAACAACTATTTTGTAAACATTAATTATGCCTTGTTATTCTACAGTGAATCCTGTGAAAAAACCACAGAAACCAATATGTAAATTAGATCCATAACGGATCTGACTGGAATTATAAATTGCATCGCAAGTTGAAACAACGGCCATTTTGAGTACCCGAAACGCCGCGAATCTGATTGCGCACGCGTCACCAAACAGCGAGCGCGTAGCAACAGCAATCCGCGCCAAATCCAACGGCCTTTGTTTCACGCGATATTCCGGATTGTGCGCGCAAATGCCTTGTTCCCGCCGATATCCTAACCGACTGTTGCTAGGCTGCGTTTTAAATCCAAACCGTTTTTTATGACTGAACCGGGATACCAACGGAAATCATTGATTCTGGAACCCCAGTTATTTTGCGAATTCCTTAATGAAAATTTCGGACTTACGTATTTTTATTATTTCTGCACAATATACCAATTGGCCCACTTGTGTCTGTCAAATTAGTACAATTTAATGTTTCTCCAAATGGACAAAATAATGACTTTCTTTCCCCATTGTACATTAAAGGTACTGTTTTTTTTCAGCATAAGTGAAAGTGAATTGTGTTTTTTCCCTTACATAAGTGAAAAGTGGAATAATAATAAAGCCAATGACTGATTCCATGAATAAATAAAACAATTTTAATATGGTTGGATGCAATAAACCCCATATTCAGTCATTTTCATCCGGAAGTTTGTCCTTTATTTGCCAGAAATGTGCCTTTTGTGAACTTTAGTGCCTTTCTCAGTGCAAAGTGTTTTGTGAAAATAAAAAACCTGTTTTCTAAAGGTCAGTCCTGGCAAAATTTTTCTAAAATAAATAAATACTTGTGAATTTCACAGTTTTCTCAAAAGTGGTCAGTGAAATACAAAAACCTTTACCACTAAGGTCTTTCCACGCAAAATTTTTTCTCGTCTGCCTCTCCTTGACAAGAATTCTGGTGTCATGTATACAAAACACATTTGGAAGTGCCAACAGTGATCACCAAGTGAAAAGTGCCTCACAAAAATTAATTTTTGCGCTTTCTAAAGGAAACCCCTGGCCATTTTTTTTTCTTCTCCTCACCACCCAGGAAACTCGCAATGGAGGACAAGCAAGCTATTACACCATCCAACTTGGGTACCATTCCCAATGTGCATAGTTTATCCAAAGCCCACTTACAAGCTGCTTTAAGGGATAGAGGACTCTCGCCATCAAGCAAATCTAAATCTACATTGAAGGCATATGCACTTTTATTCAACAAAAAGTACATTAGGAGAATAAATCTCGCCCCCTCCAACGAAAATAATTCACGTTCGGCTACGCAATTTTTGGATAATCTTGACAAAGAACCTACGCCGCATGTAATGATAAAACAGGACGTCGCACCCATCTTGACACAAGATAAAACTTACGATTTATCCTCTTGGAAAGTCAAATATAATGGCGTCTCCGATGTGCTGGATTTCATTGACCGTATTGAAGAAACGGCTACAATCAAAAATATCTCATTCGAGATTCTACGGAGAAACTTTATAGAACTCATCTCCCCAGAATTAATTCCGTGGCACCGCATCCAAAAGACTAAATGCAAAGATTGGAATAAACTCAGAGCTGCCCTAATCTCTAGCTTTGGAAAAAAGGAGGCCCAGCACCGGATCAAACTATCTCTACTATCTATTAAACAACTAGTAGATGAACCTGTGGCTACATTCATAGAAAGGGCTGAGTCCATCAACATCAAGCTTTCACATCCTGTTCCGGAAGCTGAACTATTACCAGTCATAACTGATGGCCTTTTAAGCAAATACGAGAACATCATCACCTCACAGAAAATTGCATCCCTGGCCCAGCTAAACGAAGTCTGCCTCCTCCTGGAATCGTACCAGGATAGGAAAAACATAAAGAATGTGTCGAATAATGTGGTTGTGCCAAGCCGTTCGTCTGGTTTAAAGCCAGAATTCGACAACAAAAAAGTGTGCTCCTTTTGCAAAAAAGTAGGCCACCTGGCCGCTACTTGTTTCAAGCAAGCAAGACTTCTGGAATCCAAGGAACCCCGAACCTCCAAGAGACACCACTCTAGGGACCGCTCTCCTCCACGCGACGAACTGCGCAACATTTTCAAGAAATCAAGGCACAATGCAGAAAGGTTACAAAACCCAAGCGATGTCTGGATCCACCTCAGGTGGATTTCTCCAAGCCCCCACCAAATTTCTACATGAAGAGGCCAAAAAACTAAATAATAACCTCTCAGGTACCCATTCTGAACCAAGGTCTAAAGAATGGACTGATTGGTTATCACACATTAAGTATTTTAACCAGACCTTAAATGTTTCCTCGGTTTGTTGCAAACAAGCTAAAGATGGGAGACCCTATGCTCTTTTCTCTGTTAACAATGTGCCCTTTTCCGGATTACTTGATAGCGGTGCATCTGTCAGCTGTCTTGGCAACAATGCTCACCTGCCTTTTGTTAACAGTGATTTTAAAATTTCGCCACAAACAACACACCTGACGACTGCGGATAATGTTTCCCAGCCGGTCATCGGTACCCTTGCACTGCCAATTAATTGTAACAATAAAATAATTACAATCAATTTTCTAATAGTGCCCTCTATATCCCAGAATTTCATCCTTGGCGTTGACTTCTGGAAGGCTTTTAACGTTGCTCCCCAAGTATTTAATACTCTTGGCGAAACCTCCACTGCTGCTCAAATTAGTGAGATCCGCACAATAATACCTCACGAAAATTTAAGCACGGACCAAGCTCTCCAACTAAAGGAAATGGTCAATAAATTCGAATCAATATCTTTCGAAAAATGTGGATTGGGTTTGACAAATTTGGTAGAACACCACATTAAAACCAATGGCCCACCCATAAAGCAACGTTATTACAACTTAGCCCCCCAAAAGCTTAAACTTTTGGAAAAAGAACTTGATGAAATGTTAAAAATGGGTGTGGTGGTTCCCAGCAGAAGTGCATGGACCAACCCAACTCTTTTGGTTTCTAAAAAAGATGGCTCCGCACGTTTCTGTCTCGACAGTAGACGTTTAAATTCTTGTACGGAAGCTGACGCATACCCCTTACCTTACGTCCACGCGACCTTAGACAAACTGCGCAACGCCAAGTTCATCTCCTCTGTTGACCTAAGCAAAGCTTTTTGGCAAATACCTTTGGACGCAGAATCGTGTGAAAAAACTGCTTTCGTTGTACCTGGTAGGGGAATGTTCCATTTTAAAAGATTACCCTTTGGTCTAAAGAACAGCCCCGCCGAATTACAAAGACTGATGGACAAACTCTTCGGTCCTGAAGTCGATAACAGCCTGTTTTGTTACCTTGACGACCTCATCATCGTCAGCGACACCTTTGAAAAACACCTATTAATGTTGGAAAAGGTTTTTCAACAACTCAAGTGCGCTGGTTTAACCATCAACTTGAAGAAGTCTGAATTCTGTAAGTCCCGTTTACGTTATTTGGGATTCATTGTCGACGAAAAAGGTCTAAGAACAGACCCCGCTAAGGTGGAAGCCATGGCAAATTTCCCCCGACCCAAAAACGCGAAAGAAGTCAAAGGTTTCCTTGGACTTGCAGGTTACTACAGAAGATTCATCAAAGACTTTTCCACAATTGCAGCCCCCTTAAATAAAATTACCGGCACCTGTAAAGGTGTCAGCAACTTCCGATGGTCTGCTGAAACTGAAGAAGCGTTTACAACTTTAAAAAATGCCCTTCAAAAAGCCCCCGTTCTGAATTGCTTGGATTTTGCACTCTCTTTTACCCTCCACACGGATGCCTCCAACGTAGGAATCGGTGGAGTCCTAACTCAAGAATTCCCAGATGGCGAACACCCTGTAGCGTATTTTTCCCGTACACTAAATAAACACGAGAAAAACTACGGAATTACCGAAAAGGAGTTATTGGCCGTATTGGATTCTGTTCACCATTTCCGCGGTTACATAGACGGTAGCAAATTTACTGTAGTCACAGACCATAGTAGTTTGAAATGGTTGATCTCTTTAAGTAATCCCTCCGGTAGACTCGCTCGTTGGGCCTCCCGTTTGTCTCAATTCAATTTTGATGTTGTACACCGTAAAGGCGCGGACAATATTGTTCCTGACGCTCTTTCAAGAATTGAATTGGCTTCATTAAATGTTGACACAATTGCCCCCCCTCCACCCACAAAAGATGAATGGTACTTGAAAATCTTCGAAGGTTGTAAAAATAATCAACAAAAGTTTCCTAATTTTATCATAAAAGAAGGACAACTATACCGTAATTGCAAGGCACCACTATCCATCCTCGAAGATTACTCTTGGAAACTTGTCGTTCCCCTCGAAGGAAGAGAACAAATAATAATTGACAATCATAGTGCTCCCGACTCTATACACCCAGGAACTTTCAAGACGTATAAAAAGATTTCCTTGAAGTATTACTGGCCTGGTCTTTTCAAACAAATTCGCAATTACATCTCTAAATGTGAAACTTGTAAAGCTTATAAACATAGCACGGCAGCACCTGCCGGCCTAATGGGTAACCCCAAACGCGCCGACAGACCCCTACAGTCATTGTCAATGGACCTCGTCGGACCTTTTCCTCGAAGTTATGCCGGACACATGCACATACTTAGTGTAGTGGATGTTTTCACCAAATTCTGTTGGATCTTCCCTTTAAAAAGAGCCAACGCGTCCGCCATCATCAAACTTCTGGAAAAACACATTTTTATACCTTACGGAACACCCAGAACCGTAATTGTTGATAACGGAAAACAGTTTATTGCCCAGGAATTCAAAGAATTTCTTGCCAAATACGGAATCAAGGACATTTATTATAACACCTTGTACACTCCCCAAAACAACACTGTCGAACGTTACAACCAAACAATCAACACAGCTCTAGCTATTCTAGTTGATAAAGACCAACGCACTTGGTGTAAAAACCTAGATAAAATTCAGGCCGCTATGAACAACACTGTTAACCTGGCCACTGGTTACACACCTTTCTTCTTAAAACACGGTATGGAACAAGTCGTCCATGGTTCTCTACATAGGGACACAAACTTTCCTACGTCATCCGCCACCACAAGCAACCCTACCGCAGACTATGCCCATCGCTTGGAAGAACTGTCGGCCATTTACAGTGAAGTCACTGATGCTTTGCTCCTGGCTCACCAAAAGAGTGCGGACAGATATAACTTACGTAGAAAACATGTCACCTTCAATACAGGAGACATAGTTTGGAGAAAGAACAACACACTTTCCCAAGGAGCCATGTATTTCTCTGCTAAGCTGGCACCACGTTTCGTGAAGGCCAAAGTCCTAAGGAAAATATCAGACCTAGTGTACTCCTTGTCTGACTCATCTGGAAAGCACATTGGTAATTACCACATTAAGGACATTGTAAAGTCTGGAAGTGAGGAGTCAAGTAAAACTGCCCCCACTATCTCAGCAAACGTAAAATGATCCAGTATGTATCACATTTTTTTTGTAAGCTTACAGAGTCTTACTACGTCAGGCGTGTATTGTGTCAATCACATGCCCATCGTTTCGTAAATGAAACAAGTTGTAAATTATTTTGTAAATTAATGCGTACTCTCCTTGAAGTTACTTTCAAATGTTGTTTTTGCACTGTTTTTTCTTTCCCTCACGGCAATTTTTTCTTTTATTTTTTTTCACCTGTTCTAAAACTGATCACTTTGGAACGGAGACACTTTTCGAGTTTCAATGTTTGGGAAGTCGCGAGCCCATTTATTGTCTCAACACGTACACTACGCAATGTTCATGCCACGTCATACCCTGCCTTGTCATGTAATTTTGTAATTTTTCTCCTATTCTTTTGTTGCATTTTTGTCGTGTGGAAAGGAACTTTCTCACCTGTTTATTTTGTTCATGTAAAGTAGTTGACAATTGCCCATCGGCGTGTCGTTCTAGAAGTCGGGTTTTGTAAATTCCAAAGTGTTAAATTCCGACTCAGAACCAGTTAACTATTTTTACAATTTTTCCTTTTATCTTGTTCATCATGAGTTGTAAAACCTTCCGAGGTATCTCTAGCATGAAAATCAAACAGTGGTTACTTACATAGTCGCCCCTCGTGTATATAAGTTTTTTTCAATTTTTTCCTCTTAAATTAAAAATTGATGGCGTCCTACCCAAATTCATGCTCTTGTACCAAAATTGGATATCGACACGTCCATTTTGGAACTTGTATTTATAAAACCAATGATTGGTCTTTATAACCCTGTATATAAATCAATTTGGCTCGTTTCAACTAAAGTACGTAAAACCGAATCATCCGGTCTTTGGTTGTTATAACAAAGCCACTGCCTTTTGTTATTTTATTTTTTTTTGCTTGTACGTTACGTATGTCTTATATGACACGTTTCAACCCTACGAGATAGGTTAAATAAAACCTTATGGTCATCCTGATTTTGGAATTCACAACTTTTAGGTGTCCATTTAACCAAGTATTTGCAACCCAAATTGCACATAACCTGGTATGTTTGTAACTGCACAAACGGTATGTAAAACCGTAATTGGTCCCTTTTCTTTGGTCTTCCTCACTACAGGTTGCCACAACAGACAGTATGTAAAACCATTATAGGTCTGTCTTTGTTTTAAATACTTGGTGTAAGTAGAATTATACTCTGCCATCACCCTTGTATTTTGTAACACATGAAGTAGCATCAAATTGTCTATCTTCTCTGTCGTACGCTCTTGGGCTACGGAGTTAGTTAATCTAACGAATCTTTATAAAATGTGTTAAAATCAAGCATCATTAACGTTTATTGTGTTGTATTTAAACGTAACCCTGTTACATTATAGGAGAGATCCTTAGAACATCCACCGTCATAGGAGAGATCCTTAGAACACCCACCGTTATAGGAGGGATCCTTAAAATACCTGCCACGATACGAGAAGTTCGTCATAATCACTTTTGCTCATAGCTAAATGTTATTGAGTTGGTCGTGTGACATATTTGTCATGAGTACCGCTTTTGTATTTTGGTCGTGTGTCATTCATTTGTCATGAGTACCGCTTTTGTATTTTGGTCGTGTGTCATTCATTTGTCATGAGTACCGCTTTTGTATTTTGGTCGTGTGTCATTCATTTGTCATGAGTACCACTTGTATGTATAATTGTGTACAACCCTTGTACACGAGACGTGGAGACGTTAAAACACTTACCGTGATTCGTGCGAACGACATAATATCGGCCTTGCCATCTTCTTTAAGAGGCATTGTATAAACTCTTGACTTCTGTCTATAATTGAGTTTTATCTTGTATGTACTTACATGTTCTTATACACTATACGTGGAGACGTTAAAACACTTACCATGAGTCGTGCGAACGAAATAATATCAAACCTTTTGTGTGCGATCTACGAAATGTAGTCCACAACCCTTTGTTGTCATTCAACGCCAATGCCCGTGGACCTCCTGTTTTTTTACTTCTTTGCAAAAAGGAAAGAAGCCCAGGAGTATCTACTATCCCAAAAGGACTAGTTTGTAGCTTCACTGCTAACTATGGGGCATAGTGCTGTGGGAGTTAATCGATTGAGCACAAAACCACCCAACTCGTTGTCTGGGGAACGGATAAGAAAACCCCCAGGTTTGTGAAATTGGAGCAAGGGTCTGTCTTTTCTCACAATCACGCAGGAGTTTTTAAAATGACCCCTAATCTTTTGCCCAATACACGCAAAAGATTAGTCTCTTTGTTAATGTGTATTCAAATTTCTCCTCATCCTTTTAACAATTGTAAAGAGTCAGGAAATCTGCTGGTTGATCATGTTTCATTCTCACATGGAGTTTGAAGTGGAAATTAGTCCAGTCTCTAGCAAGTTTCGTCACTCAACTCCTTTCCTTTTCCTTTCCTTTCTCCTCACCATCATGTTCTCAGGTATATGTTATGAAGAGGAAAATCTGTTGTTAACCATAATTCGCCCTCACTGGGAGTGCGAATTGGTAAATTAACCAATTATCAGCAGGCTTTCTCCCTCACTCTCTGCATATGTCTCACCTTTTGTTCTTTTTCTCAATTTCACGAAACACATTCATGAATGTTGGATATGTACGATATGCACTTGGCGTACCGTCTGTCTCCTTTTGACAACCTTTATTCATGAATTGGTTTCACTGCTTTTACCGTGACTCATTCACGACTTTTTTGTCTTGTTCGTTGAAATTCTACAAAAATGTTACCACCTTTATGTTAACATAGGCCATGGAAGGCCGGTTGTTTTTTAACCAAGACATATTGTCACTCGGCAAACGCCAAGTCATCCTGGTAAAGGAAAATGTTCATGTAATCACAATTTAGTTAGAAAACTCTCTCTTCGTCACTCTCTGGGTCGGTGGTTAAAACTTCGTTTATTTCATTATCTGGACACATTTTGTTTCTCTCCAAACCTTTTCTTCATTGGTCCCTAGGCAGGTAAACTTCAAGAATTTTGCTCTAATAATAATTTCTCCCGGATTAAAAAGAAGCCCAGGCGGATGTCATCACCAACAGCCAAGCTGAGCTGCACTTCCTGACAGCACGCGCTGTGGTTACTAGGTCCCTCCTGCTGCCATTTTTCTACGCATTTGTTCCTGAAAGCACAGACCATACCGCTCATATGTATGTTGTTTTGTCGTGCCACAGCAAGTTGAGTTGTCCCACTATACATTATGACACTCTGAACCACCTTTTGGGCACGCTAGCTCCTAGGTTTGTTCTTACTCTTGCTATCGATGCCAACCATGTCGTCTCTTGCGCTGTCATGCAGTGACGCATATATCGTCATGTGTAAACCATCATTACCTTGACTTCCAGTATTCGCTGAATGCGTACCAATACAAGTTATGTTGAGCTACATTATGCCTCAATAACCATTATATACGATCCGTGTTTACCTTAATAACACTTTAGGATTCGTACTGGTATGTCTGCAGACACTGGATTCTCCTCCTCAATGACCTCTGTAACCATAGTCGCGGCACAGCAACCACAGTCTCCACTTCGTGAACTTCGACGTTTTCGACGAAACCAAGTGTTTTCTAAGGCCCAAGTGTACTTTTGAGTGTTATCTCAAAGGGGTCTGATTACAGTGATAATGTAATCCTTAGAATCTGTGAAACCACGTCCTCCTCTTCGAAATTCTCCGAAACCAAACAAATCCACGCTTCGCAAACTTAGCTCCCAGACCAATGAAACTTTAGAATCACACAGGCATTTTTGTTCTTGTTTTTTTGTTCTTCGATTGTACAAATATGAATTGTTATTTTTCAATTGCATAACCATGTATTGTTATTTTGTTCAATTGCATAACCATGTATTGTCATCTTTCAATTGCATAATCTTGTATGTTGTTTCACACCATGTACTTTCACCAAAACTGTTCTTTTCCAAACATTGTATGTACCCCTCACCCATTCCCTACAAACATTGTGACCTAAACTATAACATAAATTGCATGTTCTAGCTAGGCATCTCTCAAGCAACGAATCTCTCAAAAACCCCAATGAAAGTTTAAGAGGTTTTTTTTTTCCTACAGCTCCATTGCCACGTCGCTTTTTTTCCAAGCGCGGGGGGAAGTGTTACGATACGCCCCTGAAGCGAGTAAATACGAGAGCACAGAACACAGCACAAGTCCACACGGCTCGGCCGCCGCCTCTCCCCGCCCCGTATCCTGTTTCTCCTTGCCTCTCCCCCGTGCCCTGCCACTCGGCATTCCCGCTGCGCTCGCCACAGAAGAGATCTGAGCGCCTTTGAGAACGCACGCTCGCGGCTCACCTGTAGCCGGCGGACCCAATTCAATGGGGCCGCGATGTATTATTGAAATACTTTTGAGTAGAATCAGTCTTTTGCCACTATAGTTCGGTCTATTTAGACTACGAAAGTGCCTGATGAAGCTGCCACATGAGACGAGGTTCCTGCCAACCTACATGTAAGCTGTATCTTGATTTCCTCCTTAAATGTTGTCCGTAATTCAGTGAAATGTAGGGCCCCCGCGGAAATCACGACTCGGAGAGTTTCGTTTTGAGAGAGAGTCAGAGAGAGTTAAACACTTTAGCTAGGTTTGTGTAATTTGCATTTCTTGTAATTGAATTGTACTGTAGAAACCTATGTATGTGTTTGAGTTTACAATACATGTCTAAATGATTTAACATTGTTATTATTCTGCTACGGCGGGAGGATTGTTGACCAGTGAGGATCCCGTGGGTCACCGGAGGATGGAGAGAAGTTCCCTAGCCTTGAGCTGCCCACCCCCCTGAATAGAGAGTACCATAGTCCCGCTGAGAGCTAGTCAGGGACGTGTTTTGGGCCCTGGTGTTGGTTTAGAAGCCGACATCGAGGCACCCTAACAACGTTTTGACCGTGAGGTTAAACTTTTAGATCAACAACGTCATCGACTATTAAAAGGTTAAAGGAACCAAAAAACAGGCCAAAAGTCAAATAAGTTCGATGATCGCGCATTCGGAGTATCACGCCCTAAAGCTTAGAATAAATTGAAACTCGTAGTAAAACTTCACATGCAAGTTGATGAGTGTTAACTTGTAATGTAGGTACTTCTAACAACGTCATCAGCTATTGTAAGGGTAAAGGAACCAAAGCGCAGTAAAACACAAAGTTAAAGGAGATTGCGCTTTAATTGGAATATCGGGCCCTGAAGCCTTGAATAAACTCACACTCGAACCAAGACAAATACTAAAGCTCAACAGAATTCAGAGCATGTCTCAAAGATTGTTTAACAGAATTCTGAGCATGTCTCGATGATTGTTCAACCAAATACATGTTTAAACCCATACAAGAGGGGGAATGTATAAAATAGATCAAGATAAAATAATAATATAATTATGGACGACGCGCAACGGTTAAGATATGAAGTAGGTGAGAACTTCAGTTACATAACCCATTTTCAGTCTGACCTAGTGCTTAAATCACAGAGTTCCTCCCATATGAAATATGACCTATGCCGTCAACAACGAAAAACTATAATATGCGACATAAAGTTGGTCGTTACGGATAGTTTACGTGACTTGGTGGTTAAAACGGTTGACATGAAGTTGGTAGTTCGAAAGTACTTTGATTCTTTTCAAATAATTATTTCATTTTATTTTCTCATATTTTCGGAATGGGCATCGGCTAAGGATGCCGACAGACTGTGGAAAACAGAGGCCGCGCAAAAGGTTACTGATATCACTGTATAATTTTAAGATATTTTTTTAACTAACTAATTAACTTACCATCAAGCCATTTTTCTGCTGGGTTAGGCAGTGAAAACGGACCGCAAAAGAACTTGGTCTTGGCACACATTTCTTGCCTCATTCACATTTATACATCGCCTCATACATGCTCTTCTATTATTCTGATTCTTCAATTATCTGTTTCACTTGATCGTGCCATGTCTTTCTCGGGCGTCCTCGACTTCTTCTACCATTCGCATTTGCACGTATTCTCACTCCTTTCTTCGATCATTCGCTCTACACGCCTAAACCATCTAAACGTCCCTTTCTTCGATCATTACACTTACCTACGCCTTGCATTACATATTTGCGGATCTCCTCATTTCTTTCATCATACGCGGAATCGCTGTTTTACCACACGTACCTACGCTCCATGAATCTTATTTCTACAGCTTTCAGTTTACTTTCATTCTTCCTCTGCCAGTTCCACGCTTCATTGCCGTACACAAGGGTAGGTACCAGCACTCCATTGTGAACTTGGAAATTTATTTTTAGCGCCAACGGCGTTCACTTCTCTATTAATGTAGTTATCTTCATTTATCCTTCTTTCGATATATCTTTCAGCCTTCCTTCCTCTCGTAAGCATACATCCCAAATACACAAACTCATCCACCTGCTCCAAGTATTTACCATACACAACTGTATTTTACAATGTTTTCACACTATCTTTTTCAAACACCATCACTTTAGACTAACTTACATTCATCATTAACTCATTGTTCATACATTCTTTGTTTATCCTAGAGACGAGAGACTGTAGATCTTCCATAATGGTAGACATCAGCACCGCATCATCAGCATACAGTTATTTTCATGTTTGCATGTTAATCGTGTTCATGTTATAAATATACCTCTTATAAATCGTAGCAAACATAGATTTATCCACCTCACCCTGATTTAATAAGAATATTACATACGTTATTTTAATCTTAACTGCATCCACCACTTAATAAATCTCTGATTCTGTATGAAGGGGTAGGGTAGGGCGAGGCTAGTTGAATCACGGGGCTTGTTGGGCCATTTAATTTTTTCAATGGTTGAAATATAGATTTGAATATAAAGCGTGGAGTTTTCTCTTTCTAACACCGTTTAGATCATATTTCTCACCATGTTAGTATAGCAGATACGACGATTTATTTGAAACCTATGAGTTGATACTAATTTCCGTAGTCCAGTGGGTAAGACTCTTGACTTACAATCCGGAGGTCGCGGGTTCGAACCCGGCGTGCGCAAATAAATTTTATTTAATTAATTTGCGTTATTTCACAATTAATTAATTTAAAATAATATATAGTATAATTGCGGCACGTTCGAGAGTGGAAGATACTATCAGTATCGCCCTAGTGTAAGACCACCATTCAGATTTGAAACGTTGCTTAAAAATGGCTTTAGCCGTGTTTGGTGACCAGATCTGAATAGCCAGGTACTTCCCAACCTTCCTCTTCCCCACCTCCTTCCCCTCCCCACTACCTTCAGCCTCACAACATACCCCAATTGGGGATGCCATAGTCTCACTGGCTCCAGACGGGAGCAGTTGAGATTCTTGTGCGGTATTCATTGTAAAAAAAAAAAAAAAAGATTTTTTGTGTATTAAACCGGTCAACACCCTATGGTTCGTTCAAAAAATCCCTTGGGGTCGTTCAACTAACCCCATTATGAGACAAATTGAACCATTTCCCATTCTCCGTGAAAATTAAAATATCTTTCATGAGGACAAATAATATAATTTCATTTCGATTTTTGTATTTCTTTTGTATATTCAATGATACTATTATTCAGCTTATAAAACAGTTTATTTATAAAAAATAAACCCATGAGTCAACAATTAATAATTTGGCTGAAGGAACTATTGCTAAATATGGACTTAGTATACTTAAAACATCGTTGTAGAAGTTTCTTAAAAACTTTATCCAAACCATGAAGTTAAACCATAGAAGTCGCTGAAAACTTATCTAAAACATAGTCCCCCTCAGCACAGGATCTCCCAGTGAGGGGGACTACGAATATAATTTCTACTTTATACATATATACCAAATTCGTTTCATATTAAAAAAAATAAATATATATATAGATACTAAAGATAAGTTCATTGTACCGCTGTTCGATGTACGGAAGTGTTTTTTTCCGTTCTAATTTAAAAATCTGTTCCCAAGTCATTCGGAAACTAAGAGTGATTAAAAATGGCGGATCCTACGCTCCGTGATTTGATGAATATCATCAAAGAACAGACCGTTCTTATAAAGGATATTTTACGCCGTGTGATACATCTAGAAAAAAGTGCATTTAATAAAATTCAAGATGACAATACACAAACTGTCAATGCATCGTCTTCGGAATTCCCGAAATTAGCCGAATGCGCTAAAGGCCCGCCTACTGCGCCCGATGGAGCGCTCGCCGCCCGAACCCCGTGCCCCCCTCGGCCCAACAAGGAAGTCCTGTATAGCGATGCATGCGTTATGAAGCCGCCCGCTACTGCAGCGCCGCCCGTAACGCCCGTAGTGCCCCCCAGGCCCTCCGCATACCCCGCGCCCGACCCATCAAACACTAAGTCTGGCAGAATTACCCGCTCACAAGCTAAAGTGATCAATTCCACCCAAGTCCAGACCGACCCAAAGGGCAAGGAGAAAACGTCGAAAATTCCTGGTAGCCAAAAAGACGTCCAGCAACCAGAACCATCCACATCTTCAGCTGGAACCTCTGATGGCCATAAACCGAAACCGGCAAAGGAGTCGCAGCCCTCAACCAAACAGACCTCTGTAGGGCCGTCACGCCCAACGAATCGTGATCAACCCTGGACTGTTGTTGGTCGCAAAAAACGACCCTCCACTGTTATAGGTAACTTAAAGGAACAAGGTACCTATTCATACTTCCACCTGTACCCGCTGCATCCGGAAACCTCAATCGACGATCTAACGTCGTATCTATGTTCAATTGTAAGTACCGCCTCATTTAAAGTGTGTAAAATAAAATCAAAGGGAGAATACGCCTCATTTAAGGTAGGTATCCCAAATGCGGTGAAAAACGAAGTTCTTAAACCTGAATACTGGCCGAAATACTCTTATCTCAAAGAATGGAAAAATAAAATTAATACACCGCGGCTTCCTGGTTTAAAACCCAGTTGACTTCCGGATAGTTTAAATTTTTTTTACCAAAATGTTAGAGGACTAAAGAGTAAATGTGCCTCATTTTACGTTAATGTTTTGGTAAATAATTATGATGTGATTGGACTCACTGAGACGTGGCTAAACTCAAGTGTGTTCAACCCAGAGCTCTTCGATGATAGCTTCACAGTATTTAGAAAAGACAGAGATAATGGAAGTGCCCGTAGACAGGGAGGAGGCTGTCTATTAGCCGTTAAGAGCGCGAATGGCCTTATTAAGGCAGAGCACTTACCTGCTCTGGAAACTGTCAACGAGGATCTGTGGGTCAAAATTTCATATAAATCGTGTGTAACTTTTATATGTACAGTTTATTTTCCACCTGCATCACACTTTAAAATGTATAAATTATTTTTCGATAAATTACAACAAAATGTGGATGTTATTGGCGGAAAAAATATAATTGTGCTTGGAGACTTCAATCTGCACTCTGCAAGAGGTGCCGTAGAAATTAAAAACGACCTGAATTTTCTATGCGCCGTTTTTGGTCTCTCCCAATGTAATAACATTCCAAACATAAACTCAAGAGTATTAGATTTAATTTTATGTAATTCAACCATAAATGTTATTCATTGCGATTCTCCCCTTGTAACTGAAGATAAACATCATCCTGCACTAGAATTTATTTTTTCATGTAAAAACAATGTTAAAACAACAAAAATTCCAAAAAATGACAAGCATGCTTTGCGTGGATGGAATTTTGGGCAGGGCGATACTTCGAAACTATACAATATGATGAGCCAACTAGATTGGCAAGAACTTTACAATTTTACCAGTATAAATGAGGCGGTACATCATTTTTATGCTTGTGTTTACAATATTTTTGATACCTGTTTCCCTAGAAAACCTCCCAGTAGAGGTGGTCGTCGATATCCGAAATGGTTCTGTCGAGATACCATCGCGGACATCAGGATGAAACATGCTCTCCATAAAAAATGGAAGGCTACTGGCTGTCGGAGTGACTATGATTTGTTCAGTGCGCATAGAGCCGTGGTCAGGCGCAATATTCGCACTGCTTTCCAATCATATATAAATTCCATTGAACACGATATTAAGCATGATCCCAAAATGTTTTGGGACTATGTCAAATCACTGAGGAAAGATGGTGGTATTCAAGACACCATGACTCATCGTGATCGGGAAGTTCGCGGAGTAGATGTAGCTAACGCTTTTGCAACACACTTCCAATCAGTATATAGTAATGAGTCTCCATTACTAAATACTAATATTGCTGCCAAGTTGAATATAAAAGGTGCCCAGAATATTGATATTGATCAAATTGATGAATCAGATGTAGAAACTTCCATCAAAAATGAAAAATACACATTCACTTGGTCCAGATTTTCTTCCAGTATTCTTTTTTAAAGGTTGTGTCGAGTTTTTAAAAATGCCACTCACTTTCTTATTTAACCTTTCCTTAGAAACTGGTGTATTTCCTGATACCTGGAAAATTTCGAAAATTTGTCCGATTTATAAAAGCGGCACAAAAACTTCTGTAGAAAATTATAGGCCGATTGCAATACTATCTGCACCAGCTAAATTGTTCGAATCGATTATTCATAAATACACACTGCCACAAGTGGAGCCGTTCTTAATTTCAGAACAGCATGGATTTAGAAAAGGTCGATCTACAGAAACCAACTTATTGGTGTTTACTGATTATGTATCAAATTCTTTAGATAAAGGCCATCAGGTTGATTGTTCATATAATGACTTTTCAAAGGCCTTCGATACTGTTAATCACGACGTCTTACTTAATAAATTGGCTGAAATAGGATTCTCCTTGAGACTACTCATCTTTTTTGCTAGCTATCTTGCAGGCAGGAAACAGTTTGTGTCTCACGGACTATTCCAGTCTATCATATTTTTTGTACGATCAGGAGTACCCCAAGGTTCTAATTTAGGTCCACTCCTTTTTTCAATATTCATTAATGATATTTCAGAAATAATTCTGCACTCCAGGTTTCTTCTTTTTGCTGATGACCTAAAACTGTTCTTAGAAATACTAACCCTAGAAGACTGCAATCGACTCCAGTCAGATATTGATAGAATTATTGACTGGAGTAAAAAAAATCGGATTGAGTTCAATATTTCTAAATGTTTAGTATTGTCTTACACTAGGGCATGCCATACCTGGTATTACCGGTATACGATGGACGCCCGAAATCTAAAACGTGTCTCCACTATGAAGGATCTTGGAATCATGTTTGATAGTAGGCTGACATTTCATACTCATATTCAGATGGCTTGTAGCACATCATTGAGAATGCTGGGCTTTGTTCTGCGTACTGCAAGGAACTTTAGAGACACCCGGGTTCTCAAAATTTTATTCAATTCTTTAGTAAGGAGTAGACTTGAAGGTGGGTCGGTAATTTGGAGTCCACACCAAGTAAAATATTCACTCATGTTGGAGAGAGTTCAGAAGAAATTTCTGAGATTTCTGTACATGAGGGAGTACGGCTATTACCCGTGGCTCTATCCTACAGACTTTCTTTTGGGTATGCTTGGAATGAATAATCTACGGGTCAGAAGAGATGTGCACATTGCTACGCATTTCTTCAGATTGATTCGCGGATGGCTTGAAAACTCAGCTATCATGGAGAGCATTCATTTCTATGTACCCGATGGGTATCTTCGCCACCGACAGCATAGACTGTTCTATCTTCCGGCCTGCAGGACTAATTTGCCAATGGTCATGCCGGTCGGGAGAGCAATCTTGCTGTTAAACAGGATTAATTCGGATATCGACATATTTAGCATTAGTGAAGCTGCCTTTAAAAGGCAAGCTCTATTAATGCTTATATAGTTTGTGTTCTATGTAGTACAAATGTACAAATGTATTTTAAAAACGCATTGAAATGTAAAATTTTGTAATGTTTTTGAAATAATAAAATTGAATTGAATAAAATAATAAAAAAATAATAATTTCAGTCATTTTACTGAGAAATGAGTTAGAGCGTAGGTAATAAAAATGAAAGCAATAAATTTTTTTCATCGTAATACCCATCTACAAATAATATAAATACATCGTCTGTAAGTGGTACAACCACAGTTTAAAAATGCCTTCAGAAGGCGAAACAGCTGTCACGTCTAATAATAACTACCTAGCAGAACTTGTTTATAAATAAAGCGTTTTTTTTAAATTGAATATAAGTATTATTAAACATATATTATTATATTATTATTATACATATAACGGTGAATGCCGGTAACTCCATTAATGGAGGACTTAATGCCGTTGGCGCTAATAAAAAACTGTCAAAAAAAGCGAAGCTAGCAGTCCACAATGGAGTCCTGGTACCTACCCTGATGTATGGCAGTGAGGCATGGAACTGGCAGAGGAAGGATGAAATTAAACTGAATGCTGTTGAAATGAGATCCCTGAGGCGTATGTGTGGTAAAACAATGTATGATCGTGTGAGAAATGTGGATATCCGCAAAGAATGTAAGGCTGATGTAAGCATAATGAGTAAGATTAAGAAAGGGACCCTCAAATGGTTTGGGCATGTAGAGCGAATGAACGAAGAAAGTAGTGTAAGAAGAATATATGACGCAAATGTGAATGGTAGAAGAAGTCGGGGACGTCCGAGGAAGACATGGCACGATCAAGTGAATCAGATACTTGAGTGGGGCCATGTCAAAAGTCAGAATAATAGAAGAGAATGTATGAGACGATGTACGAATGTGAGTGAGTCAAAACGTGTGTGCCAATACCGAGTTGTTTGGCGGTCCGTCCTCTCTGCCTACCCCTGCGGAGAAACGGCGTGATGGTTAGTTAGTTAGTTAAACATATAAAAGACATAAAAATTTAAATGGAGTTCTACAAATTAAACTCGATAAACAATAAATAATTTCATTTCATTTATACCATTATACAGCCATATAAATAAACTATCTTAATAAGTTGAAAAAGCAAAAATATCAATAAGGGTTTCGAGTCTAGGCTCAAATAAACAAAATCATGTTCAACTAGCCCCGCCATACCCTATATTAATGTGTGCATGGTCTCCAGCGAGTTGGCAGCCAGCCAAGCACCCAAACTTCTATTCGGGAGATTCAATCATTATTTTAATTTGTTTGCATATAATTTCCGGACTAATTTATTAACATCAATTTGGTGGTGCTTTCATGTAATTATGTACCTCGCATTTCTCTCACGCGATTGGCTGATGCATTCTTGGCTTTGATTGATGAGATGGGTTTATTTTAGGACAATTGGAATTTTGTTATGTTGTTCTCTGTGCTATTTTCTAGTTATTGAATGAACTGTTTCTTCTAGCATTCTTGTAAAAATCTTGTTTTTTTTTCTTGGCTTTGATTGATGAGATGAGTTTATTTAAGGGCTTTTGAATTTTTTATGTTGTTCTTTGTGCTATTTTCTGAACTGTTGTTCTATTAATGAATGTTATTGAACATTGAATTGTTATTCTATTATTGAAAGAATTGCTTTTTCTAGCATTCTTGAAATATATTGTTTGTCATCAATATCAACATACTCGTATCAAAAGTGGAAGATAAAAACATTCTGGTTGATCACAAACACTTCGCAAAATCATAAAATCAGAGCCGAACAAACAGACATATTAAATATAACAATGTGTAATTCTACCTGTGGACGAAGAAGCTTAAAATTTTTTTCAGTAAAGGTTTATAACAAACTTCCACATAGTACCAAAAAGTTTAAAACAAATAATAAATACAATAAGGACATTCAACTTTGGCTCAAGGAACTCGGAAAGAGAACTAACTAGTATATTAAAACATAGTCATAGAAGTTTCTGAAAAAATATTATCCAATCCATGAAGTTGTACCATAGAAGTCGTTGAAAACATACAAAACATAGTACCTCTCAGCACAGGATCTCCTAGTGAGGAGAACTACGAAAATAATCTATGTACATCTCTTTTATAATTATGTCTAACGTATTTCTTCTATAAACGTAAAATTAAAATAAAGCAACTAACTAACTAAATTTAAAAAAAAACTTCGTTTCGTATTTCCTAAACCAGTTTACATAATAACCAGTGCCAAGTTAATACGATTCAAATGCTTGACAAGTGCGACTCCGTCACGTGGCATATGTTCAATTACACAATAACGTACCCGCGTATTACGCGCTATTAATTAATTTGTCATCAATGAGGCGTAATCGAATAATTACACATAAATTAACTATATTATTAACATAAGCAAGTACCCTGTTAGGCCGCAATGACAGGAATACTAATCATGGGTGATTAACAATATGATAATGTCAACGAATTAAGATACATACAACAAACAGTGAAAATACTTTTTTATGTTCTTATCAAAACCTGATACATTATTAGTTTGTAAGCTGAAACATTAGCGAATTAATATGCCATATATATATATAGATTTATCGATCATCCAGTTGATTAGTCAGACATCTCCGAAAATCGAATTTCGAGTTGAGTATGCAGTTATATGCAGTGGCGACTCGTGACTTTAGGGTTTGCTAGAGTGCTGATGTTAAAAAAATTGCATTATTGATGTTGTTGTAGCAGAAAAAAAAATGTTTTTTTTTTGAAAATCAGTTTTTTGTATGAAGAATTTCAGGAAGTTTCAGTTTGGCCGTGTGCCGCACGGATTTCCTGAAAATCTTCATACAAAACATCGATTTATGACCTCTCGTCTAACAGGGACGTTAACCAATTTCGCTATTGACACCTTCTGTCAAACCGTCATATTTGTCAATCTCATTTCATTTTCTCAATTTCAAATTTCAGAATTAACAATATTATCTTCAATTAATTATTTATCTATATGATGTGATAATGTTTTTTTCAAAAATTCATGACAATGTAACAGACCGTTATGATTCCCGATATTATTTTATAGTATATTTAATATGTAAAACACGACAAAAATCAGAAACCTGAATACTAATATAAAAGAATTTAAAAATCACCTTAAAAATTATACTGAAAACTTAAACTGAATCATATAAAAAAAAAAAAAAAAAACAATAACACCCCTCACACACACAAGCCCTGCTTACTTATGTAGTCCAGTCAAGGAAGGAGGTGTAGAGTGCGTGAGCAGGAACCTAAGCGATTACTTCAGATATTTATTTAGGGTGCTTAGGGTGTGAACATACTAAAAGTCCTGACGTCTAGGTGGTGAGCTAGGGGGGGGGGGGGGGTAGGGGGGGGGGGGGGTAAAGGGGGGGGGAGGTCCCAATTATCGTGTTTTCGCTTATATCTCAAAAACGGTGCATCGCATAGGGAATTTTTTTAGAATACGTAAAAGCCTAAAATGTTCATCAAAGAAAGAAATTTATTCGCAAGAAGTTGTAAAAAATTTAATTTACTTATAGATATATATATACATATGCTAATAAATCTCCAACCAGTAAATATTTACAGCAATTTAAAAAATTTTCGCAAAATGTCGCCATTTTTAGAAAAAGTCGTTTTTATCTTATTACTGACACACCGACGCGCGACGACGTTTATGTGACGCTCTGATCGCTTTTAGTCAGACGTATGGTCAGATATGACCATTGAAACCACATTTGTGCGATCATTCAAAAGCCGAGGAGGCATAACAGGAGGCTGAGGTGTTTTGCACAATGTACAATGCAAGTGGTTAGTTGGTATGAGCGCAACTCATGAGATCTGCACTTCCCTTGAAGAGTTTTGTGGAGTCTTCTTCGTGAACAGCACATGGACCTCGGAAAAGACCACTGAAGTAGAGATACAGCAGACATTTCCAAACTCAGTCAGTAGTTTGATGCACATCCTCTCTTCCCACAAACCAGTGAAATAATGTCAATTCCCAATGTCTTCTGTCAGCTCGTCAATAAAAAATTACTACACAATCTAAAACATAACTTCAGAAATATACTCGTAGTACTGGTACTTATATACATATTTTAAATTGCAAAGAAAATGTGCAATATTTCAGAGAGTTGCATATACGTAAGGGGGAAAACCCTTACAAATTCCATAGACAAAATATTATCATTCTTTGTCACACAAAAAAATACATGCACGCTTTTTCCTTGTCGTTCGTGATGTAATCACGATGTTTTGTTTACAGGACAATGCAAACATCTACTGGTACATTATGTAATAACATATTATGGGTTGTTTTAAGTGGAAATTATTCGCAAAACTGTCACGATATTGTGCATTGTGTATAAAAATCTCAAATGCTTATTGAAATATTATATAATGGGTTGTAGACACGGAATAAAAAATGTTGCAGGTATTTATTTACATGTTAGTAAATATTGTTATGGTGTTGGACACGAAGGTCGCTCAATGGTATCGAAAAATAGCGAAAAAGAAAAGAGAAACTAACACGTGTCAAATACGTAGATATAAAAAAATGGTTATTAAATATTCGTAAATAAGTTATTTTTATCAATTTTTTTTTCAACGGAACAGAAGAACTGCTGTAATAGCCATTTACCCACAGATAATATAAACAAAGGGAGATATGCTATGGGCAGTTTAAACCTTGTGGAACTGTATTTCCTCGTGTCGCCGATATTATTAACCAATACTATTACACACCTTCGCTTACGCTAAAGTATACGCCCCTTTTCGAACTCACACTTAAAACTTGTCATTTTCGTTGGCACTAATACTTAGAACAGATTTCTATGCGTACACGTTTCGAACGCATTCGCAATTAGCAATACATAGAAATGATGACGAATAAGGCTTACAAGAATACAAATCGACAGAGATCGACATTTTAGTTAAAAAATGGTTCCAGTTAAAATTTTGATGAAAAATTCTTATTCTCATAACCGATAAATCGAAACAAGTGTAATCTGGACTCTGGGCACGTTTAACGTGTCCCATTTGTAACAAATCCAAATCAATTGTTTATAATCTATAATTAGATAACTGAATTTTAACAGTTTTTGGTTTTGTTCAATAACTTTAATCACAATAACACTCACAGTTTGTTTTTGTTGTTGTAAAAATCCATAAAAAGAAACTCTCATTTTTTACTCATGTTAATTTATTTTGTATTTGAGTACTTCACAAAAGTCCCATCTGCTCCCAACCATCTGGAACCATTGAGACTAGGGCATCCGCAATTGGGGTATTTTATGAGGTTTCAGGTGGTGAGGAGTGAAAGAAGTCGAGGAAAATGAAGGTGGGGAAGTACCCGGTTATTCAGATCTGGTCGCTAAACACGGCTAATAAATTTAAAGCAACCTTTCTGTTCTGAATGGTGGTCTTTAACCAGGGTTATACTGAAAGTATTTACAATTCTGTTTCACAATTAATAATTTTACAATAATAATGACAAGTATTTTTGGCAACGTTGGGTGCTCTACCCGTGTTAGGGCTTTTATTTTGCGATTTCATATTTTGTTTCATAATCTATTTATTACCCGTGTTTTACAGGCAGTTTTTTTAAATAATACGTAAACAGTTATTTTCCTCCTCTTTTGAATGTCAAATGTGCTTGTTTTCATCAATCTCGAGCATATGTTAATAAAAAAATTTAAATAAAAAACCCACCTTTGTATAATTAACAAAAATATATAGAAATATGTATGTACACGAGGTATTTCATTTAGCAAACAAACATTTGAAAAATATATATTATTGACCGGTAAAGTGGAGATATTTGTTTAATACTTGTCGCTTCGATAATTTTGGTGTTACGTTTTTGACTAAACTAAACGGATATCAAGGTATTTTTCCAAAACGGCTTTAGTGAGTTGAACTATATGATTATTCATTGGTGATTGGTCATATTGATGAAAATAAATATTTTCAAATACTTTGATTCCAACGAAATGTCGTAAGGCTTTGGTTACTAGGTCCTGTTTAATATTTTATTTTCAATCCATTTTTCTTTAATTGTTCCGTCCTTCGGAAATCTGAAATAATTAAAATACTATAAGTTACTGCATTTAAAAACGGATATAAATTATACGTTACGTAAGATAAATAAATTATCACGCTTTTTTGTTATGCTTCTCCCCATCCCGCGAACCCCCCCCCACCCCCCTCTCATCACTCCCTCACCCCCGCCAAACCCCTCCTTCGTTTCCCTCCCCCACCCACATAATCCTCCCCCTATCAGATCCCTCGTCCCGGATTCTCTTCCCCTTCTCCTTCCCTTCCTGAGGCTAAACTATATGAAATAAACTATTGACTGGAGTATCGATAATAAACTCGATTTCAACTTCCAAAAATGTTCAGTTATGTGCTTTACGAGGTCAAAAAAGACCATATATTTTAATTATAAAATGAAAGACACGTCATTGAAACACATGGTGACTTGCAAGGACTTAGGAATTGTGTATAACGCTCGCTTAACATTTCATGCTCACATTGAAAAGATCTGTAAATCAGCCACAAAGATGTTGGGTTTTGTCATACACAATTCAAAGGAATTGACCAACCTCACAGTTATAAGGCTGCTTTACTTTAGCTTGGTGCGTAGCATTCTCGAGAGTGGATCTCAGATATGGGGGCCAGAGGACATCGTGTATGTACTAATGGTCGAGAAAATACAAAAGAAATTTTTACGATACCTCTATATGAGAGAGTTTGGTTTTTACCCATGGCTGTTTCCAACAGCATTTATCTTGGGAATGCTGGGTATCTGCAGCCTTAGTTCCAGAAGAGATGTCGCATTACTGCTGATGGCTTATAAGCTTTTAAATGGTTTTGTATCGGTACCAGATATTCTGGCTGAAATAGGATTCTATGTCCCGGATAATTTCACGCGAGGCCGCCAACACAGGCTTTTGATTCTTCCTAGGTGCAGAACTAACTAGGTTAATTAACTGCCTCGCAGGAAATGTGGATATATTCCACATTTCCTACAACGATTTTAAGCGTGAAATAGCACTTATGTTTTAACGAAATGTATTACTTACTTTAACTGTAAATGTATTTATTATGTATCTTTTCTTACCGCTCTTGCAATGTATTGGTTTTATGCTGTTTTTGCAAATAAATAAATAAATGAAACACGCACATTTCTCAAACTGATCATGCGCCAAAAAATTTACGAATTTTATAACGCCAAAGCTTACCGTTATATATATTGAAACCTTCACGGGCGTGCCCACACGAAAACACCAAAGTTTCATCCCAGTCGGATGAATGGTATAGGAAATAATTTTATAATGCTAGAGCCCACCATTATACTCGTATATAGAAACCTCCATGGGCTCCGGCACTAAAAATCACCAAAGTTCGATTGAAAATCGAATAAATGGTGCACGAACGCTTGCGGAACAAAGAAAGATTAATTTTTATAAAAAATTATTTTAAAAGAAAAGCATTGTATTTGTTTCTACCACCAATCAGCATATACAACAATAATTATCTACAAAAATAATATGTTTATACATATTTATATTTTTTTTATAAAGCCCTACTAATATTACGAAATATCGATGGTCGGTATTTAAAAGAATTCGCGTCCCCATAACTAGCATCGTAATGGCGGCGATGTTGGTTTTAACGGGGCCTTATGTCAATAAAAACTTCGAATAATCATTAAAAATTGATAACGTACTCTAATTTTGTACTTACCGGTGAAATGAAACTCCATTTATCTTGAAGTTCACATTTCTTGTATTATTTTTGCATAGTTGCACTGAACAAGACGGCATTTTGAATAAAACGGGCACAAACTGTACGCGGTTACGACACAAAACCAATTGAATGAACGAATTCTTTCCGTATTCACACTCCGCTCCGTAGGCCGTAGTCCGTCTACGGTCTGGCGGCCAACATAGCATATCTCGGGTTTCTAATATCTTTGCATTTACCCAATGTACAGGAAAAGGGGTTTCCAACAAAAAAAAACCCTATCAACTCGTACTATACTAACAAAACAACGCAGTTAATGCTTTGTAAAACTGCTGTGAATACTTTTACACATATTTAAATGTGTGAAAAGAAAATTAAATGAAGATAAATCTATTATATAAATATTAATATTTTTCAATTATCCTTGTGCAGTGGACAAGCACACCTAAAAATGTGTTGACGGTGAAACAAGACAGTGATGCATAACCCGCAAATGTCAGGCATTGTCGTACGATCCATTTGACTAAATAAAACTTTAATTCTGGTTTTATGAAAGAATCCAACTTTTCAACAACAGTATTTAAGAAACAAGGTTTGGTGTGTGAAAGAGGGTTGGAATGATAATAATAATAATAATTACATTTTTTAAATATTTATATTGAGGAATCAGTAGGATTTATCGGTCCAGTTAGAAGTTCCATCGAGCAGAACCCTCTGATATGAAAATATCTGGAGTCGGTGAATTATTTTCCCATTTGGTCTCTGGTAGGTTGAGATGTTGTTCATGTTTTGCTTTATATAGTGCACTTACACAGCGTGGATTGATTAGATGATCATAAGTGGAAAAGTGTGTGGAAGGGTTTAGTTTTTCCTGTGGGGAAGATTTAACCCGGACATTAAGTCGTAAAAAATAATATGTCTTTAAAATCAAACAAGCTAAATTTTTTGTTGTTTGAGCTAAAATGTTAATAATAAATATGTCGACTTCAGCGGGGCGCCTTTTCGATCTACGATTGAATAATTATTTAACCGATTAAAATTTAAAAATGTTTCATGACTAAATTTTGTTTGGAATCTGGCTTTCCAAACAATAATGCATTTTTGGTTTGACATTGGGCTTAGCAAAAACTAAATATAATAATTAACTGTATTTTTATGATTAAATCATTTTTTTAAAGATATACTCAATTTAGCTTCAATCGTTTAACGAAAATGTAAATATTCTTTTTTTATCGACTATCTCTAAAATTTTCATTTTGTGGCTTTACTGATTTTGTACACTGTATTCTGCATTCGGTTCTCATTAAGGCGAAGTTATACGAGAAATCCTATTTAGATACTATTTAGATTAATCTTTACGATGAATTGGCTTGCAGTATGAACATCAAAAAATATACCACGGATAAATTGAAGCTTTAACTAGTTTTCTATGTATCGGAATAACAATAAAATTATTATTTAAGTAACAAAAGATATAAGCGTAAACCACTAAAAAAATGTTTTTTCAAGACTTTACTATGAAGTAATACAAGAAACAATTTTTAAAAAATACCCCTTTCTGGCTAAGACTATTTTTGAGGTTTTCTATGTTTTCTATTTTTTTTCATTCTTATAAAATTATGCACAAAATAAATAAAAACCACTTTTTCGCTTACTTGCCTCGCGCAAATAAGAGGCTCAATTTTAAATTTTGCAGGCATGAGAATCGAAATAACACGAAATGTTTTGACTCTGGTACACCCATGACCTTACAGAGCTTTCATAACTTCAGCCGTCAAATTAATAAGAAGGCACAGTTAGGTTAGTTCTTTTTGTTTGTCAGAACCAAACGACATTTGATTTGAATTTCAAAGATCAAAGACGTTGACACTTCAATCTGAATCAATGCGTCAGTTTCGATTCAAATATGCCTACAAAGAAAGAGTTTAACCTAAAGCTGGATTTGGAAAGAAAATGTTACATCGAATGGGATTCCTGCTATGTATGTCAATTCGAAAGAATTGAATTTATAGGTTAAGTCGTTTCAATTCAATTGAGTTCGCACATCAGAGGAAATTGACCCTTCACTTCAATTTAACGGAATGTTCCATTCAAATTTGCAAATCTACCTACCGCAATAGTGTTTTATATAATAATAATAATAATGTAGGATTACGAAAGATTTTTTAAATATTTATATTGAGGGATCAGAAGGATTTATCGGACCAGTTAGGATTTCATCAGAGCCGAACCCTCTGATATGAAAATATCTGGAGTCGGTGAAATATTTTCCCATTATGTTTCTGGTGGATTGACGTATTGTTCTTGTATTGTTTTGTATTTATTATCTTATATAGTGCACTTACATTCCGTGAATTTACTAGATATTCATTTGTGGAAAAGTGTGTGGAAGGGTTTAGTCTTTCATTTGGGAAAGATTCAACCCGGACATAAAATCTGGAGCACCGTAAATAATAATAGTTTATTCCAGAATGTATGCAGGGGTAGTGCAATGCAATACATTCCATATTTTGAAACAAAAAATGGGTTAATGTTAAAAATAAAAATAAAGTAAATAACAACATATAAATAATTTTAAAAAAAAGCGAATAAGCATGAAAAACATGAGAAGAATAATAATAAACAGTAAAATTAATTCATGCAGCTGTTTACGGAGGGTATTTCATAGTTTTGACTAAGGTCAATTGAATTCTTCGACCAAGTTGAATTGGATATAAAATAATTTAAATAAGTTTGTGTCAAAAAAGTTTTGATGTATAGAATTGATGTACCATATAAAGTTTTATTAAAAATGTAATACATATAGAAAAAAATTACAAGTATGCTGTTCACACGCGATAGAAGTGAAACCTTCAGAAAACTAAAGTAGATAAGAGTGGGGAGCCTATAAAGTACCGCACAAAGAGGAGACCGATTATACTATCTCATTCTCTCGCAGGCTAAATTCTATAAATGTACACGTGTGTTTGTCTCTTTTTAGTCTCGCTTTTTCGGTTCATTGAGTTTCAAATTAAAACGGTGTTAAAGAAGTTTTTACTTCAATAATTGTTATAGCCTTACAAATTGACTACGAAAATACAGAAGAGGTTGAATTTTAAAGATCAAGTCTTAAGGTCTTTTTAGGGAAAAGAAAGGTGAGCTTTTAGGAAGGAAAAAGTATGAGATGAGGGGTGGGTAGGATTTTGGGAGTCAACGTGTCCAGGAGTGACAGGCGTATGAATCCTTCCTTCCCACTGCGGTGAAAGGTGATGGGACGAGAGAGTCCGGGTGGAGAGGTGAAAAGGTCTCCCTCAACCAGCCTCTCCGGATCCACCAAGCAGTGTTTGGCAAACGCACCCGCCGCTAAGACCTAGACAAACCTAACCCCATGAATCCAGGCACCCCTGCTTGGTCACCAAACGTAGCGAACTTCAATTGATTGTAGGATAGGGGCGTGTGAGTTCCGTAGAGGTACCATAAAAATCCGTCATAATTAACTATCTGGTACATGACATAAATTATGTAAGTATGCACATATTTTAATGACAGATTGACGTGCGTAAGCTTTTATATAACACAAAATAAATATTTGAATTGTACTTTTCAGAGGCTGCGCTGGACCAACACCTGGCAGCACATCCGTCATCATCACTCAGACACCAGACACTAGACACTCGGCCACCTCTCAGATATCACCTTGGACGGGTTACCGTACAATTAGGCAGATTGGAGATTTATTACATCAGAGAGGTAGTCTCTCTGAGCTAGCAACTCTCCAACGATGGAATGCTGTGGCTATTTAAATATTGATAAATAATCCATAAGCCGCCACATGCCTCTACATTTTTAATAGGCATAGATTTTGAAAATTAAACTATTTTTAAACTTAATTACCAAAAGAAACATCGGCTTCAGTCGGTATATGAGGAAAAATATGCATTAAAAATTCGATTTTCATTTAATCAAAGTTTAAAATTTCCCATACACCGGAGCGACAGCGCAATTTAAAACTTTTTTCTCCGATTGCTCGACAGTTTTTGGTGATCTTACTGAATATTTTCCGCCCACATTAAAAAAATCATGCCTCCGAATTTAAATATGGAGACAGACAAACTGATTATAGATCTATATAGCCAATGAATTCATCTATCTTTTCTCGATTTTCACATATTTGTAGGATTTATAAAAAATATATTATAAAATCGTCAACTTCTACTTAATTCTTATAAATAAGGAAAAAATTGCAAAAAATGGCAGCAAAGCAATCCAATGTATTTGAAATAGTGCCATATTGTGGCAAAAAGCGCTCCAGTGGATAAAACATCTCCATTGCCGCAATTTTTTTTGTTGTTGTGTGGATTTGACATTTGCGAAGTTTCGTTTCAATATAAATACACATGAATAACTTAGTTTGCCTATTTTTTTGTATTTCTTGGGCATTAACTATGTAACAATTTCTAAGCATTTTGTTTTGAAGAATTTTAATATTCAATGTACATTTGTTACTTAAATTTTTAATTTTCTGCGACCGGTTTCGACACATCCATGTCATTCACGAGCAAACTTTAAGTTTGCTCGTGAATCGTGAACTCTTCAAAACAAATTGTTTAGTTTGCCTAAACTAAGAACCTAATAACCTATTTTGTTTACGTAAATAATTGTTTCTTGTAGTAATAAGCCACTTGCATGGATTTCATAACGACTTGGAAAAAATCGTGTGGATAGACTTTTTTACTAAGATTACGAAAATGTTAGTAAAAATTTTTTGAAATGTTTAGTTTTTTTTTGTTTTTAAATAAATAAATCCATTATTTGAGCTCGTGACGTCACTACATGAAAGATTGTCCCGTCTCCGATTATGTTCCCTTAATTTTGTAAAATTCCACCCTGATTATTTTTTTTTTATATGGCAACACTTTGATTTCCGGCGAATTTTTGAATTTGCGTTTAACGTTCACTAGATATATTGTTTGTTCCATGCGAACTTATACTTTGGTTTGATTTTTTGATAAAGATGGCGGTGTTTTTACAGATGTTACGAAGAGAACCCCGTACAATTTATTGCTATTCGTGTGGAAAACGTTCTTTTTTAAAAAAGATTTTCGGCTACGTAATTATTGTTTTTTCGCATCCATAAAATTATGTCCCGTGTTTCCGGTTTATAAAAAATGGTCTGATTTTTCGGATTGAAATTTTAAAAAAATCGCCACGGTTTCAAAAATACGATTTAAAAAAAAAAAATACAGAATGTCTTAGAATATTTGCCTAAACCGGAAAATTTTTTAAAAAATGTGATATGCCAATTGTTGAAATGAAATGTGATTTCCATAATCTGTGCTTTAAAATGTGACGGCTTATGGATTATTTAATTAAATATTTTCACGGTTTTCACAAGTGACCGCACAACTCATCAAAAGCCCGATGGGCACAAATATTTAAATGTTTTACGATCATTTTCAAAAGAAATTTAAGTAGGAAATTTTGAACTTTGTAGCAGTTTTTAAAGGCCTGATACTTAATTTTTTTGAGCTCACAAAAAAGTAATCAAAAATATACTCGATGATTTCAAAGGCAATATGTGTTCTATTCGAAGTATTTAATTAAATCATCTAAAATATTTCTGAGCGATTTTATTTTCTAACCAAAATAATTTCCCTCAGGTCCTATGTCATCTTAGGGGATGCTGTTTGGAGAGTCTTTTTAAGGGAGGGAAGGATAAGAAGTTCTGGGAATGAAAAAGGTTTGAGGGGTTGGTCGAAATCTGTGGGACAGTGTGTCCAGGAGTAACGGACGTATGAATCCATCCCTCTAACTACAATGCAAGGCAATGGGTCAAGAGAGCACCACTTGGGCACCCATGCTAAGTCACCAAACGCAACGAACCACTTGGGGTGATATATGGCAGAGGTGTTGGTTATCCAATGAATGGTTCCCGGGCGACGGTACCCATACCCGCCTCCCGAATTGAAATTAGTAGTGCATCAAATTAATGTGGTTATTTTATAGTTTCAATACATTATTGTTGTGAAATAGTCGGTTCATTCTTCTTATTCTAATTGCATGCTCATGAGCCAACAATCTAAATACGAGATACAAAATTGTATACAAATATTAGAATACAACAAAACAAGTTATTTTGTACGATGGTGTCCAAAAATTATATTTATATTATTCGTTATTGTTATTAAGATAGGGCCTTGTAAACCGGCTTGCCCCGCGGCAAGAGAAATTATCGCCACGCCACTGTATACAGGTAATACCGGATAACAGAATATTTGATATGTACCTCATACGAGTACTTAAGTGATGATTCAATATTATCACACATTTCTTCAACATCGATTCCATATAATAAGTAACTAACCAATCATCACGTCTTTTCCCCACAGCAACAAACAAACAACAAACAACTCGGTATTGGCACATACTCTTTGCTTCATTCGCATTCATATATCGTCTCTTACAATAGAATCCCGGCGTGCGCAATTGAATTTTATTTGATAAATTTGTATTATTTGTAAATTAATTTATTTCAAATAAAATCTTTATGTATAGTATATTTGCAGCACGTTCCAGAGTGGAAGATACTCTCAGTATCGACCCACCATTCAGAATTGAAACGTTGCTTGAAATGGCTTTAGTCGTGTTTAGTGACCAGATCTGAATAGCCAGGTAGTTCCCCACCTTCCTCTTCTCCATCTTATTTCCCTCCCCACTACCTTCAGCTTCACAAAATACCCCAATTGGGTATGCCATAGTTTCACTGGCTCTAGACGGCAGCAGCTGAGACTCTTGTGAGGAATTCACATAAAAAATACTCTTTTTTTTTTTTTTTTAATTTTTCGAAGAAAACTTCTTCGGAAAGGTTTTGACTTTGTGATGGCATTATTTATTTTAATAAAAAGACAAATAACTTTGTTTACATCACTTTTATTGGTACACAATCAACATGTTTCGTAAACAATGTTTACTTCATCGAAAACTTCTTCGGAAAGGTTTTCACTTTGTGATGGCATTATTTATTTTAATAAAAAGACAAATAACTTTGTTTACATCACTTTTATTGGTACACAATCAACATGTTTAGTAAACAATGTTTACTTCATCAAAAATACTCTCCTATTATTCTGACTTTTGACATGGACCGACTCTAGTATTTGATTCATTTGATCATGCCATGTCTTCCTTTGGTGCCCCCAACGTCTGCCTTTCACATTTGCGTCACATATTCTCCTTAAACTCCTTTCTTCATTCATTCGCTCTACATCTACAGCCCAAACCATATAAGCGCCCTTTTATTAATCTTTCTCATTACGCTTATATCCGCCTTACATTCATTGTTTTACCACATACACGCCCCACGTATCCCATTTTTACACCATTTAGTCTAATCAGCACTCCATCGTGGACTTCTAGCTTCACTTCTTTGAACAGTTTTTTGTTAGCGCCAAAGGCATTCAGTCCTCTATTAATGGAGTTATCTGCATTTACCCTTCTTTCAATATCTCTATCTTGTCTTCCTATTTTCTCACCCTTCTTTCAATATCTCTACGAATGTTCCAATCTCTCATAATGTTAAAATATAAAAATGAATGTTTCTTTGTTTGTCTCTTATGCTTTCCTAAAACATTCATCCGATTGCGATGAAACTTTGTGAATTTGATGGTTTCTATATATAATAGTTAGCAATTATTTCCTACACTATTAATCCGATTGTAATGAAACTTTGGCGATTTGATGTAGGTACGTATACTAGCGAGGGTTTCTATACACATAATATAATAGTAAACTCTGGTGTTACGAAATTTTAATGAAAAAATTATAATAGGTGGCACGCGAGCAGTTTGAAGAAGGTGTGTATTTCATAACTTTAGCAGCAGGGAGGGAAGGCGTGAGGGAGAGTAGAATCTGGAAGGGGCGGAGGAGAACGAAGGGGGCGGGAATGTGTGAAGGGGGCAGGAAGGCGGGGAAAGATGGTGGGGAAGGGACGGTGGAGGGGGAGAGGTAGCAAAAGAGGAACGGGGATGATTATGAAAAGACACGCAGGGAGAAAGATTTCTTTATTGCATGCCGGGAATTCGCTAGTTACTAATAGCAATAATAAAATGACCTGTCGTTCTTTCTGAGTGATTGCAACCTTTAAATAATTATAATCTTACTAATATTATAAATGCGAAAGTTTGTATGAATGGTCCTTACTCTTTCACGCAATAAATATCGAATGGAATTTAAAAATTCTTTCACTAATCGAAAGCTACATTATTTGCGAGTAACAACGGATTTATATATTGGTAAGCTCTGGCGTTATGAATGAGCTGTGGCGTTATGAAATTATGTATCATACGTTTTCTGTCCCTCGAGTTATTGCAAACGTCAAATAAATTGTTACCTTGGAAAAAATGTTTTTTTTTTTAATTTTAGGCTAAAAAAGAGTGCTTTGTTGTGATTTAAAAAAGTACTTTTTTGGCGTCGTAGTTAATATCTACATATCTCTAAAAATGTTTATTCTCCGAACAAAAAGCATAACGTTTCTAGAAAGCATAGCGTTTGAAGTGGACTGTCATTATCTTATTTTTTTAGGTTACTCTGGATTCAAATATGAATAAAATACCAATAAAGGGAGTAGGTACTTAAGATAAATTTCTATTTCTATAATTTAAATATTTTCGAAAAATAGAATTTTTGGTAAAGTGTGAAGAAGCCGCCGCATGCCGCTACACTTTAAATAGGCATAAATTTTGAAAAGTAAACTACTTTTAAACTTTATTACCACAAGAAGCATCAGTTTCAGTAGTGACAGACGGAAAAATGTGCATTTAAAATACAATATTCATTTTGCCCATATAAAACATCTCCATAGCCGCCATGTTTTTTTTGTATGGATTTGACATTAATTCGCGAAGTTTCGTTTCAAACTAAATACGCATGAATTACTTAATTTACCTAAACTAAGAACCTAATAACTTATTTTGTGTACGTAAATAGTTGTTTCTTATAGTAATTGTTGAAATGAAGTGTAATTTCCATAATCTGTGCTTAAAAGTGCGGCGGCTTTTTCACAAATAAATGAATTTTTATTTGCGAAATGTCATTCTCAAATTTTGAAATTTTCTATTAAACAATAATTATTTTCTATTAGACAAAATAGCAAGAATAATAACAATTATGCCAATAATTATGCCAGTAATTTCCCACTAATACTATGCGAGCGAAGCCGTGGGTAAAAGCTAGTATTACATAAAATACAATAATACAATCGTTGCTCAAACCTCAAGGTTCATCGACGAGAGATATGTTGCATATGGCGAGGCAGTTTACTATTTTGTCCAAATCGCTGAACTGTGTACCCAACTAAGCGATTTTGCCTTCACTACAAACAGTACTTATCCAGTATTCACTTTACCTCCTCGTCCCTCACAGCTGTTCTCAGTTCTCTGAGTTCTCAGTACACAGTGCACATTGATTGCCGATAGAAGGTACTGGCCATCAACTTGTTTAGTTTCTAGGTAGGTTCTGGGAACTGTGTGTAGGTAGTATGTGGTGTGTTGTGCTTAGGTACGGAACGTTAGTACCAAATATAAGAGGAAACAAACCTTACATTAGTAAGTTAGATTGGGAACAGAGCTGCGAAATTATTCGTTTAATAATTAAAATACATGTGTATAATAATAATGTTTTATTCCAGGATACGGGGAGGATAGTGCAATCCCACATATCCTATATAGTTATACAAATTTATATGGTAATATGAGAATACTGAAATGAAATCATATAAAATGCAGCTTAATATACATATTAATAACTTAAAATACTTTATTTTCTTTTTTGTGAAAATTTATAATATTATTATCCGTAATAAATAGTATAACTATGTTTGTTAATAACTTTGATTTTTTTCTTTATTACGTTTTATGTTTTTCTTTTTTATGTTTTTCCTTAGTATGTTTATTTTTTTGTCACATAAGTTGAGTAGGTAAAAAAAAAACTATATCAAAATTTTAACTTAAGGAACTTAATTGGTCTACAACATACGAATGTTCATTGTTTTATTATCATTTTGTATGATTGTTTGTTTCCTTAATAAATAAAATAAAATAAATACTGTAAATTTTAAGAAAATTAAAATTAAAATTCACACTCGGTGGAAGTGAAACCTTCAGAAAACTAAAGTAGACAAGAGCGGGGAGGCTACGAAGCACATAGTGGATTCCTATAGGCTAATATCGGTCTCAGCATAAAGAGGAGACCGATTACACTATCTCATTCTCTCGCAGACTAAATCCAATAGATGTTTGCGTTTGTCTCTTTTAGTATCGCAATTTTTCGTTTCATCGAGTTTCTTCACTAAAGAAGGATTTTTACTTCGAAAATAGAAAGAAAAAACAAACGTAAATTATCAATTGTGTAGGGCCTGGTCTTGGGTGAGCTCGGGCCCAGCGCTCACTCAGGAGTGGCGCTTGGTGCCGGACCGTGTTTTTAGAGGCCGTTAGCCGCATCTTGGCTCCAGTGACCCGGTGTCTCATCAGGCCGGTGAATCCATTTAGTCCTAGTTCCGTTAACATTGTTGATGCGCTGCTGTACCTGTATTGGATCCAAATTTAGTTCTGCAGACGTTATTATATTATTGGGTCCGGAGTCGTTCCATCGAGTTGATTCGGTAGTGACACCACGCATATATAGGCTAATACAAAATGCATTTCCCATTTTTTTCATTATTGCTGCATTGGAAGAATCTTTAGGCAATCATATTAGATAATACCTATATGAATATATAAAATTACGATTTTTGCGTTTAGTTTTTACTTTTTAGTAGGTACTTAATTTTTTTTTTGAATCATTAAGCCAAAAATACATTTTAAGTTTGCTAAGAACTTTGCTTTTTTTAACACATAATTTCTTATGAAAAATACAATCATGACTTTTTTGGGCTGTTGATAATATTCTATAAAATATCATTAGAATTTAGATATTTATTAACCACCTAACGTCGAACTTGGTAGCAAATTTGTCTAAGCAATTAACTTTTATGGGTTTGTTGTGGGTTCGATTTCCATAAAACAAAAAATATATACAATAATAGAGTCCCATAGAAAATCACGTGATATTATAATGTTGGAATATGTGAAGCTGAAAGTTTATGCAAAGAACACATCAGAACAAAAAATGCAAAATGATCAAGAAAAATTATTCACAAAATGTATTAATTAGGTATTTACTTTGTCGCTTGTCAGAATTCTTGGGACATTGGTTCCAATTTGGAAAATGATAAATAAAATATTTTTCTATTCAAGTATTATATTACTAAGTAGGTCCTCATCGGTCTCCAAACCATTTCCAGTTAAATTTTGCTTCAGATGAAGAAAACTATGGAAATAACAGTGATTGCTTTTTTGATTCCGAGGTTAGATGGTGAACCCATGTTTCAAGCCAAAAAAAGCCTCGCCTTGATTGGACACTTTTACTCGTAAGCTTCCGTCAGAATTTTGGACACCCAATTAGCACACACTGCATTTTTTTCATCAAAATCGTTTTATGGAAGACTCACCGACGTCTGGGATCAACATTGCGAGATCACCGACTTCAACAGGGAAGACTCCCTCCTGGTTGAGAAAACGAATGGTTGAACGCATCTCGCAGGTGGCGGGATTAGACAGCGGAGCTATCACAAATCGACGCAAAGGTCGCACTGAAGCAGCTACCAAGCCGGATCACCGCTCGTTTGGAGGGGAAAGTCTGAGCAACACGTTTGTACTGTCATATGTGAGAAAGAACGTCCGCTTCGCCGACCAACAACCGACTACCCCTGAACATGGGTATCAAACAGAATCGGAATATTATTAATAGTCGAGCGATTTGCCCGCCGAGCTATCGAACACCTCGTACAAAACGTTAATTGCTTGTTTTTTTATCACATCTTAAATATTATAAAGAATAAAATATTTTGATGTGAGATGAGATTGAGGTAGGTACATTACAATGGAAACTATTTTTCCTGTTTTTAAGATTATGTCCGTTATTAAACTGAAATTTAAGACGTAATCCAATCTACTTCAAAGGATTTATAAATAACTCATGTGCAGGATAAAAAACATATTATATTTAAATAAAATTAACGTTAATTTGTTGTTGTTATCAACTCCAGAAAGCGTAAATTAGGGAATGTTCATTGAATTCTATTTCTGAGACGCTAATTATTTAATTACGTTTTGTTCAATGAATCTTAAAATTATCCAGTGTAATAAAATCAAACAGATTTTACGATATCAAAATTACCAACTGATAATCCATAAATCTGAAACTTATCTCAACTAGACTGTAAACCTACCTAAATTTTTGAATTTTTCTGAAGGTTTTACTTCTACCGCGTGTTAATTGCACACACATTTAAAACTCGATAAAACGAAAAATAGCGACACTAAAAAGAGACAAAAACATACATCTACAGGATTTAGCCTGCGAGAGAATGAAATAGAGTAATCGGTCTCCTCTTTATAAGGTGCTTCGTAGCCTATCGGTCTCCTCTTTGTGTAGTTCTTCGTAGCCTTCCCACTCTTGTCTACTTTATTTTTTGAAGGTTTCAATTCTACCGCGTGTGAATTGCACTCTGTTTTTTTTTCTTTTGGTCTTAGCTACAGAGGAGTATCTATCCATTTAATAAATAAGTGCGTCTGTGTTAGACACCCTTCAATTTTATTAATAGCATACCTACAAATATGATTAAATAAACATGTGAACCGCTTACTGCCTTTTAAAGCCAATATACCTTCCTATATTTCACCATTTATGCCATATTTTTAGGTTTTCTAAAAAAAAAAATTAAATCTTCGAAATCATAAAATTCATAAAAATTCACCTACCGAAATTTAGGAAGCTAATCGCTCGAGTGGTTTTAAACCTAGGTTTTTAGGTTTTTAAGCCTAAGTTTTTTACTTTTTAAACCTAATTTTTTTTCCGGGATTGATAAAATTTTGCACACTGGACCTTCAAAACGAGAGAATGGTGACTGTTTATATTAAGTTTAGAAAAACAACTCCATCCCCTGTTCAACCCATTAAAGCTGAAATTTTATAATTGTTGATGAATTTTTGCACACCGGGCGGTCAAAATAAGAGGTTCTGTATCTGATTTCTAATAGCTTTGTGTAAAGCCCGGGCAAAGCCGGCGACTTTTAGTTCATCAATAAATTGTTTCAATTCACTCCATGATAATTGATACCCCATGAATTAAGTATTGAAATGAAATAATATTTTCACCCTGTTTTCCCTGTGTTTGCATAAAATGCTGACAAAAGGTTACTTCTTTGCCAGGAAAAGGTTAATTAGCCCTTCAAACCTTAAATAATGAGTCACCAACAATGATGCTTTTATAAAACACGGATGATCTGCGAAAGAGCAGTGACGTGGAGTAAGCAAATATACGGATTAATAACGTATTTAATTAAAATGAACAATTTCGACATAAATTTCGTAAAAGCACTATATTTTTGGATAACTAACACCTCCGTTAGAGGTGATTTTTTTTTTTTTTACATTAACTCCACACAGGAGGCCCTGAGGAAAATAATTTCCCTCAGGGCCTATGTCATCTTTGAGGATGCTGTGTGGAGGGTCTTTTTGAGGAAAGGAAGGAGTTAACATGGGTCTTGAAGAGACTCATGTTGTAGGAGGGAGGAAACACAGAGGCCGGTAAATCGTTCCACAGCCGAGATGTTGAACTCAAGAACGAATCGTAAAAACGACCCGTTCTCATGTGACTAATATCAACTGTGTACAAATGTTGGGCGCGTATTTGGCGTGTTTCCCGACTATGCACCGGTGCCGAGGGGATCAATGACGCTAGTTCCTCGGAGCATCTACCATTGTAATACCGGTATAACAAGGACAGCATTACCACCTGACGCCTATGCTCTAAAGATTGCAATCCGTCTGTTAAGATGGGAGAATCTATCAAACGGACGGACGGATATGTCGCCTCAATTGATTCGCTGTGTTTGGTACCCTTTGGTGCCCGGGTTCGTCGTGTGAGGTTTGTCCAAGTGCTTCGGGTGCGTCTGCCCACCAACTGTTCCGCAGTGGGAGGGATGGATTCATACGTCCGCACTCCTGATCACATTGACCCCAGATAGCAACCCACCCCTCACACCCTTTCTTTTCCAGAACTTCCTCACCTTCCTTTCCTTAAAAATACCATTAACATAGCTTGCCCAAAGATGACAGGTCCTGAGGAAAAAAAATTCATCTGGGCCTCATTATATGGAAACAGTTTAAAAAAAAAAAATGTTCATCGAAAAGCTCAAATTTAAAATAGCAAATTTCAAATGGTTTAAATGTGCCAGAAATACTTTTTTGCTAAATAGTGTATCTTTATACTATAGATGCCACGAATAGTGATTTTGCCGAATACCGAATATTCGGCTAGGCTCACGGCCGAATATTCGGCGACACCTTAGTTACCTTGATACTTTTCGCGGGAGACAGGTTCCGATATGCATCATTGAAGTGCATTTGGTAAATACGCGGTGAGCATATTTGTTTCATTTGCGAAAAGATCGTGTCACAACACGCATTATTTGTTGATTGTTACATCAAATTCTGTTTCTTGTAGTGTGTACCTTTATCAAAAATATCACTGTTTGTTCGCGAAAAGCTCAACGAAATGGCACCATTTAATGAAAAAATCACCTCTTTGGGAATACATATTATGAAATTTGTAGTGCCAGTTTGTTTTTCTTTCATTATTCGGTATTCGGTATTCGGCCGAATAGTTCGTGATATTCGGCCGAATAGAACCTAGGTTCCATAGCTCAATCGGTAGAGCAGTTGGCCATGAATGCTAAGGTATCTGGGTTCGAGTCCCAGTGGAACCAATATCTTTTTCTGATTTTTCTGTCTTCAGATTTTGATCGAGTTTCGCTAATATTGTCTTCATTTTAATTAAATGTTAAAAATAACTTTTCAACAAAACTTAGAATATCAAATAAAGAATCTCCCCATAGTTATGTATAACTGAAAGTAGGTAATTTAAAAAAATATATACTAAAAGTGTTACAAATACAATTTTAAATATGATGGCAAGCCTCTGATAACTACTTCACAGAAATTTCAAGGACCACTATCAAATTTATTTTTCCAAGATTGCTTGTTTTCCTGTTTTGCCGACACGCGAGTCTAACACTTATCAAGAAGGTCTTTAAGATTGTTATGTACCTACCGACCCATCCTAAACGTTCAAAAGCCTGTTTTCACCGGTCTTTCATTGTTACCTTCTACATATTACCATACCCTCTCATATCGGAAGCTAGCTGTCATTCAGGCAGATTGTACTTATTAGTACTAGTCCGGAACAACTCTACGACGGGTCTACTTCTATCTCGTCAATCAATCATCTTGTGTATGAATGCTAATCGACAATATCCTCATCAAGTATTGACGATTAATGAGGTAATGTATTTTGTAACAAACCATCTAATTTACGTGTTGAATTGTTCTTCGATCTCGAATACTTTTGTAATTCCCGCATCGCTTTCCCTCTTACTAATTAGGGTGAGGGATGCTTTTGGTTAATTTTCACCCCGCCGCGCCGCTCAGGCTTACATATGTAATCCCTGGAAAGGATATCACAGCTAGGATGACCGATAAAAGGTCGCGTGTTAACTCCAAAGAGTATGTTGCCCTCCGGTTCTTACAGCGCTTCTTCAAGTAAAACTCTGGTGGTACTGAAATGATTTCAGCTAACCTAGAGTGAAGATACTCGTTGAAACCTTTATGGTGAAACGAACGGTTAAGTGAACAATTAAGTTTCCTTTGGGAGTAAAACCATAAAGTTATTGTTAAAGTATGTTGTACGATCATCCTATTGTTGAACTGCTATAAACACGTGTCAACATAAGTACTAATTGTGTTCACCGATATAATTGTGAATTTTATTTTATTGTTCCGTTAAAACTTGGAATTATTTTAGAGTAAACTTACAAATGTATTTTTAAACTTAGTCGAAACAAAAATAAAACCATAGGATAAAATATCCGATCGGCTTTTTCCCCCAGTGATTTATTTGTGTAATTACGTGATTCATAATTTTAGCAAACGAAAATCGCTTATTCTACGAGTGGTCTGTTTATCTGTAGGGGTCTTGACACCCGGATGTATTTATTATAATTAAGTGTCTATTTTATTAATTATTGAGATGATGTTGAAAAACAACATAAGTAGGTAGATTTATAAACAAATATTTAAGACACAGACAACATAAGAACTTATGGCATTGAAATCAGAAATTACTTATTTATCCTCATATTGTAAATTTCTACATGAGTAATGTGTCAAGTAAAAAAAATCAAACTTGAAAAATAATTTTATCATTATCGTGTTTTTAAGACTTTTATTTCACATGTACATTTTTCACTTTTTTTTATTTATCTGCTACCGGTTTCGACACATTCATGTCGTTTACTAGCAATCATAAAACTAACTTAAAAATTATACAAGTACAGAAATGATTATGTACATTTTATTAAGTGGTGGTGGGAATGGATTAATGTGGACGCGCGGTATTTAGGTGTGACTTTCAGATTTTTTTTAAATCAGCGGACATGAACACTATTTATGAAATAATACCTATTCCAAGTTTACTAATCATTTAATGAGACGGGCAATAGCTTCAACAAAAAATAAAAAAAAGTTTAAACATTTAAATGTTAATACTGTTTCAAATTTGTGCGCCCTAGAAACCTAAGATGTAAACAAACAAAAAAAAAATAATAATTTAGCTAACAAAACAATATCAACCTGTTAGTCACCATTACTGAAAATTTATCCTTGTTATTTTGGCTCCTCCCACCATTCTTCCCCCTCCCCCACCAAAAAAAAGTACCTTACAAATGTACATGCGAAAAAACTCTTCAAAACAAAATGTCTAGAAATCGTTACATAGTTAATGCCCAAGAAACACAAAAAGGGAATTTTAATATTGAGATTACGTTAGAGCAGACACCACTGAGCTGTATAGTATAAGTATTAAAACTTTTTCTCAAACCAGCTGTCGAAATTTACTTATCCCATTCCTTTATCCTACAGGCTTATTATAAAGAAGGCTTTTTGGTGGTCAGCCATCATCCATCCTTGCTACATATTCTTCCCAGCAGAGCCGTTCAGTTTCATAAATCTTATTTTTGTTGACATAGTTTATCAAACTGTCAATGGTCAAAGCAGTTTTTCGTAAAGATTTTTCATAGATTTTTTTAAAACTTTAAAGTACTTAAATCAAATTTAATATTGTTTTTATAATGTTATGCAAGTGTTTTACTTTTTATTAGTGTGATAGCTGTTTCGGTGTTCTAGGCCATTATCCAACTGTGGTGAAGCCACGTTAAAACGACTTATTTATACGATTTTATTTATCCTACCTACCTATTTTTATTTTCATGATGTTTAAAGTGATTTTTAGGCACTTAATATTTGTGGCTTAAATATAGTTTGACAATGGTCTTGAAAGCCGAAACAGCTTTCACAATAACAAAAAAACCAAATATTCTTGCAGAACTGAAGTAATAATTGCATTATCAATTGACGGCCTCCGTGCTCGAGGGGTAAGGATAGAGACTAGCAATCCGAAGATCGCGTGTTCAAAACCTGGCATGCGCAAATTAATTTTATTTGATTTACTTGTGTTATTCATTTAAAATAAAATACATTTCATTTGCGGCACGTTCCAGAGTGGAAAATACTCTCCAATACTGGTGTAATATCACCATTCAGAAATGAAACGATGATTGAAATGCCATTAGCATTGTTTAGTGATAAGATCTGACTAGCCAGGTAATTCACTTCCTTCCTCTTCCCCACTACCTTCAGCATCAAAACATACCCCGATTTGGGATGCCACAGTACCACTGGCTCCAGACGGGATCATTTTGGACTCTTGTGCGGTATTCACATACATATATTTGTTGATTAACTTTAAATTAAAAAATAAATAAATACATAACTGTTGTTCCACGAATAAGATACAATAACAAAAACAATTCTTCTTAGAATCTTTCTCTGAAAAATATCTCTTATGTTTGGCGAATAATCGATAGTGTTGTGGTTGTGGCTTACACTATCCTACGAGCACGTTCTGAATAATATTATCGAAAAAACCATCCGACGCTTATGTTGTATAGGCAGGTTAAGTCAAACCTGTTAAAAGGTGGTTATTTATGAGTCAGAACAAAGAAATGCCTATTTGTTCCGACACGTAATAAGATAATGATGTCTTAAAGTGCAAGTTTTAACCTCTCTCACCTCACTAGTCAATAGTTACAAAAGACATTATCTTCTTAACTATTTGGTTTACAAAGCTAAAGTTGGTTTGCGATCTGAAAGAGGAAAAACTCCGGCAGACATTGTGAAATTTGAGAAAAAAAAGTTTTATTTTATTATTATTATTTTTATTTATTAACTTATAACACCGTTACAGTAATAAACATAATACTATGGCAAAAACTAAATAGTAAAATACACATTTTAAAGGATTTCTACGCCAATTAAGAGAGCTAGCTCTTGAGCTTGGTGTAGGAGTTATTTCATAATTGAGTGTATAATAAATATAGTTTATTTGTTGTAATTTCTTTGCCCTTCGTATATGTAATCTTTTACAGATGGTATATATGTAATCTTTCCCAGATGAGATTGTTGTGAGGCTGAAGGTAGTTGGGAGAGAAAAGAAATGGAGAGAGGAATTGGTAAATACCTGGCTATTCAGATCTAGTCACCGAACACAGCTAAAGGCATTTCAAACAACGTTTTTTTCTGAATGGTAGTCTTACACCAGGGAAATACGGAACGAAAAGATACGGGAGATATGGAAGTATCTTCCACTCTGGAACGTGTTCTTTATAAGATGTTTTCAGTTTTAAGTTTGTTTTAGGCTCGGTAATATTTTTTCGCAAGAACACCAAACAAACACACTATATCGCAAACTAACAAATACTGGTATACCCACAGTAAAGAAACTTTGGTTGTAAGCGCCTTTTTATGTTTGATTTCTGCTAAAAGTTCATAGAGCACAGTCATAAATACTAGATCACATTTTTATTCATACACGTACACATATATCAATGTTGTACGCCAATTACACATAAAATCACCACGAAACTACATTTTTACCTAAAAACAAATTTTAACAAAAACATACTTTTATTTTTAGTCCTCTTAGACAAGCGTACTAAAAAAACATTACTGAAAACACAAGCTTCGAATAAAAACAACACAAATATAACAACCAAAAACCAAAATTAAAAGAAGAATTAAATATCAAATACCCAATATTAAAAGCAAAATAATAAACGCGTGTACGTAAAACACAATACACATCATATACGACCGTACCTCATAATATTCGCCGATTTTTTTCATTACCGATTTTATATATTTTATTTTGTTTCGTATTAGTTTTATTTTACTTAAATACAACTAATACAATGTTAAATAAAACTAATTAAAATGTATTATATCATATTTTATTGAATTTTATAAAATTGAGGGCCTAAGCAGAGGTAAAGTACCCAGTAAGGCACCCGTTATCAAATAGTGTTTTAAAATGTCTAAAGTATCTTAGAAAATATAAAAGTTTAAAAAAGATGTATTATTGAACTTATTAAATTATTAAGTACTAGCTGGGTTACCCGGCTTCGCTCAGGACAATAAGATAGTGTTCTGGAATGTTGCACAATGATGTTCCCGATTTCCTATTCCTGATCATTCCGCTCCTTCCACAACTTTCTACAGCTCTATGGAACCTTCCAGAACTTTCCGGAAGACTGTTCTAGAAATTTCAAGAGGGCGAAATTTTCAGCCCTTATATCTTTAAAAGCACGGCCTTTAGGTAAAAACGGATACCCTTATTCCCTAGGGGGGATAGAGATCTACCACACCATATAACTCCCTTGATCGAACCGGGACTCGTTTCTGAGTTTTTGCGAGCTGCACGTTTTTTGGACTTTCTTTTATAATACATGCCATATTCAAATAAATAAAATGTTACTCCTTACATGTCCTTTCCCGTGCGTTCCCCTCCAGCGTTCCACTTCCACCTTCCCCGCCACCGCTCTCCCGCTTCCCCATCCCGCCAACCCCCCTGGCACTGCATTTCTTGACTCCTCTCCCGCGCGGCCCGTAGCCGAAACTTTTTTCTAATACTAACATATTTAAACTCGTGATATCTTTCTAATTAATTATCCGAATTGAAAAATTCAAAAAGTTAAATAAAGGTATTGAAGCTGTCTTGAATATGAAGTAATTTATTTTGATAAGGATTAAAACCAAGATACAAATAAAGAGCCTTTTCAAGCGGCGACATATTAATTAAAATTTTAAAATAAAAGAATACTTATTGTGGCATAACCATAATAGTTAGACATATGCTGTCGCGACCTTTTTTGTAAATAATGATGTGTTCTGTAAAGTCGTTGTACATTTTTTTATTCTAACATCAATAGTTTTTGCAGCGCACGCGATTTAAATAATATTTTAGGTAATTTTTTTACACCCTGGGTTACATTATTGAAGTTTTAGTAAGGATGCCTATTTTTTTAAAAAATATAATATAGCCTATGTCACCCAGGGATAGTGTAGCTTCCCAACAGCGAAAGAATTTTTCAAATCGGTTCAGTAGTTTCGGAGCCTATTCGATGCAAACAAACACACAAACAAACAAACAAACAAACAAACAAACAAATATTACCTCTTTATATAGTGTGTTAGATTATTAAACTGTGTTAAGACCACTTTTTAAAATATTGGTTCATGTTTTTTAATATGTACGTGTATATGCATATCGTGTACAGTGAAGATGCAAAACTCCAAAGTTCATTACCTTAGTTAATATACACTATTATATATTATATCATACGAGTGTAGTGTGTAGTGGCGATAGGTATTATAATATATTATGAGTGCAGCTTTGTTCGGTATTTTTTACTGTGCAAGATAAGCGGAAGTATATTTTTTACACTGAAGCATTAAATCAAAAGTAATAAAATATGTTTTAATGTCCTACTTGAAACTATGTACTTGTTTTTTATAACAAAATACTTCACAATTCATAGCAAAAAACGATTTGCGAATGTTCGATTGAAATATTCGCAGCTTTACCAGCAATAATATTTGGTCATAAAAGGCTTGCAAAATATTTATCTAACCGTTGCACTTTTGGACACAGTTTTTTTGGTTTGTTTTATTGGAAATTGATTTGTACGAAATATTAAAAAAAAAAAAAAATTGATATCGGAGTAATAATTACACAACATGTGAAATGTTGTAAAAGACAATAAATCCAAAAATGATTGTTTTAATGTTTCTCCGTTTTTTTTTCTCTTTCGATGTGAGGTCGAAATATCTCTAGGAAAATAAGAACGTCTTTCACGATGTGCATTTTAGGAGGATTTTTTTTTCTGAAAAATTAAACACCGTTCTTAATAAAGGCTATTCAATGTTCGTATTTTATAATAAAGGTTCAAAGTACAAAAATGGGATACAAGATTTTTTTAAATAAACAAAAATTTTAACATAACAAAAAACGACTTAAAAAAATGCACTAAAAAGTAAAAAAATAATTTCGTTCGATTGTTATTTTTGGAGTCGGTGTCAGCCAAGGTAACTACATACATACATAGGTAGTTATAGGTGAGATATGGAGATCTTGGCTGACACCGACTCCAAAAATACAATCGTACGAAATTATTTTTTTACTTTTTAGTGCATTTTTTTAAGTCGTTTTTTGTTTTGTTAAAATTTTTGTTTATTTTTTGATTTTTAGTGACGAGCGTGCGAAAAGAAGTTTTACTTCAAAAAAAGAATCATCGAAATCTGTTGGCGTAATATTGAGTTATTCGACCATTTGTCGCGCACTTACTTTTTGCAAATTTAAGACATATATGGTTTTCTCATGGATCCCATTGTCAGAACTGGACCAAATTAAAATGGAACCACACGGGAAGCACCAGCTTTCTAATTAAAAAAGAATCATCAATATAGGTTCACCCAATCGAAAGTTCTGAGGTAACAGACATAAAAAAAAATACCGTCAAATTGATAACCTCCTTTTCGAAGTCGTTTAAAAATAAAGAAACTTTCCTTTCGCTCTCCTGAACAATTATCATGTTGTCCTTTACAGCATTTCAAATTTCCGTGATACGAAACATTTCATATTCATAATTTTGTATCTATGTATATATTTTTTTAAGGATGTACTCCAGTAAAAAGCTTTGCTTATGTGGAAGAAGATGTGTAAAGTTTTTATTAATTTGTAAAGTTTTATTTTTTAATTACTGCTGTTTTTTTTATGGAAATTACTCTTTAAGTTTAAGAAACAACAATGTAAGTTGAAGGACTTGCACAAAATTTGGTTTTTAGTTTGGGTTATTTTAATAATATGTGCATATATAGAATATATACGTACGTACTAAAACAATCCAAAATGATCGTATTATGAGAGAAATTTTGAACTTTGAATGAATAAAAATTGAAGAAAAATTATATCTTTTAGCATTTAGGTTATTTGTTGTAGCAAATCAGTAGGTAAATAATTTGAAACGAATTATTTAATTTAATAATTTCCATAATCTGCGCCTTTGAAAAGGGCGGCGGGTGGTTAGGTAAATGTTTAACCAAAAAAATACGTTCTTTCTTTGATTCAACATTTATAATAATTATGGAAGACAATCAATTGTATATTTAAAAAAACGACATTTTTTGAAGCTTTGGGTCGTCGATGTTATGTTAAAATGAACTTTTTTCGTCAATGAGAGAATTTTGCCATTTTATTATATTTGTAAAGTAGAATTTTTGAAAAATTATTTTTAATTCAAGGGCCACATTGGGAAGAGAAATTAACCTACAGCGACCATAATTTACTGGTTTATATTAAAATCGCGTATAAACGGGAGTAAATGCGTTTTGTTTTTACCATCTGCCGTATTTATCGTCTAAGAAAATAATATGTGTCATGTAATGAAATATAATTAAATTGTCAACATAATATTATTGAAGTTCCGTGATAAATAAATTTATGAAAATGTCACAACGTGAGTAGGTACTTATAGTATTAATTATAATAACTTGTTTTTCTTAAATGTGATGATTTGTTGATTATTCAATGTAAATGAATTTATTTATATTAACATTCCTATTATAAACAGTAATATAATAATATTACTTTTTGTTTACCAGTGAAAATCGCGATACACACGATCTAAAGCAGTGTTTCCCAACTTTTTTTTGATCAGGGATCACTATGACATTTATTTGTTCTCACAGGGACCACAAGGTACAAAAATGATCTAATAAGTTTTAATCGCGTAATTAAACGCGTCCTTGAAATTACTATCATTTTGTAAATCAATGTGCTCTTCTTGGACTTCTTCGGCTACCTCTCCATCATTAATACCAAAAGGGTTACAAATCAGCTTTTGGATACCTTTTGATTCGGTTTTCTAGTAAATGAATAAATTTTTCGTGGACCACATTTTAGATCTCGCGGACCACCTGTGGTACACGGACCACTGATTGGGAACCACTGATCTAAAGGAACGTACTTGACTTACTTTAACCAGTGATTCCTGACGTTATTTGGGATGACGTATCTGGTCACTCAGCCGAGTAATCATCCAACTCCTCACCCCGACCATAACTGCCTAACACCTACTATTTTTAAATGTTTTTAGTTGAAAAAAAAAACATCAATAATTTCACCGGAGACCAAGAATTTCGTTCACATTTTACTCGAAATAATGTCAGGAACCACTGGTTAAAGTCCTGATTTAAAAATGGCAATGTGTATGATAACAATTGAGTGACCATTTTATTAAAAAAAAAAAACAGTAATAATACAAAAAAAACTATTCGTTGAAAGAAACATAATAATACACAAATAACTATTACTGTTGAAAGAAGTAGTAATAATATAAACAAATCTATTGCCGACGAAAGATACAGCGTATACATAATACGAAAAAGAAAACAATAATTTATTATCTTTGAAGGAAGCAGTCATAAAACAAAAAAAAACTGTTTGAAAGAAACAATAATAACACAAACAAATAAAGATTATAATAAAACAATCTTCAATACAAAATCTTCCACCACGAATTATCAGTTTCAAAAATAGAAATATTAACAAACAAATATATTACCGACGAGTATTGAAATAATAAAAAAAGTTGAAAGAAACAGTAATAATATGAAAAAAATCTATTAGCTTTGAAAGAAAATTTTATAATACAAAACCAAATCAATTACAATATTGAAAGAAACGGTAATAATACAAAAAAATCAATTACCTTTTAAAAAAATCGGTATTAATATTTAAAAAAATTGTATTACTTACTTACTTACCGTTGAAAAAATAATAAAAAAAAAAAATTAATTATTTCAGGTTATGTTAAAGGTTTTAAGGAATGTTTTGATACGTGTGGTTTGTGGCCATCGTAATTTATAAAATATATAATAAATATCGAGAATTGCGTGGGAAAAAATAATATGGTCACTAAGAAACGATTACTTGTTGCAACAGAAAATGTTTCCATTCAATTAATAATTGATTAATTCGCTGTAAAATATATGTGTAAACCTGACTCATTCAGGTGAACATAAAAATATAAATAAATATATTATCACTATGAGAAATTCCTTTTTTATTCCTTGCCTAATCTAATATAATTACATAATTACAATGTAATGTGAAGCAGAAAAGCTGTGTGCTGAATCATTAAAATTTCCTGAGACGTAAAATTTGCTTTTAAATCACATTTATTAATACTGAAATATAAATTAAATTCCATTTGTAAGTAGCAACGTATGGAGGTTCAATGTGGAGGTTTTATTTACATAAAAAATGTTTTTTGTATTACCAAGTAAAATTCGAAACATTGTTTTATGTTAGAAATTTATCTACAGGTCAACGAAAATATTGTCAGTTGGTAGTGACAGTTTCATCATGAGCTCTGATTTTTAGTATAATTTCGACTATGGTGTTATGAAATTTACTCATCTTTGCTGTTTGGTAATTCTAGATTATGCTTACAAAACAACTATTTTGCGTTTTTATTTCAGCTTTATCAATTTCTATTATGAGCTATGTTTTCAAAAAGTAATACGGAACGTAATATTATTTTTTATTTTCTACTATTGACGAGATATCCGCTTTCGAAAAAAGTGTTTGAGACTACCTAACTGGTAAAAGTGAGAGCATTTCTGAGACTAATTCGTTGTTATAGTAAAAAATGGATGGATATATATTTTTGCTTTTAAATCACATTTATTAATACTGAAATATAAATTAAATTCCATTGGTAAGTAGCAACGTATTTAATTCAAAATGGAGGTTTTATTTAGATAAAAAATGTTTTTTGTAATACCAAGTAAAATTCGAAACATTGTTTACCCTGCTCTTTTGTAGCGCAAATTATGTCAAACGCAAAAACCAAATTTATCGCTTATTCAAAATATTCAAACCAAGTTGGGAACGAAAACTTTTCACAATAATAACAGACCAAAAATACTTACGTTTTATCGAGTCAGCTTCGCAAAAATCCAGCGTGCGTTGCCCAAAACGTCAAAAACGTCCACAAAACTCACGTTTCACATAAAACATATACGTACAACAATAATTTTAACACAACTTGGTAAGAATTGCAAAAAAAACCGTTGAATATTCGGTGGTTTATAAGTAAATTCTATTTGTAAATCAAAATATTATCCCGATATTGTAAATAAACATCGTAAACACGGAGGGCTAACAAAACATGCGACAACCCTCTACGAAAGTTGCGAGATTACTAAAATTTACTCTGCAAGAAAACCTTTGACAACATGCTACGGGCGAGCTGCGCGAAGTGACCTGAAAGCAAAAAGGCACTTCAACAAAAAGCGGACATAACATAGCAAATCCAACATGAAACTAGTAAAACTTTTTTACTACGTTGATGCTTTTTGCTTGCTTTTTAAAATCGCGCCACAACTCCCACATACTAACTCGTTTGATTATTTTTTACACCCTCGCATCACGAACGCAACCTTAATTTATTTTCGCGTCGAAGTAATTCGATTATCCGTCTCAGTCTGACATACCGTGACAAAAAGAGACATAACCGAGTCACGTTCGTAAAATGGTATTTGATCCGTTGTACGTGATGTGAGAGCAAACGGAGGCTGCATAGATATCTCACTTTTCGCGTTTTCTGAGAGTCTCGAGTCTCGACTAGAGAAAGGAATTTCATATACTCGGTAAAGTAAAGAGAGCGAACTTTGCATTAAAATAAAATGCGTTTAGTTGAAGGCTTGTTAAAAGTTACATTGTGGGTTAAATTATTATTTTCATTATTTAGTTGAAAATTAAATAATTTATTTGTTTTTCGATGGAATGAGCTTTGATTCTCACTCAACATTGGTTTGACATTTTTGAGAAGTCAAGGCGCATAATTAAAAATTCGGGACTCGAACCCGCGTCCTTCTGATTTCCGGTCAACTGCTCTTATCCACTGAGCTACGTCGGCTTATCTCCTGCCCGTCGAATAATTTAATATATACTATTGTTTCATTAAACAATTACTGCTTATTACATTTTTCCACCTGCAAATCAGAAGGACGCGGGTTCGAGTCCCATCGGCGGCATGTATCTTTTCTCGTGAGATTTTTTCAATGTAGATGAGTGTTTTAGGCTAATAATTATTACTTCTAATTATTGTTACATTTATTAGATAACCAATATAAACGTAGTGGTTCGCTACGTTCGCTTCAGGGGTTCCCGGGTTCAAAGGGTGAGGTTTGCGTCCGGATCTTGGCAGCTGATGCGTTTGCCCGCCAATTGCGTGGCGGGCCGGATTGTGAATGTGATGCCGTGGATAAACTGATTGAGGAAGACTTGTAGACCTCTCTAACAGAACTCTCGGAACATCGCCTTGCCCGCAGTGGGGGGGATTGATTCATGCGTCCGTCGCTCCTGGACCTGCTGAACCCCAGATTCCTACCCACCCCTCATACCTTTTTCCTTCCCACGACTTCCTCTTCTCTTTTCTCTAAAATACCCTCCTCTCAACATACCCAAAGATGACATAGGCCCTGAGGGAAATTGTTTTCCTCAAGGCTTCCTGTGTGGAGCTAATGTAAAAAAAACAAACACTGAACCCAAGATCCGTACCCGCCCCTCTTGCCCTTTTTCTTCTCAGAACTTCCTTTCTTTAAAAAGACCCTCCACACAGCAATCCAAATATGACATAGGTCCTACGGAAAAATATTTTTCTTGGGATCTCGGTTTTATAAATTCTTATTGGTATTAAAAGAAACACAATTTTTAACGTAAATGTTATTACTTCATTTATAATTTAAAATAGTAATCACTACACAATGTAGAAATAAGCACAATGCAGGAGGAGATAAAAAATATAAGTTTGAAAAAAATATCCGGACCGTTTCTAATAGTTGCAAATACGCGGTGTTTTTTTAATAAGACTTATAATACTTTTACTGTAAATACCATCTCCAATATTCGTTCCCAAGGTTATCGAGTTTGAGAGCACCGATCTTGGCCTTGAAACGAGTTCATTCTTTGTCTGACGTTTGGGTTATTGAGCCGTGGACCATTTCCTCTTTTTTACGTTATTGCAACACACTGCACAGAGATTGTAGGACATCGCCACCTTCCATTTGGAGAATGTTTTGAGGCTGAATGATGTGGGGAGGGAGGAGAAAGAATTGGAGCAGGGAGAGATTTGGAAGTAGCTAGATATTTAGATGTGTTTACTAATCACGACTAAATCAAACCTTTTTTGGATTCTTCAGAGAGAGTTCATTTTTCGTTTTCATGCAAGAAGTGTGAGAAGAAAGAAGACGATCGTCGATGACATAATATGTAAGACCTCTCTCAGGGGCTTCTTTACTGAGCATTCCAATTTGTACATAACCATCTGAAAGGAGTAGAAAATATAAGTAATTTATTTGTTTTCTTGATTTCTCAAATTAATGATTTTTTTTTTTATTTATTTGCCAATTTTCAATTTGGGGGTGGACATGGGTACGCCACCACGAGAACCGTTTATTGGATAACCAACACCCCTGCCATAGGCCATAGGTTCGCTACGTTTGGTGACTTAAAATAGGGCTGGTAATGTCCTTAATTATTTGGTAACTTATGGTGGGTTCATGGGGTGAGATTTGTTTAGATTTTGGCGGCAGATACATTTGCCCACCTACTGTGTTCCGGACCGGATCGGGAAAGACTGGTTGAAGGAGAACTCGTGAACTCCATGCCTATCTCTCTCGACCCATCGTCTTGCACCGCAGTGGCAGGGGTGGATTCATACATCCGTCATTTCTGAACACATTGACCCCCAGATTCTTACCCACCCATTATACCTTTTTTCCTTTTCAAAACTTTCTCTCCTTATTTTTCCTAAAAATGCCAACCACACAACACCTCCAAAGATGAATTACGCGTTGAGGGTTTTTTTTTGTTTAGAGCCCTCCTATGTGGAGCTAATGTAAATTAAAAAAAACGCTTGGTAATTTAATAAGAAGCGAGAAATGTGAAATTCTTCAAAATGCCGTTGATTTTCTTAATAATGGAATTGATGGATCTATTCAATTTGACGATAATTCAAACAATTATGCCAAAATCGTGCATCTTCGAATAAGTTATGTTATATATCAGCTGTAGTTTTTATTTCTGTGTGGATATTTTTATGTACTAATTTCCAATCTTTATTAACAACAACATTTTACGGTCCAGACGTAAATATCGATGTCACTGTTGATGTTAGTTTGAGGCACACCTCAGCAGGCTTTCTAATTATGGTTTTCGACATTTTGCTCACGCCACATTCTCACCAAGCGTTTATGGAGGGCAATTCGGCGCGCCGACTTTTTCTAGCAAATTAATAACATAGAATAAAGGTCGGCCCGTAGTCACACAGTAGTAGGTACTACAGCAACTATTTGTTCAATATCTGAAATCAGCAGCGATATATTATTAGGTACTCATTCGCACGACCAGTTTTTGTAACGCGGTGCCATTTGTGTACCTGTGTCTCAATTCCGTTACATCGAAATGAAAATTTCATAATGTAGGTGTCACACGCAAAAATAAAAGATCATTGCATGCAAAATATCGCTCGCAATACAATCCCATATAGACCCGTCATACCTAAGAAAATAATGCGCACATAAACCATAGACAATACATATCTTACGCCGTAACCGCTACTCACGCGATATGTGAAAAGTTATGCGACCCCCTCTCCGCCGTAAACAGGAGAGGGAGTTATTATTATTGCGTAAACGTTTGGATGACATGGATTTTCTTACAATTGTTACAGCCAAGTAACAATTTTAAGAAAACCCATGTATTCGAATAAAATCTATTTTTAGCTTATAAGTTATTTATTTGATCAAAAGTTTTTCCGGGAAAATTATGCCATTATTGTGATATGTAGTATAGAGCATTTTATATGAGACAACAAAACAGGTAAGTTGGTTTGTACCTGTACACACATGAACCATGTTGTTTGCTGTGATAGCAATTGAAAACGTAGATATGAAAATAAAGATGAAAAAAGCGATCACGTAAAGCGAAAAATTTTGTCTTTGGTATATATATGGGAATCGTGCAGAAAAAAGAGATGGTGGAAAATCTGCATTAGAGCCTAGCCTAGTTAAATGTTTACGATTACTAAATAAACCAATTAGGAATCTCTCTCTAACCTATAACTTATTTGAAAGATACCCAAGGCATCTTAAGTTGTCTTATTACCGAAAATTAAGAAACATAACACTAAAAAACCTAAATTGTATCTTTAACTTCACCAACAATGTGACCACGCACCTATGACAGATATAAGCCGTAGTCAAATAAGCTAAAAAAATTGGCTTTGACCAAAAGTTGCTGATAAAGTTATTTTCGTTTGAACAGAAACAAATTTAAAATTGAAAAATTTTAACTCTCCAAAGCTTCGTCCACTTTAAAATCTGTGATAACAATGTAAGCGTCGGGTTTACCCACTCAAAGTGCAAATGTCACACTGTCAGCTACTGTCGGCTTGTTCGATGTGAATAGTTTCTACTCCCACGCTGAAGTGTCTGACCGCCGAACATTTTACAACCTTGTGAAAGGAGCTTTTGGCGTGGGAATGATGCCGGAGAATGCAAAAATGGATAGACTTCTAGAAATAGTGCACTAATGGGTGGATTTGCTTTTAATTATTTTTAATAAAAAAATTGTAAAAATATGTCAAAAAACTATTACATTATCCCTGAATAGAGGATTCTGAAATTTACCTGAAAAGAAATAACTAAAGTGGTTTTAATAACTAAACAGCAAACCAAAATAATAGTACCCACAGGTAAAATATAGTTTGATAAAAGATAAAATTTGTGCATTTATGAAGCTTTAGTCTAAATAACTAAAGTAGTTTTAATAAACAAATCAGCAACCAAAATAATGGTAGGGACAGTTAAAATATACTTTGATAAAAGATAAAATTTCTGCATTTATGAAACTTTAGTCTAAATAACCAAAGTAGTTTTAATAAACAAATCAGCAAACCAAAATAATGGTATAAGTAAAATATAGTTTGGTAATAGATAAAATTTGTGCATTTATGAAGCTTTAGTCATATCTTCTTCTATTTCATCTTGGCAGTAGAAATGAAGATCTGCAGAGTCCGCCAAAATATGCGCTGGAACACCCCTCTAGGGGGATGGGGAGAATGGGGATTTTTGAAAAATACAAATTAGGTTGAGAGTGGTATCGTAGATGACGAGGACTTTTTTTAATTCATGCTGAGTCGATATCATCAATATTTGGTGAGTTTAGATCGGTTTTTGGTAAAGAACATTACTATGGTTAACCCCCGTTGGGCGGACTCTGAAGATTTTCATTTCTACTGCCAAGAAGAATGTACGGTCAAATTTTCATGAATTTTGTCGTTTATTTTACCTGTACTATAACAAAATGGAGAAAGTGTGAGTTGAGAAAAAATAACATTATTTGGTTTTATGTAGGTTCATTGAGACGGTAACCTAAATAGGGCATTAACTTAATACTTTTTAGAGCTGCAGTTTACTTACAACTAAAGAGCTGCGAACTCGCTTAATACAGATACTTTCTAGTATGTAAGGGACAAAATTTAATGTACAAAGCAAACATTTTTTTGGCAGCATCGCGTTCATTGGTCAAAATATTGTACATATATTTTCGTATCGGTGATCAATGAACCGGTGTGTGCAATTTTTAGCCATAAGTTGTTTTTAATTGTTTGTCTAGCTTGTAGTCTTTCTAGATTTTAGGCATGTATGGTAAGTTTGTACAGCGCCCTTGAGGTGATTTTTCACAAAAACAGCGCTATATAAATCGTCCAAATATTATTTTATTATTATTCAAAACAAAAATAAGACCCACTGTCGAGAGACACGATGCCCAAACCAAAATGAACAAAACCAAACTAGCAGTCTTTGAGCGCTTCGTTTTGTAAATATTAGAAATGTATTTATTATTATTCAAAACAAAAATAAGACCCACTGTCGAGAGACACGATGCCCAAACCAAAATGAACAAAACCAAACTAGCAGTCTTTGAGCGCTTCGTTTTGTAAATACTAGAAATGTATTTGGACATACGCTATGAAATGGAAAGTAAATAATTAAAATGCATCATGAGACCCAATACCTTATTGGACAAGAACGCATTATAAGGTCCCCAAAACTGCATTGGGCTGGCTATGTGCAAAGGACACCGAATACGACAAGCCCCTGTGAAGTGACCCTGAGATAGAGCAAGGAAGATTTGGGCTGACTGAGTAAAATAAAATTGGATTAGGAGGTCTTACTCAAATACACCGATAACTTTACAATATCGGATCGTTAGGCGTAACTTGTGAAGATATTATATCGATATACCGAGCACGGTTACACTGTGGACAGCCAAACCGATATTGGCAGGGAATAAATAAGAAATTGATGTACACGGGCAGCACTGGAGGTGTATTCTATGAATTGTCTTTCCAAAACGTCAAACGCCAAACAATTACGTCAAAATATTAATAAATTGTTGAATTAAAATACTAACCTAAATATGTCCGCATTTATTCTTTGACACTAAAAGAGGAGTTAATTAGTTAATGAGGTCTTAAGTCATATTTGAATCACTTTAGTTTCTCCAAAATCGAACGGAATAAAATGATCGCTTCTTAGATGCATTAATTAGGTCTACGGATCGCGTGTACGATTTCTTTCAATTCTAAGAGCTTCATTATTACACCTCAATTCATTAATTATGCAGTTATTTTGCATAACGAACGACGTTACACAATTTGTGTATATTGACAGTTGACCGAGGCTTATCTGAAACTATGGCCGCGCTAACCGTCGCGTCATCAATCGGAATATCTGTTAACAATAAATTGTAGACCGTGCTCGCAAATATTGAAAACTGACCATAGATGACGAATTTAGTCAATATCGTATTGATGTAGGGTTTTATCAATTGTCCAAGCTCTACCTCCTGCCCCCCTAGCACAGTCGATCGATAAGGATAGTTAGGATAACAAGTGTATATATATTCGACAACAACTGTTCTTTGTACGTTAGTGATCTGCAGTTGTCCTAGAGAACGATGAGATGTTACCGAAAGTTATCTTATCATTCCTTATCGATCGACCATGCTAGGACCCCAGGAATGGAAGTCTTGAGAATTGGAGAAGAATGGATAAGTGACAGCACCTGATGGAGAAAATTTGCGTACGATATCTGGGTCCTTATTTGGTCGAAGCTGGTATTGCTTAGCGGGCCAATTTCATGTTTATCATTATTTATGATATTGGAGCTGCGCTTGTTGCATTATTTGGTAATTTGATTTTAATTGTATAAATGATCTGTGTTGCGGTTCGAATATTATTTGATATTGCTAAACCACATTAGGTAGCCATTGCGAAACGCTTGCAATTTTTCAATTGTTAATTACAAACAAGTTCTGGAAATAAAAACATTGCGGTTTATTGCTGCAATAAAAAAACATTTTAAACTATTTGATACCAAGGACCACACTATTTTTTTTACAGTTTTTTTCAAGTCTAAATCGTAATTTATTACAGACTAGCAGACCCGACCACACTGTTACTGTGGCTAACGACACACAACGCCATTACCCAACCTTTATAAAATCCACACCACTGGCTGCCCGCTGCCTGAATTGAAAATTTGAATTTTTCGTCTTTTCTCTACTATAATAAGTATGTGTTATACATATAAACCTTCTTCTTGACTCACTCTATCTATTGGTGAAAACCGCATGAAAATTCGTTAAAAGATCTAAGCGCACAGACACTTTGAACGACTTAGTTTTATACTATGTAATGATAGATTGATAGATTCGACGTAACAACAAATTCCTCTTTCTAATACACGACACCCATAACTGAAATAAGAGGCAACAACGGAGCTCTCAACGGCAGGACCATGTGAAGAAGACTGACTATGAACCGTTAAATACTCTCGGATGGCGAACTCTGGCGTCATGAAATTTAATCAGAACTTTCGAAATATCATAAAGGATTTGGTAGTAACATTAATGAGCGACATTTTACAGCGATTTCTTGCCGTTAATGCGTCTTCTTCTTTCACCATCGAAAGGGGAAGATTTTCTGTATGTGAATACCGAACAAGAGTACCAACTGCTCCATCTGGAGCCAGTGAGAGTGAGTCAACTCCAATTGGGGTATGTTCTGAGGCTGAAATTAGTATGGAGGGGACAGAGATGGCTATACAAATCTGGTCACCAAACACGGCTAAAGCCATTTCTGCAAAACACTCCAAGTTATTCAGTAACTAAGGAAGGGTTGTTTCAAAAAAATTTTTAAAAACTTCAAACATTTGAAGTTAATTTTCACGTTCTGTGCAAGTTCTATCCAAGTTCTGTTATTGTATCATTATAGGCAAGTTGCTTCATAAAACTGAAATAATCACAAAACTTGGATAAAAATTTCACAGCACATCAAAATTGACTTAAAATATTGGATGAATTGTGCACATTTTAAAAAAAATATATAGGTCATAGGTCCTGTCCTGATCATAATCGAAAGCAATTATGCAATAATTTATTCAACTGTCACTATCTCCATCTATTTCATTTGCATTTTTTGCCTCTACCTTTTGCGTTCTCCCACGTCTTAACTCATTTCACTCGTTGAAAGGAGAACACCTAGTTGCCGTAACTAATAGCGGGCTAATAACATCACAGTTGTGGGCGATACATCGTTGATATTCGTTATTCACAAACCATTACCAGACTTGTATGTTAAACACGTCTTAATTACGAGTATGAAAACTCGAAAAAAACATCACTGCTTCGGAGAACATGACAGATATGCCCCAAGCTAAATCGCAAGTTTATACTTAAGATATTCAGTTGGAGAGAAATTGAATGCACCTGGGTATACTTTAAACTTTTGAAATACCTAACCCTCTGAGATGCAGTTTTCCTCGGGCTAAAAATCCAGTGATATTTAATTACAACTTTGATAATAATTTTCTTGAGACATTAACACAAATTAAAGACTTGGGCATCATTTTTCAATCAAATCTTTCATTTGTTAACTTCATAACAGAAATCTCTAATAAGGGCTTAAAATGTTCGGATTTATAACTGGGATAACTAGAAATTTTAACAATATAAAGTGTATTAAACTATTATATTTTGCCTATGTTATAAGTCAACTTGAGTATAATTCTCCCGTCTGGAACCCACATTAAAGTATATATGTACAAGCTGTTGAAAGAATACAAAACAAATTCTTACGTTTTTTTTAATTTTAAAATGGGTGTTTCAGCAATTATGTTGAACTACAACACTATTTTAAATGATATGAATAACCTCAAATTTTCAGAGAGAAAATTTTTCACTGACTTGTTATGTATATATAAAATTCTAAATGATTTAGTTGGTAGTCTGGTATTGCTTGAATTAATAAGCTTCCGGATTCCACAACGTAATACTAGAAGTTAGGATTTATTTCAGTGCAGAAATTCTGGGACTAACCACCATACGTATTCCTCTTTGTCTAGTATACTAATAGAGGGAAACAATTATACCAAGTCGGTGGACATCTTCAATTTATGTTTAAACAAAAATAAAATATTGTTACTGAGACAGTTCAGTTATGTACAATGAATGCTGTGTATTTCTTACTATTCATATTTTCACCCAATTGGGGTATGTTGTGAGGCTGAAGGTAGTGCGGAGGGGAAGGAGATAGGGAAGAGGAAGGTGGGTAAGTACCTGGCTATTCAGATCTGGTCACCAAACACGGCAAAAGCGATTTCAAGCAACGTTTCAATTCTGAATGGTGGTATTACAACAGGGTGATACTGATAGTATCTTCCACTCTGGAACTTGCCGCAAATATAATATATATTATTTTAAATTAATAAATTGTGAAATAATTCAAATTTATCAAATAAAATTATTGTATTAATCAAATAAAATGTAAGCCCTGAAAAAGGCGTTAATAAATAATGAATAAATTGGCACTGCTCTCAATGGATAGATTTTTCACAGAAACTTTTGGTCCTATGAACAAACTATTCGATAAAGTACTCCCCTCCAAGGTTCTTAATGTAAACTGCATCTTCGTTTTGTCCTTTTAAAAATTGAATTAAAAGAATACTTTACTGATTTTAAGGAATTTTGGATGTGTTGAAAGTGATATTCTTTTCGTATGTCATGCTGTTTCACAGAAACTGAACGATTCATCAAATTTAAAACTGAATTTCTATTGGTTTTTTTTTTTATTTTTAACTTTAAAAAAACTCAAATTGTATAGTTAAAGAAGACAAAATAACGAAATTTAATTGAAAATCTGAAACAGAAAAATCTGAACGAGATATGGTCACATCTGGGACTCTAACCCAGGACTTTCGGTTCGAGTCCTAGATGTGACGGTATCTTGTTCTGATTTTTCTGTATCAGATTTTCGATTGAGCTTCGCTAATATTGTCTTTATTAATTAAATGTTAAAATTCTAATGATGTCTAAGTTTTTACTAAGTTCTTTTATTAATTCATTGTAGGCAGAATGTGTATTGGTACTGGATAATAACATAAATTGCATAGGAATTTCACAGAATTTGAATGTTAACTTTGAAATTTGACGAATCATACAAATTCTGTGCAACAGCACGTCCAAACTACTTCTGCCCTGAAAAATTATTCTCTATTTTTTGTGGGATCGTTATCGAGATAACGGACGTGATCTCCTGTCAGATTTGTGTGATTTATTTGCTTTTTCTATTTACAACGTACATTAAATGAATAAATAATCATGCATACCTGCAGGAATTCGTGTTTAAAACGATCTAAACTTAAATATGTGACAATATGTTAAAGTCACACAAATTTGAAAGGAGATCACGTCCGTTATCTCGATAACGATCCCACAAAAGATAGATAGATGTGCTTATCGATTGAGAGTAAAATTTTGTGATACAAAAACTTTTGTAATACATAAATGATCTTAAGCAAGTATTCTTTCGCACTTTAAGTTTTAGGCCATAATAATAATAAATTGACTGGAATTTCCCTAAATTGAGGGTTATTCCCTTGTGTCATTTTACAGTTAATAGATTTATGTATTTATTAATTGTATGCCAATGTAACGCTTTGAATAGTTTGCGTGTTTCAATGCGATTAAGTTGTTACGAATACGAATAATAATTGATTTGAGCATAAATCAGAACGAATGGATATGCAATAAATAAAAAGTCATTAGTCGAGGTTGTGCCACACGGAAAAATAATAATTAATGTATTTTAACGAAATGTAACACAAATAACTGTATTCAACATATATCGTAGGAGTCGTAAACCTTTTCTAAATTAAATTGTTTACTACAATTTTTGAAACTGATATTTCAAAATGATTTAGTACCTACCGTAAAGAAATTTAGTAGTAGTAAAGAAATTGATGCTTTTAAAACGGTAAATGCGCGGCGACGTCATCGGCATGCACGTCTCATTTATTTAATACGCGTGAGGAAGATGCTAGAAAACTATTACTTTTTCCTTTAGAGGAAACAGAAACCGTTCGTCTCAGTCTTACTTAGTGTAAAAGTAAAAAAATACGTTTTTGCCTTTATTGTGCCGTTGCCGTGCCTTTACAGTAGGAATATTAAAGGAGCTCAATTATCGATCAATCCTGACATTGAGACAACCCTGATGAGAACTTGAAGGAAGAAAAATAATAAGTAAGTTACCTTTGACTCATAATTTGGGAATAACTCACATAACGACATTTAGTAAAATTTAAACAATTCCGTAAATGGGGAAACTTTAAAAGTGTAAAAGGGTAGTTCTTCTTTTTAACTGATAAAAAGTTGTCTCCACCAGTTATTGAAAAAAAATTCAACAGAATTACCAATATTATTATATTATAATTACTTTAAAATCTACTGTACTAAAGACGTAACGACTGTGAGCGTTAAAAAAGTATGTGTTTATATTTTAGTACTAAAAATTACGTTACAGAGGTTTAAATTCCCGTGACAGAAGTGTATTTCATACAAATCACAGTTGTTTTCCACCACCTCGATTTGCGTATATTCGTTATAATGTTACAAAAAATGATATGACGCCATGAAATATAAAACAATTTTTAAACTCCAAAAAGTATAACCAACCAAGTGACAGTGATTATGATTTTTCTATGATGTTTAATAAAATATTTAAAAAAATTGAAAACTTGCCTCTTACAACTGATGCTTTAGTACGTTAATTCTGTCACGTGGGTTGTTATTCGAAATAGGTATACACGCAGCTCTTGTTTGTCGTCCCCGATAGGCGGTTTAGGCCTCCTTCCCCCCTTGCTGCAATTTCCCCTCTGAGATCCTTCACATTTCCACTTTAGGTAAAAATGTGACAGAGTTGCATAAGTTCCTAAATAAATATTTTCAGTTTTATCACAAATATATTGCTATATATGTTTTCTAAAAGGGTTTTTTATTCATTATAATAACAAAAAAGTACAAGAATTTTAATGAAGACAAATCCATAAAATAAAATAAAAGATTTTGTGATGGAGGTGTACAATTTTCGATGGAATCAATCTTTCAAGTCCTGATAATTGTACAAAAATATGTAAACTTTGCGGCCGACAACATTTTCCAATAGAATAGGAATTTAGTCATCATAAAAACTTAAGTGCCGACTAGAAAGCGTTAGAATTTTATTTCGATTTTGAGCTAATAAATTTGTGAAAATGTAGGTTAAAAAGAAGAACAACCCAGTAACGATTATTCATTTCCAACATTTTACTTGGAAATCAATAAGGGTATAGGTAATAAAAATAAAAGCAATAAGTTTTCCATCGTAAGTACCTGTCTAGAAATAAATTAAAAATATCTTCTGTAAGTGGCGTAACTACAGTTTGATAATGCCTTCAGTAGGCGAAACAGCTGTCATGCGTATTAATAAATTACGTAGCAGAACTTGTTTACAAATAAACTGTTTTAATAAATAAATTCATAATATTACCATATAATATAAAATAAGTAAAACAATAAATAAAAGAAGAGTACTGGACTTGGAGAAGCAGATTTCTTTGAGTCTGCTGTTGTCCAACATGATCTCCCATTTTGTTTACCAACCCTGAGGCACCCACATCCGTCAAACCAATCGCGTAGCGTGGGGGGGGCGGGGGGGGCGGCCCGCCCCGGGCGGCACTTTTGGGGGGGCGGCAAAATTTCACAATCAATCTTGTAAAAATTTGGATTGGGGAAGTCGCGGGTTCGATTCTCGCGTCAGGACTTAAAAGTTTTTTCTAGTTAATAGTTTTTTAACATCTTTCTAAAGTTTTATATACCGTTAAAATCAAAATATTAATGACAGACGTTTTGTTTTTATTTCTAACACATACATTATTTTTAAATAAAAATGTAAATTTTTTTTTTTTTTTTTTTTTACATTAACTCCACACAGGAGGCCCTGAGGAAAATAATTTCCCTCAGGGCCTATGTCATCTTTGAGGATGCTGTGTGGAGGGTCTTTTTGAGGAAAGGAAGGAGTTAACATGGGTCTTGAAGAGACTCATGTTGTAGGAGGGAGGAAACACAGAGGCCGGTAAATCGTTCCACAGCCGAGCTGTTGAACTCAAGAACGAATCGTAAAAACGACCCGTTCTCATGTGACTAATATCAACTGTGTACAAATGTTGGGCGCGTGTTTGGCGTGTTTCCCGACTATGCACCGGTGCCGAGGGGATCAATGACGCTAGTTCCTCGGAGCATCTTCCATTGTAATACCGGTAGAACAAGGACAGCATTCCCACCTGACGCCTATGCTCTAAAGATTGCAATCCGTCTGTTAAGATGGGAGAATCTATCAAACGGACCGCCCGTTTCTGCACAGAGTCAAGGGTTTTTTTTAGGTATTTTGGAGCTCCAGACCAGAGGTGGCTGCCAAATTCAACCGTGGGGCGCACTTGCGATTTGTACAGGGTTAACAGTTGAGTACTATTAAAGTATCTGCGGGCCCTGTACAGTACGCCCAGTTTCTGAGAGGCTAACTTAACTCTGGTTTCGATGGAGCCCCCATACCTGAGCTGGTCACTAAGAGTTACACCAAGCATATCAATGGAGTAAATAGCAGCAGTATCATTTTAGCTCTAAGAGATAGTCGATTTGTGTTTTATATTCACGAAGCTTTGTGCGCCCTGCTGAAAGTGCACAAAAAATAACATTTATACGGTTTTCTTCCACGTATATATCACGGTGTATATACTTTAAATGTATTATCACAGAAAAGTTAAATAGCTGACAGGTTTGTGCATACTTATTCGAAGTGCAGTTATAAAATTCTCGATGCACACTATCTATGTGCTGCCAGAATCAAAGAAAAACCATTTTTATGTTCTGAGTGTAGTTTTAATTCAACTAACTAAACTAACTAACTAACTAACCATCACGCCGTTTCCCCGCAGGGGTAGGCATAGAGGACGGACCGCTACACAACTCGATCTTGGCACACACTCTTTGCCTCGTTCACATTCATACATCGTCTCATACATGCTCTTCTATTATTCCGACTCTTCACATGGCCCGACTCAAGTATCTGATTCACTTGGTCGTGCCATGTCTTCCTCGGGCGTCCCCGACTTCTTCTACCATTCACATTTTCATGATATATTCTCCTTACACTCCTTTCCTCGTTCATTCGCTCTACATGCCCAAACCATCGGAGAGTCCCTTTCTTAATCTTACACATCACGCTTACATCAGCCTTGCATTCTTTGCGGATATCCACGTTTCTCTCACGATCGTACATGGTTTTACCACACATTCGCCTCAGGGATCTCATTTCTACAGCATTCAGTCTGCTTTCATCCTTCCTCTGCCAGTTCCATGCCTCACTGCCATACATCAGGGTAGGTACCAGCACTCCATTATGGACGGCTAGTTTCGCGTCTTTGGACAGTTTTTTATTACCGCCAACGGCATTCAGTCCTCCATTAATGGAGTTACCGGCATTCACCCTTCTTTCAATATCTCTATCAGCCTTCCCATCTTTCGTAAACATACTACCCAGATACACAAACTCATCGACCTGCTCCAAGTATTCATCATTCACAACTATATTGCGTACTGTTTTCGTACTCTCTCTTTCAAACACCATGACTTTAGACTTACTTACATTCATCATTAACTCATTCTTCATACATACTTCGTTCATCCTAGACACGAGAGACTGTAGATCTTCCATACTGCTAGAAATTAGCACCGCATCATCAGCATACAAAAGGCAACATACTTCCAGATTACTCAATTTTGCGCCCAATCCCATCTCTTTCAATTCTTGCATACAATTATCCATGTATAGATTGAATAACCACGGTGACATTACGCAGCCTTGTTTAACTCCTTTTGTGATGTCAAACCACTCCGTAAAATCGCCGTTCACCCTAACACATGCAACGCTTCCCTCATATAGCGACGCAATTGCCTGAATGAGCTTCGTATTCACTCCGTACTTGGACAACACCTTCCATAGCTTTTTCCTGTCAACTCGGTCGTACGCTTTTTGTAGATCTACAAAGGCACAGAAGAGTTTCTGGTTTTTTGCAAGAAACTTCTCAGTGAGCATACGCAATGAGAAAATCTGGTCCATGCACCCCCTTCCACTCATAAAAGCACCTTGCACATCCCATATTTTATCTTTTGTTTCCATTCTTACCCTTTTAATCAATATTCTACCATACAGCTTGCCCACTGAACTTAGAAGGCTAATAGCCCTATGATTCCCACATTCCATACGTGACCCTTTACCTTTGTATAATGGCATGATTACAGCCCTTCTCCAATCTAATGGCGTATAACCCTCCTTTAAACATTGGTTAAAAAGTCTGCACAGCCATGTTAGAATAATACGACTATCTCCTTTAAAGTATTCGGCAGCAATATTGTCGAAACCCACAGCCTTGCCACTCTTCATGCATTTAATTGATCTTTTTATTTCATCCATACTGATTTCGGTAACATTCACTCCATCATCGTTCATAACCGATTCACCGCTGGGATCACAACCACTCGGGTTACTTTCGAAGACTTCCTCGAAATATTTCATCCATCTCTCTTTGATTTCATTCTCATTCGTCAACATTTTTCCATCTTTCGATTTTATCACTTTCATGCTTCCGTTCTCTGGACCACTCCGGGACCTTTTGACCTCCTTCCAAAACAGTTTTATGTTTTCTTGGAAGTGGTTTGTCATTTTGATTCCCTCTTCTTCTTCCAGGCGTTTCTTTCGTTCTTTCACCCCAACACTTACTCTTTTCTTGCATATCTTATACACTTCTTTCGCTCGATCTCTCTCTTCGCTTGAAACACTGCCAATCGCTATCAGACGTAACCATGCTTTCTTCTTCTCTGAGACCAGTGCTTTGATCTCATCATCCCACCATGCATCACCTTTTTTCCTACCTTGCTTACTTATTCCACACACATCTCTAGCAGATTCGCATAGACTCACCTTAATGTGGTTCCATGTTTCCTCTATGCTTAGAACGTCCATTTCCTTCTCATTCAATCTCATTTCTGCACAATTCTCATATTCACTTCTGACATAATCGTTTTGTAGTTTTTCTATTTTGACTCTTGTTGGAGCTGATACCGTTTTCACCTTAGAGCGCCAGCCGCGAAAGAGGTTTACTTTTGACACCACCAGAAAGTGGTCGGTTTCAACCTCAGCTCCTCTGTAAACTCTTGTGTCCTCGATAACGGCTCTCAACCTAGAGTCAATTACTACAAAATCGATTATCGATCTTTCAATTCCTCTTTCCCACGTATACTGATGGATACCCCTATGATCGAAGAAAGTATTCGAAACAAAAAGGTTCCACTCCAAACATACTTCAAGTATTCTATTCCCATTGTCATTCGTTCTTTTATCCCCAAACATACCTAAGGCCGAATCAAATCCGTCACGTCTAATACCGACCCACCCGTTCAAATCGCCCGCCATTATAATCTTTTCATTCAACTCTTTTAGTCTCATTACATCATTCACATTAGTCCAAAAATCATGTTTCACTTCATCACTTTCAGAATTAACAGGGGCGTAGCAAATAATAAGAAACACCCTTGTCAAACCAATTTTCACCGCATACCCGCACCCATCAAACCAATGATTCACCGCATACATATTTAATTAAAAGCAGTTTTGTGTTCAAAATGTAAAATTCCAGTTGTGGATTCATCTGACGACACATTTCGAAGGAAAAAATTATATTATTTGAAGTGCTTTATAAAATTCTTGCAGAAAATTTATGTGCCGCCAGAATTAAAGAAAAACCTTTTTCATGTTCTGAGTGTAGTTTTAATTCACCGCATACAGATAAAATTTAAGCCAGTTTATTGTTCAGAATGTAAAATTCCAATTCTGTATTCATCTGCTGACATATTTCGAAGGAAAACATAACTTTTTTCGAAGTGCAAATATAAAATTCTAGTTGCAGACAATTTATGTGCTGCCAGAACCAAAGAAAAACCGTTTTCATGTTCCGAGTGGTAGTTTTAATTCACCGCATACAGATTTAATTAATAAAAATCGGCAAATAAATATTTAAAAAAAAAAAAGGATCACTACCACCCCCCCCCCCCCTGAAGAAGTACCTATGTAGGGGGGGGGGGGGCAAAATTTTTCTCCGCCCCGGGCGGCTGATACCCACGCTACGCCACTGCGTCAAACACCAACAAATGGATAGATGCTCAAAAAAATGAATCGGGGATGTCGAATAATTATTGTTTTTGTTGTTATATTATTAGTTATACTGTGGAATTGTATTATTGTTTCTGTGTTATTCATATTTTATTTTTGACATGTTTTACAATTGTTATTTTATTCTTATTTGTAATGTGTTTTTTTTTATCATAATACGGGCATTGGCCTAGTTTAAGGTGTTTTAATAAGAAAAAAAATAATTATTTACTTAAAACATTTGAGTGTTCAAATTAAAAAAATTAGATGGATAAAAGTTAGATTTTCTGCACGAGGTGAGGCTGGGATTGCAATAGACGTAGGCTGCTGAAGTAATGCAGGTCAGAGACAACAACGCCTGGAAGCTACTAAACTTGTCGAAGCGCTGGATCCCCGCCCCGAATAGGACAAGGGAAAGAAGATGGGATGTCATAAGAAGAGATTTTAGTTTAAATATTAATTTTAATTATAAGAGAGCAATGGCGGCTGTTTACTTTGTTCAAGGTAGAAATTATAACTTTTTATTCTTCTTCTTCTTTATGTGCCTTATCAGGTCCCCCCGACGTTGGCGATCACTCTTGAAAAGGTCTCTCTGTCTTGCGCTGCCCGGAATAGCTCCTCCACACTTCTAATGCCGGTCCACTCTCGTATGTTTCGCAGCCAAGACATTTGTCTCCTACCAGGCCCTCGGCGACCCTCTATCTTGCCTTTCAATATTAAATGGAGCAAGTGATACTTCTCCCCTCGAAGTATATGACCCAGATATGAAATTTTCTTGATTTTAATTAATGTAAGCAGTTCCCTATCTGCTCTAGCCCGCCTGAGAATTTCTATGTTGGTGATCATGTCGGTCCATGGGACCTTGAGCATTCTCCGGTGAAGCCACATTTCGAAAGCCTCTAACCTGTTCATGGTATTTATTTTCAAGGTCCATGTTTCACAACCATACAGCAAGACCGACCACACATAACATTTTAGCATTCTCTGCCTTAATTTTAAGCTTATATTGTCATTGCAGAAGAGGGATTTCATTTTTATGAATGCAGTTCTTGCTGCTTCAATTCTGCACCTAATCTCTATGTCTGGGTCAAGATTCTCCGTGAGGATACTGCCGAGGTATCTAAATCTCTCCACCTTTTCGACATTACAACCATTTAACTGAATCATTGATCCAGAGTGATCTAGTCGTCCAAAAGTCATCCATTTAGTTTTATTGACGTTGATTGTTAGGCCCAGTTGCTCACCAGCATTATTAACAAGATCTAATAGGTCTTGGAGGTCACTGATACTGTCAGCTAGTAATACAGTATCATCTGCATATCTTATGTTATTAATGACAACTCCGTTGATCTTGAGACCCTTCTGGGTATTACTTAGGGCTCTTTTGAAGACATAGTTGGAATAAAGATTAAATAATAGTGGCGACAGGATACATCCTTGTCGTACTCCACGCCGAATGGCGATTGCATTAGATCTCTCATTCCCATGTCTTATTTCTGCTGTTTGGAACCAATACAGGTTTTTAATGAAATTCTGGTCTTTGGTGTCAACGTTACAATCCGCAAGCATTTTCATTAGGTCAGCATGTTTTACCCTGTCAAATACCTTTTCGTAGTCAATAAAACAGGCAAAGACTTCCTTTCTTTGGTCACGACACTTTTGCAATAGTACGTCGACAGAAAATAATGCTTCACGCGTACCGAACGCATTTCTGAAGCCAAACTGAGTGTCATCTAAGTCCTGCTCGCACTTATCGCGTATCCTGGCATGTATTATTTTAAGGAATAATTTAAGGACATGACTCATCAAGCTTATTAATCGATAGTCACTGCACTTCTTAGGGTATTGTTTTTTAGGTAATGTCACGAAGGTGGATTTTAGCCAATCTTGGGGTATATTCCCTGTGTTTTTTTTATCTTTTTTAACTTTTTATTAACTTTTTATCCTCATGCTAAAAATGCATTAAAACCCGAAGAAATGGCGCAAGGATTAGATAAAAAATGATTTAAAAATATTTGTAAATAACAAAAAACGCCAGAATTTTTCATTTCAAATCAGAGGTTATTACAAATCAACAATAAATGACTGGGTTTCCTCATGGGAAAAATGCTTTGTTTATTTTTTACCGAAAATCCACACGGTTCGAGAATAACAAAAGGAATGTCCTGACAAACACGTCGTCCTCTGAATTTGTAAATATTTGACTGGGCCGACGATAACACAAATATAAAACGGGATATTTTGTGCTGGTTTATAAAAAAATATAATATATGTGTGTATAGATACATAATACTTTCGCTATTGCTTTGTTGACGCCAGATCGAAAAGAACGGCTTTTCGACAGTACCTACCGACAGTTTTATGTAGGTTCATGCATAAATTCGTGGATTGTTATGAAATATTAAAATGCATTTTTTTTAAATTAATTTGGATTGACTCCCAACTTTTTAGCACTTTCCGATTCATCCCTTGATGATATTATTCCTAGAGATTTCTGAAGGGCGATTCCAGTCCTACTTAAGGATAAGGAATTATCCTTAATTTATTATTAATATTAACAACTTTTTCGTTATCTGCGATTCCATAGGTGGGGGGGGGGGGTTCCGGTTCTAATTAAATATTAGGAATTACCATAAAATTAATTACTTTTTCGCAAACTAGGGACGATTTTAGTTTCACTTAAGGATAATGAATTGTCCTTATCCTTAAAATTAACCAATTTTGCATTAACTGCGATTCTAGTTCGCTTGGATGACATCGAAAAAGCCGTTAATTTTAAGGTTAAGAACAATATTGATGAAAAAAGAATGTTTTATATTTGTCAACATGACAGAGCAAGATTAGGAGAAAATAACGTAAATAGCCACATTTGTAATGTTCGCAATCCGATGTCATTCTTCCATTTAACCATACATACATTTCAAAATGTCGAAGTATCTAAATCAATATTTATATTGATCGTATTACATGATTTGCTTGATAAAAACAACAAATATGAAGTGTGAAATTTAAAACCACGATATCACGTCTTCAGATATAAAAAAGTGTATTTTTTCCCGTAGAGAAAAACGTAATTTATTTTTGGTTCTTAAGGCTCCGTGGTAAGCGTTCAAAAAGAAGAAGAAAATAGTTTGAAAGGGAAATATATAAATACAAACTTTAGAGGTAGCGCGCTAAAATTAAAAATATAATAATTTAGTTTAATAAAACACAACTCGTTTAAATTACAGCGAAAATCTCTCAACAAAGTAGCATTTAAAGATACACTATGAATTTTTTAAGCGTAAATATAACATGTTATATAGCAGAACAAAATGTGTTTTAAATAATTTTCGGAGCATATTTTGCGATTATTTTTCTATTGCGGGAATTTCAAATAATTGCCGTTTCGGCTCTACAAATGTATAGGTATAGATCAAATATATTGAAATGTAAGGAGATGTGCTATCCGCCGTTTTTACTAGGTGAGACTGCGCCTTCGGGTGTCGCCGGTGTTGTTTGCCAATTAACGAATAAACTAAACGAACGAATAATTAACGAATTAACTTAACGAACGCTATACTAAATGAATAAATTCTTTCCGTATTCAAACTATATTGTTAACCAATAATAATGCACACATTCAAAAAATCAAGAAAATGAACAAATTCTTTTTGTATGCAAACTACGCGCATTAGGCCGTAGTTCGGCGACAGTCGCGCGGACATCATAGCATATCTCTTTGTATTTGAATATCTTTTGTATAGATATTATTTTCAAAATTTTTTTTTTTTTAAAACTTAAGAATTTAAAGTGTTGAAGAGAAATATGTTATAAATCGAAATGTCGGTGCTTAAGAGGAACGGCAGCGCGTCCTTTTTCATACAAATCTTAATTTTGGATTTGTTGAGGCCAAAATACCAAACCAATTAAATAATATATTTTTAAGTCAAAATATATTGCAAATATCTAGTACGGATATGTGATACTTTTGTTATAAATTATAACATATAGGTACATAAAGAAATCAATTATTAGATCTAGAGGCAAGCATTTCTTTGGGTAGAAATTTTAATTTATTATAATTTGTTAACAACGTAAATCGGTCTTTGTAATTAACATTTTCACCCAATAGAATGTTATTTTATTTTTTTTATTTTTCATTTCTACTGTAATTAAAGCAAAATTATTTTTTTTAATTAATTATAGTCATTAACTAGCAAATAATTGCGAAAGTTTTCTCTAAAACCATCAATCTAAAAATAGATTTCTTTAATTACCGATATTTTATAATTAAATACACAAATAAATAATGTGGCACATATCCGTACTAGGTATTTGTTAAACCTTTTGATTAAAACAAATATTTTAAATTTGGCTAGGTATTTTAGCCTCAAATTCAAAATTAAGTTTTGTGTGAAATTAAGTTTTGCGCTGCGAAATTTTGTCGCTAATTTTATTTTTACTATCAGACACGATTTAAAAAAAAACTGTAGTTACATAATTTCAGCGCGTTAATAAAAATTACATAATGAAAATCGTTTTTCACCAGGTAGTAATGGAACCTACAATCAGATTGCAAACACGCGTTAGAAATGTTAGTCAAAGTTATAAAATACAACATAGTAAAGGTTTTATTGGCAATCATATAATATTAATGTTTTTAAATTTGGTGATAAAATCTTTAATTATGGCTTTGTATGTGGTGTTCTTATACAATGTATAAATTACGACTGAAATGAATTTAAGAATGTTTTATTTTATTTTATGGAAGGTAACGCAAAGAGGCAGACAGTCCCCATTGTCCGGAACCCAGTGTGACTATGGTAATGTGCTTATGTTGTGGGTAGAACATGGGGAATAGTTAGGTTGAGACGTATTCTATCTGTATAGATATATCAGATATAGACTATTCAGATCTGGTAACCAAAGCACGGCTAAAAATATATCATGCAACGTTTCGAATGATTCGGAATGGTGTTCTGAGATATTTTAAAATATATTCACGGCGATACTGAGTTAAAAAAATGTATAAAATAATTACCTATGCACATATGGCATAAGCCGCCGCATGCCGAATTTCTACCAATTTATAACATATTTTTATTGAACACTAGGGTGGGTCACGACAGTATGGGATAAAAAATCTTGTTTTGATTTGTCTAATAGTGATAAAGGGTGTTAAATAAGGAAATAAAATAACGTAATTTTTTTAATAATATTTCGACATCATCTTCTTCCTCCGGATTGACTTTAAAATTTTTCATAATAGAGAAAAATCCGCCCTTGTTAAATTTAAAAAAAAAGTTAGATAAACCATTTAAAATGAACTATTTTTCAATAAAACACGAAATAGAGGGAATATTTTGATTTATTTTTATTAATAATTTCGTACTACATTGGATATAGAAGATTACAAAAAAATGGTTTAAAGGATTCATAGTAACTTTTATATACTCTAGGACTAACCCCTTAAAATGATAATTTTCTAAACTTCGATTAATGAATCCGGAGGAAAAAGATCGCATCAGAAATATTAAACATTTTAAACACGTGCATCGTTTTGAACCCATTTGGCACCCTTTTATTACTCTTAGAATTTAAAAAATAACATTTTTTTAAATGACCCGCTCTACTGAACACTTTAAGTTTTCAAGTTCCTAAAAATATATGCTGTTTTTTAAGATAATATTTGTACATTTGTAGAGCCGAAACGGTAATTTTATGAAATTCCCTCGATAGAAAAAAATCGCAGACTCCGAAAATTATTAAAAACACATTTTATTTAATATTTATTATGTTACGGGAATAAAAAAATGCATAATGTGTCTTTAAATGCAACTTGAGCATTTCTCAAGAGATTATTGCTGTATTTTAACGAGTCGTGTGTTATAAAATATTTTCACAATTTTCGCTCGATATTATCGTTTTTTTTTTTAAATATTAGCGCGCTCCCTCTAAAATTAGTATTTAATTATCTACCCTTCTTCTTCTTCCTGAACGCTTACTACCAGGCCTTAAGGCGTTGTGTCCAATAGTTAGTTAAAGACCTCAATTTGATGTGAAGGTCCCATAAACGCAATCTATTTCAATGCTTTTGGGCCATTCAATACGAAACCTACCTACGCATGCACGTAATAAAGATGAAGGTACATATAAAACCTCTCGAATTACGCCAAAGATGAAATTTCCAATAAGCTATAAAGACTGCATATGTTGATATTGTTAACCCACGTTTTTCATCAAACTGATCGTAAACACAGGCTGTTGATCATAAAATTACACCCAATGAAAATAACGCTTATTTTGGAAGATATTTTCAACTTCGTAAAATAAAAGGTAAATATTACCAATTTATTAGTAGATAATAAATATGAGTAAATGTTTGAGCGAAGGTTCTGGTCTCATATATTACATAATTTCATCTTTTTTTAGATGCAAAGGAATTTGTACATCTTTTACATGAAGCTGACAGTTATTTTCTAAATTTTACAGCATAAAATTAGGAAAACCTTTTCAGTACTGAACTTCTGTTGGTTATCTGAAATCTTTTTTACATAATTTAATAGCACATGAATGAGAATAATTTTTTATGCGTATTTAAACTCATAAACATTTAAAAATTTCCAAAGAACAGTAACAATAAATTAACAATTGGAAATAAATTATGTGTTAAAAATACAAATGCAATAAAGGATCCAATAGATTTCTATTGTAGTTTTGTCAACGTCAATGATTATTTTTATTTCACATTTTGAATTGATTTATTTCACATTTTTTGGCTGTCAAACTTATGCCAGATTTTATTTTTTTAACGTCAACGGTTTAAATATTATCATCGCTCTCTTGGCGCTACATTCTACAACCCCTGGTGGGTCTTGGCCTCCTCAAGAGTCTTCCTCCACCCATATCGATTTTGTGCCAACTCTCCAGTTTAGAAGCTCCATGGTAAATATATTTTTGAGGACATCCCTTCCCAGGCTCCTTCGCCCTATCGGTCTAGAGTTCAGCAGGGACTTTAATTATAATAATAATAAAAGTTTATTCCAGAATGTATGCAGGGGTAGTGCAATGCAATACATTCCATATTTTGAAACAAAAAATGGGTTAATGTTAAAAATAAAGTAAATAAAACATATAAATAAATTTAAAAACAAAAAAAAAAAACGAATAAGCATGAACAACATGAGAAAAATAATAATAAACAGTAAAATTAATTCATGCAGCTGTTTACGGAGGGTATTTTATCGTCTCCCGTCTCCAGAGGGCCATCAGGGGGGACTCCAACCAGGTAGTCATGGCGGTGATGATTGCATTCTTCGATTGGCGTAGTCTGCGCCATAAACTTCCCATGCGGTGGCGGAGAAGTGCTCGGAAAGTGTGCACTCGTCCCTCCAGGAACATTTCCGTAGCACTGCAGTATCTCGGTAGGCGGAAAAGTTGACGGTATGCGTTGTTGTAAGCAACCTTTAACTTGTTCCATTGGGATGCAGTGTAGTCAACCCACAGTTCTGATGTATACAGCGAGGTACAGAAAGCGTTGAACAATATTCTTTTTACTTTTGGGCTGCATAGGTAAAAACGTCTTGACAGCATACCCGCTCTAACAGATATCGCTCTTCTCTGCCTTTCCATATCCTCGATATCCTTAAGGTCGTCTGTGATGATGTGTCCCAGGTACTTAACGCTGTGATAAACATTCATTTTCCTGTCATCTAACCATACTGAGGGTGTTTGAATGGTTTCGTTTTTGTTTTTAAAAACCATAACTACTGACTTGGTAGTATTATATAACAGGTTATGGTTTTTTGCAAAGTTTTCACAAATTCTTAGTAACTTCTGTAATGCGCTTAGTGACGGTGCAAGAAGAACCATGTCATCTGCGTAATTAATGTTGTTCACACATACTCCATGTATATGGCATCCTATTTTCGTGGCATTAAGTTTTTTAATAAGATCATCGGTATACAGATTGAACAGAACCGGAGACATGCTTCCTCCTTGCCTTACGCCACTTTTTAAATATAATGGATTAGACAGCTCCCCAGACCATTTCACAATATTTTCTTGTTGCGTGTGCCAAATTGTGCTTTGATGTCAATGGTGTAAATATACCATAAACAATAATTGCATGGCACAGATAAATACAAGCATAGTTGTAGATACTCCCATTACCGCCCAGGTAAAATACCATGTTTAGTGATCAGCTCTCAATATCCAGGTACTCCCAAACATCCCACTGTACACTTTCTTCCCCTCCCATCCCCTTTAACCTCGACGTACTAATTTGGGATTCAATAGTCCCACTAGCACCGAGCAGTTAATACTCTTGTGCGATGATCACGCTGCAAAATTGTCTCTAACACTTTATTCCGATCCTCCTAGGAAAAAGCAATACAAAATCTAGTGAAAAGTGACTTACAAACGTGATAAATACATATTCCAGATATCTGAAATCTCTTGAAAGTGTAAGATTGTGAGATTTGATAAAAATAAATTGCACGAATTAAATTCTGCTTGCCCCCTTCGCTTTAACTGGGAGCATGTTTTTATCGAAGGTTAAATCGGATTGTTTACCATTTGTATCGGAGCTGAACTTCTGGGTGAAGCTTTGACCTTAGTATAAATTTACCTCTTTGGTTGAATGAGAAAAATGTAAAGGATCCGTGAAAACACGAAAACGTTTTTATATTCAGAACTTTGACTCAAGGAGATCACTTTTCTAAATAATAAGTGAAATTAAAGAAAACCTTCAATCAACTTTCACGAGACAATTATATTTTTACACAAAGTATTTTAATTTAATTTAGCTTTATTAATTAAGTCCCGTACGCACTCAAAATATTTCCGTTTTTTGAAATTAAAACTTTACCGTTGTGATTTAAAATTCGATGAAACGAAAAATTGCGACAGTAAAAAGAGACAAACACATGCATCCATAGGATTTAGCCTGCGAGAGAATGAGATAGTAAAATCGGTCTCCTCTTTGTGCGGTGGTTCGTAGCCTTCCCGCTCTTGTCTACTTTAGTTTTATGAAGGTTTCGCTTCTACCGCGTGTGATTTGCTCACTCTGTATTTTTTTAATATTATCTCTACACAGGAAACAATGAGAAAAAAAATACCTCATCATTTCGTCGTCTTTAGGGATGCTGTGTGGAGGGTCTTTTAAGGTAAAGGAAGGATAGGAAGTTCTGGGTAGGAAAAAGTATGAAGGGTGAGTAGGAACCTGGGGGTCAATAAGTTCAGGAGTGACGGACACATGAATCCTTCCCTCCCACTGCGGTACGAGGCGAAGGGTCGAGAGTCTGGCTGGAGTGGTCAAATGGTCTTCCTCCATCAGTTTCTCCCGATCCAGCCTGCCACGAAGTACGTGGGCAAAAGCATCCCCCACCAAGACATAGTCAAGCCTCACCCCATGAAAGGCACTCTTGCTAAATCACCAAACGTAGCCAACCATTTGGGGTGACCTTAGGGTGTTGACCCAAATTGCTACTGGCAAATCCACGGTGGATTTCTTAGCACACTACAGGGGTAATGACCGTGATAGATGAACGCCTAAGTAAACGCACAAAATAAAAAGAAAAGCATTTGAGAAAAAGGAAGACCAACAAAACACAACCTCTTCACTTTTATAACTATGGTTTTACAATGGTTTACCGTTTCCATGAAAGGTTTATTTATGGAGGTTAGAAGTATATAATTCTTGTTGCATGTAACATGCAATCCAGTGGCGTGACAGCCGTTCATACTCCATCCATGTGCAATGTCAAAAAGTATTACATAACTAAATGCCCAAGCCATCGATATAATTTACACAGATCAACCTGTAGCACTTGCATACTGCTTACTTACAACGTATGTAGGGACACTGGAGGTCTAAACTCGTTCAAAACTAAATTGCGCTTCGTTCTTAAAAAAAATTAGAGTCCTTGCGAGAGCCTCGAAGAAGTAACCATCTGTTACTTAAACCAAGGCGGGTAAGTGGTGGATAACCAGCAAAAGATTAACCAGTTTAAAGATTAAATTTTCAATTGCCGGCAACCCGGGCATTATCGAGATAAAATATTATATATATGCTACATCTTGCCGGGAAACTAATGCGCATTGCGCATGCGTCAGCCTACCAAAATGCAATGTTTCCACTTCTTTCGCAGCACAATTAAAGACACTTTTATCTGTCATAATTCGAAATAGAACTATCTTTAATAAATTTTTAACAAAAAAAACCTTTTAGAGGGTTGTGAAAACGTTTAACGGGAAGTGTTTTTTGATGTGAAAACTTCATTAGCACCGTTGTGATTTGAAACTCGATGAAACGAAAAATAGCGATACGAAAAAGAGACAAACACATACATCTACTGGATTTAGCCTGCGAGAGAATGATATAGTATAATCGATATCCTCTTTGTGCGGTGCTTCGAGGCCTCCCCATTCTTGTCTACTTCAGTTTAAAAAAAAAAATTATATGAATACCGCACAAGAGTCCCAACTGCTCCCGTCTGAAGCCAGTGAGACTATGACATCCCCAATTGGGGTATGTTGTGAAGCTGAGGGTAGTGGGGAGGGGAAGGAGATAGGGAAGAGGAAGGTGGGGAAGAACCTGGCTATTCAGATCTGGTCACCAAACACGGCTAATGCCGTTTCAAGCAACGTTTCAATTCTTAATGGTGGTCTTACACCAGGGCGTTACAGGGAGTATCTTCCACTCTGGATCGTGCCGCAAATATACTATATATTATTTTTAATCAATAAATTGTGAAATAACACAAATTAATCAAATAAAATTTATTTTCCACGCCGGGATTCGATCCCGCGACCTTCGGTGTGCGAGTCAAGCGTCTTACCGCTGCGTTACGCCCCGCCGGTCTACTGAAGTCAGTTTACTGAAGGTTTCGCGTATGAACTGCACACTATGATTTTTTTTTTATGGCTGTAAATTTATTTACTTTTTCCTTGTTTTACAACTTTTTAGAGAAAAATGTGTCCTTACTGGGGTACCCCTTTCTAAGGTTACATTGTATCTACATGTTTTCGTGATTGAAATATAAGTTAATACCTATGTTAAAATATTACAAGAGGAAAATTATAAAGATATATCTAAAAGAGAGCACAATACAAGCATTAATCTTTGTTATGTCTCAAATTTGAATCTATATTCTTCCATCCATGTCCATAATCCATATCTTAATGATTCTTTTAAAGTCGGTAATTTTTTTAATGGTCTTTATTGCAAGAGGGAGCATATTAAATAATTTTATAGTTTCATAATTCTTTGTTCAAAAGTTGTTTTAAACTAAAGATACATCGATTACCTACCGTCCATAAAATACCTTTATCATTTCAAGACAATATCTTGAACAAAACAATTAACCCTAATAATAATAATAATACTAAATTTTTATAGCGCAGTATTCTGAAATTTCACCTTCGCTTATGATCAGTGTATCAATCTAATGTAATATTTGAGAACTGCCAGCCAAGGGTGTGAATATCTAGCATTTTCTGTGTCGATGGAATTATACTGTTAACTTAAATTTTAGTTAAATACCAACAGGTTTCGTGTGTTGAATTTATTCGTATCACAACTAACGAGTGATTACGCCGGTCGTTTGAAGTTGGATGAATGTTGATTATTATAAATTAAGATAGCCTTTCCACGTTTTGAAGGAGAATTTATTATGATTTCAAATTTATTTTAATTCAAATTACTTTATTTTTACAATGATTCATTTCTACAGGTTATTTTGGATTAAGATTTTTTTACATTAGCTCCTTGGAATTTTTCCACACAGAAGGCCCTAGAGAAAATATCCTCCGACAAAATATCCCTTGAAATAATATCCCAAGGACAAAATGTATCTCCAATCTCGCTTAATTCTTTGTTATTACTATTTTTCAACAATAATTTATTGTCTTTAAATGATGTCTGTATTTTGTCCCATTTTTTGTTAGGTTAGGTTAGGTTTTAGTAGATATTTTTTTGGGGAATGTTTTATCAATAGGATATTTTGTCGGGGATGTTTTTCGGGGAATGTTTTGTCGTGGCATGAAAACGCGCGAAACCGATTTCTGGCATTATTTGGAATAAAAATTGTAAACGACATTTTGGTCTCCGGTGACCTTTTCAATGTCTTTTTTTTAACAAAAAAAAACTTCTGTATGAGGTTGTCACGGGTAACTCAGCCGAGTCACCACCCAACTCTTCGCCCCGTCCCTAACTGTCGGTATTTGTGCGTGTTTAGTTGAAAAAAAGACGTCTAAAATATCTCCGGAAAATAAAATTTCATTCACATTTTTTATTCGAGGAATCTCGGGTTAAAGTAAGTCAAGTGAGTAAGTTTACGTGTCTTAACATTTTATATATGTTTTTAGTTTTAAGTTTTTAAAGTTTTTTTATATTGACATTTACTATTCTTATTATTAGATACTTTACAATACAGCCTACATACGACCGCCATGATGCGGGCATCAGCCTCCTACGAAGGTCGTGATAATGCAAACGAATATCGTAATGTAAAATTTATATGAATTAATAAAAAAACCTTGGAAATACTAAACACCCTCAACTTAATACATAAATCTTCCCATAAAATCCAATCAGTTTCGGCTGTAACTCACTAGTACGTTATATGAGAAATTCGCCCAGTTTCTGTTATGAAAATAGTTTTTGGTCCAACCATTACGCCAATAATTACCGGACGCATTTAGACAGACACACAGTATTTGGCAACTAATCGATAACATGAGTTATTGCGTTATGAGGACTTAAACCCAATATTGGCCTGAAAGAATTAAGCTTTCACTTATTTTGCTGTCTTGTTTCTTGCCGAAGTTGTTTTATTTATAGTTGGGTTGGATTTTTTTGTGTAATTAGTAAATGTAGCAAGTTTGAGTAGTTTTTGATTTAAAACCAAAATCGCATTCTCCTTTTACTTTGTAATAGATCCTTCACTCCTCGTGTGTATTTGTCTATTAGATTTTTAATTTATTTGGCATAAATGTATTTTTTTTCCATTCAAGACGAATTTCTGCACGACGATTTAAATACAAAATAGCCGATCAAGCTGAATTAATAATAAACTCAGTTTTTTTATTTTGATTAAATTTAATAATATTATTATTAAGCTCTGCAAGTATTTTAGTTTTTTTTATTATAGTGTCATCTGTTTCAGTTTACGAGGCTCAAACTTGGCCTTTTTTCTTCTTATTTTCAAATTGGCCTTGTAAACCAAAACAGCTGTAACAATAATAGAAAAACAAAAAATCTTTATATTATTGTAGAAATAAAACAAAGCAATCACTTTGTGATTTTACATATTATAATAAAATAAAATACTTTTTGTTTAAAATCACGAGTTTTATTAATTTTTTGAACCGACCGGTTTCGCTTTACTCAAGCATCATCAGGGTACAAATTAATACTAAACAATAAGTCATAACGTGTGCTTTTATAAAACAAAATATAGAGGGAGACAACATATATTTTGTCTCCCTCTATATTTTGTTTTATATTAGCACACATTATGACTTATTGTTTAGTATTAATTTGTACCCTGATGATGCTTGAGTAAAGCGAAACCAACCGGTTCAAAAAATTAATAAAACTCGTCGTTTTAAACAATAAAGTATTTTATTTTATTATAAAAAATCTTTAATTTTTTTTTAAATTAAAGCAGACCTACGAACTAAAGACATAAATAATTAATAAAATGAATAAGTACCTACTATTTTTTTAATCAAAATTTATGTTTAATATTTAGTACCCAAATCTTTCTACTCAAATATCTGACCCCAAATTCAAAAATGAAGATTTTACAGAGTACTTGATTGAAAAGTAAAATATACTTATACTTAAAATATTAGTCATAATTCTGAGTTCTTCTCGCTAGGGGTCCCAGTGCTGAAGCGAATTAGGTTTGATTTTAAGATTGTAAGGATTTGTAAATTTTTTTTTTTAACGTAATTTGGTTCCTCTTCTTTATTTTCATTGACATGAAAATAAATACTTCTACCTTAGGCAAGATCAACTGGTAGGAGACATTAGAAGATTAGCAGGAGTGGAGGACGATCAATTGGAGATTCCGATTCTACTTAAGGATAAGGTCGTTAATTGTAAGGTTAAGGACAAATCATTATCGTTAAGAAGTATATCAGGAATTGCCCCTCTCCAGACTCCCCACTACTAGCACCGACGATACTGCTCAACATATATGTACGATTATTTCCAGCAAATTAGAGTTTTCATTCATATGAAATGTTAAAAACCACAGTTAAAAAATAGCATTGACGCACGTAGATAATCATAACTTCCAACAATTACTGACAAAAGCATTTTATTTAAATCACAATTTAAGCTTGCAAAAAGCTGCCGTGTTAAGCTGTGCTTTAGTTTTTGCGATAGAGAGCTTATTCGATAAAAGCAATGAAGAAAAACAACGAAAAAAAACACCTTCCTGAAAAAGCGTGATCCGACATCATAACACGTTAGCTAATAGTAGAAAAATATTTCTGGAAAACTATTTATGTTTCATGAAAACTGATTATCATGAATAAAAGTTGTACGTTTTAGTGCAATGTGTTTTTTCTTTTATAAATATGTATGTAAATATACATATTTTTTTTACACAATAAATAAAAAAAGTAAACCGTCAATGTTAATTTTAAGGAACCAACTAAGCCAGAGAAAAAAACTGTACGAACATCAGTTCCAATTCTGAAAATGTTCCGCTCGAATACAACGCACAAGAAACCTATTTTTACTGAACCACTCGGACTCCTAAGCTTGTTTTTATGATAATATAACATTACTAGACGTATGACGTAATAAGGCTTACCTGAATTGTTAAACTAACCTACACAACAATAAAATAACGGGTTTATGTAAGATGTTTGGAAATCTCAAATATCGCCTTAATTGTTCCTTTTTTAAGTCTTTTATATTTTTATCGTATTTCACAATGTAAGAAATAATAACATTTTTTAACAACAGCTCCACATACTGCCTCCTGAAGAAAAAAAAATCTTTAAGGGCGCTGTGTGGAGGATCTTTCTAGGGAAAAGAAATAGAAGAAGTTCTGGGAAGGAAAAAGGTTTGAGGGAGGGATAGGAATCTGGGGGTCTGTGTGTCCAGGATTTACGGATGTATGGATCGATCCCTCCCACTGCGGTGTAAAGCGATGGGGTGTAGGGAGTCCGGCTGGAGAGGTCTAGGTTAGATCTCTCTCAACCAGTCTCTCAATCCGGCCGGATATCCGGATCTTAATACAAACCTCGCTAACTCACTAAACGTAGCGAAACACTTGAGGTGACTGACAGGGGTATTGATAAGGCAATGCATGATCTCCGTGGCGGCTGTACCCATCCCGCCTCCCAAATAAAAAAACATAGCACACATTGGTAAATTTTAACGGTTTAAATTTTGTATTCTGTCAATATTTCTTCTTCACGCACCGCAGTAAGATATTCGAACAAGAAGAAAAAAAAAATAAGAAGTAAATTTAATTAATTTTCCCATAAAACTTATTTTAAGAAAATGGCACACCATTAAATTAACCAAAACCAGTTCGATGAGCTTTTTCTTGGCACGCCACAAATTTGAATAATGGCATACCAACCAAAATATTTTGATTTTAAATACGCCGCGGTATTTTGAAAGCAAAGCTAGCGCTAAATGAACTATAAACACGCAAATCACCGACACCGCTTTTGTTTACTAAATTAATATTATTAATATATCGGTTTTGTTCGTTTAACGCATAACCAACCGCTCGTGGCTCGGTTTGTTAAATTATTGTTTATGTTTCGAGGCAAAGTTTTAACATGGGAGGAAAATGGAAGTGTTTTATTTTGTTTCGCTAACTGTTATGGGAGTATGAGAAACTAAAACAGGCGTTTGTTTTTTTGTTTTTCTTTATGCACAATCCAGAATATAGAAATGATCAACTTTCTACAATTTTTCACACTAGTTATTTATTTTATTATATTTAAACGCCCTTTACACATAAAGCAATACATACTTACATATATATTTTATAAAATTACAATGAAAATAAAGACTTTAATTTTTTTTCGTCTTGGGCCTTGAGGAAAATAATTTCCCTCAGAGCCTATACTATCTTAGGGGATAATACGGGGGGGGGGGTGGTCTTTTTAAGGAATGGAAGGATAGGAATTTCTTTGAAGGGCATAAAGGATGGGTATGAATCTGGGGGTCAGGGTGTCCAGGAGTGACGGATGTATGAATCCATCCCTCCAACTGCGGTGAAAGGCAATGGATCGTGAGAGTCCGGTTGGAAAGGTCGAAAGTCCCCCCTAAAACAGTCTCTCTCGATCCGGCCGATCTGGGCCGATGTATCCGTCGACAAGACCTGGACAAACCTCGCCCCATGAAACCGGGCACCCCGACTAAGTCACCAAATGTAGCGAATCACTTGAGGTAACCTATGGCAAATGTGTTGGTTATCCAATAAATGCTTCCCGTGGCGGCAGTACCCATACCCGCCTCCCAAAAACACAGGTAACATAAAATATAAGAAATAAAACTTAGATAAATTACAAAAAATATAAAAGTTGGCACTAAGTAGGTAACATGGAAGATAAGTGAAAAATAAAAAATCTGCCAATATCCTCCAAAACAAAAATAATATTAATAAAAATGTTTAAAATTGGTGTTCTCAATAGTTTATGAAATATTATATAGAAATAGTTCGCATGTAAGGCGTTTGAAGTTTGAAGTACAAGTTATTGTCAAATACATCCATATTATTTAAGTATTTGATTATATTTTTATATTATATTTATTGTATTATGTATTTATTGTACCCAATGCCTTCGTGAAAAGTGTGTACTAAATATAATCTATATATACAGGGTGGCCCTTAACTGTGTTCGCGGTTTGTTTCGTAATTTTTTTAATAATACGTGGGGCGGGCGCGGTGCGGGAGGTAGCGTTAGACGCGCTATTTCTTGAATTTTTAGTTGCCATGGAGCCGTTCACGGGAAAGCAGCACTCATTTTGTGTTCGTGCATATTACGTAAACAATTATTCCATGACGATTTCGAGACGAATGTACCGTGCTCACTTCGGTTTAAGAGATATTCGTCAAGCACCAAGGGCAAAGTCTATTCGAAAATGGATCAAAATGTTTGAAACAACCGGCTTAACAGTAAGAATAATGAATGAAGGCCCCCGAAGTCAGCGAGGATACCTGAAGTTATTCGGCGTGTTAGGCATCTATAAGGGAAAATCCACAACAATCGACTCGCAAGAGAAGACGCAAAGAGGAGTTGCTATGACAGTGAAATCTGAGAATTATTCTCAGATGCTTCAGGAGTTTTTGGTCCCAGCTCTTCGAGAATTTCAAGGTCACAATTCCACGACATGGTTTCAGCAGGACGGCGTCATCTGTCACACTGGCAACTCTCCATGGACCGTTTGAAGGACATGTTCCCCTGGAAACTCATTTCACGAGGAGGAGATATTGAGTGGCCCCCGCATAGCCCGGATCTCAGCCCGTGTGATTATTTTTTGTGGGGATATTTAAAATCAAGAGTCCATAAAGACAACCCAACAACAATAAATTAGTAAAAACAAAACATTGTACGGGAAATTAACGCCATCCCACGGGATACTTGTGTACGTGTTTTTGAGAATTTTCGAATCCGCCTAAGACAATGTCAACGAGCTGGTGGAACTCACTTGGGAAATATAACTTTTAAAACTTAGATATCGTTAAAATTTTCATTTGTTGTAGTTTCCGAAAATATAAATAAAACATTTCTAAGTTCTACAATTTTTTTTTAAATTGAAACTAGGCATACAGTTAAGGGCCACTCTGTATAAAAATGAATCCCTGTTTCCCTTGGTCCGCCATAACTTCAGAACGACTTTACCTATTTCATTCATCTTTTTTTAAAGTTTTCTAAAACTTTGTAAACGGTCATTACGAAAATAAAAATTAAGTAAATTGCGCGGAAAATTGAATAATTTCAGAAAAATTACCGACTATTTTAACTTCGCACATTTGACAATTCGCGTTTGGTGAATGTGAATTTGGCAGATTGTTATATTTATTTTTGTAAAAGAATTTTCTATGGATTTTTAAAATTATAGGTATTTAAAATAGGTACCTATGTTAGGTACGAAATTAGACTGATTGTTTTTATAATATACGAAAATAAATATTTGTTGTATACATATGAACAATGAAAATTTGAATAAAAAAATTGTAATAGGTGGCACTTTGAAAGCTGAATGTGTGGAATGCCGGGGGGGGTGAAGGGGAGAGGGTAGGCGGGGAAGGTGGAAGGGGAACGCGGGAGGGGAAGGGGATATGTGAGGGGAAGGGGATGTGGGAGAGGAACGGACACGCACGTGAAAAGACATGCATGGAGATTATATATGATACATATGGCATTGCAACGCATGCCGGGAACCAGCTAATATTATACATTTTTTACATTTTCAAAACTATTTCACAACACCAAATAACCTGCCCTTTAGGTTATTCAAAGAATAGCGCGTTAGGTGCTCTATTCTGAAACTTCACACAAGAGGGTTCCACCAATTATTATTTGACGGCACCGCATATTAGACGAACTGCTATGATAAATTGAACACGGCTTGTGGTGCAATTCACAATTTTATTTTTGAATGAGCTTTGTGCCGGTAAGAAAAAAAAGTATCAGCAAGATATCAACCCATAGTCCGCCTCGGAACAGGAATTCCAAGTAAGGAGGACTAAGAATATATTATTCTATCTGTAATGTCTCTTGTATACTCTACCTCTACAGAGACATTCGTAAGTACTGGGACCTGTATTCTCCAATACTGCAGGATGCTCATTCATTGGAAGACTTAGGATTTTTTTGAATCACAGTTAATAGGATATAGACAACACACAGAAAAAATCCTAGTGCTCAAGGTTAAAATTTATCATACTGCGGAAAACTTCAGTGGAAAATATCAGAAACTGAAAGCTATTTTTTTATTCGCATTTGACTTCCCAACTTCAACAGTAGACGTTGACATAACGAAGCTGACAGGACAACGCTATTGCAGTGATTTTTTCATTTAATTTATCTAATTTAAAAATATTTTCTTATCTTCCGACAGTTACTAAATTTTGCAAAACTCATTGCATCGCGAGCTCAAAATGACTGCGATGAATAGTTGTTTCAAAGAATTTGAACAATTCATCAAATTTGAAAGTTAATTTTCAAGTCCCGTGAAAGTTCTAATCCAATTCTGTTATTCCTGCATTGTTGTCCAGTTGTTTCAACAAAACTCTATAGAACTTTAAAATTAACTTTGAAATTTTATGTTTGTTCTAATTTTGTCAAACCACCCGTCCTTAGAATTTCATGATAACTGAGCCAATTTTTTTCGTACCGTGCCCATAAATAAATTGCTCGGTTTTTTAATACCCATTCTGCCTAATTATCAAGTTCGATGAAGGATAAAAATGAGGACAAAAAGCTCTCGTTAGCACGCGAGGTAACGTCACCCGGGGACAAAATTAAAATTAAAAGCAGTATATATTTTATTTTAAGATTTATTATTATACGGATATCTAAGTTTGGTAACAGAGGTGACCTCTTTGTGGAAAAAATACGGAGGTGACATTTTAAAATTGACCGTTCATTTTAATATCAGTATATAATGCTGCGTATATATGCACTAACACGAACGCGAGCTGAGCAACGAATTATGGGAAAGGAACCAAGCCGCTTGCGGTTGCTTCAATCTTTTATCATAATTCGTGGGTCGATTCGCGGAAATACCTTTATGTTTTTGCGCAACATTAGACTTAGACCATGTTTTGTTTGTAGCCATAGAATAACCTCGTCGAATTTAATGTTTCAAAGACCCACTCACGTTTGATAACGTCTAAAAGGGATCGAAATGATAATCTAGTCTCCTTCAATGGAAGCATTCTTCCGAACAGGACCTCCATTGATATGCTTGGTGTAACTCTAAGTGACCAGCTCAGGTATTTTGTTTTGTTTTGTTTTTGTTTATTAGGCAAACAAACAGTTGTACATATTATAAGGTAATTACATATTACATGGGTGCATTAACCAGTGAAGTTTCCGCAAAAAAAATTATAATATATAAACACAGATTAAAACGTTAAAGAAAAAACAAAGTATTAGAAAAAAGAAAAACAAATACAACAAAAATGAAAAAACATAAATTAAAGCACGTGGGAAAGAAAAGATGAAGTTAAACAGCGAACACATATAAAATAAACACATTTTCACATCATTAGAAAACGTTTAAGGATAAATGATTAGCCCTTGAGGGGGTTTTTCACAACAACAACAAAAAATAGCGCTATATAAATCATCCAAATATTATTATTTTTATAATAAGAAGGAAAAACAACATAACGAGAATGAAAAAACAACAGACAGCAGGGATGGAGGGTTCGCAATTAACAATTGGTTTTAATTTTTTCAGATATGAATTTAATAAATTGGCCTGAGGACAAATGGAAAATATCAGCTTCGTAAAACATATCGTTGTATTTTGTGCACGTCCTTCGGAAAAATGAATGTTGTGTGTAATTTATTTTTGAGTGTGGGATGTGGAATAGTTGGTTTGACCTTGTATTTCTTGTTGGACAGTGGAAATTAATGTGTTCTAGAAGATAGTTGTTGTCAACAATGTTGTTAATAATTTTGAATCAAATTTCTGGTCGGATATATTTCTTCTATCTTCTAAGGTTGATAAATTATAAAATGGAGGTATGGGGGCTCCATCGAAACCAGAGTTAAGTTAGCCTCTCAGAAACTGGGCGTACTGTACAGGGCCCGCAGATACTTTAATAATACACAACTGCTAACCCTGTACAAACCGCAAGTGCGCCCCACGGTTGAATTTGGTAGCCACCTCTGGTCTGGAGTCCAAAATACCTAAAAAAAACCCTTGACTCTGTGGAGAAACGGGCGGTCCGTTTGATAGATTCTCCCATCTTAACTGACGGATTGCAATCTTTAGAGCACAGGCGTCAGGTGGGAATGCTGTCCTTGTTCTACCGATATTACAATGGAAGATGCTCCGAGGAACTAGCGTCATTGATCCCCTCGGCACCGGTGCATAGTCGGGAAACACGCCAAACACGCGCCCAACATTTGAGAAGAAGATGAGAACGGGTCGTTTTTACGATTCGTTCATGAGTTCAACAGCTCGGCTGTGGAACGATTTACCGGCCTCTGTGTTTTCTCCCTCCTAAAACATGAGTCTCTTCAAGACCCATGTTAACTCCTTCCTTTACTCAAAAAGACCCTCCACACAGCATCCTCAAAGATGACATAGGCCCTGAGGGAAATTATTTTCCTCAGGGCCTCCTGTGTGGAGTTAATGTAAAAAAAAAAGCCAAATTCAAAGGTGTCGTATTATACTCGTACCTAGCGTTAAGGTGAAACAGATGTGACCATTCCCATACAATCTATTTTTCAACCGCATTTGAAAACTACAGATAATATTTTATTTATTTTAATGTCGAAAAATAATACTCATAATGAAAAATTCGCGAACGAAAATTTCACAGTTCTATCACTTATAATAACCCAGTAATTAAATTAACAAAATTAATTATTTTGTGCAGAAACTGCTAGCCAAAATGCCCTAATCTGCGTTAGAAGGAGACAAACCTATGTGCGAGCCATACGTTTCACGTGCACGCTTTCAACCCATTCCTATGGTGTTAAAGTGGTCAGTATATTTGTAGTAAAAATGTCAATTTGCGTGGTGCGATTTCTTATTCTGATAGAATGTTCGTTTTGCTTTTTTATGAATGTTCCAGTATTACTCGGCGCAAGGAACATTTGCGGTTTTGGCACGCAGTAAAAAAGGACAAATTAACTATATAATTATAGTGAGAACGACTGTAATTATTTAGAACTTTCATAAATCTCCAACTATCACTAGACGCCCGCCTAGTTATTTTGTTATTGAGACTTGCTAAACAATAAAATGCATAGATCGAGCTGGGTACCTACATTCTGTCCGATTCTCGTCCGTCTGCCACGAGTTTGAAGCTTTTTTCGACTTTGTAAACGCATTATTGTTATTCCATAAAAATGAGGCGTGCTCTTTATAAGAATCAAAAGTATTATTAGAGAGCATACTTGATCGAAGGTAGAGAGTGAATCCAAGACTAAGTAACAAATTTTTTTACAAATATTTTCTCGGTAACTACCTAACTAATAATAATAATAATAATAATTGGACAATTTGTAGAGCGCCGTTCCCCGCAGGGGAAGGCAGAGAGGACGGACCGCCAAACAACTCGGTCTTGGCACACACTATTTGCCTCACTCACATTCATACATCGTCTCATACATAGTCTTCTATTATTCTGACTTTTGACATGACCTGACTGAAGTATCTGATTCATTTGATCGTGCCATGTCTACCTCGTGCGTCCCCAACTTCTTCTACCATTCATATTTGCGTCATATATTCTTCTTATACTACCTAGGTACTTTCTTCATTAATTCGCTCTATATCCACATTTTCTAGGTAGGTACATTCTGTAGTAATTTATATAAAATTAAAATAAAATAATAAATATTTTGATTACTAATAAATATTTCAATTACTATTTTAATTTTAACAATTAAATTATTTTATTCTGCAGTAATTATTACATTCTGTAGTAATCGTGTAATTTTTACTAATTATCTATCACCGTTTTCTCGCTGAGAGGATGGGTCACAACTAAGAGTTGAAAGAGAATGTGAGGAATACGATTATTCACATTCATCCACATCTCTTCTATTATTCCGACTGACTGTTCCCAAATAATTAATTCGCTTGATTGCGCCGTTTTTTGCGAAAAATGATCTCAAGAGACACTATACTATAATGTTATTTGGTATCACAATAACAGAAGAAAAGAAATTGTTAGATTTCGCAGAACGAAAGTTGAAGTCGATTTTGTGTTTCTATTGTACAGAAATCGGGTTCTCACCGATATTTTTCATAGATTCTATGAAATAGATGATGTGGGATCCCAGTTTTAGCCTTGCATTCTTTCTTGATACAGTACACATATTATATTATCTATTTGACGCTTGTAGAACAATCATGCACGGATTTACCACTCATACCCCTCAAGGATCTCATTTCTACTTGTACCCCTTCCTCTGCCAGTTTGAGTGTCAACAATTTTATGAAATCACACCACATACTATATTATTATGTATTGTGATGTTGTTATCCTGACTTGAGCACACGACACATTTGTTTCTCCATCTGGCAATTCTAACCACTTCGTTGGTTTGACAAATGCGCCCCATAGAAATGTAAGAATTAAATGTAACTTTTTGACTTATTCGCGAAATATTAGCGAGCAAGCAACCGAGAGAATGCATGGTTAATGAGTAGGTATGTACCTACATCGCTTGTTATGAATTAGCCCGTTTAGCAAAAGCGGCCTCTAAAAAAAGGTCCAGTTAACACCATCTCCCGCCACACATGCCGTTGTTCCCAGCCGGTTCCTTTTATAAATTTATTCAATCTTCCCAGGCGTTGATTTAATTTACTGAATACAACAAACCTCTATCTCGCGTCTCTCTTCCACGCATGCGGAACATCGTAAAATTTTTGAAATACATCGTTTTCGCGAATGTTTTTTGGTTGGGTAAATAAAAATGTTCTTTACCAACGCGCGCGGAGCTGTGGAAAATGTCTTTTGTGCATATTTTTTATGCAATGAAATTGTGTATTTTTCACCCGTTCTCTACGATTATGTAATTATAGGTACCAATTTTTTTTTAAATATAGATTAATATTACTAATATACGTTCGCGAACCAATAATTCATCTCAATATTAAAAAAGCATAACGTGTTAAAAGTGTTTTTTTAGACGATATTGAAAATAGCACCATCTATCGGCGTAAAGTTTCTAAAAATATTTTGAGAATACCCTTAACTGTTATTTATATGTAGTAATTACTAGAAAATATTATATTTGGGAGACGGGTATGCCAATTTTGGAGTCGCATATGGGTACCGCCGCCCGGGAGCCTTTTATTGGATGATCAACACCCCTGACATAAGTCACCCTAAATGGTTTACTACGTTTGTTTTATTTAGCAGGGATACCTGGTTTAATGGCGTGAGATTTGTGTAGGTCTCGACGGCGAATGGATTTGCCCATCTACTGCGTGGTGGGCCCGATCGGAAGAGACTGGTTAAAGGAGACCTAATCTAGATCTCTTCAGCCGGACTCTCTCTGGACACATCGACCCCCCGATTCCTACCCATTACTCGTACTTTTTTTCTTCCCAGAACCTCAACTTCTTTCCTCATATAATCCCCAAAGCATCCCTAAAGATGATAGGCCCTGAGGGTTTTTTTTCCTCAGGGCGTCCTGTGTGGAGTTAATGTATACAATTATTCTTAGTTCGTTTCCTCGTGTTACATGAACGAAAAACAATACACACACACTATAAAATCATATACACACAGAATCTTTTTAACGCTAAATTTATTAAGAACACTTATTATGAATCAAGTCCTTTACCAAACAAAAAAACACCTTTCCGCTAAATTTTGTTATTATTGTGTTTATTCGCACCTATATCATAAGGTCTTAGGAATGCATTCACGGAGAAAGATAGAAGTAAACCTACTCGCCATAAAAAAATTAACAATTTTATGGCATAAAATAAAAGAAAATACAGCATTTCATGAAGGAATTAACGTAGAAAGAAGACAAATGTGTACTGTCAAATGTGTTATACTAAAAAATTAACTTTTTTTCTTTTATTACAAATATAAATAACCCTAAGATCTATTCACTCTCTTATTATATGCCAAATCCGACGATTCCATCGCAGGTTGAATTCACCCTGCGAAGAAAATCTTCAAACATCTGTATTAATATTGCGTTTACAATATATTTTATTGTAATCCTCAGCGAAAATATCTGAATTTACTTTTAAGGTATTATATGTATAAGATCGGAAGTTTGTCAGGGCTTCACTGTATCTATCAATCATAATCTATTTTAATAAGCACCCCTTAGATGCATGCATATGTAATCGGCCATATTTGTAATTTAATAATCGGTACACTATACTTGATTATGAAGATCTTAGAGTGTTCAGCAAAGTGATACTGTTGGCTTGCCTGATGGCGGAACACCAAAATACACAAAATAAATTATGCACATTATATTTATTTAAAATTTTGAAAACTGCTGATTGATAGTGGAAATCTTTTATAATGATTTCGTTAAAAAAGTCTTAAAACTTTTTTTTTCATTTTATTGTTAGATCATACGTACATATTTCAGACCGCTATTAAAATTACCATTTACATAGTAATTCAATTCCGTATATAGTAAATTAATGGAGTTCCAAAATAATTTTATTGAGTTCAGTTGGACTAATGGAAAATATTAGAAATTAGAAAGAGCGTAAAATCGAACATATATGTATATAATAAATAATTACAAAACATTTTTAAATGATCCATTATTGAACTTGTTCCCTTTTTGTAATTGGTGCCATATTTCCCCTCTCCTCCCTTCCCATTCCCACCTTTCCATTGACACCGTTAAGTCTATTGTTATAATTAGTTTTAGGGCACCCTATACCCGCTCAAAAATAAGATGATGGAGATATATGTAATTAGTAATTACGAATGTTAGAAAGAGCGCGTTAATATTTAAAACAATAAAATTTAAACAAAAATTTTGAAAATGTTTAATAAAACACGACTCGTTTAAAATAAAGCAAACATTTCATGAGGAACATCTAAAACAGCATTTAAAAAAATACTGTGAATTTTTTCATAGATATAATAAATTTACTGTTTTTGAAGAAGTTTTTAATATTTTCTTTAAGAATCTACGTAACTACTATAAGTAGTTCATACGCCTTTATATTAAAATTCGAAGGTATGAAATTTTCAATGAACACCAGAAATTTTCAAACCGAAAACTTAAACATTTCCTAGCGCCCAAAGCTGAAATTTATTATATTGCGGAACACTCCAGTTGTTAATGAAGCTGACTGTTTAGACGTGGCTTGTATGGCAATATCGCCTGAGCGCAACCATTTCACCGCACCACTATTATATCGATAATAACGGTGGGTGGATGGCCACTTCTGGTACAGTATACAGCGCTTGAGGAAGTAATTGCCGGGGAACCACGATAATTGGTTCGTGGTTAAACCAAGGAACCCATGCGATAAACACATTACAATATACACTTCTATTTTATTAGAATTACTTCCAATTTATATAGTACCTAAACCTATTTTGCTAATTTCCTTGAGGATGAGGATGGTTTTAGGTTTCCTTTGTTAAAACAATATTAGGTACCTATATAACAGATGTTACGCGATCGATCATAAATTAATACGTGAGTATGGAATGTATCCGGAGCATCTCCTTTCCTTATCCTTTATTCTCTTCCTCTTCCCTTTATCAGGCCGCTAACCATAACACTCTTTATATAGATGGCGCTATGTAGAAACTTCCGTTTGAAAGAACAGGTTCATTTGATTTATTCACGAAAATACATCGCCAAAAAGCGAGTTTTATTTTATTTTGCGAAACTCAGGCACAAAAATTTAAACCATTTACTATTACTTTTTAAATAATTTATTATATCACATTTTACACAATAAAATCATGACTGAAAAGGGGCTCGTAAGTAGGAGATTTTGAACTTTCAAGTAGTTTTTATAGGCCTGATATTAATTTTTCTGGGTTTATAAAAAGACTAATAAAAAATGCAGGATTATTTTAAAGGCAAATATGTGTTTCTACTCGCAGCTTAATTAAAGCATCAAAAATATTTCCAAGCGATCTGATTTTGCATTGTTTAGTAGAGCATCACCTTAAGTCATAAAAATACTCCTAAAATCTCTAAGCCACTTTAGCATAAGAAACTTTTTTCTTCATGTGTATAATTTATTTTGGTATTATATATGCAGTTAGTTTCTTACAAATAAATTTTTAAACAGTGTAAAATATCTTATTTTAATTTTATTTTTATCTTAATGTTGAGATAGGAATACATAAGCTCAGTTGGTAGAGTTCCACCCGGGCAAAGCGTAGGTCCTGGGTTCGAGTTTCAGACATGACCATATCTTTTTCTGATTTTTCTGTTTCAGATTTTCGTTTGATTTTCGCTAATATTGTCTTCAATAATTAAAATAAAATGCGGGTTGAATTCCCGTCGGCGGCATTTATCTTTTCTCGGAAGATTTTTTCAATGTTGATGAGTGTTTCAGGCTAATAATTATTGCTTATAATAATTGTTACCCTTTGTGCTATGCATAAAAATCTTGTCTTAAACATTAGTTTACCAATTAAAAATAATAATTAATATTTGACAAGTTAAAGTATTCCACCAAAAAATGTAGACATAATTTGTCTCGACGCCATCTAGTGGGAGAGTAAGCACTTATAATGCATTTCTCACAAAATATAAAGTTGGTTGTTTTCAGGTGAAAAAATGTAATAAGCAGTAATTGTTGAATGAAACACTAGTATATATTGAATTATTTGGCGGGTGGGAGATAAGCCGACGTAGCTCAGCTGGTAGAGTAGTTGACCGGATATCAAAAGGACGCGGGTTCAAGTCCCGTCGGCGGCATTTATCTTTTCTCTGAAGATTTTTTCAATGTTGATGAGTGTTTCAGGCTAATAATTATTGCTTATAATAATTAAAATATTTTCATTCACTGTCAACCAGTGTTCAAATCCCAGTGATGAAACAATACTGACCGGAGCCAGTGAGATAATGGCATTCTCAATAAGGACATTTTGTGTTATTTGGTATTGTGGTATTTTATTTAGTCATTGAACGCAGCAGATCTTTCTTTGAAGCAACATGTTCAAATGATTTTAAATTGTTTTCCAATTCCATACAATTTAAACACCCGTGTTTGAGATTTCTTCCCTGTACATTTATGTAAAATCTTGAACATGTAATTAATCCACATTCTGTGAACGTCGTTTTCACAAACAGACATGAAAATTTCAACGTAAATAAATAATAATAAATATAGTTCTAAATAGAAATGTTCTTACCTAGGAAAGGTTCCAATTCTTGGTGGTCGTTTTTTTCTACTACATCCTCTACTCCAATTTCCTGTGAACAAACAACAAAATTCTCAGATTAAAACATATTTTGGAGTATCAAGATACTTTATCAAACAACTGATGAAAATCGTAACATATAAACTTGTACCTCCAACTTACATAATCAAAACTTTACAATTTTTTTTTTTATAATATCGATCGATAATCGATTAACCTGACATCTCCCAATAATAAGTTTTGAGGTAACGAGGAAAGGAACATTATTTCAAGATTATAGATATTAATTACATGTGTCTGTGTTTTACATATTAAATATGCTACAAAATAATTCCGGGAGGCACAACGGTCCGGCACATTAGAATGACACATTGAAATATACTACTAGTGACCTAAAAACATCAGAATCTTGTTTAATTCACTACAAATTGTTCTGCATAATAATTGTAAATAAAACACTAAGGACTTGCAGCCAGTTGGACCATTGATCAGCTGAGAAATATTGTATTTTTTCAATTTTTACAAGAAAAACTTTCTTTTAATACTTTTTTGAAGGTTATTCCCATCAGTGAAATACATCATATTAGAATAAGTTAACAATAATAATATAAACGAAAATATGAAAGAGAACAAGACACAGAAAAACAGAAAAAGACAATGGTCGCAACTGGGACTCGAACCCAGACCTCTCCTTCTAACCGGGATGAGCGCGTTGACCAATTTCGCTATTGCCACCTTCTGTCAAAGCCGTCATATTTGTCAATCTCATATTTTCAAATTTCAGAATTACATTATTATCAACTAATTATTTTTCTCCATATTACGGGCAACTTACCTTTTTATTGGAAACAATCATTCTAAGAATTGGTTTGTAACCTGGATAGCGTCTCGGATAGATATATCCGAATTTATTTATATGGAACAATTGACTTTTACATATTTTCGTTTAGATTATTATTGTTAACTTATTCTAATATGAGAAATATTGTATTGGAGAAGGAAAGATCTGGGGAGGATATAGAAAAGGATAAAAAGAGCAGTTTACAAAAATGTGATAAAAACTAGTGACTACTTATTTCATTTTTTCATATTTCATATAAATTTTACATTACAATTTATTTTTATTCCTTCAAATACCATACAAGCTCAAACTACCGTAGTCAGATATACGTTATATTAGCAGAATAAAGAGTGTTATATTATTTATTCTATGGTTATATTATATTATAGAAACAAGAAAATACATAAACCATAATAGAATTTTAAATTAAACTGAAACTAAATCGTTAATTTAATAAAATACAAATTTAAACTGATAAATAATTTTTTAAAAAAGATTAAAATACTTGCAAAAATAATTATAAAGTCAAAATCACGGAGCGGTTAACAGCTCACTGGCGAAACCGACCAATATAAAAGAAAAAGAAAATGGATTAAAATTTGAAACGAAGTAATGAAATATGTGATGTGTAAATTTTAATTCATGCAAACTTACAAAAAAAGCTCTGTACAAACTGTACATGGGTTAAATAGGAATATAGAAAAATTTAACTTTACATCGATACTCAATGCATTGTACTCCTATATTTTAGGAGCAATAAATCAGAATTGTCGATGAGCGAATGTGGTTTTAGTTTTAGGGATAACTGTTGAAAAGCGTTATACATTGTTCACGCTAATAAGACCGAATTTCACTCACTAGTGGACATCTCTGCGCAAGGCGATGCGATGCTGAGAAAATTGACGTATCGTTCCTTTTGTTGGCAAAGTATGGAAAATTAATAAAAATTATTCGCACCAAAGTAAAAATTTCTGGCACGCCTCTTATTAGCCCAGGGTCAAAGCTTTTACCGCTCTGCTATGGAGGATGTCAAATCCATTAAAATGCAATAATTCAATCATCCTACCCAGATTTATTTATTATTTTTTTATTTGATAAAATTTTATTGGTTACAGAATTTTTGGGTTTTTTGCTACCACACTAGGCTAATGCCCGTGTGTGGTAGTTATACGTTTAATATTTTAAATAGGAAATAAAAAATACTATTTTATTGAAACAGAAAATTAAACATAATAAATAAAAATTTTGTGAAAAATAAAATAAAAAAATCATAGTTTAAAGAAAATTAGAAATAAAAATGAAAATTCAAATTTTGAAATGCGTAAACTAAAAATAAAGATTAAGTGTTAATAACTCATGCATTCTATACAAATATATAAATTAAGACATATATATATATATAAATTAAAACATAAATAAAATTAAAACATAAATAAAATTAAGTTAAAAACTAAGAGAAAAAAATTTATTATATTTTAAAGAAAAATAGAAATAAAAATGGAAATAAAATTTTTGAAATGCAGAATTAATAATTAAAATGTAGTGTTAAGAACTCATGTATTCTTTGAAGTACGCTCGTTCCCTTTCGAAAATCCAATGTTGAACACGTGCTATATAAAGTGATACAGAATTACTTGACTTCATGTCAGTACTCAGAGCATTATATTTTTTAGGAGCGATGAACCAGAATTGTTGTTGAGCGAGCCGTTAGTAGGTTATTTTTTCGTACATAACAAATGCTTGTCTTAGTAAACGTAAACAGCTGTCGAATAAATAATACCCTGATTTTAAAGAGTTTTGAAAGAGTTCATTTGAGAGATGGGTAGGTTGACATTTAAATATAATTCTCAGAATTAGTTTTTGAATTATAATAATTGGTCTTATAATGGATTCAGCACAACCACCGTATCCCACTATACAAAAGGACAAAGTATACGCTTCTTAGAGTTTGTAAATCTAATGCGGGGTCCATTGCGACGGCAAACGCCAGAATTTTGCTTGACAGTCCTATACAACAATCAAGGTCACAATTTTTGCCAACACTCAAGGCTGCAGTGTTTGTGCTTCCCGTGTTCGGCGGAAAACAAAACTTAAACATCTCATCCCGGGTGAAGCGGGAAGGCAGGCGGGGTCGAGCGGGGGGGGAGAATTCATTTTTTGACAGAAGTCGCGCGGTGCGGTCCGTGTATGTAGAAAAATCGGAACGGATTTTTGTGGTTATGTGCTATGTATGAGCGAACATAATCACGAGTATAAAATATTATTATACCTAAATATAATATAATAATAGAAATATTTGATAATATAATATCAAATATTTATAATTATTCTGTTGTTGACGTAAATATTTACGTACTTTAGAGTAGAATTAGATTTTAGATAGATAATAGAATTTAGATTCTATAGTTCTAAATTAGGTCGTGCAATAAAATGACGTTATTATATAATGTCATTGGTGCAATAATCGATATTAGTCGGAAATCTTTCCTGATAAACCCTGATCTATGTTTTCTTCCTGATGCAGGTAGCATCTTTTCTACATCGAACGCATTTTATTTTAACATTTATGCAAACGATAAACGTCAAATTTTTTGGTGCGCGGACCTAATAATTATGATTTTAAATTGTAAATAAACACACTGTCGTAATGGATGATTATTTCTTTCGTGAACTCACTTGTAAATAAAGTCTATTAATTTATTAATCGGTTTCAGAGACACGGGAGAAATTGACCATTGTAAATCGATATTCTATTTTTGATGCTACGTAATTATTTACGTAGCAACAAAACGTATTCACTCTAAATTCTTAATAAATAGTAACTTTAGGTCGTGCGTATTAGTCGGAAATCTTTCCTGATAAATAAATATCTATTAAAATATCTGTGTTTTCTCCCTGATGCATCTCTTTTGTCATCAGAACGCATTTTAATATTGATATAAACGTCAAGTGGTCAAGTGTGCGTGCCGTGGACACGTCCGTACCTCAGACCCCTCAGACCACTTGTCAAATTGTGTGGACCGCGCGAACTTCACCCCAAACGATGTTGGTGTAAAGTTATGGCCTTGAGTGTTGGCAAAAATTGTTAAACATTTATGACCTTGATTGTTGTGTTGGACTGTCAAAAGTCTGGCGTTTGCCCGCGCAATGGACAAAGCTTAAGATGGACCTAAGGGAGCAGAATGTATGGCAGAGTTTACGGAGTTTTTTTACTGTTTCACTGATATGAGTTTCCCAACGTAGTTGGTTATCTATGATTATTCCCAAATATTTTACTAGTTTTGATGATTTGAGGGTCGAACACGTACAATTAATATTAGGTTTGGTTTCTGGAATGTCTAAATAGAGAAGACACGAGTGAATGATTGGTTTAGGGCAGTTGTTGGGTATATTGTGTTTGCGTGTGGAAATGTCATATATTGTGTTTTGTCGATTTTAAATATTTATTACCTATGCCTATTTCCTTACCAGAACTTCCTCTCCTTCCTTTCCTTAAAAAAAACTCCTGTGTGGAACAACGTTAAAAAAATCATTTTCTATCCAGAGAGAAAGTAATATTCTTATAACGTTATACGAACTGCCTTATTCCCTAACTAACTGTATTATTGCCATTACGCCTCGAAACTCCGCCGCCCCGTAATTTGGAGAAATTTAAATAATGGATTTACGGAAGTGAGTATACTGCCTTCGCGGCCTACCCACCGGAAGAGATGTTTGTTTATACAAAGTCGTCGGCCTACTGGCAAAGTCCACTAAGTCACGTTTTTTCATGAAATGACTTAAGTATGAGGTCTTATGTAAAAAATGGTCCTCTTTCGACTGGCATACTCCATTAAGTCGTATATTTAATCGTTTTCGATTTAGAAGTGTTTTTAAATTTACCATAAGTCATATATTCGATATTATTGACAAGCAAAACACATTAAGTCAAACATTATACTCTAAATGTCAATAATACATCAATTTAGACCGTTAAAACGCAAGCAAAATCCACTAAGTCAGCTTTAAAATATTTAAAACACAAGCAAAATACACTAAGTCAGCTTAATATAATCTAAAAGGCATTTCACGGCATCAATTTTAACAATTTAGCAGTAATCTTAACAAGCAAAGTACACTAAGTCAGCTTTAAAATAATCTAAAAGGCATTTCACGGCATCAATTTTAACAATTTAGCAGTAATCTTAACAAGCAAAGTACACTAAGTCATTATTGACTGGTAAAACCCACTAAGTCCGGCTCACTTTTTTGTAAATCTATGATTAAAGGTTGCTGTTATTGCTTTTAACTAATATTTTGTATTGATAAGGTACTTAAGGGTTCATTATAAATTATAAAATATTTAAAAATACATATTTTGGAGATATTCATCCACTTATAGCCTTTCCAAAATTGCCAAATATTGAAATGCGATTATCTCAGGATTGTGTTTTAGTGACTTAGTGGACTTTGCCAGGAGGCCGACGAAGTAGAACCAACTTTTTAAGGCTGTTGTAACCGGAGCCGGGGACAAGTTAAATGTCAAACGGTCATCAACACCCTGTAGGAGTAATGGAAACTGGGGTTTGTTATAAAAGGTTTACTTGAGTTTTGAGATTTTCTCTTTTTGAGATAATATTCTTTAATATTATTTCAGTATTATATAATGTGGAAGATTTACAACCTAAGAAGAAAATCCTTATATTTTATTAAACGCATCAATAAAGAATAATGTTTAAATAAATAACACAAACAAAAAGATGTTGTTTCAGCATAATTTATGTAACTCTCCGTATACTTAAATAATCTAAAAAAAATGATATTCGATAAATAGGAATATCGATCGTCCAGTTGATAAGTTAGACATCTCCAAATACAAATAAAATAAATAATTTTGAGATAATGAGGAAAGCAATATTTGGATGCTCGCCATAAACCAAATATTATTTTTAAATGTCTGTGTTTTACACATTAAATATGCTATAAAATAACATCGGGAAGTATAACGATCCGGTGCATTAGTATGACATTTTGAAATATCTTATTAGTGACCCTAAAGACATCAACATTTTGTTTAATTCACAAAAGTTTTTCGGCGTTATAATTGATTTAGTGGTGACGAACTAACTAACTAACTAACTAACCACCACGTCATTTTCTTGCAGAGGTAGGCAGTGAAATACAAATACACTTATACATCGTCTCATATATGATCTTCTATTATTCTTTCTCTTCGAGTATCTGTTTCACTTGATCATGCCAGTCTTCCTCTGGCGTCCCCGACTTCGTCTACCACATTTGCGTCATATATTCTTCTTACACTACTTTCTTCGTTTATTTGCTCTACATGCTCAAATCATCTGAGGGTCGCTTTCGTAATCTTACTCATTATGATTAATCTCGGCATTGTGCAAGATAGAAAATACCTTTTTACCTTTACTCGTAACTGCATACACAACTTAAATTTAGATTATCGGAAATGTCTGACTAATCAACTGAATGATCGATAAATTGAATATACCTATTGATTACCACCCTCTCAATTTTCTTGTTACGAGTGTGACACAAAATATAAAGACTTTCCTTCCAAAGCACACTAGAATTTTCACAAAACCGGCGCCATAAAGGTGATAAAAAATAAATGTTATTATCTCGTACAACAGGCGCATTGAGTGTAGATAGTACCGCTATTATAAAATCCTTAAATAATACTTTTACGGAGGCCATACGTAAGTGTGTGAGAGTCCGTTAGAGGCACATCACTGGCTGGACGATAGCAGAGCTGGCAGTGCAAGTATTCAAATCTTGTCCAAACCGCCACATTTTGACCAAAACTATAGGAAGTTTACCACATCTTTTCATTAATTTTGATCATGTAAAAACTTGTACATGGTATTCCTTCGCAACGACAAACCAAATAAGTTATAATTAAAAATATGGAATTCCACAAGGCACAGTAATGAGACCTATACTTTTCCTTATATATGTCAACGATGTGTTTAAACTACATCTTAGTGGAAGTGTCATTTCATATGCGGATTACACGTTCATCATAATCAAAGGAATAACATGGACAGATGTGACCATAGCTGCGAATGCTGATATTCACATTTTGAAGGAATGGTTTGTTGATATCTTACTTAGTCTTAATGTGGAAAAAACATCATATATGTCTTTTTAACTTAATGAACCTGTACGCGTATTTCCAAAACGTATACCGGTTCCGTCTTTTACAATTTACATTTCTTATCTTTTTCTTATTTTCCATTTTGAACGGGTGTCACCAATATTGTCTTCTTCAATTAAATTTATGATTACTTGAGGGAGGTTAATACGAATCATCCTATAACCGGGGAACTAATAATGGTGAAATTACTGGTTCCATGTCAACTCAGAAGGAAACCAACTCATAATAACTCAGAAATACCTCAGAAAGGTCATTAAAAGATATGAAAATATAATTTTTAAATAGCCGGTAACCCTAACCTAACTTAACCTATTCAACCTAATTTTTATAATTTTTTATTATCACTCTTATTGACCTTTCTGAGGTGCTTATGAGGAAGTATGTTTCATTCTGAGTTGTCTGGTCACCAAAACTACTATACTTAGGTAACCACGAGGGTTGTCCAAGAATTAAAGAGCGTTCTAATTTAAAAAATCAGGAAAAAAATCATTTAATATTTTAGGCATATCCCCATTTTTTGACATATTCCCCGATACGATTCCACACGATATTGCTCTTCAGCATTTTGGGAACCCAACGAGCACGCAATTTGCGTTCGCCATTTTTCCCTCAAAATCATTTGTGTGGTATACTTACTGACATCTGGGATCAAATAGCGTACTTACGAACGTCAACAGGGCGGACGCCCTCTTAATTAAGAAAGCGAATAACTGAGCGCACATCACAAGCGGCGGGAATTGACAGAGGAGTGTCAATCTCAAACGGACGCAAAGATCGCACCGAAGCAGCTATCAAGTCGGATCACCGCTCTTTTTTAGGGGAAAGTCTGAGCTGTACGCTGGTATAGCCATATTTTGAGAGATAATGACCACGTCGCTGAAAATGAGGAAAGGTCTTTAATTCATGGACAACCCTTGTATGTCTTCGAAAAACGAGATTATTTTTTCATGAGGTCAGACAACTCCAAATGATTGAGTCCTCGTGGCAATATGTTACTAACACAAATATTGTATGAGAGCCCAATCAAGATAAACTTTACGCTTTCATAAGTTTTTGATAGAGAGAAATTCATTCGAAAATGTTTTATGCAAAATCGCGATATCATGCAAATTATTTTTACGGGTTTACGAAGATTATTCATATTCCATTTATCACTTTTCCCCCATGTCGAGTTGGTTGCAGTCTGCGTCGGTAAAATTCTAAAACTGCCGGTGCAGCTTTTTAAAAAACACCAAGTTATGCAAAATTTAAGCTCAAAATTTATTGCTGCAGATAAAATGTTTTCCTTCCGTTGTTTTGGAAAACCGGACGCAAATTATAAGCGAACACCGCTAAAAAGCATGTCATGCATAAGTAGGGAAAATATGTATTTCAAATTAGACCAACTGAAATGAGGGAATCTGGGATTCACAAAGACACAATAAAATATATAATATTAACACAATTTTGATCAGAAAGTCACGTCTGCAATCAAACCTTCATCAATGTATTTATCTTTGTTGAACTCAATTTTAATTTAAAGTTTTTCATTTGTATATTAATTGATAATGCTTCCAGAAGTCGAAACTTCTCTTCAGAACTTGTTTATGAATTAACTGTTTTTATTTTAATTGAATGATAGGGTTGTTGAATATACAAAGAAAAACATAAATTCATCAAAGCAAATCGATTTGTTTGTTATACTTCCTGGGGCCAGGGTGATACTGAAGCCACGTTGGGCCCAGTGTTATACTTCTGGTCTCCAGAAATATGTCCCTCCCGGGGGGGGACAAGTGTTAAGCAGGCCCCCCGGGGGCCATATGCCTCGGCTTGGAAGGCTCAGCTCAGGGTAGTAGGGCTCCTCCGAGCCTGTCGATGGTTGACTCCAATGAAACAAGGTTTAGTCACAATTCAAATGTATTCAATAATGCAAGGGGAAACAGTACAGGCAACCAGGTAAGCAGTTTAAGGCCTAGCATATGAGAGAGAGAGGCACTAGTAATGCTACTGAATTTAGGCTCGGGAAGACTATAAGAGGGTTTAGAATCTCACGTGGCGTCGGACGGATGCAAGCAGCTTCCCTACGAAGTGGAGAGGTCTAGAGCAAAGCTCACAGACCAGGTGCAGGAACTGGCGGCTCGGCGGTGAGAGGGCGGCTTCTCGGCGTCATGGTGGGCGGATTCGGTCAGCTTACCGAACCGGTGGGCGATAACGGTGAATTACGCGGCTATCGGCAATGTAGGCGGATTAAAAGCCGGGCGCGTCTAGGGCGGCCATGGTAGGCGGCAGTGGTGAATTACTCGGCTCGTCGGCACGTAGGCGGATTAAAAGCCGGGCGCGTCCAGTGTTATGGTATTAAATAGGCGGCAGTAGTATTATATAGGCGGCTGTTATATTATAAAGGCGGCTGTGGGGATAGCGCCATACTTGGATCGTAGGTGAAGACTTAATTAGTCGCGTCGAAGTGTGGCATACTGCCCCGACAGTACGTAGTAGTACGTACGACCGCTCGCGCTGCTGTCTAGAATATGTCTGTTCCTTCGGCGATCGGTGGCCGGAGCTGCTTGCCCGTGATGAGCGAGACGGAAGACTCGAACGTGTGCCCTATAAGGTAATGTCTTCTGCCATTGGCTGGAATCCGCGCTGTGTGACCATATAAGGTAATGCTTCTCCTAGCCTGAGAGGGACAGCAATAATCATGCGAGGCTGAACATGTACTGTGTGCGTGACAACAGCTGCCCGCTGCTTGTATAGTCTGTTCGTACGATTTATGGGCGACCCATAACACTACCCTCCTTCCCCTGAAAAATGAAGGGAAAAGGCAGCGAGGCTGATGCAGGGGACCACGACCTTCCATACAGCATGTGATGCGATGGTTGCCACAATGTGAGGTACAGAGCTACCTCTTCACCAGGATTTAAACACTCCCTACCTAAGAGCCAACAAAATTTTAACTACCTGTGAGCCAAGTTAAAAAAACTAGCAATAAACTGAACAAGGTTTGCCAACTCTCTCAAGAAATTATAAAAATATGACGTACCTAGTGCGATACAAGACACGCTAACGAAGGCGAATGAAGAAATAAAGAAAACATGACCCTTACGAGAAGGATTTCTACCATGAAAAAATCTTAAAATTAGACAAAAAATTTCCAACACTATTCCTGTTATGGAATATTGTACGCTGACCAATGTCATGAAATGATCGAAATCAACTCATATTCGCGTCTTACAATAGAATTCTTAAAATTATACAACTTTGTTTTTATACACTTTATTCCTGTTATGGAATATTGTACGCTGACCAATGTCATGAAATGATCGAAATCAACTCATATTCGCGTCTTACAATAGAATTCTTAAAATTATACAACTTTGTTTTTATACACTTTATGCTATTTTCACAATTCAATTCTAACCCAAATGTTAGTTTCCCGCACTCTCAGCTTGTCATGGTTTGTCTGGTTTGCATTTAATTATCAGGCATAAACGACCATCCTCTCATGTTCGCATATAATTGTAAGGTAATGCTACAAAACCTATCATGAATATTAATTTTCAGGCATAATATGAATCCTCTCATGTTTTCTCGACTCACCCTCGGTGACCCGTACAGCGCTGTACTTGATGTACTAGAAATACACCCTTGCCGCAACGACATAGACAACCGGATAGATCCCTTGGAATCCTCACGGTGAACTTGCGTTCGACGAAACCACATAAGACACCCTCTAGGTGTTCCCACCAAAATAACCAGACGAACCGTAATGACCATAAGTGCAATTACATTATTCTCTAATAAGAACAATAAGACCCGAATGACATAACTTTATGACATTACCGAGCTAATTTACTCAACTGGGTGCATACTCTTAAATCTTCTTACTACGAGAAGTGCTACTCTTAATTTGAATACAGTGATATAGTAAGTTACAAAAACACGGTTTAATTGCGTCCTGATATGGTAAGGACTTTACACGCTGGCATACCATATTGATACCGAAGTAATCAATTACGTGTTTACAAAATATTTATATAGTAATTTAATTAATTACATATCATAATTAAACACTTGAATATACATTTGTTTACCCACCAAAAACTCTATGTGTGTGTGTACAATTTTGTTAAATAACTTTCCATTCGAGTTTGTTTCAACTCAACTTAAACTCTCAGGGTTTGACTACGTAAGGAGAGAAAAAAAAAATTAAAATAAATAACAACAACGCCACGTATTTTTACCAAAAAATACGAAAATTTAATACTACCGACAATGTTATTAGAAGAGGAAAAAAAAAAATTTTTTTTTTTAATTGAGTAACGAATTTCTTCCTAACACCGGAATCATATATACTTTAATTGTTCGGAAATTCGCGTTTCCAACAATCTTCTGCTCTAATTCTAAGGAGTTTAGCCATCCTATCACGCTTTGGATTATAGCTATCAGCCGAATGACACGTTAGGTCGATTCCCAAGTTCCCATCCTATCGGAACTTGTAACAGCTCTATAATACCACACAACGAGTAACCGTTGTTATATGATCGCGGAAGAAGGTTAAAATTCGATACCACCACAACCTATGTGAACCGAATAGTGTTGTCTATTGGGCCTATTCTGATAACAAAAATGTGGTAATATAATTATTACATTGCCTTTTCATCGTGAATTCACTCCAACATACGCTAGAATTGAGACATACCCCGTTAAGGAGTGGGTAACTACCCGATTTTGAACGTTTTACCGCCCCAATTTCTCCTATATCGCAACGTGTGAGATGTCCAATACCATAACGATTTAACCTACATGTGAGAATAATTCGACAATGAAAGAGATTGAAAAACCCGAAAAAAAAGACAAAAAAAAATAAAATTAAAATTAAAATGATATTTCCAATTTATACATGACCTTATATTTTATATACACAAGGTTATTTACAACCATCAGGTTCTTAAGTTTTCTTACTACTCAATGACCTATCCCAGGATGATAAAGGCTAGGTGCCTTTATACCTACCACTTGTACAAGAATTTTCTTATGCCGTCTCTTGTCAACGAAAAGAAAAGAATATGCTTGCATATTCTTTCATTGCATCTAAAATTAAGTAATTTTTAGAATGCAAATTGTTCCACGAAAATAGAAATTAGGTCTCTACCTCGGTCCCGGGCCAGGATACTGAATACCTAACGCAGTTTTTTCTAATGAAAAACCTAGCCTAATTTAGGGTTCCTTGAACTACGCCCTCAATCAGTGTATCGTGTCATGTTTCTTAGATGAATTTATATACTTATGTAACCATATTCATATATAAATTTTTAAAAATATTTTTTTTAAAAAAAACAACCTAAGTGGCTACGCACTAGGATGGAAAAGTAATAAATTATTACTACCAATAATAGTCATTACAATAAATGAACTAAACATCGCACCAGTAATTTCACTAGTGTAAGGTGAGTTACCACTTTTTTTTTTATAATAATAATAACAACAAGTCTTCACGTGGAGACATACCGGCGTCCCGGATTGTCAACACTTGTGATGACGCTCCATTAAGAAGGGAATTGTATACTTCTCTAATAACAAAGGTTAAGTTATATGCGTTATAACCTCGTACTAACAACAAGGGTTCATGACGTCCTTGGGTTATATATAAAGGACAATACAATACATGTACCTCGTGAATAAATTTACAATTTTTTATTAAGGTCATCCAATGATGGACAATAATGCTGACTAAGTCATGTAATCAAATGAAAATGATACATATTCGCATTTTACAACCTCTTGTAGAGGACAATACAATACATGCACCTCGTGATTAACTTTTCTGTGTTATTATAATTTGTAACCAATTTCTTTTCCTACTGATGGACTAATTTCCATTCCCTGTTCTGTTTTTCTGTTTTCCTCTCCGTGTAATTCTCAGGATACGCCTCCTATAGCGTCGGTCATATTATAAGGATACCTCCTATAGCGTTTGGCATATTATAAGGATCTCTCCTATAGCGTCGTATAATTATAAGGCTATACTATAATCCTCTCGTGTTTTCAAGAGATACGTTTGCAAACGTCTATCTCCGTGTGGCCACACCGTTACGTTCAGAGAACCGTAACCTTGCCTTAGTTCACCAACACAAATGAGAAATTTCCCTCCTCAAATGCCTGTGCTTCGGCAAAAAACAACACATAAAAATAACACAATATCCAAAAAAACAGAACTCCATTAATTATTTTAAAATTTATGTTACTACAATTTCTATAAAATCTTTCTTTAAAAGGTTAAACTATATTTAACAGGAATCGTTTCCAAATCCTAATAACACAGATTTTATGACACCGCTATACGATGCGTTATACACACTGACTAAGTCGCTCAAATACCTAAGTATTCAATTCGTGTGTTTACCTTTAACATTACATGTTATAATCTAGCAATTTATATACATAAAAAAAATTGAATCATAACTGAATTGCTAACGACGTTGCTTCTTACTATAACTTCAAAATTTATAACTTTTACTTGTTTGGCTGATTATTTGAAAATTCCTTTTAAAAAATTCCATGTCTATTATTTATTTTTTATTTATTTATTTATTTTATTTATTTATTTATTTATATGCATACATATTACAATAAGTTAGAAAATTATACTTTGTCTGTCCAACTGGGAAGGATACCCGTTTCAGGACAGCCAAATTGTATATTCAGTTCATAATATTTTTAACATGTGAATGGTTTCTTTCAAGATATCATAGGATATCTTGAAAGAAACCATTTATATACTCAATATATTATGACAAATAATGATATATAATGATATTTAAATACTTTTTTTTTATATACGTAACTTTTTTATATTTACTTCTTAATTTAACAATATTATCCGGTGATAACTTTTTTTACTAATAACTTTTCACTATAAGTCTCAGTTTAAACTCAACTTTCCTGTTCATAACTTTTTTTAATTTTTGTTCACTTTTCTATCATTTTGTTTAAAAAAAAATTCCATTGTATTTAACTTTATAAGGGCGCCATGACATTTTTCTAAAATAGCTATGCCAAACTATACGAATTTACAATTACCTAAAGCTTACTTGAGGGGTTAATTCTCTATTTCCAATTCTTTCCTATATCACAAATTTCTTTTTTTTTTTGTTCAAGATTTCACATCTCAACAATACCACTCCTTGCCCTAATTCTGAGGAAGGCATTCCTATAACGGTTCGAAACCAGAATTGTATACGCGGGTACCTATGTATCCGTAGTACATTTCTTGAGTCTATTAACTCAATATCTAATATGATATAGTTTCCTAACAACGATCACGTTGACATATTATGTAATACAAGAAAAAATGAAGAAGACAATTTCTTATAATTTTATAACCCTTTCCTTCATTACAAGTAAGACATTATCAATTGGATTCTATTCACTATTTGTTTTTGTTACTAAATGACAATATCGATTTAACTGTCGTAGTTTATTTTTAATACTATGTTTTAATAATTTTCCACAGATGTTTTCAAAAAAAACTTATTTTATCTTTTCTATCCTGAAGTCCATTATACTGTTATTCATTCATGTAAATTTGTTGCCGAAATCATTCCTACATTCTTATGAAAAAAAACTTAATTGAAGCTAAACATTTAAATGTTCTTTGTTCGAGAGTTTATTCTGTTAAATTTGACAAGGATTTTCCTTTAAAAAAATTCTTCGTTATTTTTTATTTAAAACGATAATTTGAACATTTGCTGCTATTCACTTGTTCCCTCTGAAGTGTCTTTACCTACGATGGTTTATTTTATTATCCGCATACTACTATTTAGAGTGGGATAGTCCCGATTAAAAACAAAACATGTTCCAATACTGTCTCTATGGTAAATACCTATAGCATATACAAAATTTTATTATTAAACCTTCCTTAGATAACCATTCGAAAAATCAAGTATCTAGTAACGTATACCTTGTAGTTTGGAATTTATTCTTTTAATGATGTTCTACTGTTTTTCACTAATTTATTTAATTATCTATCACTTTAGTACGAAAGCAATTCAGATAGATTTTAAGAAACTTAAACTAACAAAAAAAACACTTAGCCAATTATATACATTGATATACACGTTGCCTTGTTTATATACATTTTATATACAAGTTTGTTTCCTTTCCCGAACGTTTATTACTTTAACAACATTGTGTTTTTTAATTTGTGTAATATGGAATATTAATTCAATGATATTCGATCTATAACGTGGGTTCATGACACTCATGATTTTCAACCGAAACATCATTAAACTTCTAAGAATTTTACTATTTTTAACCGAATTATTAACTTTCATAAACGTCTATAAATTTCAACCGATCTGTACCTAAACTTCTGTTTCTAAAAAAACTTTTGACTGAATTTTGTTTATACCTTTTTTTTCTACTATTTATGTTATTAATCTACATTTGTCCTGAACTGTTCATTAATCCAATACGCAGTTAATTACTCTGCCTTAGAACAATCAACAATCAAAATTACAATTCTAATTTATTATGATGCATCAACAATAAATCAAAACTTCTATGAAGAAAAATAACAATTGTGGCTTTAACTATTATTACAAGGGAAAACTTTCTATATTAACTTATTCTGTTTTGGATTTTAAATTTCGTTGCTTAAAATTTCTCTTTTTTTCGTTACTTTAAAATTTCTCTTTTACAACATTATGTAACGTCGTTTTCCATTTTGTGTTTTAAATTTTATTTGATTATTTGTGTTATTTTACAATTTACTCATTTAAAATAATATATAGTAGATATATTTGCGACACGTTCCAGAGTGGAAGATACTCTCTGTATCGCCCTGGTGTAAGACCACCATTCAGAATTGAAACGTTGCTTGAAATGGCATTAGCCGTGTTTGGTGACCAGATCTGAATAGCCAGGTACTTCCCCACCTTCCTCTTCCCTATCTCCTTCCCCTCCCCACTACCTTCAGCTTCACAACATACCCCAATCGGGGATGCCATAGTCTCACTGGCTCCAGATGGGAGCAGCTGAGACTCTTGTGAGGTATAACTATAAAAAAAAAAAAAAAAAAAAAAAACTTCCTATTGAGAGAAAAGAAAATTAACTTTATAACTTGTACTCATTATTTATTGAACTTTTCGTTTAACGTTTATTTTATAATTCAACTTCCGGGATTCGTTAAACTCAACACATTGTTTCCGTAAAGTCAATAAAGCCCTTTTGGGAACTACGCCTCTATCCAACAACATTTTTTTTATTACCGACGCGTTTGCTTCCTCGAAATTTAATATTCTATCCATTATTGGTATGGTGGCCTCCATGATTTTGCGTTTTTATAATGAACAAAGCCAAAAAAAAAATTTCGGACGAATAATAGAAGACGAGAGCAGTTGCTGGCAGTCGTTATTACATCTTCCTATTACAGGGAAACGGATGTGGACGAGCACAACCCGACAGCAGTTACTACCTTTTATTGGAAACAACCACTGCTCTTCAAGGAAGAAATAACACAACTTACACAGCACCCAGGTGGAGAATCAAATTAAACGAGATTCATTACTCAATTAAAAAAAAATTCTGCGTGAATGACGAACGACTCTGACTGCCGCGATAGAAACGTAATTGCGTGAGAACGTTACGGTAATAAGCGATGTTTAAAATACCTAACCTCGAATAGCACTAGCCGACGGACTCGCGACGTTTAGAATAATTCACACAGAACTACCGTTGTTGATGGGAGCACAAATATAAAATATTTATAGCTAAGATTACATAATTATGTTTCTAGGGAGAAAACAATCGACAAGACTTCGGCCCAGTTGGCGCGCCAGTGTTATACTTCCTGGGGCCAGGGTGATACTGAAGCCACGTTGGGCCCAGTGTTATACTTCTGGTCTCCAGAAATATGTCCCTCCCGGGGGGGGACAAGTGTTAAGCAGACCCCCCGGGGGCCATATGCCTCGGCTTGGAAGGCTCAGCTCAGGGTAGTAGGGCTCCTCCGAGCCTGTCGATGGTTGACTCCAATGAAACAAGGTTTAGTCACAATTCAAATGTATTCAATAATGCAAGGGGAAACAGTACAGGCAACCAGGTAAGCAGTTTAAGGCCTAGCATATGAGAGAGAGAGGCACTAGTAATGCTACTGAATTTAGGCTCGGGAAGACTATAAGAGGGTTTAGAATCTCACGTGGCGTCGGACGGATGCAGGCAGCTTCCCTACGAAGTGGAGAGGTCTAGAGCAAAGCTCACAGACCAGGTGCAGGAACTGGCGGCTCGGCGGTGAGAGGGCGGCTTCTCGGCGTCATGGTGGGCGGATTCGGTCAGCTTACCGAACCGGTGGGCGATAACGGTGAATTACGCGGCTATCGGCAATGTAGGCGGATTAAAAGCCGGGCGCGTCTAGGGCGGCCATGGTAGGCGGCAGTGGTGAATTACTCGGCTCGTCGGCACGTAGGCGGATTAAAAGCCGGGCGCGTCCAGTGTTATGGTATTAAATAGGCGGCAGTAGTATTATATAGGCGGCTGTTATATTATAAAGGCGGCTGTGGTGATAGCGCCATACTTGGATCGTAGGTGAAGACTTAATTAGTCGCGTCGAAGTGTGGCATACTGCCCCGACAGTACGTAGTAGTACGTACGACCGCTCGCGCTGCTGTCTAGAATATGTCTGTTCCTTCGGCGATCGGTGGCCGGAGCTGCTTGCCCGTGATGAGCGAGACGGAAGACTCGAACGTGTGCCCTATAAGGTAATGTCTTCTGCCATTGGCTGGAATCCGCGCTGTGTGACCATATAAGGTAATGCTTCTCCTAGCCTGAGAGGGACAGCAATAATCATGCGAGGCTGAACATGTACTGTGTGCGTGACAACAGCTGCCCGCTGCTTGTATAGTCTGTTCGTACGATTTATGGGCGACCCATAACATGTTACAACATCATTCCAAGATAAAATAATTTTTCAAATGTGTTACATTCCCGGGTTACGAATAATTTAATGAAATTATTTCAAAAACTCCTACTGCCAGCATTACAAGCGGAAAATTTTTTTTTTCGCAATGACAGAGGGATTAGCTAGAAGAGAAATTAAGCCCACGGTGTCTGAGTGGGAACCTGATACATTAGTCCACTCAGCTACTAAGCGGTCTGTAGCGTTAATTAGGCAATCGAAAAGGACAAACGTAAATCAAATTAAGGTTCTGCAGGTATTTTAGTTCTTTTTATTATTGTGACAGCTGTTTCGGCGTTCAGAGCCAATTTTAACTGTGGTTAGACCACATTAAGACGTCTTATTTATATGATTCTATTAACCACCGCCCAATTTCAATTTGTATGGTGCCTCAAATGATTTATGACTGGTTATACATATTTACTGAGATAATAATTTTACCAATAGATCCTCTATACTGTGGGGTACCTACTTTAAAATCTGTTTCCCCAAATTAAATGGTAATGTTATCTTGCAACGCGTTTGGGTCCCACTCGGGTGACGCGTGTTTATTCCTCGGCTGGTAACTCCCCCATCACGTTACAGGCAAAATTTTCGGCTTACAGTTGTGGTAGTAGGAGATTTTCAAATATTGTCAGGTTATTCGTAACCCGGGAATAAAATTTTTGTATTTTTTTTATTTGTTTACTAATGACGTGACTACTATATTTGACTTATTAAATGAAGCAAGGAGAGTGGTGGCCACCTATCTTCTCTAAATATCTCTCCGGGGAAAGTGTAATGGTTAATTAGTTATTTTTTAAATTATAGATGCTCCATCAATAGGTACTTTCTTCTATTTTTTTTTTTAAAATACTTTTTCCGTTACGACCGCGATCCTCTTATCCACACTTCCCTAACGAGCCCTTCCTCCCACCAAGCGGAATTTAGAAGACCGGGCCATAGCCCGTGATAAGTGGGTACTTCTACGGGTTCCGGCGTTCAACGGAGATTTATGTTTATCAATTATGGAACCTCCAATGCCTGCCGGTTGGAAGGGTTCCAAGAACTCTGGAGTACTTACTTGTTTGGCCCGAAGGTGAACTCTGGAAGAAAACTTGTAGTTGCATTGGATATCAAATAACGATATAATTTATTTTCATTTCGCAACATTATGTTCACCTTGAGTTATGATGAATTCAAATAACTAATATTTCCTAGTATCGCTCAAGATTTAAATACTATTTTATCTAAAAGTTATGATAAATATTATTCCAAATAATTTCAGGGATCACTGGTAAAAGTAAGTCAGTACGACCCATAAGACGAGACATTTATCGGGGGGTTGCCCGAGGCTCACATTTTAAATTATTTCGACGAATTCGTAATTGAATTGTCTTTTTTATTTCCATGCCTCACAAGGGATGCGAGTTATTTATATTTTGGATTATTAAAAACAGTACGATGACATCATTTTTTTTACGTACAACGCCTTTAAAGAATTGTAATACGTTGTACAACTAAATTTAGCGGTGAGCACCAGATTTTATTTTTCTATACGATGTATTAATAACTTCGGGAGGTATTAATTTAGAAACATCTTAAATATTAATAACACGTTCTTCAGAATTGATTAAAATGAACCCGGCGGAAAGGTCGAATCTCCAGGGTGTATTCGACCGTACGTCCGACCAATACGCCGTGCAGCGGGCGCATATTTGTTTACACGCTTTCTTCACTTACGTCTTTAAGATTCTGAAATTATTTTTCTTCTTCTTTTTATCAGCGAAAACATGTTTTTAAGCTTACTGTTTTATTTTTGCGCTCTTTATTTTTATGTATCTTTGTAAAGCTGTTTGTTTTCCAAATAAAGATATTATTATTTTCTTTGACAGGGCAAACTCGACAGTAGGTCCATGCAATACACGGGTCACGAGTCGCAATTTGTATACATCGCTTCTTTGCTTACATCGGCGTCGTTAAGATTCTGAATATATTTTAGGATATAGTGTCGTTTTATCAAAAATGAACATTAATTCATTGTGCAAGAACAAATCCGTTAATTTTCCCAAAAATAAAATAAAAAGGACAAAAGCTTTGACTATTACTATTACGTAACAAAGGGGCTCCTCTTTGTACCAAGACTGTATCAATTTTACACTGTTAATTTGCATTTGAAGTTCTGTCCGTTTCAAACGGAAGTTCTATTGGAACTTATTAAGTTTCAATTAATTTATCGTGAACGAACACCGATCGAGAAGTTCCCAATCTTTCAATGAGATAACTGAAACTGCCTCTGCTGTAGAGATGAAAAAGTTTTTAAAATGAAGTTATCAATTATCTCTCCGGCGTTTTTCCCAACTCTTTAATCTAATTAATATTTCGAGCTTGAGCAATCAAAATTCATCTGATTGATTTATTTATTATTTCACAATTTATATTGATGAAAAAAATTTAAAGCATACTAGCTGGTACCCGGCATGCGTTGCTATGCCATTTAATTAAGAAATTATTTCTCCCTGCGTGACCTTTCCAATTCGTCCCGTTACCCTTCCGCCTCCCCTTCCTCTCCCGCGTTCCCTTCCCCTCTCTCGGTCCCACTCCACCTCTTCCACCTTCCCTCTCCCCAATCCACTCCCTGCCTTCCCCCGTCCCGCGAACCCCCCTCCCGAGTTTCCCTACCCCAGGTTCCCCTCCCCCCTCCCCCCTCTCGCATTCTATACATTCCCGGTACATTCAGTTTTCCAAATAGCTCACGTGCCACCTATTGCAATTTTTTTATACAAATTTTGTAATGCCAGAGCTCACCAGTAGTTTCATACAAACCTTGTCCTGACAATAGCGAACACAAAAAAAAAGAATTATCCAATTTGATGCATTTTTATTTATATGCTAGCTGGGTTACCCGGCTTCGCTCAGGAAAACATTTGAGAGTGTTATGGAATGTTTCACAATGATAATCCCGATTCCCTATTACCGAACATTCTACGACATACTCCGCCACCCCTTCCAGAACTTTCTAGAGTTCTATAGAACCTTCTTGAACTTTTCGAAATTTCAAGAGGGCGAAACTTCCAGCCCTTATATCTTCAAAAGCACGCCCTTTAGGTAAAAACGGGTACCTTTTTTCTCGAGAGGGGACAGAGATCTACCACTCCTTATAACTCCCTTGATGTACCGGGACTCGTTTCTGAGTTTTTGCGGTCCGCGCGTTTTTTGGATTTTCTTTTATAATATATAGCTGTTTCCCGGCATGCGTTGCAATGCCATATTCAAATAAATAAAATGTTACTCCTTGCATGTCCTTTCCCATGCGTTCCCCTCCAGCGTTACACTTCCACCTTCCCCGCCACCGCTCTCCCCCCCTGGCAATTCATTTCTTGACTCCTCTCCCGCCCGGCCCGTAGCCGAAACTTTTTTCTAATACTAACAATATTAAACTCGCGATATCTTTCTAATTAAATATCCGAATTGAAAAATTCAAAAAGTTAAATAAAGGTATTGAAGCTGTCTTGAATATGAAGTAATTTATTTTGATAAGGATTAACACCAAGATACAAATAAAGAGCCTTTTCAAGCGGCGACATATTAATTAATTTTTTAAAATAAAAGAATACTTATTGTGGCATAACCATAATAGTTAGACATATGCTAGGATATAATTAGGATCCCTAATTTTTTTTTAAATATAATATAGCCTATGTCACCCGGGGATAGTGTAGCTTCCCAACAGCGAAAGAATTTTTCAAATCAAATCGGTTCAGTAGTTTCGGAGCCTATTCAATGCAAACAAACAAACAAACAAACAAACAAACAAATCTTACCTCTTTATAAAGTGTAGTAGATATAGACAGATTGATAGATAGATAGATTTGCGGCACTTTCCGGAGTGGTAGATAATTTTAGTAACGCTCTGGTAATAGATCGCCATTTAGAATAAAAACTAGAAATGACCTTAGCCGTGTTTGGTTACCAGACCTGAATAGCTCTCCCTCCTCTCCTTCCTATTCCCATCTCCACCCCCTCTCCAATATTTACAGCCTCACCACGTACCCTGATTGGAGATACCATAGTCTGACTGACTCCAGACAGTTGGAAACAGGTGGGACTCTTGTGCGGTTCGCACATAAAATTAAAACCGATAAATTAGAACTAAATGGCAAAGGTCGTTGTGCTCTCTTCGCCCTCTGACCTTAATATAAATAATAAGACTTTGTGGTAATTATTAGAGTATTATGTTACAAATTATTAGATTTTCTCTCATTATGGAATTTATAAATTGTTTTCACGTATTTTATCTTCTAACGCGTTATTTCTGAGAAACAATTCAATCAAGAGATGAAATTTAATTTCACCAAATGAGTGGTGGCTCTATCAAACTAGATCCAAAAAAATTATCTAATGTAATGTAAATGTAATTGCAGTGCATAAAATCAAGAAAGAATATTATTAAGTTTAATGAGTACATAAATCCGATGGGCGAGAAATAAGTTTGAACAGAATAGCACTTATTCCCAAACATGGGAACACCTCAGTACAGGTTCGCCTAGTGAGATGTTCACAAAATACTACTAGGTACTTACCTACCTATTTACATACAGATAAGGATCATTTACTTTTTTTTCTCATTACTAAACTTTGTAAACCAATGTAATAATCTGTAAAGTGAATGGTAAAAATATAAATAAAAATAAATAAATAAGAATATTGTTAACGCAAAAATAGACAGAAGTATACGAAACAGAGATATACTTTCCGGAAAGACATGGCAAGATCAAGCGTTTGATCCGTTGTTTGAATGTGATTTTTTTTCCTTTGTTTTACATTTATTCTGAGAAAAATGTGTCCTTACTAGGGTACCCCGTTCTAAGGACACATTGTACAAGTTTTTTTTGTTTGAATATGAGTATATACCTACGTTGAAAATATTACAGATGAAAATTATAAGTTGAATCTAAAATAAAGTACAGTACATTAATATTTGTTCGGTTGTAAAATTGCATCTATCTTCTTCCTTGCCATGTCCATAATCCATATTTTTATGTTTCTTTTGAAGTCGGTTATTTTTTTTTGTTGGTTTTATTGTAAGAGGGAGTAAATTAAATAATTTTACAGGGTATTATTATATTAGTACTGCATATTTCTTTGTCCATATGTCGTTTTAGTTGTAGGTTGGTAAAAGGTATAAAACAAAGATTTTTTTATTTTATTTATTTGAACATAAAAGTACATTCGTGATATATATTTTTTTATTGTGTATGTTTGTATGTGTCAATGGTGCATTTTATAGTCCAGAATTTCTTGCACGTATAAACTTTCGGAATCCACTACGTATTACGTAATACTAGAAATCGAGACGGGATTTATTTCATTGCAGTAATTCTGGGACTATCTATCGTATATATTCCTCATTATCAGGCCGGATCGAGAGAGAATGGTTGAGGGAGTCCCTTTGACTTCTCCAGCCGTACTCTCCTGGAAAATCGCCTTAAACCGCAGTGGGAGGGATGGATTCATACGTCTATCCCTCCTGGACACACCGACCCCAAGATTTCTACCAGCTCCTAATTCCATTTTCCTTATCAGAACTTCCTCTCCTTCAATAATAATAATAATAATAATTGGATAATTTATAGAGCGCCGTTTTTGTGAAAAATCACCTCAAGAGCGCTGTACAATTTAGTCAGAATTCTTAGATTCTATCTAATTTTAATATTTATAAATGGATTCAGAAACATACTTACCTGCAGGTCACTTCCGATAAACACTTTAATTAGAAAGTTTGTGCTTGGAGAAGATACGGCTTTGCTCGCGGAGGACATTATATTTAAAACACTGGACATTGCACGATTTTACATTTGCTACCCCCATCACTATAAGTATTACATTTTAAAAGTTTAGTGGCAAAAGTGGATTTGATAATATCAAAATATGTATTTTAAAAGACTGGAGAATTCAGGACTCTTTAGGGCTGGAGAATGTTACTGAAAAGACCTTTAAAAACGCTTACAAATAGTTTTTTTTTTCTCTACATTTTTAGGTTAGTTATTTACAGTGTCGCGGGCATTGAATGTGAAGGTGAAAGAATTTGAGTTTATGGATACGACTGTCTGAAAAAGTGGGTTTCAAGTTTAGCTCTAAATTCTGCCGAGTCTGTGATCGTTCTTAAGGCTCAGTTCCCGGCCCTAAAAAGAAGAAGACGGAGAGATATGAAATTACGAATGTTAGAAGAGCGCGCTAACATTTACAACGATAAAATCGATGCAAAAATCTTTGATAAAACACGACTCGTTTAAAATAGAGCAAAAAATCTCGCGATAATTGTTTTAAACAGCATTTAAAGAAACGCTGTGATTTTTTTCATTCATATAACTTGTAAAATAACTGAAACAAACGTGAACATACTTTGCGATTTTTTTCTATCAAGGGAATTTTATATAATTTGCATTTGGGCGCGACTAATATCTAGATATTATCTTCAAGAATAACATTTATTTTTTTAAGAGCTTAAAAACTTCAAATGTTTAATGGAGACTTGCAAGAAATCGGTAGAAATTCGAATACCGGCCTCTTAAGTCATGTGGCAGTCCATTCCAGGCTTTAGGTCCCGACACTCCGAAAGCGCGCTCACCGAACTTAGTATCTGGTGTGCGCTTTGGTTCCTTTAACCTTCCAAGAGCTGATGATGATGCTGACCTAAGGGTTGACTGTCGAGAATTGGAGTTTTCTTGAATACACAATTCCGATAAGTATGCCGGAGCCATTCCGTTAAGGGACTTAAATACCATCCAGCAGAGCTTGAACTGGATTCTTTCAGGATATTTGAGCCAGTGAAGGTTTTGAGATGCTCTGAAATATGGGAATATTTAGATACGCCGGTGATAAGTCTTGCCGCAGCGTTGAAAACGGATTGTAATTTGTTGACTTGATATTTTGGAAGACTTGCATATATTCCATTGCAATAATCTAAACGTGAAACAACATACGAATTGACTAGTAATTTAGTCGCCTCTGTTGGTAGATTTCTCCTTACTGCTTTAATTTGCCTTACTGCTTCTTTCCTAAAAACATTTTCCACACAGCATCCACAAATATGACATATGCCCTGAGGGGAATTATTTTCCTCAGGGCCTCCTGTGTGAAGCTAATGTAAAAAAAATCCCAGAATACCAATGGAGTGAAATAATAATTATTCTCAGTCAGTGGTCAACTTAATACTTCCTAAACAAATGTAAAAGATTATTACTGAGATAGTTCAGTTACGAATAATTTTATTTTTTATTTATTTATCTGTATAAGGTATATTTACATTATATTATTCGATGCCTGTCTCTCTAGGGTATAATGCTGAATAGTTTTTTATTTTTCCTATGTAAAAATCCCTAAAAAGAGAGTTAATAAATAAATTAAGTCAAAACGTCTATCGCAAAGTGTAGGAATACTATATAGATAAAACGCAGAAAGATATACATGCTACAAAACAAGTTACACTTCAGTTCTGTATTCCAGTTCTGGACTTTGCTTCTTTCCTAGCAAAAAGCAACTTCTAACCACATGAAAGGACACCTCAACCTCAATACTCACTACCCACTAGCTACTACAAACTCGTTTATTTTTCACGGTTTTGGACTTTATTTAGAACTGGATTTCAGTATTTGGCTTCAGTTCTAAGCTTCAGTTTTTGGCTTCAGTAAGTTATAAACTTCAGTTCTGAACTTCAATTCCGTACTTCATTTCTGGCCAGATTTCAAATATTTTTATTAATTTATTAGCATTATAAACAGTCTTTATAAATTTATATACATTATAGTAATGTTAAGAATATTTATATCATTGAACAATAAAATAACGACAATCATATTTAAGACCATTATAGATAAATACACATCAATGTACCTAATACGAGTATAAATACTTCTGATAAAGTGGATCCTTTTACTTAAATCAACAAAAAGTTTGTTCATATGAAGCAGATACTTTGTGATGTGACATTATAATTTAAAATAAAACAATAACTCTGTAAACACCACTTTTATTCAACAAAAAGTGTTTTATGAAATGCTAGCTGACCCGAAAAACTTCGTGCCGCCTCGGAATCAATAACTGTTATGTTAACTTATTAGCTGAATTAAATTCAGTTTTTTTATCTATCGATACGCAACTGTCTGTGTTTTGTTTTTGTCAGTATCAGAAATGGCGTTGTGTACGGATTTATATTTTTTGTGATTTTTTTACTTTTCCGCTTATGGGAATTGAGTTTCATTTTCTTTATATGAGGGAGGGAGATTTATTATAATAATTATTTATCCTTTGGAGGGGTGCGAACAAACGTTCACTGTTTGTATCATTTTTGACTGCTGACATTTATTGGGTAAGAAAGTGGGACAGCATTATATAAAAACAAAAGCAAAACAATCAGCGCATTGACATTTGACGTTTTTGAATTTTCGGAATTCACTCACTATTCAATATATCACAATATTGCTGCAGCTTTTTCAAAAGATGAGAATTCGTTCTACACAAAATGTATGAAAAACGCACTTTTTTTTCGTGAATTTTTCCGATGTTTTAATAGTTATTTTACTATTCGGAGACGAATCCAATAAAACAAAGATCCATAGTAATCGGTTCAGCCGTTCTCGAGTTATAAATGGTGTAACTAATAACTAACCCGACTTGTTTTATGTATAAATATTTTCAAGTTTTAAATTGTTTCTCTCTGTGTGTCCTTACCCACTCACCCGCGTTCCATTTCCGCCTCCCTTTCACTCCCGCTTCCCCTTCCCTTCCTGTGTTTCCCCTCCACCTTCCTCGCCACCCCCCTTCCCCACTTCCATCTATCCACCCATCCCGGATTCTTTCCCCCGCCTCCCTCATTCCCTCCCAGTCGCTATCAGGCGCGGCCGGTGCCTTAAATTTTTGGTGGTTCACCGATTTCATCAAAAACGTAATGTATGTAATATATATATATATATAAATGCACGTATCTTACTTATTTATAGAGAAGATCAATTCTTCGATCCCTTTGCCGAGCGAAGACTTCAACCACCCTTAGATACAGATATACTCACCTGATAAACTCGTTATCCGATAAACACACTTATATGAAAGTTTATGCTTGGAAGATACGACTTTGCAAGCGGTGACACTGCATTAAAAAACTTCAGAAATCATAAATTATTTGCTATTTTACACTATGGTTCATTTCTTTTGATATTACATCTATTAGTATTAGAGGATTAGTGGCAAAGAAGAGAAGGTATTTATTTATTATTTAAAAAGACTCAACTTTCGGATATGAATTAATATCACAATAATGTTTTGATTTGTAGCGTAGGATTGCAGACAGTGGCGGGTGTTTACTGACCCACTAAGCGTCGGTGTGAAGTTAGCAATAATTAAAAAAAACGCACACAAATAAAAGGTTACTTTCTGCAAAAAAAAGCAAATAATAAATTCACTGCCAAGTATGTAAATCCGCAGTAGTATATCACAAGATAAAATCGCACGCATAGCTGACCCGTGACCCGTTGACCCGAGGTTGCATTTTACAAGAGAAATGTTATAATTTTACTTCATACTTGTTCAAACCCTTGATCGTTCGAGCCCTTCCTTCGGAATTCTTCGATTCTTCGTTCGTATATCTCCGCTGACCGTGCGGCGTACTGTCAGAGGTATTTTTCTTGATACGTTTTGTCAAAACCACGGTCCAGATATGTTTCGTATGGGCTGCATACAAAATATTATTAGCCAAACAACGCGCATAGCTAAAGCGCGCGGTTTGGTATGTACCTCGGTTTCTCGTTCCTAGCCAATGTAAACGGCGCGCGGGTGCAATGTTTTTGCTGTATTTATCTACAATATTTCGTCGTTAGTCACGTTTTAGTAACATTTAGTATATTAAATTGCAATTTTTAGGATTTTTTTAAAATTTTGCTTAATTTTATAATTAAAAACATTAAGTAAGATTACGATGAGCTGTAAATTGTTGTTCAATTTTTTTGGCAGTTCGTTGCACGAGTGCACTGAGGCACTGGCCGCGCCTGGTCGCTATACTATATAAAATACACTAATTTTTCAATCAAGTCGCGCACCTGTCGCAAAATTTTTATATACATTTTATAAAGCCAGGGCTCACCAGTATATACAGAAACCTTCGCGGACGTGCGTTCAACAATTCACCAAAGTTTGATCGCAATTGGATGAATGGTTTAGGAACGCATAAGGGACAAACAACGAAACGTTCATTTTTAAATTTTAAAAATACTAGGTCTCTGATTTCTAGGCGTTGGTTGATATAGAGATTTAACGTTCACTGAGACATTATTTTCATAATTTTCATAAACATTTTCATAATTTCTCTTGTGATATTTCGAAAAAAAAGTCTAAAATCTTTTTTATATTTGGTTTATATATATAACAATGAGGGTTCCACATTATTGAAGCGTACTCTATGTGGCTTCTGACGTATAGTATGTAGAGAATCTAAAATTTTTGTGGATTTTTTAAAACTTAGCTTACCGATACAAAATATTCTGCCTGTGCGGATTGAGACATCTACATCCAATCGAAAGAATATCACAACTCAACTAGCTAGCAAAAACAATTATTATTACTTACCCTTAAACAATGCTTGCTAAATTAAACCAATTAATAAACAATCCCAAGTATCCCGCAGGCCACAGCAAGTGCTTCACCGCTGTGAAGCTAGTTAAAAGACTCTAGCAATAGGGGATAATTGGTCAATTATCATGTTTTAATAAAACGATGGCGATCATAGATTGGCTTCCGTCCCTTGATGGTCTACGCGAGCGAGACGATGACTTAATTACCGCCTCGTATCGACAGTTCAGCACTACACGCTACTTAAAATATATCGATGTTGCTTCCTTATAATTTGTAATGTGACGACATGGAATACTGTGATGATAGTGCTAATTAAGTTACCACTTTATAATATACTCGCTCCCACGTCAAAAAACTATAAAGAGCGTGTAAAGATAGAAAGAATTCGTAATTAAGTAGAAAATAAAATAACTACAAGGCGAATACATATTCGAAGGATGCACAATTAGGTTAGGTTAGGTTTGAATAGGATAACCAATTTTTACATTAGCTCATCACCTTGCACCACGTGGGAGGGATGGATTCAAACGTCCATCAATCCTGGACACATTGAACCCCAGATTCCTACCCACCCCTCATATCTTTTTCCTTCCCATAACTTCTCCTCCCCATCCTTTCCTTAAAAAGACCCTCCATACAGCATCTCCTAAAATGACATAGGCCCTGAGGGATTTTTTCCTCTAGGCCTCCTGTGTGGAGTTTATGTTAAAAAAAAACACAGGAGGTCCTGAGAAAAATTATTCCCCTCAAGGCCTATGTCATCTTTGTGGATGCTGTGTGGAGAGTCTAGAGAAAGGAAGGAAAGAAAGTAGTGGAAAGGAAATAGGTAGGTATAAGGAGTAAATTTGTATTTTGTAAATATAGTAGTTGTAAAGTAACATAATTTTATCATCGAAGAGGAATGTAATTGATTCTAATAAATGTAAACGAAAAATACGAAGAAGAACAAGATAAAGAAAAAAAAATGGTCGCAACTGGGAATTGAATCCATGATATCTTGTATTTTCAGGACAAAAGATCTCTGTTCGATTCCTAGTTGCGACTGTTATTTTTTTATTCTACTACAACATGTTCTGTTGCATGCTACATTTAGATTTATTAGTATAATCTAGTTCTTCAACGATACATTACCATTACATTGATTGATAAAACCTTCAAAAGTTGTTAAAAAGTTATTCTAATAAAAATGGAAAAAAATAATGTGGGCAATCAACATCCATTAGTTGAAGAATTTATGAGCTCACGAAAAATTTTAATTGTATCATGGTTCAAAATGTATTATAAGAATTGAAATTTAATATAATATGAATAAAATAATAACAAAAATTGGTTCGGAAAATCTAAACACGAGTAATGAGTATGAGATCAACCAACTTTCTAGCCCGCGTTTGGTTAAGTAGAATGTTAATTTCTTTAAGTCTATTTATTGTCTTACCTAATTATTTACATAATTAAAGCGTTTTGCGAGTACCATTAGCATGAACTGCTTGAAGTTTAGTTCAACAATAATTATGATTACAATATATAGGATGAAGGGGCTTTCATTTAATAAAAGTAAATTTATACATATTTTGACAAGCCTAACGTAAATTTGAGGTCTTAAATAACTTCTTCGGGCGGACAACCCATCGAAGAATCAATAAAGTTTTCATCCTTACAGCAAAGTAAATTTTTGCGGTTTAAATCTTAATATATAAAACAAAGTCGGGTTACTTACAGTATTTATAACTCAAGAACGGCTGGACCGATTTTTATGATCTTTGATTTGTTGGATTTGACTCCGCCCCGAATAGCAAAATAGCTATTAAAAAATCGAAAAGATTCACGAAAAAAAATTATTGACAAAATTCTTTTCCTCGTACATGTTTTATTCAACGAATTCTCAGCATTATTGTGATAAGTATAATATTGAATAGTGAGTGAATTCCAAAAGTTCAAAAACGTCAAATGTCAATGCGCTGATTGCTTTACTTTTGTTCTTAAACATATAACGCTGCCCCTCTTTCTTACATACTAAATGTCAACAGTTGAAAATGAGAAAAACGGTAAATGTATGTCTGCACCCCTCCAAAGGAAAGATACAATAATTATAATAAATTTCCCTCACACGTATAAAGAAAATGAAACGCAATTCCCGTAAGTAAGTTGAAAAGTAAGAAAATCACAAAAAATGTAAATCCGTGCACAACGCTATCTCTGATACTGACAAAAATAAAACACGGACAGTTGAGCGTCGATAATTGTTTCATTGTATAATTTTTAACTTAATAAAAAAACTGAATTTAATTCAGCTAATAAGTTAACACAAGTTGTTAGACTTACGGAATGTAAATACTTCGTTTGTGTGAAAGCACTATAAAACAACGGTTATTGATTCTAAGACGGTACGAAGTTCGCTGGATCAGCTAGTTATATATATAAAATTATTTTAATGTTCAAAATTAACTTGATAATTATAGCCCGAAATAGATATTGTAAGAAAACTCGAAAAATTCTTGTAAAAGTAGCACGAATTCCGAGTTCTTACTGTGGTGTATTAATTATCCGTGTAGTTTCAGCTTCTTTCAATAGATGTCGATAGGTTAGTTTGTAATACGAAGTTCTGCTATATACCAACAGATGGCAGCTGAGTTAATTATCAGAAGAGTACCATCTAAAACCATTCGTGTCTAAGGTACGAACGGTTACGATGATGGCCGAAGGCTCCGGTGAGATAAGGCGGGCTTCCTCAGTCAGTCTCCTGAAGCGACAGAACTACTTAGAATCTAGCCTAACAAGGACGTCCGTTCGAATATTCACCAAATAAATAAACTAGTAAACAATCGTACGTTAAACTTATTGGGAGGTACCTAATACATCTCAAGTTATGTACTATTGGAAGTTAAGAGAGAAAACACTTTACAAAGCAAAAAGACAAAGTAAATGGCAAAAAATCGGAATTGGAGCTCTGCACGGTACACAGAATTTGGCCGCTAATACACTCGTAGTTGATTCCGATTCTTGGCCTGTCAGCGTTTGAATGATACGTAATAACATATAATGCTCTAATACAATCATAGAATAGAGAAAAGCAAATGTGATCAATAACACTGTAAGAAACGCTTAATATTTCAAATTAGAAACATTAAATGAATGCCGTCATAAAAATGACATCAAATTACTTTTCAAAATTATAAATAACCATGTAAAATCTTTCCTCCTGGCCGCAATCAAAATTAATATCAGTCTACTAAGAAATCCCGAAACTTTCCGTATTCCTTTTCAAAGAACCACTTAACCGCCTCCGAATATGTCGACTATAATTTACTCGTAACATTCACTGTAATTTCGGCCATTTAGCGATAGCTCCAGAACCTTACAAAATTTCTCGAATTCCTGTTTTCATGACTTCACTTAACCCAAACTTTATAGTCGGTTGTTTGATAATGTATTATTTATTTATTGTACCCCGTTATTGATCTGTTGATATTTAATCTTTGTCATTCCTTTATGATTTTTCTGCGTTGACCATCTCACTGTTGTAAACCTACGATGTAAATAAAATAAAATAACATGTTAGACAGAAACGAAAAAAAAAAAGAAAATGAATTAAACCTACGTACCTTGATCCAAAGCCGCCATGGCAGGAAGCGGCCACCTGCGTGGCCTCTTCCGGTCATCACCCGCCTCCAACACTTCCGGTCGTCGTTCCCGCGTCTTCAGGATCGCGATTAGCAATACTACTTCCGGTTCCTTCCCACTACACTGTTCACTTCCGTAGCCTTCCAATTCACCCCTTTACAGAGGGAATTAAGGTCCGATATAACTTTTTAATTAACTAAATGTTTATAGAAACTTTTTATTTATCTGAGAAAACATTTAAATGAACTATGTGTTTGGTTGTATTTAGTTGAAAATAGGTAAATATTTTTAAGAGAAACTAAATAATAAGTTTTAATGAAGGTTAGATAGTAAATTGAGATAAAAAATGTTGTATATGCTTTATATAATATATTATAAGGTAGAGTAAGAGGTAGTGTAATTCCACAGTATGTAATATGTAGATACTTTGTCAAACCTCTGTGGGTATGCGCGTTTGGAGTAGGTGTGAAAAGTTTGTTTATTGTAGAAAAGTATTAAAAAAATAAACATTAATTTCTTGTCAGCTTTTCACCATAATCAAATATTTACAACAATGAAAAAAAACCCAATAAGAACGACAAAAGAAAATAAAAACCAAAATGCTTTTATTATGTTCAAATCTGATTCATTTCATTTTTTAATCTTAGCTTTGTGTTGAAAGCATTTCCGCGACTGAGCGAGTTTTTTCATGTATTTGACATCAATAGAAATATTTCCCTTTGATTCCTTTCAATTATTTATAAAGCTCTTCTCATTAATTTTGCAATAAAAATTTGCTTAGCACCTGATGTACTGTAAGAAGAATTTATTTTACAACGTAATTTATAAAACTTTAACCCTCTAACTTATAAACTTGTTTATTTCACACATCTGGTACACAATCATTAATAAATTTATGTATTGTAAATCAGTTGTGTAAAATTTAAAACAAGTTTTTTAATAAGCCCCTTTAATTGTTCAGCACATCGTAAGAAACAATAAATTCGGAAACCAAACGATTTTAAATCTAAGTTAAGAACAGACATCGTCTAACGATACGGGTAGCTTACTTGCATTTATACCAATAAATTATCAATAAACATGTTGTCGGCAGTGAAATGTTAAGATTATTTAAAGTCGTGCAATAACAGAAGAATATAAGATCAACGAATGTGAATGAAGCAAAGAGTGCGTGCCAATACAGAGTTTTGTGGCGGTCCATTCTCTCTATCTGCCCTTCCGGAAAAATGGAGTTGTGGTTAGTTAGGAAAAGTCTTAAGTTCTGAGAGAATGTTGAATTTATAATCGCCTCCAAGCAGAAAAAAACAACCTATATTTATAAACAATACAAGTTATCGGAATAGTAATATAAAATATACAATGAATATTTATGAGAAGAGACTGTAGTTATTTTATTCACTGTTTGACCTATATTTTATCATAAAATATACTGAATATATTTTATTACGTTCGTCGTAACACTAAGAAAACACTTTATTTTAAACTGCTTTTTAAAATGTTTATCGCCGGATTCCGTCCCAGTTCTTTTCCTGAAAATAAGAAAAACAATAAATCAGTATTTTTGTAAAGCCTCTGAAAGCCTGAAAGAAAATTTCTCGTTGTTGGGAGAAATAATATTATTCTAGATTAAGTTTCTGGGTAAGAATGCCATTATTATGATTGTGAAATAGTTTATTTTATTTTTTAAACGCTTTATTAAACTATTAAGCGATTGTGGGAATTGTATAAGCGTTAAAACAAAAGAAAACATTTGAATGAAAACAATACTAAATAAAAAGCAAGAAAAATAATATGGTGGAATTGACTAATTTTTTTGTAAGAAGGAATTTATTTATCCAAAAAAAAAATTGTAATTGATATATAGTCTATGTCATATTTGGTAATGCTGTGTGGATGGTTTTTTGTGGAAATGAAGGAGAGGAAGTTCTGGGAAGGAAATAAATATGAGGGGTGGGTAGAAATCTGGGGTCAAATGTGTCCAAGAGTGACGGTCATACGAATCCATCCCTCCCACTCCGGTTCAAGGTTATGGGTCGAGAGTCCAACTGTAGAGGTAAAAAAGTTTCCTTCAACCAGTCTATCACAATCCGGCCCGCCACGCAGTAGATGGGCAAACGCAAATGCTGCCAAGATCTAGATAAACCTCACCCTATGATCCCGGACACCCCTGCTAAGTCACTAAACATAGCAAACCATTTGAGGTGACCTATAGAAGGGGTGTGTGCGGGACGCATACCCGCTTCCCAAATTGAATGAACGATTTAAAGGGTCTCGATGGTTAGAAAAAAGTATATTTTCTCCCCTGGAACGGTTTTTGCCACAATATGGCACTATTTAAAGTACCTCGGATTGCTTTGCTGCCAATTTTGGCAAATTTTCCCTTATTTGTAAGTAATTAAGCAAAAGTTTACGATTTTATTATATTTATTTTATGAATCCTACGAATATGTGATAATCGAATAAAGATATGTGTATTCATTGGCTATACAGAACTATAATCAGTTTGTAGGTCTCGATATTAAAATTGGAGGTATGATTTTTTTAATGTGGGCGGAAAATATTCGAAACGATCACCAAAAAATCTCAAGCAATCGGAAAAAAAAGTTTTAAATCACGCTGTCGCTCCAGTGGTTATATATTTTTAATCATTTTTGGCAGAGTTGTAAACAAAACAGTACACTTTTTGGTAAAATTTTCATTTCAGTAAAGCCTTTTGAAATTTTTAAATTTCAATATTTTTTTTAAATCATTTTTCCAAACATAAGCTATACTAACCTACTAAAAGAAATAAAATGTTTTTCAATTTCAAATAAAGTTATCCTGTCCACCGCTTTTTTAAGGGGTCTCCGGAAAGCAGGTCCCACCCAGCCCGGGATCTAGAGGGGAGGAGGGCAAACCAGGGCGTGCATAGTATACGTCATAGGTTTTCAACGTGGGCGATAACGCCCGCTTGTGGGCGTTTGAGATTTTCAGGGAGGCGGTAGAAGATCCAGAGGAAATTAGGGGGTAGTGAGACGGCACAGTGAGGCACGGGGGCAGGTAAAAAAAAAAAAACGTACTAATAAAGCAAAGTAAACTTTAATAATGGTTAATTTTTTTTATTGTGTGTATTATAATTATTATTCTTATCACATGTGCGAACATTCACATATTTCGGTAGTTCGTGAAGTGAATGAAAACTGAACAGAAAGATTCCATTACATTCAGATCTACGTTAAATTGGATGACATGAAAAATTTTATATTTTATTACAGCGTACATAGTTTACGTCACAGATCCTCAACGTGGGCGATAACTTGAGATAAGTTTGAGACTTTCATGGGGGCAGTAGAAGAGGCGTTGAGATGGCACAGTGAGGGCGTGAATAAGTAAAAAAATCAGATCAATAATGAATTGTATGATACGAGTATGAACATTTTGATTTTTTCTTATATAATATTAACATCTTAGGAATCGACAGTCTATCATGAATACAAGAAGGAAGGAGGTAGCAGCAACCCGATACTTAAAATACAAAATAATTGATTTTTTAAATCGCTAAAAAAAAGGGTTTAACAAATAGTTTCCCCCCCCCCCGCCGTACCCCTCAATCACTGGCGAGAGGGGGCGATAATATCAAGGTTTTTTTGCCTGAAATTTGTTATATTTCTAAATGGTGCGATATTATTTTAAATATCTTCTTTACATAGTTATCATAAAGCATAATTAACAAGCTATAATAATTCGAATTGTTATATTATTTTTTTTAACAAATCCCAGTTCCAATTGTCATGAATTACCTTGATTTCAGATTACTTAGGCTGTAATTTATTAACTACATATCCTTTCTAAGAATGATTGAATTGACTTCCACCTTAACTCTCAACTTCCTTCCGTCCTAAAAGAATTTCTAATATCCTAATGGTGTAATCCTTCATTATCTGGAAACTCGTTCTCTAAATAAATAAATCATGACAAAAAATCCACCAGTCACTCGTTGATGACGATTTATAACGAGTAAAACGATAAAAACTCAAATTAAAAAGGTATTCGTAATAAATAAAGTAATTAACGATGATTTTAGCCCTCTTGACCCGGCATTCATAGCCATTTGTCACAAAGATAAGCCATTAGACAAACTGGCTCCTCTAGTTTAGGGCCTGATCCTTCCGTTTATATTGGATTTATTATTCATTACACCCCCGACAAGTCTGTATAATAAATCAACCCCTCAAATGGTTTCATGGTAAGTATTATTTATTTTCTTCTCAATATATCACCCCTTTGATTTTTTTCAAGTCAAATTTGAGGTTAAAACTTTTAAGGTTTTTTTTCTTTTTCTTACGGCAAAGGTGAACATTCACGGGTTACATTATCTGATATTTAAAAACCTTCTACGACCATCATAATAGGCAGAAGATATTAGTAGTGGACTAAAGTCTTCGTGATATGCAGGTACTGATTTCTTTTAAGTGATAACTTCTTAGCACAGTGATTCGAAACTCGATGAAACGGAAGCGAGCGACACTAAAAAGAGACAAAAACATACATTTATAGGATTTAGCTTGCGAGAGAATGAGATATCAATAAAATATTATTTTTTTAACGGGTACTCGGTTCCAATATAATACAATGAATCCACGGTTCTACGCAAGCCTCTTTTAGTCTAGTGGTATAAAGCGCCCGACGTTCAGCAGGCCAAGGATCGAATCTTACGAAATCCAAAAAAAAAAAAAATTTGTAAAATCAATGAAATGAACAGGCAAAGGAAATACAAAAGAAAGCGACATCTAGTGACTCCGAAGAAGAAAACGCAAATACTAACAAGATGAGCAAATGTGTAGGAAAAGGAGAATTGGAATTCGACGATAAAAATATGGAACATTGATAAAAAAGTGCTTCGTTGTCTCCCCACTCTTGTCTACTTTAGTTTTCTGAAGGTTTAACTTATACCGCGTGTGAATTGCACACTCTGATTTTTTTACATTAGCTCCACACAGAAGGCCCTGAGGAAAATAATTGCCCCAGAACTTACGTCATCTTTTTATGGAGGATCTTTTTAAAGAGAAATGAACGAGAGGAATTTCTGAGAAGGAAAAAGAGAGGCGGGTAGAAATCTGGGGGTTAGTGTCTCAATGAGTGACGGATGTATAAATCCATCCCTCCCACTGCGGTGCAAGACGATATTCCGAGAGAGTCCTGTTGGAGAGAGAGACTGGTTGAGGTCTTCCTCAATCAGTCTCTCCCGATCCCTAAACCGGACCATGCAGCAGGTAGGCAGATGCATCCACCACCAAAACATAGCGAACCACTTGGTCCTATAGCAAAGATGCTGGTTTTCCAATAAATGGTTCTCAGGGATTGCAGTAAAGTTTTAATTCTTCCACGGGCATCCCCAACTTCTTCTATCATTCAAACCACTCTCCAAACACTCAAAGCACTAATAAAACCAAACTTTGAAATTTTCAGCGATGTTGATCAAGTAGTTTTTGAGTCTATAGGGCTCTCATGTACGAACATTGCTTTATATTTATATAGATAGCTAATATAATAGCAGCGGGGCTATAGGCTTATTATAGGCTTCGAATAAGCACTTCTCAGATAGTTGACTATTTTGTAATCATTTTGCGAAGAGAAAGTTGGTGCTCGTTAAAAGTGAAATTTAATGGTAAATCGGTTAGACAGTTAAAAAACAATAAACAGTTATTTGTTAATAAAAACTAATATCTCTACGCCTCAGGCCATAAACCACTTTTCATCTGAGTATCGACTCTTAAAATTACATTATCGCGGTAGGCAGCAAAGTTATTTACAATTTAGTATCATAATATTTATTTATTACTTTACTTGTGCAAACGATCTAAAATAATCATGAATTTGCTCGTTATTTAATTTTATGGAAAAAAGAGCTACAAGTAATTTATAATTACAAATTTTTTTAGATTTAGGTATATCTTACTAATATTATAAACGCGAAAGATTCCTTGGATGTATGTGTGTTTGTTACTTTTTCACGCAAAAACTACGTAATGAATTTTAATGAAACTTTACAATAACTGTAATTTTTTTTTACATTTACTTCACACAGGAAGCCCAGAGGAAAATAATTTCCTTCAGGGCCCATGTCGTCTTTGGAGATGCTGTGTGGAGGGTCTTTTTGAGAAGAAGGAGTGAAACTTTTGATTCATAAAATGTTCATTTTAATTTTTTGAGGATAATTTTAGATTTAAATATAAACTGTGATATTTTTTCTTTTTACACCGTTTAAAACATATTTCTAACCATGATAAGTAAGGAAAACAAAACGATTTCTATAAGACCTATATGATTTGTTCCAAAAAACGAACAAATAGATCTGACTGGTTAATAGAATCGTACATGTTTTCACGACAATTTTGTGAGCGGAATTTTGAGAATGTGTTTAATAACTGCTGGACCAGGAAAATTCTAATCACAATAGAAGAAACAAGATCATTTTTTAGGATTTTTTTAAAGATAATGTTTTTACATAAAATGACGTAAGTATATAATTATATAGGTAGGCATTATTCACCAAATAAATCCCATTTAAAATAAACTTCTGCATTTTGCTATACATTTTATGTTCGTAAAATAATGTTGGGAAATTCTCTGACGTAACCTGAAGTTGATGGATTCCCAGTTGGTTACTACTACTTTAGTATTCAGAAACAATTCCTCTTATTTGATAATACATCCCACTTGCTTTCGTACCCGAATTTGCCCGTGAAATATTCCCAGCTATGTTTTATCCTTCAACACTTTTAGTTATTTATTTATCCATTTTCCGATACCTGAATGTTGATTTTTATTTCCTGAAATGCGTAATTATTCTAACAAATAATTATAAACGCAAAGAAATAATTGTAAATTCGTGATAAAATAAATTAATCCTTCAGAAACGGTTATGATTAAGCGTATCGTAGTTGAATTTAATGGAAACCTAACTGCGAGATAAAAAATAGTTACGAACAGCTAAAAAATCACAACAGAACACTACTGTAAAAAAAATCAACCCATACTAAAACAGTTTTTTTTTTGCTTTACATCTATTTTCAACTTTCTTGCTATTTTCAAAAAACTGCTGTGAACTTTTAAAATGTCTTTTAAAACTTAATTAAAAAAAATATTTTGACCTTCCTTCTCTAGGACTGAGCTAGAACGCTAACAACTGAGCAAAATCGCAATTGGATAAGATCTATATTTATTTCGGATAGTAAGTAAGTCTGTTTGTAATGGCATCTAAATTCTGAGAAATGAGTGTACGTCCGTGTGTTTATGCGTGACTGTCACCGAAAACTGTTAGAATTCATTTTCATCTACAACGAGTCTATCTACCGTTTCAGCTCAATCGGATGTCGGGAAGTGGATACATTTCCACTTCCAAGGTTCCACTTACTTCATTCATTCAAGAACACAAAATCGAAATTCAAATAGATTTACATATTTAAAAATAACATCGTTTGAGAGTTTTATCAAAAATATATCGGAAAATTAGGATACCTAATATCTACGAATGTATTGTTAAATTCAATTTATCCCGATTTTTCAATTTTTCATCAACTTGCCCCATTTCTTAAGCCAATGGCTAAATCTGTTATATTTATCGTATTCACAGCTAGCTTGAGCTTAATATTGAAAATAAACATATCGAAACGAAAAACTCTACTCTGACTTAAATTATTGAATTCAATCTATCTTACCCGCTTCAAAAATAAAAAAAATAATCCCTTTGCCGGAAGCTAAACTTTTGCATTTAAAGGGCGTATTTTTATTCGACAAGAAAATTCTGAAATTGGTAGGAAATTTCTTTGGCTCTGAGCCCAGAGAAAACGGGTTCGAAATTGAAAGCGGAAAACACAAATCTACATATTTAACTTATAGGTGTAAGTTATCTACTAAACTGTGGATCCGACAAAAACAGAATAAAGTAAAACAGAACATCGAAGCCAGAGTCAAGTTAGCCTCTCGGAGGCGCGGCGTGTAGCACCGGGCCGTCTGATACTTTAATAGTCCACAACTGTACAAATCGCAAACTGGCCCTCTGTTGAATTTGGTAGCCAAATAAAATGAAAACAAAAAGAAAATTGTGTTCTGAATGTGGCGATCCGTTTTGATTTCCCCTTTCTTAACAAATGGATAGCAATCTTTAAAGCACATGGGTCAGGGGGGAATACTGTCCTTTTTCTACCAGTATTTCAATGGGAGATGTTTCGAGGAACTAGCGTCATTGATCCCTTCGACATCAGCTGACATTTTTCATATTTTATTTTTGAGAAAGGGTAGATTTTTTTTTAAAACAACCGGTTTTCATGTTTCTCACGTTTTTACTTCTCGACCTTGAGTTGAGCTCGGCTGTGGAACGATCTCTGTGTTTCCTCACTAATATAGTGTAGTGTTTAAACAACAGTTCTTCAATTCACTTTGGAAGGAGATTTCTTATTTGGAAAGCAATAATGTTCGTTTGTATTAATCTGGGTTTATTTGATACTTCGCGTGAACAAGGGTTGACCACGATGTCGACCTATCTGGAAACTGGCTAAATGGAATCTGATGGGAATGAACTCCTCAATACTGCGCCTGGGCCCTTGATCCCCCCGGTACCCAAACTCCGAACTAAACTACCCGCCATCTAGCGGACTTTCGGGACAGCTCTTAGCACTGCCCTATATGTGACAAACTCAGAAGATTTCAAACATACTACATATTATATCATGGGTCTTAAAGTGGAGGAAGAGGAGATACGGCCAAATATGTTTTGCAAAAGCACCTGTGGCACGTCATGCCGCCCACACTGCACAAGTTTTTTATCCACGGGCCAGAAAAAAAAAGCATTTTTGCCGATAGGTCAATTGACAGAACATTTCTGTCTATGCAAGCATCAAGCACGAAACAAGGATTAAAAAAAAAATTCAGCATCATTCCCGAAAATGAATCCGAGAAACTTCCGTTGCTGATGTTTTTTTCGTCATCACATCCTCTTATAACGAGCAAAAGAAAGCTTCCAAAAAAAAGCAAACCACACACCCCAAAGAAGCGCCGCTACAGCCGATAAGTGAAATTTATTTACAAGGACTCAGATGAGAACACGAATTCTCAAAGATGACTTAGTATAGTGTAAGACAACATGTACATTTTGCCAATTTTGCAAGCATTAAAAGGCAAACAACTTCGATTCTTTTTTCTGATAATTAACTTGTATTATTTTGTTTTTCTTTTTATAAAATTTTTCTCTTTTAATATTCGATACCTTACAAGTAAATCATATCTCTACTTTATAATTGTGTGCATATATCTACATTCTATCTTATACACATTACATTTATGTTTCATGACAAGTCTTATTATTTAAATTGTATTGGCTTTTATATTGGTACAACTATATTATTTTTCATGTTTTACTTAAATATTGTAATTTATTGTAAAATTTTAATATAAAAGTTCACTAGGGCGTCAATAAATAAATAAATTACTGAAACATATATTTGCTCGGAACCGATTTAATCATTATTTAAATCCATCTAATTTATGATTGGTCCGCAATCCGACCAATCAGTCACCGTGTCAACACAGTTAGAAATTGGAACACTCGTGACAGCCGGGAGCCTTCATCCTTGCTGGGTACCTTTTAGGGCACATGGTTATGTTGATTATGGACATTTTTTTGTAAAAATACATATCAACCGCTATCATGCAATGCCATACTGAATTATTCATAATATCATTGCTGTATATGGTATTCAAATTTATTTTAAAACAAGCAGCAAATTACGAATGTACATCAATTTATTTATGCCTTGCTGGATGTTAAATGTTTGTTGATCTATTTTCCTGCTGGTGAATAGTAAATACTGCTTACTAATTTTTTTAGGTATGTATTATTTCAATCTGTCCGCCTTATATGTTTTATATACTATTCACGTATTATTATTTGAATTCAAATTTAAAAAAACTCAGCCTAGCAACTTTTTCTTACTTCTTTTATACATTTAAAAAAAATATAATAGCTATAAATAAGTAGACACTTAGCATATTGAATTAGATTTGCACTGTTTTTTTCCTTGTATAACTACTACAGCACAATATAGACCGCATGTCTGTTCTGAATTATTTTCATTCTTTTAACTTGACCAATTTACTTGTTTTGGTCTAATTTTACCTTTATCGTACTTAAGAAGTTAACCTTTTCTGAGATTTTTTTAGTTAAACGTTTTTTCGTGGTTAATTTTAAATTTTGATTTGTTATCGATTTTAAATCCCAAGTATTTAATTCCTTCTACTTCTTCAATATTTTGACTCTCGTCCATATTCAAGGCATTAAGTTCGTTTAGTTTTTTTAACATAATAAATGTTATTTTACCTTATTACTTAAATACTTAAACGATCTCCGTAGTTATTTAGTTTGCCAAGCTCTTCCTATTACCCTACAGGAAAACCACCATTCAGGCTACATTTATACAATTTAAAAAAATCTTTTTGATTTTTTTTACTCTCTCAACTAAACTATTCTAATAATTATAATAAGTTATAAAACCACTTTCGGAGAAAGAAACTAAACATACTTTGCAACAAAACTCCATAACATCCTTCCCCAAGACATAAAACTAGTAAAAAATCCTAATGAATACAAATCAAGAATAAAAATATGGCTAAAAGAGGTCAACGAAAAAACCCTAATGAAGACACTAAAAATGACATAGAAGACAAATAAACCATATTTAAATAACTTTAGTCCGCCTCGGCACAGGACCCCCTAGTGAGGAGGACTAAGAAATACAATAATTTATACTTAATTTCACCATTATTTCGTGTATGTAACAATTATTTTATATAGTCGCTAAAATAAAAAAAAATAAAAATAAAAATTACATATTTGAAATTTTTTATTAGCATTGTGCATTTCTCCGATTTTTCAATATGTATTATATTTTTTTAAGTTTTTACTCTTCAAATTAAAATTTTACATGTAAACAATTTTGTAATGAAGTTCAGTCATGTTTGTCTTCCAAACTTTAGATTTTACATTTTTTGGTGACCGGACAACTCATAATCATACAACGTCAACAACTTCTTTGAAAAATATTTAAAAATTATGAAAACAAAAAATGGTTAAGTAGGTTACGTTAGGTTAGGTTGTGGGCTGTTTCTCATTTTTTTCCATACAATTCAGCTTTGCATTACACCAAATATGATCTAGACATGATGGTGTTTGTCTCCGTTATATCAGCGTTTATTTTAAAAAAATATTATAATTCTAAGAATTAAGCAACTTTTGTAAAAATATTTAATAAAACACTATTAAAAATAGAGCAAAATTGGTCGATATCTGAGATAGGTAGCAATTAAAGAAACATCGTGATTTTTTTCATACTAATCTATAGCTTGTTAAATAACAGAATCAGTTGTGTTTTTTAGAATTTTCGATTTTCTAACGACTGCGACTTTTTTCTATCGACGGAATTTCTCATATTGGTCGAATGTGTAATTGTGGGTTACCATTTTTTTTTTGTTTAAATGGATCATAGCGAAAAGCATAAAGTTATTATTTAGTAAAAGCCCATAATTTCAGAATATTCAAGCTCCATATACCGAGAATGACATCATATAAAAGCCATTATTATTTTATTTTGATCAATTTACCGTCTCTCGGTTGAATAGAGAATGTAAACCGAAATATGAAAATTTAAAAAAAAACCCTCTGAAATACGAAATGGGCCTCTACGCTTCAAGTGCCCTTGTAAATTTTTCAGTTAATTTCGGTGTAAAAGCTTAACAAGAGAAGCTCGAAAGTGGAGTTTCCGCTTTCCATATTCCTGAGGGGAGAAAAATCAACCCTTTCAAATTCATCCCTCGCGACAGAGGGGTTATTTGTACCCTGTGGGATACACTGTACTGGCTAACCCTGTAAAATAAAAGAGAGCAATATCTTTTTGTTTCCAAAGTATTACGAAGTTTAATCTTTTAGGATCGTGAAAGAACTTCTTCCGTTCTGCAATAATAAAAAATAAAAGAAACGCATTCGTGGCCGAACTCTTGAATTCTAGGTACCAGTGATTTTTTATAAACTTAATTAAAACTATATATGAGAATAATGAGAAACCCTGCCCAACATGACAAAGATGTGGTTGATAAATGATCGACTACCATAATACAGGCATTTGCCTAGCTTGGTAGTCGAAAAACCATGTATAACAAACCTGTAATAAAAAAAAATAATAAAGAAAATTAAAAAAAAAAAAAAAAACCAAAAAACCATGTGTCTTTGAATATATTGATGAACCTACCTAAATTCTTTTTTTTAGGTAGATACATTAAGGTATATTTTGTATTATACCTGCATTTATAATTAAATAAAATATTATACCTACTTCTTTAATTAAGACAAATATCTCCTAAAACGTAGCTTTACTAGTTACTAGCTTATGCCTGTTGCAAATGCAACTAACGGGTTAAAACTAACTTGACTTACTAACTAACAGAAAAAAAAATCATAGTAAGCGGGTAGGTACCTACGGTTTAACATACAAATATATATAAAGCCGCCCACAGGGCCTAGCAGCATAAATCTGCCATACGTTAGTATATAGACACCATTGTAGGCATGCACACATCAAATCCCCAAAGTTTCATCGCAATCGCATGAACGGTTTAGCAATGCGTAATTTCATGATGCCAGAGCTCACTTTTGTATACAAAAACCGTCATGGGCATGCACATATCAAATCTACTAATTTTTATCGCAATCGGATGAACGGTTTAGCAACGCTTAGTGGTTAAACACACAACTATGTATAAAGCCGCCCGCAGGACCTAGCAGCAAAAATCTGCCATACATTAGTATATAAACACCATTGTAGACATGCACACATCAAATCCCCAAAGTTTCATCGCAATCGTATGAACGGTTTAGCAATGCGTAATTTCGTGTTGCCAGAGCTCACTATTGTATACAGGAACCAGGAACCCCCCCCCCCCCCCCCCTTCCTCACCAGCGTCCTCTTCCCCTTTCCACTCCGCCTCCCTCACCTTCCCTCACCCCACTTCACTCCTAGGCTTCTCCGTATCGTAAACCCCCTCCCGAGTTCCCCTCCCCCCTCCCAGGTCCCCCTCCCCCCTTCCTGTTTCCACCCCCCCCCACCTGCCGCATTACATACACTAATTCCCTGTACATCTATTTTTCAAACAGCTCGCGCGCCACCTATAAATTTTTTTTTTACAAATTTCTTAATGCCAGAACTCACCAGTAATTTTATACAAACCTTGTACTAACAATAACGAACACAACAAAAAAAGAATTTTTCAATTTGTTGCAGTCCTTCGGAAGTTATGAGCGTACGCACATTTTCATACAAATTTTATAATGCCAGAACTCACCAGTAGTTTTACTGCTTAAAGTAAAGCGCTATAAGAATTTAATACTTTAAAAAAAATATTCCGTTCAACTTCGAGTAATTTCATTGTAAAATTAGAAAACTAATACGTATGCAATATCGTCGGATGATATCGAGTGTTTATGTGCAGGTAGGAACCTACTTACATTGTGAGTATAGGTACTTGCATACATACGTAAAAAAGAACTCATATTTAGGCTGGGTTGTTTAACGAAATTAAAAATTCTTCAATTTTTCAAGTCAATTTTAACGTTCTGTAAAAGTTCGGTTCGAATTCTATTCAAGTTCTGTAATTATTTCAGTTTTATGATGCAACTGGCATTTACTGATAAAAAAAACACAACTTACACAGAACGTGAAAATGAACTTTAAAAAATTGTTAAATTATTCAGTATCGTGGAAACAACATTACCTTAGTAAATTAAATTGCATCAAAAACCTAAATAATGGTCCAACTACCCATTCCGGCAGGTACCGGCGCATTTCCTTACAAAATTCCGGCAATGTTTTTGCTTTTCTCATCATATTTGCAATACTACCGAGATAAGTAGGTACCTACCCTGAATTAATAACATTTCAATTTGGCCGGTAAATATCCACCCTACTGAAGTGAATCTATGGACACCAATTTTCTTGTTTTTTTTGGAAAATTTTATAGGTTTTTCGGCGACCCTGAAATTTTTTACATGGAACGTACACGAAATTTTGGTGTTAAAAACTGCCTTATATTGCCGGGTACCGTATTTTTTAAAAACATCCAAGCTGGAATCGTTTTTCCGGCCGCAATGCCGTTTCCCGAAAAACAACAACCCAAACCGCTGAGAGATCCGTTTTGTTTTGACATCTCGGATAACTGATAACTGACCTGTATCAACATTCTCTCTAGTATTTTCCATTGCATTGAAACTGAGGCCTAATTTGTGGTTGTTTTTTTTAATGCGAACCTGTCGGCGGGAACTATAACTGAGCCGAATTGGTTGATTTAATAAGAAGTTCCAGTTTTCGCCGTTAATTCGTATGAGAGATTAAATCGCTAGCGACGGTAATTTTGTCTACAAAAATACTCTATTTCCGCGATTGAATTTCACCTCCTCAGTAAACGGTCTCTCAGAAACAACTGCTAGTGCCAAACGAATTCAAAGGATTGTGAACTTTAAATTGTTCCGAAATACCGAGCGCCGAGGTCCATTCTGGCTTGAGAAGATCGACACATTTTTTGGCTGAATTTTTCATACAAATTTCCCATACATTTTACCGGACACGGGTATTTGAGGGAGAGTGAACCTTAGAGTGGGTGAAACTCAAACAGCCCGGAGGTCGTTTTGGCGTGCAAGGGCCGTCTTAAAGTTCTTCACCCGAAAGTGAACCTTGAGGTTGGTGAAACTTAAGGGGAGGTGCGGTCGATTTTCCCGTCAAGAAAAAAGTGAGTTTTTCAAAAAACCAGACAATACTATATAGTACTAGCTTATGCCCATTGCAAATGCAACTAACGGGTTAAAACTAATTTGACTTACTTACTAACAGAAAAAAAATATATTTCATAGTAAGCGGGTAGGTACCTACGGTTAAACATACAAATATATATAAAGCCGCCCACAGGGCCTAGCAGCAAAAACCTGCCATACGTTAGTATATAGACACCATTGTAGGCATGCACACATCAAATCCCCAAAGTTTCATCGCAATCGGATGAACGGTTTAGCAATGCGTAATTTCAAAATGCCAGAGCTCACTTTTGTATACAGAAACCGTCGTGGGCATGCACACATTAAATCTACAAATTTTCATCGCAATCGGATGAATGGTTTAGCAACGCTTAGCGGTTAAACACAAAACTATGTATAAAGCCGCCCGCAGGACCTAGCAGCAAAAACCTGCCATACGTTAGTAAATAAACACCATTGTAGACATGCATACATCAAATCCCCAAAGTTTCATCGCAATCGTATGAATGGTTTAGCAATGCGTAATTTCATGATGCCAGAGCTCACTTTTGTATACAAAAACCGTCGTGGGTATGCACACATCAAATCTTCAAATTTTCATCGCAATCGGATGAAAGGTTTAGCAACGCTTAGCGGTTAAACATACAAATACATATAAAGCCGGCCGCAGGGCCTAGCAGCAAAAACATGTCATACGTTAGTATATAGACATCATTTTAGGCATGCACACATCAAATCCCCAAATTTTCATCGCAATCGGATGAACGGTTCAGCAATGCGTAATTTCATTATGCCAGAGCTCACCATTGTATGCAGAAACCATCGCGAGCATGCGCACATCAAATCCCCAAAGTTTCATCGCAATCGGATAAATGGTTTAGCAACGCATAGCGGACATACATACATACTTACTTGCAAATATTTTTTTGATTTTTATACATATAGAAGATAGCTGGTATCCGGCATGCGTTGCTATACCATTTAATAAAGAAAATGTTTCTACCTGCGTGTCTTTTCTCATTTGTTCCAATCCCCTTCCCCCCCCCCCCCATTTTCCTCACCAGCGTCCGCTTCCCCTTTCCCCCACTTCACTCCTACGCTTCTCCGTCTCGTAAACCCCCTCCCGAGTTCCCCTCCCCCCTCCCAGGTTCCCCCTTCCTGTTTCCACCCCCCTGCCTCATTACATTCACTAATTCTCGGTACATTAAGTTTTCAAACAGCTCGCGCGCCACCTATTCAACTTTTTTTTACAAATTTCGTCAAGCCAGAACTCACCAGTAGTTTTATACAAACCTTGAACTAACAATAACGAACACAACAAAAAAAGAATTTTTCAATTTGTTGCAGTCCTTCAGAAGTTATGAGCGTACGTACATTTTCATACAAATTTTATAATTACAGAACTCACCAGTAGTTTTACTGCTTAAAAATAAGCGCTATATTAATTTAATACTTAAAAAATATCCCGTTCAACTTTGAGTAATTTCATTGTAAAATTAGAAAACTAATACTTATGCAATATCGTCGGATGATATCGAGTGTTTGTGTGCAGGTAGGAACCTACTTATATTCTGAGTATAGGTACTTGCATACATACGTAAAAAAGAACTCATATTTAGGCTGGGTTGTTTAACGAAATTAAAAATTCTTCAATTTTTCAAGTCAATTTTAACGTTCTGTAAAAGTTCGGTTCGAATTCTATTCAAGTTCTGTAATTATTTCAGTTTAATGATGCAACTGGCATTTACTGATAAAAAAACAGAACTTACACAGAAAGTGAAAATAAACTTTAAAAAATTGTTAAATTATTCAGTATCGGTGAAACAACATTACCTTAGTAAATTAAATTGCATCAAAAACCTAAATAATTGTCCAACTACCCATTCCGGCAGGTACCGGCGCATTTCCTTACAAAATTCCGGCAATGTTTTTGCTTTTCTCATCATATTTTCAATACTACCGAGATAAGTAGGTACCTACCCTGAATTAATAACATTTCAATGTACTGGCCGGTAAATATCCACCCTACTGAAGTGAATCTATGGACACCAATTTTCTTGTTTTTTTTGGAAAATTTTATAGGTTTTTCGGCGACCCTGAACTTTTTTACATGGGACAGACACCTCATATTGGTATCAAAAGACGCGAAATGTTTTCGGGTACCGAATTTTTCAAAAACATTCAAGCCGGAATCGTTTTTCCGGCCGCAATGCCGTTTCCCGAAAAACAACAACCCAAACCGCTGAGAGATCCGTTTTCTTTTGACATTTCAATTTGCTGTTGAAGCGCGGGTAAATCTAGCGCTTTTGTATTAGGTACTTACCTAATATATCATACACAGACAGATAATATTCCATAATTATATTTTTTAAACAGGCAAGACCGATGCACAAATTTGCACAATTCCTGCTTAAATTAAGGCCCTGCCGAATCACACAAATTGAAATCCGCCATTAAAAAAAAAAATTCTTCATACAAAACCTATTAGGGCTGGGTCTGCTTTTTTTTAAGGTGGTAGTGGATTTTAACGCCATCACGACTCCATCTTCAGTGTTGCAAAGTTCGAGAAAAATTATAAAATTTTAATATAGCAGCCGATTTTACAGGCTGCAAACGATTTGCATTTATCGATGAAAGTGAATTTTTCGCAAATGTCAGAAAAATGTCGAATTTGAATGCAATATTGTGAAACATTTTCAAGGGGGAGCAAAACATGTTTTGGTTTTAAAAGTTTCTAAAACTTGTATTGTTTATGTTTATTAAAAAACATCTCCGCCGGAAGGTGTACTTTTAACGCAATCTTTAATTCCGTATTGCCCCTATAAAATGTCAATTTTTCCCAAGAACTTTCTCGAAGCCGTTTAATTAATTAGAATAAATTCCTAGCAAAATCAGTTTTGTATGGGAAACTAACTTTTTTTTACTTCCCTTCTCGATCCGACGTTTTTAAAGGGGCGAACCTGTCGGCGGAAAATATAACCTAGCAGAATTGAGTGATTTTATGAGTAGTTCCAGTTTTCGCCGCAAATTTATATTATTTTTCGCTCTTAAAATGTATCAGTTCAATTTTATGTGAGTTTCCTGTCTAGTCTATTTTTTTTGTGAAAATCGTGAAGCTAGCGTATTTATTTAAATTCAGACGAAGCTGCCATTTCGAACGGATGAAAATAGAACTACAACAGTATTCGATATACATTTGATTTTTTCTAATGTGAATAATCCATACTTGTATTCCGCACCGCTAGAAGTCTCCCGTAAAGTTTTGGCAAACATATTGATAACGATGAAAAATGTTTCCCCTAACAAAAAAGAAACAAAAGCTAGTGGCTGGAAAATAATCGACTCTTCGAAGGATTGTGAACTTTGAAGCGTTCCAAAATAGCGAGCGCTAATGTCCATTCTCGCGTGTCAGCCGAAGGGACAATTCTAGACTTCGAGCCAAAGTGAACCTTGAGGTTGGTGAAACGCGAGGGGCGGTGAGGTCGATTTTCGCATCAAGGAAAAAGTGAGTTTTTTGAAAAACCAAGCAATACTATATAATATATATATATTTTGCATAATTATAAGTACTTCGCGTACTTACTTATAAGTATGCAAAACATAAATATTTCTCTAATTAAGATAATGTATTCATGAAACTCTAGAAATGTGTATTTTGTATAAAATATCAAAACATCCATTTGGTAGAAATACTGGACAACCTATAAATTGTAATAAAATATTTTTTTCATGAATGTAAAATATTTTCCTTACATCTAATTTAAAAAAAAAAAACAACAATAAAAAAAAAATTATTTAGGATCCACTAAATAATAATTTTTACATGTAACTATTATATGAACAATGATATACGATTGGCACCCACATATTTTTACAAAAAACTATGAACACACGATTTTTTGCATTGTGTAGTAATCTAGTAATCGAACTCGACATCTCTAGACTCTTTTAGAAATTTGTTGATTGTAGTGTGATGTGTGTTTTTTTTAAACTTTTATGCAAGCGTATCTAACAAGCAAACATGCTCGGTATATTAACGATATTTTAGTCGATGTCAACCGTCAAATATATCCAATTGTCCTACTCGCCCATGTATGTAGACTTATCAACATATTCTCGATTAAATACTTTTATCGACATCACAAGTCGATGTTGACTTTCACTATAGGATTTTACTTTTCCCATAGGGGCCAATCTAGGCTGATGAGAATCAATGTTTGCAGCCTCAGATAACTTGTACATATTTAATAAAACGGGGTCGCTGTATGCTTTTTGCTATTGAGATCCCAAAGAATTTATAAAAGCCATTTGTTTCCGTGCCACCAACAGACTCTTTTTCTTTACAAATTGTTTATTTTTTAATGCTTTTATCACAAGGCGAACTGAGAGTTCGGTGAGGAGACTATTTTTGGGGACGCCTAAAATAAAATAAAAAAAACTGTACGGAACATATTTTGTGAAGGACATTATCCGAAACGACGCATTAAAAAATATTTACTTTCGTAACCGGTTTTAAAACGCGTATAAAAATTAAGAAATCGCGGAAATGTACGGAACTTTACCCCCCCCCCCCCTCTCCCCCCCACTTCAATTAAATCAATGGAATTGGACCAATGGAGAGGTTTTATGTAAAACATTAGTTAGTGATTGGGCAAACATTCACCCTGGATCCTGGATGCACCCCTCACTATTATTGAATAAATAGTAATAGTTGATATATTATTGGACATCAGGGGTAGGCAAAGAGGACGGACCGCCAAACAACTCTTGACATGGCCCGACTCAAGTATCTTGATTCACTTGGTCGTGCCATTTCTTTCTTGGGCGTCCTCGACTTCTTCTACCATTTACATTTGCATCACAATATTCTCCTTACAGACCTTTCCTCGTTCATTCGCTCTACAGGCCCAAACCATCGGAGCGGCCCTTTCTTAATCTTACACATTACGCTTACATCAGCCTTGCATTCTTTGCGGATATCCACGTTTCTCACACGATCGTACATGGTGTTAATACACATTCGCCTCAGAGATCTCATTTCTACAGCATTCAGTCAACTTTCATCCTTCCTCTGCCAACTCCATGCCTCTCTGCTATACATCAGGGCAGGTACCAGTACTCCATTATGGATGGCTAGCTTTGCTTCTTTGGGCAGTTTTTTGTTGGTGTCAACGGTGTTCAGTCCTCCGTTAATAGAGTTACCTGCATTCACCCTTCTTTCAATATCTCTACCAGCCTTCCCATCTCTCGTAAGGGTTTTAAGTAAAATATTAGTGTTACTGAATGGACGAACTTATACGGAACCTGTACCCGCCCTCGCCACTATTAAGACAATAGCGATAATAGTTAACATACCGCCGGATAGGATTTGAGTAAAACGTTAGTTACTGGATGGGCGAATATGTGCAGAACTGAACCCACCCCTCACTACAATTGAGTCAATAGAATTAATTGATATACCAATGGATAAGTAAAACATTAGTTACTGAATGGGCGAACATGTGCGGAACCTATCCAACCCTCACTAATATAGAATCAAGAGTAATAATAGATAGTTCGTATCCAGCTGGATAGGTTTTAAGTTAAATTTTAGTTACTGAATGGGAGAACATGCATGGAACCTGTATCCGACTACCATTAAGTCAATATTAATAATAAATGGTTTTCCAATAAGAGGTGTTATTTTGATATCCCAATATTTTGAGGACCCAATCAGCAAAGACATTACGTTGTTGATGATCGGCCGGCTTGAGTTATTGTGTTAACTGAACTTTATAAGCCTTAAGACCCAAATCTTTATGCAAAATACGTTTGTGGAATGCGTAATTCCAAAGAACGACGAGGAATGGACAAACCTGGGTTTTTTCAACACTTTCGGCTACAGCAGAAATATTCTCGGCTGTTCTTGAGCGACGTGTACGGGTTTTATTCTTCACATCACTAAGTTGTCCCAACAGCTCGAGTTTTTCCACCAATTTCTGTATTGCGGTCCGACAAGGTGCTTCACGACGACCCAAAAATGTTCGAGTTTTACGAACCGTCTCTGCCAAATTTTCACCATTTTTATAGTGAATTTTAATAATTTCAATGCGTTGTTGAAGCGTGTATCGTTTCATTTTTATTAATGGCTTAGTTTCTACTTGTCAAATGACAGCTTCAAAAGTGACATCTACCGAAATAGCGGGCTATTCAAAATAACACCTCTTATTGGAAAACCCTCTAGTTAATATACCACTGGACAAGTTTTAAGTTAAACGTCAGTTACTGAATGGTCTGACATGTATGGAACTGTACCAACCCATCACTACAATTGAGTAAACAGAATTAGTTGATATACATACTAATGGATAAGTAAAACCTTAGTTACTGAGTGGGCGAATATACACGAAACTTCTGCCCACCTCTACTCTTAAGTAAATAGTAACAATAGCGGAGGCTATATGGATACCGCCGCCCCGCAAACCATTTATTGTATAACCAAAACCTCTCTCATAGGAGCCCAAGTGGTTCGCTACGTTTGGTTTGGTTATCGATAGGTGGTCCCAAAATTTCGCATTCTCCTTTAAAGAGATAATAATTACATAGATATTTAATTATTTGCTTCATCCATTGGCACCTTGTAAAAACGATGTTTGCGTTAAATACGCGGAAAATTTGTATTCGAGAAATAAATCCTTTTGATAGAAGTTCTCCGTAAAAAAAGTTTCGTTACTGAATACATAAAACCAAATGTTATTCTAAGAGTTCTCGCAAAGAAAAATGGAAAATATATCTGAGAAAAATCCGCAAAGGGTGGGGTGGTAAAGATATAAATAAAAAAAGAAAGTTATGGAAAACCAGCGGCGTTAACTCGAGAACTTCTCGGAAGGGGTAACAAAACTTTGGTGGGGAGGCAAAATAGGTAATTTGATTTTCATAATTTTGTTGTTGTGCTTCGATTTCGTGGCTAAGAGTTAGATACTTAAATTTAATCTATCAAAGCTAAGAGAACATTTTTGTTTAGTAGTTTATTTCTAAAAATCGCTTGAGCGGCTGAAAGATAACATATGGTATAGAATATTATTTTTCTAAAAAAATATTGTTTATACAAAGTGGCGCAAAAGTTATCACCCGATGTTCTTTGGCTGTAATTTTTTTTATGAATGGAAAATTTTGGTTCCACTTTTAGATTGTGTTTATTTCGTGTCTTAATGTTTTTTTCAATAAGTCGAAAAATGATATCGGCCAAGTGGCCGCCTAATCTTCTACACTCGAACATATGTAATGTAAAAAATGATTGAATCGACCGACCAATTTTTCTGTTTCGATTGAGTTTAGCTAATAATGTCTTCATTTAATTAAATATTAAAATTTGAGGTTTTAGTCATTAAGTTAAAAATAAATTTATATCCTAGACTAGAAAAGTCAGTATATGTCCCATCTTAAAAATAAAACGGATACAAATTTATCCAGACACTATCTACTCGTAGATAGCATTTAGTTAGGGTTTGAATCTTGCAATCTCCTGGATTCGAGTACCAGATGTGCCAATATCTTTTTCAGATTTTTCTGTTTTCAAATTTTCGATTGAGTTTCACTCATATTGTCTTCATTTTAAGCTTTTTGGTTAATTGTCGGCCAAGTTACTCGCCACTCTACTAAATTACTAGCCTAGTCCGAACCCTATTGGAGTAATGCTATTCGTGGTTTGTAACGTACTTCCGAGACTTGAAGGTTTTTAATTTTTAAATTAATACGGGGAAAGCGTCCAAGATGGCTGCCCTGCGGATACAGTTTTAGCCACACTTCCTATCTCTATTATAAAATTTCGAGGCAAAGGTTTTGGACTCCTGCCCTCCGCATTCCTGTTATACGTGTATACGTTTTAAAGTAAACCTTTAACAAATTCATAGCATTAGGTATAACTGCAGGAAGTTTTTTTCGCAATTCTGTTAAAAAAAACATCTGAATAGGAACTCAATGGCGGAGATCAGGGTAAATAATTCAGTACCCAAGAAACGGAACGAAATTCATAAAGATTTAAATTTCGCAGCACTTCATAAATATAATATTTTATTGCCTTAGACTTTCCCTCAAGCATTGAATTTATTATTTACGTATCTGTACAACATTTTTACACTGAACTAAAAATCCGTAGAAATATAATCTATGTGAATTTCAAAGAAAACTGTTATCGCCGATGTATATATGACCTTTCGACATACCAATGAAATTTATGATGTGTTCAAGACGTGTTTCGATATTTTTAAAAGTTTCATTAATTTTACCCAAAACGAGATAAAATTGATCTTACTTCTAGAACAGAGACATTCTACAGATACTCACGGAACAACGGAGTAAAAGTAAAGGAAAATATCGCCAATGAATTGCAGCGTGGTCAGGCATGGGCATGCATGGGCAGCGGTGGAAAATCCACATTTCATCGAAAGATGTTCTTACTGTTGTACAGAGCGGTTCCAATGAAAAAGATTTAGTATTCTTGGTACCAGCTTTTTAAAATTACAACTCAATATCGATTTTATTAATTCCAAATTTGCTTTAATTTATACTTACATCCAAAAATGCTAAAAGGCGTGATTTTTTTTTTTTAAGAAAGACAAACATTTCCGGGTTACGAATAACCCAACATGTTTGAGAATCTCCTACTACCACCACAGAAAGCCGAAAATGTTTATTGTGTTGTGATGGAGGACTTAGCCAGCCGAGGAATCGAACATGCGACGCCCGGGTGGGACCCAAGCACTATGCCCACATTGCCCACTCAACCACTGACCGGTCGAATGATGATAAAACTATTAAAATTATGATAACACTATTAAAACTATGTACTTTTGCAATTATTTTTTTTTTATCATAAGTATTTATATTTTTTCAATAATGTCTAAGCAAAATAAATGTGTAAAAAAAAACTGAAATATATTAATTTGTATTTTGATATTTTTTTTAATAATTTTATTTCAACTAAAATTTTAAATTTTTAAACAAGCTTTTACTAGATAACGTATTGATTTACAATAATGTATGTTTACATGATATGAAATATGTCTTGTAAAATAAGATTTTTCGTTTGAAAATTTAACAAATCTGCCAACGACCTATGGTGTAACCGTATATTATACTAAAAATAAACATTTTTTCGCAAAATTTAAAACATGCGTTTACTAGATAAAATAACAATATTTCGAAATCAATTTATAATTTTTTTGTGGAAAAGAGTTAATAAGTCTAAAATTTGATTTAAAAATGACATATTTCCGGTTTGCTCTTAAACTTTTCTTCTTAAACTCTTCTCTTAAAAAAATCACTCTGAAAAATGTATCTCTATCTTGCGCTACCCGGAATAGTTAATTCACACTTCTATTTGAACAGAAATAATTTAATCATTCAGAATTAGAAAAATATTTTTAATCATTTTTAAAAGGACTGATTTTTCAAAAATTCAGACTACGCCTAGATTTTTAACGGGGAACCAAATATTTATAAATGTGAATGAAGCAGAATCTGTGTGCCAAGACAGAGTTTTATGGCAGTCTATAATCTCTGCATACCCTTGCAGACGTAGTAATCAGTTGTTAGTTGCATTTTTAATTACAAAATAGCAAATTATACCACCTATAGCACATGGAGTTTATTCGTGCTGTGGGAGATATTTTTCAAATAAAGGATTTTAGTAGGTATCTATTTGAATAGAATATCACATTCGCGGAGTAGCAAATTGGATCATGAAATTCAACGTTTCCCCAGTGTACATTTTACCTGGTATTATTTTCTAAGAAAACAAATTTTATTTCACGGATGAGTTTTCCTGTAAGAAAGCTTCTTTGAAAGGAATTTTATCATAAAGATCAATATCACGATTTCGCAATTATCTTAATAAATTCATTTTAACGTGGATGAAGAGTAGGTACTAGATATCATAGACAATTACCACGATTTCTCAGCTATATAAAATAATTAATTCATTGAATCGACAAAGTCTTTAAGTAGCACAATGTCCTTAAGACTGAATGGGCAGAAATTCGAAATTCTTCATTTCAATATTATTTGCAAGCATTTTATTTTATAAAATAGGTGTCAGTGATGTGAGCATTTACGGAGCAAGAATTAAAACTTTTTTGTAATCGACTGAGCGTACCTTAAGTCCTGTTTTAACTCGACTATTTTTTGTGCGTTCCGTTTCAATATGGTGGCCGTTTTAATCGTTCACCAAAAATATATATTTCGTATTTACCTTCTTTTTCATATTTCGTATTTTGGACTTTCTTATTCCCATGTTTTTTTTTTCAATTTATGGTACCTACCTACCCGAAGGAAGTTTCTTTGGTTAAATTGTATAATTTCTTATTTGAAATATTTTTTTTATTTTTATTTAGAAAGACAAACATTCCCGGGTTACGAATAACCCAATAATATTTGAAAATATCCTACTACCACCACATTAAGCCGAAAATGTTGCTTGAGTCGTGATGGAGGACTTATCCAATACATAAATGCATTTCTACTTTAAATAAATATGATTCATAATTAGGTAAGAAGGTATTTATGTACCTGCTCACAAATCTTATGATTTAATAGGATATCTTGGTTTAGATTTATTTAAAAACACACTTTTTTGGACGAGTTATCTACTGTTAACAGAACTATTATTCTTATTTAATATATAAAACAAAGTCGGGTTAGTTACACTATTTATAACTCGAGAACGGCTGGGCCGATTTTCATGATCTTTGATTTGTTGGATTTGTCTCCGCCCCGGGTAGGATAATAACTTTTAAAACATCTCAATAATAAACGAAAAAAATAGTAATAAAGAAAATTCTTTTCCCCATACATTTTGTATGGAACGAATTCTCATATTTGAAAGAGCTGCCGGCATTTTGTGATAAGTACCTATAATATTGAATAGTGAGTGAGTTCCGAAAATTCAAAAAACGTCAAATGGCAACGCGCTGGTTGTTTTGCTTTTATTTTAAAACATATAATGCTGTCTCTCTTTCTTACACACTAACTCAACGTTGAACGTATGTCTCCACCCATCCAAAGGAAAGATACAATAATTAGAATAAAAATCCCTCACACGTATAAAGAAAATTAAAAGCAATTTTTTTTTACATCAGCTCACACATGAGGCCCCGAAGAAAATTATTTTCCCCAGGACCTATGACATCTTAGGGGATGCCGTGTGGAGGGTCTTTTTAAGGAAGGGAAGGATGGAAAGTTCTGGGAAGGAAAAAGGTATGAAGGGTGGGTAGGAATCAGGGATCAGTGTGTCCGGGAGTGACGGACGTATGAATCCATCCCTCCAACTGCGGTGCAAGGCGATGGGTCGATAGAGTCCAGCTAGAATGGTCAAAAGGCCTCCCTCAATCAGTCTCTCTCGATCCGGCCCGCCACGAAGCGGGTGGGCAGACACATCACCAGACGTAGCGAACCACTTGGGGTGACCTATGGGTGACGTATGACAGAGGTGTTTGTTATACAATAAATGGTTCCCGGGGCGGCGGCGCCCATTCCCGCCTCCCAAATTCCACCTATAAGTTCGTACACAATGCCATCTCCGATATTGACAAAAACAAAACACGGACAGTTGCGCATTGATGAATGCTTCATTGTGTAATATTTAACGTAATAAAAAAACTGAATTTAATTCAACAGTTATTGATTCTGAGGTGGTACGAAGTTCGTCGGGTCAGCTTGTGTTAACTAATAGAGATTAAGGGCGAGTCGTTTCACACAAATTAAACAATTCGTCAAATTTCTAAGTTAATTTTGAAGATCAGTAAAAGTTCTATTCAAGATCTGTTATCGTATGATTATTGGCCAGTTGTTTCGCAGAGTTGAAACATGAACTTTGATAAATTATTCAAAATCTGTGAAACAACCAGTCCTAAGAGAAATGGTGTGCCTAATTCAGGGACTGGATCAAAATTGAGATATGCCGTGAGGCTGAGAGGAGTGGTGAGGGAAATGAGACTGGGAACGGAACGGTTGAGAAGTACCTACCTGTTCAGCTCTGGTCACCACATACGGCTTAAGATATTTCAAGTAAATTTCCGGTACTGGATGGTTGTCCATCACCACTGAAAGTAGGCATATATATACCACAGCCGAATGAAAGGGAAACATTAAAGATCTTATTACAACAAATATGTGTTACTGCTTACGTGAGCTGTACCGGTCGGGTTGCATGTAAAATCGAAGGCGAGGATGTATCGTTTCAGCAGTCTTCGTTTTCTATTTTTTCGCGCTCAGTACGGTACTTCTCCCAGCAGTCTGCATTATGTAATGAAGATGCAGGGAGCGGGGAGGAGTTTATATTTACGTAGAACCTCAATACTTTACCCGCCCGCCCCTTACAGTAACTATGATGACCGGCTACGCATCGGTAATAATACTAGTTGCATAAAAGAAAGTGATTTTTTTAAATAACTTTTTTATATTACATCTTACAAGATCGCCTCCGTATGTACAGTGTACAGGCAGGGGGGATATGTCGTCAGTCGATTGGGCAGCGTTGTGAGACGGGTTAAGGGAGGATCTGTATAAAGGGATTTATTAATACAGTTCTTGAAGAGACTCGGATTATATAAATGAGGAAAAACGAGTCGAACAAATGACCCATTCTCATTAAGCCGCCGCTACCCAAATTTCTAGCGATTTTTAAAATATCTCCCTTAAACATATGAAGTTTTTAATTTATTAAAAAAATATATGTTATTTTTGTGAATATTTTGACGTGTTCCACGCCGAAACGCAAATTATATGAAATTTTGTCGATAGAAAAAAATCGCAAAGTAAGCTCCGAAATTTATTATAAACACGTTCATTTCACTTATTTTCGAAGTTATATGCATAAAAAAAATCGCAGTGTTTCTTTAAATGCTATTTTATATGTTTCTCACGATAATTTTGGTCTATTTCAAACGAGTCATGTTTCATTAAACATTTTCAAAATTTTCGCTTCAATTTTATCGTTTTAAATATTAGCGCGCGCTCTCTCCAATATTCGTATTTACATATCTCTCCATCTTCTTCTTTTTGAGCGGGGATACGGCGCCTTAAGTAAGCGTTTTACTAACTAAATAACCTTCCCGCCCTGGTAGGCAGAGAGTATAATAGATCTAGATGAAGTGTCTAATTCAAATACCTATATTTCTTGTAAAAAATGCCGAATTTTGCTCTATTTTCGTATTTTTGAATTATTATGAAAGACTTCATTTTTTACCAACTTATCTAAAGCTTCTAGTGCCTGAAAGAAAAATCCATTTTGAAGCTTTTCATGAAAAACGACTTGTCATGCCATGTAGAATATTATTAACATCAGTTCAGTTAAAATATTTTATGTGTGATTTATGATTTCTATCAAATATCTTCAATACGCACCAAAAATGGTGAATGAAGTTTCTACACCTTTCATTTTTCAACCGTGATTTTACTATGTACAAAATGACATTCAAATCAACAAGATGTTTTATGCCTATTCACTGGCGAAAGAACACTTTGCTTCTGTAAATAAATTATATGAGTGATACAGCTTTTTTCAATCAAAGCGCGTAAGTTTTTTTTTTATTAAAAAATTGGCGGCATATATCTCAGATGAAGTCGGATAGTACAGTGCACTAACCGACTTCACCCCTGATATCACATTTTATAAATATATATTTTTGTCATTTTATCTCATTTTTAGACAGTTTAATGATTATTATTTATATAATGTATATTTCGAGGGAAGCGTAGCATGTGTTAGGGTGAACGGTGGTTTTACGGGGTGGTTTGACATCACAAAAGGTGTTAAGCAAGGCTGCGTAATGTCACCATGGTTATTCAATTTATACATGGATAATTGTATGCAAGAATTGAAAGAGATGGGATTGGGCGCGAATTTGAGTGATCTGAAAATATGTTGCCTGTTGTATGCTGATGATGCGGTGCTGATTTCTAACACTATGGAAGATCTACAGTCTCTCGTGTCTAGGATGAACGAAGTGTGTATGCAAAATGAGTTAATGATGAATGTAAGTAAGTCTAAAGTCATGGTATTTGAAAGGGAGAGTACGAAAACAGTGTGCAATATAGTTGTGAATGATGAATACTTGGAGCAGGTGGATGAGTTTGTGTACCTGGGTAGTATGTTTACGAGAGATGGGAAGGCTGATAGAGATATTGAAAGAAGAGTAAATGCAGATAACTCCATTAATGGAGGACTGAATGCCGTTGGCGCTAATAAAACACTGTCAAAAGACGCGAAGCTAGCAGTCCACAATGGAGTCCTGGTACCTACCTTGATGTATGGCAGTGAGGCATGGAGTTGGCAGAGGAAGGATGAAAGTAAACTGAATGCTGTCGAAATGAGATCCCTGAGGCGAATGTGTGGCAAAACCATGTATGATCGTGTGAGAAATGTGGATATCCGCAAAGAATGCAAGGCTGATGTTAGCATAATGAGTAAGATTAAGAAAGGGACCCTCAGATGGTTTGGACATGTAGAGCGAATGAAAGAAGAAAATAATGTGAGAAGAATATATGACGCAAATGTGAATGGAAGAAGAAGTAGGGGACGCCCGAGGAAGACATGGCACGATCAAGTGAATCAGATACTTGAGTCGGGCCATGTCAAAAGTCGGAATAATAGAAGAGTATGTATGAGACGATGTATGAATGTGAGTGAAGCAAAGACTGTGTGCCAAGACCGAGTTGTTTGGCGGTCCGTCCTCTCTGCCTACCCCTGCGGGGAAACGGCGTGATGGTTAGTTAGTTAGTTAGTTAGTTAATGTATATAGTTTAACGATTATTATTTCACTAGTTGGAAGTCAAGTGGAATATAATTCACCTCTTTGGTCCCCTTTCTATAAAATACACTCTAACAAAATAGAACGGGTTCAACACAATTTTTAAGTACAATTTCAAGCTCAAAATTCCAATAGAAAACATTAAATATTTAAGTTTGATGAATCGACTAAATTTAATTACGCTGTCTAACAAGTTTGGTGGTATTGTAGATATATTCGCTGATTCCCTTTATAATCTAAAATGCAATTGAAAGCAACGCTTTGTGGAATTCTACAAATTATAGTAACGTGGGGATAATATATTTAACGATTTGATGTGTTACTCTAATGTTTTATATTATATTTTTTTCTATATTATTGTCAAATAATATTCTTCAAAAACTACTTGTATATTCTTAAAAGTTTTCACTTTTATAACTTTTGGTATAACTTCTACTTTGGTATATGTAATCCTCGATAACTTAAAACTTATTTTATAATCTATGTTAAAGCCCCTACGGGCGTATAATAATATTGAATTATTTGGCGGGTGGGAGATAAGCCGACGTAGCTCAGTTGGTAGAGCAGTTGACCGGATATCAGAAGGACGCGGGTTCAAGTCCTGTCGGCGGCATTTATCTTTTCTCGGGAGTTTTTTTTCAATGTTGATGAGTGTTTCAGGCTAATAATTATTGCTTATAATAATTTTTACCCTTTGTGCTATGCATAAAAATCTTGTCTTAAACATTAGTTTACCAATTTAAAAAAATAGTCATTAATATTTGACAAGTTAAAGTATTTCACCAAAAAATGTGGACATAATTTGTCTCGTCGCCATCTAGTGGGAGAGTTAGCACTTATAATGCCTTTCTCACAAAAAATAAAGTTGTTTGTTTTCAGGTGAAAAAATGTAATAAGCAGTAATTGTTGAATGAAACACTAGTATATATTGAATTATTTGGCGGGTGGGAGATAAGCCGACGTAGCTCATTTGGTAGAGCAGTTGACCGGATATCAGAAGGACGCGGGTTCAAGTCCCGTCGGCGGCATTTATCTTTTCTCGGGAGATTTTTTCAATGTTGATGAGTGTTTTTCAGGCTTATAATAATAATTAATAAATAATTATCGAACACTAAAATTTCAAATGCTGTTAAGGACAAAACATTAATTGTTCAGAAGGGTGAAAAAAAGTGTTTTTAATTTTTTTTTTAAACTTCATATCTCCTGTTTTATGAACACCTATAATTAGAGTTTTTTGTTGTTATGAAATAACATTAAGTAGAGCATTCAAAATACTTAACGTGTCTTTAAAATTTCTTTAATAACGATAAATAATTAATGTTTCGTATTAAAAAGCACGTCGTAAAAGGTGCACGTATTTTCCTAGAAATATTTTGACTAAGCAGATCGAAAAAGGGAAAAAAAAAACGGTGAAAAATGACATATTTAAATCATTTTTGGATTTATTGTCCTTTGAAACATCTAAAATTTACGCTATCGATGTAGATATATTCCATAACTCGTGAAATGTGCTGAAAACGTTGATAACAAGAAAGAAGACAGAAAACTTCGTGACGAAACTAATTTCATGACGCCAACGCTCATTTATCGTTAGTGAGCTTTGTGTGAGACGCGCCAAATGATGTTTGTGTGAATAAATTACAGAAAATGTACATTAAAAATATGTAATACAAATTGTATCCAAATTAGCTAAATTTATTGTTTAGTGTGTACGAGTAACGAGTAGGTACCTACAAAAAAGTTTTTTTTAAACTCTACTTTGTCTAATGAAATCCAATCACGAATAAAACTCATAAACAAAGGCGAAATTTATTAGATCGATCTCCAATAAAACATCGGTTAACATAGTAGACACACGACTACCTACGTAGGTAGATGCTATCCACTTAAGACTTTGCGTGACCTCTATTACCCGACTGGGCGTGCGTGGCCATACTGCCCAGTTCCCATCAATCACAGGGGTCGGCTTTAGGTCGGGTATAATCGAAGCCTTACCGTGACTCTTTACACGGTTCGTAAAACAATGTTAACCCATGGGAAACAACTCGTTTGATGCATTTAAAAATACTATACTCCAAGCTGAGGGTAGTATAATGGAACAAAGGAGATATGGCATTGATACTAGTACAAATAACGCAGAATAAAGGGCAATAGAACGTAGACAGTACAATAACAGTAGAAAGTAGACAGTAGAACGCATATAGTAGAACGTAAACTAATAAAACCTTCATTACAAATACGGAGAACTTGAACGTCTCTGTAAACGAGTGTTAGTTTTCTAAGAGGTGTAATGAATGCTATGTTCGACAATTCACCTATGAATTCAAATTGGGAGAATGAATTCAATTCAAATTGAGTGAATGACAAAGGTATGATAACTAGATAGGCTAGAATCATTAGAAATTATCCGCCTAACTAACTAACTAACCCTAACTTTGTAATGAAAAAGAAGTAAGAATTATTTGCTAAATCTCCACTTCTTTATATGTACATTGTAATTTTCATCACATGTCCTAAAGTAAAATATATATATATATATTTTTTTTTAATATAATGACCATTATAAGATTATTCCAACTCCAATGTAAAACATAGGTCTCTTAAAAAATCAATGAAAAATTCCATATCATCATAAATACAATAAAGATTGACAATAATAAAATAAGGTCATTAATAACTCATATTACTTGTAAGGATGTCCCCGAACAATATTGAAGTAAAGCTATAAGCCCGAGGTAATTAAGCCTACTGGGATAATCAAAATAATTAGAAATTCGACGACTTAGTAACAATTGTAAGAAAACCCATATTTGTAATTTAATAAAATCCTTGTAGACCACCCCTCTCTCCATCCCCCATATGTGTGTATAAACCGTAGGCTAAGAATAATTTGTACCAGTCTGAAGGTGGCTTTAACAAGCTGAAACCGGTTAGGTCAAATAAATTAAAGTGGATGTAAGTTTAATATTTGTTTTATTATATTATCTTGTTTCGCTCAAATTGTATGTGCGCTTAGATCTTTTAAACTACTCAACGGATTTTCATGCGGTTTTCAACAACAGATAGAGGGATTCAAGAGGAAGGTTTATATTTATAATACATGCTTATTTTAGTAGAGAAAAGCCGAGAAATTCAAATATTCAATTCAGGCATCATTACATAGTATAAAATGAAGTAGCTAAAATTGTCTGTGCGCTTAGATCTTTTAAACTACGCAACGGATTTTCATGCGGTTTTCAACAACAGATAGAGTGATTCAAGAGGAAGGTTTATATTTATAATACATGCTTATTTTAGTAGAGAAAAGCCGAGAAATTCAAATATTCAATTCAGGCATCCTTACATAGTATAAAATGAAGTAGCTAAAATTGTCTGTGCGCTTAGATCTTTTAAACTACGCAACGGATTTTCATGCGGTTTTCAACAACAGATAGAGTGATTCAAGAGGAAGGTTTATATTTATAATACATGCTTATTTTAGTAGAGAAAAGCCGAGAAATTCAAATATTCAATTCAGGCATCATTACATGGTATAAAATGAAGTAGCTAAAATTGTCTGTGCGCTTAGATCTTTTAAACTACGCAACGGATTTTCATGCGGTTTTCAACAACAGATAGAGTGATTCAAGAGGAAGGTTTATATTTATAATACATGCTTATTTTAGTAGAGAAAAGCCGAGAAATTCAAATATTCAATTCAGGCATCATTACATAGTATAAAATGAAGTAGCTAAAATTGTCTGTTCGCTTAGATCTTTTAAACTACGCAACGGATTTTCATGAGGTTTTCAACAACAGATAGAGTGATTCAAGAGGAAGGTTTATATTTATAAAACATGCTTATTTTAGCAGAGAAAAGCCGAGAAATTCAAATATTCAATTCAGGCATCATTACATAGTATAAAATGAAGTAGCTAAAATTGTCTGTGCGCTTAGATCTTTTAAACTACGCAACGGATTTTCATGCGGTTTTCAACAACAGATAGAGTGATTCAAGAGGAAGGTTTATATTTATAATACATGCTTATTTTAGTAGAGAAAAGCCGAGAAATTCAAATATTCAATTCAGGCATCATTACATAGTATAAAATGAAGTAGCTAAAATTGTCTGTGCGCTTAGATCTTTTAAACTACGCAACGGATTTTCATGCGGTTTTCACTAATAGATAGTGATTTAAGAGGAAGGTTTATGTGTATAAATATGCTTATTATAGTAGAGAAAAGCCGAGAAATTCAAATATTCAATTCAGGCAGCGGGCATTTAGCAAGCAGGTGGATTTTATAAAGGTTGGGTAATGGCGTTGTGTTTCGTTAGCCACAGCAACGTGTGGCCGGGTCTGCTAGTTTTATAATAATACTCAATACTCGTTAAACACACAATGTTTTCTTCAAAGCCCATAAAATTTCATTATCCGCCGAGCAATCCGCACACAGGAGTCGTAATTTATAAAAATACATCCATTTATCATTCCGTTGCAGGTGCACCGTATAAATCCAGACAAGAACACGAATGCACCGTATTAATGCACTCTGCAATGCATCTGGTGTGTATGTGACGGGCCAAGGCAAAACCACCTCAAGCCAGGCCAGGATTAAATATATATTAGGATATTACAGAAATAATAGACTAACTTGATTCAGTTTCCTGATGAATGAGATTTTTGAGAGAAGTGGCAGGAGAGGTGGCCCGAAAGTTGATCCGCCGACAATTGGCTCCCAGAAATTATGTTTAGCCTTCTGAAGGCGAAACAGCTAATAGTCACGCGTAATAATAATTAGTTATTACATCTACCTACAGATTAGACGTGTCATATTTGCTCATACGAATTTAAAGAAATAAACACAAATAAAGCTATATTTAAGCAGTAAAAAGTGCAGAATATATTGATTTCGCGATTCTGCGTCGTCTGTGTGTTTTTAAACTTTAAAAAAGCGACTCTGTGCTCTATTTCATAGTTTGTGAAAAAATACAATAACACAAACGATTTGTTGAAGTAAATAAATAATAAACTGTGAAATGCAATGAAATATAAAGTTCATCCTAAATAATCTATAACTTCAATAAAAACAGTGATTTTTTTTACTTAATAAGTGAGATAAACAACTAAAAATACAAATTTCAATTAATTGATAACTGTCATAACTTTAATAAATCAATTTAATCTCAGCGGGCGACATCTGTGAATTGGTCTAGCGGTTAGCGTCACTCGCTTATTTGTCAAAGCCGGTGTTTGCGCATTTATTTTTACAATTAATATAGAGGGGGCGATAACGTATAAAAAATGAACCCACATCAATTTATGGATTCTGCGAAGGAGGCTATTGATGATTTACTTAACTGTGTTCAAGATAAAACTTTTAAATTCAACAAGGAACAAATTCACTTAATTACAACGAAAACAAGTGCTATATTAAACTGGATGGGAGATTTAACTATACAATTATCTGAAGCAAAAGAAAAAATAATTGAACCGACATTTAAATACGGTAAAGTAGCTGAAAACCAAGATAATATATTTAAAAGTGATTTCAAATTATTAGTTTCATCGAACAATGCTGAGGAATCTTCAGAAAATATACAAAATAAAATCAGGAAGAAAATTAACTTAGGTAAGATTGGTGCCAAAGTAATTGGTGTTAATGCGATATCTAAGAATAGAATACTTATAAAATGCTCGACAAAGTGCGATGCGGAAAAAATGAGTAAAGCTATTGGCGACGAGTTCAAAGACATCAGTGCTACAGAAATTAAAAAGAAAAGACCAACTATGATACTTAAGGGCATTACTAATGACTATAATAAGGAGGATATTATACAAGATATTATCGAACAGAATGAAGATATCAAGGCTGTGATGATAGATAAACCAGAAATTGAGATGACCTTAAAAAAGATCTTAAAAAACAAATACAATAACACATCTAATTACATAATAGAAGTTAGTACTAAAATAAGAAGATGGCTAGTTTGTGCCGGTAAAATCTATGTGGGGTACCAGAGAATACAAGTAGAGGATGCCCTTCCTCTGGTGCAGTGCTATCACTGCCTGGGCTTTGGACATACTTCTATCAGGTGTCTTCATAAAGAAAAGGACAAACCATTGTGTACACACTGTGCTGGTGATCATTCCTACAAAGATTGTGCTAACAAAGATAAAGAACCTAAGTGTAAAAACTGTGAAAGCAAAAATAAAAAAATGAACTGGAATATTGACACCAGGCATTCTGCAAACGATAAAACAAAATGCAATGTGTATAAAAAAATGAGCATATTAGCAAAAGAAAAAATAGAATATTGACTAGAAATAACAATAAACCTGTCTCAAAGTAGATATAGTGTTATTATAATACGTATGATTTTTTCTCGTAGAATTTGCTATATTTCAATAAATACAATTTACGTTTTTATTTCCAAACATTACACATTTCTATTTCTATATTATATTAAAGAAAAAAATCATTGTAAAAAGACTCTAGATTTCCAAACATCGCCATATTCTGTTGTTGAACTTTCACTTTATTACATAAATATTGTTATAAAAATTATAAAAAATCACAAAAAAACTAACAAAAATATTATTATTATATTTCATTATTTTTTTAACGGTAATATCATAACGACACCTTCAAAAACATTTTTTTGTTTACCTATACATGTATATATTCACTGTGTACTATATTTCACATTCATAAATATAACTTTTTTAAAAAAAATCTTAAAATGTGATAAATATTCTGAAATAACCCTAGATGTAAACATTCAATTTATTTTATATTTATTAAGTCTTTATCAAAAAGTACTTGTAGCAATTAGCTCTAGACACAAGCACTTTTATATTGCTAAATATTTAACATTAAATCCTTCAATCTATACTCAAAATACTTCTTTTTTTAAACAAAACAAGAAAAGAATTCATTCTTACGGGCTGAAACCTTCAAAAGATATTAATTACTCTGGTTTCATAAATGGAGTTATTTTATATTGCTCTCTTTTCATGTTTACCATAAAGATAAAAAGAATATGTGTTAAATATACTATTTATGTATGGAATTTAATCAACCTAACAAAAATATTAAATTTTATTGTTTTATCTATAAATGAAATATTTGTAATATTATTTAATGCTAAATGCATTGAAAACCATTTTGTATCATTATGTTATACCTACTTTTACTTTAAGAAAAATAATTGTGGTATCTTTGATAAAAACGAATGCTTTATCATATTATCGTGTATAATAACTGTTCATTGCTGTAATATGCTATGTATAAAAACAGGTGTTAGAAAAAAAAATTATGTAATTATATCAAGTATTAAATTGAACCTTATACTGCATTCTGTAGAGATATTTCTTATAGAAATATTTCTATTTGTAAAATTAACCAAACTTCGTACCACAATCTTACTGTATTGTTTCAAATTTAACTACGAATTAAATGGCACAGAATAATTTTTCGTATATAGATAATGATAATGAAATAGAAAGTAGTACAGTAAATAATTTAGAAGATTGGATAAAAAAACAAAACATAAATGCGTCTGATAATCTTGTTTGTATTCAATTAAATATAAGATCCATACAAAAATATTGGGATATATTGCATATATATTTACTTAATTGTTTGAAGCATATTGACATTCTAATGCTATGTGAAACCTCTATTCATACTGAAAGTGCGTCTATGTATAATATTCCCGGATATAATTCATATAACTACTGCAGGACTGATAAGTCAGGAGGAGGTATTATATTGTATATAAGAAATAAATTTGAGTTTAGACTAAAATCGTTCCAATCACTACATTTTGAAAATATAACAGGAAAACTCATACTCCAGGACAAAACTAAAGTTAACGTAATAGCTATCTATAGACCCCCTAATTTCAGTAAATCTTCATTTTTAACGGAATTATCATCATATCTTGATACAATTAATAGTAAGGAAAATATTATCTTACTTGGAGATATAAATCTGAATTTGCTTAATGACCAAGATTATATCATAAGCTCATATGAAAACTTACTTACTAACCATTATTTAACTAAATGCATCAATGTAGTAACCAGAGAAGCTGTATTAAATGGACAAATTACTCGTACGTGTATTGACCATATATTTGCCAAATTTAGAGGCAAGAAAATAACTGCTTGCGTCTGTGAAAATAATATCGCCGATCATTTTATTACTGCTATTAATATAAGATCTCATAAACGTCAGGTAGACCTTGCAAATAAGTATATTCAAATCATTTCACAAAAGGCTATTGATAGATATATCAGAGATTATAACTGGAGTAAACTTATAGAAGAGAAGGATTGTATTTCATTATATGAAAAAATAAAAACTTTATTTAACAAATTTTACAAGAGTAGTTCTAAAACGATAGTGCAAAAACCGAAAACACGACCTTATGCAATAAATGAATGGATAAGCAGTGAATTATTATGTCATATAAATAAAAGGGATAAACTTTATAAAAAATGGAAAAGTACACCAACAAACAAAACATATGAAACAGAATACAAAAAAACTCGTAACCTTGTCAATAAACTTATAAATAAAGATAAAACTAACTACTATAATAATAAATTTAAAAACTGTTTTAATGATACTAAAAAAACCTGGGACGAGATAAATAATATCTTAGGACGTAAACCCAAAAACGATTGTGATGAAACTATAACACGATATATGTTAAAAGATAGAACTGAGGATTCTGTCTCAAATGATTTTGTGAATTACTTCTCGGATAGCATCAGCAACATGTTACATAAATGCAATCACAAAGCTACTAATATAGTTCTGGAAGAACTACCTCACAGTTTATATATACCTAGAGCTACTATAACTGATATTGAAAACATTGTTAAAAAAATGAAAAACTCTAAAAGCACAGGTATTGACAATATAAGAATGTTTGATTTAAAAAGAAATATAAAAACCCTTGGGCCAATAATTACTTATTTAATCAATATGATAATAAAGCAAGCAAAAATTCCACAAGAGTTTAAATGTAGCATTACTAGACCAATATTTAAAGGTGGAAAACACATTGAACTAGGAAATTATAGGCCTATTAGTATACTACCAGCATTAGAAAAAATTCTCGAAAAATTTTTATCAAATAAATTAAATAATTACATTGAAAAATTCGCCATCATAGACCCAAATCAATATGGCTTCCAAAGAAAAAAAAATACTGAAAAACTACTGCAAGAGTTTTCCAATTACATAAATAATCAATTAAATAATAAATTACATGTCATTGTTTTATTTATCGATAACTCTAAAGCTTTTGACACAATTAACTCAAAAAAACTGCTAAAAACTCTAGAAAAAATTGGAATAAGAGGAAATGTGTTAAATTTATTTAAAGATTATCTTAGAAATAGAAAAATATGTACCAAAATAAATAATACTTTTAGTAAAACAAAAAATGTATCTGCAGGAGTTCCACAAGGTTCTATATTGGGACCTACACTGTATATAATCTATGTAACTATAATGAAAAAACTTTTCTCTTTTGTTAAACATTTTGTATTTGCAGATGATACAGCATTGGTCATATCACATAAAGATCTAAAAACTGCAATTGAACTCATGCAAATTGACTTTAATCAACTTTGTAAATGGTCCCATGATGCAGGATTATTAATTAATGCCAAAAAAACCAAAGTAATGCATATAAGATCACCTAATGCCAAATTCCAATTTAATCCTAATATTATTTCTCATAATTTTAATTGCATCCATAAAAATATTCCAACTAATTGTAAATGTGAAAGTTTAGAATTAGTTACGGAATATGTGTATCTTGGTGTTACCGTAGATTGTTTTTTTAAATGGGATAAACATATTAAAAAAACCTGTAAAAGACTCAGATCAATTGCTGGCAGAATGTACACATTGAAATTTTTCTTACCCAATGAAACACTAAAAATAATTTATATGTCACTGGCAGAATCCATTATAAGATATGGATTAACAATATGGGGAAATACTTCTGTAACAAATCTGAAACAAGTCCAAGTTGTACAAAACGCAATTGTAAAATTATTAGTTGTTCCGAATATTTTCAAACAGAGACATGATACACCATTACTGTTTCAGAGTGCTAAAATTTTACCTGTTAAGGCAATACTATGGCACAAAATTATAATTCAGTATATATTTACCCAGCAGCATAAAGAGAAATTAGAACATAAATACAGCACTAGATTCACGCGCAACGACGGGTTAATAGTTCCGAAATTTAATAATAAGTACGGACAGAGAACGTTTGAATACAACATACCGAAAATATTTAATTTATTACCTGATACTATAAAGCAATGTAATTCTATGAATAAGGTTAAATATATGCTGAAAAATTGGCTATCGGAAAAAAAATATTTATACTTAGATTGATTTGTATGAATAATGTTGAATTTGTAGATATAAGATGTAAAATTATAACATTTAAAATGTATATGTAACTTAATTATAAGCACCTGCTGACAAGCCAATTGAATTGGCTTAGCAGGACTTGTTTGTGATAAAAAAAAATATAAATAAATAAAAAAAAAAAAAAAAAAAAAAAAAATATCAGAACTTGTTTATAAATAAACTCTAAATTGAATAATTGTATTATTAAATACATAAAATAAATAAAATTAAAACGGAATTCTACAAATTAAACTTGATAACTAAATTAAATAATAATAAACTTTTATAATAATTATTAAATTCAGATATTAACAATTAAATTATGATTTTTTGTGCATTATTTTTAAACCAATTTAGTACCAGTTTCAAACGTAAAACCGACATCAAAAATACCCTTAATAATAAATTGGTATGAATATCAAACCAATTTATAAATAGTGCCAATTTTTTGTACTTATGCATATTTTCGTATATACGGTGACCGGACAAGTCAAAATAAAACCAACTCAGAAACACCTCAGAAAAGTCATTAGAAGTGATGAAAAAAAATAGGTTACGTTAGGTTAGGATTGTTAGCTATTTTAAAATTATTTTTTTCATAATTATTAATGACTTTTCAAAGAGGTGTTGAGTTGACTTGATGCTCAGTTGGCATGGAACCGGTTTGTACAGTATATAGACAAGCAGATTTTTTCTTAATGCATTTGAATCAAAATAAATTTTATTCTTTGTTGTTCGTCGGTTCATCACCTCTGCACATTCCTTCGGGGTCACTCAGTTATTTTTTTTGTAATTTGGTCTACCTTATTTTCCCTAAATCGACTACATAGTATATATAAGTACGCCGGAACTGTTGACGGATCAATTGTCATGGAACCGGCAGGAGTACACCTCCGTTATCCGTCATAGAAAAGTCGCAATTGAGTGTGGCTTGTTCTCGTACTAACAATGCCAGAAGACCAAATTCCATATAAGTAGGGAGTTCCATTTCGGAGAAATGTTGTCCATTGGGCCGCTCCAGTTGCGAGAAGCAACTTCATAGGCTTGGCATTTGAAGTAAGTAGAGTAATGGGTCGTCCACTCGAAAATACAAGAAAAGAAGTTAAGATCAGATTATCATATGCAAATCGGCTTCTTATCAGAGTCTACGCCGCCCAAACAATCCAAAAAATCAATGTAAGCATTTAGATTTTTATTTTTTTTAAACTACTTTTTCAAGAGGTAAAGTGAAAGCTTCAGAAAACTAAAGTAGACAAGAGTGGAGAGGCTTCGAAGCACCGCTCAAAGAGGAGACCGATTAAACTAACTCATTTTCCTGCATGCTAATCCTATAGATGTGTGTGTTACTGTGTTTGTCTCTTTTTAGTGTCGCTATTTTTCATTTCGTCGAGTTTCAAACTTCAAAAATGTATGCTTTACGCATCGTAAAAAACGAAAAACAGTTTATAGTAACTCCGTAGCGACCGAGTTTTTTATAAAATTTGAATTTATTTGAAACTAAAAGCTCAAATCAAAAAAGTCATGCTACAAAAACGGCCAAAATGTGATGTAGTTTCTGCACTCCGCACACCGTATAGAAATAAGCGGCCGATTTGATTAAGTGTCTTGGCCTAGATTGAGGTGGTTTTGGCCAAGGTCCACTGCCAGGGTTTCCCGGGAACATGATAACAAAGAGTGCAATGTGCATGGAGCATACAAGACGTTAATTAAAAAGGAAAATCAGCAATGGTGGTGTTCTGGCACGGCCACCCACAATTACATGTTTTAGATGGCGTAAGAAAATTCATTTAATTTTTCGGAACGTTTTCCAATTTTCTGTTTTCAGTTTGTCATCATTATTAATTTTTAACTGAACAACGGTGTCAATTGCTCCCTGCTAATCGGAGCCTGGTATGGCATCCCCAATTAGGGTACATTGAGATGCTGAAGGATATGGGGAGAGGCAGGAGATGTGGAAGAGTTAGGTAGGGCTGCCTTTTCAAATAGGGTTACCGAACATGGCCAAAGCCATTTATAGCATTTTTTGATTCTGAATGGTGGTCTTTTACCAGGGCGATACTGAGAGTATTACTACTCTGAAACGTATCGCAAGTATACCTACTCCATGTTATTTTATAATACGATTTAAAATGTGAAATAACACAAACTATTTGTTAAATTAACTTTTTTTACATTAACTCCATATAGGAGGTCCTGAGGAAAAATAATTTCCCTCAGGTCTCAGATTATGCCCGGTGCCGTGGGGATCAATGACGCCAATTTTTCGGAGAATCTTCCATTGAAATACCGGAAGAACAAGGATAGTATATGCAACTTACCCTTTGATCACGGAGGCCGTAAAAATGTGTTTTTTTTTCAAACGATGAACAGATATTTCTAAGAAGCGTGATCTTTACCTATTTGGAAAAAACTAATGTCACATAAGGCATTTTGACCCCTAGGTCCCAGGCAGGCAGATGAAATTGATTACCACTTCTAGAAATAATATCGAATTTGAAACTGTAGCAATTATACGAGAAGTAAGCGAAAATTTAGCTTACTTCGGACATGTTCGCAGAACGCTTCTCCGGTGATCTCGGCAGATCAACTATTATTTTTATTCCTGCAAATGACCGTGTATTTCAGGCGTTCTGTAACTCATCGGGACTTCAAAATGAGTTCTGTAACTCATCGGGATTGCCCTAGCAAGAAATAATAACTAAAAATGTACATAGACGGATATCAGGTTTTAAATTCCAGTTTAACACCAGTCACCTGACCTTTTGATTTATTCAAGAAAAAACATCGCCAAATAGCTCAGGCAAAAAATTTTTAATGTTTTACAATAATTTTCAGAAGAATTTAATTACCCACACTATAAAAAAAACATAACCAAAAATGGGTAAGTAAGTTCGTAAGTAAGAGATTTTTAACTTTTGCGGTTTTTATTGGCCTATTACTTTATTTTTCTGCCCAAAATACGCCATTATTTCATAATCAATTATGTGTTCTAGTCGTAGTATTTAACTAAAATATTTCTGACCGAATTTTAAACCAAAACCACATGATTTTGCATTAGGTACTTAGTAATGCATCACCTAAGTAGAACAGAAATCACGCTTTTTTTCTAAAATTTTAATTTTAATTTCCCACAACGTGGCTTCCCGAGTATCTGAACCTCCTTCCCATCCAATCTGATTATTGGTCATGTACGTCTTTCATACCTTTTTTTTCCTCGTTTCCTCGGTCACCAAACTAGGTACATCCCGTATTATGGGTGAAGTAAAATATATATCAGCACATAGCATAACATGAAATAATCGTAACATAAAAATATTTTTAAGAACCTAAATTTTGATATATACCAAAAACATAAAAAATATAATACGAAATAAGAAGAATTGAGTTTTGAGGAGTCACAGTTTTAAAAATATATAAATATATGTATATATTTTTTTTTTAAATATATTTTTTTTATTTAATATGTTTTATATGGTACACAAAGATAATATTACATCTTAGGTTTTTTTTTACTACTCTTCCATTGAAAGCATTTGCTTTCAATGGAAGAGTAGTAAAAAAAGGTAGACGTGGGCAAAATTGAATGATTAGGTTATGGAAGGTAGACGTGGGCAAAATTGAATGATTGAATTAAATGAATGAATTCAATCTTGTGACACACTCAATCTGATTCTCATTATCAAAAGGAATTAAATCTTTATTTCTTACCCTTGGCCTTGCATCCTACGATTTTTTAACAGCACCATATTTCTTTCAATTTCTATTAATTTATTTTACAGTTAAATAATTCATGTTATTTTGAGGTAAGAAAATAATAATGTACTCTGTAAATATTGTAAATATTGGTATTTGTTGCGCGGATAGGTACACCCACTACAGGCGGCGCGCGCCGCGAAATTGCCTATCCCGCGTAGTAAATCTATACAAAAAACCCCGAAGGCCAGAGAGTTCCCGTCCCCAGTCCAAGCGACAAAACCGCCAACCGACTGAACCGACAAGCGATCAAGTCAGCCAAGAGTCAAGTAATTCTGAATTCCGAGTGTCGCGTCTATTTCACAGTCGTCCCGCCAGTCCCACTATTCATCAAAGTCCTACAATTCTGTTCAATTCTCAACCCCAATCTCTGTTTCACTTATTCAAGGAATCAAAACATTTGTGACGTCGTCGTACCAAATCACAAGTCCCACGGATCGAGTCGATCCGGACGGACAGCTCAATTCTAATCTGTTGAAGATATCGAGTCATTATTAGGTCCGCAGAATGAAAGTTATTCAAGTCACAGCAAGACAAAAGACACTTATTAGTCAGAAGTTCCTAATTCATTCCTTGATGCCCGCAGAGAATCGTCATCTTTGGGCGAAACTTGAATGGGACCCTGAACTTTTGCTAAAGACCAAAAAGCGAAAGTTAATCCTATATTTTTCTCCCTCACACAAGCGTAAATTATGCAATGCGTATAGAAACAACGATGTTTATTTATATTATTGTTTTTATGGTATCTGTCTACCTAGCCGTAAACACTAAACAAAACATCCCGTGATAAATGATAATCGAGTGATGTATTCCTTTTTTTTTTGTAATAAATTGTATGACTCGTGTCACTCAGACTTTTCATTAGTTTTTATTCGGCGCATAGTTTTAACTTCACCATTGAGGTAGGTGCATTTAAAAATATATATTTGAGTGAAAATTATTCCAGGTGACCGGATCGGATACATGAAAGCGCGATAATAGTATGTTTTTTTATGTGAATACCGCAAGTCCCAACTGCTCCCGTCTGGAGCTAATGAGACTATGGCATCCCCAATTGGGATATTTTGTGAGGCTGAAGTTAGTAGGAAGTTTAGATCACGTGAAGTAGAACAATTTTAAGTTTAATAAATAAAATAAAATTAGTTAAACTTTAGGGTGAACCACAAAAACTGTTTAATTTTAATATTTAATTACTAGCATAATATAAATACATTTTTCTGGTCAAAAAAATTTTTTTTTTTGCAAAATAATATCTAAGTACACATTAAAATATTTCATTTACCCCGTCGCGTTTCGTTTCTAATACCTAGATACAATTTTTCAGAACGACATAATTCACCCTAAGAAGAGTGCTTTGCGTAGTGAAAACTTCTTTAGCACCGTTGTGATTTGAAACTCGATGAAACGAAAAATAACGACAACAAAAAGAGGCATTTTTTTTTTGGAATTAATTGAATTAAAGGAACGAATAAAAAGAATCAATTCAAAAGGCCAGGGAATCAGACTGGATCGATTCACTCCTGGGATTGAATCTGCCCATGTCTAATGGAATGGGAGTGTACATAAATTTTGTTATTAGTTAGTACTTAAATAATTCACTGTACATACATATTTGTTTGCTGTAGTATTTATTTTGATAATAGTGTGTGTTTAAAAAAAGATAGAATGTTATGGAAAACTAAGGAAATTTGTAAGTTTAATAAAGTGACAGTAGTTTTTTTCTTAAGAATATTTTTAAAATGTCTCATGACAGAGAGCGGTATACGGGTTTTATCATTAATGCTTCTTATATCTTCTGGTAGACGATTGAAAAAAGTTCTTCCCTGGTAAGTGTAATGATGTTGTGCGAAAGACGTATTTAGTTTTGGGCATAGAAAAACATGTTTAAGTATATTATTTTTTCTTTCTTAGTTTTAGCTGTTTACTTTTTGCTTGTTTGCTTGTTACTTTCTTTATATTGTTGTTCTATTAACTTTAATAGCACATGTTGGACCGCATACGATAGAGTAAACATATTAATAGAAAATAAATATATAAATCCGCTGATTTTCACGGTTTTGCGCTAGTACTAACGTAAAACACAATAACACCTTCATCCCACATACCTTGTATTTATTTTATGTGATGAGGAATAATGCAAACATTATAAAACCATAATATAATAAATATTAACCAAGATATTTCCAAGGAAATTTCCATTGACATCCCATAACTGATACAATATTCACATTCTACAAACAATGTTTGAGTTCCTCCCACGCACTAAATACATAACTAAAGGGGAAATTTATCTTCTTCGGTCTCACTTGGTGTAGAATCTCAAACACAATTATTATCAGAGGCGCTCCTTTGTGAGGCTCTCAGTCAGGTATCAGTTTTCCATTGACCTTTCAGCAAACACTTGTGCACGTCTCAAGTTTAAACTGAACTTGGGAGCTTAAAGCTTGGAACTTGTTGAAGAAGAACTAAAGAACAAGGTCAGAAATTCTTCAAAGAGTATCACATTTATCGATCCTTATTAAAAACAATATTGTTATTAGTTTTATAATAAAATTGAATTTATTACAGTTCTTAACAAAAAAAAACACCAAAGACTGGATCAAACAACAAGGTATTCAGTTTATTCAAAACATTATAACACCTAACCAAACATAACAAAACTTAAACATCAACACAACCTAAAATAATACATATAACTATTTTTCGGGACAGAAAATATTACCACAATATTACTTATACCAGTGACGTGTGGTCCATATAAAAAATATCCCTACGTGTTTATCAACACAATTATTTATCTTACACATAATCTAGATGTTAAGAACAACTATATGTGGATCCTACTGCAACTAATCATTAATTTATGTTTACGATACTGCCACCATGGGTCAATCCACAATGCCGTTCTAGACAATATCAAGGAGGATACGCTGTTTCTACTTATGTCGACAGAATAGCACTTAATCCCAAACACGAGAACACCTCAGCACAGATTCGCTTAGTGAGGTGTTCACAAAATACTGCTACTAACCAATTTACATGCAGCTATGGATCATTAACATTTTTCTTTCGTATTATTAAACTTGTTATCTGTGTGAACCAATGTAATAATTTGTAAAGTGTATGTTCAAGAATAGAAAAAAAAAAATAAATGAACACTTTCATGGAATATATAATATATTGTCTGAAGTTGAAAATCTGTATAGAATATTTGCCTCGAGATCATGGCTTTTCAGATATAAATAAATAAATAGTCAATAAATTTCTTTACGACGATTATAATTAAGTACATTTTTTGTTCATAAATTAAAGAGACATCAGTAATTAACATTTCGAATGAACACCGAATAAACTTGAACATTATTGACAATATTTGTTTTTGACAGCCACCATAACATGTTTTACCTGAATGCATTTAATATTAATATCGGCTCTTTTAGCCCTCTGACCCAAATGTGTCGGCTGCATAATAAGGTGCTCGTAGAGAGTACAGAAGTAGATATTTTCGTCGATAATTTATATTGATTCAGAAAAATATTCTGCGATTGCTAAAAATATGTGGTGCTAATTATATTACGTATCATTTAAATCTTTAATTATGTCTCTTGCGCCTCTCTTTGTTTTATTTGTCATTCGAGTGAAAGTTGATGAATTTTTATGATTTTATATTTTAGTTTGTTTTTTTAATCTAGATGTATGCATATTTATGTATAATTTGTCTGATTAGATTTACGTAATTGTTTGTAGCTATTTGTGTATTAACTGTGCCTACCTATTTGTGTAATGAGTTTTTACATCTCGATTTTTCTCAAGTGAGTGAGAACATCTTTGAAAATCCAGTATAAATCAATAAATAAATAATTAAAGACAATGCTGAGGCAATTATTTTATGAATTCTTTTGGCTTCACAAATTTAATTTCAATGGAAAACGATCCGATCAACTAGCGTCGTTGATCCCCTCGGCATCGGTGCATGTACGGGAAACACACCAAACGCGCGCCCAACATATGTACACGGTTGACATTTGTCACATGGTAACGGGTCGCTTCTTCGACTCGTTCTTGAGTTCAACAGCTCGGCTGTGGAACGATTTGCTGGCTTCTGTGTTTCCTCCTTCCTACAACATGGATCTCTTCAAGACCAATGTTCATTCCATCCTCTATCAAATAGACCCTCCACATGGCACCTCAGACGACATTGACCCTTTAGGAAATTATTTTCCTAAGCGCCTACTGTTAATGTAAAAAAAAAATTAAACTCATTGTTTATTTTACTCGAAGTCGGCTACAGACTTATCTAGCTCTTCGCAATGTATCAGGGATACCAACATAACAGTGACAGAATGGCCGCGAAAGGACATCGTATCAGTTTGCGAAGTGAATTTTAATTTCGTGCAATTTAAAATGAAAATGCATAATTTTCCGCCGCCCCAAATGCAAAAAAAATCCTTTTATAGTAATTAAGACGAATCTAAAGTTTTTTCTAAAAAATATTCGTAATAAGCATGGACACTCCTATCCAAAATTTACCAAAGAAATAAATGAGAAGAATTCAGTTTTGAGTAGTCATGCCTTTAAAAATAATATTATTTTTACTTTTTTACTTTTTGATTTTTACTTTTTACGTCTACTATTTGATTTTAAGCTTGTTACTTTCTTAATATTATTGTTCTATTCACATTGCTGGCACATGCTGTGCCGTTTTCGAAACGAATAAACGTAGTAATGGAAAATAAATAAATAAATCCCGTGATTTTCACGGGTCTGCTTCAGTTCTATCGTAAAATACAATAACACCTTTATTCCACATTTCCACAACTGTTACAAATCGGACTAAATCGTCAGTTGTGCAAATAACAATAAGTTGATGGAAATCACCGCACGGTCCGTGGTAACCTTGTTACCGGGAAATCTCTTTTCTCTCAAATCCCAACAGATTAACAAGGGAACTGATAGCGGGAGAGAATAATAATAACAATGGCTGGATTAAATCGATTCGATTTTATCGGAGGTGAAAATTGCGGAGTACCACAGGGATCTATTTACGTTCCACTCTGTTCTACTTTTATTCCACAAGGTACTATCGAATCTCTAAGTTAATTACGTTGAACTAATGTGATTGAGTCAGGGTTTTATTCGGATCATGTTGAAATGTTGGGATTTATTTTTACATTAGCGCTGACCCGTAAAAAATCACGGTATATTATAATTGTAGGTTTTGTGAAGCTGAAAGTATTTGTAAAAATATATATTTGACTCAGAATCTTTGACCAAAAATGTATCTTTCGAATGTACACCGTTGGTAAATTTGAAAAATTTCCACATCTTTCACAAAATTGAAATAAAAAAATAACCATTTCAAGTGAAAAATTTTCATTAAAAAATAAATAAATGTATTTAGTATCTTATCGCTTCTCTAAATCGTTTCAACAACAGTTTTTCTCAAATCAAATCAAATTCCAATTCCAGTTCCTGTTCATTGAACCGGAGTTACACAAAGACACCAGTGAAATGATTATTTTTATTTATTCTTTATTATAATGACATCAAATGCTGTAAATGCTTATTTATAATACCTGAAAAGTAAAACATTGGTTTCAACTCCTATTATTCATAGCAATTTAACCATTTAAATTATCGGTGCCAGTACAATGAAAAATGAACACCATATTTCTGGTTCTGAAAAGCATTCCCGGGATTGTAGGCCCTAATCAGCAAGAGAATATTTTCTCATTTTTGTTTGTGTACAAGCTGTGGCAAAATCTGCCTAAACCCGCATGAACAAATCATTTCATAAAATCGGATATATTAATCCAAGTCACTATCCAGATTATAAATAAATTCGTTAAGAACAGTTAGTAATTTAAAGAGGTAACAGTTGAAAATGTGGGAAAAATTGGTTCAAGATAATTCTGAATTTGAAATATGAGATCAACAAAAATTACCTAGAATAAATAGGTCCCTTAATGAGTTGGTTCCTTAACCAATTCAGTCTTTCGGACCTATTTATTTTACACTGTGTCTCGGTAAGACAAGATATCCTGGGTTTGATAACCAGTTGCGACCTTTACATTTTTACTTTTCTGTGTTTTGTGCTATTGCATGCTTAATTAAGATTTATAAGTACTATCTTCTGCTTGGGTATAACCCCAAAAAGTTATTCTAATAAATTTGACATCATTTAGTTCAGCATCAGTATCATCCTTAACCCGCCTCACCATACGGTAGCATCGTAGTTCCCCTTGCTTCTCGTTGAATTATCAGGGGACTCTTGCAAGGTATCACGTGATAAAAAACCATTTTGACTTTCAAGCAGTAGAACCGAAGGTAGATTGAATACGATAGAAATATTGAATGAATATCATGTGTTCATTCGAATTCTCGGAATAGAATAATAGTAATAATAAAATACAAATTTCAGTTCAGGCTTAATCCTTCTGAGCCAAAAATAAAGAATTTTGAATAAGTTATTTTTATAATCAAATCCAGTTTAATGTTTTAATGGAAATCTTGCTATATCTATTCTTGAATCTCTTGTGATGTCAATAATATATCCATACCAACATTTTATGGGTTAAATTTGGTATCAGTTATCAGTCAAGTAAATTTTTTTTTTTTATGTGAAAACTTCTTTAGCGCCGTTGTGATTCTAAATTCTATAAAACAGAAATAAGCGACACTAAAAAGTGACAATGCATCTTAGGATTTAGCCTGCTATATAATAAGATAGACTAATCGGTTTCCTCTTTGTTTGGTGATTCGTAGTCTATCGGCCTGCGGTTTGTGCGATGATTCGTAGAATAAAATGTAAAATAATGTTTAAACTTGGTAACAATATTATTTAAAAAAACCTACAATTATCCTACTCCTGATTCTCCAGAAAACTAAACTCTCTCGAAGTTTAGTTTTCCGAAGGTTTACATCTACCGCGTGTGAACTGCACACTTTTTTAAGTCAAAACTTCTTTATCACCGTTGAAGTTTTGAAACTCAATGAAAAGAAAAATAGCGACACTAAAAAGAGAAAACTTTGGAATTTGTAGAAAATTAATTAAAATTAAATTTGATAACGTTATTATCGAGTTCTGCAAGTATTTTAGAATGTATTTTAGTTACAGCTGTTTCGACTAGTAAGGTCATTTTCAAAGCGTGGTGAAGCCACGTATGGACGACTTAACCTAAACATTATAATGCACTTAAATGAGTCATAGCAATAACGTCATTATAAATCAATTAAGAAAACCCTTACACTTAGTGCAAGGGAAACCAAAAGGAAAGATTCCGAATCCCACATAACCACTCTCTCAATTAGTGTCTCTGCAAATTGGATTAACCAGTAATAAATCAATTTAGACACCTTCAAAACTTGACATTTAAAATATTATAAATTAGACGTCCGTACGTGGCTTCGCCACAGTTTGAAAGGACCTTACAAGTCGAAACAGCTGTAACTAAAATACATTCTAAAATACTTGCAGAACTCGATAATAACATTATCAAATTTAATTTTAATTAAATTTGTAAAAATTGAAATGGAGTTCTACGAATTAAACACAAAAACAATTAATAACATTGGAATTGTTGAAATTGTCGGAATTGTCAGAATAATGGGGTGCCCTGTTATTCCGACAATTCCAACACGAAATCACAATATTTGTTTACTCCGTTTCGCTGTATACAGTTTAGGTAATAGCTATAAGGACGTTGTTGACGTATCGGTCGTCCAGTTGAGTAGTCAGACATTTCCAGATACCAAGTTTTGATATAATGTGGAAAGCAATATTCGAATTCTCACTAAAAATTCACGTATCTGTGTTTTACATATTATATATTCTAAAACATAACACCGGGAAGCATTACTATCCGGTACATTTTGAAATTTCCTATTAGTAACCCAGAAAACTTAATCTTTTTGTTTATTTTACAATGAGTTTTTCTACATTATAATTGATTTGGTAGTGTATCAGAGTAATATGAGTATTGTACAAGACAGAGGGTACACTTTTACAAATAACTGTTCCTACTCAAATTTCGATTTTTTGGAGATGTCCGATTAATCAACTGGACGATCGTTATGTACGTATAAGCACACACAGTGTATGTTTCATTAGGTTAATTTGTACATTGATGGTGATTGATTTAAGCGAAACGGTATTAATAAATAAAATAAATGTCTTGATTATAAACAAATTTATAGTTTTATTACATTAAATTTATCATTCAAATATTCACATACCTACTTCTTATTTGCTTATGATTATTTAAAACTATTTCTATATGCTATTGTTTACGTTTTTCATTATGTAAAATACGAAAAAACACTCGACTCGGCCCGTTCGATAGATTATCTTTTTTTAATTTTTTTTATTGATGCAATAATATTATGTATTTTCAAACATGTGGGCCTCCCTGGGTACTATGTCAACAACAACAACTGAGTTCAACAACTCGGCCGTGGAGAGATTTACCAGCCTCTGTGTTTTCTTCCTCCTATAATATGAGTCTCTTCAAGACCCGTGTTCATTCCTTCCTCTCCTGAAAAAGCTCCTCCACTCAGCATCCCCGTAAAGATGACGTAGGTCTTAAGGAAAATTATTTTCCTACTCCTGTGTGGAGTTAATCTAAAAAAGATTTTATGTTATTTCTTTGTTACACAATATATAAATAACAGCACGTACCCGTAGGATTTTCCCACGTAGATTTTTAACCGGCATTTAAAACAAAAATTTCATCGGCTATTCCGTTGGCTACGGCCTAGCGGGTCTCGTGATACGCGCTCTATCTCGTCTGTTACCGTGCTGCTGGAACGAGACCGAGTGCGTATCACGTGAATCATCGCGAGATATGGAAATACGATCAGCGGCGACGTTTTATAGAATAAAACAACTTTTAAGTTTTATAGAATAAAACAACTTTTAAGTGTTTAAGAAACACTTTTTTGCTATTAAATTTAAAAAATATCATCGGTCAGAAAAAACGACATCTACGTTTTTTACTTTTAGGAATAGATGGTTAAAATCCTTCGGGAACGAGCTGACATAAGCGCCCTTGAGGTGATTTTTGACAAAAACGGCGCTCTATAAATTATCCAATTATTATTATTATTATTATTTACATTACATATGCATACTGTACTAATGTTAAACGTATAAAACTCACTGTGGGCGTAAATAAATAAATTATTAGGAATTTGTGTGTGTAAAATATTTTCCACAAATTTTCGGCAGAAAATTCAATTACATTCAGGCTACACTAATGTAAATAAAATTAGCCGGTAACTTTGTACAGCACGACCTTTAGCTTTACAGGCTATATTCGCCGATATTATATTTTCGCAGCACTTTCGCAAACACATTATACTCGTATTAAAGTGTGTGCTTTCCATAGAATTCAAAAAAAAAGTTATACCTACTGCTGCACGAGAATCGTAATTACTCCCAATAATCTAGAACCAGTGGAACCATTGCTTCCCCAATTAAGTTATGAGGGTGAGGGTAGTAGGGAGATTCAGAAATGGTCACTAAACACGGCTAAAGACATTTAAACAATCTTACCATTTTAAACGGTGGGCGACAGTGAAATTGATTTCACCACGGCGATACAAAGAGTATCCACTCTGGAACGTATAATAATATTAATAATAGTAACAATATTATATTACTTGAAATTAATAAATGGTAAGATAACATAATAATAAAATTTACTTGCGCCAGCCGCGATATGAATTTTCGATTAGATTTGAGAATCGTAACCACTTGAAAACTGAGGTCGCCAAATGAGGTGGTTAATGCTTCATTAGGGATGCTGATCGGGAAAGGAAGGAGAGGAAGTACTGGAAAGGAAAATGGTATGAGGGATGGGTAAGAATCTGGGACTCAATGTTTTCAGGAGTGACTAACGTACGAATCCATCCCTCCAACAGCGGTACAGGGCGATGGGTTAAGGGAATCCGGCTGGACTGGGCAAAAGGTCTCCCTCAACCAGTTTCTCCCGATCCAGCCCGCAACGAAGTAGGTGAGCAAAAGCATCCACCGCTGATCTCTTATTATATAGCTATAAAAACTTTACCCCGTGATCCCGAACACCCCTGTCAAGTCACCAAACGTAGCGAACCACTTGGGGTGGACCTATGGCAAGGGTGTTGGTTTTCCAATAATTAGTTCCCGTTGCGGCGCGGTACCCATACCTGCCTCCCAAATTGTATACATTATAACACTTTTATAATACTAAAGAAATCAACTAATGTCATGTTTCTTCATTTTTTTGTCTGCGGATTTAATTGTTATGTTATTGTTTATATCTGTCTACCCATACAATGATGTGTAAACGTCAATGAACGTGAACAGCAATGTGAACGAACAGGCTCCAAGAACAAAGACGCTAATGGACTAAACAAAAACATCTTATTACACCAGCACAATGGGAATATGTTTGCTTTGAAACATCAAGGCGTAGAGAATATTATGTTTGTTATAATACATTTCAGATAAAGAGAACTACATTATTCTGTTTGAAGTTTGTGGCGTTGTGTTTTAGCACAAACAATAAACAGAAGTGAAGCGATTGGCTTCAACCAAATTGGTACGAGTAAAGTACGCTTCGAATGTGTTGAATTTCGAGTGGGTACTTTAAGAAGTAGTAAGTTTGAACATTGAACTTTGAAGAGCAATCGATGGCCTAAAGTATGTACTAAGATCGCAAGTTCGAAATTCGTTTAAAAATCCAATGAATTCAATTGAATGTATCATGTTTTCACTCTTATCGTATTGAAGAAATGTGTTAAGAAAGAAATTATGTCAATAATTAAATATTAAATTGTTGAATATTGATAAATCTAAATCATAGATTCACAACCTTTTTTTGCCCACCGCCCACTTTGAGAACATTTTTATTTCTGGCGCCCCCTAACTCGTGAATCCGAACGGAGGGGGCGTAATGGGATACCACGACATGGTTACATTTGCTAACGGAGGGGGCGTAACGGGATACCACGGCAGAGGGGGCATAATGGGATAGGGATATATTTTTGTGGATGGATTTTCTTTTACATAAGCTCCACACAGGAGGTCCTGAGGAAAATAATTTCCCTCAGGGCCTATGTCATATTTGGGGATGCTGTGTGGAGGGTTTTATGAGGAAAGGAAGGACAAGAGAGTTCTGGGAACGAAAAGGGTTTAAGGGGTGGGTAGGAATCTGGGGTTCAGTGTGTCCTGATCATCCGCCTTAAATACCTAGACAAACCTCACCCCATGAACTTGGGCACCCCTGCTAAATCACCAAACGTAGCGAACCACTTAAGGTGACCTATGGCAGAGGCCAAGATGGCCGCTTAATGGGATGGGATGATGGGCAAGATAGGATGGGGTGGGAATGGGTTTCTCTGAGGTCTCCTTCCCCCCCTCTGAGAGTCTGAAACGACCCCCAATTTTCTCTTGGTCTTCTTCCGCCCCCCTGGAAGTCTGAAACGCCCCCAAAGGGGCGTTATTGCCCACGTTGAGAACCTTTGATCTAAACGAAAATATGAAAAACATAAGGTCATAGAAGGTAGCCACCACTTCGACTACCATAATACGGGCATGTGCCTAGCGTGGTAGTCGAATCACTGTAAAACTGTACACAAATTATATGATGAATAAAGAAAAAGAAAAAAAAAAAAAAAAAAAAAACGGTTGCCACTGGGACTCGAACCCAGTATCTCTCGTCTTACCGGGACAAGCGCCTTAACCAACTCAGTCATTCATTTTTAAATCATTTTTGTCGATCTCATATTTCAAATTCAGAAGTAAAAAAATTATCCTCGACTAATTTTTCCCATATTTTTGGTTGCCACCTTTTAATGATCACAAAGTTTTAAAGAATTGGTTTGTAACTTAGTTGGTGTTTTGGATAAAGATATTAGATTTTATTTATTACAACTATTGACCTTTTCTAAAAGCCTACTTTTACTTATATATGTTACAGTTAAAACCCGTTCTTAGTTACGACGCGTTTTCTCTAGTATAAACTACTTTTCACTAAACGCCTTTGTTAAAACTAGAATTAACCGCTGAAACTAGTTCTAACTAGGCAAAATGCGTTTTCTCGAAATAATTCAGTTAAAACTGTTTCAACCGATGTCAAAGTTCATCGTGCTTTATTATGATTGGTCGAGTGACATCAGGTTAGGTTAGTTTATAAAACTAGTTTTAACTAGAGAAAATGCGTTATAACTAAAAACGAGTTTCAACTGTCACATATATACTTTACAGATAAAATTTACACCTGGTCATACACGTACGATAATATATTAAAGCAATTTGTTCAACACGCTTCCGCATTTGACAGTATTTTCTCTTACCCCGTTCTCATTTTGGCAACTTAACGAAGCATATGTAAAAAATTCTTTTTTTATACAACTCGCTGAAAAATTAAATACATGCTTTGTTGCGGGCAGTAATAAAAAAAAGAAATATCTTTGCTGGCTGAAAAATTATAAAATGTACATGTATTTTCCAGGGACTGCGGGTTGATAAGTTCAAAGGTTTGTTACCTACCGTCAAATGAAAAATATTTTATACACTGTACAAATCGCGAGTGCGCCCCACGATTGAATTTGGCAGCCATTCCTGGTCTGGAGCCTCAAAATACCTAAAAAAATCATCCAATATGTTCAGAAACGAGCGGTCCATTTGATAGATTCTTTTGCAATCTTTAGAGCACCGGCGTCCGGTAGTAATCTAGTATTTCAATGGAAGATACTCCGAGGAGCTAGCGTCATTGATTCCTTCGGCACCGGTTAACAGTCGGGAAACACGTCAAACGCGCGCCCTACATTTGTAGACTGTCACATTAGAACGGGTTACTATCAGGGTTGCCAGGTTCTTTCCAAAAATATACCGAACATTGAGAAAAAAAAAAATTTCGAAGTGAATTTCCCTACCTAGATTGCGAATGCCCATACTTCGGTATTTTTGTCATACCGAACACGGTGCTAAAATACCGAACACCTGGCAACCCTGGTTACTATATAAAGAAGAGTTCAATGGCTCGGCTGTTGAACGATTTATGGGCTTCTGGAGGGGAATTATATTCCCCAGAGCCTCCTGTGTGGCGTTAAGGATAAAAAATAAAATTGTTTTTTTTTTTGGTCGGGAGGATATCGTAAAAAGAATATTGTCGTTGGGGTTTATCCTTACCTTTCTTGTACCTATCCAAAATCTCTATTATAAGACATACCCACGAAAGATGTTACAAAAAACTACAATTTTACACTAGTGTCACAGTCTTTTTTATTGACAACACTTAAGTTGTCGACAAAAAAAAAAAGTTTAAAAAAATTATAGTGCTTAGATGGAAAAACAAATGTTTTTTGGGTTCTCTATTTGTCGTATACCAGTTTAACAATTGTACTGCGAGTATATGAACAAAGTATGCATAAATATTTTTGTATTTTAAAAGCTAATAAGTAAATAAAGTACTTAAGTGCACCATGCTATCCCCGCCATAAAAAAGAGTAATTGAAAAACGTGTGTACTCGTCGAACTTACAAAACAACGTAATATGAAACGCGGTGTAAACAATAACGCCTCAAATATCAGCGTCGTCTGGACATTTTAAACATGGCACTTTAATGGACAGGGTCACTCAATAACACCCCCCCCCCCCATATCTCACAACCACTCGGGCCTTTGTTTACGAAGAGAGGGTGTATATCGAATGACTTTCTTCCTTGGAAAAGCTCTATCGTAACGGATGTCGAGAGAACCTTTTTTTGAGAAGTTTTTTTTGAAAATATTTTGATTTACAACCCTCTTTGCAATACACGAAAAATGTTAATTTTTAAATTTAATAGGTTTTAATTGATTATATTTGGGTGACGGGTATGGGTACCGCCGTCCCGTGAACCATTTATTGAATAAACAACATATTTGCCGTAGGTTAGGGGTGCTCGGGTTCATGGGATGAAGTTGGGCTAGGTCTTGGTGCGTTTGCATACCTGCTGCGTGGCTGGCTGGATCGGGAGAGATTGATTGAGGGAGACCTTTAGGCCTTTCCAGTCGGACTCTCTCGATTCATCCCCTTGTTGAGAGGGATGGATTTATACGTCTGTCACTCCTAAACAGATTGACCACCAGATTCCTACCCTCTTTTCATACCCTTTTCCTTCCCAGAACTTGCTCTCCTTCCTTTCTCTAAAAAGACCCTTCACACAGCATCCCCGAAGATGACATGGGCCCTTATGATTTTTTTCCCTCAAGGCCTCCAATGTAGAGCTAATATAAAAAATAAGCATTATTATTTTTATGGAAAAAATTGAGATAGAAAAACGTATTAATAAATAAACAAATAAATGCTCACTACAGGCAAAAAAACTCAGTTTATTATCCTATGTATAGTCACTATTCATAAGTTAGACTCAGACCTTTTAAATAAATAAATGGTGTTTAATTAACCGAAATGTACGTTATCGTAAAGATAATCTATGAGGAGGTTGGTGAAATATCTCATAATATTGATAATCTCTATATTATAAAAAAGTGAGTGTTGATTAACTAGGAAATTTACTGGAATTCTAAACTTCTAAAATCAACATTGCCAGTGCCATCTAGCGCCAAAGTTTTAAACAACAATACAAAAGTAGTGAACATTTCATCGATTTATAACTCTGTCAAATATTTTTTAACTTTGTCATTTAATTATTTAGTAATATGATCTACCAATTACTTACTAATTAACGTTGCAATTTTGGATATTCTTTAATTTGTTGGACAATTATTAAAATAACTTTCAAGTTATTATTTAAATTAAATGCAAATTTTGCTGAAAGCAATTTCAAACGTGCAATCTCGGTTTGTTTATTTTATCATGTTTGCATTTAATAAGCGCCCGCAGGGCTTTTAGAAAAACAATACAAGTCGAAATTTTACATAATGCAGAAATACAGTATATCAGTACATACATTATCGTAGAAATTTGCACATAGGTGTACAATGTGTGTATAATTTTATTAATTTATCTTTTTACTGCCGTTAAATAGACTTTTACATAAAAATGTGTATATTTTATAGTATATGTGTATATTTGTTGAGTTGAGTTGAGAGCTAAGAGCTGAGAGCTGAGAGCTGAGAGCTGAGAGCTGAGAGCTGAGAGCTGAGAGCTGAGAGCTGAGAGCTGAGAGCTGAGAGCTGAGGGCTGAGAGCTGAGAGCTGAGAGCTGAGAGTTGAGAGTTGAGTTGAGTTGATGGGGATGTTGAGGGGATGGGGATATTTTTATTCATGTTATTGTTAATGGACGGCATAAGTTAGTGAAGTTTTACTTCAGTCGTGTGGTCTAAAACACACTCGTTTTTTTTATATTTTCACTTCTTTTCCGTATTTATTTCATTTCCGATTTTATTTGTATGTAGTTTAATTTTGTCTGATTTCTTTTTTGTTATTTCGAATAAACAAAATTAAAAAAAAAAACAAAAAACGACTTAAAAAAATGCACTAAAAAGTAAAAAAAATAATTTCGTACGATTGTTATTTTTGGAGTCGGTGTCAGCCAAGGTAACTACATACATACATAGGTGAGATGTGGAGATCTTGACTAACACCGACTCAAAAAATAACAATTGTATGTAATTATTTTTTTACTTTTGAGTGCATTTTTTTAGGTCGTTTTTTGTTTTGTTAAAATTTTGTTTATTTTTTGATTTTTAGTGACGAGCGTGCGTTAAGAAGTTTTACTTAAAAAAAAGAATCATAGAAATCTGTTGGCGTAATATTGAGTTATTCGTCCATTTGTCGCGCACAAACTTATTGCAAATTTAAGACATATATGATTTTCTCATGGATCCCATTGTGAAAACTGGACCAAATTAAAATGGGACCACACGGGAAGCACCAGCTTTCTGATAAAAAAGAATCTTCAATATCGGTTTACCCAATCGAAAGTTCTGAGGTAACAAACATAATTTTTTTTTTAAATACCGTCGAATTGATAACCTCCTCCTTTTCGAAGTCGTTTAAAAAGGGAATGCATTGCATTGCAATACCCTTGCGTTCATTTCGGAATGAACAATTATTATTGCTATACGCCCATGTGCAATTGGGTACATGCGTACATGACATGCTAAAACGATGTAGGTAATGTGTCTTCCAAGACTTTCAAATATTCCTAAATTAATTTAAGAAGTTAACTTATCTTTCAAATCTGAAACAAAACTAAAGCAAGAACTATAGTTTGAATTTTGAACCTCTAGAGACAATGTATTATATTTATTTAAGTTATAATGTATTCCAAAATAAAAGAATTTAAAAGGGAGGTCAACGAAGAGTGTACATAGATTTTAAAACAAACTAGTCAGACTTAACACAGTTAATTGAAAATAAAATCATAAATACATACATTAAGAATGATAATACAAAAGTAAGAGAGTTACAAAGAAAGATTGTGTAAAGCTGCTGAGAAAATATCCTGCCAATGTTTTTTGTTTATTACTGGAAGTTTTACTCAGGCTAATGCTTTTTAATTTAGTCGTGTGAGTAAACGACGATACCTAAGTGTATTTGATTTAGCCATCATATGTCAGTATAAAGGCTGGTTTAGTGTTGATGTGTGAAGAGTGTGAATTATTTGTGGAATGGCGGTTGTGATGTTCTATTTCGGCAGAATCGTGAAGGAAGTTTTTGTGTCTGGGAATATATAAGACGGTAGGCTGAAAATTAATGCACACATTTGACCGGTCAGTGGTTGAGTGGGCATAGCGCTTGGGTCCCACCCGGGCGTCGCATGTTCGATTCCTCGGCTGGCTAAGTCCTCCATCACAACACAAGCAACATTTTCGGCTTTCTGTGGTGGTAGTAGGAGATTTTCAAACATTGTTGGGTTATTCGTAACCCGGGAATGTTTGTCTTTCTTTAATAAAAAAAAAAAAAAAAAAAAAAAAAAACATACTTGTATAACGCGAACAAAATGACCTTCAGAAGCGCGCCAGGTGGAATGTGGAAGTCACATTCCTCCTCTGTACGAACGCACAAGTTTTAGGTCGTTAAATTTATCCAGTATATTTTGAGAAGCGGAAGTATGGAGACATGTTTTAGTGTTGTGTCAACGCAAGATAAACAGCGTGATATTAACGAATTTTCGACTGCTGAAAAAGTGACTCCTACTGAGATTCATCGTCGTTTAAAGGATGTTTATGATGACGTTGCTGTTGATAAGTCTATTGTAAGTCAATGGGTAATAAAATTTCATGATTGTGAGTGTATCGAACGTGTCGACGAAAGCGTATGACAACCCTGAGAATTCAAGAATGGAATTTACGCTTCCACATAATACCGTGCCGCTGCGCGTTACCCCTTCCAATATCCTACGAAACAAAGGGAGTGCTCTCATTGGCCAACGAAACACTGTGCATTTGGAATGATGTCTACAATGCTATTACATTCTACAATTAACTTATCAATTGAAAACATAAACGCAATTGATAATAAATACATGCTGCAGCATCATTGGACTCGAAAACACATCTGAATAACCACGTAATACTTCCACCAGGGACCCCAGACAGCAATGATCAAAATCAAGGAAATGATTGAGTATTTACGTTATCCCCACCCTGCTACCAGACGCGGCGCCATTGGTCAATGCTGAACAAAGGAAATGTTTGAATCGTAAATATTTACGACAGCCAATTTACATTCCGAAAAACTCGGAGCTAAATTTCGGGAAATCGGGAATAATTTGAATCAAGAAATATATATCATCACCTAAAAATAGGTATATACTACAATAACACCTCAAAAAACTGTCGTCTACCAGTGATTATTGCACTTTAAGAAAATATTTACTTCTAGATATTGTATCTTGTATCACATTTGTAAACTTGTACCTTTTCTTGTTGAAACAATAAAAATTATGTGAGACTTCGGTTTATTGGAACAGGACTGTCTTGGCAAAGGTTATCACACAGATTTTTAACACATCTGCTCGAAAATCATAGCGATTGGGAAAAATACGTAAACGCAAGCACCCTTCAGAAACAGGGAGGTTCTGTGTTCCAAAAGTCCAACCCGGATTTGCCCTATAAAACAAACGGCAAACCGGTAGGAAATCAGTTCAAAAACTACCAGCCAAGAAGTCACAAGTCTCCAAGAAACTGAAGTCTCCAAGTTCTAACCTACTTTAAAAGTGTTTTTTAATCAGTTTAAATTCTGTTCTACCTTTCTCTCAGTATCCCATTATCCTGACCCCAACAGTCTCCAAAAGTCTCCAAAAGTCTGCAAGTCTTTTAAGTGTTTTTACAACAGTTATAGAGTCAGTTTTTGCTAATTTAACTTAGAATCATTAAATCCAGAAGTTAAGGACATTGGCGTGCCAAGTTGTGTCCAGCTCCCTATTTTTGCAATTTGTGTACAAAACGTCTAGTACATTTGGTCCTTCGAGCCGTATCTACACATAACACGCCTTCAGTCTTACCCAGTGGAAATGCCGTCTCTTCGCAGTGGCCGTAAGACCCCGACATCTTCTGATACATCGCTGTCTAAATCTAAACCTGACGCCCCGGGGACAAGCCGAAATATGCCAGTGGCGCCCCTACGGACCCCGGGCCCACACACCGTAGACACCGATGAGACGCCATCTAGAGGACCCCGCCAGGTCCACGATCTATCTAGTGCGAGCCCAGCCAGGAACTCTGATCTCATCACGCTTGACCGACCAGCTCCAGAATCTGTCTCCGAGAGCCTCCACGAATCCAACAGTAAAAGCAGCGAAACAACTTCTGAATCAACTGAAGACTCCCTGCGATTACTGCGCCGAGAGATGCGCATTCGGGACAGACGTCACGCCAAGCAGACAGCCAATCTGCTCGCAGCCCTGAACGCTGCGACACGCCAAGCAGTCAGCCAACCTGCCGAGGAGCCAGCACCAACCAGCCCGACCCTGCGAGCCAACCTCGGTCAGGCAGTAATTCAAGTCCAGGCACCAACCGGCCCGTTTACTAACGAGTTCGCAACGAGATATGCCACTCAAGTACACACGTCAGACGGCCCGTCAACCGGAGAGTTTGCAACTAGATATGCAACAACTCAAGTGCCCGCACCAACCGGCCCTTCTGCTAATGAGTTCGCAACGAGATATGCCACTCAAGTACACACGTCAGACGGTCCGTCAACCGGAGAGTTTGCAACTAGATATGCAACAACTCAAGTGCCCGCACCAACCGGCCCTTCTGCTAATGAGTTCGCAACGAGATATGCCACTCAAGTAAACAAGCCAGCCGGAGAGTTTGCAACGAGATATGCAACAACTCAAGTGCACGCACCGACCGGCCCTTCTACTAATGAGTTCGCAACGAGATATGCCACTCAAGTAAAAAGGCCAGCCGGAGAGTTTGCAACGAGATATGCAACTACTCAAATGCACACACAAGTCGGTCAGCCTACCAATGAATTTACAGTAACCGATCCAACTGGATATGCCGCCACCCAAGGCTACACACTACTGACGGGCCCTGCAAAAAACATCCCTACGACCGAATACAGCCATCTCGGACCCGAGCGCCCACTTTACAATACAACGGGGTACCAGCAACAGCCAGCCTCCTCCGGCCAGGATTCCCCATTGTTTACACCACCGCATACAGCCAACGAGACAGCACGGCACACCCGAGAATGGTTGCAGCACGGCAACGACCCACTGGCCCAGATCGCCTCTGTGATGGCAGAGGCGCTCCGCTCCTCCAGAACGCAAGATAGCCCTCGCACATTAGAAGATGACTCAAGAATGGCAGCCCTAATCGCCAGGCAATCCACAGCAAAAGATTTGCCTACCTTCTCCGGAGACCCCCTCGAGTGGCCTACCTGGAAGGCACAGTACGCTCAATCCACCGCCACCTGCCAATTGACTCCGAGCGAAAATCTCATCAGGCTGCAGCGTGCCCTCAAAGGCAAGGCGCGAGATACCGTGGGTCCCCTACTAATGGATCCTGCGCAAGTTCCAGAGATCATCAGCGTCCTCGAGCAGCGATACGGCAGCGCTAACTCCATAGCAAAATTTATGCTAGACAAGGTTAAAAAGCTACCTTACCTCACGACCGAGGTATCACTCGAGGACCTGGCAGATTTCTCCGGGACGGTGCAAAACCTGGTGGCATCCCTCCGGATCTTGAAAACCGAAGGTTATCTCACCAATCCTGCATTACTGAACGACGTCACTGACAAAATGCCGAGTTCCCTGCGGCTGGCATGGCTAATCGAGATCCGCAAACAACATGCCCCGGCCACCATAACCCAGCTCGCTGCCTTTCTGAAAGAGGTATCAAACGCAATTCCAAACAGCGGGATGGTGGACCACATACGATCCCGACCACGCCGTGAACAAATACATGCCGGGTACCAGGAGGAAGAAGATAGTGATCGCATGCGACTTCTACCGAGCCATGAGCAAATACATGCCGGACATCAAGAAGAAATCGGGGACGGCCCAAAAGAAAAGATCGCCCCGATGAAACGCAAAATGAATGAGGCACATACTTACCCTGGACCAAGCCGAAAAAGAAAAACAGCCGACGAAAGCTGCGCCCAATGTGGCGGCGATCATAAAACCCGCGAATGCAAAGAATTCGCAGCCAAAGATGTTGAACTTCGATGGGAAACTGTACGCATGGGAAGGTTATGCCGCAAGTGCTTAGAAAAACACCACTCACGAAGCTGCAAAATAAACCAATGGTGCAAAGTAGGGGATTGCCGATCCCCACACCACCCCCTGCTACATAATCCCGAGTTCGTACGAAAAAGCACCGTGGAAAATGTCAACTTGTGACGCCAGGACTCCGGACAGAGAGTACTGTTAAAAATTGCGCCAGTAATATTAAGCGCTCCCAACAAAGAAGAAGTGTCAGTGTTTGCTCTCCTGGACGAAGGATCCACAGTAACACTTGTTGACACTGACACCGCAATACAAGTCGGAGCAAACGGCCCAGTTCACGGACTGCGAATCCACGGTGCCAAAGGAATGTGCACTTCTGACAATCTCTCCCAACGAGTGAGACTAAGAATACGAGGTGCGGGCAACAGTAATACATACCACATCTCTGCCAGCACAATAAGCAACCTCAACCTGCCGGAGCAACAGATCCAAGGAAGGTCTGTCGTCCCGAAGCTGCTAATAGGCCAAGACAACGCTCACCTAATTGTGTCAAGGGAAGTTCGTGAATGCAATGATACTACGCGAATAGCATCACGCACCGCACTAGGATGGATCGCTCATGGGGGAGTCAACCCCAGAGATAATAACACGACTACCACTTTGGCACTACAACCAGAAACGGCCGCAGACATACAATTGAGGGAGCTAGTAAAAACCAACTTCGCCATCGACTCGCTCGGAGTAACATCAGCCACCAGAGTCAATGCAAGCGAACAACAGGCCATTGCACTTATGAATGCAACTACCCGTCCTCTTCCTACAGGGAAGTGGGAAACTGGTCTACTATGGCGCAATCCAGAAGCCTCGCTACCTGACAATCGGCAGTGTGCGCTGAAGCGACTTCTGTCTCTGGAGAAAAAGCTAGCAAAAGACAAAAATCTAGCAGTGGCCTACAATGACAAAATAAGTCAACTTCTCAACAAAGGCTATGCCAAGAAGCTATCAGGTCATGAAGCTTCCACCACCACACCTCGCAAATGGTACCTGCCTCACTTCGCAGTAATCAACCCAAATAAGCCAGGAAAAATCAGAGTGGTATTCGATGCTGCAAGCCGATGCCGAGGAACCTCCCTCAATGATCAGCTGCTTACTGGTCCTGACCTGCTGTCCTCCCTCCTGGGGAATATAATACGCTTCCGGGAAGGAAACATCGCCATTGCTGCAGACATCAAAGAAATGTTCCTGCAAATAAAAATAAGGCGAGAAGACCAGCCGTCCCAGCTTTTCCTGTGGAGGACTGATGTGGAGGTGATCCCATCATGAACCAGACACCTATCAAATGTCATCAATGATGTTCGGAGCCACCTGCTCCCCAAGCAGTGCCCAATTCGTCCGAAATAAAGTGGCCGAAACATACGAGCACGAGTACCCGGCCGCCGCAAAAGCCGCACGCACCAAGTTCTACATGGACGACTACCTAGATGCAACAGACACACCCAATGAAGCTGCTACACTCGCCCAAAGTGTAAGTGCCCTCCTCGCGAAAGGAGGGTTCCACTTGACAAATTGGGCGTCTAATAGCCCGGTGGCCCTAGCTGGCGTACCCATAGAAGACCGTGCCAGCTCCGCGATACAGATCAGCAGTGGAGGTCCAGAGACAGAACGAGTGCTTGGTTTGATCTGGGACCCCACCACAGACCGCTTCCTGTACTCATTTCGCGAGGCGATCTCCCCCGACACGGCCACACAACCTACCAAGCGGCAACTATTATCCATAGTAATGAAGATCTTTGACCCAGTCGGCTTCGTTGCCTGCCTTACCATCAGATCTAAGATGCTACTGCAAGCAGTGTGGCGCTCAAGCGTCGGCTGGGACGAACCCATTACCCCCGAACACGCCCAGAGATGGACAGACTGGCTGAGCCTGCTGCACACAAACAGCATCTCAATCCCGAGACGTTGCCTCTCAAACAAACAGAACAACGTAACTCTACACCTCTTCTGCGACGCATCGGAGCAAGCTTGCTGTGCCGTGGCCTACTTCACCGAAGAAATAAATGGATCCTTACGAGTAACATTCCTTGCAAGTAAATGCAAGGTAGCACCACTGAAGCCTCTCTCCATTCCACGCCTCGAGCTTCAAGCCGCCCTCATAGCAGCGAGACTAGCCCAGACGATCCAAAAGGAAAGCAAAGCCCTGATATCCCGCACCTGCTTCTGGACAGACTCCACAACTGTACTATGCTGGTTACGCACCGACCCACGCGCCTACTCAACCTTTGTGGCAAACCGATTGGGCGAAATAGACGAACTAACCAACATACCCGACTGGAAATGGGTACCCACAAAACTCAATCCAGCTGATATAGGAACACGAGACTTAGAGGTGCCAGACCTAACACCAGAAGGAAGGTGGTTTACCGGCCCAGCCTTTCTCACTTCCCCAGAGGGTGCATGGCCGAAAGAACGGGCACCCGCCCACAGGCCTGACGACCTAACACTAGAAGTCAAACCTCACTACGTTGGCCTTGTGTCCACCAAGGGCGAAGCACTCCCATCAGTAGAGCGGTTCTCCTCATGGCACCGGCTAATCCGCTCCACAGCTTGGATCCTCCGTTTTATCAGACGATGCAGGATGGGGCCCAACAAACCAGTAGAAGGCCCACTACTAGCCGAGGAGATAAAAGCAGCAGAACAAAAATGGATCAAAAGGTCCCAGGAAAACGCTTTCACAACTGATCTACACATCATCCGACAAGGTCTAAAACTACCTACTGGCAGTCGCCTCAACTCGCTGAACCCCTTCTTTGGACCAGACGACCTTCTACAAATGGGGACCCGACTACAAGCCTTGGAAAGAACAAAGAGTGTGGCCCGAACCCCCATAATACTGGACGGCGACGAACCCTACACTCGGCTCCTAATCAGTCACTACCACAAAAAGGCGGATCATCCTAGTACTGAGAAAACAATTGCAGAAATACGCAATCATTTCTTCATAATACGAATACGCACAACAATCAGGAAAATAACGCACGTCTGCCCCACTTGCTTCATACGACGCAGCAAACCGACTCCACCTCTGATGGGCGCATTACCACCACCCCGCCTGATGCATCACGTCCGTCCATTCACACACTGCGGGCTTGACTATTTCGGCCCTATGGCTATCACGGTCGGTAGGCATCGAGAAAAACGATACGGAGCCATCTTCACCTGCCTCTCAACGCGCGCCATTCACCTAGAACTAGCCGCTTCACTGACTGCCGACTCGGCCATCATGGCCCTTCAAAGAATGACCGCCCGCAGAGGACAACCCACAGCCATGTACTCGGATAACGGAACAAATTTTCACAGAGCTGACACCGAGATGAGGGACGCCCTGCTGTCAATAAGTCAAGACGCCAGAATGATTGACGCAATAGCTACCCAGGGCATCGAGTGGCACTTTATACCACCGCTGAGTCCCCACATGGGGGGAGCTTGGGAGAGACTAGTACGATCAGTAAAGAAAGCCCTAAGCGCAACACTCAAAGAAAGAGCACCAAAAGAAGAAACTCTACGCACAGCACTTGCAGAAGCCGAGTTTGTGGTAAATAACCGACCACTCACCCATATTTCAGTCGACCCGCGTGATGAAGAACCTCTAACACCCAACCACTTTTTGCTGGGATCGGCCGGGAAGCGCCCCCAATTATCCTTCTACGACAAAAAAGAAGAGGAAGTATGCCTACGCCGCCAGTGGCGCATCGGACAACAACTTGCAGACAACTTCTGGAGGCGATGGCTGCGCGAATACCTACCTACCATGGCTGCCCGACAAAAATGGCACCATCCAACTACACCAATTAAGAAGGATGACCTAGTGATCATCATGGACCCAGCACTGCCTCGAAACAGTTGGCCACGTGGCCGTATCCTCGAAGCAACACCTGCAGCTGATGGACAAGTCAGAACTGCTCGGATCCAAACCAGTACTGGGATATACGTAAGGCCGGCAGTCAAAATCGCCGTCATCCTGCCTGCCACACCAACAACTAACGAAACTGTACCAGTTGCGAAGACACCCGATTCAGAACTCAGACATCGGAAAAGGACACGCCCGATGAAGTAGCTGAGCACAGTCGAGACTGCACTGGGGGGAGTGTATCGAACGTGTCGACGAAAGCGTATGACAACCCTGAGAATTCAAGAATGGAATTTACGCTTCCACATAATACCGTGCCGCTGCGCGTTACCCCTTCCAATATCCTACGAAACAAAGGGAGTGCTCTCATTGGCCAACGAAACACTGTGCATTTGGAATGATGTCTACAATGCTATTACATTCTACAATTAACTTATCAATTGAAAACATAAACGCAATTGATAATAAATACATGCTGCAGCATCATTGGACTCGAAAACACATCTGAATAACCACGTAATACTTCCACCAGGGACCCCAGACAGCAATGATCAAAATCAAGGAAATGATTGAGTATTTACGTTATCCCCACCCTGCTACCAGACGCGGCGCCATTGGTCAATGCTGAACAAAGGAAATGTTTGAATCGTAAATATTTACGACAGCCAATTTACATTCCGAAAAACTCGGAGCTAAATTTCGGGAAATCGGGAATAATTTGAATCAAGAAATATATATCATCACCTAAAAATAGGTATATACTACAATAACACCTCAAAAAACTGTCGTCTACCAGTGATTATTGCACTTTAAGAAAATATTTACTTCTAGATATTGTATCTTGTATCACATTTGTAAACTTGTACCTTTTCTTGTTGAAACAATAAAAATTATGTGAGACTTCGGTTTATTGGAACAGGACTGTCTTGGCAAAGGTTATCACACAGATTTTTAACACATCTGCTCGAAAATCATAGCGATTGGGAAAAATACGTAAACGCAAGCACCCTTCAGAAACAGGGAGGTTCTGTGTTCCAAAAGTCCAACCCGGATTTGCCCTATAAAACAAACGGCAAACCGGTAGGAAATCAGTTCAAAAACTACCAGCCAAGAAGTCACAAGTCTCCAAGAAACTGAAGTCTCCAAGTTCTAACCTACTTTAAAAGTGTTTTTTAATCAGTTTAAATTCTGTTCTACCTTTCTCTCAGTATCCCATTATCCTGACCCCAACAGTCTCCAAAAGTCTCCAAAAGTCTGCAAGTCTTTTAAGTGTTTTTACAACAGTTATAGAGTCAGTTTTTGCTAATTTAACTTAGAATCATTAAATCCAGAAGTTAAGGACATTGGCGTGCCAAGTTGTGTCCAGCTCCCTATTTTTGCAATTTGTGTACAAAACGTCTAGTACAGTGAGCCTAGAAAAACAATAATTATTTATGAAACATCCAGCGGATGTCCGATCATTGATACAGACGATAAACAATCCAAACTCGTCCACTATTTGGTTCAAAATGACCAGCGAATCACTCAAAATCATATCACAAACCATTTTGGAATATCCAAGGAATGTGTCGGCTTCACTGTTGATAATTAGGATACCGTCAAATCTGTGGATGATGGGTACCACGCCGTTTTACAGACGAGAACAAACAGCGTCGAATAGAGCCTCTGCAAAACCTGAAGTTAGAACTGATTCCACACCCTTCTCACTCCCCAGATATTTCACCTAGCGATTTATATTTTTTTCCTCTACTCAAGAGACACCTCAAGGGTAATCATTACACCTAGGATGATGAGGGGAAGGTAGCTGTTAAGTCCTGGATTCTAGAAATGTCGGAAGAATTTTTCAGTTACGTAATGAAAAAGCTTATTACACGTTGGGAGAAATGCGTTAGTCTTAACGGTGACTACGTTGAAAAATAAATATATGATTTTGAAGTTTAAGAATCGTTCTTTAATTACATTTTTTTCTCGATCTTGCAATTTGTTTTTTTTTTCGTGTTTTAAAAGCATGCGTGCATTACTTTTCAACCTACCCTAGTATCTTTGACATGTGGTTTATATTCTTTACCCTTATAAGCTCTGTTTTAGATAACTTGTATTTCAGATATTTGTTTCTTGGTAATGGTGCTACTAACTATATAACTCAGGCGGGAGTGCATCAAAGCATAATATGTGGCACGCAATATAGTAGATGTGGAAGCATATCTTGAAGTCAAAAGAGTACACTGGTTATCGAGGAAATTTTACACATTCAACATGTTCTACGATAGGTGTTGTACATTTTGGAGATTTTCCTTTCCAAGAATGATATTCCTGCTCATACCCTTTTTCCCGAATGAAAGATAGTGGGTTATTTGGGTAGTGGGTTTTTTTTATTAACCATCTGCATTTTATTAACTTACTGCTATGGCTGTTCAACTCAACAAAGTAAATAAATTACATCTAAGTGCGTTTTTCATCCATCCAGACAAGATTTTTAAATCCCTTGACCAGACACTTTCAGATTAATCATGGTTTTTCTAGTTTTTCGAGTCACGAACCTAAAAATCTAAGCCCACCTTTGTTACTAAAGCTGATAAACTGTGAAAGTCTACCATCATTTATAAGTCTAGTCTGGTCATCGTAAAAATCCGTTATCCTAAATAAGGGAAAAGCGGAATATCGACTTCAATTTTAATTGAGTTTCATTGTATTGAAAAACGTATTGAGTACGTAAGCACCTTCAGAATTTGGGGTTTGTTATATTTAATTTAACTTAGTAAATTTCTTAGCAGCTGTCGTGAGAAACAATGTTATGTACCATGTATTTACTTATTAGTTATAAGTTATATGTCTGCGGTTTGATTGTAAAAAGAAAAACGATTCACTTATAAGACGTTTATTCAGACTTGTTACAAGTTCAAGGTTAAGCGTCGAGTTACGCGACAGACCTTCCAACTTTGTCAGAATGTGACAACTCACAACCGGCGTTTTGTTTATTACGGATACACATCGATCGTCCAGTTGATTAGTCAGACATCTCCAAAAAACGTAAGTTTGAGTGGAGTATGCAGTTATTTGTAAAAGTTTACCTTCATTCTGGAACAATACTCAGGTTTTTTTTAATTAGGGTGTTATGCCGTGTTGCGCTACATCCTTATTTAGCCGGCTGGCGTTTCGAACAGCGTTGCAACATCCATCATCAGGGCAGATATATGAATACACAAATTACTCATAAACACCACCAAATCATATAATGCAGAAAAACATAGAGAGAATTAAATAAAACGTAATTGATTTCTGGGTCACAAGTAGAATATTTCAAAATGTCATACTAGTGTACCGGACCGTTGCGCCTCTCGGTTTTGTTTTTTATTTCGTATTTAATATGTAAAACACAGGCAGTTAAAAATAATATTTGAGTTATGGTGAGCTTCTAAAATTTCTTTCCTAATTTTATCTCAAAACTTAGTAATTGGAGATATCTAAGTAATCAACTGGACGATCTATGTCAATAAGTTACTTATTTTAATATTAAGTAAAATGAGCACTTGCAAAGTAATGTGTGCAAAATTTAATCAAAAAGTATCAAAATATAGCTTTAAGGGCTAAGAAATGGGGATGGGGGTGATTTTTCGTAATTTTATGTCACAGCAACCTTTCTTATGTTTTAAAGGTCAAGTGTGCAAAGTTTCATCAATCTCGCAATAAAACGGTAGATTTGTATACAAATGAAATCCACGCCGCTCACCCGCTACAAACAATCAACTTTATATAATAGATTATTTATTTCACCAGCATAACAGCTTTACCCGAATAACCACAATTAATTTATTATTGGAGAAATTATTGAAAAAATAATTCTAACCTTAAAAAATGTTTACAATGAACAATTTGGCTTATATTTTGACAGTCTAGGTAACGGATATTTCATGTTCTGCAGTCACAATCTCAACCTTGGATTACGAATGGGAATGATCAGATGCTACGTGTTTTCGATATTATTTTATGGAATGGAAGCATGGGCGCTTACTGAAGAACTGATAAGGCGACTTGAGGCATTTGAGATGTGGATCTACAGAAAAATACTTAAAATAAGCTGGATGGACAGGGTTACGAATGAAGATATCACGCCATAAAAGCTTTCAATAGACTAACACTTGAAAATAAAACTGAGGAAAACAAAAATAAATTCCGACACAAAATTACAAAATGGATAAAAGACCAAAATAGACGATACTACCAAGATAACATAGCATAAAATAATAAAACATACAAGTAGGTAACACACAAAAACAACATAAAACACAATCACCCACAAACACACAACACGTATTAAAAATAACGTTTTTAACCTTATATAATATTTTTTAATTTTCTTTATTTTAATTTTTCTTTATTTTTATTTTTATTTTTTATTTTATTTTTTTTATTTTTTGATTTTCTTTAATTTAAATCTCTAATTTTTAAGTTTAATTTATATTTATATGTATTGTGTAAATTTTGTATATGAAATGTAGGCCTCAGCACGGGTAAACCACCCAGTGAGGCCAACATCATTGAATTGTGTATAAATTGTAAATATATTGCATCAAATAAATAAAATAAATAAAGATGTTATGGTTCGGAAGAATAAAGAAAAATAAGTTATTAAAGCAATAAAAATCCGTAAATTTCCATATCTAGGACATGTCATGAGACATTTAGAGAAGTACGAGATCTTGCATCTCGTAAAGCAGGGAAATATTGCTGGAAGTCGGGGCCCTGAAAGAAGGAGAACATCATGGCTGAAAAACCAGAGACAGTGGTTTGGCCAGTCTACTGTAGAGCTGTTGCGGGTCCCGGTAAACAAAGTTCGCATAGCCAACGTACGTTGAATGGACAGGGCACGAGAAGAAGAATGGATATTTCAGAGCTTCTTCAGAGATGACGTCAAAGAATTATCGAAAAGACAATAGCTGTGTTGAACTAAAAAAAATCTACACATAATAAACTACGCAAATTTCATGACCCATTATTCACTACGGGTGAGTTTTTCGTGCTTTAGACAACTGATTTATAGTAAAGATAAAGAAATGATTTTGATTCAGCTGAATCAGCTGTCTTGATTTAAATTGATTGACTTCTAGCGAGGGGCTCGTCTGCGAAATTATATAAAATTCAGTGTATTCGGTTGTACAAGACATTGTCCGACCGTTGCTCTCTTAATGGACAAAGTGTTGGGAATGTTTGACCCTAGGGTCAATTCGCTTGATCGAATATTATTGCTTGCGCACACTTTCAATACTTTTGATCTTGACCCGAAAATATTATGGAAAATATTTGTCTTATTAAATTTTATATTTCCGAGAAGCGTCCACCACCATCTTTCTTTATTTTTTAACCTGAGAAGTGATTTTTTTCTTGTTGTGTGTCTGTTGAATAGTGAGGTCCAACGTTATTAAATTTGCGCAGAAATAAGCAAAGCTATTTCCTCCGTGCGCTAAGGAGCTTGGAAAAATCGTAATAATTGACAAAAAAATAAGGCGGAAAGCCATTTTCCTTTGATATTTTTTCTATTAGAAAATAGACTGCTAACACCCATTTTAAAACTGTGGTAACTTTATGAATTTAAATAAAATAATTTCGTTATTTTTGATTCATAAACACTTAAAATTCATATAACTAAATTTATGAGATTTTTTGAGTTAATAATTCGTGTATTTTTGTGCTTTGGGCACATAAAATAAATGCATTATTGCCGTTGAGGTGATTTTTCACAAAAACGGCGCTATACAAATCATCCAAATATTATTATTGCTGAGTTAAAATACTAAAACGTTTCATCGTTATTTATTTTTGGAGTGTTGTGCCGTGTTGCGTTACCTCCTTATTTAGCCAACATTTCGGACAGCGTTACAGTGTTCATCATCAGGGCAGATGTCACGTCTGTCCTGATGTTGGACAGACACACCTGCCCTGATTATAAGCACCGTAACGCTGTCCGAAAAGTTGGATAAAGAAGGAGGTAGCGTAACACGGCATAAAACCCCAAAAATAAATAACGATAATACTTTTGGCCGTGAAAATCTAAAATCATATCTAAAACGTTTCAGTGTTGTTTTAACTGAAGAGCGAGATAAGCCGTTAAAATATATTGGAGAACAATTACAGCTTTTCCTCTATTTAAAATAAATTAACAATGTTGGCAGTGGGTATTCGCGAATTGTTTTCGTTTTGTAATATATTTAAAATAGTCGACATTTATTTGGTTTTAAAACGGTTTTCAATTAAGCCGAAATGCATTTAAACCCTTTTTACCTGTTGTTAAAGCCTTAATAAATTTTATTACTATCCGTTATGTTTTTCATTTAATTTCAGTTAAATCTGAAACATTTGACCTTTTCAGCAGACGTGTTAACCCTATGAAATAAATAAACTTCAAATTAATAAATAATACTACAAATAAATAAACAAATTATTTGGATACGTTTTTTAGATTTCACGGCTAAAAGTATGTTCGTTATCTGTTTTTGGGGTGTTATGCCGTGTTGCGCTACCTCCCATCTGCCCTGATTATGGACACTGTAACGCTGTCCGAAACGTTGGCTAAAGAAAGAGGTAGCGCAATTGAAAAACATATATATCTACATTTTATTATGTATTCATAAAATGGAACATAATATTTTCAAATAATAGCACATTTTAATTTAGAATCTAAGGCGGTTTACAAAATATTCAAATTCAATTTATTTGATTAATATATTTTTTATTTTTTTTTATTTATTTATTTCAAGAACTTTGTTTTTACAATACAAATGGTTACATGTGCAAGGTTATACAATAATTCGTTTTATATTACTACTACTCCATAAATTGAGCTCAAGAGCTCGTGTTTATGGGAGGAGTATTAACATGCAAAAAAAAATTAATAGTGTTTTAGTGAGATGTTTAAACAATGATCAAAGAACTTATGAAAATAAATACATATATTACTTGACAAAGGTACATTATTTAGAAAAAATAGTTCTAGAAGGACAAATAACAGTATATATATATATATACATATACTTTTAATATTAGATATTACAGTTCAAGTAAGGGTAAATTAAGGGTACAATATATCATTATCCAATTTCAGGGACTTAATTTGCTTTTTAAATTGTTCATATTTCAATGTTCCCGTTATATTAATTTTGTTTTTGGACAATAATATATTGTACCATTTTACACCTAAATACAAATAGTGATGCTGAGCCGTGGTTGTTCTAAGCACAGGAATGGCTATTAAGCCATTAGTTTTAAATCTATTGCTTATGCTATCAGAGGGGTGAATTTTTTGAATAAAATATTCTTTATATATTTGATATAAGGCGTTTCTCTTATACAATTCTATGATTGATGGTACATTAAATTCCCGAAATAATTCTAGAGTAGGGAAATCGTATGGTTTCCTAAGGATGATTTTTATAATTATTCTTTGAATTATAATTATGGGCTGTAAGGAAGATTTAAAGGCCCCTCCCCACCCAATAATGCCGTACTGTTATAAGGACTGAATTAATGCATAATAGACCATTTTTATAGTTTTTTTGTTTAAAATATTTCGTATGTTATAGAATATATAGATTAGTTTTCTTATTCTTTCCACAGTGAGATTGATATGATCTTTCCATTTAACATTTTTATCTATTAGGATTCCAAGATATTTTACATTTGATTTATGATTTAGTTTAGCGCAGTCCGTATTACATGTATCGTCATTTGCACAATTTTTGGAATGAATTGTTATGTTAATTAAATTATTTGATACATCTTCTTGTAGAGAGAATGGAATATAATAAGTTTTTTCTGTGTTGAGTGATAATAAATTATTATCGAACCATTTTTTTATAACATTCATGTCTTGATTGGCTGCAATGGTAATATCGTTCCACGTTTTTTTTTCAATAATTATTGCAGTGTCGTCAGCAAAAGATATAAGTTTACCATTAAGTGATAATATAAACATTTGGTTAACGTATATTATAAATAAAATTGGTCCAATAACAGTCCCTTGGGGAATTCCAAATTCTAAAGTTTCATCCACACTTAGTGAGTTATTTAATTTTACTTTTTGACTTCTTTGAGTTAGATAGCTTTGTAGCCAATATCTAACGGTGCCAATAATGCCGATATCATTTAATTTATTAATAAGTTTTGTATGGGAGATGCTATCAAAAGCCTTGCGTAAATCAATGAAAATGCCAAGGCATTTGTTTTTTTTATCTAATGCATTGTATATATTTGATGTTAGTTCAGCAATGGCATCATGTGTGCCTAGTTTCTCTCTAAATCCAAATTGGTTAGGACTAAGTATTTTATTATTATCAATGTAGTACATGAGTTGCTTTTTTACGATTTTTTCAAAAATTTTTGCCACGTTTGAGACAAGAGATATAGGTCGATAATTTGATATTTCTTCAGGGCTGCCTGATTTAAAAACGGGTGTTACGATAGATTTTTTATAAATGGAAGGGAATATTCCACTATTCAAACTAATATTTATAATGTGTGTAATTGGAATGCTTAAAAAATTGTTATATTTTTTCAATATTTCTACTGTGATTCCATCAAATCCTGGTGCAGATCCACCTTTTAATTTATTTATAATATTTTTTATGTCATTTGTTGTTACAGGTTGGAAAACTGACAGATTATTTTGTTTAAGGCAGTCCTTCTCGAAATTATCTATTTTATAATTTTCATCGATCCGTGTAGCTAAATTTTGACCGACGTTAGCGAAATATTTATTAAAGGCATTAGCACATTTTGTCGGTTCCCTTATGGCATCAACAGAGTTTTTTCCGATATAAATTTTTTTAATTAGAGTATTTTTGTTTTTTTTACAATTTATTTCATTTATTGTTTTCCATATGTGTTTTACATTTTGTTTAGCCAGATCAATTTCATTTTTGTAATATTTTTCTTTAGTTTTTTTTATTAAAGATGTTAATTTGTTCCTATATTTTTTGTAATACGTAAATATTTTTTTATATATACGGGAAATTTCTTTGTCAGGTGATATAACTCTTCTTTTTTTCAAATAGAAACGACTAAGCCATGTGAAATCCATGGTTTTATTTTTTTGAATTTTGCTTTAATATGTATAGTTTTAATGTCAGTCGATGCTCTAATAAAATTGCAAAGAATATTATCAAAAATATTTGCGCTCGTTTCAGAACATGTAGATTCTAATACGGGTTTCCATGTTTCGGTACTTATTTTAATACTTAATTTATTATGGTTTAGTGATTTTTTTGTAAAAGCATTGCTCTCTGAAATTTTGTGTTTATTAATATTAAGTTGTTGTATACAGATGCAAGTGTGATGATCAGAATATTATTTTTTTAATATTATGGTAAGTAATTTGTCAGTATGTTTAGTGTTGCACCATATGTGATCAATACACGATGGACGTTGACCCGTAATTTCTCTAGTATAATTTTTTATACATAATATAAAATTCATTTCTGTCATAAGATTGATAAATTCAGTTTTTATTTTGTTATTATTTTCGTTAGAAATATCTAAATTAAAATCGCCAATTATTGTTATGTTCTGTTTGTTTTTTTTGATAAAATAAAGCGTCGTAATTCATCCATAAATATATACTCATTAGAGCCGTGCGTTCGATAAATTGCAATAATATTAAAACATACTTTATTTACAGTTACATTAATATCTAAGCAATTAACTTGCTGCATAGGTATTTCTTCCACTGTAATGTTTGAATAACAAGATTTAACGAATACAACAATACCACTATTTCGGTTGATAGCAAAGTGTGTCATAAAGTAACTATAACTAGGTATACAAAATTTATTGTAATCGCTGGTGAATGCCTCAGTTAACACAATAACGTCCGGTTTTAGATTTAGTAAATTAATTGAAAGTAAGAATTCATTAAAATTTCGTTTCATTGATCTAATATTTAAATGTAATATTGAGAATGAATTCGGTATTTTATCTACAATATTATTACAATCATTTAAAGTGTCACAAATATGTTCCGCAATATTAAGAGAATCATCTAATTCTTTAGTGTAAAAATTATTCATATTTAAGGGGATAAAAAAATAAGTATGCAAAATGCAAACTTACTCGTATTCGATTCGCATTTGTGCATTTTTTAACATTTTCTTGCGGAATTCACATAAGTAACTGTTACCTGGATGTTCATTTTGGTAACCCTTTCTGTTAGTGCAGTTGTGGCATTTGGCAGGCTCTTGTTTTTTGGGGCAGTCTTGTATTTTGTGCTCTCCTGCACAGTGAAGGCATCTGGGACTCTTCATGTTTTCAAGGCATCTTAGTGATGTATGTCCATATCCAAGACAATGATAGCATTGCATGAGTGGAAAGCAGTCTTCTACGTGTGCTTTTGAGTATCCAATGTTGATCCTTTCTTTCGAAATTATTATTTTTCTTAGTTTTGCTGTAGTTTCGATAATGAAATGTGATAATTTTTCCGATTTTTTGTTCTTGAGCTTTTTCTTGACAATAATGGGTTCATTTTCAGTTTCTGAGGTCATGGCGTTTTTTATATCTTCATTTTGATTTATCAAATCTATAAGTAGTTCTTCTTCCTTGTAGCAAGCATCAATTCCCTTAATGATAATGCAAGGTTTTTTTTTCTTTATTTCATTAGCGTGTATTTCAATATCTGGGTTTTTGTTGATTTCATTTATAATTTTTTCGGTATCATTTTGTTTCTCACATGTTAGTATAATTTTGTTTTGATACGTTTTTTTTAGTCCAGAAATTCCTATTCCTAATTTGGATACTTTTATTTTGTCTTTTAATATTTTTTCGATTTAATCTGCAGGCTTGTCTTTTTTTGAAGAGATTAGTAGAGCAAAATTTGCTTTGGGTATTGGGTGCGATTTCTCCCTTACCACCATTGCGTAACTTTTTTCTTCATATTTTTTTTCTTCACTTGAAGCTTTTTTTATCAATGTTTCCAATTTGTCTATGTAATCCTCTTGATTTAGAATTACTTTATTTTGTAGACTGATGATTGTGTTTTGTAGTGATGTTATTTCAAGCTTCCATGAGTCTTCGATATTGATTAATATTGATTCAATTTCGGTTTTAGCTTCTTTGGCAGCTTTTGTACTGCCAATTTTGTTAAGTTCCGTAAGTATTTTTTCAATATTTATTTTGAGTTCCATTTTGGAACATGGTCCCGAAGGTGTTAAATTTATGTTTGTAAGCAGTTTATTTTTGCAGTGTCAGTCACGTTAAACGACCGTATATCATATGAAACTTAATTTTTTCAAATAATAATACGTTTAAATTTAGAATCTAAGGCGCTTTTCAAAATCTCCTAAATCAATTTATTTGATTGGTTTTATATCCATAATGTGGAACGTAATATTTTCATATTTAAATTTTGAATCTACAGCGGTTTTTAAACGTAAACATTTTTAAAACACACCCACATATTGGTTTTTTACAAGGGTTTGTTATACCTTATTCTTTAAATCATTTCATAAAAAAAAAAATCGTTATCCTTTTTTGGGGTGTTATACCGTGTTGCGCTACCTCCTTCTTTAGCCAACGCTGTCAAAAACGTAGGCTAAAGAAGGAGGTCGCGCAACACGGCATAACACCCCAAAAACAAATAACGAAAATTCGGCCGTGAAAATCTAAAAACGTACCGGTACATTTAAAATAGAACTTTTTCCCTGTTTCTTTGTTAGTATTCTATTCTTATTACAAGACAACACTGAGCATCAGAATATATTATGGGTATCGCCACCTGAGTTGACGCTAAGACAATACTCACACAGATGCAGTGCTTGCATACATTTTTTTATTCTACTTCAGTTAAGAATAAAACATTAATAATGAAAAAAATATTATTTTCTAAAACACACTTTGTTGTCCGTTTGTCGCTAATAACAATAAATAGACGTAAGGAAAACAAAATGCTGTGTCTCAGTGACTTTTTGCAAGGTCAACTCTGTCGGAGGAGTACCTATATACATATATAAGTTAAACACAGACACACATAAATCAAATTTTGTTTAGTTGGGGTCAACTCTACTGAATTGTGCAAAATTAAAAATAATTTATTTTTTTAGCCCCAACTACTCCCAATCATCTGGACCCAGTGAGACTATGGCATCCACAATTGGGGTATGTTGTGATGCTAAAGACGAGGGAAATGACATATGGCAGAGGAATATGGGGAACCTGGTTATTCAGATCTGGTCACCAAACACGGCTAAAACTATTTAAAGCAACTTTTCAATTCTGAATGGTTGTCTTACACCAGGGTGATGCTGTGAGTATCTTGCACTCTGGAACGTGCCGCAAATACACTACGTATTATTTTTGATGAATGAATTGTGAAATAATACATTTCGATTCTGAATGGTGGTCTTCCAAGTGTCTACCACCACAAAATTTGCCACTAATATATATTTATATAAATTATTAAATAACACAAATTAATCACATAAAGTTTACCTGCATGCGCTGGAATTTGAAGCCGCGACCTCAGGATTCTTTGTCGAGGGTTATACCCATTCCACCACGTAGGCCTGGGATGACTAAAACAAACATAAAGCTTCTTAGTAAAACAGTTCATTTTAAACATAAAATGAAAGATTTATGGGAACGATCCTTGTGACAATGCACGCATGACATGAAATTTTTTTCAAACTTCTATATTCAATCAATTTGTTGTAATCAGTTTATTGTTAAACTCTTACTGTCCACTGCTCCCTGGCGCTCTCTTCAGCGCCACTAGAGGACAGAGTGGGCTATATCGCCCAATTTGTGTTAAAATTCAAGGATTCAAACGAAGAGAAAACAATTCGTTTTAATGTGACAGTCTCCACCAATAAACACTGCTTACTAATTTCTTTATTGCGCATTACGCATTCAAGAGACAAAGTTCACAAGAAGTTAATGATTACGAGATAAAGCGCCATCTGTTTAATTATTGACTAAACAAAGAAGTTCAGAAAGCCAAGATCTATTTTCATCTCAACTTTTACCACCCCTGTGAAACCCGGCGATGATCAAATGACGTCATAACCGCCCACCTCAAAATCTGTGCCTGGTCGGAAAATGCCAAGGGTTTAATGTATTATTTTTATTTAACTAAAGCGATTCTCCCTCTTCTCTGATCTGAAGACTTTAATAATTTTAGCTAGACCCTTTTTACTTCTTCATCTTCCTCTTTCCCACTCCCTCCACTTTAATAATCTATTTTCAATTTTCTGACCATCTCTTGAGTCGGCTAGTAGACAATTTCAGAGAAATGCGTGTGTGTCCGCTTGAATGTGCATGAGTGCCACCAATGTTTTATGGGATAGATTTTCATCGACAACGAGTATCTCTGCCGAGTTTCAGCTCGATTGGATGTCAAAAAGTGGGTTAATTTCCACTTCAAAGATTTGCATTCATACATTCACGAAAACAAAATCGAAATTCAAATGTAACTCTTGTTTGGCGATTTAAAAAAAATATATGTATTTGAACCGGCTCTTGCCATAATTCAAATTGTGATCGAAAGGACTATGTAATATAGGATTCATGAAGTACAGCCAACGTATGACCTTATGAAATCGTACGATAATATGATGATGTCTATGATTGGAAAAGAGAAACAGAGGTGCCCCACAGATGATATAAACTGAAAATGAGAGCTCCAATTTATCGTAACACCGGCGGCGTGTTTAAAGCTCGACACACGAAGGCTTACGACAAAGAAAGTACTACCTAATCACGATTTTTAGAAGGATTCCTTACGAATATTTATACATCTTCAAGCCAGTATGACATTTGCAGTGAATAGAAAATGTATGTGATTTATGGGATCTATAGGATTTAGATAATATCTGGAGAATTGGAACTTTTGGAAAAAAAATACAGTTCAAATCTAGTCAACCAACAATTTAGTCTAGACCAGTATTACGCAAACTTTTTGTGTTCAAGGTACACCAACCGAATCAAGAAATTTTGGAGGTACACCAAAGAAAAAAACGAATGTTTATTAAATATTCATTATAAAAATCAATATAATTTGAAAACATGTTTAATGAGAAATGTGAGCCTGCTTAACTGAGCAGAGGAGAAAAAATTTTTAACAATCGTTGATAAAGATGCTCTCATCTCTTCGTCGATCGTCCTCAGGCATTCGGTTTTTTTTTTTTTTAATTTACTCGTAGTCTTGGTATTACTTTATTCGCGTAAGTAGGTCGTGGCAATGATAAGAGAATTGCAACTGTACGCTTTGTAGTGAATTCTCATTTTTTACATGCATGAAAATTTTAGTTTTAATATCCGATCAGTTTTTAGTTCCGTGAATGCTTCCTGTTCGTTTATGCTTTCTGTTGCTTTGTGTTCAAGGGAAATGCTATCTGAGAGTGGGTTTCGTACCCAGTCCATAGGTTACATGTCACACTTATGGAAATATGATTTTCTTTTCATTTATGAAAATATGAGTTCATTTTGTACGCTTTGTAGTGAATTCTCATTTTTTACATGCATGAAAATTTTAGTTTTAATATCCGATCAGTTTTTAGTTCCGTGAATGCTTCCTGTTCGTTTATCGGTAAGTGTTCAAGGGAAATGCTATCTGAGAGTGGGTTTCATACCCAGTCCATAGGTTACATGTCACACTTATGGAAATATGATTTTCATTTCATTTATGAAAATATGAGTTCATTTTTTCCTCTAATAGTTCCAAGAGTTTCACTATCAAAGACTGTCCTTTTATCTGAATTGGCAGCCATGACATTTTGTAAAATTTCATTAGTACTGTTGGCAGCGTGGCTAATCCATGACACCAACTTAGTGCGAAAGCTTTCAATCTTGTCCGACGACGTCAAAATATTAGAATTACTGAATGAATTTTTTTGTTGGGTTCATTTAAAATATTTAAATGAACATATATGTCCGCCTGATACGCAAGCTTTGCTACTCTTTCTTCTTTTTTTAAAGAGAGAAGCAAAATTTGAATCCAGGGTCTCTAAAAACGTCTGGGTCTCATTTTTTAACTTGCTTGCGCTGAAGCACACCAACTAATGTCCACGGTACAGAACTGTGCCGCGGCACGCACTTTGCGGAACACTGGTCTAGATATTCCTGTATATATATCGTTTTCGGGTAACTTAACTTTGTAAAGATGAATTATAACAAAATGTCTATTATTGAGAAAGGGGGGTATATAATCCTTTGAGAATTTATTAAAATAATTAATAAGTTAAATAAAACTATATCATTATTTACATAACTTTTTCTTACATTTCTAGTTATAAAACAAATATGTAAACAAAGGTTTTCGAAGTGTAAACTTCTTTAGCACCTTTGTGATTTGAAAATCGGTGAAATTATAAATATCAATACTAAAAGCAGACAAACACATTCATCTATAGGATTTAGCATGCAAGAGAAAGATATAGTATAATCGGTCTTCTCTTTGTGACGTAGTTCGTAGCCTTCTCACTCTTGTCTACTTTAGTTTTCTGAAGATTTCATTTCTACGGCGTGTGAATTGCACACTATTTTTTAAAAAATTGTTATGTCTCATCACAAAGTATCTGATTTATAAGAAAATATTATATAAGTGTAAGTAGTTTAAGTAATTATTATTTTTTCTAATTGGTAAACTAATGTTTAAGACAAGATTTTTAATGCATAGCACAAAGGGTAACAATTATAATAAGAAATAATTTATTAGCCTGAAACACTAATCTACATTGAAAAAATCTTCCGAGAAAAGATACATGCCGCCGTTTGTTTGTTTTCAGGTGGTAAAATGTAATAAGCAGTAATTGTTGAATGAAACATTAGTATATATTGAATTATTTAACGGGTAGGAGATAAGCCGACGTAACTCAGTGGATAAAGAGCAATTGACCGGATATCAGAAGGACGCGGGTTCATGTCCCGTCGGCGGCATGTATCTTTTCTCGGTAGATTTTTTCAATGTAGATGAGTGTTTCAGGCTAATAATTGTTGCTTATAATAATTGTTACCCTTTCTAGTTTAAGTACTTTTACTGAATAGATGAATGTGAGTGTTTGGTTATGGTTACAAGGATATAATATATCCAGTTCCTATCCCTCTCTAACCATCACCTTACTGGAAAAGTATTTGAATTTTAGAATAGTGGTAAAAAAAAGCAAATTCAAGGGCATTTGTTTTAAAAAAAAGAAGATATGGAACTACCATAGAACAAACCAATTGTTGGTGTTTTGGTTGTGAGAGATACAGTGGTGAGAGATTGGTTTTCCTTTTTCCTTGCATACCTTGTTTTTCCAGCACATGTTATCACAGTTCATTTTCAAGTGCATCTGATGCTGTTATTAGTAAGAAGTTTCGGGTGCGGCAGTGAGATTATTTTCCGTTTCGTAAAGCTAATTAAATAAAAAAATTTAAAAAACTTAAGATTTTCCACTCACGAAAATTATTGGCTTGGCTTTATTTAGTTGGTACTTTCTCTTAAATAGTTTCCTTATAAAATTAATTTAGTCATGTAGAAGTCTGGAATAAGAATAATTTTCAATTTACAATTTTCTGTTATTTCTCAGAAAACTATTTCCAACTGTTCTAAATTTACTTTCTCTTCCTAAATTTTTTAATCTCAGAACAATAGGTTAGTTTAGATTTTAAACGAAATATATAGGTGGGTGCTGGGTTGTGCGTGACTTAACCGCGGGAAAATATCTTAAAACTCTATAGGCTCAGAATAATTATCTGGAGAGGAAAACTGACAATCACAAATAAATGATTTGAAATGGATTGCTTTGTCGAAAATAAATGTTGAAAATGAATCAATTTAAAATTTACGCAAAATAATAAATTAAAATAATTTTAGATTTTTTGGTTAATGTTTCTGCTACGTGCTATCACTACAAGTAACTAGCGCCCTTGAGGTGATTTTCTTACGACAATGACGCTATTAAAATCATCCAACATAAATTAAACATTATAACTGTATGTGCGCATATTTATTTTCGTATATTCAATACGGGGTGAGTCTCCCCAAAACTGTTTAGACCTACTTGATGGTATACGCAGTCAATGCTTCAGTAATTACAAGTAGATGAATTATCTCGTCAATCCGACGGGTTCTAGGTTGGGCACTTGAGCAATGCTGGCCGAAGATACTTGACCATCTGCTGTCACCGAATTCTACGTCCTATTCTTTCCAATATTCCCATTTGTCCGTATTTAATTACATGTATTTGTTATTTTATTTATTTTATATATTCAACAATATTATTAAATTACATATATTTGTTATTTTATTTATTCAACAATATTATTATTTAATTATATGTATAAAAACAGTTTATTATAAACAAATTCTGCTTCGCAATTATTATTATGCATTACAGCTGTTTCGCCCTCTGAAGGATATATCAAACTGTGTCATCGTGGGTTTATTCTAGCCGTTTCTGTGCCAAGAGCGAGATATCTCGCATTCTTGGCCGTGCCCAGCAGGCCGGCCATAGAAAAATAGCGAGTATTCTCGCTCTTTTTGAGCCTCTGTATCATACATATGTCCCATTTTTTATTAATTTAAAATATGGAAAACACAGAGACATCTATTGGGATGATTTTAAAAAAAAAAATTATTTTGATTTTTTTATTTTGATTTTTTTATTTAGATTTTTTTATTTTTTTTAAATAAGATTTAAAAATGATTTATTTTGATTAAAAGATCACGGCCTGCTGTGCACAGCTACATTTCTACCAACTGGCATTTAAAAGGCTAGACAATAATTACGACCATTTAAAATTTCAAATATTAATTTTGTTGTAAAGTAAGCCGATGAATCATCATAGTTTTATTTAATGGCATAATTATCGATCAGCTAACGACTTTCAGTCAAATTTAAACAATGCGCAATTGGGAAACTTAACCATTAATATTTTCAGTAAATTTACTTGGAAATTAATAGGGGTGCTGGTAATAAAAAGAAAAGCGATTCATTTTTCATCATAAGTACCTGTCTAGAATAGATATAAATACATCGTCTGTAGGTGGTACAACCACAGTTCATCGGTTAACAACTTTGTTCACTCCGTTTTGCATATTTTCTCTCTTTCCTTCCCACTCTTTTTCAATCTTCTGCAAGTATATTTCTATCCCACGTTATGTTACATCCAATTTTTGTACTTATTTTACATTCATTGACCTTGTTTTGCATCCATATAATATTTTTAATATTCTTAGAACCCATACATATAAGGCAAACAGTAATAAATAATAAGCGAAATGTTGTTCTCGAGCGTCTGATGGCATTGTATCAATATTTAATTCAATCCTCTCCCGACCACTTCAAAACAAACTGTTACGATACGCCCTGTAGCGGATTACCTAGAGCACAGAACGCAGCGAGTCCACAGTTCGGCCGCCTCTCTCTCCGCCCCGTTTCCTGTTTCCCCTTGCCTCTCCCCCGTGCCCTGCCACTCGGCATTCCGCTGCACCCGCCAGAGAAGATCTGAGCGCCTTTGCGAACGGACGCTCGCGGCCCACTTGTAGCCGGCGGACCCAATTCAATGGGGCCGCGATGTATTATTGAAATACCTTTGAGTAGAATCGGCCTTTTACCGTACCATAGTTCGGTCTATTTAGACTACGAAAGTGCCTGATGGAGCTGCCACATGAGACGAGGTTCCTGCCAACCTACATGTAAGCTGTATCTTGATTTCCTCCTTTAAATGTTGTCCGTAATCAGTGAAATGTAGGGCCCCCCCGCGAAAATCACCACTCGGAGAGTTTCGTTTTGAGAAAGAGACAGTGAGAGTTAAATGCTTTAGCTAGGTTTGTGTAATTTGCATTTCTTGTAATTGAATTGTACTGTAGAAACCTATGTATGTGTTTGAGTTTACAATACATGTCTTAATGATTTAACTTTGTTATTATTCTGCTACGGCGGGAGGATTGTTGACCAGTGTGGATCCCGTGGGTCACCGGAAGATGGAGAGAAATTCCATAGCTTTGAGCTGCTCACCCCCTGAATAGAGAGTACCATAGTCCCGCTGAGAGCTAGCCAGGGACGTGTTGGGCCCTGGTGTTGGTTTAGAAGCCGACATCGAGGCACCCTAACAACTGTCGCCCGAACGTGGGGTTGGAATTTTTTTCTCTATCCCGGTCGCTTTGCGGGACCTTTCTTTGTCGAAATCCTTCCCGCATAACAACTGTTTTGTAAACATTAATTATGCCTTGATATTCTACAGTGAATCCTGTGAAAAAACCACAGAAACCAATATGTAAATTAGATCCATAACAGATCTGATTGTAATTATGAATTAAATCGCATTTGAAACAACGGCCATTTTGAATACCCGAAGCGCCAGCCTTTGTCCGCGAATCTGATTGCGCACACGTCACCAAACAGCGAGTGCGTAGCAACAGCGATTCGCGCCAAATCTAACGGCCGATGTTTCACGCGATATGCCTTGTTCGCGCCGATATCCCAACGGAGCCGTCGAAACGAACAACTGACTGTTGCTAGGCAGCGTTTTAAATCCAAACCGCTTTTATGATTGAACAGGATACCAACGGAAATCATTATTATAAATTTGATTCTGGAACCCCAGTTATTTTGCGAATTCCTTAATGAAAATTTCGGACTTACGTATTTTTATTATTTCTGCACAATATACCAATTGGCCCACTTGTGTCTGTCAAATTAGTACAACTTAATGTTTCTCCAAATGGACAAAATAATGACTTTCTTTCCCCATTATACATTATAGGTACTGTTTTTTTTTCAGCATAAGTGAAAGTGAATTGTGTTTTTTCCCTTACATAAGTGAAAAGTGGAATAATAATAAAGCCAATGACTGATTCCATGAATAAATAAAATAATTTTAATATGGTTGGACGCAATAAACCCCATATTCAGTCATTTTCATCCGAAAGTTTGTCCTTTATTTGCCAGAAAAGTGCCTTTTGTGAACTTAAGTGCCGCCTTTCTCAGTGCAAAGTGATTTGTGAAAATAAAAAACCTGTTTTCTAAAGGTCAGTCCTGGCAAAATTTTTCTAAAATAAATAAATACTTGTGAATTTCACAGTTTTCTCAAAAGTGGTCAGTGAAATACAAAAACCTTTACCACTAAGGTCTTTCCACGCAAAATTTTTTCTCGTCTGCCTCCCTTTGACAAGAATTCTGGTGTCACGTATACCAAACACATTTTGGAAGTGCCAACAGTGATCACCAAGTGAAAAGTGCCTCACAAAAATTAATTTTGCGCTTTCTAAAGGAAACCCCTGGCCAATTTTTTTACTTCTCCTCACCACCCAGGAAACTCACAATGGAGGACAAGCAAGCTATTACACCATCCAACTTGGGTACCATTCCCAATGTGCATAGTTTATCCAAAGCCCACTTACAAGCTGCTTTAAGGGATAGAGGACTCTCGCCATCAAGCAAATCTAAATCTACATTGAAGGCATATGCACTTTTATTCAACAAAAAGTACATTAGGAGAATAAATCTCGCCCCCTCCAACGAAAATAATTCACGTTCGGCTACGCAAGTTTTGGATAATCTTGACAAAGAACCTACGCCGCATGTAATGATAAAACAGGACGTCGCACCCATCTTGACACAAGATAAAACTTACGATTTATCCTCTTGGAAAGTCAAATATAATGGCGTCTCCGATGTGCTGGATTTCATTGACCGTATTGAAGAAACGGCTACAATCAAAAATATCCCATTCGAGATTCTACGGAGAAACTTTATAGAACTCATCTCTCCAGAATTAATTCCGTGGCACCGCATCCAAAAGACTAAATGCAAAGATTGGAATAAACTCAGAGCTGCCCTAATCTCTAGCTTTGAAAAAAAGGAGGCCCAGCACCGGATCAAACTATCTCTACTATCTATTAAACAACTAGTAGATGAACCTGTGGCTACATTCATAGAAAGGGCTGAATCCATCAACATCAAGCTTTCACATCCTGTTCCGGAAGCTGAACTACTACCAGTCATAACTGATGGCCTTTTAAGCAAATACGAGAACATCATCACCTCACAGAAAATTGCATCCCTGGCCCAGCTAAACGAAGTCTGTCTCCTCCTGGAATCGTACCAGGACAGGAAGAACATAAAGAATGTGTCGAATAATGTGGTTGTGCCAAGCCGTTCGTCTGGTTTAAAGCCAGAATTCGACAACAAAAAAGTGTGCTCCTTTTGCAAAAAAGTAGGCCACCTGGCCGCTACTTGTTTCAAGCAAGCAAGACTTCTGGAATCCAAGGAACCCCGAACCTCCAAGAGACACCACTCTAGGGACCGCTCTCCTCCACGCGACGAACTGCGCAACATTTTCAAGAAATCAAGGCACTATGCAGAAAGGTTACAAAACCCAAGCGATGTCAGACCTCAGGTGGATTTCTCCAAGCCCCCACCAAATTTCTACATGAAGAGGCCAAAAAACTAAATAATAACCTCTCAGGCACCCATTCTGAACCAAGGTCTAAAGAATGGACTGATTAGTTATCACACATTAAGTATTTTAACCGGGCCTTAAATGTTTCCTCGGTTTGTTGCAAACAAGCTAAAGATGGGAGACCCTATGCTCTTTTCTCTGTTAACAATGTGCCCTTTTCCGGATTACTTGATAGCGGTGCATCTGTCAGCTGTCTTGGCAACAATGCTCACCTGCCTTTTGTTAACAGCGATTTTAAAATTTCGCCACAAACAACACACCTGACGACTGCGGATAATGTTTCCCAGCCGGTCATCGGTACCCTTGCACTGCCAATTAATTGTAACAATAAAATAATTACAATCAATTTTCTAATAGTGCCCTCTATATCCCAGAATTTCATCCTTGGCGTTGACTTCTGGAAGGCTTTTAACGTTGCTCCCCAAGTATTTAATACTCTTGGCGAAACCTCCACTGCTGCTCAAATTAGTGAGATCCGCACAATAATACCTCACGAAAATTTAAGCACGGACCAAGCTCTCCAACTAAAGGAAATGGTCAATAAATTCGAATCAATATCTTTCGAAAAATGTGGATTGGGTTTGACAAATTTGGTAGAACACCACATTAAAACCAATGGCCCACCCATAAAGCAACGTTATTACAATTTAGCCCCCCAAAAGCTTAAACTTTTGGAAAAAGAACTTGATGAAATGTTAAAAATGGGTGTGGTGGTTCCCAGCAGAAGTGCATGGACCAACCCAACTCTTTTGGTTTCTAAAAAAGATGGCTCCGCACGTTTCTGTCTCGACAGTAGACGTTTAAATTCTTGTACGGAAGCTGACGCATACCCCTTACCTTACGTCCACGCGACCTTAGACAAACTGCGCAACGCCAAGTTCATCTCCTCTGTTGACCTAAGCAAAGCTTTTTGGCAAATACCTTTGGACGCAGAATCGTGTGAAAAAACTGCTTTCGTTGTACCTGGTAGGGGAATGTTCCATTTTAAAAGATTACCCTTTGGTCTAAAGAACAGCCCCGCCGAATTACAAAGACTGATGGACAAACTCTTCGGTCCTGAAGTCGATAACAGCCTGTTTTGTTACCTTGACGACCTCATCATCGTCAGCGACACCTTTGAAAAACACCTATTAATGTTGGAAAAGGTTTTTCAACAACTCAAGTTCGCTGGTTTAACCATCAACTTGAAGAAGTCTGAATTCTGTAAGTCCCGTTTACGTTATTTGGGATTCATTGTCGACGAAAAAGGTCTAAGAACAGACCCCGCTAAGGTGGAAGCCATGGCAAATTTTCCCCGACCCAAAAACGCGAAGGAAGTCAAAGGTTTCCTTGGACTTGCAGGTTACTACAGAAGATTCATCAAAGACTTTTCCACAATTGCAGCCCCCTTAAATAAAATTACCGGCACCCGTAAAGGTGTCAGCAACTTCCGATGGTCTGCTGAAACTGAAGAAGCGTTTACAAATTTAAAAAATGCCCTTCAAAAAGCCCCCGTTCTGAATTGCCCGGATTTTGCACTCTCTTTTACCCTCCACACGGATGCCTCCAACGTAGGAATCGGTGGAGTCCTAACTCAAGAATTCCCAGATCGCGAACACCCTGTAGCGTATTTTTCCCGTACATTAAATAAACACGAGAAAAACTACGGAATTACCGAAAAGGAGTTATTGGCTGTATTGGATTCTGTTCACCATTTCCGCGGTTACATAGACGGTAGCAAATTTACTGTAGTCACAGACCATAGTAGTTTGAAATGGTTGATCTCTTTAAGTAATCCCTCCGGTAGACTCGCTCGTTGGGCCTCCCGTTTGTCTCAATTCAATTTTGATGTTGTACACCGTAAAGGCGCGGACAATATTGTTCCTGACGCTCTTTCAAGAATTGAATTGGCTTCATTAAATGTTGACACAATTGCCCCCCCTCCATCTACAAAAGATGAATGGTACTTGAAAATCTTCGAAGGTTGTAAAAATAATCAACAAAAGTTTCCTAATTTTATCATAAAAGAAGGACAACTATACCGTAATTGCAAGGCACCACTATCCATCCTCGAAGATTACTCTTGGAAACTTGTCGTTCCCCTCGAAGGAAGAGAACAAATAATAATTGACAATCATAGTGCTCCCGACTCTATACACCCAGGAACTTTCAAGACGTATAAAAAGATTTCCTTGAAGTATTACTGGCCTGGTCTTTTCAAACAAATTCGCAATTACATCTCTAAATGTGAAACTTGTAAAGCCTATAAACATAGCACGGCAGCACCTGCCGGCCTAATGGGTAACCCCAAACGTGCCGACAGACCCCTACAGTCATTGTCAATGGACCTCGTCGGACCTTTTCCTCGAAGTTATGCCGGACACATGCACATACTTAGTGTAGTGGATGTTTTCACCAAATTCTGTTGGATCTTCCCTTTAAAAAGAGCCAATGCGTCCGCCATCATCAAACTTCTGGAAAAACACATTTTTATACCTTACGGAACACCCAGAACCGTAATTGTTGATAACGGAAAACAGTTTATTGCCCAGGAATTCAAAGAATTTCTTGCCAAATACGGAATCAAGGACATTTATTATAACACCTTGTACACTCCCCAAAATAACACTGTCGAACGTTACAACCAGACAATCAACACAGCTCTAGCTATTCTAGTTGATAAAGATCAACGCACTTGGTGTAAAAACCTAGATAAAATTCAGGCCGCTATGAACAACACTGTTAATCTGGCCACTGGTTACACACCTTTCTTCTTAAAACACGGTATGGAACAAGTCGTCCATGGTTCTCTACATAGGGACACAAACTTTCCTACGTCATCTGCCACCACAAGCAACCCTACCGCAGACTATGCCCATCGCTTGGAAGAACTGTCGGCCATTTACAGTGAAGTCACTGATGCTTTGCTCCTGGCTCACCAAAAGAGTGCGGACAGATATAACTTACGTAGAAAACATGTCACCTTCAATACAGGAGACATAGTTTGGAGAAAGAACAACACACTTTCCCAAGGAGCCATGTATTTCTCTGCTAAGCTGGCACCACGTTTCGTGAAGGCCAAAGTCCTAAGGAAAATATCAGACCTAGTGTACTCCTTGTCTGACTCATCTGGAAAGCACATTGGTAATTACCACATTAAGGACATTGTAAAGTCTGGAAGTGAGGAGTCAAGTAAAACTGCCCCCACTATCTCAGCAAACTTAAAATGATCCAGTATATATCACATTTTTTTGTAAGCTTACAGAGTCTTACTACGTCAGGCGTGTAATGTGTCAATCACATGCCCATCGTTTCGTAAATGAAACAAGTTGTAAATTATTTTGTAAATTAATGCGTACTCTCCTTGAAGTTACTTTCAAATGTTGTTTTTGCACTGTTTTTTCTTTCCCTCACGACAATTTTTTTTTCTTTATTTTTTCACCTGTTCTAAAACTGATCACTTTGGAACGGAGACACTTTTTCGAGTTTCAATGTTTGGGAAGTCGCGAGCCCATTTATTGTCTCAACACATACACTACGCAATGTTCATGCCATGTCATACCCTGCCTTGTCATGTAATTTTGTAATTTTTCTCCTATTTTTTTTTGTTGCATTTTTGTCGTGTGGAAAGGAACTTTCTCACCTGTTTATTTTGTTCATGTAAAGTAGTTGACAATTGCCCATCGGCGTGTCGTTCTAGAAGTCGGGTTTTGTAAATTCCAAAGTGTTAAATTCCGACTCAGAACCAGTTAACTATTTTTACAATTTTTTCCTTTCATTTTGTTCATCATGAGTTGTAAAACCTTCCGAGGTATCTCTAGCATGAAAATCAAACAGTGGTTACTTACATAGTCGCCCCTCGTGTATATAAGTTTTTTTCAATTTTTTCCTCTTAAATTAAAAATTGATGGCGTCCTACCCAAATTCATGCTCATGTACCCAAATTGGATATCGACACGTCCATTTTGGAACTCGTATTTATAAAACCAATGTTTGGTCTTTATAACCCTGTATATAAATCAATTTGGCTCGTTTCAACTAAAGTACGTAAAACCGAATCATCCGGTCTTTGGTTGTTATAACAAAGCCACTTTTTTTGTTATTTTGTTTTTTGCTTGTACGTTACGTATGTCTTATATGACACGTTTCAACCCTACGAGACAGGTTAATAAAACCTTATGGTCATCCTGATTTTGGAATTCACAACTTTTAGGTGTCCATTTAACCAAGTATTTGCAACCCAAATTGCACATAACCTGGTATGTTTGTAACTGCACAAAGGGTATGTAAAACCGTAATTGGTCCCTTTTCTTTGGTCTTCCTCACTGCAGGTTGCCACAACAGACAGTATGTAAAACCATTATAGGTCTGTCTTTGTTTTAAATACTTGGTGTAAGTAGAATTATACTCTGCCATCACCCTTGTATTTTGTAACACATGAAGTAGCATCAAATTGTCTATCTTCTCTGTCGTACGCTCTTGGGCTACGGAGTTAGTTAATCTAACGAATCTTTATAAAAATGTGTTAAAACGAGCATCGTTAACGTTTATTGTGTTGTATTTAAACGTAACCCACCATTATAGGAGAGATCCTTAGAACATCCACCGTCATAGGAGAGATCCTTAGAACATCCACCGTTATAGGAGGGATCCTTAAAATACCTGCCACGATACGAGAAGTTCGTCATAATCACTTTTGCTCATAGCTAAATGTTATTGAGTTGGTCGTGTGTCATTCATTTGTCATGAGTACCGCTTTTGTATTTTGGTCGTGTGTCATTCATTTGTCATGAGTACCGCTTTTGTATTTTGGTCGTGTGTCATTCATTTGTCATGAGTACCGCTTTTGTATTTTGGTCGTGTGTCATTAATTTGTCATGAGTACCACTTGTATGTATAATTGTGTACAACCCTTGTACACGAAACGTGGAGACGTAATAACAACACTTACCGTGATTCGTGCGAACGACATAATATCGGCCTTGCCATCTTCTTTAAGAGGCATTGTATAAACTCTTGACTTCTGTCTATAATTGAGTTTTATCTTGTATGTACTTACATGTTTTTGTACACTATACGTGGAGACGTTAAAACACTTACCATGAGTCGTGCGAACGAAATAATATCAAACCTTTTGTGTGCAATCTACGAAACGTAGTCCACAACCCTTTGTTGTCATTCAACGCCAATGCCCGTGGACCTCCTGTTTTTTTACTTCTTTGCAAAAAGGAAAGAAGCCCAGGAATATCTACTATCCCAAAAGGACTAGTTTGTAGCTTCACTGCTAACTATGGGGCATAGTGCTGTGGGAGTTAATCGATTGAGCACAAAACCACCCAACTCGTTGTCTGGGGAACGGATAAGAAAACCCCCAGGTTTGTGAAATTGGAGCAAGGGTCTGTCTTTTCTCACAATCACGCAGGAGTTTTTTAAAATGACCCCTAATCTTTTGCCCAATACACGCAACAGATTAGTCTCTTTGTTAATGTGTATTCAAATTTCTCCTCATCCTTTTAACAATTGTAAAGAGTCAGGAAATCTGCTGGTTGATCATGTTTCATTCTCACATGGAGTTTGAAGTGGAAATTAGTCCAGTCTCTAGCAAGTTTCGTCACTCAACTCCTTTCCTTTTCCTTTCCTTTCTCCTCACCATCATGTTCTCAGGTATATGTTATGAAGAGGAAAATCTGTTGTTGACCATAATTCGCCCTCACTGGGAGTACGAATCGGTAAATTGACCAATTATCAGCAGGCTTTCTCCCTCACTCTCTGCATATGTCTAACCTTTTGTTCTCGTTCTCAATTTTACGAAACACATTCATGAATGTTGGATACGTACGATATGCACTTGGCGTACCGTCTGTCTCCTTTTGACAACCTTTATTCATGAATTGGTTTCTCTACTTTTACCGTGACTCATTCACGACTTCTTTGTCTTGTTCTTTGAAATTCTACAAAAAATGTTACCACCTTTATGTTAACATAGGCCATGGAAGGCCGGTTGTTTTTTAACCAAGACATATTGTCACTCGGCAAACGCCAAGCCATTCTGGTAAAGGAAAATGTTCATGTAATCACAATGTAGTTAGAAAACTCTCTCTTCGTCACTCTCTGGGTCGGTGGTTAAAACTTCGTTTATTTCATTATCTGGACACATTTTGTTTCTCTCCAAACCTTTTCTTCATTGGTCCCTAGGCAGGTAAACTTCAAGAATTTTGCTCTAATAATAATTTCTCCCGGATTAAAAAGAAGCCCAGGCGGATGTCATCACCAACAGCTAAGCTGAGCTCCACTTCCTGACAGCACGCGCTGTGGTTACTAGGTCCCTCCTGCTGCCATTTTTCTACGCATTTGTTCCTGAAAGCACAGACCATACCGCCCATATGTATGTTGTTTTGTCGTGCCACAGCAAGTTGAGTTGTCCCACTATACATTATGACACTCTGAACCACCTTTTGGGCACGCTAGCTCCTAGGTTTGTTCTTACTCTTGCTATCAATGCCAACCATGTCGTCTCTTGCGCTGTCATGCAGTGACGCATATATCGTCATGTGTAAACCATCATTACCTTGACCTCCAGTATTCGCTGAATGCGTACCAATACAAGTTATGTTGAGCTACATTATGCTTCAATAACCATTATATACGATCCGTGTTTACCTTAATAACACTTAGGATTCGTACTGGCATGTCTGCAGACACTGGATTCTCCTCTTCAATGACCTCTGTAACCATAGTCGCGGCACAGCAACCACAGTCTCCACTTCGTGAACTTCGACGTTTTCGACAAAACCAAGTGTTTTCTAAGGCCCAAGTGTACTTTTGAGTGTTATCTCAAAGGGGTCTGATTACAGTGATAATGTAATCCTTAGAATCTGTGAAACCACGTCCTCCTCTTCGAAATTCTCCGAAACCAAACAAATCCACGCTTCGCAAACTTAGCTCCCAGACCAATGAAACCTTAGAATCACACAGGCATTTTTGCTCTTGCTTTTTGTTCTTCTATTGTACAAATATGAATTGTTATTTTTCAATTGCATAACCATGTATTGTTATTTTGTTCAATTGCATAACCATGTATTGTCATCTTTCAATTGCATAATCTTGTATGTTGTTTCACACCATGTACTTTCACCAAAACTGTTCTTTTCCAAACATTGTATGTACCCCTCACCCATTCCCTACAAACATTGTGACCTAAACTATAACATAAATTGCATGTTCTAGCTAGGCATCTCTCAAGCAACGAATCTCTCAAAAAACCCCAATGGAAGTTTAAGAGGATTTTTTTTCCTACAGCTCCATTGCCACGTCGCTTTTTTTCCAAGCGCGGGGGGAAGTGTTACGATACGCCCTGTAGCGGATTACCTAGAGCACAGAACGCAGCGAGTCCACAGTTCGGCCGCCCCCTCTCTCCGCCCCGTTTCCTGTTTCCCCTTGCCTCTCCCCCGTGCCCTGCCACTCGGCATTCCGCTGCACCCGCCAGAGAAGATCTGAGAGATCGGCCTTTTACCGCACCATAGTTCGGTCTATTTAGACTACGAAAGTGCCTGATGGAGCTGCCACATGAGACGAGGTTCCTGCCAACCTACATGTAAGCTGTATCTTGATTTCCTCCTTTAAATGTTGTCCGTAATCAGTGAAATGTAGGGCCCCCCCGCGAAAATCACCACTCGGAGAGTTTCGTTTTGAGAAAGAGACAGTGAGAGTTAAACGCTTTAGCTAGGTTTGTGTAATTTGCATTTCTTGTAATTGAATTGTACTGTAGAAACCTATGTATGTGTTTGAGTTTACAATACATGTCTTAATGATTTAACTTTGTTATTATTCTGCTACGGCGGGAGGATTGTTGACCAGTGTGGATCCCGTGGGTCACCGGAAGATGGAGAGAAATTCCATAGCTTTGAGCTGCTCACCCCCTGAATAGAGAGTACCATAGTCCCGCTGAGAGCTAGCCAGGGACGTGTTGGGCCCTGGTGTTGGTTTAGAAGCCGACATCGAGGCACCCTAACAAAACTTAATCAGATTTTACATTAAAATTTTCGGTTTTTTTAGCAATTTTTTTAAACCATATTTTTCACTAATTATTGTAATGCATCATAATATTAAATTGATCAGTTCTATCATCGTTTCCCGTTGTCTATGCTACACTCGGGTCACATGGTGTAGGTTACGATGTTAGTCAAAGATAGCCGAACACAGGCAGGCAAGTCATTTTTTGCTAGAGCTCTTGAGACAAAATTGAGCTTCCCACTAATAATGGACACGTGTCCTCTTAAATCATATTTAAGTATATATGTTAACGAAATAGCAATAAACATTCACTGTGATCTTAAAAAACTATAAATTATAAAGTTCTATGACCAGAACGAATATTAAATGCAATATCTACAGAGAGATTAAACTTATCATGCACGATTCGAATTTATACTTTAGCACTGCCTTGAAGGCACCGTTAGTGCTTTAAACTACATGTAATACCGTCAATGAAAATCTTGCTTCAGTATCTTATAGCAATCCAACCAAATTGACTAAAGCTTGGCTTTAAATTTCCTCAAACAGACCCTGATTAAGATTTTAAAATTTGCTCTCCAAAATTCAAGAAAATATAAAATAACTTGTGAAATATGTAGATAACCTTTGCACGTATTTGGCAAATGGTATTTAAAACATTTAAATTCATCAAAACAGATAACAGAAGTAAAACAGACATTCATTAATTTGCCCGTTCTGAGGCTTTGTCATCCAAATTTATCTTAGTTGTTTTAGCGAGAAGCATAAATAGTTTAAGCAGTATTTTGTTTAAATGTTTGTATGAACTGTTTACCGTTGAAATGTATTTATACGAGACTGGTGTTAACATTGGAACACATTCCAACTGTCTGACATTTAAACAGTATTATTTGCATTTTAACATTTGGCTGAACTTGCAAATAAGTATAGAGAAAGTAAAATTAACTCTGGATAAATAAGAAGAACAAATTAAAAATAATTGTTATGTACCTACTAAGTGACGCAATGTGCTATATTTTATGAGTTCTTAGTCAAATATGCACTCAATTTCAGAAATAAACAGCTACCTCAATCGATTAGGTATACGATTCCAGACTAAACTAGTCAAACCTTCCCAAACCAAAGAGTGTAGGGATTTTATGGATTTTTTTTTAAAGACAGGAAGAAGTAATCGATTTTTTTAAATTGTTTCTAGAAGAGATCTAAATTTCTTGCGTTGTCTTTCAACGGTAAGACTATATTTAAAATAAGGATATTCTTGAACTGGAGCCAAGGTTTGAAGATTTTCATGACTGCAGCCTGGCAACTCGTGTGATGACATTTATTTAACCCTTCAGACTAATTTGTTCGCTTTTGGGAACAAATCGTATAGGTATTATATAAATCGTTGTCTCCCTTACTATCATGGTTAGAAACACGTCTAAATGTTGTAATAAAGATAAAACATAACGTTTTATAACCAAATCTAAGAGTTAACAACAAAATTGAAATGTACACCTCTACGAAACCAAAGTTTCCGACCGCAATTTGAATATTTTTCATGAAACGGCAAAAAATAAGTTATTGGTAAGGTTCATAAGACATTGTCTAATGAAATATTTGTGGTTGTTTGTTGAAATACAGATTTTAAACATGCTGAATGCATGCAATGCATCTGTATAACTGTATAAGTACTACTCAACCCTCGTTGCGATACCTAATAAATGTGTCGCGAAGTTTCTGGTTCGAATCCCTGTTTAATTTACATATAATTTTATCAAGGCAAAGTAAATATTAGATTCTGTGTAGAGATTTTTCTGCCTCGAATATAATACACTTAACCTTTTAAATGCCAGTAGATAGACGTGGAGCTGTGTACAGCAGGCCGTGAACTTTTAATCAAAATAAATCATTTTTACATCTTATAAAAAAAAAAAAAAAAATCGAAATCATCCCAATGTCGTCTCTGTGTGTTCCATATTTTAAATTAATAAAAAACGGGACATATGTATGATACAGAGGCTCAAAAATAGCGTGAACTCGCTATTTTTCTATGGCCGGCCTGCTGGACACGACCAAGGATGCGAGATATCTCGCTTTTGGCACAGAAGCGGTTAAGCCAGGTCTCTTGCGACCTCTGCCATGAACATGGACGTTCGCTTGAACATCACTATAAACCTTTCAATGGGTTTTCATGGGCGATGGAAAACATTCCCATCCCGGGTGAAGCGGGAAGGCAGGAGGGGGGGGGGATTAGTTCATTTTTTACATCAGCCACGCGAAGCGGTCGGTAATGCAAAATAAATCGAATGAGTTTTTGGGGCAATCTCAATTGCGCGTGAAAAATAATTATGAGTTTAAATTGTAAATAAATACTGTCATCATGGATGATTACTTCTTTCGTGAACTCTCTTGTAAATAAAGTCTTTTAATTTATAGTTGGTAGCCCATAAACCAATGTAAGAATTTATGATAATACTTGTTGTTTTTAAATTCTGAAATCGTACATTTAGGTTATGTACAAATGCTGGTAGCAAGAAATATTAATTTAATTGTAATTCGTATTTTTGTTTATTTTTTTCTTGCACATGAAGTTACTATAATTAACCCAGTTTTTCAAAATTGGTTTTAGAGACACGGAAGAAATTGATCGATTCAGATCGGCATTCTATTCTTAATTTTCATCTACAATCTTATCGTTAAAAACGTAAGAATATCTTTCACATCAGAACTTGACATTTTTTAACGTCTACGTAATTATTTACGCAGACGTAAATCTCGAATGGTAATTTTAAGTCGTGCAATAATCGATATTAGTCAGAAATCTTTCCTGATAAATAAATATGTATTAAAATATCTGTGTTTTCTCCCTGATGTAGCATCTCTTTTTCATCAGAACGCATTTTAATATGTATGTAAAAGCCAAACTTCAAGTGTTCAGTGCATACGCGTGGATCATCCTTACCACAGACTAATAATAATTACCAGCAGAAATTGTTTATAAATAAACTGTTTTTATTAATTTAATAATAAAATTATTGAATATATAAAATAAATTAAAATTAAAATGGAGTTCTACAAATTAAACTTGATAACAATAAATAAAAATACTTACCACAGACCTTACCAAATCATTCAACCATGTTCAACAAACGGAGGAGACGGAAAACTAAAAATGTTTATAATGATGTTCAAGCGAAAGTTCAAGCACATGTTCGAGTTAACGCCTGTTCAACCTCGCTGGAGTCGCGCCTTCACATAGCCTTTATTTAATCTTAAGATCATTGTAAACCCTTGTGGGATATATTGCTTATCGAAGGGTCTTTGGTTTTGACCTTCAAACATATTTATGTAGTCCTCTACGGAGGGTCGACGAGTGCTGACGTAACGCACGATATTTTTAGATAAACATAACACGGCACATTGCTATTGTTTAGGTTTAGAAGATAATAAGATCACGTTAGAAAATGAAATGTAAATAATTGTTACACAATAAGAAGTTACTTACTAGAAATAACTAGTATTTAAATTTATTTAGATTAAAGTAGCAAAAAATATAACATGGTGAACTCTTGCTTCATAACATTAGCAAAAAAAACGTAATTCCCTGGGGTGCTGACAAAAATAATTTCCATCTGGGCTTATTTCATCTTTGGAGATATTGAGGAGAGGGTCTTTTTAAGGAAAGGAAGAAGAATAAGTTCTAGAAAGTAAAAGGGTATATAGAGTGGCTAGGAGTAGCTAGTGACTATGGCTAGTGGCTGGGGTTCATTGTGTCCATATCACCCGCAGCCAGGATCTAGACAAACTTCACCCCTTGATCCCGGACATCCCTGCAAAGTCACCAAACATAGCGATTCACTTGGAGTAACCTATTGCAGAGGTGTTGGTTATCCAATAAATGGTTCCCATTCGCGTCCCCCATATTACAAAAACTTTCAATCCGCTCCTAATTTCTGTATGTTTAGTGATCAGATCTCAATAGCAAGGTACTTTCCAATCTTCCTACTCCCAGTCCCCTTGCTCTCCCGCCCCTTTTAACCTAACAACATTTCACGATTGAGGATGCAATAGTTTTAATGACTATGTACAGTTGGGACTCTTGTGCGGTATTCACATATTATTATATCCCCAATCCCGAAATCCCGATAGCTCCGGACATTTGAGAGTCGTTGGGACTCTTACGCGGTATTCACTTTTTTTTAAACTACCAGCAAGCTGTGTAAATTTCATCATAAAATACGACGTTTTAAAACGTGCATTTAACTGACTAAAAATAAAAAGGAAGCCAAATTGGATAGCTAATATTTTTGAAGTGTTCAAATCTATAAAAAAGGTATTAAGACTGAAGCGAAACCGGAAAGTAACAAGAAAAATTCGCACTTACATCTTTGCATCTTACACCCCTAAACAACAACCTGCCTATTAAATATAATTTTCATCCCTTTGAGAATTTGAGATATTAACCTATTGTATTCTTTCGTCCATGTGACGCCAATCGATATTTTCTTACGAAAACAGAATCAAATATTATGGCGAAGTTCAAATACGGGGCGATCGATATGTCTGTGTTCGACAGCTGACAGGTGAGGGCTGATAGCATATAGTCAAACTCGGTTATTCTAATTTGAGCCGTTTGGAGCCTAGACCCAGTAACCAACAACCTTATTTATAGTATGTTTCCGTTACCTGATGGTTCTGTCTGACTGTCGGATTGAATCCCCGCTAAAAAGACATAATTATAGATTGAATGAAAATATTATTCGTTTGAACATTACTTTATTTTTTCCTTCTATTTTTACGCCTAAAATCAATGAAGTAAATAAAACCAATTGTATATAGACGTGCTGTGGGAATCACAACGTGGCAAATAAAATCTACGTCAATTGTAGTGTTTTCGATTTCATAGTTTTAGTAATTAACTATTACAAGTCGCGTATTGTCGTGTGCTACATCTATGTAAATTACATTTAAAAAGTGTCAAAATGCCCTCTCTACTAAGTTACTAAGTTACTCGCTACTCGACTAAACTACTAGCCTAGTCGGAAAAACGGAAGTCAGCTGCAAGGACCAGCGGTAAATATTATTATGCGTACTATAGTAGTAAAATGATATTTATAGACAGGTCGTAAGTGAAGTCATCTTTCTTGTATTTCCTGCCTCTTTCGTTTTCATACAAGACGTGTGAAAATGAAGAGGACGATCGTGGATGACCTACTACGACTTCTCTCTAGGACTACTTTAGTTCTGAAGTTCTAGTAAAAGGTTATAATATATTTTGTTTCACTTGGAAGACAATGACATAGATTTGAGGCCAGACAATTATCTTAAATATACGTTGATTGAAGTAACTTGATAAATATTTTATATGATGAATATTTTATTATTTAATACCTCGCCAGTATAACAAGCGATGAATAAAATGGCAAGCAATGACCTCGGTTCCTGCTAAAGCTGATATTTCTTCTTAATAATTTTTGTCAAAATTAGTTACACAGTTTTCCAATATGAAGGTCAAATCTTTAAAAGTTACTATTTAGAAAATTTGAATATTGTTCCCATGGAAATATAGAAAATATAACTGTATTGAACAATAAATTGACTTAATTGATACGGATCGATGTGAAAAGATTATGGAAAGGCACGACATATTTTTTAGACTTTCTCTCCAAATAAACGTAAAAGAAAAGTTACTTTACCGATGATCTCCACAAGGAAGATTAATCAATTTATACCGATCCTGTGTGTGTTCTCCGTTCATTGTTTACGTCAGTAGCTTCAATACATTAATCAAACATGAGATAAAAGATTCAAGAACCTTTTATGGGGGCTGATTGAATATAATCTAATTATCTAAAATCGAAATGAGTTATTTATAACCCACACAGATTGTCGTGAGAAAATGTAGCAGATTTATTGCACGGAATAATAGGGTTTTATTGGAAAAACCCTACATGTGAAATAAAACCCTTGAATTTGTTTCGAACCTTGGTTTTTTTCACAGTGTACTTGTTGTTTAGAAAGCAATATGCTTGTAAAATAACTATCTTTTTTTATAATGACAGTTTTTTCACAGTCCTCCTCACTAGGTGGCGGAGGGTGCTGATCATGATTGCCTCATCTTTTGTTGATTTTCACAAAACATACTATAAATAAAAAAAAAAGTATTTATGTTGGTTGTCTGTAGGTTGCGTTGAGGTTACTGCATAATTTTAATTATTTTCTCATCTTCATATTTATGTACTTAGACAGATTATGATGTCTTTTTTTAACTTTTGAGTTCTTAATTTCAATTGGAAGGGCATTATACAGTTTTGAAGCATGGAAATTTTCGGGATGTTCAGTATATTTGAGGATTTCGTCCTTGTAGTGTAGGTTTGTTGGTCGGCAAGGCAGTCAAATTTTTCTTTAAATTTAAGAGGTGCATTTTTGAGTAAAGTTTATTAATGCTGTTTTTTTAAATTTCTTTTGATGGAGTTCTTAAATGTACTTTCAGGATTATTTTTATTAATGCCTTTTGCGTTTTAACTAGCTGCTTCATTTGGTGGTTGATGCAGATCCCCAACCTGTAATCTCATATTCTCTGCACGATTGGCAAAGAGCATAATATATATTATACAGATCATTTTTATTATCTATATTGCGAATGTTTCTGAAGTAGTAGATGAGCTTTGTAAGTTTCTTTGTAATGCTATTTATCTGGGAGTCCCATCGAAGATTTTCATCGATTTCAATGCTGAGATATGTTATATTTCTAGAATGTGTTATCGTGGGGCAGTGGCATGATTGCGTTAATTTTTTCCTTGACAATAATGTTATTTAAGAGCATAATCTTCAGCTGGTTGTCTTCTGGCCGTTACAGAAAAAGTTATATATTTAGTTTTGTTAACATTAAGTGTAAGTGAGTTTTGCTTAAGCTAATTTTGCAGGAGTACAAGCCCGTGTTTAGCTTCTTTGTAAGTGGTTATCCAATCACTTGTTAACAAATAAAATGACAGTGTCATCGGTAAAACTAATGATTTTTCCTTGGTTGTATAGTTGGTGTCTAGTTTGTTTTTTTTAAATTTCGGGTTACAAATAACCCAACAATGTTTGAAAATCTCCAACTACAACCACAGAAAGCCGAAAATGTTGCTTGTGTTGTGATGGAAGACTTAGCCAGCCGAGGAATCGAACACGCGACGCCCAGGTGGGACCCAAGCGCTATGCCCACCCAAACACTGACCGGTCGTTCCTTGAATCCTCCTCTTTTCTAACTCGCAAGCGGAAAAAGCAGTTCCTATAGAAAATCAAGGTGACCGAGTCGGTACTTGTTGGTAACTGGGTAGAATAAAAAGTGCAAAATCATCATTTAAAGATTGTAAAATAACTTCAGAATACTAGTCTAATCGGAAAGTGTTTTTTTACTAATGTTACTTGAAACCTATACATTTAACGTCATTATGTAAGTGTGAAGAATATTTGACTCAACATTTTCAATACAAAGGTAGCAATTTATAAAGACAAATTATTAACAATTGTCTCGATTGATAATAATTTGTCTTTATGTCATATAAATTAAGTGTGAACATAATAAGCACAATCAGGTGACAGTGGAAACGTTGCTTAAAGTCACCTTAGCCGTGTTCTGAACATAAAAGTCCTTCCTTTTCACCGTCTTCTTCACCAACCCACTTTCTTCAGCCTCATAACAAACCCTGTGCCATCGTCCCACTGATTTCTGAGAGTTAAGTGCAGCTGGAACTCGTAATAAAAACTTAATCAAAAACCTTTCATGCGCAAAAACATAATTGCATGTTCCAACCAATTTCCCGACAAAGGATGCGATTGGAGGATAGTCTGCATCTGCAACGAACTGAGGCCACTGAAGTAGCGAAATACGGGGACGCCTGGACGCTCCTTGACGCAGAAAATGAAACCACCTTATCCGACCAGCAAAAACAGAATATTAAATTTTATTAGGAATAACTTATTAAGCTCATAAACCTCATCATAATATTTAATCACTGACTAAGATTATTTTAACAACTCTCAATTAAAATGTGAAACAGACAGACACAATTAATTTAATATTACAGTAAGGATGATAAGCTTCACTACGTTATTCCCTATAAAATTAATAATTTATTACTGATTTATCGAAAATGTCATTCAAGACTCCATCTTGAAATCTAATTTGAAAAAATATCCGGGTTGACCTTTGCAATTACGCCAAAGAGGATGGAAGCCAAAAAATATGTGTAATAATAGGAGATAATGTGGGTAATGGAAAAATGGTTGTACGAGATTGATAAAAATGATGGAATGTAATTAGGTGATATTTGGTAGAATACCGGTCCCGGTAAGACTATCGGACCTGGGTTTGATTCCCAGTGATGACCGTTACCTTTTTGAAGTAAAACTGGCTGGTAAATGCATCACGAAAAAGTTTTATGCGAACGGTAATCGATGCGAACGGTGATCGATGCGAAAAGTGAACGGGCGAGGGGAACGGTCGGGCCTTTACGCATGCTTGACTTGGTCGATGAGGTCGTAGGTCACCCCACGGTCAGAGTTCACCCCATGATCGTAAGTCACCCCATGGTCTTATGTCACCTCAATATCATATGTCACCCCAATTTCAATATCAATGTCAATGTTATATGTCACCCCAATGTCATAGGTCACCCCAAGGTCATAGATCACCCCAAGGTCGTATGCCACCCCAAGGGCATAGGTCACCCCACGGTCTTAGGTCACCCCAGGGTCATAGGACACCCCATGGTCATGTGTCACATGTCACCCCAATGTCATTTGTTCTTTTATAAGTTGGTGAAGTTATACTTCAGTCGTGTGGTCTAAAGCACACTCGTTTTATGAAGTAAAACTTCTTTACGCACGCTCGACACTTGGGAAGAGGAAGGTGGAGAAGTACCTGGCTATTCAAATCTGGTCACCAAACACGGCTAAAGCCATTTCCAGCGACGTTTCAATTCTGAATTTTGGTCTTGCACCAGGGCGATACTGAGAGTATCTTCCACTCTGGAACGTGCCGCTAATCAATATGAAACGTTATCAATGTGAAACGCTAATCAATTATATGAGTTGAGTTGAATTGAGTTGAGATGAGTTGAGTTGAGTTGAGAGCTGAGAGCTGAGAGCTGAGAGCTGAGAGCTGTGAGCTGAGAGCTGAGAGCTGAGAGCTGAGAGTTGAGAGTTGAGAGTTGAGAGTTGAGAGTTGAGAGTTGAGAGTTGAGAGTTGAGAGTTGAGAGTTGAGAGTTGAGAGTTGAGAGTTGAGAGTTGAGAGTTGAGAGTTGAGAGTTGAGAGTTGAGAGTTGAGAGTTGAGAGTTGAGAGTTGAGAGTTGAGAGTTGAGAGTTGAGAGTTGAGAGTTGAGAGTTGAGAGTTGAGAGTTGAGAGTTGAGAGTTGAGAGTTGAGAGTTGAGAGTTGAGAGTTGAGAGTTGAGAGTTGAGAGTTGAGAGTTGAGAGTTGAGAGTTGAGTTGAGTTGAGTTGATGGGGATGTTGACGGGATGGGGATACTTTTATTCCTGTTATTGTTAATGGACGGCATAAGTTAGTGAAGTTTTACTTCAGTCGTGTGGTCTAAAGCACACTCGTTTTTTTGTAACATCTTTCGTGGGTATATCTTACACCAAAGGTTTTGAGTAGATGCAGAAAAGGAGAGATAATCCATAACAGTTGTGATGATGATACCTAATTGTTATGTGATACTAAATTTTAAATCATACATAAGGAAACATTTTTATAAGCTAGCTCAGAAACAGAAAAAGGCGAAAAGACTAGACGTCACACAAAAGCTCCATTTTTTAATCTAAACTTATTTTTAAATAAATATTAAAATAACTGCTGTTAACTCATATCAAAAAAACTGGAGTTCTAATAAACAAATTGGTATTTTATCATTCTGGACACATGCTGTTTGCTGTGTAAAAACATTTTAACAAATCATTCGTGGCAACAGAGTGACTAGAACCTTCAGCATAATTCTGTATTCAATCAATCTCCCCAACACCCGGTCATGTAGCGGAACAAAAGCGGGTAATACTCCATCGTGCTTTCTCTTTTATATTTCCTATTGAGAGTGGGGTGTCGACAGGGTGTTCGTTGGATAATATAATGAATTAAGTAAATAATTCGGTCATTTGTCTTGTTTTGTATTACTTTTTTGGACACATGACTTGGTTGAAATACGTATGTCAGAATGTCACTATGTCGATGTTTTATATGGATGATTTGTCGTTTTGATTTTGACTATGTCAACTTGAAAATTTAATGACGATTTTTCAATATTTTTTACTGTGATTTGATTTGACGATGAATTAAGATATATTTTTTATGTGAATATCGCACAAGAGTCCCAACTGCTCCCGTCTGAAGCCAGTGATACTTTAGCATCTCCAATTGAGATATGTTGTGAGGTATGCTGTGAATGTAAGTGCGAAAGGGAAGTAGATGGGGAAAGAGGATGGTGGGAAAGTACCTGTAAATTCAGAGCTGGTCATCAAACATGACTAAAGACTTTTCAAGCAACGTTTCATTTCTGAATGTTGGTCTTACACCAGGGCGATACTAAGAGTATCTATGTTTATATCTATATATAAAGACATTTTTTTGCGCACGTCGGGATTTGATTTGAACCCGCGACCTCCGGATTGCTAGTAGATGCCTTAACTCTCGACCACTGATTCCATCAAATTTCCGACTGCGATGATTTTTGACAGTGATTTGGCGATAATTTGACGTTGTTTTGACAGTGATTTGTCGACAGTCTGTCGGTAGTTTGTCGAAGTTTCGTAGATTTTTTTTTATTGACGGTCTTTCGAAGTTGATTGAAAAGGTCAAAATAAAACATGTAAAATCAATTCCCATTCCCATCAATGTTAAAGTATTTTTTCAACTTAATAGCTAGTTGGAAACCGCTATTGCTTTTTAACTGACTTTTGCAAAGTGTCTGGCCGAAGCTAATGATTTCACGACGATTAATCGATTGCTTCTTGATGATTTATGGATGAAGTGTGGTTCTTTTTGATGATGAAATGTATTGATGGCAAAACTAGCTTTTTTCAGCTGTATTGGTCGCCATTAGGGAATGCAATCCCGCAAGACCACGTCAATCCAGGTATTTGCGAGACTGAACAATCTTAGTCCCGCTGGATCCAGGTATTTCCGGAATCCAGCAGGGTGGACTTAGATATCTAATCAATCGTATAATAAAGACCTAATACCTCGATCTATCAACCTTGTTTTTAGAGTTTTAAATTTATAGCAAATCACACAAGTTCTTTGGGACATTTTAAATGGTTTATTAATATACCTTTAGTTAGAGATAGGTAAAGTTTAAGTCATAAATTGGCAAAGAATAAGATAAGACATAAATTTACATGAAAACTTAAATTTAAATAATAACGTTCACACGATATAAAAATATTCTTGTACCATAAGCATCATAAGATTAAACATTAATTTGGAAATAGCTTCGTAAAAAAGTTTAAGTATTAATTGTGTCATCTGATAAATGGCTTCTGATATTGGACACAAGGTAGTCAGCGGTTGAAAAAGCTCATTCAGCCTCCACGCTGGTTGGCAACATAGTCATCAGCGCATTGTAAGTGAATTGAAGGTATGTGCCTTTTAATCCACCGGACTCGGAGTAATTCATTTCCTTCGTTATCAAAACCTCAAGGTTGCTCATGGCGCCGCCGCACGCAGAGTAACACGTATGAACTATGCTTCTCTGTAATCCCGCCACTCCAGCGGGATCCCGCAAAATTATCGACCGAGATTAGTCCCGCAAAATGTCTGCGGGATCTCGGTATTTCGGGATCCCGGTATACCGGGATTGCATTCCCTAGTCGCCATTGTATAATTGAAATGTGTAAAAAATGCGACGACAAACATTAATTACACAAAACAAAAAACAAGGTAATAATTCCCTACGCCACAAAACGATTCCTCGAAATACAGTGTGCGTAAAAAACAAAAATTAATTCAACTTCAAAGAAACAATAATGGATGAGATTGTAAGAGATTTTTTTTCCTAAACAGATGTTTTAAAATGAAACGGTCATAAATTTTAACGTTTTGGCACAAAATTAATACAAATGGACTGCACAATGCAGAAATAGATTTATAAATGAAGCAAATATGCAGAAAGTTAATTAATAACGCCCCTCACAATTGCTTAGTTAAAACCACTTGACTCCTAAACATATAAATTATGGTGAACATTTAAGAGATTCATTAAAGTCAATTGATTTATTCCCATGAACATGGGTTTAATTTTGGTTTGCCGTAATTAAAATAAATAAAGCAAAGACTTTGTGTCTATCAATAGATTTATTTGAACTGTGAATCGGTTTTACAATCAGGACAAGGGGGGATGTTTGTAAAGCCGGTTTATTTTAAGGTATATTTATTTGTTTAAATGTTTTCCGACTGCCCAGAGTCAGTGGGCGTACGGCATTCCCAATCTGGATGTGTTGTGAGATTGAAGAAAGTAGAAATAAAAATGGAAAGGAAAAAGAAAGGTTGGAAGTACCTGGCTTTTCAGTCACTAAAAACAAGTTGTATTCTTTGGTTTTCTGTTGTTTTAAGCTTGTTTGTCTTTCAACATTTTACTAAGTTATATATTATATTTTATAGTATACATACAGGATGTTAAGGCACGTACTTGATTTACTTTAACCAGTGATTCCTGATATGATTTGGCGTAAAATATGTAAAGAAAATTTGGTCTCCGGTGACATTTTTTAAGTTTTTTTTTCTACAAAAGCATAAAAACATGATAGGTGTTGGACAGTTGGAGGCGTGGTGAGGGGTTAGTCGATTACTCGGCTGAGTGCCTTATGACCTATGACAACAAGCGGAAGAAAAAAAAATTGTTTGATTTTGAAGAAAAAAATTTGAAAAAAAAAGTCACCGGAGACCAAAATTTCACACACCTTTTTTACTTTAAATAATGACCGAAATCACTAGAAGTAAGTCAAGTACATCCCTTAACACCCTATATTTACTAAGTTAATAGATACCTGTAATTTGCATAGGTATATAGTTTAATTTCACAATATGTATCCTATATACTTTAATCTGTGTGTTTTTATTTCTTATTCTTTTTTTAAAGATTTTCTTTATCTACTAACTCCACTTTACGTTTTCTTTAATCATCTAAATTTTTTCTGTGTATGAATTATAGGCGAAAAATTTGTTAGTTCACGCACCCATGTAACCTATAATTATTGTAATAAAATATATAGCTATTTGTTTCCCTAATATACAAAAAGAATTAGCTTTTAAGTTCAAGCAACGTTTCTGAAATGTGGTCTCTTACTAGGGCGATACTGAAAGTATCTGCCTCTCTGGTTATCAACAAATACAGAAATTTTAAAAAGAGGGAATTATTGGGTACATGATGAGTTGCGCTAAAATAAATGTAGGTAGTAGGTAGGTACATGTCTAATATGGAACCTCTATTTATCCTGGGAAAGGAACAGTCTGAATCCGTTCGACAGTGGTGGGTTGTTTCACAAAATTAGAACAGTTCATCAATCTTCAAACTTAAAATTCAAGTTCGGTGACTGTTCTATTAAAGTTCTGTTATTATTTCATCATGGGTCGGTTATTTCAAAGTGCTTGAATAACAGAATTTGATTAAGACTTTCAGAGAACATCATGTTAACTTTTAAATTTGATTAATTGTTCAAATCTGTGATACAACCCGTCCAGACTAAACAATACGTTGTGTTAAACTCATGTGTAAAGTTAATATAATAACTTTATTTCATTCGCATCAAATGTTTCATTGCCAGTTAGGCCACTTAAACGTTAATATATTTAAATTGTATGATATTTTTTATGTAGAACTAGCGAGTTCCTGGCATGCGTTGCAAAGCCACTTAAAGAAAATATTTCTCTCTGCGTGTCCTTTCCCATTCATCCCGTTCCCCTTCTGCCGCCCCTTCCCCTCCCATATCCCTTTCCCCTCACACGTTTCCTCTCCACCTTCCCCGCCTTCCCTCTCCTCTCTCCCGCCAAACCCTTCTCGCCTTCTCGATTTAACTGTCCTATTGTTTTTTTTTTTACATTTTGGAGTAGGAAGAATTGATGTTTGTCTAAGATTTCTGTTATTTTTGAAAGGTGCAACTTTATTTTGAATATTATCTTTATAAATTTGTAATGTTTCATAGTAAAAGTATAATGCACTTAATTTTCTGACCTTAAAATATTTGAACCTCTATTGATTATATCAAAATATTCGATTTTGATTAGTATCTATCATTGTAAATTCATTAATTTGAAGAGTTTATTCGAATATTGAATTTTGATTGAAAAATCGATGCTTTTCAAAATGTCATTCTCAAATTGTGACATTTTTTGTAAGAATTTTTGTGACGATTAAAAAACTTTTCAGTTGTATTGTCATGTGGTTGTAATAATTCAGACCTTCGCGAGGGTGGAAAAAAAGGCATTTTGAAACTTTCAAACATTTCCTATGCTTAAACAACATATCTACATACCTACATATATACATTCAAGCAAGCCAACATACATTCATTTATATATATATATAACATTATTATGAAGAAAAAATCGCTTTCACATATTTTTATATTATTTTTTTTTTAAATTATGTACAGTTTGGCAAGAAAGTGTAGAAAATAAGTGATGGCGCTGCGATCGTTTTTAGGTTTCAAATTGCAACACCAAGGTGGCTCATAAGACAATGAATGTTAGTTTTTAAAAACACTTCGGCCAAATGCGTATTTCATAGCGTATTTTTACTTTCAAAAATTTTGCACAAAAAACTGGAATTTAATAGATGTAAAATAAAACAAAACAAGTTTTAAGTGGGCGTTTATTCCGATATAAAAACGTAGGTACTTAAAATTTTGAGTCTATTAATTCAACACCCGACATTATTGTCTTCATCTTCCAGATTCAGATTTACCTGTGTGTGTAAAACATCATTAAAATTATTATTCTATAGAAGGGAGTTTAAAAAAACACCCTAGATAATATTCATTTAGAAAGAAAGAAAAAGAAAATTAAGAAAAATGTAACTTTTCTATGAGTTTAAAGTTGCATATTATTTTTTTTTTGTTAATTGAGTTATTCCTTTTTTCTTGTGGCTTTGTTTGAACTGTCAAATGCAAGTGTCAAATTCGGATTTTTAAGCATAACCTCAAATCAGGTTGTAATGGTTATAATGGCTCAAAAATTGGCATAAATCTTGTAATACTAATGAAATTCATTAAAAAACTATACTACGTGCCAGTAATTTCCGTAGTTCGTTTGTAAACAACTTCCAAATTACATAGGAGCTTCTTCGCGTGATAATCGGCTAGGCAGCGTTGAAAAATGCAGTATATAACTTTTCTTGGACTACTAAGTATCAGTGTGTTCATTTATTATTCAATTCAAACAATGCACAGGCAAGCAATGAAAAAATAATCATTAAACGAGCAATATTCAGCGTGCTCTACACGATTTAAGTCAGTAAAGCCAAGAGCCATACGAAACGTCATTGACAAAGCTAGTACTTCGGTGTAAAAATTTAGTTCCAAATTAATAAATTTCTAAACTTTCTTGCCAAACTATATTTTTAACCTTTTATTATTTTTACGCCATCGACAATTTATAAACTGGTTTCTGTTTTTTGTCTCTTTTCTTATATCTTTACCTTGTATTTCATTAATTTTTTAAATTTTTAATTTAAACATTTTAAACTTTGGTTGTCTCCATATCGTGCATTAAATCATGTAAAATAATACTTCACGGAAAAGCCCGTCAGAGCATTTATAATAAATGAACGTATCCCAAACAAAACACCCTTTTTGTGGTTGAAATACCAAAACTAATAATTTATTCTTAAAGGGGACATAGTCTGACAATCAGCGAGGTAATTAAGACAAATTGGCCGGCGGATATCCCGTTTTAATCAAGTCAAAAGCTTTCAGAGGAACTACTCAACAAACGAGCTACAAGCACCCATTACGCATTACACAACAGTACGGTGTTAAAAATAGAATAATTTTCCTTTAACAGCCACCATTGCGTGTATAGAGGAAATTTCAATTGCATAGCACAAATTAAATTGGTCTCCCAAATAAAATAAAATAAAATAAAATAAAATAAAACAAAGCATTACAGGTGTATAAATTTGAATAATACTGAAATAATAGCTTTTTTTTTAAAATTGGCTCCACACAGGAGGCCCTGAGGAAAACTGTATTCCTGGAGGCATTTTTCATTTTGGGAATGTTTTGTGGAGTGTCTTTTAAGGAAAAGGATGGAGAGGAAGTTCAGAGAAAGAAAAAGGTATGATGGGTGGGTTTGTAGTAAAATTATTTTTTTAAATGTTTTTTATTTACTCACAAATTGCCTCTAAAATTATGAAACATAAAAATCTTTAATGGCCTGTACCTTATAATTTAAAACAAAGTAGTTCACTCGTACGTACTAGATATTTGATGTATCTTTTGATTACAAAAAAAAATTTTCAGTGTGGTTGGGCATTTTGATCTCGAATTCGAAAATAAGGTTGGTATGAAACGGGCCGCGTGATTGTTCCTCTTAATATTTAATGTTATAATCTTAAAACACGGAATTTTTTTTTAAATTATTGTATTACCCATGTGTCCCACATCCATGCTTTGCCTCTGTGGGATTTTTTGTAATCAAACACTTTTACATTATCCACATTTCAGTAAAAACGTTTAATTAAAAAAATTACAAATAAACGAAGTTATAAGCTTAAATCAGGGATACGTTCGTATAGATACATTCCAGATAAAAATTAATGCTAATTTCGTGTCGCTAGAGCTTCACCACTCAAATCACCCGGGTGTTTGCAGCTTTAATAACAACAACAACATGTTTCAACACATGTATATTCGGCCTAAAATACTATTGAAAACTATAAATACAATTTTTGAGTGAAGTCTTTTTCAAATATGTACTCTATTGAACATTCCATCGTTGATTTGTAATGTTTGACGTTAAAACTCACAGTTACAAGGAACCCGCACGTCCCCTCAGCTAAAATGCTTTCGTGACACTAGTTGCATCATGTTTTTACACTACGCAATTAGTCGCATACCTCTAATGTTGCCGTAATATTACGCTAGCGCGAATCTAATTTATTGGCATACAACTCATGCATGCATGATGAAACTACATGTTTTCACGTGAAACTATCAGTGCACCTGATGTCAAGATACAACTTGTGCGCGACTAGTAGCGTAATGTAAATTCGGCTTTAAAATCACCCAAGATACTGATTTTATGGAAGAAATTAAACAAATGTTTTAACTTTTGAATTTGAACACACATCGAATGTTCCTAAATACTAAAATTGAAGTCAATTTACAATTTATAGATAACTACTAAAATATTCAGAAAATTATTACCGGTTCCAGCAAATCGTATTATTTTTTTCATAAAATGACGTAAAAGAAATAAGTGGTTCCACAACGTCTCATCATAATAATATATTCATATCTTTTTTACAACAACTTGTTTCTACGAAGTTTCCAAATTGTCTTTACCATTATTGTATATTTGTGGATATTGATTCTACAAAGAATTGAACTGTTAGTCTTATACAAGTGGCGTGACAAGTAAGTGATCCTCTTAAGGGGCTATTCTGGTTTCGACCCTCGCTTTGTTCATTTACAAAAGCCTTTTTATCAGTTTAGTGATACAAAACGATTTATTAAGTGGTATGTTACGATATTTTTAATCAAAATAAATCAATGTGCAGTAGAGATTGTACTGCCCTGAAGAAGCTACGGTTGTAGCGAAACCCGGTTGGCATAAAGTATAAAAAATAAAAGTGGTGTTTACAAAGTTATTGTTTTATTTTTAATCAAAATAAATCCCTTTGCATACACTACAATTTGTTAATAATCAAATAACAGCATTATTTTTTTTAAATAATCAATAATAAAAATAATTTTACGTTCATTCTGGCGAAAAACCCATTGGTCTCGATACATGTCGATTATTTTGTGTAAACAAAATTCAATTTTTTCCTTCCCAGAACTTTATATGCTTCCTTTCACGAAAAAGAACCTTCACGCAGCACCCTCAAATATAACATTGGACCTGGTGTTTTTTTTAGGGTCTCCTGTGTGCAGCTAATGTATAAAAAAAGTCACGTCTTACATACTATAATAATAAGTCAACCACCTTGATATATATATTTTTTTTTATGACCTAAAAATAGCAAGGTCTTCCATAATTACCATTTTTTTCATCGGTTTCTGTAATTTATTTGATATCTAAAATAAAAAATAAATATTTCACACAAAATCCATTAAAAATGTGTGGAAAAAAACCAAGGCGCACAACTCACGCCGCTAGGAGGCGCTAGTGTAGCATGTTGCCTTCAGAATGAATGGGAAATATCGGAAGTTGGAGGTATTATAAAAATTGTACGGTATTTTGTACCAAATTTTGACTTACGTACAGAGTAGTAACATCAGCAGAATAAAATATTTTTTTGAAACTTCGTAAACTTCGCATTCGTACGACATCACCATTAGTTTAACTTCAGAAACATCCATCTTAAAAGATCTTATCCTTGTATTTTTGCCATTTTAATGACTGTGCATTTTTCATTGCAAAAGCTTAGCTACCACTTATCGTATACTCGAGAAAGCTCTTTTTAACACTTAAAACTCAACTTACAAAGTAATAGAAGTGTACATAAATTACCAAGATTCCGTCTTGACAAGGCATTAATGAGAGCAGTCCATGGAAGTGGGTGGATAAATCGATAGGAATGTATTGTTGGCGTGCCTATAAGTTAGGTCAATTTTCCCTTACTTCATGTGAAATTAATAAAAAAAATTCAAATATCGAAAAAAACATTGTATTTTTTACAATCACAAGAATCCTATCTGTCCGGAGTCATTGGAACTTCGGCACTCCGAAATGGATATGTTTTGAAACTGAACGGAGTTGAAAAGGGATTGAATGGGAAAGAGGAAGGTTGGGTAGTGCCTGGTTGGTGACCGATGGCTTTTTTATATGAATACCGCACAAGAGTTCCAACTGCTACCGTCTGGAGCCAGTGAGACTAAGGCATCCTCAATCGGGGTATGTTGTGAGGCTGAAGGTAGTGGAGAGGGGAAGGAGTTGGGGAAGTACCTGCCTATTCAGATCTGGTCACCAAGCACGGCTTAAGTCATTTTAAGAAACTTTTCAATTCTGAATGGTGGTCTTACACCAGGGCGATACTGAGGGTATTTCCACTCTGGAACGTGCTGAAATTATTTTTAATATTACCGCTGTATATTATTTTTAAATAAGCAATTGTGAAATACCACAAATTACTCAAATAAAATTTATTTGTGCACACCGGGTTCGAACCCGCGACCTTAGGATTGCGAGTCGCGAGTCTTACCCCTAGACCACAGAGGCCGGTACCGAAACACGTTTTTAGCCATTTCATGCAATGTTATTTTATGAATGGTGGTATTTAACCAGGACTATACTGAGAGTATCTACTACTGTAGAACGTTGGCAAATAATCGTATATTAAATATTATTAGATTTTAATTAAGACTGAAATAACAGAATTTAATTAAAATGTATATTTGATTTGCGCTATTTGCATAAATTCTTTTTTTAGCAGAGAAAATCATTTTCATGTGATCTGGAGCCTAGAAATCAAAGGGGGTTATGTATTTGTGGTGTTTCACTAACAGTCCTCTAACTCATTTAGGAAGGAAATAAATTCAATGGGTAGAATATTGTTCTTTTAGTATATATCTGGTTTATTGATACTTCGCGTATACAGTGTTGACCACAAAAGTCGACCCATCTAGGAACTGGCTGATTGGAATCTGAGGTGAGAGATCTTCTGAAGACTGCCTCTGAGCTGTTGAACCCTCTGTTGCCCACAGCCCGTACTAAGCTAGCTGCCATCTAGCGGAGTCTTAGGACAGTTCTTAGTACTGCCATCTATGTGAGTAAACGGGAAGCTTTTAAATACACTACAGTAATCTTATTTTTTTATTTCAAATTGGTTCAGATTACATTTCTTTTGGTTTATTTCTTCGGTGAGTCTATGGTAATGTGTTTCACAGACTTATGAATATTATTGTAGTTCTTGTAAAGAGTGTGATTTATCATAGCACGTAGCTTAATCTGATCTTCGTTAAGGTAAACCGAGGTCAAGTTTCGTTAAGGCGCATTTATATTGTACGGAGTGGGTAGACGGTTGGAGAATGGTGTGAACTTAAATTAAGATAAAAGATTTAATTAAAGAAACTATTAAAGAATATACGACGCAAATGTGAATGGTAGAAGAAGTCGGGGACGTCCGAGGAAGACATGGCACGATCAAGTGAATCAGATACTTGAGTCGGGCCATGTCAAAAGTCAGAATAATAGAATAGAATGTATGAGAAAATGCATGAATGTGAGTGAGGCAAAGAGTGTGTGCCAAGACCGAGTTGTTTGGCGGTCCGTCCTCTCTGCCTACCCCTGCGGGGGAACGGCGTGATGGTTAATTAGTTAGTTAGTTAACAATTTTAGAAAAACCAATGAAAAATAGCACGACAATTTCACTTTGAATATTGATTAAATTGTATTAAATTGGTTTAAACACATTCCAGATGAGTTTACTGAAGCCGAATCACATAATGTCTAAATATTTTCAAGATATATGATGCTCCAAACGTTATGCCATCTAGGAATCTGGGGTCAGTGTGTCCAGGAGTGGAGTACGTCTGAAACCATCCCTCCAACTGCGATGCAAGGCGATGGGTCAAGAGAGTCCGGCTGGAAAGGTCAAACTCAACCAGTCTCTCTAGATCTGGCCCGCCACGTTGCCAGTGGGCAGACGCATCCAACGGCAAGACCTAGCAAAACCTCACCCCATGAACCCGGGCACCCCTGCTAAGTCACTTAACTTAACGAACTACTTTTGGTGACCTATGGTGGAGGTGTTGGTTATCCAATAAATCATTCCCGGGGCGGCGCTACCCATACCCGCCTCCTAAATTGATGGCTGTTTTAGTAACTAATTATTTTCCTTCGCCCCGAATGCAAAAAGTTGTATATAATAATAATTAAAGAGAATCAAAAGGTTTTTTTCTAAAAAATATTCATATAAAAGCGATTTCAAAAGTTTACAGAAAAAAGATGTATTATCGTAAAAAAAACTTCGTTTTTAACCGATCGGTTTTCTTAGAATAGTTTTTTTAGTATTAAATGGTAAAAAAGTGACTTTTGGTACGTCCTGTAACAGCACAGACTGGTGAAATGTCATATTTGGCCAGTTGTTCCATGTGGATGAATAGTAAACGTTAAAAGTAACTAATTTCAAACATTGTCTGAAGGTCAGGCACTGAAACAATGGGTCGATTTGTTATAGTCCTGATATGCAAGTTGTAGATATCTCCCACAAAGACTACAATAGGTATTTGATGTTAAGTAACTTCTACATGCGGTGTTATAGTGCACATAGTTTAAAAAAATGTCCAACCCATATTACATTAAAAAAATTGCCACGAAAAATAAAACTCCCACAGTTTTTCATAATTGGGAGTCGCTTCGTCGTAGCCTTCGAGGGTAGGTATTCTAAGTCTATGGTCCTGTGCCCACTAAGTCCTACGCCCACTGTGTTTAGGCAATTTGACGCTTGTTGCATGAATAGAATAGTTGCTTATAATTTTATTGTAATTTTTATATAATTCGCTATTATAATACTATTTTTATTACTATGTAAATGTCCTTGAAACGGAATCACGTACTATTTACGCTGGTTGCGATAAGGATGAAATTGCCACTTGACGCCGGAAATCTGTTTCGATTTATGATTTTGAAAAACATTGCCAAAAATCATTTTGTTAAGTTCGGGTAAACTGAGTTTTTATAACTGGTTTATTCTCACGCAAGTGAGAATATCTGTAAGACTATCTATACACTCTTAATATTACGGTAAATTCCAACTTGCGGTAATTACTGCTCACGGAAGTTTAACTTATGTAAGTGCTTACGGCGACCGTCACATCTCTAAGTTGTTTATTTACGGTAAGATGGCTTCTTGTCAAAAACGAGTTGTTGCATTCAAATTTACACAATTTATCAGTAAATACAAAAGGGTCCAAATAAAGTATTGGAATAGATATTGGCGAAAGAGAAACAATTCTCCACGCGCAGAATTAAATAGAGTCCTTTAATTTTATCCTAATGACAGCCATTTGACAGCAACCGGCTTCGAATTCAAATATGTCATTTTAGAAACAAAAATAAAGATATTAGAAAGGACTAGATCACTAATTAAAAAGAATAATGCTTATTTTCAGAAAACTTTATTCTACCTGAAAAATAAATGATACTCTTCTGATTTCGAAATCAGAAAATCATCTGAGATATTTTGAAATTGGAGCGGGGGTCACGACCCAAAAATACGGAAACAAATTTTTATTTTTTTATAGAAAATTCTTAATGCCAGAGTTTACCATTACATATGGGAGCACTCGTCTGCTATAAAATACAATGTTCTGTAAAAAATTTGAGTCAATACATCGATTATTTTCCAAGATTGGCGGACCCAAACGTACGGAACCTAAATTTGTATTTAGGTATATAGATTAAAATGTTAGTTCGAAAAATGAATTTTGGTTTCCTTCCGATTTTCAATTTTGTCACGTCAGTGATTTTACAGTTCAATGACGATGGATTGAAATGGGTTTCTCATATGGAAGTTACAATTGAAGTCGTGACCAAACATTGGGATGACAGATTCCTGATCGTACATTTGATTAAAATGGTTTGAACTGACTTCAGCGACCGTAATCGTGTATATTAAAGAATTTTGAAAAGTAGGGATCACGATTTTCAGCAATGAGGAACCGAACCAAAAATAAGAACTTTATACTATTAATACTTTTCCTATTTGTGGTAGATAATTTCATAATCGCCCTGATGAAAGAACACCAGAATCAGAATCGAAAAGTTGCTTGAAATGGCTTTAACAGTATTTAGTGATCAAATATTAATAGCCAAATTTCTCAAACATCCTCTTCACTAACTCCTTCTTTCCTTTACTCCCTTTAACCCCACAGGAGAGGGTTTGGTTCCCTCCTTAGATTGGAAATGCTGTAAACCTACTAGCTCTGGACTGACTCTCTGCGACTCTTGTATGGTAAAACATACAAAGGTTCAGATAAAGCATAGATAGGTTTTTGAAGTGAAAACTTCTTTAGAACCGTTGTGATTTTAAACACGATGAAACGGAAGCGAGCGACACTAAAAAAGGACAAACACGTACACCTATAATACGATAAATCCACGGTTCCTCGCAAGCCTTCTTTGGTCTAGTAGTATGAAGCGCCTGAAGAAGCTTAGCGGTCAGACATTCAGCAGACCAAGGGTCACAACAACATTAACAGACAAAGAAAAACACAAAAAAAGCAACATCTAGCGACTCCGAAGAATAAAACACAAATACTAATAGGATGACCAAATATATAGGAAAAGGTGCACTGGAATTCGAAGATAAAGATATGGAAAAAATCGCCCTTCACATTGATAAAGAAGAGCTTCGTAGTCTCCCTACTCTTGTCTACTTTAGTTTTCTGAAGGTTTCACTTCTACCGCGTCTGAATTACATAGCATTCCCAGGTTACGAATAACCTGACAATATTTTAAAATCTCCTACCCCCACCACAGAAGCGATCTACCAAACAGTAAGCGAAAAATATTGCTTGAAAATATTGATTGAAATTATTGCTTGTGGTATAAGACCTGCACGTAATTTTCAACATAGCTAGGAACGTGGAAGGAACAACCCTAGGTCTTCTTTTTAGGTTTTATCGCTCAAAGTGGAATACCTACGTCTAAAAAATTTAAATCGTTTTTGGGCTCATTTTCTGAACAGGTTTTTTCAATAATCCACAAATTCCGTTTATCTCGTGAAAGAAATCTCTTTCAGGTGTGGTATTAATCATTTCGTTTGAACGCTTTTCGTCGATTCAAATTTCATAAAGGGATGGTATCGCTGATTTTCCAGGGAGAAATGGATCGAATTCACGAGAAAATATGTTGGCAATTTTAGAAATAGCATTTTTTCACAAAGAAACTGTGTTTCATGAAAATTTCAAGAAATTCAATTAGAAATGAACCGTGTGACATTGGTGGTAGTCAAAACCGAGTATTCAAAAACTTCTAGTGTAGGAGGCAGTTTCCAACCAAGAAAAAAAATTGCAGTCAAAAAGGCAAACAGGAACCATTTATTGTAAAACTAACACCTCTGCCGTACGTCACCCCAAGTGGTTCGCTGCGTTTGGTGATTTAGCAGGGTTGCCCGGGCTCATGGTTTCAGGTTTGTTCTGATCTTGGAGGCAAATGTGTCTGCCCACCAACTGCTTGGCAGGCTGGATCAGGAGAGACTGGTTGACTGGAGATGTTTTGACCTCTCCAGCACGATTCTGCAGGATTTGGACCGCAGTGGAAGGTATGAATTCATTTGTCCGTCAGTTCTGGACACACTGACCCCAGATTCCTAACCACACCCTCATACTTTTTTCCTTTCCAGAACTTCCTCTCCTTCTTTTCTCTAAAAAAAATCCTCCACACAGCACCCCCAAGATGACATAGGCCCTGAGGGTTTTTTTCCCCCGGGGCTTTGTTTGGATCTTAATTAAAAAAAAAAAAAATGAAATCAATTATTCAGATCTGGCAGGGACATTCGATTAAACTGTATATCAATACGATATTGACTAAATCTGTCATCTATAGTCAGTTATCAATATTTGTGAGCACAGTCAACGATTGTCAACAGATATTCCGACCGACAATTCATAAATTTTAACGCGGCTCCATAGTATCAGATAAGTTTTAAGAATAACTGTCATTATACACATATTTTTTAGTAATAATGTAATTCCCTTTATAAAATTACTGACTTATTTTTACATTTACTTATTTTTAAAAAAAAAAAAAAAAAAAAAAGCTGCATTGCGGTTTTTCTAGATCTAAGTAAAGCTTTTGATACAGTGTCCCATAAGATTCTCTTAAAAAAAATATATAACATAGGTATTAAAAACTCGGCTTATAACTGGTTCAAATCATATATAACTGAACGCAGCCATGCACTAAAATTAGGCAATGTAACAAGCCAAAACAGATACATAACTTACGGAGTTCCTCAAGGAAGTACATTAGGACCCATCCTATTTTTACTTTACATCAATTGCTTGTGTCAGTTAGATATTAGCGGAGATATTATTTGCTTTGCGGATGACACTGTTCTCGTTTTTACTTCTGACTCCTGGACAAATGTTTATAAAAAGGCTGCCCATGGAATCAACCGGATTAAAAATTGGCTAGACAATAACCTGCTAACACTAAATATAGACAAAACAAAGTACATGACATTTAGTATAGATCCCAGACGTCAACCGAGACCTAATGAAAACTTAACCATACACGACTGCTTATCTAAAGAAAACTGCCTATGCAACCCGCTAACACGGACTGAGATAATAAAATACTTAGGAATTTACGTTGACAACTATTTTAGGTGGACAGAACAAATACATAAAACAGCGGGTTAAGTCAGAAAACTTATGTATTTTTTTAAGAACATACGAAACATAATGCCAATGAAGACCTTAAAAACTATATACTACGCTTTAGGCCAATCAATATCACCCACGGTATGATCGGTTGGGGTGGTGCTGCGAAAACTAATATGTACCCTCTCAACAAAGCGCAAAATGCCTTAATTAAAGTTATTACTAAAAAACCTTTTAGATTCTCGACAATACAGTTATTTAAAGACTTTGCTGTATTGAACATACAGCAACTGTACATCAAAATTATAGCTACACATTACCAACAAGACAACTTAAACCATCATACTGCACAACACAATTACGACACAAGACATAGACATCAACACATGACTCCGAAGACAAATACTACATATGGACAAAGACATTATCATAATCTGGCTCCAAAAATGTTTAATTTAATTAAAAAAGATGTTAAAGATATCCACATGACAAAAAATGCAAAACACAAAATCCATATGTGGATAATCGACAAAGGCATTATATACTGCGGTCAGATAACCTGAACAATACAAGAACACACTCAACGCCTGTATTTTCCTCTTTTCCTCTCAATTATTTTTATGACTCTTATTTGTTTCTATCATAATTTTTTCTGTTTTACTCTTTTATTTTTCTTTTATTGTATTTATCTTTCTAAACTTAAATATTTATTTTTTTAATCTTATTTTTCTTCCAAGATTAAGATATCAAAATTAGTTTAAATTCCTGCCACCTCGGAACAGGCTCAGCCTAGTGAGGTGGTTTATACCAAAAAAAAAAAAAAAAATGTGCATTGTATTTTGTATATATGTATTGCAATATCTTGGTCAATAAATAATTAAAAAATAATTAAAAAAAAAAAAAAAAAAAAAAAATTTAAAAAACAGATTGAACTTACTAAGCTCATAAAATTGAAATTAGTCGTAAACGCGATCCATAGACTCAAATAATTCATCTAAAACGCCATCGATTTATTCCGTTCGTTCTTTGAGAAACAAAACTGGTTGAAATATGATTAAAGACCTCACTGACTTATTAACTTATATTTAGTTTCAAAAAGTAAATGTAAACTGCCAATGCATATTTAGGTTAGTATTTCAATGCAAAATTGACAATTTATGTCTTAATATTTTTACTTAATTGTTTGGCGTATGATGATTCGGAAAGTAAATTCAAGGAAAACACCTCCAATTTTGCCATTTTTGTATTCCCTGTCAAAATCGGTCTGGCTGTCAACAGTGGCACCGTATATCGGTATATCCATATAAAATCATTGGAAGTTACGGCTATCGATTCGATATTGTAAAGTTTGCGATTTCTCTGTGCTTGACTCCAGGCGCGGCTGGTGCATTAGTGCACTCGTGCAATGAACCGCCAACAAAATTGAACAACAATTTACAGCTCATCGTAATCTTACTTAATGTTTTTAATTATAAAATTAAGCAAAATTTTGAAAAAATCTTAAAAGTTGCAATTAATAACATACTAAATGTTACTAAAACGTGACTAACGATGAAATATTGTAGATAAATACAGCAAAAACATTGCATCCGCGCGCCGTTTACACTGGCTAGGAACGAGAAACCGAGGTACATACCAAACCGCGCGCTTTAGCTATGCGCCTTTTTTGACTAATAATATTTTATATGCCGCCCATACGAAACATCTCTGGACCGTGGTTTTGACAAAACGTATCAAGAAAAATACCGCTGACCGTACGCCGCACGGTCAGCGGAGATATCCGAACAAAGAATCGAAGAATTCCGAACGAAGGGCTCGAGCGATGTAGGGTTTGGACAGTATGAAGTAAAACAATAACATTTCTCTTGTAAAATGCAACCTCGGGTCAACGGGTCACGGGTCAGCTATGCGTGAGATATTATCTTGTGATAAACTCCTGCGGATTTACATACTTGGCATTGACTTTATTATTTGCTTTTTTTTGCAGAAAGTAACCTTTTATTTGTGTGCGTTTTTTAAATTATTGCTAACTTCACACCGACGCTTAGTGGGTCAGTAAACACCCGCCACCGTTTGCATCCTATGCTGCAAATTAAAACATTATTGTGATATTAATTCATATCCGAAAGTTGAGTCTTTTAAATAAATACCTTCTGTTCTTTGCCACTAATCCTCTAATACAAATATATGTAATATCAAAAGAAATTAACCATAGTGTAAAATAGCAAACAATTTATGATTTCTGAAGTTTTTTAATGCAGTGTCACCGCTTGCAAAGTCGTATCTTCCAAGCGCATAAACTTTAATATAAATGTGTTTATCGGATAACGAGTTTATCAGGTGAGTATATCTGTATCTGTTTGCAAATATGCATGAGGTGATTTCACACAAAAACATCGCTCTATAAAATATCCCTTTATTATCATTATTGTTGAATTATTCTGGTATCAATATTTTTAGGTACAATTGAATTTCTTTACCCTTTTGAAAATGAGTGATGCAATAATAAATGTGGACTTTATCAAAAAGAACCGCATGAACTCGGCAAAGGGATCGAATAATAATTGATCTTCTCTAAATAAGTAAGATACGTGCATTTATATAAATTAAATACATTTAGTATATCTCTATGCATACATTACGTTTTTTATGAAATCGGTGAACCACCAAAAATTTAAGGCACCGGCCGTGCCTGCTTGACTCCCTGACAGTAATAATATTTCCGACTTTTGCGTTAAATAATTAATCTTATGAGACGATGAAACAGATTTTAAAATTTAATAAATATAAATCAATTCATAAAATGCTAAAGGAATTAGACATACTTAATGAATGTTAAATAAAGAATTTTTCATAACGTTTAAATTAGTGTCTACAAAGTTTTTAACAATTTACTACCAACTTACTTTAGAGAAAAACTACAATAATAATAATAACTTGCCTAGTTAAAGAAAATTCAAATAAAAAAAAGATGCGATAATGTTATGAGTTACAAGTCTTAGAAGTTTTATTTCGAAAGTAAAAATACATCTTGACATTTGTCAATTTTATTGGTATAACTTTTTAAGGTTATGCACATCAATGAAATATATCATTGAAGAAGAAGATAATACAAATAAATCTGCACTAAACATGAAGTAGAAAAGGACACGGAAAATAAACTGGTTACGTTCGCAGCTGGGAATCGATCACACATCTATTCATTTTACGTCATTTTTGACGATTTCATGTTTCAAAATCAGAAATAACAATATTATCCACATCTAATTGTAATTTAATGGGAAAAAATTGTTGTAGATCTATATATATATTTAAAAAATCTAAAAAAAATTGTATGTCCGCTATGCGTTGCTAAATCATTCATCCGATTGCGATGAAACTTTGGGGATTTGATGTGTGCATGCCCGCGATGGTTCCTATATATATAATAGTGAGTTCTGGCATTATGAAATTTGTATAAAAATTGCAATAGGTGGCACGCTAGCTGTTTGAAAACTGAATGTATCGGAACTGAATGAATGGAATACGGGAGGGGGAAGAGGAACTCGGGAGGGAGGTTCGCGGGACGGGGGATGCGGTAGAAGGGAGTGAGGAGAGGGAAGGCGGTGACGGTGGAGTGGGAACACGAGAGGAGAAGGGGCCGGGAGAGGAAGGGGAGGCGGAAAGGAACGAGACGAATGGGAAAGGACACGCATGCCGGGAACCCGCTAGTAATATTATAAATTCTTAATTTGAAAGACGAATTCGAAAAAAAGACGTAAAATGAATAGTTCCCATTGGCCAAATTGGTTGAGGCGCTGTTTCCTGGAATTACTAAAGATACCGGGTTCGATTCCCATTTGCGAACTTTGACTTTTAATTTTTCTGTGTCTTGTTCCATGTTTTGTATAGATAAAATAAATTAACGTTCAACTAATGATTGCCACTTGCTCTTAGGGCACGAGTTCGCACGCTTCGTACGCTATCAGAAAGAACTGGACCAATATATTACATACATACATAACCAACAGCTGCCTTCGAATAATAACGAGGTTTTGTTTAAAATAACTAAAATCAAATAAATTGATACTGATTTCCAAAAATATTACAAACATGAGATAAAGAGAATGATAATATTTATTACCTAAGGCCCAAAAGGTTGCATGTCTAATTAGGCAATTTATTTTTTTCGTTTTTCGAAGGAAGTCGACAATACTTTCCTCCAATGTAATGAATAAAACAGTTTCCTTTCAAATATGCCCAAAAATAAGGCAAAAGGTAATTGTGACAGACAATAATAATTATTGGTCATAATTATTATGTCTCTAACCTGTAGGCGACGTCCTACTAAAATAAATCGCTACATCACTAAAAGAACACTCCAGCATAAAGCTTTTTTTTATTTTCAAATATTGCGTAATATATATATTAAAGTAATTCCAACGCAGTTCGAAATTTCGGTATGTTCATTAGAAATTTGCATATGAGACAACAACTAGATACGACCGTGCATTTAATATATAATAAAAAATATTATTCTTGGTACAAAAAAATCCTCTTAGTTGCATTCAGGGGAAAATAAAGGGTTTAAAGTGAGAATAACATAATTGCGGCTGTCGTGCCTCGTGCTGTGTTCTTTGGCTTTTTACATGTGAGCGTATAAAATCATGATCGTCCGTAGGTGTTTATATTGTCCTGGTAGCAATCACCTTCCCTGGCCTTATGGGAACGCCTTTGGCGTATTCTGGAGTCGGTCACGGCTCCCACCTCAATCGTTTTTTTCATTCGGATAACTCTGGGAGAGGTACATGTGGCTTCTCTATCCTTATCACCAGCTCGCCTGATGGGTGACCGCCATGAGCAAGCACCCCAGAACTCTTCAGCTTTCGATCATTCGGACGTACGAGTCATGAATTAGCTAGCTAGATTTTATTAATTTTGGGGTTCTCTGCATTTCTTTAACTCACTTTCCTTTGGAACTACCACCTTGTTTAATTTGGTAGAGATTAATCCTTCCCCAAGAGTATCACGACGCAGTGCCCACAGTCTTAAAGATGGGGCCCATACATCTGCCGTGAGAGAAGCATGTCTTGACTTCAAGTCAGGATTTGGCTCCCATTTTATCTAAAACAATGCTGCTCTCTAGAGATGCCACTTACTTATTTTGAATATCGTTTTTCATTTCATAAGACCCCTATAATAACAAATTAACGACAAGCGTTCGCCTTCCGAGGGACAAAATTCCCCATCACATATAATTATATTTGTTTCATTTTTCGTGTTTTTTTTAAACTGTTATTTATTATTAAACTCTTATTTATTATTAAACTGTTATTTATTATTAAACTGTTTTCTTCTGCGATGATTCAAAATACGCTACCCATCGATCAATTAATATCGATAGAGCTGGCAGATTAAATTAAATGGAGGAGACAATTAATAGAAATGAGCAACAACAAAAATATTACAACGCCAACAAAACTACTTTTTATTATTAATATAAACTAATAACGACAACAACAAATAACTATTAAATGTTACGTTTGGGCTCAAAGGAGTTAAATTTGATTTACCAAATATTGAAAGTATTTTATTTCACCCAACCAAGGTTGTTGGTTCGATAAAAGCTTTTTATCGTGGTGATTAATTATCTAATGGCATTTTCATAAATTATTATCATAAAAAAGAAGCAATCATTAAATAGTGATACCATCATAATTCACAATACATTTGGTGAAAACATAACAAATAACTATACCAAATAAAACAAATATACAATGCGATCGGTACAATTATAGGAAGTGTAGATAACGCCAACGGTACACTATCTAATTGAATAGCGTTGGCTAACTAATGAGATATCTGCAGTTCTGTTGTGCCACTGTGGGAGAAACCGGAACCGTAAACCTGATCTACCGTAACATCGTGCTTTCACTGGAACTCGCATAATAGTCAATGAAAGGGATCAGAGTTAACGCCAACAGTGGTATTGAATACCGTTGACTAACTAATGAGATATCTGTAGTTCCCTTGTGTCGGTGGGATTCACCGGAACCTCAATCCTGAATTAACGGAACGCGAAGGTAATACAGCGCTTTCGCTGGAACCAAAACCACCACCACCAAAGCTAGAAAACCGAATCAAGTGAGCTTACTATACAGGGTGTTAAGGGACGTACTTGACTTACTTGAACCATTGATTCCTGACATTATTTGGAGTAAAAAACATAAATGAAATTTTGGTCTCCGGTGACATTTTTAATGTTTTTTTTTCTACAAAAACCTAAAATAGATGTTAGGTGTTGGGCAGTCGGGGGCAGGGTGAGGGGCTTGGTCGGTTATTCAGCTGAGTTAGTTACCAGTGATGACATGCGGAAGAAAAAAAAGTTTAATTTTAAAGAAAAAAATATATAAAAAAAAATTTGAAATTCCTTCAAAAAAGTCACCGGAGACCAAAATTTCATTTAAATTTTTTTACTCCAAATAATGTCAGGAATCACTGGTTAAATCAATTGAAGTGCGTCCCTTAACACCCTGTTTATATAAGATTCTCCTTTGGGTAAATTATTTTAACCAATTATATTTTATTTTTTACCTCACATTCGTTATAGTAAAAAACATAAAAAGTGTTTTTATATTTTTTTTTTTTCTGAAAAAATTGACTTTTTTACCCCACATATTAATTGGTTAAAGTTAAATCAGGGACATTCGTTAAACACCCTGCACAAATAATGTGTCATACGTCATTCTACCTAAAGTTTTAACTGAAGTACTTAGTTATGAAATATACTCATTTGAGTGCTTCCCTCCACGGAAATCTTTAGTAAAAGGAAAAAGATTTATTCGTTATTGAAGGGAAACCAGAGTATGTTATAAGATTATAAGCGAATCTTCATAATCACATACTAACTACATCTTTGAAACGTGTACTTATGTAGAAGTTTATTTTGAATATACACGTACAGTAAATATAACCAATAATAAACGCACATTATACATTGTCAAATTATACCTAATACTATTTTTTTAAATTTATTAGGAGGCTTATGACCTATTTATCTTGAACTAACTTTCAAAGCAAATTTTGGATATGTGGTAAAGAAGTTATTTTATAAAATACTAAGAAATAAACTAAATATAACCCTACAGATCTCAATTACTATAAGCAATAATTATCAGCCTGAAACACTCATCTACATTGAAAAAATCTGCCGAGAAAAGATACTGGCCGCCAACGGGACTCAAACCCGTGTCTAAACTAAATATAACCTTAAAGAGCTGATTACTAAAACTCTAGTTGTTCCACATTTAGATTACTGCTCTGCGATTTTACATTAAACTCACGAAGTAAAATTGATCAAACTTGAAGATGTACAAAACAGACCTATACGATGTTTACTAAGAAAAGGCAAATATACAAAAATCAATCAAAAGACAGAAAAGGTAAATTGGATTCCAATTAAAAAAGAGATTGTTATTTAATGGGTTGATTTTATACACAAAATTATAAAGAATGAAATTGTTCCTAATAAAAATATACCTACATAGTTATGCAACCAGAAATTCAATTAGTATTAGATAGCCGTATACAAGAAAAGTCCATAACCACTTATGTAATGTAAAGAGGACTAAAAATGTACGATGAAAAATGCGTGAAAGTCTGAAGAATGAAGGACGAATGAATTAAAAAAAGGTTTACTATGCTTTCATAAAAAATATAAATTTATAAAATGAAATTTTACCTAAGTTCTTATTATATAATTGTTATTTGATTCAGTGTTCAGGACTGCGTTGTGGTAGTTTTGCTGGAAATTGCACAGTAGTAAAAGTTCAAAACAACATTGTTCTTTTCCTGAACTACAGGCAAAATAGTAAGTTAGAAAACTAATAATGGTGCATTTTAAGGTTTGTGGAAAGTAATTTATCGAAATTTTAGTGTTTTTCAGAGGCAAACAAGTGTTTGGAATATATTAATAAATGTGCGAATACCGCACAAGAGTTTTAACTGCTTCTAACTGTTTATATAAAGCCGGTGATGTTATTGTGTTATTGGGCATGTAGAGCGAATGAACGAGGAAAGGAGTGTAAGGAGAATATATGATGCAAATGTGAATGGTAGAAGAAGTCGGGGACGCCCGAGGAAGACATGGCACGACCAAGTGAATTAGATACTTGAGTCGGGCCATGTGAAGAGTCGGAATAATAAAAGAGCATGTATGAGACGATGTATGAATGTGAACGAGGCAAAGAGTGTGTGCCAAGATCGAGTTGTGTGGCGGTCCGTCCTCTCTGCCTACCCCTGCGGGGAAACGGCGTGATGGTTAGTTAGTTAGTTAGTTAGTGATGTTATTGTATACAAAATTGTGATAATTTGAGAGGCAGAGGGGAAATAAATGGGAAAAGTAAAGTTGGGTCTTTCCAGTACAATATACCACTCGGACTATCGCACCGGCTCAATACCCAAAAACGAATAGTGTGAACGTTAATATTGTATTTACAAATAATATTTAACCAATTTTCTCGATCGCTAACATAACAGGTGACCTCCGCCATCCTTTAGTTACGCAGTGCATTCAAATTGAACTAGTTTGTCGTTTGCCAAGTTTCAGTACAAATACACCGAGATCCTTAGAATTCTGCCCAACTTGGATACAGATTTGCTCCCATTTGAATGAGCAGGCATGCAACCACCGTAATGTAATATTATAATTATACCTTGAGCAGATTGGTGGTTTATATAAGTCAAAGCTTTGTGTTAACTTTCTAGCGAAGAACATACAGCTATAGCAGAGCTTTTGCTTCATTGGTTCTCAAGAACTTAATCATGCAATCTTGTTGGTTTCCGTTTTCAATGTCGGCTACTACTGGCTATTGAATACAATGGCGGTGGAGCTAAGACATACCTAATTATTAGGGCTGTAGAATATATAGAAGGGCGGAAGGAAGTAGAAAGGAGAAGAATATGGGCAAGGAAAAGGTAAGAAAGAACCTAGCTACTAATATGTGAAAAAACGCATTTTAAAAAGTTATTCGTTATCGCCCGTTGAGTTTCTGTGATGTATCATAATAATATATGATGAACTCATTGTTTCCCGTTGTCTATGCTATATTTGGGTCATATGGTGTCGGTAACGACGTGTGTCAAAGATATCCGAACACAGATGGGCAAATCATTATATTGCGAGGGTTCTTCAGACAAAATCTAGCTTCCGAGTTGCAAGGATGTCTGTCCTCTTAAACTATATTATTATAACAATAAACAGTCAGTGTGATCTCAAAAACTATGTCTTTCAATCAAACTGAATAGTAATGAGATACTGGCCAGTAATAAGAATAAAATACAATATCAGCTTTATAGCCGCGATGCTTATATATGGAGCTGTGGATCTTAATGACTCAACCGTGGAAGTACTCTGATGATGACACTGAAACTTTGTCTCAAAAGGGAGAAGTGCGATACAACTCAGTACCCAAAAGTCAAAGTTAAACATCACAACGCTTATAATATTAAATATATTATTAAACGCCTATACGGGCTTTTACAAACATACATAATAATTTTGTGGAACAGTAATCATGAAATAAAATTTGCTGTTTAAAATTTATGGCATCCACGCAGAAGAATAATAGTTTGCTAATATTGATTGTTATTATTTATGTAGGTATGTTATCATAACCTCCTTATAATTATTATATGTGCAGTTGAACACATCATTTATTTCTTCAACAAACTCACACCTTCTTCGTTTATATCATTTGTTTCTTCAACAAACTCACACCACCAAGCTACCAATCCGTTCCATTCCCAGAAGAATTGGCAATATAAAAATACAAAATTGAACTCCATTTAAATTGATTTTACCTGCGCTGCCTTCAAAGAAATACCAAGAAATACTCTCATTCGGCTTGGAAATCCAATTTTCCTTTTTTTATTACCGTCATTGGAAATAAATATCGTTCCTTATTTCTGATACATTTTTCCTTACCAAACATCTCGAGGGCGGATCATACGTGATTCCAGAGCGATTTAACTTTAGTTTTATGGCATATACCAGATGGAGCATATACCAACTGTGGAGTGTGCAATTAAATATACATTTATGAAATTTTATGATTTTAACTTCAATTTTGCTGCTCCAAGCATGGTGCTGTAGTAATGAACAATATCTTTGTGACTAAAGTAATTCGTGGAAGTAGAAACTAGCGCAGACTCGTAAAAACCACCGGATACTGTAATAATTGTAGGATCTGTGAAGCTGCAAAGATATTATTTTAAAAAAAGGTTGCTTTGTTTTTCAGTAGAAGAAATTTACCTATCGAATATTGGTATAGTATTATAAGTAGACATCGGATTATATGCATATGCGAATGCATATAACTCTCTAGTTACGGCGTTAATGCATATTTTAGCCTTTTTTCCCAATCGTGCATATTTAGCATTTGAAGAGGCATCCATTAAACAGAATATCGCCCTCATCTCAACACATTTCCACAAGTTATCAGATGCCATAGAAAAATTGGAAACAAAAAACCTTCCTCTATTTAAATCAATAGAAATACTGGAAACAATGATTGAACTCGCCAACGCCCTTCCCAATTCAATATCAGAAAAGCTTCGTGAAAATTTAGACGCTATTTTATTTAAGAATCCGAGTTTTGAAGACATGAAGAACTTTAATGCCTACATCAACGGCACAGGTCATACATACCCTGCCTCAACAGGTATCTCCAGAAATGGCGCCAATTTTTTTAAATTTTGTCGGACGACGTCAATCGACGTAGAGAAGTCGTTTTCGGCATTTTGGGTGACAAACATCAAAATTTTTTGCCCGAAAATTTGGAAAAATACTTAATTATATATTATCACACAAACAATGCACAATTTTAAGAATATTTCGCTGTTTTTGAATCGTCTTTAATTAAAATATACAAAAATAAAAGTGGTATTTTGATATTGCATTGTGCATATTTTAGGCATATCAAGAGTTTTTAGCGCATATTTCGGCCTTTTTTAGTGCATATTTGCATGCATATTTTGGCACTTTGTTAGTGCATATAATCTGACGTCTAATTATAAGTAATTAATTAATTAAATTATTTGGCCATAAATCACCCCAACTGGTTCGCTACGTTTGGCGACTTTGGTGCCCGTATTCATGGGGTGAGGTTTGTTTAGGTCTTGACGAATGCGTCCTCACACTTACTGCATGGTGGGCCGGATCAGGACCCTCGCAATGCAGTGGCAGGGACTAAATCGTACGTCTGTCACTCCTGATCCTACTTACCACCGGATTCCTTCCAAAGTTTCCTTAAAAAGACCCTCCACACATCATCTCCAATGATGACGAGGCCTTTAGAGAAATTATTTTTTTCAGGGCCTCCCGCGTGGAGATAACGTTAAATATCTATATATAAATATTAACAACAAATTTGGAAAATTAATAGTTTGTAAAAAAAGTTAAGACTTAACAGAAGAAGAAGTGGTTGTGTTGTTGTTTAAATAAAGCACCCTTTGACAAATTAAATCCATCGTCTTTATTTCTGTTTTTAAAGTTACAAGTTACTGACACATAACTTTTTCCCCACCCAACGGACAAAGGTTTAACAATACTTTTTGTTTTCTATGCAAGTTTAGTTAGAAAAGTGTTGATTTTTAGCTGGCGTGGGCTTTTTATAGTTAAATTCCTTCGTATATTGAGAAGGGAGGAAGTTCGAAAAATGATCATACAATCAGCGACATCTGAAATTACTGGCGCCATCTTTGGCCTAAATGAATAAACAATAATTATCACCATTTATAATCTATAATTGGTTTGAAACTTAACACTCCAATACACGCGCCCCCTAGTGAGACATAAACACACGCGTGTCATCTGTCAGATGACTGTTCACTTATTTGTCAAAAGTGAATAGTATAATTGTTTTTTCGAAATTTTGCTGAACTGTCGAGCTAGGAGAGCTTGGGGAATACTAGGGCGGGGGACCAGACTCCCCTCCCTTCATCAAACTTATGACGAAAAAACAGAACTGGTCATCTGTGAGATGACGCGCGTGTATTGGAGTGTTAACTAGAACACCAAAGAGAGTTCATTGGACATGAATAAATAATTTTACGCATTACACAGGAATACGACACAGTTCACACACCGACAAATCGAAATAAATACCTCATGTTCTTATATTAATGTTACGCGTGATAAATTAATCTTAAATTATAAATATTCATAATTAAATAAGTTTAAAAAATTCCACAACGAATTCACGTCTACAGAAACAGCTATTAAATAACTAATAACTTACCTATATATTTTATAATTTAAAACGCAAATAAATAAAATAGCACATACGAGTACTAGACATTTTCAATTCCTTTTGATTAAAACAATAATTATTCAGTATGGTTTGATATTTTGGCCTCAAATCCAAAATTAAGATTCCCATGAAATTGACCGCGCAACTGTTCCTCTTCACATTCACGTTTTTGTGATCGTGCCGCTGAAAGCTCAGTTGTAACCCATTTTTCTGTTAAATAAATGCTTTATATATATCATAGATAGGATATAATGAAGCTTTCAGCAGTGCATCTTTATTATTATGTTCCACGGCAGGGGTGCGCAACCCAAATCGTTTGGTGGGCCAAAAAAATATCACTCAGCTTCGGTAGGTGTCTATTACCGTTAAGTCGGTGTCCAAAATTGCTATTATTTTGAAACAAGACCTTCAATGATAGAAAGCACAAACTGACCACACATGCGCCTACGTGTGTCCTTTGCACTCACCCTCCACTTATTAAAATAAGGTTAATTGCATTCGATCTTCTGGTAAATGTGCGGAAGAATATACTAGTTGGAATTGATTGCTTAAATAAATTTCTAGTTAGGCAATGCGCCTGGCACTTTTTAAGCAATAAATCTAAACTCCCATCAAGAGTCCGAGGAAGATAACAGAAATTTCTAATTTCGCAAAATAAATAATAATAACAAATAAATTTAAGAGCACCATTTTCTTTTGTATGAATCTTCAATAGGGAAATTTTGGAAAATTTGGGAAATATCTTCTTCCGTGGGCCGCAGGTTGGGCCTGCCTGATCTACGGTTCTTTAAACTGTTTCGTTCATTCATCATGCTTTATTTCATGACAACTCAACGCCCGAGCGTAAATTGAAAGAGGTATTCGAACTCTTTTTTAACATCTCCCTCTTTCTAACAAACAATCATGTAACAGAAAGTAAAGGTTACAACCGAGCTATTGGTGGCAGGACTCTCTTTCTGTGGAGCCGCTTTTCACGTTTTTCCGTAAAGAGAATAAAGGGGACAGGTAATTTAAAATAAATTTATGGCTGTAGTATAAAGTACGGGTAACGTTAGGTCATAAAAAATATTACGCCTCTGTGAAAGGAGATTTCGGATGTAGAGCTTTCGTATCTTGCAAACCATACAAGTAATTTATAGTTTAAATGGCAATTTTTTTTAAAGAAGTTCAACACGACCTCTCTGCTAAAGCCTTAAGTTCATTGGCTCAGACTCATGAAAGAAGTTTTAATTATAGCTAATGATAGTTTGTTAATTTCTCATTAATTCATTTTCAGGGTAAATTTTAGCCTCTTTTCACGGTAGAAGAAGTTCTTAGCAACATTCTGTTAAGAAATCATCTTTCAGACATAGAGTATGTGATATGCATTCAGATCAAAAGGTTGTTTGAATTGGCTTTAAATAATTGTCTTTTACAATATGGGAGGCGGTTATGTGTACCACCGCCTAGGGAGCCATTTAATGGATAACCAACACCTTGCCATATGTCACCCCAAGTGGTTCGCTACGTTTGATGTCTAAGCATGGTTGCCCGAATTCAAGGGGCTAATTTTTTCCAGGTGTTGGCGGCGTATGCGTCTGCCCCCTGCAGCATGACAGGCCAGATCGGGAGAGGGAATCCCTTTGACTTCTCCAGCCGTACTCTCTCGGAATATTGCCTTGCACCGCAGTGGGAGAGATGGATTCACACGTCCATCACTTTTGGATACACTGAACCCCAGATTCCTGCCCACCCTTAATACTATTTTCCTTCCTAGAACTTTATCTCCTTTCTTTTCTTAAAGACCCCTCCACACAGCATCCCCAAAGATGACACAGACCCTGACCGGGTCAAGAGAGGATTCATACGTCCGTAACTCCTGGACACCCTCACCCCCAGATTCTTACCCACCAATCATACCTTTTTCCTTCCCAGAACTTACTCTTCTTCATTTTCTTAAAAAGACCCTTAACACACCATCCCCTAAGATGACATGGGATCTGATGGAAATGATTTTTCTCAGGACCAACGATGTGAAGTAAATGTGAAAAAGAAAAACCGTTTTAAATTCCCAGATATGTATCGCCAAGTATCTATTTAACTTGTCCTTCTCTTCACGGTTTTTTTTATTTCTTTTTTTTTTTATCCCGTCTCACAAAATTGTCCTTCTTTAAGTATTCAGAATGAAAAATTACAAGCGAAAGAAGATGACAGAATAAGTCAGAGCTGTCTTATAACAAAACCTCAAAAGGTGCAGGATCCGATGGGCATTTATAAAATGATGTTGGAATTAAGCGAATGTCATTCTCACGACACAATCGAGATCGCAGCCCTATCCAGCATACCCATGGAAATCAAAGTATTCCAGAATTTGAGAGAAAATTTCTAATTAACACTCGCTGTTTGATATAACATAAATATATAATCTATGATTTATAGCGTCAAGCTAAAAGATTGATCCTACCCGGAAAGGGTTAAATTAAAATGGGACCGAGGTCATTTAAAATTAATAACTTGGTATGAATAAGGTTCCATGACGGCTGATCCCCCGACAGTTAGCTCCCCGGCTTACATATATATGTTACTGTAAAAGCCCGAACTACGGTAAATCCTAAGATTTACCAACTCTTAATGGTAAAAGTCCGAACCGTTCTATAATAATCGTTCATTTACCTAACCTAACCTAACCTAACCTAACCTAACCTAACCTAACCTAACCTAACTTAACCTAACGTAACCTAACCTAACCTAACCTAACCTAACATGTACTAAATTATAAAAAAAAAACATAAAAAAATTGTTTCTTATTTAAATATTCGTAACCTAACCTAACCTAACCTAACCTAACCTAACCTAACCGAAACTAACCTAACGTGTACTAAATTGTAATGGTAAAAGCCGAAAAAATCGTTTCTGATTTAAATATTCGTAGAACGGTTCGGACTTTTACCATTAAGAGTTGGTAAATCTTAGGATTTGCCGTAGTTCGGGCTTTTACAGTGACATATACAATTTGCAGTCGGTTTAGGGACACCTTGGCGCAGTGGTTAGCGCGTTTGACCGGAAAGCGAGAGGTCCTGGGTTCGTTTCCTAGAGGTGCCAATATTATTTTCATACTTTTCTGTTTCGAGATTTTCAATTGAGTTTCGCTTATATTGTCTTCATTTAATAAATTTTTATTTTCATTCAAATGCTTCAAGGAAAAAAACTACTTGTCTATAAACTGGTTACACCAGCATATAAGGACAAAAAATTGATACTGTAAATAAATTCGTGTGATATCCATACAAACTTTTACGGTGCTCCAGATTTTATGTCCGGGTTGAATCTTTCCCAAATGAAAGACTAAACCCTTCCACACACTTTTCCACAAATGAATATCTAGTAAATTAACGCAATGTAAGTGTACTATATAAGAATAAAACAATACAAGAACAATACGTCAATCCACCAGAAACATAATGGGAAAATATTTCACCGACTCCAGATATTTTCATATCAGAGGGTTCGGCTCTGATGAAATCCTAACTGGTCCGATAAATCCTACTGATCCCTCAATATAAATATTTAAAAAATCTTTCGTAATCCTACATGTATTTAAAATGACCGACTTTTGCATTTTTATGTACAAATTTTTTGACAAATCTAATACGCCTAAATTTTGAATGAGAGAGCTAGGTATAATGCCAGTAGCCGAAATAACAAATCGTCGCTTTAGTTCGTATTACTCCAACAGACCAAAACGTAAATCGTGAGAAACAGCGCTTTAAAGTTTTTTTTACGAAAAAGGCATATAAAATTAAATTAGCTAAATTGTAAGTCTACTAAAATGTGTTAAAGTATTACAAATTGTTTTTTTTAAGTACAATATGTTCTAAATGTATAAAATTACGCAGAAAACACGTTTTTAATTTGGATGTTGGCCAAAGTGACGAATTCTTGTTTGCGAAAGTTGGATATTGGACAAAGGACACTGGATGTTAGACAAGAGCGCGTACTCTTGCGTGAAGTTACTTTATCTAACGTGCTTGGTATTACAGGGAGATCGGAAAGCATTTCAATTAATTGAACTTTAATACTTATGGATGTATGTGTCCTATGTTTTCGCGGTGAGACCTAAATATTCGGATGTGATTTTTAAATAGTTTCTTAGAGCATTCGACAATTTTTTAGAAATACCTAATATGTTATTTGTTTGGGAACCAAATTTCAAGAGTAAGTTTTTGTTAAATAATAACATCGTTAAATCATCAATGAAAACGTATGTTTTCAGACAATCATACTTATTAAATAATGTTTCAGGTGGCAATATGCTCATCGATTAATTTATTGCATGTTTGATTGTTGATTGACGAGCAGCACAGTAAATGCAATCGTTCATGAATCAAGTCATCAACCGTTAGTTATAAGAAAGGTCCTACGTTTATTCATCGTTATTATTTGAGTGGCGGGTATGGGTGCCACCGCACCGGGAACCATTTATTGGATAACCAACACCTCTGCCATAGGTCACCCCAAGTGGTTCGCTACGTTTGGTGACTTAGTGAGTTTTGTCCGGATCTTGGCGGTGGATGCGTCTGCCCACTAACTGCATGGCAGGCCGGATCGGGAAAGACTGGTTGAGGAAGCTCTGTAGACCTCTCCAGCAGGACTCTCGGAACATTGCATTACCCGCAGTGGGGAGGGATGGATTCTTACGTCCGTCATTCCTTGACACACTGACCCCCAGATTTTTCTTCCCACAACTTTCTTCTACCTCCTTCCCAAAAATAACATAGGCCCTGAGGAGAATTATTTTCCTCAGGGCCTCTTGTGTGGAGCTATGGTAAGAAAAAAAGGTATCTCTAAGTGATTCGCTACGTTTGGTGACTTAGCAGAGGTTCCCGGGTTCATGGGGTGAGCTTTGTCCAGGTCTTGGCGGCAGATGAGTCTGCTCACCTGCTGCGTGCGGGCCGGATCAAGAGAGACTGCGTGAAGGAGTCCTTTGAACCTTTCCAGCCGGACTCTCACGACCCCATTGCCTTGCACCGCAGTTTGAAGGATGGTTTCTTAAGCCTGTCACTCCTATACACACAAACCCCCAGATTCCTACCCACCCCTTATTCCTTTTTCCATCCCAGGACTTCCTATTCTTCCTTTCTTCAAAAATACCCTCCACACAGCATACCCTAAGATGACTTAGGCCCTGAGGGAAATTATTTTCCTCAGGGCCTCCTGTGTGGAGCTAATGTAAAAAATATGTATATTGTAAAGCGTTTTTGCACTAAAACAATGCTATTCAAATTATCCACATATAATTTTTATCATATATCGGCGTATAAATCCGAGCTTTAGTATGATCCGACCCGAAAGGTTGGATTGATTTACGTGATTTTATTTTTATGTTAATACAACTGCTCCCAACCGCCTGGACCCAGGCAGGCTATGGCATACCCCATTTTGTGAGGCTGGATTTAGTGGGAAGAGGAAGCAGTTATGAAGGTTAGTAATTACCTGGCTATTCAAATCTAGTCACCAACCACGTCTAAAGCCATTCTAAGCAATGCTTCAATTCGAAATGGCGGTCTTACATCAGGGTGATACTGAGAGTATCTTCCACTCTGGAACGTGCCGCAAATACACCATATATATATATATATATATATATATATATATATATATATATTTATGATATATATTTTTGTATTGATTTGTGTTATTTCACTATTTAAACAAAAAGAAAAAAAACACATATACCTACATATTATACTTTTTTTAATGATTCAGTTGTGAAATATATATATTTTTTTAGATTAGCTCCACACAGGCGGCCCAGAGGATAATAATTACTCTTTGGAGGGTCTTTTTAAGGAAGGTAAGGACTGGAACGTTTGGGAAGAAAAAGGGTATGAGGGGTGGATAAGAATCTGGAATCTGGAGGTCAGTGTGTCCGGGAGTGACGGATATACGAATCCATCCCTCCAATCGCGGTGCAAGGCGAGAGTCGGGAGATTCCGGCTGGAAAGGTCAAAAGGCCTCCCTTAACCAGTCTCTCTCTCGCCACGCAGCAGGTGGGCAGTCGTATCAGACGTCAAGACCTGTACGAACTTCATCCCATGAACTCGGGCACCCTTGCTAAGTCACCAAACGTAGCGAACCACTTGGAGTGACCTATGGCAGAGATGTTGGTTAACCAATAAATGGTTCCCGGGATGGTAGTACCCATACCCGCCCCCCCCCCCCAAATTATACAAATCTACCAAAATAAAAATTACTTGTGCACGCTGGGTTTGAAACTAACGACATCCGGATCGCTAGTTGAGAGCCTTACCCCTCGACCACAGGAGGCCGTCATGACGTGATAACAGAAGTGTAGTATCCAACATTTTAAAATAAAAAGATAACTCAAAGGATTTTGAAACACAATAGATAAATACAAGTTCTTTAGAAATATTTAAAACAATGTACGACGACTTCTTTTTAAAAATGATCCTATGTTCGAACACATGGGACGCGATTTACGTCTATTACACAATATAGACCTTGTAAAAAAAGAGGTCATAAAATATTCCTAACCACTAACCACATTTAGCTTCATAACAAATGTGTTCCGATATTTGAAGTACCACCTAGTTGGGCCAAATTATTAGAAGGGTTACAAAAGCGGCTGGAATAAAGGGACTGGGAATGGATCTAGGTAAAAAAGTCAAATGAAAGGGGTTCCTAATCATTAAAAATGTGCGAATAGTAATAAAGTTTTTATTGACATTCTGAATTCATTGCTCTGAACCAAATAAAACTCGAATAGGTAAGAAATAAACAAAAAAATAAGAAATATTAGCAACTCAATGTATAAAATAATAGATATGCTTTCATTGTCATTCAGTGTACAATTCTTTCAATTTCTAATTTCAGTAATAAGATATTTATAGGTATACAAATACAACTGATCTTAGGCACTAAATATACCAAAAATGTTTTCATTGTTACACGAAGATTTGGTTGATTAAAATAAGATACTGAATGTACCAAAAACAAAAACTTCTTCATTTCCTTATTCTAATACCTAATAAACATGTTTTAAATATCTCAGGTAGAATTCTGACACAAATGTTTGTTAGATAAACACATAAATATTAGGTACTAAATGCACCTTTATTTTAATACTCCTTTATTTTAATAATTGTGTTTTGTATTACAAGTAGGCATTCTTACACGAAGATCTAAATAATTAGGTACAGGTAGATAAACAAGAAGCTATTAATGTGCCCAAAACAAAAACTCCTTCATTGTACTTATTCTAAAAATTGCCTTGTTTTAAATATCATAAGTAGAATTTTTACATAAAGATTTGGCTGATAAACATACAAACATATTTTAGGAACTAAATGAACCGAAAATTAAAACTATTTGATTTCCTTATTTTAATAATTGGCTTGTTCTAAATATCATAAGTAGAATAATTTCATACAAATTAGGTTGATAAACAAACAGATATTTTAGGAACTAAATATACCGAAAATTAGAACTCCTTCATTACCTTTTTCTAATTGTTGGCTTGTTTTAAGTATCTAAAGTAGAATAATGATTTCACTAAGATTTGGTAGATAGTCACATATATTATATTAGGTACTATAATACATCAGTCCTTATTAGAATAATTTATAGTAAATAAATTATTCTAATAATTGTGTTTTTTAACTATCACAAATGGGTATTTTGCACAAACATTTAAATAATCACGTAACTATAGGACCTATAGGTAGATAAAAATACCGATACTACGCATTAAATGTGCTTAAAACAAAAGCCCATTCAATTTTTTTTTTCTTATAATTGTTTTAAATATCATAAATAGGTATTTTACACAAAGATTTAAATAATTACCTATAGGTAGTTAAACATACCAATACTAGGTATTAATTGTGCTTAAAACAAAAGCTCATTCAACGTCCTTATTCTTTTAATTGTTTTAAATATCATACGCAGGTATTTTTACACAAAATTTTAATAATTACGGATAGGTAGATAAATAACATACAGCTACTACACACTAAATGTACCAAAACAAAAAGTCATTCAATGTCCTTATTACGTAAGCATAATATATTCGTTACAGAGTGGTTATAATAACATTGGGTATTTCGATTATATATTATGTGTACAATTATGTATACCTACATATATTATGTATAGATAATTGTATACATAATACATTACATATAGTGAAATATTACAGGAAAAATTGAAAAAACCTAATTTCATTACAGTGTATACATAATATATTATATAATAATAATATAATATATTGTATAATGTTATTATAACCACCCTGTAACGAACGGCCAGTTGAAACAATTTGCTGAGAAAATAATGAAAAATTAATTACCTGCTATATTTTTCTTGGAAATTTTTATCCTTTTCTACAGTGTACATCATAAGGCACTTTGTGTGGAGAAATCTCCCAGAAAACCACTAAAATAACTTTGTAAATAGCAAAATCACAAGTAAAGATGTTTACTGCCGTGGGGCTAATGACCAAATATTTGAAATGAGAGCGGTCACGTGGTTCTCAGCTGCGACGCTATTGGCTCTTTGGTCTGTAAGAGAGATACGCCCGGAACCGAGAGTTCAAATTTCACACGTAGGCTAAGATACAGCTTGGATGTTGGAGAAATTTGTATGAAATTTAATTAAACGGCCGGTTTGAAAACGGGGGGTCTTTTTGGCCAACGTGTGGATGTTGGAGGAATACGCTCGAAATGTTGTTTCATTTTAGAGGATGTAAGACAAACTGCGTTTTGAAAACCCCTTACATAATTTTTTTAAATTTTTTTTTTCACTTGCATTGTAAACATAAAGACTTTCTGAGAACTACTGCATACTTAACTCAATTTCGCTAAAAATGGTCTGTTGGAGTAAAACGAACTAAAGCGACGAAATGGTAATATTTTTATAGTCTGAGAATGCCAAATTCTTTTAATTTCATTTCCTAAATCTGTATATTTTCTTATTTTTTCAGAAACAGTTTTCTGAATATTACAAGAATTTGGAATAGCGACATCAATGATATAAGTTATTTTCTTAATTTTGTCATGTAAAACTATATCGGGTCTATTATGACTAATTGTTCTGTCTGTCAGAATAGTTTTATCATAATAAATTTTATAAAATTCATTTTCTAAAAATGAATTTGGTTCATATTCATAATATGGTACATTACGGCAGTCAATCAAGTTATGTTTAATTACCAAACTTTGGTGAATTATTTTTAAAACTTGATTGTGCCTAAATGTATACTCGGACGGCGCTAATACAGAACATCCCGATATAATATGTTCTATAGTTTCCGGAAAAGCCAAACATTTTCTACATAAATCATCAATTTGATTTGCATCTTTGATGATATGCTTCCTATAATTTTTAGTATTAATGACTCTATCTTGTATGGCAAGCATAAAGCCTTCTATTTCTGCGCTCAACTTTCCAATACTCAACCATTTGTTTGACGAAAATTTGTCAACATATGTTTGGTTGAGATAATTGAAGTGTTTTGCGTGAAGAATTTTATTTGACCAGGAATCTAATAATTCCTGGTTGGTATTTATAAGAATGCTGGCATTCTCGTCGTATAAATTTAATGGTGAAATATTTCTATCTGCCTTGCATATTATTTTGTGCATTTCTGAACTATCAGCTTTCCTATGGAAAAAATTTCTTAGCATTTCTACCTGATTATGTTTTAAAGATGTTATTTTGACTATACCTCTACCTCCTAAATTTCTGGGTAAATTAATACGTTCTATAGCTGAATTTGGATGATGGCAATGAAATTTAGTTAATGTAGTTCTAATTAATCGTTCTAAGCTATCTAAATCTGTATTAGACCATTTAATTATGCCAAATGAGTAAGTTAATAGAGGTATTGCCCAAGTATTTATCGCCTTTACTAAATTTTTAGCAGATAGATTGCATTTCAAAATTTTTCTGATCCTACTTTTAAATTATTAAAGGTATTATTAAGGTCGAACTTCGTTTTGACATTGGTAAATAGTGTAATTTTATAATAATTATAATTTAGGCCGGTGAACTGTCGGCTCACCATGAATAAGAATATGATAAAGAAAAATATTTAAGTCGGATTAAATATTACTGAATCGTGTGCGGAATTTGCAAAACTTTCTAAATATAGACCCTCTTCGGGACGGATTCGTGAACTCGGCAAATATTTAGAAGAAAAATATTGGAAAAATTCCCAGCACTACGAAACGAGTTTCTGAAGTACTAATGCCTACAATACACGACATCTTTTTTCAGCCCGATTCCAATTACAGACCATAGTCAACATTTTTCGCTTTATCGATCGCTATTTTCATCTCTATTTTCATATGTACTATTTCAATTTTCGTCACTGCACACAACACATGAACCATGCTGTTTGCTGTGATGCCAATTGAAATCGTAGATATGAAAATAGAAATGAAAATAGCTATCGCGTAAAGTGAAAAATGTTGACTTTGGTCTCTAATTGGAATGGGGCTGAAAAAAGATGTCGTGTATTGTGGGCTTAAGTACTTCTTGTTTTATAAAATAACCATTTGTTAAAAATAAATTCCACTTTCAGCCCAGATGAGGTCGCGTAATAGAGTTGATTGCGTAACAACACATACTTAGAATTGTGTGAAATGGTGCACGACAGTGTGCACGAAAATCGAAATGAGAATACTTAAAATAGTTACATAATGAGATTTAATACTTATTTATTTTTTTTGCATTAGGTATCTACAATTTTAAAACACTCTGTATGCAAGCAATTAATTTTTATGAGTACTGTATTTGACTCAACTCTGGTAATGATACCTATACCTACAAAAATGTCGAAAAAATAGAGAATACAGAACCAAAAACAATACAACAGCAGGAGAGAATAGAACCAAAAAATACAAAAGTAGAGAAATCAGAACCAAAAAATCACGAATGTTTGAAATATAGAGACTCAGATTTTGTCAAATATTAAATATTAAAATTATGGCAGTATTTTAAATATAATTTTAGTGAAAGTTTTAGTTGTTTTCTAACTTTTTTGAGCGCCCTTGTTTTCACAAAAGAAGCGATAAATAAAAAAAAATAAGGTATTATTACTATAATGTAACAAAAAACATATTTTATTCAATAATAATATATGTAGGTACCTTTTTAAGATTTTGAACACCGAAACATCTCTGTCAATAGCAACACACTAGAATCATGATGATCAAAATGTATCATATTTATTCTTTTAAATATTGAGGACAATCGGTATGAACAGATTTTTTTTATTTCTTCTAAGTTCCAACAGGCGGAAAACGGATAATTGTTTCAGTTATTAAATCATTTTTGTATGAGAGCGTTCATCAACTTGTGTAAATTGTGAGAGATTATACTTAACCTTAAGACGATAAATATACATATTTTAAAATTAAAATCGAGTTTCTTCTATTCTTAAACTTCTGTCTGGAAAAATGACAGCTGCTCGAAAAGCCGCGCGCTCCCTTACGCTAAAGCAATATACCCTCGATGCTTTCGACACCAGTTCACCATCCCCAGACCTACGTACCTTCTACGTAGACGTTTTGAAAGCTGTATACCACAAGATCCTGTTTAGATTAAGATCGTTTTCCCACCGTAAATGCAAGATAAATTCGTTTTCAAAGGGGAAATTTTCTTCAGCCTCTGCTTTTGCATTTGAAAGGCTGAGAATTTGAACATATGCGGTTTCCACGCAAATTTCTTATCCTGACACATCTGTTTTTTACGTGAATACTGCAGAAAATCCTCAATTGCTTGGAGACAGTAAGACTATGACATTCTCAATTTGGGAAATTGAATTAAATTGTAATGAAAGGGAGAGGTGATAGAGTAGAGGATGGTAGGAATATACCAGGCTATATAGAGCCGGTCACTAACATGGTTAAAGCCATTTCAGGCAACTTATTGATTCTGAATGATGTTCTTTTACGAGACAATTATGGAGAAAGAAAAGTGAATTTATATGTAAATTTTATTTAAATAAGTAAATATTAAAATTAGATGGAAGATTGGAGTCGAGTTCAGACTTAGAAGATATGAGATGTTGAATAGAGGGAAGACAATTTTAGTTAAGGCTTAATAAAAGGGAAGATATTTAGAGGGGGACCACCAACAAATATGTAATCTAAAGTTCCTATTTCTATACCACAGAAAGTACAATTTGAGGAGTCAAACACGTAAATTTAAAAAATGTGAGAAGGAACGAAACAATGTCCAATTCTCATTCGAATTTCGAATTCGTGGGAAATTGTCGAAACCACGATTTTGATGGGATAGTCCTTTGTATTGAGGCACAGCAGGCTCCCTTAGATGACTAACAATGTGCCAATACTCTGCCAAAACGTTAGATAAGGGAAATGGGTGTGATTTATTTAACAATAGGGTTGGATGCTCCTTTATTTTCCAAGGAATCCGCAATATCGTTACCCATGATGCCAACATGTCCAGGAATTTAAATTAGAGTTACGGTTTTTCCAGAGCTTTGAATGGAGGCTATCAGCACTCGAATAAGGCGTATAAATAAGAGGACTGGATTAAAGTTTTAGCAGGGAACTAATAGAGTCAGAGTGATAACAGAATGTTAAAAATTATTAATTCAAATTAACATTGTATTAAATTAATATGTGATCCTAAGTTTGTAAAAACTATAGTCCAAAATATACTAACTATAATTAAGGCAATGTTGGAATAAATCCAGGAAAAACGGTATATTTTGGGTCAAAATTAATCCTGGTTTACTTGAAAATTATAAGCATGTTAACAAAAAAGGCAGAGAGTGGACTGGACATAACCCTCAACGCGTTACAGCGATTTTATTTTCCAATGTATATCTTTGTTAAAATGCAATATCCATACTCCGGCATATCAAACAAGTCATAAAAACATTAAGATGAACGTTTATTTTTCATTTAAATTTCCTAACTAACTAAAAGTCACGCCGTTTGCCCTGTGGGGTGGGCGCATAGAGACGACCGACCGCCCAACAACTCCTTGCCTCATTGACATGCATACATCATCTCATACATACTCTTCTATTATTTTGAATCTCGACATGGCCCCACTCAAGTATCTGATTCACTCGATCGGGCCATGTATTCTTCGGGCGTCCCCCTTTTCCTAAATGATTATTCTATCGATCGCGTGAAAGTAATATTATGAACAGGAAAGCGTTATCTGAAATTTGCGTTTTGCGAAGCATCACTGTTGTATGTATATATGAGTATTCATTAGATAGGAGAATGCACCGCTTCGCCGACATCTGTCATAATAACGACTATTGTATGTCGCTTATCTTGACACGAGGATTAACTTTTTTCCCAATACATGCAAGCTGATTTCTGACAAAGCATTGATAAAGAATATTACATTTAACTGGGATCCTATTTCAGATAAACACAGAGCATCCATTAGAAGGGACGTTTAGTCCAGTTAGACATTCATTGTAAACAATACGATAAATTAACACGACTCGTAACCTGTTCAAAAGAAAAAACCACACAATATCAAAGTATTGAAATATAAAACTGTGGTGGTTTGAATTACAGATGCCATAATTTTTTTCTATTATACAAATATTTTTTAGTTAAATACAAATTTGGGTTCTCCCTGGTAGAAAAAGGTTCACAACGAACTTTCATCAGAGTTGCAGATACAATGTTTTGGGTAAGTCGTCGACATACAATATTTAATCAACCTTAATTATGTTTACCGACCATAATTTGAAATAATTAATCTATATACGATAGTGTCGATCCTTAAAAATAGTACTCCAAGACTCTAAGCCTTTTTTCTTGAATTTGCTGAATGTTCTTCATACCACAGAACCAAGCTCAATATAATTCTCAGAAAGCTTTTTTTCCAACGCAATGTTTATCTTTCCGACCTCAAAAGAGTGATTACAGAATCAATTTGGGTGAACAGCCGTGGGGCCATTATTGGACGAAAGCTGTGAAGCGTCTCGCTGATTTGTAAGTGCTAGGGGGGCAGTAAAAGGTGAGCCACATTGTAAATATTTAACCAACGATTGGCACTTTGTTATTTAGAGTGATTTCAAAATAAAAATCTATGCTTTCGCTCGCTTTGTAGGTTGAGAATCAGATTCGCATTTTTACCCTAGTAACACTGACTTAACATTTTATGTAATTTACATTTAAAAACACAAATTTGTTCGAAATTAATGGAATACTTAGTTATTACCACTTTTATTGTTTATAAAAGCCCACATATTTCATGAGCAACGCTCACTTCTTCAGGGTTTACTTAAAACTAATTATAAATAACAGACATATACAAGAGTGTCTATGGAAAGGTGAGAATAGGTAGAGGGAATATAAGCAATAGGGAACAATTTACGAAGGGAACAGGTTTAATAACGGGTCATTTAAAAACAATTTTTGATTATTAATAATATTCAAATTCGCATTCACGCTCTTTCTGATTTCTAATATTTCTAATTTATCCAACTGAATGCCATTAAAATTACAATGTAATTATTCGATTACACAGGTGGAAAGAGAAAAGTGGGAAGACCCAGACTGAGGTGCGGAGACGAGGTAAGAGGGAATGCAGCGCAGTTTCTTCAGGTACCAAACTGGAAGTCAACCGCTGAGGACAGGAGGAGTTGGAGGCGAATGTTACAGGAGGCCAAAGCACGATATGGCCTATAGCGCCATAGAAGAAGAAGAAGAATTCGATCACACTATTGAAGTTAAAAGTGTGAATAGTCTCCAACAAATGATTGGCAAACTCCGAGAAACTGTTATTTTTTAAAGATTTCATGTGTTCTTTAATCCTTATTTCAATTTGTTATAGCCAACTTTAATTTTATTCACACTCTACCGATTTCGGTAGAACCCTTCCTTGAACAGTAGTATTGAATAAATTATTCTATATATAATATATACAAAAAAAATAGTTGATTGGGTGGGAGATGAACAAATGGGTAGAGTTAATTAAAGGATTTCCGACAAGAACAGAGTGGTTTTTTGGAAATATATCTAGAATATAACTAAAGGATAAAATAATTTGATTATTTAACATACTAGTTATTATTTGGAGATTTTCTAATTACAAGTGCTTCTTATGTAGGTATTTTATATCTTGCTTTTATGTTTTTTTTCACATTTCACGGTGAAGAATTTTAACCCCTTTTTTTATTAAAAGTATGATCGGTGGAAATGAGATGATTGGCAAACTCTGAAATATTATTGTTATTTAACACAAACTAACGTGCTGTTTACAACATACTGACAAAACAAGTTTACAGTCTATATTAAGAGGGCATTACCAGCGGCCGAAAATTCAAATTTCATCAAAAGACGGCCTCGCGATCGGAAGTTTTTTAGAACGAGATAGAAATACCACATTCGCTCCGCCGCAAGCAGCATATCCCACTCAACTGGCGATATCTATAGGATGGTTCAGACGACATCGATATTGAATTCTCGGTTCCAGCTTTTTCCGAATAAGTAGTTATTTGTAATTTGTTTACCGAAGTGCATAAACATAAATAGATACAAGTGAAATGCGTAAAAATAGTGGGTATAAAATAGGTACTTAGGTACGTAATATACAAATTTCTTGATTTTTTAAATGTTTTTACGAGTATTCTGTTGTTGTTTTTTAATTGTATTTCTACTGAGTGATATTCAGTTTGATTGTAAGAAATATCTCATTTTTACATATTTATTCTTCTCACAATAGGTATTATCAGTAATTTGGGAGGCGGGTATGGGTACTACCGCCCGGGAACCAGGGAGATTATTGTTGGTAATCTAAATTAAATTGAATTTCAAAAACCTCACCCCATGTACCTGGGTTCATTTATTTGTCCGGATCTTGGCGGCGGATGCACCTGCCCACCAACTGCATGGCAGGCCGGATCAGGAGAGACTCACCCAGCAGCACTCTCCGAAACATCTCCTTACAGTGGGAGGGATAGATTTTTATGTCCGTCACTCTTGGACTGACCCCCAGATTCCAACATGCCCCTGATACCTTTTTTCTTCCCAGAATCCCGAACCCAATTTGGGAAACGGAACTCAATTTGGACCCCTAGATTCCTACCACTCCTGGTACCCTTTTCCTTCCCAGAATTCAGAACCCAATTTGGGAGGCGGGTATGGGTACCGCCGCCCAGGAAACCATTTATTGGATTACCAACACCTCTGCCATAGGTCACCCCAAGTGGTTCGTTTCGTTTGGTGACTTACTTGCCCGGGTTCAAGGGATAAGATTTGTTCGGATCTTGGCGGCGGATGCGTCTGCCCACCAACTGTGTGGCAGGCCGGATCGGAAGAGACTGGTTGAGGGAGATCTTTTGACCTCTCCTGCAGGATTCTCTCGGAAGCCTTGCACCGCAGTGGTGAGGATAGACTCATACATCCTCTTGGATACACCGATCCCAGATTCCTACCCACCCCTCATACCTTTTTTCTTTCCAAGAACTTCCTCTCCTTCCTTTTTCTAAAAAGACCTTCGACACAACATCCTCAAAGATGACATATTTATTCTTATTATGAAATATTTTCCTGTATGGAGCTAATGTCAAAAAAAGTAAAATGTATTTTTAACATTTATATTTTTACCAAAATTATGTAATTCAACTATAAATAAAGATAACCAAAAAAACAGCAGCATTATAATAAAAAATATGTAATAAATAGCAACAAGCATATATTTTAGTATAGTCTACATAATATAGGAATATTTGTCTCATTTTCCACGCTGATGTGCACATTTAGTCCAGTCAAGGAAGGAGGTGTAGAGTGCGTGAGCAGGACCCTAAGCGATTCCTCCAGAAACTTGTTTAGGGTGCTTAGGTTCTGAACATACTAAAAGTACTGACGTCTAGGTGTGAGCTAGCGGGGGGAGGGGGGGAAGGTCCCAATGTTCGGATTTCCGCTTATATCTCGAAAACGATGCGTCACAGAGAATTTTTTTCTTAAAATAAGTAAAAGCTTGTAAAATTATCTACAACTTTTGTTTTATACGTAATTCTCGAAATTTCAGCCGTTTTTAAGTTACACGCTCCACAAATGTAGACATTTTCGAAAAAATCATTTAACCTTACATTTTTCATCAAACATTCCTTCATATCGTCTTAAAATATTCATCAAAGAAATACATTTATTTTAAGGAAGTTATAAATAATTTAATTCCCTTTTAGAATATACATATATATATATATATATATATATACAAATGCAAATTAATCTCAAACCGGTCAACATTTACAGCAATTTTAAGTTTTTTCGTAAAATTTTGTCATGAGATAATTATAATTTTCATTATAAAATATAATTTAAAATTTTTCAAATGATATTATTTTTTTCTACTTTCTTTAAAAACTGGCTTTAATCTGTGGTCACACGTATTATTAGGCGAACGAACCAAATGTGTGTCAGTAATGAGATAAAAACAGCTTTGTCTGAAAATGATATTTTACGAAAAAACTTTAAATTTTTGTAAATATTTACTGGTTGGAGATTAATTTGCATCTAAATATATATATAATTATATTATAAAAGTAAATTAAATTCTTTACAACTTCTTTAATATAAATTTATTTTCTTTGTTGAATATTTTAGACGACATGAAGGAATGTTTGATGAAAAATGTGAGGTAAAATGATTTTTTTCAAAAATATCTACGTTTGTAGAACGTGTAACTCAAAAACGGCTGGGATTTCGAAAATTACATAAAGAATAAACGTTGGAGATGATTTTATGAGTTTTACTTAATTTTAGAAAATTTTCCTCTGCAACGCACCGTTTTCGAGATATAAGCGGAAACCTGAAAATTGGGACCTCCCCCCCACCCCTTAACTCACCACCTAGACGTCAGGACTTTTAGTATGTTTACACCCTAAGCACCCTAAACAATTTTTTGAAGGAATCGCTTAGGTTCCTGCTCACGCACCCTAAAACCTTTTGGATCATTCATTGACTGGACGAACTTGTCTTAAGCAAAGTAGATTCAGAATCAAATCGAATTTGAGGACGATTTACGCAGATTATTATTTATAAATTAATATGTTTGTAAAAAGAAAAATAAATAAGTTAAAAATAGAAGAAAAAGTATGGTAAAAAGTTTCTGTTCCCGTGGTGAAATTTGAGTCCTCAGTTTTCCGCTTCTACCACGAATTTCCTGACACCGTGTGTACAAGGTAATGTTGCATGTCTATAATTTGCGCAACGTTGGGTATTAATGCTAGTAAATTATTGTTCATAATTAGGTCACCGTAATGTACCACGGGTTTCCCGCCACCGTGTATATGTCGCAGTCAACCCGTAAAATCAGGCCGTTCTTGATGCGTCTGAGGCACTTCACGAAGTAACTAGGCGCACCATGATCTGCCTGATTTTACGATCGACCGCCGACATATATAGGGCAATGAAGTATACGTGTAACTCGCGCAACGCCGGGTATGCAAAGTAAATTATTGTTTATAATTACCACGGTAATAACAATAAATCTGTCACCGTAATGTACCACGTATTTTTCGACACCTTGTATATGTCGCAGGCCAATCATAAAAACAGGCAGATCACGATGCGCCTCAGGCACATCACGATCTGCCACCATTTCACGATGCAGCAGATCATGATGTGGCTAGGCGCAATATGATCTGCCTGATTTTACGATCGGCCTACGACAGGTAATGTTGCGAGTGTATAATTCGCACAACGCCGGGTATTAGTGTTAGTGAATTATTGTTTATAATTACTTCACCGGAATGTACCACGGGTTTCCCGCCACCGTGTATTTAAGGCAATGTTGCTTGCGTGTATTAATGCTAATTATCGTTTATAATTACCGCGGTAATTACAATTGAATCGGTCACCGTAATGTACCACGTATTTCCCGACACCGTGTATACACGGTAAGGCTGGGTAGTATTGCTAGTTTATAATTTCCGCGGTATAAACGGATAAATCGGTCACCGCAATATCCATGAATCACAATGTATTGAAGTTATTACCCATTTACATTGATCAAATATACTTTGTCGAAGCCCCTTTACAGTCATTGTTTACTTTAGAATGTTGATTCTTTTCTCTAAAAATTAAACAACATGTTATAAAAAATACACAATAAATCTGACAGATTCGTTCCAACGCCCCTGTAGCATATAAGGTATGTACAACGTAAATTGATAATCAAATATTACTAATCTTTGTTTTTTCTCGTTATATTTCTCCCAGTTATGTTTTTGGTGTGGTAATTTTGATTTTTTTATGAAAGTTCTGTCTTTATTGATTTTTCTCCCCATTTTAAGCGGACGAATAAATTTAAAATATTATAAACTGGACCGGCGCGGACAACACGACCGCTCGCTGCCGTGAATCGACAGATACTAATAGTTTTTAGTTTTGGCTAGCGCCGTGCGCGTCAAAATACAGAATAAAATATTCACAAAAGCGTGTTGCAAATTCAACAGAATTATATACTCGAGAAAATATTTTTGGTTAAAAATTATTTCTAATATTTCAATAACGTCTTAAGTTAAATTTCTGTGTTAAAAATTCTGAGAGAAATCAATTTGTAAGTGTGTAATAAATAAGTCAAGTTGTAGTATTTTCGGCACAAAACGGGTGCTTGGATTTTTATTTTAATTATTTTATTTGAATTTAAATTAAAATTCTAAATCATAATTTGCCTAGATAATGAATAGTTTTATAATACTGTATTACTATTTGGTATGATATATGTATTGTATAATAACTTTACTCGTTTGAAAATTAACAAATATTGCCATCGACCAACAGTAAAACTATTTTTTTATTAAAAAAATGTAAACTTTTTCAAAATTTAAAACATAAGTTTACCACATAAAATAACGATCTTTGGAAATCAATTTATCGTTTTTCTTTAAAAAGCTTCAACACGTCTATGAGCTCATTCAAAAATGTCATTTTTCAGCTTTGTCTGGTTATTAACTCTTAAGTCAAACCCCTACGAAGCAACGCAGTTGCAGTGTCGACCTTGTACGTTCATTTTGTTACTGCTAGTTAGCGAAATAAAAATAAAGATGTTACGTAATCGAGTACAGTAATATCTAGGAAAATTTATGTAATATTTTTTGCTTTCAGCTTTTCCAGTAAAAAAATGTTCATTTTTTGTTGGAATAACACATTCAATTGCATGCAATAACAAGCTTAGAGTTCGGAAAAGTATGATATTTTACAATTTCAGCTATTTAACTGATTTACTGGGTCCAGGACCTGGAACATTTGTTCGGTGTAAACATATTTTTTCGCATAAATCAAAAATATTATGACATGCCCATGACACAGACATAATGTATAAAGTGCATGCGTTTTTTTTTGTTTTTCGTTTTCGTGAAATTCTCTCATTTCTTTTTTCTAGGCTTATAAAAAGACTTTGCTCGATTATAGAAAATGTATGTATTTTTTGACATTAGCTCCACATAGAAGGCCCTGAGGAAAATAACCTATTTCTCGGAGCCTATTTCATCTTTGGGGACGCTGTGTGGAAAGACTTTTAAGGAAAGGAAGGAAATGAAGTTCTAGGAAGGAAAAAGGTATGAGGGATGGGTAGAATCTGGGGTTAGTAGTCAGTATCTCCAAGAGTGATCGGCGTAAGAATCCATCACCCCCACTGCGGTGCAAGGCGATGTGCCGAGAAAATCATGCTGAAGAGGTCCAAAAACTTCCCTCAACCAGTCTCTCCCGATCAGTTGGTGGACAGATGCATCCACCGCCAAGACCCGGACAAACCACAACCTATGAACTCGGGCACCCCTGCTAAGTCACCAAACGTAGTGAACTTGGGGTGACCTACGACCTAGGTATTAGTTAACAATTATTATAAGTAATAATTATTAGCCTGAAACATTCATCTAAATTGAAAAAATCTTCCGACAAAAGATACATGCCGCCGACGGGACGGTGGAAAAATATTTGCAGGTGGAAAAATGTAACCAGCAGTAATTGTTGAAAGAAACACTAGTGTTTAGATTCTGAACAACAGCGGTCAAAACCAAGGGTTAAACATTTAAGAACTTTAAATAAATAATATAAACCTTTTATCTAGTTACATTATTTGATCTTCAAAATGATTTTGGTAAAGTGGTTTACACATAGCTTAAAAGTAAATACTCCTTTCCACCCGTTTCGATGGTTCGAACAAAGTATCAGTAATAATTAATTCTATCACAGCTTACGTATAAGTTATAATTTAAAACAAAACTTGGGTTTACTTAAGCCTTGTTCAACTCCGATGGTTAAATGTAAACAAAAACAAAGCTCACAAAAGCTTTGCTTTCGAAAATAGAACACAAACTTAAGCCATGTATTTCAATTCCAGACTATGTAGGTAGCGCCGCTAATTTATTTCTGCGTGCGATGAAATCAGGAAACATTGATCTTTACTTGTTTTTTTTTTATGTTTTCAATTTGTTTTAGTATAAAATAAACTAGGTTATAATTCTTTTTATTTGAGTTTACTTAGGAAATATACATTTTTATATAAATTACAAGTACATTAAATAGTCAATATAATATAAACCAGTTGAGTTCCATTTATAATATTTTGTTATTAATTAGGTATCAACTATAATAGGTATATGGTGTAAGTAAGTTATAAACAAATATTAAAAAGAAGATAATAATCAAAACAAAAGTAATAGTTTTAAGTAGTTATTTAAAGTTATAAGTACAAAGTGTTAAGTAAAAAGATATTAAAAAAAAAATACTAAACAAGAAATAATGTCAGTTTAATATTATTTTTCTATATTTCCATGATACATAGAACATATAATTTTATGTGCCAACTCAGAATCAAGCCAACTTAACACCTCTTTGAAAAGTCATTAAAAGCTATGAAAAAAAATATTTTAAAATAGCTCTTAACCCTAACCTAACGTAACCTATTTAACATTTTTTTTCCATCACTTTTAATAACCTTTCAAAGGAGTTTCTGAGTTTTCCGGTCACCATAATTTTATATTTGAAAATTTAATGGATTTACTTCAGCCTAAAGACGAATGCCAAAAATAATGAGACGGTCTATCCTCCCTGCTTACATGCCATAACCTAACCTTTAATACTGTAAATGTTAGAGTGAGAATCAAGGGAGGGTATGTATGAGAAGATGTATGAATGTGAATGAAGCAAATAATGTGTGCCAAGTCACAGTTGTTTAGCGGGTCGTTATCTCTGCAGAGAATCGACTTTTTTTATACATAAGCTCCACACAGGAGGTCCTGAGGAAAGTAATTTCCCTCGTGTGTTCCTAATTTTTTCAGTAAATCGGTTTAACCGGTAATAAATCAATTTGAGCGTCTTCAAAATTGAAATATAAAATCATATATATAAGTTGTCTCGAAGTGATATAACCACAGCTTGAAATTGGTCTTGTAACCCGAAACAGCTGTCACAATAATAATAATAAAAATAAAAATTGCACTGAGATCATCATCAGAGAAATCTGGATCCATCATAAAAGGGAATCCAGAATACATGGGATAACCGGCCACGGTCATCACATTATTAAATTAAATTTATTATAAACTTTTTAAAAATTAAATGTGATTCTACGAATTAAACACAAAACAATAATTTTTCAGTCTTTTTCTTTTTCATGTTTTCGTTTAGATTTATTAGCATTACCGTCTTCTTCGATGAAAAATAAGTTTATTTATCCATTCATAAACAATAATGTGTGGAGTTTAAAACTAAATTATTTCTCATTTAACCTATAAACCCACAAACATGCCCTGATGTAAAGAAACATTATGTAAGTATTACACAACCTACACATCTAGTGGGTATGTATATATTTGATTACAGCGTAATCATTTTTGCATAATCCACTTCACCCTGTTCATACAATAACGCAAATGTTCGATAATTTAGCTCAAATATAATTTTCAGATAAGATATTGTGGCGTGTTCGTTAATTCAATGGATAAAATCTGAAATGGATAATAATGGGTGGGTAGAAAACATGACTTTTAAGAAATTTAGGGCAAAGATGTAAATGAAATATATTATATATATATCACACTTCCCGTAGAAAAGCGTCGTAAGTCAAAAAAAGTAATTTTACAGGAGAGCGAAAACAAATGAGTGAATGATGAACAAGCGGTTCTGTCGAAAAGAGATACTAGCGACATCTTGCGGAGATGGAGAGATCTAACTTAAATACGGTTTTCTTGGTGCATAGATAATAACAACCACTTTAATTTTCAGATATGATATTTAAAATATACATTTTTCTATGGGATGTGTAATTAATATTTTAACACAGTTGAACAAGTGACCAATTTTAATAATTGTTTTTCTTATGTTGTACCACAGATAAATCCAAATAATTGGAGTCTCAGACATTTTGGGAGGATGGTATGGGTACCGCCACCCCGGGAACTATTTATTGGAAAACCTACTCCCCTGCCATAGGTCTCCCCAAGTAGTTCGCTACGTTTTGTGACTTCGCAGGGTTTCCGGGTTCATGGGGTGAGATTTGTATAGGTTTTGGTGACAGATGCGTTTATCCACCTTATGCGTGACGTGCCGGATCGTGAGAGACTGGTTGAGTTGAACTGGGAGACCTCTCCAGTTGGGCTCTCTCAACCCATCGCCTCCCACCACAGCGGGAGAGTTGGATTCGTACGTCCGCACTCCTGGATATATTGACCCCAGATTCCTACCCACCTCTCATACTTTTCCTTCCCTGATCTTCCTCTCCTTCGTTTCACTTTAAAGGCCCTAAAGATGAAACAGGCCTTGAGGGAACTATTTTTCAGGGCCCCCTGAATTTTTTTTGACATACGCTCCACACAGGAGGCGCTGAGGAAAATAATTTCCCCGAGGGCCTATGTCATCTTTGGGGATGCTGTGTGGAGGGTTTTTTAAGGGGAAATGAAGGAGAGGAGAGTTCTGGAAAGGAAAAGGTTATAAGGGGTGGGTAGGAATCTGGGTTTCAGTTGTCCTGGTAATCCACCTCTAAGACCTAGTCAAACCTCATCCCGGGCACCCCTGCTAAATCACCAAACGTAGCGAACCACTTGGGGTGACCTATGGCAGAGTTGTTGGTTATCCAATAAAAGTTCCCCGGGCGGCGGTACCCATTTCCGCCTCCCAAATTGACCAGTGTGGAACTAGTGTAAAAGAAAAAAAAACTATTATTTTCCCATTAAGAGAATTTTGAGAGAAAATAGGGAACGCAATAAAAAGAGGACGAGGAAGTTAGAACATATCACTAAACATAGCTGTAAGTAATTTGGCAGTCTCTGAACACAGCGATTCTGAAAGGTTAAAATAATATATTTCATATTATTTATATATCAAATTGAAAACATCAATTCTGTTTTTGATGTTAATGCCGCATAAGAGTCTAAAGGTAGCTAGGAAAGTTGGGAAGTTGGCTATTCGGATATGGTCACCCAACTCGGTTAAAGCCATTTCAAATAACGTTTCAAATCTGAGTGGTTTCTTTCACCAAGGCGATACTGAGAGTACCATTAATCGTTTGCCCATGGCGTAATAACTAGAATTTGCCGAATTTTCCACAGAAGGATTATTACGATGCTAGAGTTGCTTCAGTAAAGGCCATGTCTTTATAACCGCACACGTAATTATGTTCGAGGTACATTAAATTTGCGAAATACATTCACCGGATATAATCATTACATTATACAGACCGGAGGTGGAATATACTACATCCATCCAATACATAAACGGGACAAAGCGTCGCGACGTAGTGGAAACGACGCTTTTGCCGCTTGAATGAGCTCAGTAAATTTTCCCATTCGTAAAACCTGCGTTCCTAAATATTCATTATATGCTGGATTCAATGAACTGTGAATGTATAATAATACGAAGAATAGGTACGCATACATTTAAAATATTCATATTGAACATGCTTAGATGTACATGGTGATAGAAAAATGTCAAATACTTAATAAAAATAAATGGTTTCGATGTAAGTGGTTATTTTATTTCAATTTTACAAAATGTTCTGTAATTACATTGTAGATGTTTATTTTTTTATGTAAAAACCGCAGCGTGAGGAGTGTGGCGAACCCATCGCTCAGGAAGAGGAAGCTTGACCCAAGTGAAGGTGTGAGCTACCGTGCTCAGGCTGAATTACACTAGAAAACAGTGTCATGAACGGTGCCACCGAGATACAGGGATTCGTTTCGGAGAATTTAGAGCTAACCCCAGCGTGGGTGGACCATTTATTTATTTAGATACTCGTGGGACCAAAATGGACTTTACAAACAAACAAAAACGACCTCCGTAGTCCAGTGGCTAAGACTCTTGACTCACAATCCGGAGGTCGCGGGTTCGAACCCGGCGTGCGCAAATAAATTTTATTTGATTAATTTGTGTTATTTCACAATTAATTCATTTAAAATAATATATAGTATATTTGCGGCACGTTCCAGAGTGGAAGATACTATCAGTATCGCCCTGGTGTAAGACCACCATTCAGAATTGAAACGTTGCTTGAAAATGGCTTTAGCCGTGTTTGGTGACCAGATCTGAATAGCCAGGTACTTCCAACATTCCTCTTCTCCACCTCCTTCCCCTCCCCACTACCTTTAGCCTCACAACATACCCCAATCGGAGATGCCATAGTCTAACTGGCTCCAGACGGGAGCAGTTGAGATACTTGTGTGGTATTCACTTTAAAAAAAAAATATATATATATATATATACATATATATATATATATATATATATATATATATATATATATATATATATATATATCTGTAAGAGGTCTTTGGATAACCTAGGAGGAGTGAAGAGGAGAGATGAGTTAACCTGGGTGGACTCTTCCCTAGGGCTCCTCTTCTTCTTCTTTGATGGCGCTATAGCCCATATCGAGCTTTGGCCTCCTGCAACAGTCGCCTCCAACTCCTCCTGTCCTCAGCGGCTGACTTCCAGTTTGGTACCCGGAGAAGTTGTGCTGCGTACCCTCCTCAGGGAGCCTAAACAAAGAGGGATCTCCGATGATTCTACCGTAACAGGATCCTCCAGGGGATCCAAACCTTAAAAAAGGGACCTCACGAGACCTGGAAACTAACCCCTTTAAGAACCCCACCTCCAACCGGGACCCTCGGGGAACCAGGGAAGAGGGAGGGACGTAAAAAGGAGCATTCCAACAGCCACCAGTGATGAAGACAGGTTGAACACCCTGTCAGATAACGTGGAAAAAATCCACATCAGGGAGAAACACTGTGGGGCTACGGGGAAGAAATTAAAAAAAAGAGAAGCAAGGGTTCACTGGGGGCCTCAGTCAGGAGCACAATATATCGGACGGGGACTCCAGGCAACCAGCGGCAGGAAAGAGAAAATTCTGAATTTAGAGGGTGGCAATTGCGGCAGCCGGTACAGTGCGGAGGTCAATGAAGAGGTGAGTTGCCCAATAACAGTCATTCGGAATTAGGAACAAGATTAAGGATAGTAGTCTCACAGCTGGAATAAAGTAAGACGGCAAAATAACCGAATACTTCTTCAGACAATGAGTGATGTAACACACAAGGAAGGAATGGGACACAAACTCCTTTTTGGCCCAAACTCCAAACAGGAAATTATCTGGTTCGCAGACGGATCCAAGACGGAGGACGGAACAGGGGCCGGGGTTTGTTTGTACGGATCCAAGAGGGAACTCAGTATACCTCTAGGAACAGGGTTACTGTTAAAGCAATGAGGTAAAACAGAAAATAGCATTATGGGCCTGTGGCCTAAGCGCTCACAGGACTTATAGGTAAATCGTCTCCGCCCTTTAAAAAAACATGTGAAAACTGCACATAAGTCCCAACTGTTGGAGTTTTCCGGAGATAGAAGGATGTGCACATATCGTGAGGATAAATGGAGTGGAAAGAGGGAGAGGAAAAATGGGAGAACCTAGCTGATCAAATCTGGTTAAACACGGCTAAATAAATAACAAGCAAAGTCCGTTTCGATCCAGAATGGTAATTTTTCACCAAGGCGATGACGCTGAGAGTAATTACCAAATGAGACTGAAAAGATTAGTTAAGGAAAACAGAGGATTTCTTAAAATATCGATAAAATTTATTTAATTATTCATCCAAATTTGCTTCGGTAATTTACAAATACGTGCAAAATTATATGTGAGAATAAAAAATGTGGGGTAATTGAAAAAGAAAATGTATGGATTTCCGCTATTCCGCGGCATAAATTTCACGGTTTTCAGCGAGGCTTTGTATTTCACCGCCTTGGGGAAGGTTGTGTTAGTAGCTAAGGGAGGAAATATGGGGTATTCTCTTTCAAACGGGTTCCTAATCTGTGGAAGATGCAGCCAATGTCTGAAAGTATCAAACTCAAATTATATAACAAATTACATAAAAGACAAGCAGAAAGTGTGGTGATAAGAATGTTAGAAGACGTGAATAAATTAAGATCGTTTTTTTTAATAGTATTAAACAATTTTGAATTACCTACAAGAGTTAAATTATTGCATTCCCAATAGTGTATTTTCACAAACTATGAATACCTACCATTCAAAAAATATAGAAGATTTAGAACCGGTTGTTTCAAAAAATTTGATGCGTTCATCAAATATTTGATTTTAATTTACACGTTCTGTGGAGGATCTATTCAAATTGTGTTATTATACCATTATAGTTACTGCATTAAACTGAAATAATCACAAATCTTGAATAGAACTTACACAGAACGTGAAAATTAACTTCAAATATTTAATGAATACCTCAAATTTTTTAAAAAAACCCCCCCTTAAATTTTTTAAAATAGGTTTGTCATCATTCTAAAAATGTGGAATTTTTATAATTTCATTCATAATTATTGATTTAAAAACAATATTAAACCCACACATTCCTAAATGGTTCAAAGAGGCTACAACGTCATTATGACGTAGAAAACGCTCTTCTGGCTGGTAAGACGGCTGTCATGTTGGCCGGCGCGCGACGTAAACAACGACATATTTGCGAAAAGAAAACGAACTTATAGTTTTAACGGCAAATCAAAAACAGCACACATTAAAACGAAATTGTATTCATCAACATAAAAATAAATTACAAAATACTATCTTTGTGGTAATTTTTTTTAAATTGAGTAAGCAAGGGTGCCCGGGTTCATGGGGTAAGGTTCATCCGGGTCTTGGTGGCGAATGCCTCTGCCCACTAGCTGCTTGGCAGGCCGGATCGAGAAAGAATGGTTGAGAGAGTCCCTTTGACTTCTCTAACCGTACTCTTTCGGAACATCGCCTTGCACCGCAGAGGGAGGGATGGATTCATACGTCCGTCACTCCTGGACACACTGACCCCCAGATTCCCACCCACCCTTCCTATTTTCTCTCCTTCCTTTTCTAAAAAGACCCTGCACACAGCATCCTCAAAGATGACATTAGCTCTGAGGGGAATTATTTTCCCCAGGGCCTTCCGAAGAGGCGATAATGAGAGTATTTACTACTTTTTTTAAATTTATTGACTTTGACACGAGAAATCTTTCACATTTTTTTTATTAGCCTTTTAATTACAACAAAACCGATAATTTTTAGTTCCGATACACTACCATAAACTCCGCTCATCTATACGAACGTTATATTGGTACTCTTCAAAATCACAACTATTGTGTTATCCTTATAAAAATTGACCTAGTTTCTACCAAACAAATTCTTCTTTATTCTTAATTCATTTGGTTTCTTTCTGGACGTCCCGATTTCTTTCTCCACCCACTTGCTCGTCATAACTCTCTCAGAACTCCATTCTTCATCGATCTACTTTAAAATATTCCGTACGATAACAGAGCTTTGAAATATTCTTAGAAATCATCATTCATCACCCTTGCTTTGAAACTTGAAACACATATTCTTACGATTTTCATTTTTACAATGGAAGCCAATTATAAAATATGTATGTGGTATCCTTGCAAAGCAAGCATCATTATTCAATCTTTCATCTTTAAGAAAAATGTATGATTTTCTAAACAAGTTCGCCTTCCGTTTTATATTATTTATTCCAGTGTTATTACAAGGGGCATACGTGGAAAATGGAGAACACATAACGGAGGACGCTAATTGTCAGTAAGCTAAAAAAATAATAATAATGCTTCTTCTGAAAACCAGCTACATTCCAGGTAAGATCTTGAATGTATAGCTGAGCAGTGACCTTTTTGTCAATATCATCAATGATAAATAAACAAAATGGTTAAAATTGTAAAAATCTATTGATGAATAAATGTTTTTATTGTTATTATTATTATTCATTATAACGCATAAAAAACAAACAAGAATACGTTCGGGAATATTTGTCAGGACTTACATGTGTTATAAGTCAATTAATGCACTTTAGTAATAAAATAAGAAAAAATACACTAAGTTCAGCGAGGCTTTTTTTACATTATCGTCACTCAGGGCCTATTTCATTTTTGGGGATGCTATGGAGGGTGTTTTTAGAAAAGGAATGAGAGAGAATTCTGGAAGGGTATACGGTTTGAGAGGTGGGTCGGAATCTAAGGCTTAGTATGTTCAGGAGTGACGGACAGATAAATCTATCCCACCCACTGCTGTTCAAGGCGATGTTCCGAGAGAGTCCTGCTGGAAAGATCGAAGTCTCCCTCAATCAGTCTCCCTTAACCGGCTTTCAACGCAGTTGGTAAGCAGACGCATCCGTTGCCAAGATTCGAACAAACTTCACCCCTAGAATCCGCGCGCCCCTGCTAAATCACCAAACGTAAAAAATCACTTGGGATGACCTACAGCAGAGGTGAAGGTTAGCCAATAAAAGGTTTCGTGGGAGGAGGAACCCATACTCGTTTCCCAGATCGATTGCACTGAAGAGAAGATTATGTTCTCACAGTGGGTCATGGAAAGAGCCATGTTAGTTATCTCCTGACAAGAATAGTAATGAGTCTGTTAGAAGCTAGGCAATTGTCGATGCGCTTTCAAAAATTGCTCTAAATATTAATTTGTAGATATAGGTCTTTGGTAAGATTTTCGAGCTTTAACCACAGATGGTGGGGTGTTACGGAAATACCTGCCAATAGCAAGTCTGCAATTCCGATGAAAGAAACGTAATTCTTTTTCAGCCATTTTCCAAATGACTCACGGAAACCCATTGGTGAACAATAAAAATGTTGGAATGAAAATTAATAAAAAATTCAGTACGTTTAATCCGTTACTGTACATGACAATTGTTCCGAAAATACTAATAACACTGTGTTTAACAGAAGAGTGTGAGAAAGTAATTTTGTTGACCTAGCATTAATTTTTTTTCAGTGTTTTAACTGAAGGCATCCATTATTGTTCTGAAAATCAATAACTTCACATAAATATGTTCTTTTTCCACTATTCAAGCACTCCTGCATGTGGCAAAAAATTTACTGCCGGGTGCAAAAATGATGTTATTTCTATTTTTGAACCTATTTTTTTGTGGCGGATTTTTTTTTTATTACGATTAAATAGACTAGACCCAGACTTAATGAATATATTAATAAGTTTACATGTAAAAGGGGGTAACATTTTACGGTAAAAAGCCTTACCACTGGCTCCGGGCAGATGGTTCTCTTGAGTAGTATATATTTGAAAGGCGGATACGGGTACCGCCGCCCCGGTTATCATTTATTGGATAACCGAAACCTCTGCTATAGGTCGTCCCGAGTGGTTCGCTACGTTTGGTGACTAGGCAGGGGTCCCCGGGTTGATGGAGTCAGATTTGTCTGAATCTTGGTTGCAGATGTATGTGTCCACCAACAACTCTCCACCAAGGCCTCTCTCGGAACATTTTCTTGCACCGCAGTGGAAAGAATGGATTCATTCGTCCATCACTCCTGGATACACTGATTTCATAGTGTTTTCACACAAACGAAGTATTGAAATCCGTAAGTCTAAACTTCCTACCCACCTCTCATACCTTTTTCCTTCTCAGAAGTTTCTGTCCGTCCTTCCCCTTAAAAAACTCACCACACAGCATCCCCAAAGATAACATAGGCCCTGAGTGGAATTATTTTCCTTGAGGCCTCCTGTGAGGAGCTAATGTAAAACTAAAATACATATAAAAGATGATATAAAAACTAAAAAATGTAAAAAAACATTCGAAATCAAAATCACCCGACTAAAATCTAATTCTAAATAAGCAACCGGGTTTCAACTTGTTAAAACCATCTTCAGACTGGTCTGAAGACTATTGTAATGGAATTCCACCATGAATTGTCAGTTTCAAAATAAGAAATATTAGAATTATTAGAGATAGTCTAAATTCGTGACAAATCAGTTCCAATTTTGAAAATATTAATTAAACATTTTTTTCTCTAAAAATATTTATTACAAGTATCGTATTTGTATCGCTTATCCAAATTCTTGACACACCGTTTCAAATTTTAAAATCATTGTTTTTTCATCAAATCAAATCAAATTCAAGACAAATCCTGGTTCATTATACCGAGTTTAAAACACAGACCCACAATCATGGTCAAAATACACTAACAAACTTAATAATATTTTTTTAATCAAATGGTATAGAAAATATCTAGTACGGATATATGCTATTTTATTTATTTTTGTTTCACAATTGATATCCTATTCATTATTAAAGAATTCAATTTTGTATGATTTTGAAAGCAACCTTGGCATTTTTTGTGAGTTAATAATAATAATTAGAAAAATAGTCTTGCCCTACCTACAGTGTTAATATAATGAAAGGAAAAAAAATCAAACATCTTAAAAAGAGTATTTCTTTGAGTAGAAATTTTAATTTGTATACATAGGACAAATTTGTATTAAACCATTTTTATTATTTTATGTTTCATCATATTTGCATAGTAAATAAAGCAAAATATTTCTTTCAAGATTATCATAAACTCAAAAATAATTGCCAAAGTTGCCTCTAAAATCGTGAAAAATTTAAGTCTTTGTGGACCTATTTTTTATGATTTTAAACACAAATAACTAAATTAGCACATATCTGTACTAGATATTCGCTAGATATTATGATTTAAAAAAATATGCAAATATGCAGTTCACACGCGGTAGAAGGGAAACCTTCAGAAAACTAATGTAGACAAGAATGGGGAGGCTACGAAGCACCGCACAAAGAAGAGACCGATTATTCTATCTCATTCTCTCGCAGACTAAATCCTATAGGTGTATGTGTGTCTCTTTTTAGTGTCACATTTTCGTTTCATCGAATTTCAAATCACAACGGAGTTAAAGAAGTTCATTTTTTTTTTGTTTAATTGGTTATATTTTTTTAATTAGTTGATCGGAAAAAAAAAGTTTTTAGTTTGGTCAAAAGTTTTGTGTGAAAAGGGCCGCGCAGCCGTTCCCCTTAATATTATTGACTATATATTTGTTACCGCATTATTATTGACGGAGATACAAAATATTTATTGGTTTCGGAAAAAACAAATATTTCTTTTCAGACCAAAAAGCGTGGAGATCTTTCTAATATCTTTCCCAAGAGAACCAAAAGCATAATATATCAATATAATGTTCCGGAATGTTGCCATCTTGCAAAAAAGTTTCAGAAAGTTGTTCATTCGAACAGAAAGATTTATATCTATGTTCCACGGATGCCTTGGACTCATTTTACTATCCACATTCCGTTTTCATAACGGTTGTTATTGAAAAATTCTTAAGCTCTTTTCCTGAGACGCATTCTCATTTAGAAAATTCTTCCTTCAAAGCTCATATCAGATTCCAGAATTTTCTCATTTTACACCAGATCGACCACCAAGAAGGTTGTATTAAAATGACCTCCAATGGGCCATTGAACAGTACTTCCCGACCTTCTTCTAGTCTCACAACATACCCCATACGAGGATGACATAGTCCAACTGGATCGGAAGAATGAGTGTAAATAATAAATAAATAAAGCCCACAATTTCAATTTGGAAGGCGGGTATGAGAACCATTTATTGGATAACCAACACCCCTGCCATAGGTCACCCAAAGTGACTTAGCAGGGGTGGCCGGGTTCATGAGTGAGGTTTGTTTAGGTCTTGGCGGCGAATTGGGAGAGACCGGATGAGGGATACCTAATCTAGACCTCTCCAGTCGGACTCTCTTGACCCATCGCCTTGCACCGCAGTGAGAGGATGGATTTATACGTCCGTCACTCCTAGACACATTGACCCCCAGAATCCTACCCACCCAGCATACCTTGTTCCTTCCCAGAATTTCCTCTTCCTAAAAAGACTCTCCACACAGCATCCCCGAAGACAATATAGGTCCTGACGGATATTATTTTCCTCGGGGCCTCCTGTGGAAGTAATTTAAAAAAACCGTTGCATTCAGGTCACCTTCTATTTTTTTAATAAAAATGTATTGCAATTATTTTTTTTTTCGATATCTTCAAAAAAGATGATGTTATAAAGTTTGATAGTGAGCTTGGAAAATATGTAAGCCATTATTCGACGACATCACACGAGACACGTTTCAGTGCAATTCATAATTCGTATGGCAGTACGCGACACATGTGCCATGGTGTTTACAGGATTTTCGGCCAACTTCAAATATCTACATACGGTACTATTCCACATTTTCCAACAATTAAAAAAGTTACGTCCACCCTAATTAATATGACGCATTTGTAAAAAAAATGTTGTGGGAGCACTATTAGGTGAGATTACGAATTCCAATATCGCCGAATCGGGGGCGCTTTTGGTATAGAAAGGGATACAGAATTCGTTCGGAGACGAGACGGCTGGCCAGCCGGCTTCAGTTGTTTGAATTTTCGTCAGTTTGTGTGAGTTCGCAACTCTGTTTGATAAACGTCATGAAGGCAAATAAATTTATGTGAAAGGATTGCCAACACTACGAAACAAATTTTCAGAGTGGCAACCCACAAAATACCCAAAAAGACTACGCAAGTGGAGGAGTCTTTGAGTTTTATGTTTCATCATAAGAAGTGGCTAGATCACCCCGTAAAAATATATTACCCTGAATTTCACGAGTTTCTTAAAACTACTTCATATCTTGCAAATACGAACGTTTTATCTTGGATTGATTTGGAAGCAATTTCCACGGGAAAACAAGTTCTACACTAGCATTCAATAAAATTGTATTTTTTAATTATTTTTTTTTTGGTACATATATTGGCATAATTTTACAACACAAGCTTTATAAATAAACAGTTAAAATGTAAAGAATAATAAAATTAGCAGTTTAACCAAAAAAATCCCACATAGGCAACGCCAGTTCGTGGGTATACTTGTGTGTTTTAAAATAGTTAAAATTTTACTCATAATATATCATCTTTATAGAGGTTAAAAAATAAAATTAGGTAAATAAAAAATAAAATTAGTTTTTTAAAATAAAAAAATAACTTTGTAAACACCACTTTTATTTTATATACTTTATACCGACCGGTTTCGCTACAACCGTAGCTTCTTCAGGGCAGTACAATCTCTACTAAAATTAATTTACATCTGTGTTATAGCTAATACATGATTTAACCAAATGGGCTGGACTCCTCAAGTATCGGAGGAAGTAGGTAAAGGTGAAGATGGAGAATTGGGAAGGGAACGGGCATGTTCTTTGTCAATAGAGAACAATCTTAGTATGGAACTTTTATTTAAATTTAGTTGGTTATTAACTACCTTACTGTTAGTGTTTTTGGCTTTCCTTAGTTCAAGTGCTTCTAAATTGTCTAGCCTAATACCGATGTTGTTTTTATGAATCAGTGTGGCGCCTGTCTTTTTATCAAATTTATGGTCTTTTTCGATCAAGTGGTTTGCAAATTCCGAAAATCCAGAGCTATGTAAACATCCAAGATGTTCTTTGACACGGGTGTTTATATAGCGTGCTGTTTTGCCAATGTAAAAAAAGGGAAGTAGGTTTTATTTTAAATTATAATGTCACATCACAAAGTAACTGCTTCATATGAACAAATAAAATTAGTGTTTACTGAATTACAATTCAAACTACATGTTAATAAAGATTAAAAATTGTTTAGTCAGATCAGATGTTATAGCAATCAGATAAATGTTTGTATAAAAGGTATTTATCCAAGACTTTATTAAACTTTTCTATTTGTTATACGGGATATATATTAACATTCAATTTCTGTTTTCTTAAGAGAGCATTATATATTTTTGGTTTGTATATAAAGATTTAATAAATAGGACACATCAAGACATTTCAATTTGAACCACAAGTGGTTCGCTACGTTCGGTGACTTAGCAGGGGTGCCCGGGTTCATTGGGTGAGGTTTATCTAGGTCTTGGAGGTGAATGCGTTAACCAGCCTATGCGTAGCGGGCCGGATTGGCAGAGACTGGTTGTGGGAGACCTAACCTAGACCTCTCGAGCCGGATCCTCTCGACTCATCGTCTTGTACCGCAATTGGAGGAATGGATTCAAACGTCTGCCACTCTTGAGCACTGACCCCAGTATTCCTACCAACACCTCATACCTTTTTCCTTCCAAGAACTTCCTTTCCTTAAAAAGACCCTCCACACAACATCCTCTAAGATGACATAGGCCCTAAGGAAAATTATTTTCTTTAGGTGGAGTTAACCTTCTTCTCCTGTGTGGAGTTAACCTAAAAAACAAATGTTTTTTTTTAAATGCATACATGTACTTATGTTATAAATGTATTGTAGTTATATGTAGAAATTATTGGGAAAAAAATTTCGTACGCGAAATTCACGTCTGTGCAACTTAGACCTGTTCACCATGAAGTCGTGGTTTTCGTCATCATATTGAAACAGTAGGATTTTTTTATCTGAGCTCCACACAGGAGGCCTTGAGAAAAATAATTTCCATTAAGGCCTATGTCATCTTTGGGGATGCTGTGTTAAGGGTTTTTTTAAGGGAAGGAAGGAGAGGAGAGTTCTGGGAAGGAAAAGGGTTTAACTTGTTGTGTGCCGAATGTGGCCGCCTATGCTTGAAATATTGTCACCCGGATGACAATCGGCACTCAAATGATTAAAGGGTGGGTAGGAATCTGCGGTTCAGCGTGTCCTGGCCGTCCGCCTCCAAGACCTAGACAAACCTCGTCCCGTGAACCTGGGCGCCCCTGCTAAATCACTAAACGTAGCGAACCACTTGGAGTGACCTATGGCAGAGGTGTTGGTTATCGCCTCCCAAATTGAAATCTAATCTTGAAGTATCTATAAGTTTTTTAAATAGGTATATGTTAGGAACCAAATTTGATTAATTGTTCTTATAATATATAAAAATTAAAATTTGTATAAAAAAATTGCAATAGATGGCTGTTTTGCTGTTTGAAAACTGAATGTACCGGGACTGAGTTTATGAAACGCGGGAGCGGGCAGGGAAACGCGGGGGGGGGAGTTAGCGGGTCGGCGGAGTGGGAAGGCGGGGAAGGTGGAGGGGGAACGCCTCAGGGGCAGGGGACATTGGAGGGGCAGGGGAGGCGATGGGGAACGGAACGAACGGGAAGGGACACGCAGGGAGAAACAATTTCTTTATTAAGTGTTATTGCAACGCGTGCCGAGAACTCGCTGGTTGCAAATAAAAATATTTCGTTCTTCCTTAGTTCCTCTTTTGGCCACAAGAATGTTTGTAAATATATCGGTACCTACTGAGATCCGGATTCGAGCTAAATGTCAAAATTAAAAATAGATTTCCTTAACATTTTCATCCCATGAAAAACGCTATAAGCGATTTCTAAGAGAGCTTTTTACGTAAAACCTAGAATGATAAACAAATAGGTATAAGTAATAGAGGAAAATGTTAACCTGAACACGTGTCCAGCGGGCATCTGCGGTGTGTATGCGCGTACGATTGTTTACGCATCACTGAAGCTATAACGAGAACGCACTCATTTATATATCAGCATCAACACCGAAATTAATCTAAAAATGGAATCATTGCCACTCTTTTTGCTGGTTAGGTACTATATGCTGGGTAGGTACTCTTACTTTCAGGAAAGATTTTTCTTCCGGTACCTATCTACCCACTTACCCAAACAAATGTTTACAGACCCAAAGCGCGAAGCAGTCATGTATTAGTAAAATTCTTTCAACACTGAATATTAATTTTTAAATGGAATTTTTTTAACTTTTCTGGTAAGTACTTTTAGGAAAGATTGTTTATTTCAGTACCAAATACCCCAAACAATATGTATACCTGCAAAACGTGAAGCTGGTAGGTTGATGGGTGTCTATTAAAAGCTTTATTTAATTTTTTAAATTGATCAATTTTCACAATTTTTCTTGGTACCTATTTACCCCAAACAAAATTTACAGCCTAACCTGAAATTATTTATCTGTCAACACTGAATTTAAACATGGAAATTTTATGCAATAATTCTTTTCTAGCTGGGTTAGTACTGAAAGGCAATATTATAATCTATTTCGGTACTTACCCCAAACAAAATTTTCAGCTGAAAAGCGCGGAGCTGAGGAAAACAACAGACTTCGCGCGCATATTCAAACGGGTAGGAACTTAGATCACATGGTTCAAGGTACCTACCGCTGTGTTTATATCACCAATCAAATAAGAGAACGAAGCTATTAGATTTTTAACTTCTAGTTTCGTTCTTGTGTCGATTCGATTCGATTTTATTGGTAAGAATCGTAATTTAATACGAGCGCGTCCATCCGAAGCCGTCTCGAGGGGGCAACTGGCATAAGAAGGCGCCGCAAACGATAGGGTGGTTACCATGGTGACCGTGGACATGGCGCCCAGCGCGGGAACGAGGCTCGGCTATTTTTGCAAATGGCGCGTTTTTCCGATATCTTTCCTATAAATGTGAAATAAAGCCGATATAAATTAAATTTGAGCCCCACGGTGGCTTTAGAATCAATCGCCCGGTATAATCCAGTACTTTCAGAGATAGATCGCTTTCAAACGTTTTAATTTTATGGGATAGCTTCATTTTTTATAGAGGGGTCGGGATGAATGGATTTGGGTCAAGACCATGGCAATGAAACTGACCTATTAACTGAACAGATTTGAAACATGAAACTAAACAGATCGTTCGCTTCAGTTGTTATTATTTGTGATTTATGTGTTTAGTTGGATTTCACTTCAATTAGAGTACAACTAGGGTTCGTGAAAAATGACTGGACAGTCTGAATTCTTGACACATCAGTTCTAATTTTAAAAATGACAATTAAATTAATTGTCTTTCAAAATATTTTATTATAGGTAGGTATTTTATCGTTAGTCTAAAGTCTTAACACAATCGGTTCCAATTTTGAAAATGATTCTTAATTTCAAAATAAATCCGAGTTCAGAACCAGATTTATAATCACAGAGAGAATCACTACTAAAATTATTATGTTTAATGATAGTTTTGAAGTCTTGATGATACTAATGGTATCTTCCGCTCTGAAACGTGCCGCAACTATACTACACATACATATTGTTTTTACTTAATAAAATTGTGAAATAACACAAATTAATCAAATAAAATTTATTTGCAAATGCCGGGATTTGAACCCATTACCCACGGCTTGCTAGTTGAGATTCTTATCCCTCAACCATGAAAGCCGTCAAAATTATCTAGCGGGAAATCAAAGGTTTTATCTGATGAATTCATAGTTTTGAAAATTATTTGCCAAATTAAAATGAGGTCTACCAAAGTAGTTCTTATTTGTCTTAAACAAATGTTTTAAAAATAGATGTTAAAAATGTGATGTCCTTTAAAAAATGGTTGACGAAATATTGCTCTATATTATTATTATAAAAAAATAAGGAGCGGTTAATACCATTTGGATTATTTGGTTATTAACTTCAATTACGTTTGATTACCGTATTTCACTCCATTAAACTTATCCTGGGAAGGAAAGTGGTGGAAATATGGGGGTTAGTTGGTCCAGGAGTGACGGACGTATGAATCATTCTTCCCACTCGGTGCAAAGCGATAGATCGAAAAAGTCCGGTAAGGGAGTCCTTCTGACCTCTATCAAAAGGACTCCCTTAACCAGATACGGCCACACCATGAACCCGGGCACCCCTGCTAAGTTGCCAAACTTTGTGAACCATTCGACCTAAGGCAGGGGTGTTGGTTATCCAATGAACGGTGCCCATACCCGCCTTCCAAAGTTAAATAATTTTACTATATAAATCAGCTCTAATCGAATCCGAAAATGGTGTTAAGAGGCGGTTCTCCGAATTTCAACCGATTTCTTGCAAACCTCCCTTAAACATTTGAAGTTTTTAAGTTCTTAAAAAAATATATGTTATTCTTGAAGATAATATCTAGACATTTATCGCGCCGAAACGCAAATTATATAAAATTCCCTCGATAGAAAAAAATCTCAAAGTATGCTCCAAAAATGATTATAAACACGTTTGTTTCGGTTATTTTACAAGTTATATGTATGAAAAAATTCACAGCGTTTTTTTTAAATAAAATTAAAGACAATTATCGCGAGATTTTTGCTCTATTTTTAACGATTCGTGTTTTATTAAAGATTTTCATGATTTTTGCATCAATTTTATCGCTGTAAATGTTAGCGCGCTCTTCTAACATTCGTAATTTCATATCTCTCCATCTTCTTCTTTTTGGGGCCGGGAACTGAGCCTTAAAGTCAGCTTATTTGCAATATGGTTGAAATAAATATATCTACTATATCGGAGTATATGTTTTCCAAATTTTGAATTCGTCACATAGGTGTATAATATTGCGACGTTGGAGAAGAAATATTTATTACAATAATATGGTAGGTACATGTAGGTAGGAACGAAATTAAATAAAGCGACTGGGGTATTCAACATCGAAATAATAAAAAAATCAAATTCATATTAATTTACTGTATTAGAAGAAATAAAAAAATCTTTTGGATTCTTTCAATCGTGTGTGGATGAACTTCATAATTTGGAGACCACACTGTGGAATTATACTCGATATGACTCCTTACTAGTGACATATACAGTGTTTTGATATTATTGATAATAAAAGTCATTAGATACTTGTAAAAGAAAGCCCAACATTTGCAAAGCTTTGTTGGATATGATTTGTACATGCTCGATAAAATCGATTTTTCTATCAAACCATACATACCCAAGTCATTAATTTCCGAGACAGAAACTAATAAAATATTACTAACGGAATAATAATAAAAATATTGAATATATTCTTGAATTTTGAAATTTGTTTATGTTGAGTTGCAAGTTGTTATCTTGACACCGTATAAAAATTTTGGACAAGTTATTTGAAAATATATGGCAAATTCAAATAATAATTAGTTGATCGAAATTTGCCACGCTCCCGACTGTACATTGGGGTGTCGAAATGTAAACTGATTTATGTGCACACTTCTTTATTTTATTTGAGTAAAACCACCCATCCAAGGACAAACTAAATTTGATTACGTTGCGATACTGAATGTGACCGAGTGTCTTCCACTCACATTTATAATAAAAATACCAAGGCCAGATAGACTTATCAAATTAAATAAGTAATACCCGTCACAAAATGGTGATAAAGTTATCATTTTTTATTACATTTATCATCATATGTTACGACCTAGAGCGGCTCTTTAAAAAAAATCCTAAATTTTGTTCACGGACAAATTACGATTTTTCACCCTCAGGCGAAACGTCAAACTCGCGGAATTCACCCAAATCGGAAAATTGCTTTCCTAAGCACGTAGTGATAAAGTACAAAAAATGGCATATCACATGAAATCTCATATTTTTCCCTACCAACACAGGCCCATTACAAATGCTTGGAGCCGGTTCGACATTGACAAAATCAGGCAAATATCAAAGCCGGCTTGTCTGAAACCAAAAATGATTCGAGATTAGAGGGCTCTGTGATTCGGTTATGACATCAAGGAAGCAATATTATGCTGGTACCTAGTTACCACCCAGCTTCTCCATATTTCAAACATTTATTTGTAAATATATTTTCTTATCGAATTTATTATGATTTTTATTTTTTTATTAATTTGCCTTTCAAAACTCTCTGACTTTTGATGAAAATTTACGATAAGTTACACTGAAACAGAAATGTCTATAATAATAATTTTTATCCTGAATTTTCAATCGAAGTTTTTTAAACAAATCATTATTTTTACATAAATAAAGGATTAAAATATTTGCATACAAATACAATGGGATAAAAATATTTTTTAAATTAAAAAGTGTTAATAGTTAGTTAAATATTATCCATTATCACTAACCAAATATTTTTTTTAAATTTATTATCACATTAGCAGCTATTTTATGTGAATAACTCACAAAAGTCCCAACTGTTCCCGTCTGCAGCCAGTGAGACTATGGCATCCCCAATTGGTTATGTGGTGAGGGGAAAGAGATGGGGAAAGATCTTATCACTAAACACGGCTAAAGCCATTTCAAGCAACGTTTCAATTCTGAATAGTGATCTTACAACAGGGCGATACTGAAAGTATCTTCCACTCTGGAACATGCGGTAAATATATCTACTGTATGTTATTTTAAATGAATTAATTGTGAAATAACATAAATTAATCAAATAAATTTTATTTGCGCACGTCGGGATTTGAGCCTTTAAAGAGATTTTAAAATTTTAATAATAATTATTATTAAAAGTTGTGGTGTAAACAAAATTGGTTATTATCATTCATTAAGAACTAACTAACTGCTGACGAAACACAACGCCATCTACTGGATGGTTACCCATTATTTTAACTTACACCGCCATCTGTTAATTTGCATACAAATCAAATCCACACCGCTCGCTTGCCAGCCCGCTCGTCCACCACATACAGACATTCATCTTTAAATATATATTTCAACCCATTTACACAAAACCTTGGCAAATCATATACCTAAATCTTCCTCATAAATCCTATATATTGGTGAAAACCGCATGAAAATCTGTTCGGTAGTTTTTGAGTTTATCGCGAACAGACAGACAAACGCGGCGGTGGACTTTAATTTATAAAATGTAGAGATGACAATAAGGAGTAATTTTACGATTATTACATAAATAGTAACATGAATCACATTAAGCACTCCGTAATATTTTTTCTTAATTGAATAAATTATTCATTGTTTTCATCTCAAAAATTTCCAGAAACTTTTCCCTGATTGTCAAATACATAATAATATATTTTTTATCTTCAAAATTCCTACAACTCAGACCGGAGTTCGCCGCTTGCCCCGTGCCCGCCTGTAATATATTTAATTATCGAAATGACAGTGACAGGCAGTAGTGGATGTGACAGAAACAGTGGCCGGATTGTGACAGTATTTGTGACAGTGGGAATACCAGACACGCACGCCCGCATGTGATGATTCTCCAAATAAAACAATGTTATGTAACCAGTTGCGAGAGAGTGTAACAACTCACTCTGTATACGTTTGGAGTAATTATTATCGATGTAACATTGACTTTAATTCTTTATCAGGGAGTGCCGTCAGATCCCGCATTCCGAATTGTTATCGAAATATAACATACTTCCCTTGAAAACTTTATGTTAACATGCTCTTAAAAAAATTTACGTTATTTTTAAGATAATCTCTCTACATTTGCTTTTTTGATGAAAAATTTGTAAAAGTAATTATATGAAATTTCCTCGATAGAAAAAACGAGAAGTTTATTTAATAAAACACATTTTCAAAGTTAAACATGTCGCAAAATGCGCTGAGGATCGATTCTGAATCTATTTTGGATACAGAAAAGATTCCATACGCAATCGTCTATAAAATTTATGTGATTTTCCATTATTTTCAACCGCTTTTTCTATGGGTAATATTTTTTTTTTTAATGTGAGCTCCACACAGAAGGTCCTGGGGAAAATAAGTTCCCTCAGGGCATATGTCATCTTTGGGGATGCTATTTGGAGTTTTTTTCTTAAGGAAAGGAAGGAGAGGAGAGTTCTGGGAAGGAAACGGGTTTAAGAGGTGGGTAGGAATCTGGGGTTCAGTGTGTCCTGGTCATCCGCCTGCAAGACCTAAACAAACCTCACACCATGAACCCGGGCATCCCTGCTTAATCACCAAACGTAGGTAACCACTTGGGGTGATTTATGGTAGAGGTGTTGGTTATCCAATAAAGGTTCCCGGGGCGGCGGTACCATTCCCGCCTCCCAAATTGAGTAATGTCAGATGTAACCGATTTTAACTAGTTTGAAATATGAAATACTGTAAGCATACATGATAATTTATTCATTTTATGTACGTTTAAAGTTGTGTACCATGGATTTGACATTTGCACAAAAAAAGTTTTTAGTTTGGATAAAGTAAGTAATCTAATCTAATCTATGGTTAACAACTTAAAACGTACATTAAATAAATGCTTACAGTAATTCGTGTTAAACGTTCTAAACTAAAATATGCAATTGAAAGTCATAGAAAATCACACAAATTTGATAGCCGATTCCGTATAGAACCTTTTCCGTATCCACTAAAGATACAGAATCGAAAGTCTGGTTATGTTATTTAAAAAGTTAAAGGTATAAAAAAATCACAGCCTGTATTTTATTTGTGCTCTATTTTAAATAAGTACGTATTCGGTATTTAAAAAAAGCTTCTACCGCGTGTGAATAGCGCACTCAGATTTTTTTAAATAATTTTATGTTGTCCATGTAGGTAATCTATGGTTTTTTTTAATAGTAATTTTTGTTTAATTTTTATTTCACCTTACCACATGCTAAAGAATACTTTCACGCGTAAATCGTGTAAAACGCAAGTCAAATTAATAATTTTAGATTCATTTTTAATCACTAACATCAATATTCCTCATCGTTTGATGAATATTATAGTCCACACTCATAATATCAGACAATTTAGTTATATTTAGGTGATATAAGTATTCTATAATTTACATAAGTTATGTTAGTAATATTATTGTGGATAACCTCCTGACTCCAGAGACTTGTCAAGACGAGTTCATGACATTTCCAGAGTAATTATAATGTGCTTTGATTGGTTTGTGATGTCTGCTCGTAAACGTGTTCAACCGAATAGATAATATTATTAAAAAGTCCAAAATCAAATCAAAACACATTTGAAAAGTGATATAAAGTCCAAAGCGACGAAAAAAACTAACCTTTGATGATCTTTTAACCTTTAACTGCTGACGTGGGGCCGCTCAGGCCCAACAATAATAATAGTATCGAAATACTCCCCTCTCCCTCGCCTGACGCATACGCCGCTTCCATAGTTTTTAAAGTTTTTAAAAGTTAAATTTCTGTAAGTATATACATTACAATTTTTTTGCGGGCCTCTCTCATGTATCGTCAGTAAATACTTTTGTGACTTTAAGTTGATTTTAACTATATAAAAATAAAAATAAACAACTTTACCTTTTTTCGGATTTTTTCTGATTTTTCTGTCTTCAGATTTTGATTGAGTTTCGCTAATATTGTCTTCATTTAATTTAATATTATAATTTGAGTTTTTACTCATAAAGTTAAAAATAAAAATAAAATATACATTATTATACATTATTTATTACGTTTACACCTTTTTTAAGAGCTCGTAACAAAAAGGTGGAGAAAACATATGATTTTTAAACTTTTCTTTCTGCTGTCTACGCTGTACTATGACTCTTTAAAAAATTAAGTAATAACACACGTACGTAAATGACAATTTTGCCGTAAATTCTGAATAAATTATTGTTCAAAATTATTAACCTCTACACTACCTCATTACAAAAAATTGAATTGTAAACAATAATACCTACCATGTAATGAAACGAGAAATAAATAAATAAGATAAGTGAGACTGTTTGTAAATTTTAACGCTCGATGTACGAGCTTGACAAACGCCAAATTTCATTTTCCGACCTACACAACTACACAACTATCATGTCTCACACAACCAAACCCAACCTACACCAACACATTTAATTGTGCTTGCCCCTTGTCAAATGCTAATAGAACGTATTAAAAAAAAATCAAATACTTGGGTATTACTTTTACATATTATCACTACAGCAAACAAACTTAGAAAATCTATATACTTCTTTAGACAAACTCGCAACTTTCTTAACTTGAACCAACTCAAAACAATTTACTATGCACTATATCAATCTCTAATCGAGTATGGTATCATATCCTGGGGAGGAGCAAACGCTGCCGCCATTGATCCGATCTCTAATGCCCAGAAACCAATTATAAAGATTATTATAAAACTACCAATCACAATCAGTTCACATGAAATCTTTAGGTGAATCGGTGTTTTGGACATTAGGCAACTTTATTCCAAAAATACACTAACTTATCTATTCAAACATAGAACTGTTTTTGAAAATATCCAAACTGTTTGTGATACGAGATCCAAAGGGCAAAATCTCTTACTCATCCCAAAGAAACTTCAGGTACTTTGCAACAAAACTTTATAATACACTTCCACTGACTATTAGACAGCACACTAATTACGTAAAATACAAATCAGATACCAAGTCTTCGATCACTAGCAAAACAGATCATATATTAACAATATTTTTAAAACCTCCTAATGTTTTCCCATTGGTACGATGCTGATTGTCCTTGTACTTCTACTTTAAATGTAAATAACATTGTTGTTGTTTTTCTTATTTTTGTGTTAAACTTCTTATGCTAAAATGCGCCTGCTCTTAACACAGGAATTCCTAGTGAGACAGGCACAGCACAATCACCTGTGTAACTTAATAAATAAGATGTACAATAAGAGTCTCAGCACATATTAAGTTGGTACCCTGTAATTTTCACTTATATAAGAGTTATTATATTGGAACTGATTGCACCTAATTTTGAAGTGGTATATGGCAGAATTGGAAAGACGCTCAGTCAGAAATAGGAAGAAACAAATTCATTTCAAATTAGATTCGAACTCACTAGCGGATAATCGACTTAAATCTCTTTTCAGCACAAAGTGTACCCAAGTCAAAAGTTGTTTCTCTAATTACTAAGGTGTAAATGATTGTCCTTTTACTTCTACTTTAAATGTAAATAACATTGTTGTTGTTATTCTTATTTTTGTGTTAAACTACTTATGCTAAAATGCGCCTGCTCTTAACACAGGAATTCCTAGTGAGACAGGCACAGCGCAATAGCCTGTGTAACTTAATAAATAAGATGTACAATAAGGGTCTCAGCACATACAAAGTAGGTACCCTGTAATGTTCACTTATATAAGAGTTATTACATTGGAACTAAGTGCACCTAATTTCGAAGTGGTATATGGCAGAATTTAAAAAGACGCTCAGTCAGAAATAGGAAGAAACAAATTCGTTTCAAATTGGATTCGAACTCACTATCGGATAATCGACTAAAGTCTCTTTTCAGCGCAAAGTGTACCCAAGTCAAAAGTTGTTTCTCTAATTACTAAGGTGTAAATCTTAGGTATTTAAAATTATATCAGGTGCGCAGTGCTTGGCCTACTGAAAACGATTTGCATTTTTTTAAAACAAAGTACGAATGGACATATTGGTCATGTTCTACAACTTTTTTTTTAAATCACAACTATGCAGACCCAATGGGGCATCTCGAAATTGAGAAATGTTGTGAAGTTGAACTTTAGAAGGAAAGAAGTGGAACGAAGAGAAAAAGTATCTTCCTGACAATTTGGACCATCCAACCGACTTACTTCCATTTCTAACAAATTTTGTTGCCTATTTCTATATTGACTTTAATTGACTTATTTCTTTTTTTCAAATTTCTAAAAAAAATTTTAACTCTGAATTGGTCTCTCACCAAGACAACACTGAGAATATCTACCATCTAAATAAGCCGTAACTTATCTATATAAACGATCTACCGCCATTCTACAATGCCACATTCTCCACCGTGCCTTATCACTCCATTTTCTCTTTTTTTAACCGATGAAAATGTTTTATTTGGAAAATGCTTCTCCCAGCTGTCAAAGGTGTGTTATTTAGAGCTTGAGACATTCCAACATGAACTCTGACAAGTTTATTACCTTTAGGGTTTACATCCAAGGGCGTAAAATGCTAATTCAAATACAGGTTTTCCAATAAAACAACTGGGAAAACATATATTTCAACAGCGCGAACGTTTCAATCGTAAAGGCGGTCGTAAAGCACCTGAGTAAAGCACCCAGAGGCGTTGATGTACAACTCGTCATCTCAGTTGGACAAGGTTCTAACTGACATTTTTAAAGTGAAAACTTATTTAGAACCGTTGTGATTCACCGTAAAGAGACAAAAATTAGATATATGAGGAAACCGATCATTACATTCATACAGATGTATTCCATCAAAGCCAAGTTATAAGCTTTTAAAGGTGGATCAACTTTGTCTAATAACTTCTAACTGGATCAACATGCTACGGGAAAAGGTTACAATGTTAATTAATGTTGTAATATTATTTATTGACAGATTTGAATTAGATTTTAAGAGATATTGTGAAACCGTGCTGAAGTTTCAAGTACTACATTCCTGATTTTATGATTCCATTTTCCCACGTGACTCATGCCTCAAAAACCTTCAATACAAAAATATTCCATTCAAAAGTATACACTTTTATTGACCGCTAAAACACAGCGATTTGTTTGACATGTTTTTAAAAAAAACCCACGAAGGTAGAAATGACCAAAAAACCACGAAAACATGGTAAAAATCATGCACATGGCAACACTGCCCTGAGTGTTAGAAGTTAGATCACTGAAATCAACTCTATTAATATGATGACCATGCTCTTTCAAGCGTAGTGTGTTTTAAACTCCGTACTGGAGAGGTTCAATACATTTTTTTAAAAATAAATTCAGTGTTGCAAATTTATTTCCAAAATGCGTTATTTCATACAAGTTGTGTCCACAATTTTATTTCTAATTACACTTATTGAGGGGCAACGGCAAGGTAACAATTTTACAAATATTTCCAAAATCGTTGTTACATTTATAACCAATTCATAATAATATTAAAATAAAACTGATATTTGAAATCAGAATAACTATTTTATGTTTGTATCAATAATTCAAACATTTTGATATTGCTTTCGGAAGGTGAAGTTGTCACGCGTCATAATAATTACACGGCAGAACTTGTTTATAAATAAACTTTTTTTTAATTAATTTTGTCATAAATTATTATATAATACCATTATTGAATAAATAAAACAAAATCTTTAAATTAAAATGGTGTTCTACAAATTAACCTTGACAACTAATAAATAGAATAATAATATATTGTATATTGCTCCCTATTTTTCTATTCTCTTTGTATCATAGAATTGTATACGCATTTTGACTAAAACCCGTGGTTTTGATAGTACTTACATTTATTTAAATTTTTGTATTTACAATTTGAAATAATAAACTGATTCATTTTATTTAAATTGTAAATAAAACCATTGTAAATACCTATAACACTAAACAATAGATTTACTGGTATTTATTGAGTACTTTTTATCTAAGACCCTTCAATTTTGCAAAATTTCTGGTTTTTAAATAAAAAGATACAATATATTTTTTTAGATTAACATTTTTTAATTTTTTTTAATCATGTATATTATTAACTCCGGTGCTTATTACTTATTACATTAATTTCACTGACAGAGGTGTGGGAATTTTTTTATTTTATAATGATAGTTAAGGGTTTGATTTGTTCTGAAAAATCTTTTTATCTGACATTTACTAATATTTATATAAAGTTTGTTAATTTTACCTTGTAGTTTATTTCAATTTATTTGAATGTGAAAACAGTTATCTATTGTTTTTATGAGATTAAATAGTTTTAGGTTATCGGCGAAAAGCAACACTTCAACATTATTATCAAAAACAGAGACAATATCATTTAAAAAAGTAGGAACAGTATTGGACCTAAATGTGACCCTTGAGGTATATCGCTAGTAGCCGTGAATTTGTGTGACAGGATCGAATTATGTTTTACTTAAAGATTTCTATTAGTTAAGGTTAATTCTATTGTACAAGGAGAGATTTGTTAGGGTGGATTTGCCTAGCATAAAGCCATGTTGGTTAGATTCTATGATGTTATTAATATGTATATGGAGATTCTGTCAAAGATAAGTTTTTCAAATAATTTGGGAATAGTTGAGAGCATGCAAATGGGTCGGTAATTAGTGACATCATTAAAATCTCCCTTTTTAAACATAGGTGTTAGATAAAAATTTTCCATAGATTAGGGAAGCAGACAGAATTTAGTGATTGGTTAAACAATTGACATAGTGGCTTGGCTAGTATCGATGCACAGTTGATTAGAAAAGCAGTATAAAAGACTCGGGCACATATAGTGACAGTGTCAACCCTCATTTTCTTATTTCAGGATAAATCAATTTTTAAACTTTCGCCAAATTCACTGTTTGGTTGTCCAGGGTTCCAAACCAACACAAAACTGATATTGAAAAAGGAAGCGAGTCGCAGAAGCAGAATAACAACGAAGTTTGCGACTTTATCACTAGGAATTCTCAAAGATATCTCATACCGTAGACCAGCAAACATCAAGCGTGCCCAACGAGTACACTGTTAACATCTGTGACATGAGAACGGGTCGCTTCTTCGACTCGTTCTTTGTTCAACAGCTCGGCTTTGGAATGATTTGGCGGCCTCTGTGTTTCCTCCTTCCTACAACATGGGTCTCTTCAAGACCACTGGATGTTATCCACCGCATACCCGCCCCGGTATAAGTAACTTATGGTTACTCATTCAAGGCTCTCACAAGGAAGCTATTTTTTTTTTATTTGAACGTCTCTAAATTTAATAAAACGAAGCTAGACCCCCAAGTCTCTTCAAGACCAATAATCATTCATTCCTCTCCTCCAAAAGACCCTCCACTTAGCATCTCAAATGACATAGGCCGTGAATCAAATTATTTTCCTCGGGTCCTCCTAAGGAGTTAATGTAAAAAAAATCCTCAAATATTCCACTGACTCACATGACTTCTAGATTGTGGGTAGGATCTTCATTCTCAAATTGTGTTGTGTTGTGTAACCCCGGTGTGCCTGTTTGCTTGCAGGAAGTAATTGTACTATGGTGGACACAGAAAGGGCGGGAGTGTGCAGACCATTTGCCAACTGCCAGACAGCAAAGGAGGCCGCATTTAAAGGCATTTTCCCACAGGTACAGTTTCTTCCTTAATGTAAAACAGGCTTTACACAAAATTTGTCAAATTAAAGATAGGAAGGAGACAAAATTCTGGGAAGGAGAAGGGTCTGAAGGGTGGATAGGAATTTGGGATTCAGTGTTTCCAGGAGAGTAGACGTATGAATCCATACCTCCCATAGCGGTGCAAGTCGATGGGTCAAGAGAGTTCGGCTGGGAACTCCCCCAACCAGTCTTTCCCGATCCGGTCCACCACGCAGTGGATGGGCAGACAAATCCGCCACCAAGACCTAACCTCACCCCACGATTCTTGGCACCCCTACTAAGTCACCAAATGAAGTGAACCGCTTTGTGTAACTTGGGGCATCAGTACCCATTTCTGCCTACAATTTTTTTTAAAGATCAAGTGAACAAAATTTCACCTATCTGGGAATAAAACTGTCGATTTGTATAAAAATCAAACAAACTGCAGAACAGAAAAACTTCTTAATATAAATACCACCGGTGCACAGTTGGGAAACACGCCAAATGCGTGCCCTACATATGTACACGGTTGAAATTTGTCACATGAGAACGGGTACAGCGATTTGCCGCCCTTTGTGTATCCTCCTTCCTACGACATGGGTCTCTTCAAAACCAACGTTCATTCATTCCTCTCCCCAAAAAGACCCTCCACACAGCATCTCAGATGACATTTGATTTGATTCACTTGATCGTGCCCCCTCTGACTCGACCGTCTTCATCTTTTTCGGTCATCCACTTTATAATTAAATATCATTATCAACTAACCGAAAGATGCAATCCCAGTCTGACTTATTACTTTATAATTTTTGTACAATTACATTTCAATAAAAAAATTAAGTAAAAATGAAAATTTAAAAAATGTAAGGAGTTAATTATTGATTATATAAAATATAGAAATAAATTAAATTTAAATTAACGGATCTTCCCTCAGGTTGGTCGCCGCGTTGAGTGATGAACTAAACCACGACCATGACGTTGGTTGACGTTTTGTTTTGAGCTTTAAGCTTTTAGTTTGGGGCTTAGAGCTTTGAGCTTCGAGTTCGGAGCTTTGACCTTTCGGCCTTGCGCTTTGTGCTTTGTGAGTTTTCTAGACTGCCACATGACTTATGAATGATCACAGATTCGACAGAATTCAGAGCTAAACTTAAAACCCACCTTTTTAGACAGTCGCTCGTGTCCATAAACTCAAAATCTTTCTCCTTCACATTCAATTCCCGCGGCACTGTAAATAACTAAACTATTAAAATTTAGAAAAAAATAAAACCTATTTGTAAGCGTTTGTAAAGGTCATTTCATGAACATTCTCTAGCCCTAAAGAGTTCTATTCTCTCCAGCCTTTTAAAATAAATATCAAGTGTTCTTTTGCCACTACTCTTTTCATAAATATAATACTAACAGTCATGCGGGTAGCAAATAATGTAAAATCATTCAATGTCCAGTGTGCTAACTATAATGTCGTCCGCGTGCAAAGCCGTATCTTCTCCAAGCATAAACTTTCTAATTAAAGTGTGTTTATCGGAAGTGACCTGCCAGGTTAATATGTTTCTGTATCCATTTGTAAATAGTAAAATTAGATAGAATCTAAGAATTCTTAATAAATTGTACAGCGCCCTTGAGGCGATTTTTCACAAAAACGGCGCTGTGTAAATTATCCAATTATTGTTTTGCTTTTGGTCCCCGGCGTTGCCCGGGATTTTCGTGGAGTTTTTTAAATTCAGATGGAGACAGTATTGATCCTCTTATTTTGAATATCACGTGTACAAATTTTCCAACTACTAATCAGCAATAATTTTCGATCAATCAGCCCCACAAGAGTAGTCATAAAACTTCCTCAGATGTATGATGGCATCATGTGAAGCCTCAGGTTTCAAACCTAATGTATACATTTTTTTAACGAGAAAAAAACATCTAAAATAAAACAGAAAAGTCCTCATATTTGAAAAAATTGTAACCTATGATAACAGTGCTTTTCATTTAAAAGTTAAACTATTTCTTTATAAAAACAGCTTGTGTCAAAACCTTTTGAAATCACGTGTTGCTTTCATCCATATGAATTGTTTAAAAGAGGGAAATCAAACTATATTTGTTAAGAATTGTGAGGATTTTTAAAGGATAGCTTGAGGTTTTTAAGATATCTTTTCGGTAAAAAATAACAAGCGAAAAACATAATCAATTTTTTAATTTCCTGGCAAAGAAGATGCCGTCAGCAGTGGTCATTTAAAATAATAATAAAAATGTTTTTGTTCTCAGACATGCGATGTAGAGGGCACCGTGCAGAATGTTTGCTGCCCTTTGGTGACAATTGTTGAAGGTACGGCACACAGAACTTAATCATCATTCATTACAAATCCAGAAGTCGATGCGAAGATTCATTGATTTCTTAGACTCCCTCATCACCACAATGCAAAAGGCAGTCGTTGGGGTGGAATACCAACGGCTCTGAGTGTTTGTTACTTTATCACTGGGAATTTTTGATGACACTTCATGCCATAGACCGGAAAAGATCAACCCTCAAATATTTCGCTGATGCACATAACTTCTGGATTGTGGGTATAATCTTCTTCGCCATGTTATGTTATTTTGTAACCTTTTTATATCTGTTTGTTTGCAGGGAGTCACTGCATACTAAAGCACACAGGAAGAGCGGGAGTTTGCAGACCATTTGCCAACTGCCAGTCAGCGAAGGAGGCCTCCTATACAGGAAATTTCCCACAAGTATAGTTCATCTTTATATATTCCTCTGTCTCTGGCGATAACAACATGTTTGATTTCCGCACCCCTAACGTGACCTTTTTTGCTTACAGAGATGTGACTTAACTGATAACGAGTCGGAGCTGGTGTGCTGCACGAAGACCGACTGTCCGCCGCTACTGAAGGGACTTGTCACTCAACTACCGATTGGCTCCAAGGCCGCGGACTGTGAGTTTCACAAAACCCGATCTGAAATGTTTTAATAATATTATGTTTGATTTCGAAATGCTTTACGCAAAGTGCTCTATCTGAAAATCTGTTTATTTACATGAGAGAACATTGAAAAAACAATTGTCATAAATAAATCCAAAACATTGTTTGAAATTTGACAAGTATCGTGTTTTCGCAAATTTCAAACTGTGAAATTTTATTTTCAAAGTACTTTATTATCTAGAGAACTCACACTTTATCAACATATCATTCAAAATAAATTTATGATTTCCCTCTATTGTTACAGAAAAAACGTCCTTTTTTATATAAAAAAAAATATTGTGTTAAATTTACTGTGGTGTAAGATATTGTATATTTTATTTTAAAACATAAAATCAATTATTACAATTTGGGAGGCGGAAATGGGAACCGCCGCCCCGGGAACCTTTATTGGATAACCAACACCTCTGCCAAAGGTCACCCCAAATGGTTCGCTACGTTTGGTGATTAAGCAGGGGTGCCCAGGTTTACGGGATGAGGTTTGCCTAGATCTTGGAGTTGGATGACCAGTACACGCTGAACCCCAGATTCCTACCCACCCCTTTTCCTTTCCAGAACTCTCTTCTACTTCCTTTCCCTAAAAAACCCTTCACACAGCATTCCAAAATATGACATAGGCCCTCAGAAAAATTATTTTCCTCCGGGCCTCCTGTGTGGAGCTCATGTAAAAAAAAATACTGAGCTATTACTAATTATAAAGGGGAAAATCGAATTCAATAATTTCTACTTGACTTCCATAATATTGTGTAAAGTTGTGAGGCTGGCAGAAATAACGAAGCGAAGAGGAACTACCTGGCTATCCACATCTGCTACAAATACTAGAAATATCTTCCACTCAATGAATTACTTAGTCCGATGAATAACTGTAGGCACTCAAAACGTTTATTTGTAATATTTTGTTTCCTCAACAGACTGCATAGAGCTGGCTGAGAAGATTCACCCGTGCCAAGAAACAGGCTCTGGTTGGACTCGGGGGGATATGTGTCCTTTACTCACACCAGACTCAAATATAGTATATCTCCAGACTCCTATGACAACTGTAGCAGAGGCCCCTTACTTAGTAAGTTACAGACATTATGAAGCTTTATTTAAACCTAAAATATTAATTTATGATATGTTTATTGAAATACCTATAATTGTTTTTAACTCCAGGCAGGAGGCCAATAAGAAAAATAATTTTCCTAATGGCCCATGTCATGTTTGGGGATGCTGTGTGGAGGTTCTTTTTAAGGGGAGGAATGAGAGGAAGTCTTGGGAAGGAAAAAGGTATGAAGGATGGGTAAGAATCTAGGGATCAGTGTGTCCATAAGTGACGGACGTATGAATCCATTTTCTGCGGTGCAAGACGATGGGTCGAGAGAGACCAGCTGCAATGATCAAAGGATCTCCCCAAACTCTCCTTCGCTTCCTCGGCCTTCATGGTCCCGAGGTAAGTCTCTCGACTCACAATCCGAAGATTGCGGGTTCGAACCCGGCGTGCGCAAATAAATTGTATTTAATTAATTTGTTGTATTGTACAATTAATTAATTAAAAAATATATACATCGTATATTTGCGGCACGTTCCAGAGTGAAAGATACTCTCAGTATTGCCCTGGTGCAAGAAAACTCCTCAACATTGAAGCGTTGCTTGAAATGGCTTTTGCCGCGTTTGGTGAATAAATCTGAATAGCCATGTGTTTCCCATCTTCCTCTTCTACATCTCTTTCCCGTCTTCACTATCTTCGGTCACACAAAGTACCCCAATTTGGGATGCCATAGTCTCAATGGTTCCATAAGGTTGGGTGCACTTTGGACTCTTGTGCGGTTATATATACAAAAAAAGAAGATGAAATAACAAAATCAATAAATCATTTTAGAGCAATAATTAAAACAACACTTGCTCAGAGAATAATATTTGGATGTCGTGTTGTGTTCCCAGGGATATATTGGATCAGGTCGGAGAGGAGCCAATACCTGGAGCATGTATCCTGTAAGTCTAGTGAGTGACCAGTGGGTATTGTGTGCTGCATACCCCATTGAAAAGATGAGGTGAGTGTATTGTTTATTTATTGTAATAATTTATTACAATACTCGTCCTTGAAATAATGACCGCAACGATGACAGTAGACAAACGTATTCTTCGATATTTGAACAATCAAGCTTTAAAGCTCAAAGCGTCTTTGATGTAGCTTTGGTGGTATACACGGTGTCCGGAAACTCGTGGAATAAGCGGACAACTGGTGAATCTACTTCACATAATTATTAACCTGTTGAGTAAATCTGGCCCATATATAGGCCAAACAACAATTTGACACAAAGTAAATTTGACCCATATATGGGTCAGCTCATCCGGTCTCATTAAGGTTATTTTATCTCTCTTACTCTAATGACGAGATATATGATCTAAACTGTGATAGAAAGAGACAACCCTACACTACGATTTGAGTTCCAGATATCCGCAAAAAAGAAAAAAAATTCGGATTTATGACGTCAAACGTATGTAACATATCTATTTCGTGAGCAGGTACTGCGCAAAGTAGGTACTGTTTATTGTCTATTGATTATTATTTTTTTTTTCTGATTTTAACTTTGTTGGTTGGCAAAACTGGAAGGAGACCGGAAACAGATTCATTCTTGGAATCATGGCGGAGGACGTAACTTAGTGCTTGTTGGCGGCGGGGTTTTTTGGGCGATTGGGTTGAAGAGTTTTTTTTTATCCTAGTGCAATGTAGCCGGGAAATATTATTTTGTTATGTCACGAGAGTGTGTGACGACCCAAATGGCATTGAAGCCTTTTTATTTTTATTAATCCCTCGCCGGATGTCGTTGGATAAAATGATCCGCGTGCGGAAGTTAATTTGGACTGGAATCAACGGATGATGTTCTGCCCGCAAGGATTCTTTTGCTGTCTGTTTGTTTGGCCGGCGAGATTTGCCAACGCCGCCTGAGGGGTGGCAAATCGCCGTGCTTATTTTGTTGGGTGGATTCCCTTTAATGAAGCGGCTCTTCGACACGCGCAGGACCCGCAAGTATTCTTTTGCTGTCTGTTTGGCCGGCGAGATTTGCTCGCGCCGGTGAGAAACCGCCGTAGCTATTTTATTGGGGTGGATTCCCTTTAATCGAGCAGCCCCCCTGCGACGCGCTGGACGGCGTTTTGGGATGGCTGTTTGCGAACTTGAGGCTTTTCGCTCTGCAAGAGGAGAATCACGACGACGTGACGTTTGCGGTATTAAAAATTAACTGTGATTTTAATAACTCTCTCTCTCCAAATCTGTTGCTAAATGCTCAAAGGTATTTATGTCCTTTTGTTAAGCCTTCTTTGGTGTTTATTTTCCTTGCAAAGTGCAATAAAGTATTATTATAATTTCACTAGAAAAAATGGATGCTTCATTTATATGCATGACCTCAAATCCCTGACTCCACCATCCTGAGAAGGATGTTCTTTTGCTCTGGGATAAGCTGTCGGATGACAAAGGTGGGTTACCTACTTTCTCACTAGTATTACATTGGCGCACAACGAAACAGTTTTGTTATAAAACTGGTGCTCGAAAGGGATTTTTTCAGATCATGCATATATTTGAAAGATTATTCTTATCAAAATGTAATTTGTCTGTTTTAAAGTTGTATCTTGCGAACTCATCAGTGTGGGTATTTCGGAAAACATTACGTTTTGACAGTCATTGTTTGTCTGATTTATGTGTTGCCATATAAATAATGTGCGAAATAATATATTGTTTCTCACAATTTAAGTAAATTGCTGTCGGTGACAGCTTGAATAGATTGTGGGGAAAATATTTTCTCTTGACTGGCAATACGAGAATTTTATGTCATCTGTCATCTCCATAATATGCAGTTGGTTTGTCAACATTATTTAAAATATTTAAGTCTTTTTGAATTAATTGTTCTTAAATGAGATATTCGTGGGTTCGAATTATTCTTTCCTTTACACAGTGTCTGGTGATCTACATACATTACAAATTATATTATTTCTTTGGAAAATAACTTCGATTTGTTTTTTCAAGAAAATTTCGTTTTAAGAAAATTTGTTTACAGGGTGTCCGTTATTAGCTGCTAACAATAAATACTCTTTTCCAAATAATCATTTTGATTATTTTTCTTTTTCGAATTTTTTTTTAAAGTTTTGCGAAGCTTCACTCTTTGAGCATTTCCATAATGGCGATTTCTAATATTAACGGTGCAACAAAGGAGGAGATGATACAAATGTTAACTGAAGTGAATATCACTCCAGAGCTTACGCTATCAGCTATGCGGGAACAGGCTCGTATGTATAATAGGAGCTTAAAACAATCCGGTAGTGATTCTTCACAACAAAATGAAGGTAATAGTGATAATGCGAGTCATACTACAAACATAGTTAATAATTATTATCAAACTGTAAATTCAAATACGTCCGTGCATTCTTGGGGTATTAAATTTTCGGGTTCTTCTGATGTTAGGGATTTTATACAACGTGTGGAGGAATTATCTAGATGCCGTCATTTGGAACTGTCATCGGTTGTGACTTCCTTTGCTGATCTTTTGGAGGGGAGAGCTCTCTCTTGGTATCGAACAATTTATAAAGATTCTTTATCTTGGCCTGAGTTGAGAAATCACCTCATAGCACGTTTTGACCGTTGTATTAATCAAACAGAAGCATTAAAAGCTTTATTCGAAATGAAACAAAAATTTAATCAAAGTGTTGTGGATTACGTCGAAGACATTAAATTGGCTAATCTCAGATTAGACGTTCAACTTACAGAGGAACAGTTGGTAGACCTAGTTTCTGATAGTCTGTTACCTAAATACGCTTTGGCTATCGCATATTTTGCAGAAAAGGACTTAACTTCTTTGGTAAATGTGTGTAGGAGATTTGAAAAGCTCTCGGTAGATAAACCCTTACCTCATTCTTCTTCTTCATCAACACATACTTCTTCTTCGAATAATAGAAAAACTTTTAATTGTTTTTATTGTAAGGCGCAGGGTCATACAAAACAATTTTGTAGGAAATGGAAGTCTGAATCTCGGAGGGATTCTAGTAAATGTTGTTATGATACGCCCTTGAAGCGAGTAGTTTCGAGAACGCTGCGAGCCCACAGTTCCGCCGCCGCCTCTCCCCGCCCCGTATCCTGTTTACCTCCCCGCTTGCCCGGCGACTCCGCAGCCCGCTGCGCTCGCCACACAGACGAAATCCGAGCGCCTTGGAGAACGCACGCTAGCGGCTCACTGTAGCCGGCGGACCCAATTCAACGGGCCGCGATGTATTATTGAAATACCTTTGAGTATAATTGGCCTTTTGCCGCACCATAGTTCGGTCTATTTAGACTATGAAAGTGCCTGATGAAGCTGCCACATGAGACGAGGTTCCTGCCAACCTACATGTAAGCTGTATCTTGATTTCCTCTTTAAATGTTGTCCGTAATTCAGTGAAATGTAGGGCCCCCGCGGAAATCACGACTCGGAGAGTTTCGTTTTGAGAGACAGTCAGGGAGAGTTAAACACTTTAGCTAGGTTTGTGTAATTTGCATTTCTTGTAATTGAATTGTACTGTAAAAACCTATGTATGTGTTTGAGTTTACAATACATGTCTAAATGATTTAACATTGTTATTATTCTGCTACGGCGGGAGGATTGTTGACCAGTGAGGATCCCGTGGGTCACCGAAGGATGGAGAGAAGTTCCCTAGCCTTGAGCTGCCCACCCCCCTGAATAGAGAGTACCATAGTCCCGCTGAGAGCTAGCCAGGGACGTGTTGGTGTGCTGATGTTGGTTTAGAAGCCGACATCGGGGTACCCTAACAATTGACGCCCGAACGTGGGGCTGGAATTTTTTTTCCCTATCCCGGTCGCTTTGCGGGACCCTTGTGTGTCGAAATCCTCCCCGCCAAACAATTGTCGCCCGATCGTGGGGTTGGAATTTTTTTTCTCTATTCCGGTCGCTTTGCGGGACCTTCCTCTGTCAAAATCCTTCCCGCACAACAACTATTTTGTAAAACATTAATTATGCCTTGTTATTCTACAGTGAATCCTGTGAAAAAACCACAGAAACCAATATGTAAATCAGATCCATAACAGATCTGATTGTAATTATGAAATTAAATCGCATGTGAAACGGCCATTTTGAGTACCCGAAACGCCAGCTTTTGACCGCGAATCTGAATTGCGTCACCAAGCGGCGGGCGCGTTAGCAACAGCAATACCCGCCAAATCCAACGGCCTTTGTTTCACGCGATATTCCGGATTGCGCGCAAATGCCTTGTTCCCGCCGGAATCCTAACCGACTGTTGCTAGGCTGCGTTTTAAATCCAAACCGTTTTTTATGACTGAACCGGGATACCAACGGAAATCATTGATTCTGGAACCCCAGTTATTTTGCGAATTCCTTAATGAAAATTTCGGACTTACGTATTTTTATTATTTCTGCACAATATACCAATTGGCCCACTTGTGTCTGTCAAATTAGTACAATTTAATGTTTCTCCAATGGACAAAATAATGACTTTCTTTCCCCATTGTACATTATAGGTACTGTTTTTTTTTCAGCATAAGTGAAAGTGAATTGTGTTTTTTCCCTTACATAAGTGAAAAGTGGAATAATAATAAAGCCAATGACTGATTCCATGAATAAATAAAATAATTTTAATATGGTTGGATGCAATAAACCCCATATTCAGTCATTTTCATCCGGAAGTTTGTCCTTTATTTGCCAGAAATGTGCCTTTTGTGAACTTTAGTGCCTTTCTCAGTGCAAGGTGTTTTGTGAAAATAAAAAACCTGTTTTCTAAAGGTCAATCCTGGCAAAATTTTTCTAAAATAAATAAATACTTGTGAATTTCACAGTTTTCTCAAAAGTGGTCAGTGAAATACAAAAACCTTTACCACTAAGGTCTTTCCACGCAAAATTTTTTCTCGTCTGCCCCTCTTTGACAAGAATTCTGGTGTCATGTATACAAAACACATTTGGAAGTGCCAACAGTGATCACCAAGTGAAAAGTGCCTCACAAAAAATTAATTTTTGCGCTTTCTAAAGGAAACCCCTGGCCAAATTTTTTTCTTTTCCCCACCACCCAGGAAACTCACAATGGAGGACAAGCAAACTATTACATCATCCAACTTGGGTACCATTCCCAATGTGCATAGTTTATCCAAAGCCCACTTACAAGCTGCTTTAAGGGATAGAGGACTCTCGCCATCAAGCAAATCTAAATCTACATTGAAGGCATATGCACTTTTATTCAACAAAAAGTACATTAGGAGAATAAATCTCGCCCCCTCCAACGAAAATAATTCATGTTCGGCTACGCAAGTTTTGGATAATCTTGACAAAGAACCTACGCCGCATGTAATGATAAAACAGGACGTCGCACCCATCTTGACACAAGATAAAACTTACGATTTATCCTCTTGGAAAGTCAAATATAATGGCGTCTCCGATGTGCTGGATTTCATTGACCGTATTGAAGAAACGGCTACAATCAAAAATATCCCATTCGAGATTCTACGGAGAAACTTTATAGAACTCATCTCCCCAGAATTAATTCCGTGGCACCGCATCCAAAAGACTAAATGCAAAGATTGGAATAAACTCAGAGCTGCCCTAATCTCTAGCTTTGGAAAAAAGGAGGCCCAGCACCGGATCAAACTATCTCTACTATCTATTAAACAACTAGTAGATGAACCTGAGGCTACATTCATAGAAAGGGCTGAATCCATCAACATCAAGCTTTCACATCCTGTTCCGGAAGCTGAACTATTACCAGTCATAACTGATGGCCTTTTAAGCAAATACGAGAACATCATCACCTCACAGAAAATTACATCCCTGGCCCAGCTAAACGAAGTCTGTCTCCTCCTGGAATCGTACCAGGATAGGAAAAACATAAAGAATGTGTCGAATAATGTGGTTGTGCCAAGCCGTTCGTCTGGTTTAAAGCCAGAATTCGACAACAAAAAAGTGTGCTCCTTTTGCAAAAAAGTAGGCCACCTGGCCGCTACTTGTTTCAAGCAAGCAAGACTTCTGGAATCCAAGGAACCCCGAACCTCCAAGAGACACCACTCTAGGGACCGCTCTCCTCCACGCGACGAACTGCGCAACATTTTCAAGAAATCAAGGCACAATGCAGAAAGGTTACAAAACCCAAGCGATGTCAGACCTCAGGTGGATTTCTCCAAGCCCCCACCAAATTTCTACATGAAGAGGCCAAAAAACTAAATAATAACCTCTCAGGCACCCATTCTGAACCAAGGTCTAAAGAATGGACTGATTGGTTATCACACATTAAGTATTTTAACCAGACCTTAAATGTTTCCTCGGTTTGTTGCAAACAAGCTAAAGATGGGAGACCCTATGCTCTTTTCTCTGTTAACAATGTGCCCTTTTCCGGATTACTTGATAGCGGTGCATCTGTCAGCTGTCTTGGCAACAATGCTCACCTGCCTTTTGTTAACAGTGATTTTAAAATTTCGCCACAAACAACACACCTGACGACTGCGGATAATGTTTCCCAGCCGGTCATCGGTACCCTTGCACTGCCAATTAATTGTAACAATAAAATAATTACAATCAATTTTCTAATAGTGCCCTCTATATCCCAGAATTTCATCCTTGGCGTTGACTTCTGTAAGGCTTTTAACGTTGCTCCCCAAGTATTTAATACTCTTGGCGAAACCTCCACTGCTGCTCAAATTAGTGAGATCCGCACAATAATACCTCACGAAAATTTAAGCACGGACCAAGCTCTCCAACTAAAGGAAATGGTCAATAAATTCGAATCAATATCTTTCGAAAAATGTGGATTGGGTTTGACAAATTTGGTAGAACACCACATTAAAACCAATGGCCCACCCATAAAGCAACGTTATTACAACTTAGCCCCCCAAAAGCTTAAACTTTTGGAAAAAGAACTTGATGAAATGTTAAAAATGGGTGTGGTGGTTCCCAGCAGAAGTGCATGGACCAACCCAACTCTTTTGGTTTCTAAAAAAGATGGCTCCGCACGTTTCTGTCTTGACAGTAGACGTTTAAATTCTTGTACGGAAGCTGACGCATACCCCTTACCTTACGTCCACGCGACCTTAGACCAACTGCGCAACGCCAAGTTCATCTCCTCTGTTGACCTAAGCAAAGCTTTTTGGCAAATACCTTTGGACGCAGAATCGTGTGAAAAAACTGCTTTCGTTGTACCTGGTAGGGGAATGTTCCATTTTAAAAGATTACCCTTTGGTCTAAAGAACAGCCCCGCCGAATTACAAAGACTGATGGACAAACTCTTCGGTCCTGAAGTCGATAACAGCCTGTTTTGTTACCTTGACGACCTCATCATCGTCAGCGACACCTTTGAAAAACACATATTAATGTTGGAAAAGGTTTTTCAACAACTCAAGTTCGCTGGTTTAACCATCAACTTGAAGAAGTCTGAATTCTGTAAGTCCCGTTTACGTTATTTGGGATTCATTGTCGACGAAAAAGGTCTAAGAACAGACCCCGCTAAGGTGGAAGCCATGGCAAATTTTCCCCGACCCAAAAACGCAAAGGAAGTCAAAGGTTTCCTTGGACTTGCAGGTTACTACAGAAGATTCATCAAAGACTTTTCCACAATTGCAGCCCCCTTAAATAAAATTACCGGCACCCGTAAAGGTGTCAGCAACTTCCGATGGTCTGCTGAAACTGAAGAAGCGTTTACAACTTTAAAAAATGCCCTTCAAAAAGCCCCCGTTCTGAATTGCCCGGATTTTGCACTCTCTTTTACCCTCCACACGGATGCCTCCAACGTAGGAATCGGTGGAGTCCTAACTCAAGAATTCCCAGATGGCGAACACCCTATAGCGTATTTTTCCCGTACACTAAATAAACACGAGAAAAACTACGGAATTACCGAAAAGGAGTTACTGGCTGTATTGGATTCTGTTCACCATTTCCGCGGTTACATAGACGGTAGCAAATTTACTGTAGTCACAGACCATAGTAGTTTGAAATGGTTGATCTCTTTAAGTAATCCCTCCGGTAGACTCGCTCGTTGGGCCTCCCGTTTGTCTCAATTCAATTTTGATGTTGTACACCGTAAAGGCGCGGACAATATTGTTCCTGACGCTCTTTCAAGAATTGAATTGGCTTCATTAAATGTTGACACAATTGCCCCCCCTCCATCCACAAAAGATGAATGGTACTTGAAAATCTTCGAAGGTTGTAAAAATAATCAACAAAAGTTTCCTAATTTTATCATAAAAGAAGGACAACTATACCGTAATTGCAAGGCACCACTATCCATCCTCGAAGATTACTCTTGGAAACTTGTCGTTCCCCTCGAAGGAAGAGAACAAATAATAATTGACAATCATAGTGCTCCCGACTCTATACACCCAGGAACTTTCAAGACGTATAAAAAGATTTCCTTGAAGTATTACTGGCCTGGTCTTTTCAAACAAATTCGCAATTACATCTCTAAATGTGAAACTTGTAAAGCTTATAAACATAGCACGGCAGCACCTGCCGGCCTAATGGGTAACCCCAAACGTGCCGACAGACCTCTACAGTCATTGTCAATGGACCTCGTCGGACCTTTTCCTCGAAGTTATGCCGGACACATGCACATACTTAGTGTAGTGGATGTTTTCACCAAATTCTGTTGGATCTTCCCTTTAAAAAGAGCCAACGCGTCCGCCATCATCAAACTTCTGGAAAAACACATTTTTATACCTTACGGAACACCCAGAACCGTAATTGTTGATAACGGAAAACAGTTTATTGCCCAAGAATTCAAAGAATTTCTTGCCAAATACGGAATCAAGGACATTTATTATAACACCTTGTACACTCCCCAAAATAACACTGTCGAACGTTACAACCAAACAATCAACACAGCTCTAGCTATTCTAGTTGATAAAGATCAACGCACTTGGTGTAAAAACCTAGATAAAATTCAGGCCGCTATGAACAACACTGTTAACCTGGCCACTGGTTACACACCTTTCTTCTTAAAACACGGTATGGAACAAGTCGTCCATGGTTCTCTACATAGGGACACAAACTTTCCTACGTCATCCGCCACCACAAGCAACCCTACCGCAGACTATGCCCATCGCTTGGAAGAACTGTCGGCCATTTACAGTGAAGTCACTGATGCTTTGCTCCTGGCTCACCAAAAGAGTGCGGACAGATATAACTTACGTAGAAAACATGTCACCTTCAATACAGGAGACATAGTTTGGAGAAAGAACAACACACTTTCCCAAGGAGCCATGTATTTCTCTGCTAAGCTGGCACCACGTTTCGTGAAGGCCAAAGTCCTAAGGAAAATATCAGACCTAGTGTACTCCTTGTCTGACTCATCTGGAAAGCACATTGGTAATTACCACATTAAGGACATTGTAAAGTCTGGAAGTGAGGAGTCAAGTAAAACTGCCCCCACTATCTCAGCAAACGTAAAATGATCCAGTATGCATCACCTTTTTAGTAAGCTTACAGAGTCTTACTACGTCAGGCGTGTAATGTGTCAATCACATGCCCATCGTTTCGTAAATGAAACAAGTTGTAAATTATTTTGTAAATTAATGCGTACTCTCCTTGAAGTTACTTTCAAATGTTGTTTTTGCACTGTTTTTTCTTTCCCTCACGGCAATTTTTTTCTTTTATTTTTTTTCACCTGTTCTAAAACTGATCACTTTGGAACGGAGACACTTTTCGAGTTTCAATGTTTGGGAAGTCGCGAGCCCATTTATTGTCTCAACACGTACACTACGCAATGTTCATGCCACGTCATACCCTGCCTTGTCATGTAATTTTGTAATTTTTCTCCTATTTTTTGTTGCATTTTTGTCGTGTGGAAAGGAACTTTCTCACCTGTTTATTTTGTTCATGTAAAGTAGTTGACAATTGCCCATCGGCGTGTCGTTCTAGAAGTCGGGTTTGTAAATTCCAAAGTGTTAAATTCCGACTCAGAACCAGTTAACTATTTTTACAATTTTTCCTTTTATCTTGTTCATCATGAGTTGTAAAACCTTCCGAGGTATCTCTAGCATGAAAATCAAACAGTGGTTACTTACATAGTCGCCCCTCGTGTATATAAGTTTTTTTCAATTTTTTCCTCTTAAATTAAAAATTGATGGCGTCCTACCCAAATTCATGCTCTTGTACCCAAATTGGATATCGACACGTCCATTTTGGAACTTGTATTTATAAAACCAATGATTGGTCTTTATAACCCTGTATATAAATCAATTTGGCTCGTTTCAACTAAAGTACGTAAAACCGAATCATCCGGTCTTTGGTTGTTATAACAAAGCCACCTTTTGTTATTTTGTTTTTTTTTGCTTGTACGTTACGTATGTCTTATATGACACGTTTCAACCCTACGAGACAGGTTAATAAAACTTTATGGTCATCCTGATTTTGGAATTCACAACTTTTAGGTGTTCATTTAACCAAGTATTTGCAACCCAAATTGCACATAACCTGGTATGTTTGTAACTGCACAAAGGGTATGTAAAACCGTAATTGGTCCCTTTTCTTTGGTCTTCCTCACTGCAGGTTGCCACAACAGACAGTATGTAAAACCATTATAGGTCTGTCTTTGTTTTAAATACTTGGTGTAAGTAGAATTATACTCTGCCATCACCCTTGTATTTTGTAACACATGAAGTAGCATCAAATTGTCTATCTTCTCTGTCGTACGCTCTTGGGCTACGGAGTTAGTTAATCTAACGAATCTTTATAAAATGTGTTAAAATCAAGCATCGTTAACGTTTATTGTGTTGTATTTAAACGTAATCCACCGTCATAGGAGAGATCCTTAGAACATCCACCGTCATAGGAGAGATCCTTAGAACATCCACCGTTATAGGAGGGATCCTTAAAATACCTGCCACGATACGAGAAGTTCGTCATAATCACTTTTGCTCATAGCTAAATGTTATTGAGTTGGTCGTGTGACATATTTGTCATGAGTACCACCCTTTCTGTACAATCTATTTTGGTCGTGTGTCATTCATTTGTCATGAGTACCGCTTTTGTATTTTGGTCGTGTGTCATTCATTTGTCATGAGTACCGCTTTTGTATTTTGGTCGTGTGTCATTCATTTGTCATGAGTACCGCTTTTGTATTCTGGTCGTGTGTCATTAATTTGTCATGAGTACCACTTGTATGTATAATTGTGTACAACCCTTGTACACGAGACGTGGAGACGTTAAAACACTTACCGTGATTCGTGCGAACGACATAATATCGGCCTTGCCATCTTCTTTAAGAGGCATTGTATAAACTCTTGACTTCTGTCTATAATTGAGTTTTATCTTGTATGTACTTACATGTTTTTATACACTATACGTGGAGACGTTAAAACACTTACCATGAGTCGTGCGAACGAAATAATATCAAACCTTTTGTGTGCGATCTACGAAATGTAGTCCACAACCCTCTGTTGTCATTCAACGCCAATGCCCGTGGACCTCCTGTTTTTTTACTTCTTTGCAAAAAGGAAAGAAGCCCAGGAATATCTACTATCCCAAAAGGACTAGTTTGTAGCTTCACTGCTAACTATGGGGCATAGTGCTGTGGGAGTTAATCGATTGAGCACAAAACCACCCAACTCGTTGTCTGGGGAACGGATAAGAAAACCCCCAGGTTTGTGAAATTGGAGCAAGGGTCTGTCTTTTCTCACAATCACGCAGGAGTTTTTAAAATGACCCCTAATCTTTTGCCCAATACACGCAAAAGATTAGTCTCTTTGTTAATGTGTATTCAAATTTCTCCTCATCCTTTTAACAATTGTAAAGAGTCAGGAAATCTGCTGGTTGATCATGTTTCATTCTCACATGGAGTTTGAAGTGGAAATTAGTCCAGTCTCTAGCAAATTTCGTCACTCAACTCCTTTCCTTTTCCTTTCCTTTCTCCTCACCATCATGTTCTCAGGTATATGTTATGAAGAGGAAAATCTGTTGTTAACCATAATTCGCCCTCACTGGGAGTGCGAATCGGTAAATTAACCAATTATCAGCAGGCTTTCTCCCTCACTCTCTGCATATGTCTCACCTTTTGTTCTTTTTCTCAATTTCACGAAACACATTCATGAATGTTGGATATGTACGATATGCACTTGGCGTACCGTCTGTCTCCTTTTGACAACCTTTATTCATGAATTGGTTTCTCTGCTTTTACCGTGACTCTTTCACGACTTCTTTGTCTTGTTCGTTGAAATTCTACAAAAATGTTACCACCTTTATGTTAACATAGGCCATGGAAGGCCGGTTGTTTTTTAACCAAGACATATTGTCACTCGGCAAACGCCAAGTCATCCTGGTAAAGGAAAATGTTCATGTAATCACAATGTAGTTAGAAAACTCTCTCTTCGTCACTCTCTGGGTCGGTGGTTAAAACTTCGTTTATTTCATTATCTGGACACATTTTGTTTCTCTCCAAACCTTTTCTTCATTGGTCCCTAGGCAGGTAAACTTCAAGAATTTTGCTCTAATAATAATTTCTCCCGGATTAAAAAGAAGCCCAGGCGGATGTCATCACCAACAGCCAAGCTGAGCTCCACTTCCTGACAGCACGCGCTGTGGTTACTAGGTCCCTCCTGCTGCCATTTTTCTACGCATTTGTTCCTGAAAGCACAGACCATACCGCCCATATGTATGTTGTTTTGTCGTGCCACAGCAAGTTGAGTTGTCCCACTATACATTATGACACTCTGAACCACCTTTTGGGCACGCTAGCTCCTAGGTTTGTTCTTACTCTTGCTATCAATGCCAACCATGTCGTCTCTTGCGCTGTCATGCAGTGACGCATATATCGTCATGTGTAAACCATCATTACCTTGACCTCCAGTATTCGCTGAATGCGTACCAATACAAGTTATGTTGAGCTACATTATGCTTCAATAACCATTATATACGATCCGTGTTTACCTTAATAACACTTAGGATTCGTACTGGCATGTCTGCAGACACTGGATTCTCCTCTTCAATGACCTCTGTAACCATAGTCGCGGCACAGCAACCACAGTCTCCACTTCGTGAACTTCGACGTTTTCAACGAAACCAAGTGTTTTCTAAGGCCCAAGTGTACTTTTGAGTGTTATCTCAAAGGGGTCTGATTACAGTGATAATGTAATCCTTAGAATCTGTGAAACCACGTCCTCCTCTTCGAAATTCTCCGAAACCAAACAAATCCACGCTTCGCAAACTTAGCTCCCAGACCAATGAAACTTTAGAATCACACAGGAATTTTTGTTCTTGTTTTTTTGTTCTTCGATTGTACAACCATGTATTGTTATTTTTCAATTGCATAACCATGTATTGTTATTTTTCAATTGCATAACCATGTATTGTTATTTTGTTCAATTGCATAACCATGTATTGTCATCTTTCAATTGCATAATCGTGTATGTTGTTTCACACCATGTACTTTCACCAAAACTGTTCTTTTCCAAACATTGTATGTACCCCTCACCCATTCCCTACAAACATTGTGTCCTAAACTATAACATAAATTGCATGTTCTAGCTAGGCATCTCTCAAGCAACGAATCTCTCAAAAAACCCCGATGGAAGTTTAAGAGGATTTTTTTTTCCTACAGCTCCATTGCCACGTCGCTTTTTTTCCAAGCGCGGGGGGAAGTGTTACGATACGCCCTTGAAGCGAGTAGTTTCGAGAACGCTGCGAGCCCACAGTTCCGCCGCCGCCTCTCCCCGCCCCGTATCCTGTTTACCTCCCCGCTTGCCCGGCGACTCCGCAGCCCGCTGCGCTCGCCACACAGACGAAATCCGAGCGCCTTGGAGAACGCACGCTAGCGGCTCACTGTAGCCGGCGGACCCAATTCAACGGGCCGCGATGTATTATTGAAATACCTTTGAGTATAATTGGCCTTTTGCCGCACCATAGTTCGGTCTATTTAGACTATGAAAGTGCCTGATGAAGCTGCCACATGAGACGAGGTTCCTGCCAACCTACATGTAAGCTGTATCTTGATTTCCTCTTTAAATGTTGTCCGTAATTCAGTGAAATGTAGGGCCCCCGCGGAAATCACGACTCGGAGAGTTTCGTTTTGAGAGACAGTCAGGGAGAGTTAAACACTTTAGCTAGGTTTGTGTAATTTGCATTTCTTGTAATTGAATTGTACTGTAAAAACCTATGTATGTGTTTGAGTTTACAATACATGTCTAAATGATTTAACATTGTTATTATTCTGCTACGGCGGGAGGATTGTTGACCAGTGAGGATCCCGTGGGTCACCGAAGGATGGAGAGAAGTTCCCTAGCCTTGAGCTGCCCACCCCCCTGAATAGAGAGTACCATAGTCCCGCTGAGAGCTAGCCAGGGACGTGTTGGTGTGCTGATGTTGGTTTAGAAGCCGACATCGGGGTACCCTAACAATGTAAAGATGACTCCGCTCGCACAAACCCAAAAAACTAGAGTGTGATCCTCTGCGTCCTGCTAGCAAGGATGTCAGGAGATCATCACCTTTAGTTGATAGCTCCAGAAACCGGTTCTTCAGGCGTGACATGGACGCATGCATGCCGATGGCTAGTTCTGGACAAGACATCAGACCCCATGCGAATATTTCTATTCAAAATCTTGTCTTTTCGGGTCTTTTGGACAGTGGTGCGACTGTCAGTTGTTTTGGCGGTTCTCTTTACAACTTCTTTATTAGTTTAGGTTTTAGTTTAGATAAGTTAGAATCTTACGTTACCACCGCTGATGGGGTACGTCAAGATGTAATTGGTACTATGCGAGTACTAGTTACTTATAATAATGTTAAAAAATATGTTAATTTTTTTGTAATTCCGTCTCTTTCTCCTGTGATTGTTTTGGGAGTCGACTTTTGGAAGCAATTCGACATCGCTCCTCAATTGTTTTCAAAAGCCAACAGTGGTCGTGGTGTTGAGAATACTATAGGAGAAATTCGCAAGATCACGTCAGCTTCCCTACTGTCCCCTCAAGACAATCGTAGGCTTAATGATGTTATAGATAAATATAAGTCAATTTCTTTTGAAAAATGTGGATTGGGTCGAACTCATTTAGTTCAGCACAAAATTAAAACAACAGGAGATCCCATTAAGCAACGGTATTACCCTTTGTCTAAAACACGTCAGCAACAACTTGAATCTCAACTTAAGGAAATGCTAGATTTAGGTGTTATTCGCCGTTCGCGTTCGGCTTGGTCGAATCCGGTTTTGATCGTGCCTAAGAAGGATGGTTCTGCAAGGTTGTTTCTGGACTCCAGAAAGCTTAACAGCGTCACGACAAGGGATTCGTACCCGCTGCCATATATTTCGCGAATTTTAGACAACCTTCGTGGTGCACGCTTTATAACCTTTATTGATTTGTCGAAAAGTTTTTGGCAGATACCATTACATAAGGACTCTTGCTCCAAAACGGCTTTTGTAGTACCTGGACATGGCTTGTTTGAATTCGTTAGGATGCCGTTTGGGTTAAAAAACGCACCTAGTGAACTTCAGCGTCTAGTAGATGCACTTTTTGGTCCGGAGTTCGACGAAAACGTTTTTTGTTATTTGGATGACCTTATTATAATTTCGGAAGATTTTGATTCACATTTAGAGCAATTAAATAGGGTTTTCTTACGTCTGAAAGAAGCAGGCTTAACAGTCAATTTAAAAAAGTGTGAGTTTTGTAAGGACGAATTGAAGTATCTAGGTTACATTGTAGATGCAAAAGGTCTTCGCACAGACCCAGTTAAGTTGGAATGCATTCGTACTTACCCCATTCCAAAGAATTCTAAACAGGTTAAAGCTTTCATTGGCCTGTGCGGGTATTATAGGCGATTTATAAAAGATTTTTCAACCATTGCTGCTCCATTAACAAAACTCACTGGTTCAAGGAGGGGAATTAGTAATTTTTCTTGGTATGCTGAAGCGGAAGACTCTTTTAAGAAATTAAAAAAGGCGTTGACTTCTGCCCCTGTTATTAATTGTCCGGATTTTTCGCTTCCTTTCACCATCCATTGTGACGCGAGCAACGTTGGGATCGGAGGGGTGCTTACCCAAGTTTTTGATGGAGAGGAGCACCCTGTTTCTTATTTTTCTAGGTGTCTTAATGTACATGAACGAAACTACGGCGTGACGGAGCGCGAACTCCTAGCGGTGTTAGATTCGGTCAACCATTTTAGACCCTACATAGAAGGTGCCCACTTCACTGTGGTAACAGATCATTCTAGTCTTCAATGGTTGGTATCGTTATCAAATCCAACAGGTAGACTTGCTCGCTGGTCTACTCGTCTGTCACAGTACTCTTTTGACGTTATACACAGGAAAGGTAAATTAAATACGGTTCCGGACATTCTTTCACGAAAAGACGTTTCATTAATTTCTTCCATTGATTCCGTTCCCATAAGTACGGATACTTGGTATAATACCTTATTTTCCAATTGTAAATCAAATCCACAACGCTTTAACAATTTTCAAATTAGGGAAAATAAATTGTTTCGTCACACTAAATCTCGTTTCGCTCTGCAGGAGGACACAGCTTGGAAGCTTGTTGTTCCTTTTGAGGACCGTAACGCAATCCTTTCTAAAGAACATGAATCGGATATTTCTTGTCATCCAGGAGTTTTTAGAACCTACAAAAAGGTTCAACTTCATTATTTTTGGCCAGGGATGTATGATGACGTCAAAAATTTTGTTAAAAGATGTAAAACGTGTAAGGCACATAAAATTAATACTGCTGCGCCGGCAGGCATTTCTACCAACCCGAAAATAGTCACAAGACCAATGCAAATGTTGTCTATTGACCTTGTCGGTCCTCTTCCGCGTAGCTATGCAGGATTTATGTATATTTTAACGGTTGTTGATGTATTTTCTAAATATACCTGGATTTTTCCGCTTAGAAATGCAACTTCTAAAAGCATTGTTAAAAACATTGAACAATACATATTCCTTGTACACGGGGTGCCGCAAACGTGCGTCTGCGACAACGGGAAACAATTTATTTCTAAAGACTTTAAACAATTGTTGGCAGAGTATAATGTACCTCCACCTTTTTATAATGCCTATTACACCCCCCAAAATAATGTTGTGGAACGTTATAACCAAACTATTGGAACTGCATTGTCTATCTTAACCGAGTCTGACCAGCGTAATTGGTCCAGATATCTGCCTCAAATTCAATCAGCTCTAAATAATACAGTTAATTTTGCAACCGGCTTCACGCCCTTCTTCCTTATGCATGGTAGGGAACAAATTATTGACGGAAACTTTCATAAAAATAATTTATCTTCAGGTGTCATAGACACTACGTTGCAGCAATCTAGGGATGAATTTGCTAAGAAGTTAGAAGACTTGGTTCCAATTTATGAACAAGTTTCAAATGCTTTGTTACAAGCTTTTAAGAAAAATGCCCAACACTACAATTTGCGCCGTAAGACGGTCAATTATGAAGTAGGAGATGTGGTTTGGAGGAAGAATTTTGTCCAGTCCAGTGGACCGAATTATTTTTCTCACAAATTGGCCCCTAGATTCGTTCGCAATGTTATTAAAGGTAAAGTCTCTAATTTGGTCTATACGCTAGCTGATATGAACGGTAAAATTGTAGGAAATTTTCATGTAAAAGATATTGTTCGCATTGATTAAATATTTCTTACTCTTTATAATTTGATGAAACCAACGTGATAGTATGCGGGGCTACCAACCTTGCATGCTGTTCCGTTTGTTTCGTCAGTGTTTTTTCTAGTAACTTGCTCTTGGGGCTTGGTACCCTCAAGAGGTTGTGACTAGAATTTTCACAAAATTTCCTCATTCTTACTATCATAACTTTTTTTTAAATTCTTCTGAATATTTTTTTTTTAGGAGACGATGTTTGTAATGAATGTCGTTTCCTCTGATCCATGTGATCAGTGGCGCCCATTATTTTGTGTAGGTCATGTTTTTGTAATTGACCTATTCTTTGACGAGATTTTTTTTTTTCTCTGGTTTAAAACGAGACGTTTCGTCTTCCTTATAGTATATCTTTGCTGCGATTATACTTACACACTGATGAGTTCGTAAAACAGTAGGTTATGTTGTACTATTCTTATGTTTAAGTCTGAATCCTTCTTCTCAAGTTCGTTGGAGCTTTCTCCTGATTAATGATTTTCCATGGACTTGGAAAGAACGATTCAAAACTTCTGTTTATGAGAGATTTGAGCGACTTTCTTATGCACAGATTGTTTCAATTTCACCAATTAGTGATTAAGTAAATTCTGCCATAAATTTACCATAGCTGTGTTAAATATATTAAGTCAGGTTTAACTTTCCTTAAAGTCAGTTAGTTAAGTTTTTTCTTTGTTAAGAAAATTTGTCTTGTTACAAACAAAGGTGGTACTGCTCTGGCATGCCTACCCAGTAAAATAATTCGTATTTGAAATTTATCACCTTACCTCTAATACAGGAAAGTGTATTTTGTCTTTTAGTTTTAAGTTAACCTTAAGTAAGTATATACATCTATTGGTCTCTCACTGCTTAAACCAGTGTTGTACTGTTAATTTTGTCTACTAGTGTCGATTATCTAATAAGTATATTCGATCACCAAAATATTATTGTTTGTTCAAGAAATTTTGACTTTTAGCATTTTTGTAAATGTTATTTTTTTTAAGGAATGCCACCTGGGTTTATCCTTAGTCCTTTTCTTGCATAAGCAACGTCCTCTGAGGATGGTTTTTCATAGTTACATCTTGTATTTTTGTATAGAATCAAGAGTACTTTTGAGGTTCACTTTTATAATAGCTAGGTGTTTTGATTAATTGTAATCCCTAAGCTCTAAGCCTAACATTCTAGATCCTGTTTTGCTTCTGTGTTCCTAATGAATTTTTTTTTCATAATTTTGATGGATAGGTAATTAAAATTGTAAAACCTAATCTAAAACCTTTTGACAGTTAGGTATGTCTTTACATATAAACCCTACTCTGACCACTTTGTAATTGACAGTTTTTTTATAAAACTTGTTATACGATAGACAAGTAATAATTGTATTATACTTGATCTGATTTTTTGACAGATAGGTATGTCTTTACATATAAACCCTACTCTGATTACTTTGTAATGGACAGTTTTTTTTATAAAACTTGTTATACGATAGACAAGTAATAATTGTATTATACTTGATCTGATTTTTTGACAGATAGGTATGTCTTTACATATAAACCCTACTCTGACCACTTAGTAATTGACAGTTTTTTTTATAAAACTTGTTATACGATAGACAAGTAATAATTGTATTATACTTGATCTGACCTCCTGACATCAATTTTAAATTGAATGAGTTAATTCTGTATATTTGTTTATACCTTGGTCTAATTTTAGTTGATAATTTAAGACGCATTAAGTATAATCTGTGTAACATAACTTTTTCCAAATATTACTTTTGTTTAGAATATAAGGATAGAGAGAGAGAGTTATTTTTTTATGTTAATAATAACTAAGTGTTGCTTTTTATATACATGAAAGTGGGAGCTTGAGTTCTCCATACTCACTAGTGTTTTCTTGAGAGATTATCTCTCGTCATGTGAGTAACGTGTTGGTAATCTTACAAGCGAGCTTGTAAAAGTGGAGGTATTACCTCATTTTCAATGTTTTCTTTTGTACTCCATTCTGTGAATGATTTTTGTTTTTTAATTTGCTACTTTAGTATGTTTATGTTTTTCTAATACTGTGATATGTTATTTTTTTTAACAGATATGGATAGAGAGAGTCATATTGAGCGGTATCCTAATAATTTTACTTCACTTCGCGGCGTAAAATTTTCGGGGGTTGCGGGGAAATGTAACATATCTATTTCGTGAGCAGGTACTGCGCAAAGTAGGTACTGTTTATTGTCTATTGATTATTATTTTTTTTTTCTGATTTTAACTTTGTTGTTGGCAAAACTGGAAGGAGACCGGAAACAGATTCATTCTTGGAATCATGGCGGAGGACGTAACTTAGTGCTTGTTGGCGGCGGGGTTTTTTGGGCGATTGGGTTGAAGAGTTTTTTTTTATCCTAGTGCAATGTAGCCGGGAAATATTATTTTGTTATGTCACGAGAGTGTGTGACGACCCAAATGGCATTGAAGCCTTTTTATTTTTATTAATCCCTCGCCGGATGTCGTTGGATAAAATGATCCGCGTGCGGAAGTTAATTTGGACTGGAATCAACGGATGATGTTCTGCCCGCAAGGATTCTTTTGCTGTCTGTTTGTTTGGCCGGCGAGATTTGCCAACGCCGCCTGAGGGGTGGCAAATCGCCATGCTTATTTTGTTGGGTGGATTCCCTTTAATGAAGCGGCTCTTCGACACGCGCAGGACCCGCAAGTATTCTTTTGCTGTCTGTTTGGCCGGCGAGATTTGCTCGCGCCGGTGAGAAACCGCCGTAGCTATTTTATTGGGGTGGATTCCCTTTAATCGAGCAGCCCCCCTGCGACGCGCTGGACGGCGTTTTGGGATGGCTGTTTGCGAACTTGAGGCTTTTCGCTCTGCAAGAGGAGAATCACGACGACGTGACGTTTGCGGTATTAAAAATTAACTGTGATTTTAATAACTCTCTCTCTCCAAATCTGTTGCTAAATGCTCAAAGGTATTTATGTCCTTTTGTTAAGCCTTCTTTGGTGTTTATTTTCCTTGCAAAGTGCAATAAAGTATTATTATAATTTCACTAGAAAAAATGGATGCTTCATTTATATGCATGACCTCAAATCCCTGACTCCACCATCCTGAGAAGGATGTTCTTTTGCTCTGGGATAAGCTGTCGGATGACAAAGGTGGGTTACCTACTTTCTCACTAGTATTACACGTACACCAAAATGTTTGGTGAAACTTTTTAATTTTTGCATTCAAAATTTTAATATTTCAAATATAACATGCTTACTTCTAATAATACAATATGAAAGCGTATTTAAAATACATTCGACCATTAAAAAATGAGTTTCTTTTTTCGTTTTAGTTCAGTTTTTAAAGGAAACAATGTAAGGTTAGTCACTTTTAAAACTTTTTAATTTTTGCATTCAAAATATCAAAATTTCAAAAATAAAATGCTTTTTTCTAATGGTACAATTTGAAATCCTATTTAATCACCTTTCAAAAACAGTTTTTAGTTTTTGGATACGTTCAGAAATATTCAAATTATTTTGATTTTAATGAAATGCGGAAATTCTCAAGAAATCGCCGGCATTTGACAGCATTTTTATGAGCAGTATCAGTAATATAACAATGCTGAGGGGTTAATAATAATAATATTAATAATAATGTTGAGCGCAGAAATAGAAGAGTTTATGCTTGCCATTCAAGAAAGAGTCATTAATACTAAAAATTATAGGAAGCATATCATCAAAGATGCAAATCAAATTGATGATTTATGTAGAAAATGTTTGGCTTTTCCGGAAACTATAGAACATATTATATCGGGATGTTCTGTATTAGCGCCGTCCGAGTATACATTTAGGCACAATCAAGTTTTAAAAATAATTCACCAAAGTTTGGTAATTAAACATAACTTGATTGACTGCCGTAATGTACCATATTATGAATATGAACCAAATTCATTTTTAGAAAATGAATTTTATAAAATTTATTATGATAAAACTATTCTAACAGACAGAACAATTAGTCATAATAGACCCGATATAGTTTTACATGACAAAATTAAAAAAAAAACTTATATCATTGATGTCGCTATTCCAAATTCTTGTAATATTCAGAAAACTGTTTCTGAAAAAATAGGAAAATATACAGATTTAGGAAATGAGATTAGAAGAATTTGGCATTCTCAGACTATATAAATATTACCATTTGTTATTTCGGCTACTGGCATTACACCTAGCTCTCTCATTCAAAATTTAGGCGTATTAGATTTGTCAAAAAATTTGTACATAAAAATGCAAAAGTCGGTCATTTTAAATACATGTAGGATTACGAAAGATTTTTTAAATATTTATATTGAGGGATCAGTAGGATTTATAGGACCAGTTAGGATTTCATCAGAGCCGAACCCTCTGATATGAAAATATCTGGAGTCGGTGAAATATTTTCCCATTATGTTTCTGGTGGATTGACGTATTGTTCTTGTATTGTTTTGTATTTATTATACTTACATAGTGCACTTACATTGCGTGAATTTACTAGATATTCATTTGTGGAAAAGTGTGTGGAAGGGTTTAGTCTTTCATTTGGGAAAGATTTAACCCGGACATAAAATCTGGAGCACCGTAAAAAAAATAATTTTTATATAATTATTATTTGTTGACAATTGTCAATTAACATATGATATTACTAGGTAACGATAGTTGCTTGGTTACTGGAATGTAGGAAATAATAATAATAATCATTTTCGTGTTGTTTTGTGAATTGATAATATGTCATTTACAACCAACCGAGATGAAGAGCGGTCTGTTATGTCATCTACACAGATGAACAATGATAGTCTGAGACCACCAAAAACAAAAGCAGGTATTCCTAGGCAGCGTATGAAATGGACAAACGATGTCAATATGTTCATCGTTCGTTCATATTTTTTATGTAACTAAATTAGAAACAGATATGTTATTGTACAGGAAAAAATTACATTTAATTTTCTCACAAAATTATCCGATTGCACAAGTAAACGAACAAAGATTAGCAGACCAAAAGAGGGCAATTTTCAAAAATAATTTAATTCCTGTAGTAACATTAGATCAGATAAAAAAGGAAGTAGCAGATAGATTGCAATTAGAAAATAATTTAGAACAAGTTAATATGAGTAGTAATGTTATATCAGATGCATTGAACGTAGATAGTTCAGATAATATTCTAGTCGAAGAATCCAATGATATTACAGTAGACTCAAATAACTTAGACGTTATTTATAATCTTAGGGAAATCAACATTGCAAATTTAAACTTACTAGATGAAAATATTATAGAATTAACTAACTTACTTCATAATAATATAAATAGATATATAGATATAGAGCCCACCGTTAGACCAAAATTACATACGTCAAAGAAATTATCTAAATTAATTTCTGAATTAAATAATATAATTTTACCAAAAATAATATTTGATGACATTAGTTTTTTAGATCTTCATACAATAGTGTATGCTAGTGCTATCACTATATGTAATAAGTTAGGAGTTAAATTAACGTCTTCTGATGATAGATCATATAGTTATAGAAAACCAGAATGGCAGAGTAGATTAGAAAATGATGTAGTATTTTTAAGAAGTAGCATAGCTAGAGTAATGGAGTATAAAAACGGAAATAGAAGTAGGAATATTTTGAGACATGTAGATGTAATTGGGAGAAAATTTGGTTATAGCATTGGTAGTAATAATAATGAAAATATAATCAATGATTTATTAAATTTGTTAAAACAAAAATTAGGTGTAAAAGCTAATAGATTAAAAAGATATAATTATACATATAATAAAAAAAATAATAATAGATTATTTCAGAAAAATGAGAAAATATTTTATTCCAAACTTGACGATAAACAAAATATTATTTCGAATAATAATAATCCGTTGCCATCTGAATCAGATATGCGCGATTATTGGACAAATATTTGGAGTAAAGATATAAAACATAATGACTCAGGTCCGTGGATAGAAAATGAAGAACTCAATTGTTCAGACATTGAACAAATGAGTCTTTCTGATATATCGGTTGAATTGTTAACCAAAATTATAAAAAATACTCATAATTGGAAAGCCACGGGTTGCGATTGGATACATAATTTTTGGTATAAACGTCTGACTACTTTACATCCCCTTTTGGCAAAAAATCTTTCAAAATTTGTCAGAGAACCTCAAAATTTTCCAAATTTTCTAACTAAGGGCATTACTTATATGTTGCCTAAAAGCGAAAATATTAATAATCCCTCTCAGTATAGACCCATTACATGTTTACCGACAATATATAAAATTTTAACCTCTTGCTTGACAGATTTAATATACACTCATTTAGATGAAAAAAATGTTTTATCTGAACAACAAAAAGGTTGTCGCAGAAAACATATGGGATGTAAAGAACAATTAGTTATTGATTCTGTAATTCTAAAACAGATTCAAACCCAAAAACGTAATTTACATATTTGTTATACAGATTACCAAAAGGCTTATGATAGTGTCCCGCACTCGTGGCTGATAAAAGTTTTAAATATATACAAAATTAACCCAATTATTATTAGATTTTTGGAAAAAATTATGGCATTTTGGAATACCGATTTGCTTTTGAATTTGAAAGAAAAGAAAATTATAGTACCGGGCATTTCAATAAAAAGAGGGATTTTTCAAGGAGACTCAGTGAGTCCTCTTTGGTTTTGCTTAGCATTAAATCCTCTATCTAAAATGTTAATTAAAAGCAAGTTTGGAATAAAAATTAAAGGTAATACAAGAGAGAGAAATATAATTTCTCATTTATTATTTATGGATGATTTAAAATTATATTCGAATTCTGAACCAAATTTAGAGAAAATGATTAAGGTAGTTAAAATTTTTTCAGATGATATTAAAATGACTTTTGGTTTAGATAAATGTAGAACGATCCATATAGAGAAAGGTAAAATTGTAGATGGAGACGAGGTTATATTTAGAAATTTCAAAATTGAAAGTATGAAAGGGGATGAGGTTTATAAATATTTAGGATATCCGCAATCAAATAGATTAGATCATACTAGTATTAAAAATGATATTAGGATAAAATTTAAAACTAGGATCAGAAAAATTTTGAAATGCAATCTATCTGCTAAAAATTTAGTAAAGGCTATAAATACTTGGGCAATACCTCTATTAACTTACTCATTTGGCATAATTAAATGGTGTAATACAGATTTAGATAGCTTAGAACGATTAATTAGAACTACATTAACAAAATTTCATTCCCATCATCCAAATTCAGCTATAGAACGAATTAATTTACCTAGAAATTTAGGAGGTAGAGGTATAGTCAAAATAACATATTTAAAACATAATCAGGTAGAAATGCTAAGAAATTTTTTCAATAGGAAAGCTGATAGTTCAGAAATGCACAAAATAATTTGCAAGGCAGATAGAAATATTTCGCCATTAAATTTATACGACGAGTGTTGCATCCGAAGCTACCTTCGAAAATGACAGCCTCAAATGCAACTGGCGATATGGACTGTAAATTACGAAATACGAAAAAGAATTGATTGCAGCTGAATGCTTATATGTGTATGGTAAATTGTGGACTACAAGGAAGTAAAGAAAACCAAGGCACTTACCAACTTAGAAGGCGAACACATAACTTACAAAAAACACTTCCTTCCAATGTCACAAGTCGACTTGTAGTAACCAACTGTTGGTTGTTATTGTTGTCACGGTTCCCAGCTTTCTTCAGCAATGTGACATGGTTGGGGAAGGTAGGAAGGATAAAATGACATCTCGGTAGGTACTGTGCACATTATCACTGCAAAACCAAACATTCCCGCCCCCGAGAAGAGATTGAAATCTCTTATCTACGACCGATGGTAAATACACACCTATAATTAACAAACGACAAACAATTATTCAATCTTTGTGCAACAAAAAACTTTAACGAAATTAAAAAATAGGAACGTAAGTCTAAAATAAAGCTAAAATTAGTACATAACGAATATGTTCCTAAGATAAGTTATCTAAGAACTACCTTTCATAGCAACCGACACTGCGGTAAATCGAACAAAAAGAAAGGAGAAAACAAACGAGAATGAAAACGATAAATATAAAATTAAAAATAAAATTACGAGTAAAATGTTTCAGAGTGGTAATGGATAGAGTTTGACAACTGGTCGACGAAAATTCCTTGTGCAGTTTTAACTGTCACAACCCGTACGATTTGATCAGGACCCGGATGACATTCCTCGATGCGTCCCAGTGGCCAGTCCATAGATGGAATTTTTCCATCATTTAATAACACCAAATCTCCAACATTAAGATTGGGTGATGAAGTCATCCACTTTCCACGTTGTTGAAGGGTGTGCAAATATTCTTTTCTCAATCGATTCCAAAATGCCTGAGTTATTTTTTGCAACAATTGCCAACGTGATAACCTATTCATCGGTACTTCAGACCAATCAGGTTCCGGAACCGATGTAAGAGGAGCCCCTATCAAAAAATGACCAGGCATCAATGCTTCAAGTTCAGATGGATCAGAAGACAATTGAGATAATGGACGAGAATTCAAGATGGCTTCTATTCGACTAAACAATGTTGCTAATTCCTCAAACGTGAGTACTTGTTCACCTATTACTCGTTTTAGGTGATATTTTGAAGATTTTATTCCTGCCTCATATATGCCTCCAAATTGAGGAGCAGAAGGGGGGTGAAAATACCATTTGATTTGCCGCGTGGTGGCAGCAGATGTGAGGTAATCACGCGCTGATAAGTATTTGTTAGCGCCCACAAAATTTGTGCCGTTATCACTAATGATACAAGAACATAAACCCCTTCTGGCTAAAAAGCGATCCAAAGCTGCTAAGAAAGCTTCCGAGGATAAATCAGATACAACTTCTAAGTGTACTGCCTTAGTACTTAAACAAATAAATAAGCACAGATAAGCCTTCAAAACTTTGGCTCCTCTACGCCTACTTTCCTTTATTGAAAACGGGCCACCAAAATCCACCCCAACGTTGAGGAAAGGACGACCTTCACGAAATCTAAGTTGGGGCAAATCTCCCATCATAGGCTGTACACCAACAGGACGAGCCTTAAAACATGTTATACATTTACTAAGACGCGACCGAATGACGTTTCGAGCGGAAACAATCCAATATTTTGATTGTAGAATTGACAATAATGTCCTTGGTCCCACATGCAAATAAGTTTTATGAAACGAGTCGATAATCAAGTTAGTAAGGTGACTTTTCTTGGGCAAAAGTATAGGGTGTTGAAAATTAGAGGCGATAGGGGCATTATGTAACCGCCCACCGACTCTGAGCAGACCAACCGGGTCTAAAAAAGGCATTAACTTTTGAACATGAGACGAGTTATGACAATTTTTGCCTGCATCAATATGAAAATGCACGCGTTGTACTTTCAAAATCCATAATTTCAGAGATGAATGCAACTCCTCGACGGTTAATATTCCAAATATACGATCCTCTTTCTTCTTTCGAATGTTAACAGCAAATCTCAAAATCCATGATGTAACGCGTTGCAATCTTGTTAATGAAGAAAATCTATTTAACGTCTCCTCATTCCACGAATTAGTTGTAGTCAATACGTGAATATTGTTGGACTTTAGCTCAGGAACAACATCAAGTTTTACACTGGAAGAATGGAAAAATGGCCACTCATCGACAGGTGAGAGCATCCAAGGAGGCCCCTTCCACCATAACTCTGTATTGACCAACTGATCAGGCAAAAGTCCTCTGCTGGATACGTCAGCTGGGTTCAAATGAGAACGTATATGAAACCATTTGATCAACGAATTAACTTCATTGATTTGTCCTATTCGATTGGCAACAAAGGTTTGCAAATTATATGTAGGTGTATGAATCCATGATAAAACTATCGTAGAATCCGTAAATGCATACACTTTGTCAATATGTAAAGTTGTACCGAATGATTTCAAAACATAATCCAAAAGTCGAGCAAGTAACAAAGCACCACATAATTCTAAACGTGGAATAGAAAGAGTTTTCACTGGAGCCACCTTTGACTTGGCAACCAAAAGTCTAATGTTAAATTCTTGCTTTGAGTGTTGGGACCGAATGTACACAACACAAGCATAGCCCCTTTCGGATGCATCTGCAAATCCCACTAATTGATATGTATTATCACTACTCTCCCCTAAGTAACGCGGAATTTGAATATTGGCTAATGTTGACAATGACGATACTATTGCCGTCCAATGAGATTGAACCACGACAGGAACTGGATCGTCCCAGTTCAATCCAAGCTTCCACAACTCTTGTAACAAACATTTAGCCAAAAATGTAACGGGGGAAATCCATCCAAGTGGATCAAAAATCTTTGCAATTGTTGATAAGATTGACCTTTTCGAAAATGTTATTTGTGATGTTTTTACCCGATACGAGAACGAATCAGTTTGCGAATCCCAAACAATACCTAAAATCTTAATGTTATTGGCATGATCTAAATCAATTTCTATAGGTGCTTCCTGGTGTGAGATTGGAATATCAGAAAGCAGTTCACGACAATTACTCGACCACTTGCTCAATTCAAAACCGCCAAGATTAAGTAGTTCCACCAAATCTCGCTGCAATTTACGTGCCGATTCAAGTGTGGATGCTCCAGTTAAAATATCATCAACGTAAGTATTTTCTAATAAAACTTTCGATGCTGTCAAAAATTTGGCATCTGCATCCGATGCGAGTTGCTGTAAACTACGTATCGCGAGAAACGGTGCGCATGCCGTTCCGTACGTAACAGTTTGCAGTTCAAATTCTTTAATCATTTGTTCCGGTGATTCACGCCATAAAATATCTTGATAGGATCTATCCTCTGGTCGAACCAATATTTGTCTATACATTTTGCAAATATCTGTTGTAAAGACAATTTTGTGCGTTCTGAAATTTGAAATTAACTCCACAATATCTTGCTGAAGTTTAGGTCCTACTAAAAGTATATTATTCAACGACTGGTTAGAAGATGTTTTTGAACTTGCGTCAAAAACAACTCTAAGCTTTTTAATGGATCCAGTATCCTTAATCACACAATGATGAGGAATGAAATATTTTCCAGTCGAAACTGATGAACTTGTCACATCTATCATGTGGCCCAAAGATTCATATTCTCTCATGAATTGAATGTAATCAGATTTTATATCTGGATGCCGAGAGAAACGGCGCTCGAGGTGATGCAGACGAGATACTACCGAATGATAAGAATCACCAAGAGCCGATTTAACTTCCCTGAATGGAAGTGGAACAACGTACCGTCCCGCATCGTCTCTGTAATGCTGAGTTGAAAATATTTCATCACAAAGCAACTCTTCTGTAGATAACGGTGAAGGATGATTTGGAAGGTCTTCGATTTCCCAAAACGTTTTCAAAATAGTCTCAATCGTCGATTCTGACATCGTCAAAAACGAATTCATGGAAGGAGACACGCTGTAATCGACATTTCCCATTAAAATCCAACCAAAAGCCGTGTTCAATGCTATCGGTTCATTCACTTTTCCTACCACCTGCCCTGAACGAAGAACGGATGAAAACAACCCAGCACCCAATAAAATATCTATTGTAGAGGGCTTATCGAAATTTGGGTCTGCCAAAGTTAAATTTCTCAAATGATCCCAGTCTCCCCGACGAATGGGAGAACTAGGCAACTGTGCACAAATGCTTGATAACACGACGAAATCCGCATCAAAAAGCTCATTTGAACATAAAGGACGGATCCGACACTTGACCAGTCCCTTCTGCGCGATGGCCGACAACTGTCCAATTCCTCGAATAGGAATTTGTTTATTAGAACAGTCGAGGCCCAAACGAATTGCACAATCATTTGAAATAAAATTTGCCTGACTTGCACAGCCCAATAATACACAAACCTTGTGAAAGTTACCCTTTTTATCACGAGCTTCTACGATAGCCGTAGCTAACAAAACTGATGATTGGCTAGAGCTCGATAAAACGTTGGGATTATTAAACCTCTCCAAATGAGGTGTTGTTGCCGCGATGGCCGATACGATTGGATCGATGGTTTCAGGTGGGGAATCAAGTATCTCTTGTCAAGAAGTGTTATCAAAATTGTTGCTATTTGACGCCTGTACTTGGCTGTTTACGTCACGAGAAAAATGCAACAACGAATGATGATTTTTATGACACCGAAAACAATTAAAACGCGATGAACAGTTCTTGACCAAATGCTGACCGGAAAGACAATTCTGACTCAATTTATATTTCTTCACAACCTCGAATCTAGCAGGTGGTTGTAGCTTTAAAAACTGGTCACACTTTGAGAGAAAATGTCCACCTTTACATATTAAGCACACCGATTTTTGTGTACTGACAAAAGAATTTAATAAGCGATTTGGTTTTGCTTTTGGTGCTTCGTTTTTCACACCGTACCCATGAACCGATTCATAAATTTTAGATTGTGATTCTAAAAACAACAATAACTGCGAAAATGAAGGAATTTCGTCCTTGTGACCCATTATCTCGAAGTTAGTTCTGAGGTCATCAGGAATTTTCTTCAGAACAATATGTAGTAATAAAAATGACCACTGATCTGTTGGAAAATGTAAGGCTTCTAACGCCTGAATATTTTCCTTCAAAACATTAACGACAGATCTGAGCGAATCCTTTTTTATTATGGGGCATGAGATAATGTTCTCTACATGTCTGTCTGCAATTATCCGTTTGTTATGAAAACGATCTCTCAACAAATTGTAAGCAATTGGATAATTGATTGCGGAAACCGGAAGATGCTTTATAATATTCAACGCGTCACCCGATAGCGCTCCTAACAAATAATGCAGTTTATGTATGTCACTTAGAGACTCATTATTATGAATAATTGCATCAAACGTATTTATAAAATTTATCCATTCAGTAATTCCACCCGAAAAGGTTGGCAAGCTAATTTTTGGAAGTGAAAAACCGAGACTATTTGATGGTTTTATTGAATCTTCCTTTGGTGGAAAAACTGCTAGATAATTCGTATGAATTTCAAAATACATGTTCATGAAGGTTTTATATTTATTTTCCAAATCCGTTAAGTCTAACTCCTTACTGTTTGACGTTTCTAAGATCACATAAGATTCAACAAAGTCATTTCTTTGCTTTTCGATATCTTTGATTCTAACCAGTAAACTATTTCTATCTATTAAATTACCAGAAATAACTGCTTTGATCGATGAATCATGAATTTCCCGAAGACCTAGCATGGCCAATTTATTACGAACAATAGCAGAAGCAGCCATTTTATACAAAGATTGAATAATAATAATCCCTTGCTAAAATTTGAAAATAGAATTCAACAAACGAAAAATGCGCAATTTACCACGAATTTTATCCCCTTTGAGGTGACAATATGCCCAATTCGAAGGCCGAAATGCCAGGAATATTAGGAACACGGGATCAAGGTTATTGGAAAAACACATACAAGCATCCAACTCCAAAGGCTCACGAAATCCGGCACGATTGGAACAAAAATGTTGCATCCGAAGCTACCTTCGAAAATGACAGCCTCAAATGCAACTGGCGATATGGACTGTAAATTACGAAATACGAAAAAGAATTGATTGCAGCTGAATGCTTATATGTGTATGGTAAATTGTGGACTACAAGAAAGTAAGGAAAACCAAGGCACTTACCAACTTAGAAGGCGAACACATAACTTACAAAAAACACTTCCTTCCAATGTCACAAGTCGACTTGTAGTAACCAACTGTTGGTTGTTATTGTTGTCACGGTTCCCAGCTTTCTTCAGCAATGTGACATGGTTGGGGAAGGTAGGGAGGATAAAATGACATCCCGGTAGGTACTGTGCACATTATCACTTCAAAACCAAACAACGAGAATGCCAGCATTCTTATAAATACCAACCAGGAATTATTAGATTCCTGGTCAAATAAAATTCTTCACGCAAAACACTTCAATTATCTCAACCAAACATATGTTGACAAATTTTCGTCAAACAAATGGTTGAGTATTGGAGAGTTGAGCGCAGAAATAGAAGGCTTTATGCTTGCCATTCAAGATAGAGTTATTAATACTAAAAATTATAGGAAGCATATCATCAAAGATGATTGGTGATTTATGTAGAAAATTTTTGGCTTATCCGGAAACTATAGAACATATTATATCGGGATGTTCTGTATTAGCGCCGTCCGAGTATACATTTAGGCACAATCAAGTTTTAAAAATAATTCACCAAAGTTTGGTTATTAAACATAACTTGATTGACTGCTGTTATATACCATATTATGAATATGAACCAAATTCATTTTTAGAAAATGAATTTTATAAAATTTATTATGATAAAACTATTCTAACAGACAGAACAATTAGTCATAATAGACCCGATATAGTTTTACATGACAAAATTAAGAAAATAACTTTTTTAATAATCAAATGAAAATAACTGGAATGCTGCGGTCACCACTGTGTTGTCGGAGGCCATTAGCCGCATCCTAGCTCCAGTGACCCGGTGTCTCATCAGGCCGGCGAATCCGTGCAACCCTAGTTCCGTAAACTTTGTCGATGCACTGCTATATCTTCTGAATCCAAATATAATTTTGCATGCGTTGTTATATCGGATCCGGAGTCGTTAGATCGAGGTGGTTCGGTAGTGACACCATGTTTCGCACGTGTATAGACTAGTGCAAAATGTATTTAACAATGTTTTTTTACATGGTTACTGCATTGGAAGAATCTTCGGGCAATCATATTGGCCAATACACTGATTCTACTTCTCCTCTGTCGTTCAATATCACCATCATCCGAGAGGTCTTCAGTGATGATGTGACCTAAGTTTTTTACATTCGTAGATGTGCTTATGTTTTCCTCATTGAGTTGTACGGGGAGCATCTTCGCGGGATTTTTTCCACAGGGGAATGCGATTAGTTCCGTCTTCTTGGGGTTGTACATCATGTTGTGGTCATTTTTGTATTCTTCACAGATTTTTAATAGTCTTCTCAACCCCTTGATCTACGGAGCTAGGAGAATCATGTCGTCCGCATTACTAATGTGATTTAGACACAGATTATATTAACACGACAGCCAGGCGATTTGATAATTCGTCCATGTATATAACATGATTGGGGACATACACTCCCCTTGCCTTACCTACTCCTGAACGCAAGTATATCGGTTGGAAGTACGTATGTACTTGCCCACCGTACAACGTTTTCCTGCTGGGAGTGCCATCGGAATAGTGTGTTGATATACATGGTAGGTATATTTTTAGCTTTCAATTTCTTCCATAAGGTTTTATGACAGACCCTGTCGAACGCTTTACTAAAGTCTAAGAAGCATCCGTACACAGTAGTTTTTCGTTTCTTTTCGTTTTTAAATTCTATTACTTGCTTGGCGGAGTATATTGCCATTTTAGTAGATAATCTGCACTTAAAGCCCGTCTGATTGTCTTTAAAATTAAGTTTACCTTCTATTTCATTCAGAATTACCCTTTCAAATAGTCTTGCAATTATAGTTGCAGAGATATTGGTTGGTAATTGCTGGTCATGTCGGGTTTTCCTGTTTTCAGGATCGGGGTTATAATCGTTTTCGTCATTGCACTTGGTTGTGTTTGCTTTGAACAGAAAGTTTAGTAGTTTAGGTATGTATCTACCTCCGTAGGTACCTTATGTGTTCAATACTTAAACTATCATGTCCCGGAGATTAACCGGCCTTAGTAGCTTTGATGGCTTTATATTGTTTTCAGACAGGTAGACATTTTGTCTATCATGTTCCATAATATCAGGAGCAGTTGGTGCTTCATTTCCGGAAATATCTGCAAAGGTTCTTCTAAATGTTCTGGCAATTTCCTGTGTATTTGCGGACCAGTCAACTTGACTGGCGATTCGAGTGTTTGGTTTGATCAGGTTCTTGCTTATATTAACCGCGCGAAGCGGAGTGCTGTTTTAACCCCACCATTTTTTATTTTCTCTGTACGTTCTGTTTCCAGTTCAGGATGGTGGCTGTAAATGGTAATTTAAATATAAATTTTGATATGTGAAATCGTCGTGATTTGGCGAAGTGGGGAAGGCGCGACGAGGGAAGGCGCGTGCGAAACTGGGGGAAAAAGAAATAGTATAATATAAAACAAAGTCGGGTTAGTTACACCATTTATAACTCAAGAACGGCTGGACAGATTTTTATGATCTTTGATTTGTTGGATTAGTCTCCTCCACCCCAAACAGCAGAATAACTATCAAAATATCGGTAAAATTTACGAATAAAAAATTATGAAGAAAATTCATTTTCTCATGCATTTTGTATCGGACGGCTCTTTTAGAATAAACTCACACTTCAATATTGCTGCGGCTCTTTCAAAAGATTAGATACACAATGTACGTGGGTCTGTTCCCTCCAAACTCCAAAGGAAAAAAGTCATCATTTTCTTGCATCTCTCTCACACACCGCACCGTTACGTCTCCGTAGACCCCTACCAATACTACTTGCCGTGTTGATAACTTTGAAAGTATGAAATATAGTTACAAAGATGATATTGTAGTGTGAGTGAATTCCGAAAATTCAAAAACGTCAAATGACAATGTTTTGATTGTTTTGCCCGTGTTCTTAAACATATATTGCTTCCCTCTTTCATATACACTAAATGACAAGAACAGTCGAAAAACGATCAATATAATACATATAAATAAAATAAACGAAATTTCCGTCGCAACAAAGTAAAACTTTGTAGGCAAAAGTCACACGTATTTTGTGTCTCACCATTATTTAATATGTAAGAAAGAGCTCCAGCATTATAGCGATAAGAAACGTATATTTATTGTCTTTTTTTTGCCGTCACGGTATCGTTACCGTGAATCGTCACGGTAAGTATAAAAGCGTCCTCTTAGACGAATTTTTTACGTTCGTTTCAGCCTCGAGAAGTTACCTCGCGCATTGGTAAAGTAAGAAAATAAAAAATATATAAAAATCAATTTACCACGCCATCTCATGAAACATTGATTTTTATTTTTGTATTTTTATTGAACTTAATTAATTTTGAGTAATCATTTTAACTTTTTAAAAAATTTAATTTAAATCAGCTAATAAGTTAATATAACAGTTATTGATTCCGAGGCGGTACGAAGTGCGCCGGGTCAGCTAGTTTTTATAAATATTATTTTATACTCCATCTTCATAAAATTTATAAATTTATTTCTCAAGAATCTCAGATGATGTAGTCATTATATTAGACAATTAGAACAAAATAAAAGGACATTTATCCACTTTGCAATGTTAATTTAACGTGCACTTCTTTTGTTTCAGCTCCAATGTTAAGTTTGTCGGATTGGGTGGAACTTTTACACCCCGGTACAGTCCAGATGAGACATATAACGTCACTAAACAACTCATCCACCCGCTTTTCAACAGTAGTTACTCTACAGTGTACAATAGTATCGCCCTCCTTCAGCTTGACAGGCGGTAAGTATTTCAGAATAATGATATAAAACTAGCTGGTACCCGGCATGCGTTGCTATACCATTTAATAAAGAAATGGTTTCTCCCTGCATGTCCATTTCCATTGCCCCCCCCCCCCCCCCCCCCCCATTCCTCTCCCGCGTCCTCTTCCCCTCTCGCGTACCCACTCCGCCTCCTTCACCTTCCCTCTCCCCACTCCACTCACCCCTTCTCCTGCAACGCCTTCAACTTCCCTCCCAGGTCCCCCCCCTTCCACTTTCCAAAAATTAATTCCCAGTACATTTAGTTTTAAAACAGCTCGCGCACCCCCTATTGCAACTTTTTAATACAAATTTCATAATGCCAGAGCTCAGCAGACAATAACGAACACAATAAAAAAAGAATTATCCAATTTGGTGCAGTCGTTCGGAAGTTATGCGGGAACATACATTTCGACAATTTATTTTTATTAATATAGATATTGACAAAATGGAAAAAAACGCATCAACGAAAAAAAAAGAAAATTACTACGCCCATAGGTGTGAACGTAATTGTAATTCCAGACCATATGCTATTTAGCGGGCGTTTATTATAGACAATGATCTGTCCCGCGAACCCTCAGCCCTGTTGAATTTCTGCATTCCATTTAATGGACATTTAGTACTCAAGTACAATGTGATTTAACTGTATTACAAATCTGACGGTCTCCGTGTTCGAGGGGTAAGACTCTCGACTAGTAATCCGAAGGTTGCGGGATCAAATCCTGGAGTGTGTAAGTAAATTTTATTTTATTAATTTGTGTCATTTCACAATAATTAATTCATTTAAATCTAAATTATTTATAAAAAATCTCATGTCACGGTGTTTGTGGTCGCACTCCTCCGAAACGGCTTGACCGATTTTTATGATTTTTTTTACGTATATTTTGTAGGTATGAGAAGAGGTCGTAAAATATATTTCATACCGCTAGGTAATTAGGGTGACTAGGTGATTAGAGATCTAGGAAATTTTTCTATTTTTTTTGGCAAATTTTTCTTTTTTGGGTCCAAAAATATATATAACCCCAAATTTGCACCCTCCTACCCCCACCCTCCCATTTTTTAATCGCAATTATTGCATGAACAAATTTAACCGTTGGTCGTTCGTATTTCAAACAGAACGAAATTATTTATGTTGTTGAATAACAGATGGCGCTACGACCTCCTCATCGAACATAAGGCCGAACAAAGTTTTCCGGGTCAGCTAGTAATATATAGTATAAATAATAAAATCCCCCCAGAATTAAATATTAAAGCTTGCAAAATGTCCCCCATCCATCGATACAATAATAACTAAATGGTTGATTGGCTTGGGTAGGGTAGAGTCGGAAAAACTATTAAATAATGTTACTTAAAATTTCACATGGTTAGCTTTTAACGGGACGTCTGTTAAAAATTTATATATATTTAAATTTAAAAAAAAAATAGATATAAATATATATAGTATTACAGAATAATTTTTTGGGTTTTCACCAGCAATTGGTTCCTTAAAATGGGTAATCTGCCTGTCTAGGAACTAATATCGACATACAAGACATAATAAAGCTTGTACACATTTTAATGTCTATAGTTATTTTGCAATACTATTGCTATATTATTTTTGCTATTTAAATTTTTCTAATGTAATAAATAAATAAATAAAATATATAAATATATGGGCGTTCCATTGTGGAAGATACTCTAAGGCCACTATTCAGAAATGAAACGTTGCTTGACATGGCTTTAGCAGACGTTTAGGAGCAATGCCCGGCCTTGCTCGAGCTTTACGCAGAGTATTTCCAATTCAAATGTAGACAGTGACCACACGTTCGTTTTGGAGGTCAAGTGTGCAAAATTTCATCAATATCGGAGTGAAACTGTAGATTCCATGGTTACAGACACTTTTCTTTACCCAGCGCACTTGTGAAAAATCACAAATTGTCTGAATTCTCAATAAACAGTTCCAATTGTGATTTTTTTTTTAAATTCTGTTAAAAATGCAATACAGGTAGGTGGTTTACCAATTGTGAAATTCTCTAAAAAACAATTGGTGTTTTGAAAATGATGACCCTTAAATTCAAAGCACATATTTTTAGAGTTTAATGAACTGGAGTTACAGACAGAGTCACTAACGAAATCAGTACCTTTTTATAATTATTATTTTAATTTTACAGTCAATAATTCGAAGAAAAGTAAAGTAACCATATTATTAATAATAATAATTATAATGTATATAATTATTATAAAAATTACATATTTTATATAATTATAATTTTATAATTATATTATTTATTGTCACTTTTTAATTTCCCAAAAAAATTATCGCCTATATTTCCAATGTCATATGAAAACGTGACAGGGACACGTTTGTCTTGCGTCAGGCCGTAATATCGGCATACCGCACTTAAAGGGTAAAGGGATATCTACGGATCACTATAGAAAGTAACATGAAATTTAAGAAACATATCTAAAACTGTGTAAAAAGAATTAGAAAACTTACTTACATTTTTTTACGATTAAGAAATATCCTAAATCTTTCAAATATTAAAATGGTTTACTTTGCTCTTGTGCAGTCAGTCTTACAGTACGGAATAATCGCATGGGGAGGCATTTATAAGAATAATCTGTATCCGATAGTAACACCACAAAAAATGATCATCAAAGTTATTATTAAAAAACCAAGAATTTTTCCAACCAAAGAACTTTTTGAAAAATTTAAGGTCCTACCAGTTCCAAAACTATTTCAAAGAAATGCTATTTTAAAAGTTTTTAAAGAATCTGAAATCTCCTCAACTCAAAGTATAAGACCTAGAACTTCTGGGAACATATATGTACCTAGATGCAACACGACAGCTGCACAACACCATTATGAATATGTAGGCCCAAAGTTATTTAAAGATTTACCGGATACAATAAAAAGTGAGAAAAACTATTCTAAATTTAAAAAAAAACTTTCGTTGTATTTTTACAGAGAAGATTGACTTACTTTTATCGATGATTTTCAGGTAAATTCTGTTGATATTATTTTTGTTGATTTCTGTTGATTTTTTGTTAATTTTTGTTGATATTCTGTTTCTATAATTATATGTAATTTTCTTACTGTACTGTTTTCTTTTGTAATATTTTGCAGTATTATTTTTGAAAATATTATTTTTCCATTTTTGTAACTATACATATTATTATCTATATATATATAATTACATAGACTAGCTCCCCAGTTAGACCCGAGAATATTTCTCTACTAATTGGGTAACCAAAAAAAGTGATGTCTGATATAAAATGTAATATGTATTTATTGTGAATATTAACTTTTTTTCTAAATAAAAAAAAAATATATATTATCGCATCGTAATACCGACTTACAGTTTTTTTTTAAATAATTCAATAGAAAAAAACTATAATTTACCAATTTTTGATTTCAGGGTGTCCTTCACAGCCAGAATTCTCCCAGCCTGTCTCCACACCGGCACCCCCCTTCCTGACAGTGGCTTCATACAAACTGGGTGGGACGGCAAATCTACATCACCTCACGACAAGGTTAGAACACTTTTATCTGGCTTCATGATGAACAATGACCAATGATGTGTGCCTACAAGATTGACAGCTGCTGTCGCCGGTATTAATGTACATATTTCAAAAATAGATGTCTAACAATCACACCATTTCCCCATAGGGGTAAGCAGATAGGATGGACCGCCTCACAACCTTGTTCAGACACACGCTCCTTTGCTTAGTTCACATTTGTACATCGTCTCATACATGGGTACTCTTTTGTTGTTCTGAAGCTTAATATGACCCAACTTTACTAGTTATTTGATTCACTTGGTCATGCCATGTTTTCCTCGGGCGTCCCGCACTCTTCAAACCATTCACATATGCTCCGGTACGCTCCCTTCTCTGCCCATCCGCTCTACGTGTAAAAACCATCTGTGCGTCCCTTTTTAAAACTTTTGAACATTTTTTTGCAGTAGCTCCACACCGGAGACCCCGAGGGAAAAATGTCATCTTTGGGGATGCTGTGATAAGGGTCTTTTTCCGAGAGTTCGGCCTAGGTTAGGTCTCTCTCAACCAATCTCTCTCTGGCCCGCCACGCAATAGGTGGGCAAATGTATTGACTGCCAAGACCTAGACAAAATTCACCCCATGAACCCGGGCACCCCTGCTAAATCACCAAACGTTACGGACCACTTGAGGTGACCTATGACAGGTGTTGGTTATCCAATAAAGGTTCCCGGTGTGGCAGTACCCATTCCCGCCTCCAAAATTAAAAATCACTAGGAATTCTCAAAGATATCTCATACCGTAGACCAGCTCATGTGACAAATGTCAACTGTATACATGTATGTTGGACACGCGTTTGGCGTGTTTTTTTACTATGCATCCTCCTTGTAGCATCTTCCATTAAAATACCGGTAGAACAAGGATAGCATTCCCACCCAACGCCTGTGCTCTAAAGATTGCAATCCGTCCGTTAAGATTGGATAATCTATTAAACGGACCGCCCATATCAGCACAGAGTCGAGGATATTTTTCAGGTATTTTGGGCTCCAGACCAGAGGTGGCGGCGAAATTCAAATGTGGGGCGCACTTGTGATTTGTACAGGGTTAGCAGATGTGTATTGATTATATCCGGGCCCTGTACAGTACGTCCAGTTTTGGAGAGGCTATCTTTACTCTGGCTTCGATGGAGCCCCCATATCTGAGCTGGTCACTTATTAGTTACGCCAAGCATATCAATAGAGGGCCTGATCGGAAGATTGCTTCCGTTGAAGGACACTAGATTTTCATTTCGATCCCTTTTAGACGTTATCAGACATGATTGGGTCTTTGGAACATTGAATTCAACGAGATTATTTTAACCCCAAGAGAAAACACTCTCGAGGTAACTGTCCATTATTTGCTTTAAAGCCCTCTGAGCCGTTAGAGTTTGTGAGCTCTTTAAAGGCTTGTCAAACTTAAAGTTATCACGTACTGTACTGTCATCTGCGTAACAATGAATTGGTGCACATGACAAAAGGTCGTTGATGTGCAACATAAACAAAGTCTGAGATAGAACCTTTAGCTGTGATACGCCAGCTTTTATGAGTGTGAGGAAGAGGTGAAACCATCGGCTATCGTCTGAAACGACCTCTCTCTCAAAAAGTCACCAATCCACGTATTCAAGGATGCGGAAAGTCCATAAGAAGGCAGTTTGTTGACAAGTCCTCGCTGCCAAACCCGGTCGAAGAAGGTGATAAAAAGAAAGTGGCAGAAAGACCGCATCACCACACTATGTAATGTTAAATCTCTTCATTAAATGGGTTTCACGATTCTAAATAACTAATAAAGCTAAAAAGAAATAAATTTTTAATTTGGCAGGTGGGCATGGGAGCGTTAGCCCGGGAATCACTTATTGCATAACCTACACGCCTGCCATAGGTCACCCCAAGTGGTTTGCTACGTTGGCTGGCTTAGCATGGGTGCCTTGGTTTATGTGGTGAAGTTTTTGTCCACTAACTGCTTGGCGGGCCGGATCGGGAGAGACTAATTGAGGGAGAATTATCAGACCGTCTCGATTTATCGCATTACACTGCAGTGGGAGGAATGGATTCATAAGTCCGTCACTCCTGGACACATTGACCCCAGATTCCTATCCACCCCTCATACCTTTTTCCTTTCCAGAACTTCCTCTCCTTCCTTTCCTTAAATAGACCATCCACACAGCATCTCCAAAGAAGACATAGGTCTCGAAGGATTTTTGGTTTCCCAAGGCCTCCTGTGTGGAGCTCAATTAAAAAAATATATTCACATTATTTTACTCTTGGTATATTTGTTGCAAAAAGTAATGGCACATTTGTTCTCACTGGAAAAATCAGTTGGTTTGTTTTTCAACATTTCAGACGACAATGCAAAGATTGTCTCAGCAGGAGTGCTCTAGAGCATTTCGCACTGACAGCAGGGATCACCGTGTTGGCGTAAAACGTGACCAGGAGATATGCAGTCACTCAGTCGACACATCTGGGGGATGTTGGGTATGTATCTATGGAATTCATTGTAAAACAAGCTTAGTATAATAATTATTTTTTTATATTTATAATTTTTTTCAATAAACATTAGTATTATAAGAAATTTACAGTTTTAAAAAAAAAGAGTAGAAAATATAGAAGGGCGCCACTGTTGTTTAAATGGCAATACTAAAAATGTAACTCCTGATGGAAATGAAAAACTGAATACATTTAAAAAAAATTAATAGGACATACAATTGAAATAATATATATTTTCATTGCAATACAGATATACCCACGGATCTCAAAATTATAATTGCAGAATTAGAATTAAATAATTTTGTGTTAACATAACGAAGAATAACGAAATTGTAATAAAATATACAGCACAGTTTAGAAATTGCTCACATTCATTTAATACTAGCTTTAGTACAAATAGTTGCACGGGAGCGTCAATTTTTAATACTACTGATTTACATTTTAAATACACCTCTGCATTGGTTATAATTTATCACTTTGCAAAAACAAAACTTGTTCTATAACCAGATACAAAAAATCTTTCCAATGTGTATATGATTTTATTTCTAAATATTTATAATTTGATATTAAAAATGTAAATTGTCGACAGAACCGGTATCGGTTTTGGTAATACGCGTCCAGGCGTCTAATTTAAGATATATATTGAACTCATTCAGATCTAAAAGTAGTGTAACTAAACTCACTATTAGTGATTCTTCCTTTCTACCTGCTGTTAAATTCAAATTTTTGATTAAATGAAAGCAAATCACTCTGTAAAACACCATTTATTCAAATTTATGTAATTAAGTGGGTACTTTAACAACAGTGCTTCTACGATTTTATTTTTCTTTCTTTAAGAATAAAAAAGTTGACATATTGTGATATGCATTATTGGCGTGCGCCATAAAAAAAATAAAACACAAGAAATACCCTGTGGGCGTGTTTCATGTTCCAAAAGTCTGACCATTCTTTGCTTAAAATATTATTATACATGTCTTGTATAATAATGAAAATCAAATGGAATGGTGATATTCAATGTGAGACAGAGCGCTTGCTAAATGATCTAGAACCAAAATATACAAATCAGTTTCGACAATGGTTTATATTTAAATCTGCATGGAAGCGATTCTGGTGTGTGCGCAAATAAGTTTGAAATTAATTGTCTCTGTTTTTGCAAATACAATTTAAGAAATGATTTTATTTCATTTCCACATTTTAGGGTTGAAGATACTCTCAGTATCACCCTTGTGGTAGACCACCAAGAGTTGGTTCATAAATAAGTAGGCGGGTATTTAAGTACCTACTTAAGAGAAAAATGGAAACATGCTTTTTGGATGCGAGGTCTACCAACTATTGACAGATCTACTCGTATTAGATTAGGTTAGGTTGAATGTAAGCACTGACTACCAACCTGTATTATGGGCGAAAACGAGGGCGAACTTCCCTAAACGGATCAGGTTTTAAACTGCTTTATCTTTGAAAATAACAAATACATTTTGAATTATATCATTATTTATTTTTGGGTGTCATGCCATATGTTGGGCTACCTCCTTCTTTAGTCCAAAACGTTGGTTATAAAAGGAGTTAGCGCAACACGGCAAATCACCCCAAAAATAAATAACGAAACTGCTTTTAGTCGTGAAAATCTAAAATCATATCTGATATTCTGATTTTTTTACACAGCAATCACCACACCCCAAGCAATAAAGTATTGTCTGAAATTAAAGGCTACTTTATAATACGACTCCTGAAACTGAATTTAAACTCCTTAAAGCAATGTCAGTGTTATACCATTTAGTGGTGTTTTATGTTGAAACAAATGTACGTATTTTATTACTTTACAAATAAATTGGTTTTCGCTTTGTTACAAAACTTTATAAAAAAAAAATTGCGCGTTTCCGGTTCTATAAGCGTAAGAATTAATTATCTAAATAAAAAGAAAATACTTTGTTTTACGTCACTTTATTGTTATTTTGTAGTGTACCGGTTTCGGTACCTCCGTGCCATCCTCAGGGCTGTTATAAAAATGACTGTTATAGAAACCGGAAGACTATAAAATATCAATAAAGTGACGTAAAACAAAGTATTTTCTTTTTATTTATGTAAAATGTCAAGTCACAATGTGTTTGCTTCTTTTGAAAAATCTATTATCTGTTCTGAGGGCTTAATATATAATACATATACTTTCATTTTGATAAAATATTTTGACAAAAGACAAGAATATTAGAAGTTTGGGAAGACTTGCATCACATCTTTTATACGTATTCTTGGGTCCCTCACAAAAATTTTGGTGTCCAAAATTCATATGAAGCGATCGGAAGGCAATGCTTTGCCCTACATTCAAATTGGACCGGGCGTGAAAGCTAGGACTACATCCCCCGCCGAAAATTCGTTCGAAAACCGATAAAAAAATAAAACTAATTTATAATAATCTGCCATTTGGAGTGTGTTTACCTTATTACTTTATCTGTTCTCAGAGCGTGTATGAAGGTTCCCCGTTGACGCTACACAATAGTCACAGAGTGGCCTGTACCCACCTACTGGTGGGTTTGGAATCCATGAAGTACTCTTCACCTTGCACAGTCACCAACACACGCATATCTTCCTTCATCCCTTGGATAGAGGGTATCGTGTGGCCTGAAAGCGGTGTTGTTGACTAGGAAGTTCATTTTGACATTATTTTTAATTATAATTTATTTGTTACAAACGTAATTATATTCATGGATGAAATAACATGACAGAAAGTAAAAATTAATATGTATAAGAAAACAAAACTTATTTATGTTTAAAGTAAGTACACGGTGTCCGGAAACTCGCATTACAAGCGGAAAACTGGCGAACCTACATCACAGAAGACCAAAAAAAAATTTTTTTGGTCTGATCATTACATTTCATTTAAAACTTTTTTCGGGAACTAAATATTTAAAAACTACCTGGGCAGGCCCACGCGTGTGAACAATTAAAATAAAATTCAAACTTCGGACTCAATTCATCCGAAAACGAAAGCTAAAAAGTTATTTCACAAAATCGAATGTAATAGATTCACCAGTACTAAGCGATTTCGGACAACATGTATAACAAAAACTCCCACATAGGCAATGCCCTTGAGTCACCATACTTGGGATTAGTTAAAGTTAGTTCAAACTCACGTATTATTGTGTAGTATGTACGTATATACACAGATGATTTTTTTATAATTTAACTAGCTGGTTCCCGGCATGCGTTGCAATGCCATATTCAAAGAAATAAATTGTTTCTCCCTGCATGTCCTTCCTTTCCCGCGCGTCCCCGTTCCCCTTCCACCTTCCGCCCATCCTATCCCCTCTCCTGCTCCCCGGTCCCACATTCCATATATTTAGTCCCAGTAGATTCAGTTTTCAAACAGCTCGCGTGCCATTATAATTGTAAATTATATTCCCTTAAATATTTAAAAATATCGAATTAAGCTGGGGTTTGACTCAGCTTTATCGATAATATGCCCTAATTTTAATGAGACTTATAAAAAACATTACATTAATTTGACAATGTTTTCATTAGCCACCTTCAAATCATTTCTTAACAAGATTTAAAGCTCCCTATTATGTTGTACTATAAATTTATTGTTCTCAATTGCGAAAACTTATTATTTTTATGTAATTAATGTTATGTGTGTGTGTATATGAATGTAACGTATATGTAAGTATTATGTTATCAATGTTGTGTTAGTCTTAATTAGTGATAGCATCGACCATTTTCAGTGTAATTGTATTTGTAAGCGTTTTGATGTGAAACACTGTTGACAAACCTAATAAAAATTAAAAAATTAATATCGTTATTATTCACCTTTCTACGTTTTTGGATACGTTAAAAAATGTTCCGATTTTATTGCAAAGTACAAAATTATTTATCTAACAAAATACGCCCTAGGCTTGGTGGGTTAGTAACTGAAAGGAGCAAAAATTTGTGAGCAAGTGATTCATAAATTATAATATCTTCTGGTATTGGAATGGAAGCCCAGAGCTAAGTATATCTCTTAACTCTAAATGAATCAAAAAATTTTTAGAAATCAAGATCATATATTTGTATTTAATTGTTGTACACTTTTACTAATACAACTAATGATTTTAAAAATACAATGTGAAAAAATATGCTCCATTTTCACTTTTGGGGTGGTATCAGGTGAAAAAAATTCCCTTAAGTTCACATGTGTAAATTAAGAATTACTTAAACATTATATAAATCAATTGTGCAAAGTATTCTGGAATACGGATCCACTATTTAGTCTCTCAATTATGAGATTCACAATTATAGAATCGAATCCGTACAAAGAAAATTAACCCGTGTAATTGCTTATCGCTAATGTTTATCTGATCAATTTGGAAGGTATAAGGACCGAATCTTACACTATAAACTACACTCTCTTACTGTCAGACGTAAACTTTCCGATTTATTGCTTCTACACAAAATTATGCATGCATAGTTGATACACCAAACATTTTATCCCAAATTAACATCAACAAACCGTGTTGATGATTCCAGAATTTCAACAAGGAGGATGCAAGATATTATCTATATTAAAACCTACCACACAAATACAGAATATTTCTCCTCTATACCACGAACATTACGACGTTATAATACTATACACTGCTCTAATAATGAAATTGACATTTTTAATGACCCATTTAAACACTTAAAATTTATTTTACCATCAATCATAAAATGCTAATATTGTGATGAAGCGCTTTATTCAAAGACAGGCAATATTGTTTTTGTAATTTGTAATTCAATAAAACTACAAACTGTTCTCGTAATTTATAATTCAAGAAAACTACAAACTGTTTTTGTAATTTATAATTCAAGAAAACTACAAACTGTTTTTGTATTTTATAATTCTAGTATTAAAAATGGCTCACCTTACGTTTTTTCAAACAAAAATTTCTGATAACAAAAAAATAATTTTTTTCTTAGACGAATGTATTATAAAAGTTATTGCCATCTCACTTTCTTGTCGTTTCATGTGAAAAAATAATTGATGAAAAATTCCAATTTTCATTTTTTTTTTCAAGTTGCGACCGAAACTTTGGTTTCATGAAGGTGTATATTTTAATTTTTTTTTTTTTTTTTAATTTTAATTTATTTTATATATTCAATAATTTTATTATTAAATTAATAAAAACAGTTTATTTATAAACAAGTTCTGCTGGTAATTATTATTACGCGCGACAGCTGTTTCGCCTTCTGAGGGCATTATCAAACTGTGGTCATGCCACATACAGACAATCTATTTATAGTATTTTTGGATAGGTTAGTATTATGACTCATTTCTAATTTCTGATTAAAAATGACTGAAATTATTAATGGTCAATAACTGTTATTTCCCACTTTGACTGAAAGTCGTTAAGCAATCTAATTGTGAGTCATTCACAAATGCTGACTCATGGTTTTCTTTTCAAGTATAATTAGTTATTTAAAAATTGGTTTTGAATACATCTAAAAGCGGAGAGTGTATTATATTTTTTTGTTCATTTATTAAAATAGCTTTAGGATTATTATTATGTTTGTTAATTTCCAGCTGTTCTAAAAGATTAAGTTTACGTCCTTTATTTTGGATGTGTAAAGGAGTTGGCTTATTATCATCGCTAAGTGAGTGATTCTCATCTAGAAGATGTTTGGCAAATTGTGATTGAATTTTATTATTATTTTTAAATGATCGCATGTGTTCTTTGAATCTAATATCAAAGGACCGGCCAGTTTGTCCAACATAAACAGCGTTACATTCGTCACACTGGAGTTTATAAATGCCGCTTTTTTTAAGTTTGGGTGTTTTAATTTTTGAATTTTTAAGAGATGATCCCAAACTATTATTAGTGCGGAAGGCAATGTCTAATCCACAATTTTTGAGAATTTAGCAATTTTATTAGATGTAGGTCCTGCAAATTCTAAACACGCAAATTTATTATTAGTTTTATTATTAATCGCTGGGTAAATTGAGTTAAGGTTAATTTTGTATTTTTTATGACTAATTATTTTATCAATATCACTACCCTTGAAGCCGTTATTTTTTGCAATGGATAAAATTATATTTTTTTCTTTTTCGTATGCTTTATTGTCAAAAGGGATGTTAGTAAGTCTGTGTATCATTGAGTGATAGGCAGATAATTTATGTGATCATGGGTGTAATGATTTAGAATGAATGGTCGTATCAGTAAACGTAGGTTTACGGAAAATTTCGAATGTATGTTTATTATTTTTTCTACCGATTGTTAAGTCTAAAAAATTAATTTTATTATTACACTCTCTTTCAACCGTAAAGCAGATTTTACGGTTGATGGAGTTAGCTAATGTAACAAAAAGGTCTAATTGTCTGTTGGTACCTTTCCAACAGATCAAAATGTCGTCAACTAACGCACATAGTAAATTATATATTTGCTAAAGATTGAGTTTAAAATTTGATTTTCAATATAGTCCATGAATATTTCAGCAAGAAGTGGACTCAGCGGTGACCCCATGGGCAAGCCGTCGTTTTGTTGATAGAATTTATCATTAAATATAAAGTAATTGGTTTCCATGCACATTTTAAATAGGTCTAATAAGTCATTTTTAATAATTGGGTTTATGTTAGATTTGTCTAATATATCTTCAATGATTTTAAGGCACTCTTGGATAGGGATATTGCTAAAAAGGCTTACGACGTCTAAAGATAAAAATTGGCAGTTATGTGGGAGATCTAAGTTTTGAATTTTATTTATAACTTCCAGAGAATTTTTAACACTATGTTTTGGAGAGAATTTAGTATAATGTTTGAAGAGAAAATTAAGTTTTTTTGGCGAGTAATGTTGTTGGAGCATTTATAAAGGAAACGTTTCTGAAATACTTATGGACTATATTGAAAATCAAATTTTAAACTCAATCTTTAGCAAATATATAATTTACTGTTTATATATTTGCTCAATATTTCTTTAAGGTGTAGAAACATGGACACTTACAGCCAGCGAAAGAGAACGGATAGACGCCCTCGAAATGTGGCGCTTGAGAAAAATGTCCAGGCTTCTATGAACAGCTATGTAGAGGCACAAATTTGTCCATCCAGGAAGAGCTAGGAATCCACAATAGGCTTTCAACTATCTGTCTACAACTTATCTTAAGAAAATTTGGACCTGTTGCTCACCAAACTAAGGACTCCAACTTAGATAAAGTCATAGTCACTGGCAAGCAGAGAAAGGTCACCAATGCGCTGGAGTGGCCAAGTATCACTAGCGCCTGGTACATCGCTGTTCGCAGCTCTCCACACAGGGCAAGACCACAAGGAGTAGAAGTCTTGTCCACCATGAAAATCGGAGAAAGGATCACGGTCGATCACGATCCTCAGCAATGAGGAACCAACTTGAGAAGATAAATTAATACAATAAAAAACACATAAAATTTGTTATAAACCACTTTCATTTTAAACACACTCTACCGGTTTCGGAAGCACCCTTCATTCGTCCGGAGAATATTATAACTAACCTGAGATTAAGAATATTGACAGATATTCAAATTTTAGGTGTTTGAGTGGGAGTAAGGTAAAGGGGTGGGGGTAATTGCAGGATTTACGGGAAGAACAAAGCGGTTTATTGGAAAAATATTTAAAATGGGATTAAAAGGTAAATTAATTTGGTGTTTCAAAATACTGGCATTATTATTTTGGGATTTTTTGATTTCAAGTGCTTCTAAGTTATCTATTTTTTTGCTTTTATTGTTACGGTGAAGAATTTTAACCCCTGTGTCCTTATTAAAGTTGTGATCTGTGGAAATGAGGTGATTAGCAAACTCTGAAAAATTATTATTATTTAAGCATCTTAAATGTTCTGTGATTCTAATATTTATATTTCTAGTTGTCTTACCTATGTAGTAAGAGGGACAATCGTTGCAAATAAAAAAAAAATAATACCTTTAACTGAATTTTAGTAAAACGAAGGACGCTAGATGTCTGCGGGAGGGACGGATGTTTTTTCCGTTTTTTTTTTTAATTCTTGATAGCGCCCTTGACTCGCAGATTCCCAACTTCTAAATCAACGTTTTCTTATACATGCAATGCAACTTACTGACTTCAGAGCCGCACACTGCAAACTTTCCTTTTTTTCATCCGGGCTATAGCTTGATATATCTGTATAGAGCTTTTCACCTCCACCCTCTTCCTGGGACCCTGGTTCTAACTTGATAGGAACACTATTTGTGATAGCGTTCCGGTTTATTATACAGGATGTAATAATTGGTAACAGCTCAAAATAAATAAAAAAAACTGCAATGTAACATAAACGCATTAATTCTATTTAAATATTGTAAATCAACTATATAAATATATAATAATTTGTTTCCTCTTTGTGCGCGGCTTCGTAGCCTCCCCACTCTTGTCTACTTTAGTTTTCTGAAGGTTTCGCTTCTACTGCGTGTGAATTGCAGACTCCATTTTTTTTCAAAAATTTCTTTATTTCATTTTTATTACCAAAATAATTTTCAGATCCAGAATTTTAATTTTTAGACCCGTCTGCACCCGCACCGTCGCGTGTTCAATTCCTCGGCTTGCTTAGTCCTCCATTACGACACAAGCAACGTTTTCCGCTTACTGTAGTGGTAGTAGGAAATTTTCAATTATTCTCATGTTATTCAGAATCCGCAAATGTTTGTCTTTCTTTTTATTAAAAAAAAAAAAAAAATATATGTGTTAAATTTTCGTATGTATATACATGTATGAAAAAATTCTAAAATCAATCTTCATTTATATTTATAGGTCTTGTCCCTAGCTTGGAATTATTTTAAGGAAATATAGTTAGAGCCTTATAGCTGGTTACACATGGTTCTATCTGCATATTTTGGTAGAAATGCTCCTTGAAAATATATTCAATTCAACACAAATTCAACTTCGAAATCAGAAATTGTAAAATAGATAATAAGAAATCGTTTTTGAAAAACGCCGACACCTCACATCTCAGAACAAGATAAAGTGGAGTTAGAACTCTGTCCAACTGAAGTGACAAACTGTTGGAAAGTACGCGATGTAAAAATTTCAAACATTATTACTTTTTTCCATCTCTCTTAGGAAATCGGGTCAAATGATTCGTGTCAGATGTCGACGCTTTTTTTACATTAACTCCATGAGGTAAATAATATCATTCATATGTTGTTGGAGCGTCTTTTTGTGGAAAGAAAGTAGTGATCTGGGTCATTTTGTACGAGGGAGGAAACACAGAAGCCGGCAAATCATCATGTTGAACTCCAGAACGAGCCGTAGAAACAACGCTGCAAGTGTTATGCGCGCGTTTCCCAACTGTGCACCAGTACCAAGGAATCAATAACGCTAGTTTCTCGGAACATCTTCCTTCAAAATATCGGTAAAACAAGGATAGCATTCCCACCGACGCCTGTACCTAAAGATTGCAAATCTATCAAATCAGCCTTATATTCCTGCACAGAGTCGAGGGTGTTTTGCACTTTTTTTATCGGTACAAAATAACCATAATTTTTTTTTTCTGTGCAGATTTGGTTACCTTGTAGAAGATATTATTCGTTTTATCTGCGTTACATCTTGCATCGTTTACACAACAGTTATCTATTAACAGTTGTACATACATAAGTGAAGATAATATGTGCTTGCTTGTGTCGTCGTGCCTGTTCGTTCATATTTCATACGGAAAGAATCGGAACGAGCGATTCCTAGGCTTATTTAGTGTAAAAATGAACATGGCATTAATATTTTTATACAAATTTCATAACGCTCACCATTACACATAGAAACTTTGTGGGCGTACACAGCATATCACCAAATTTTTCAGAAAATAATTCAGAAAGAAATAATTTCATAACGTCAGAGCTCACTATTGTACATAGCGCGGGCGTGCGCACAACAAATCGCTAAAGTTTCACACCATCGGATGATTTGCTTAAGAACGCATGTGGGACAAACAAAGAAACGTTCATTTTTATATGTAAAGAAGAATATTAGCTCAGGAATTGTTGGTTAAAATCTGTCAGCCCCCCTAGCATGGTCGATCGATAAAGATTGATAGAATAACTTTCAGTAACTTCTCATCGTTCCCTAAGAAAACTGCAGATCGAAGTCATTAAAAGTGAAAAAGAAAACATTAAAAAAAAACTGTTTAATTAGGTTACGTTGTGTTAGACTATGGCTATTTAAAAAAAAAGCATACATTTAAATGATTTTTAAAGGGGAGTTGAAGTGATACTTTGTTGAGTTATCGTGGTAGATAGCAGCGGGTATATAGATATTATATTCAACCATTTTATTACCAATAAAAATATTCTGGATGACGTACATATTATGAAGAATTTTTTTAGATACATTTCACACCTTTACCTGCATTATCACCTAATTTATTCACTGTTTGTATGTGGGTATGTAATATGTATGTAGGTTAATTTTTCACATGTTCCTCACCAATTTTTACGCCGTATTTCAACAGCCAAAATCGATTAATTCTTCCAAATTTCATAACCATTATTCAGAAAGAGTTTATATAAGCCCACATGGATTTGCTTTGTTTAGTTGTGTATTTCAATTTCAACAGGAAAAAGTTTATTTTCTCACCAGTCACTTGTTAAATAAAAATAAGTCAGTTAATTGTTTATTACATCTATTTCTTTAATTTTTGCAAATACACGCTGTGGCGTTATTATTGATTTGATGAAAACAAATAACTTTGTAAACACCACTACATTATTAACATTATTGACATGTTTCAAAAACAATGTTTTCTTCGTCAGGATAAGATATTAGTTCTCGAAATTGTTTATTACATCATTCGTGTGTACATTTTAAGTCTGAGAAATTGTTTTTAATACTTTTGTAATCTATTTATATAAGTAAATGTTTGGTTCTTTCGACTTTCAGATACTGCAGAACTTTTTAGAAGTTATGGGACCATAATTATAATATCCTTTCAAAAGTTGGATCTGCAATAACCAGGATGAGAGCTGTTACTTCCCTTTCGGTAATAACTAAAAAAAGCAACTTCCTTGTGCTTATGGGTGTGGCGATTTTAATATTGGAACTGATGTATTCTGTATAAATAAAATTCTCAGTTTTCATCTTGGCAAGTCATGTTATATCCCGTGGATTTTTACCGTTAATTGTATCCTGCGTAACTCTGGTTCAATGATCTCAAATTTGCTTTGAATTTGAGTGTAATTTTCAAAATTGGAACTGATTGTGTAAAGTATTCGTCCAAACCCACTGATTAATATCATATTTTTAACAGAAAATTACTTTATTTGTTATTTTCAAAATTGGAACTGATTTTCATACTATTTTCAAGAAATTCATACTATTCCGTGGTATGTCACGGTCAACCCTAGTAATTACTATAATCAACATGCTTTCTGATCTGCTTTTCTGATTTTATCTTGATATAAATGGTTTTTATAGTGTTAAACATAATATAATATTCATAAAAAATAATAAATAAAAAAAAATAATTAAAAACAATAAATAAATCATAAAAAATAATATTATATATATTTATTATTTCAAACAATTTGTCCATCTGCTAAGATATTTGCGGGTACTACTAGTGGCTTTCCGGAATTACTTACATGAGATTAAAAAAGGAGTGATTATTAATACTCTATTAAAATATAATGTGAAATATCAATATATATGTATATGCCGTAAAACTTTTGAATGTTCATAAAAATGTACTGTAAAGCTCAATTTCGGATTCCTATTTGTTGTACAACCGCATACATGGGCTAAAAGCAGGATGAACGAAAACAAAACAAGTATTTTCCCCGAATCGCTTCACGTATTTGGACCAACACTATATTTTGTTGAAACAATGGCTACAAATTACAAGCCGTGTTCTTTTATGTTTCGCAATATTGCGTTTTTAATCGCTTACTTTCAAGGATTTGTTGTTGATTGCAAAAAAATTATCACGCAAAGCTGTAACACCATTTCTTACTAAATCTAATATATAATTAATTATTATAAATATGGTGTGAGCGATCAATAATCAATATTTCACATGCTGATTAAAATCTCTTTTTTATAGCTGGTTCACGCCTGGATCCCGTGCTTATTATCTGTCATAATCAATACGCCCAATGAAGCAATACCAAGTTACAGTTATGGAAAATACCCATACATTAATGATGAAAAAATTGCAAAAGGTGACAATATTAAAAACAATACTTTAAAAACCATTCATGATGCTTCATCTAGTGACCATCAAAGTGATTATAATTCAAACGATATAAATGAGACTTTATCTGGGTCTAGTGTCAATCGGAGTGAAAACAATTCAAATCAAACTAATGATACTTCATCTAGTTACCATCAAAGTGAAAATATTCCAAAAGAAACTAGTAATACTTCATCTAGCGACCATCAAAGTGGTAGTAATTCAAACGATATCAACGATGCTTCATCTAATTATAGTGACCATGTTAATGATGTATCATCTAGTGGTCATCAAAGTGATTATGATTCAGATGAGGTTGTTAAAGATGCAGATTTAACAGTATTTATAAATCTAGATGACAGTTATGAAGATGACGCAGACAATGAAACAATTTCAATGGAATTCATAACAAGCAAACCAAATGAGACCATGTTTGAAAATTCTGAAAGTAATAATATTTTCGACACTTCGCACGAAACTTCGCAACAAAAACCTGCGAAAAATGAACCATTGAAAGAGTCTACGAGATCTGAATTAAGTTACCAAAAATACCAAGTTACTTACGTACCTGTTAAATATTATCCAACAGCGCCAACCGTCCCAGTGCCTACCAAAACTTTTGATCTTTCAATAAACTCAGAAACTTCTTTCAACAAATTATTTCATTCGAAGTTTCAACTTCAGTTCTCTCGGGCGCCTTCGGCGGATAAAGTTATTAAAAATAATAACAACAATGGCAATATCAATTATTATAATTCGTACTTCGGAAATAATCACTTTAAAGTTCCTTCTCTGTTGAGGATTCCGTCAATTGTCGCGGATAGAATTAAGAAAAAAGGAGCAGCCTTTTTTGGAGGGTTGGCAGGATTTTACAATGCCTAAATCTGTTTACTCTTTAGTACCGCTCTACTCTTTCATTCAAAAATACTTTTGTTATCTCGTTTTTAGATAAAACTTTGTGTGGTTACATCCTAAATTAAATTCTGCGGCTGTCTTTTGTGCGGGTGGCTCACATATTGGGTACTAAATAAAAACGTTCGTCATATCAATTTGGTAGGCGGGTATGGATGTACATATTTATTGGATAACCAACACCTCTGCCATAGGTCACCCTAAGTGGTTCACTGGTTTGGTGACTTAGCAGGGGTGCCTGGACTGCCCGGATTCATAGAGTGAGGTTTGTCCGGGTCTTGGCAGCGGAGAAAATGGTTGAGGGAGTCCGTTTGTCCAGCCGTCCTCTCTCGGAACATCAGCGGATTCATATGTCCGTGATTCTTGTACACACTGACCCCCAGATTGATACCCACCCCTAATACCCTTTTCCTTCCCAGAACTAAATTATTAAATTTCACAATTTCAACTCCCTCCAAGCACGACGTTTAATTTTGGATCAAATCCTATTGTTTAAAATTCTGAATAATGGCCTGGACTCACCAGAGCTTACCAATTTAATCAATGTTCATATTTCGCTAAGATCAACCCGGCAATCCGATTTATTTTACTTGCCCTCATGTAGAACAAATATTAGAAAAAATTCTCCAATTCCTTCTGTATGTGCACAATATAATATACAATTTCACAGCATTGACATTTTTAGTAATAACCTAAAGAAATACCTATATTATTAATATGAGGGTATGGAATGTATCGGGAATATCTCCTATCCTTATCCTATATTCCTCTTCCTTTCCCCTTCCTTTAACCCAAAATTAATTTGAATTTATTAAAACTTAATTTCCAGTGAGCTTTAGCATAAGAAACTTCTGTGGCCTGACTTCAGTTCACTTGTATATTTATCACTGTAAATATGTTGCAAAAGCTGTTTGATTCTTACAAATAAAAAAATAAATATATGTATATTAAAACATACAAAAATAAAATAAACTTCCTCTCCTTCCATTCCTAAAAAGATCCTCCCCACAGCAATCCCAAAGATGACATAGGTCTCCGAGTCTCCAGTGTGGACCTAACGTTACCAAATGATTAGTTTAACTTAATCAAAGATACTGAATTTTTCTAACAGTTTTATGATCAAATCAAAAAATAAAATTAGGATATTGTGTGATCCATAAAATTAAGATAATGTGAATATAGGTACTCTTTTTAAAACTTAAAATAATGTAATGTTAAATTGTAATTATGTGTGTATATATATATATGTGTGTATGACGAAGCTTGAGCTAAGTGAAACCCGGTCGGCTGTTCAATATTAATTTTTTTTTTAAAGTGGTGTGTTACAAAGTGTATTTTTTCATTTATGTAATACAAAATATTAATGTTTGTTGGTCGGAAGGGATAAGGGAGGGGTTAGGATATAAATACTAAAGTTAGATTACAAATAATTCTAGGTATTTGGATCTCCTCACCGAAGAATGCGAAACCCATTTAAAGTATTTTTTCAAGCAGCTTGAACTATCATGCCCACTTTTAGTTGACGTTGCAAATCCTTTCGAGTTACACTATCTGATCGTTACTTTATTTTATCACCATGTTTTTTTATATCGTTTTCAAAAATTATTAACCGTATTATAGATTCACCTCCTTTGTTGCAATTTGTCCAGTTTAAACTTCCCTTGTCGTAGTTAATTAAATTAAAAATTATTTGTTGTTTCTGAAGTAATACTAATTATTATGAATACCGTTCACCAATGTCCATAATGTCGAGTCATGTCCTCTCAAGATAAGGCTGTGAAGTTTTGGTGTAAATCTAAGGGCCAGTGATTTCACAGAATTTGATTTAATTCGTCAAACTCGAATTTATTTTTCAACTTCTGTTAAGGTTCTATTCAAGTTCTGATATAATATCAACGTTGGCCAGTTTTTTTTTTTCATGAAACTGAAATGATAACAGAAATTGAAAAAAACTTTCGCACACCTTGAAAAATTACTTTTGTATTTAATGAAATGTTCAAATTCTATGAAACAACTTTGTAGTAAACTTTTCAAATAAATGACAAATTATGAAATATATTGAAACCGCTTTGACTTCACAATCTTGACATATTCTTCTCTTCTTCAATGGCGCTCCAGCCCATTTCGAGCCTTGGCCTCCTTCAAGATAAGCCTCCACAACCCTCTGTCCTCGGCTATTGTCTTCCAATCTGCAACATGGAGTAGTCCTCTTGCATCCTTCTTGACATCATCCTTCCATCTCAGCCTAGGTCTGCCCACCTTTCGTTTACCTCCCGGGTATCCTGTTAGAACCTTCTTCGGTACTTATGTGCTTGGCATTCTGTGCACATATCCGGCCCATCTTAGTCTTTGGAGCCTTAAATAGGGTAGAGAGTATGGGAGCTTGGTAGATACTCGTATCATAGAGTTCATTATTAAGGCATCATTATCTTAATTTATTGACATAATCTTTGTAATTAAAATTTTTGTCCTATCTGAAATTGCTTTATTAGATTGTGTGGTATAATGTTCTTTATAAATTTTTAAAAAATAAGTACCTAAATACAAATTTTTACAACGACCTTTTCTTTTTTTTCTCTCACAAGCTACGACCTGAAGTCTGTATCCATGTTAAATCAGCAATTAATTATTCCTGTCATGCAGTTTTTTGTCTTTCACATTTGTGTAGAGCATTCGAGGAATGTTCGTTGGTACAAAAGATAAACAAATGGGGTCGTTGATCTGCCGTGTCAGAATTGTTGAAATGTTATATTGGGTGACGAATCTTTTCGTACAAGGATAAATTGCATACAAATTGCTCCTTATATAAATAAGTCTGATTGTAAGAGATATAATGGAGTTATGCATGTTAGTACGGTCATCTTCGGGAAAGTTCGCTCTAAAATACTCATCACATAATAACGCAATAAGATTTACAGAAAAAAGAATTAATTCCTCAAGCAAATAAAACAGTATTTCATAAAGAACCTTACTACGGGGTTATTAAAGTATACAACACAACAAACTTCCATGTTACATTAAACAAATACAGGATATATTATACTGCAAATTAAATCATCACTTAAAACAAACCTGTTAAACAAATGTCACAACAACTTAATAATAGATAATTATAATAAATATATTTGGACATCGCCGTTTTTGTGAAAAATCACCTCAAGAGCACTGTTAAACAAATATTTTACGTAAAATAAATATCTCTGCTTCTATTTGTATATAGAGTTATTTACGCACTGTAATATTATAATATTTACTCTACTTATTGCTAATTGTACTTTTTTGTTTAAACTTTTTTTCCACTCATGTCGAGAACTTGTTTGTTTATTTTGTTCACACAGAATCTATAATCTATGTTACGTTGATGGACCATTGCGCTACCTCAAAATAACCTGGATAAATTAGTGGCTGTTTTTGATCCTGTGAGAAAATATATCCTGTACTAAAAATAACACTGCGTCGTACGTAGGCAAAGCCGATACAAACGCGATTGCGATGCGGGTGAAGCAGCAACGCTGTTTTCCCACTCCCTCTTCACAATTTGCAGCTAACTATATCTGTTGAAAGATTGAGGGTGAATTTCCCCACCAAATCCACTTCGCTAGAAAATGTCGAATGAACTGATCGCGTCGCCAGGGCCAGCTAGCAGTCCACTTCGGGCGCCGACTCACCAAGACGACAAGGAGCCATGTGATACCTCACCTGATTGAAATGAACCTATACTGATTGATCCTAACACTTAATCGTAGACTACTTGCTGCAATACGGCCCAAGCTAGCGTAGTAATTAGGGAAAATAATCTAATTTAAAATGTGTTTCTTTTAGGTTGTAATTTGTTTTTAATATTGCCTTTTTTTTCTTGTTCTTGTCCTTAAATATCATTTAAACCAATATAGTTATATATAATGATGTAAACTATTACGTTGTATTCCCTATTGTGTTCCCAATAAACAACCCTTGAGGTTTTTACTAGCATCAGGCGCCGTTTGGCTCACGGCCGGCACTGCTCCGCACCCCACCGCTTGTCACGAGTTATTTTTCACGTAGGACACTGCTTGGTGACTGTGACTATTTGATATTTTCGCGCCGCGTTCGCATCGACTTCGCCTACTTATGTATGACGCAACAAGAAATTTGCTTATTCCTGATGATTGCCGACCTCCGATGACTGTAAAATGTAATTATTATTTATTTAACATGTCCATTTAAAGATTAAATCGCATTGTAAGTATTTATAAATCTTTTTAATCACGACATCATTTTTACTGTAGGAAAAAGTATTACATATATACTACATTGAGTAATTATGAACAGGCTTTTTTATAAAATAAATTATTTACTTATTTTTTGCTTCATTTACTTTTTCAAAATTTTATTTTTCTTTATTTACATGATTTACGTGACCGTTCTCTGACCGTTCTCCTTGGCCTAATTCCGTTTGTCTGGTAATAATTCGCACAAGATCATAATCTCTTGACAGAATCTGAAAGCATGTCTACAATGCTTTATTGTGGTACTTAATTATATGTAACATCGTGTTATTAAATATTTCAAATAAATCTCGTGAAGAAAATGACTCAAGGTAAATGATAAAAAATATGTAAGCGCATGAATTTTACCTGGATCTATATTTAAGATATTATTTTACAGGTGTTTTTGTATAAACCAGTTTATCTAGGTAATTAATGGAAACATGGTTTTTAATTGAAGAATTTGAGATTAATAATAACGAATGTTTATAAAATGAATCATATTGTAGTGGATTATAAAAAAAACTAAAGGATAATTTTGAAGCTATCTGTACAATTACTTATTATTGTAACACGAAGCCAATTAGTTCCGAGCACAACCGTTTGTTCGACAAGGCGGTAAATCAATTACATAAAGCATAGAGATTGATACACTTATCTCTGCAGGAGGCTAAAATATGAACTATATAACTGTATTATTAACTATATTGAAATGAAATGATTCAACCAATTATCTGCTAATGTAAGATTGGAATCAAATTACACTAAATACAAAAATACAATTAAAAATTGTGAGTATTCAATTCACATACGGTAGATGAGAAACCATAAGAAAACTAAAGTAGGCAAGAGTGGAAGCACCGCACAAAGAGGAGACTCAAATCACAACGATGGTAAAGAAATTTCCACTTCATAATATTGCAAGGTATAGCTTAATTATTAAACTTTGTAAAAGTAAACATATATAAAAAAAAATTTAAAAATGTGCAGTTCACACGCAGTTGAATTGAAACCTTCAGAAAACTAGAGAAGACAAGAGCGGGAAGCTAAGAAGCACCGCGGAAGTGATTATACTATCTATGTCATTCTCTCGCAGGCTAAATCCTATACAGATTTGTCTCTTTTTAGTGTCGCTTTTTCGTCTCATTGGGTTTAAAATCACAACGGTGCTAAAGAAATTTTCACTTCAATAATATTAGATTTAATTTTTTCTCTGCTTCTTTTTTCACCCCTTTCATCAATTATTTCTTATTTATTTTTTGTTCTCTTACTCTATCTGAAAATTTTATATTAAAATGCTATTTGCCTACGTTTCTCCGTCTTTTTAACACGAGCGTTGCTCTAAAACGGGTGTACCTAATACGATTACTGTTATATATATTTTTAAACTTTATAAAATGTATGCATGTTATTTGTACAATTAACATTAATAAATAATGTTATAAATACATATTACAATTTATTTAACTATCTACATTCAGTAGCAAGGTAGCAATCCCTGACTGCTGAAGTAAATTAGAAGACATATTATATTCAAAATTATATTTAAAAAAAACCCTTGAAATGTTTTGTAATAAATCGTTTCTCCCTGCGTATCCTTTCCCATTCATCCCGTTCCCCTTCCGCCTCCCCTTCCTCTCCCGCATCCCCTTCCCCTCACGCGTTCACACTCCGCCTTTCCTCTCCCCCTTCCCTCGCCCCGCGAACCCCCATCTGTTCAGTTGACAAAACGTCAACTGAACAGATGATTAATGGATAAAGTGATTAAACTGATGAGAGTTAATAAAGTTAATAAGTTAGTAAACATGAGAGTTCATGGGAAATATCCCTAATATCGGTCTATTGGACATATTTAACTGATTATTAAGAGTTTGGGTTTTTGTTTTAACAGCTTTTTTTATTTCGAGTGCTTCTAAATTATTTAGTCTGTTATTAGTAATTCATTAGTCATCACCCGTCACTTTCTCTGCATCATTATTTAAGATGTAAATTAACCCTCCCACTATTCCTGTATATTATGATTTGTCCCTTTCTATATGCAAACCTATATAAGTTCAAACAATGTAGATTTTGATCAGTTTAATTTTATACCCTGAAGATGCTTATGTTGTGCGAAACCGGTCGGTATTGAAAAAAAAAATTAATAAAAGTCGTTGTTACAAACAAAATAATTGTTCTATTTGAATTATAAAATTTCTCACCATTTATAGATAATTGACAATAAGTATTACGTAAATAATTACAATCACACGCATTTAACTTGATAAAGTATCTACTCTTCAAAATATAGAATTGCTAATATTTTGTTGATTTAAAGATAAATTAATAATCTTACACGATTTGATTTTTAATACTCTGAAAAGCGATAAGAGCTTATTTCGCAAACTTCTCATCCTAAATAATACGTCTAGAATCTAGATTTTGCACTAGCAAAAACGACCAAAAAGTCGAACATCTGATTTATCTAAGATTCAAAACCCGTTTTAAGCATCGTAATAATGTGTATTATAATGACGTAAAAAATAAAGACGTTGTGTTACTTGTCAATATATTTTTTTTTTTCATCTACCTACAAAAGAGTAATATAAAACAATTGCAAACTTCTCATCCTAAATAATACGTCTAGAATCTAGATTTCGCACTAGCAAAAACGACCAAAAAGTCGAACATCTGATTTACCTCAGATTCAAAACCCGTTTTAAGCATCGTAATAATGTGTTTTATAATGACGTAAAAAATAAAGACGTTGTGTTACTTGTCAATATAATTTTTTTTTCATCTACCCACAAAAGAGTAATATAAAATAACCTTTCAATTAAATCCTAATTATTATAACCAGTATGAACATAATAATGTCCTGAAAAGTATATTTCTAATTTTCTCTCAATTAATAAACCAAAATTTCTTACGAAATCAAAATATTTGTTAGTAGAAAGTAAATTATATAATTTGACCAAGAAATGTCACTTTCTCAATGGCAATTCTACGTTCAAACTATCTATTGAAATGAAGGCGTTGAAGAATAGACGTTTTTTAATTTACAGACTGGCGAAATACAAAACAGTCGAATCAGCCAATATTTACAAGATTTTATAACTGCTAAGGCTGGTGTATAAAATATTTGTTTTAATTTTTGCTTATTTATTACCATTTTTGAAGATATTATTACAGTAGTAACGATCCAATTCAGCAGTTATTAAATATTTTCAAAGTATAAAAATGTGAATAAAATACCTTTTTTTCATTTTTAACATATTTTTTCCCGTTGAAAAACTATTTGATTTGTTCTAGGTCTGCATAGAATTCATAATTCGATATTTTAGATTAGCGTAATCTTAAATATAAATCAGAGAATTTGTTGTGTCTTTCGTCGAAAACGAAATTACTTTCAGTTTATAACGTCCTTTCTGTCATGCCCCGTGGAGCCTTCAATTATCATCGTTATGAAGATTCAATTGTAAATAAACATAGTTAATAATTAATAAACACTTAGTTTCAAACACTTATATTGTATAAAACACCATCATTTTTTATAAGCAATGTCACTGATGAAGTGTTTTAAGTAAACTCTGATGAATTGCTTGCTTACGAGACATGTTGGTTTTTTAAACAACAAAAAAGTGGTTATAACTAAGATTTAAATAATTTTTAATTAGAATGGTGCCACAAAATAAGTTTGCTGTGTGGTTAAGCAGCACAATATGTACTTTCTATTTTTGGTCTCGAAGTAATCAATATAATCCCATGAATAAATAATATTTAAATGTAACACTGTTGTTTCAATCTTTCAAAACGATTCATCTGAGATTTATAAATATACCGAATTCTCTACAGTTATTAAATATTTGTCGGTAGATACCATCTCAAGCACACATCGCCTCACAGCGGTGGACATTGTCGGCAACGCGCCGGGTTTGGCTCTTTAGTTTTAGTTCGTTGATGTCTTCCGCATGTAACACATCATTACGTTTCAAGTGCATTCTTGGCAAGGAACAATCGACCCCCTGTCAACTCTTTAACTGTTGTTTACTATTCGGATAAAGATAAATTGCTCACCGTGTATGCGCTTGATTTTTTAAGTGGTGTTTGTTGTTGAATGCTGAACTTATTAGGATAACGGAATTTTGGTAAATATTATTAAAAGTTTGTAAATATTTTGAGTTTTTTTTACCAACATTTTTTTAATAAATTCCTTATATTGACACTGTGTTTAGTTTTACGGATATTATATTTAGTAATGAATTGTAGAAGAAGTCGAGGACGCCCAAGAAATACATGGCACAACCAAGTGAATCAGATACTTGAGTCGGGCCATGTCAAGAGTCAGAATAATAGAAGAGCATGTATGAGTCGTTGTATGAATGTAAACGATGCAAGGAATGTGTGCCAAGACCGAGTTGTTTGGCGGTCCATCCACTCTTCCTACCCCTGAGGGGAAACGGTGTGATGGTTAGTTAGTTTGTTATGTATTCACTAGCGTAGACACGTGAAAATCACGGGATATTCTTCTTCTTGAAAATGACCAAATTAGTTTATGTTAGAAAAATTATTCCATTTTTGAAAATGACAAAAATAATTTCTGTTAGAAAAATTATTTTGTAGGGACCTAGGTATTTTATCGCTTATCTTGATTTTTCAAACAGTCAGTTTCAATTGTAAAAATTATATTTAAATTCAGAGCTAATTTTAGTTCGAAATTAGTATTTTTTTATTATAATATTCGTAATATGCATCATCCGCGTGAAATTTTCGTTTGAGTGCACAAAATTATGGGATTTCTTAATATTAAGTAAGTTTGCATTTTTTAATTAAAATACAAGAAGAAGCCGTTCTTTTTGTATGGTTTTTTTATACAGGTAGATAAGTTTAGAGATATCTACTTCAATCTATGTGTAGGTGTGTTAATTATCTTACCACATGTCGTCTTCATTATATTGATTATATAATTCATTATAATAACCCATTGCTGCAATGACCTCTAAGTAGCCTTATTTTACCTTTTTTTTTTGTATTTTTCAAGCCCAATTCCTTTAACTTTTAATTTCTAGACACACAATGTAATAGTATAATGAAGAAACCAATTATAGATAATTTGTACATTTATAATTTATACATGTATTTATACATGTAGGTATAAATTATTCATTATTGTAAGCTGTTGATTCCCCTAAAATAAAATAAATAAATTAAACAAATTTTTTACTTTGTTTGAACCTCTTGTATATTTGTTTGAAGGTTCAAACAAAGTAAAAAATTTGTTTAATTTATCTATAATGGATTACCACCAAGTTATAGTTACATTCAAAAGTATAAAATAAATAAATAAACATGTTAAAGGCAACAACGACTTTAAAATTGCGCGCAATATGGGCTCAAATTAGTAAAAAAGAGCAACAATCAAACATAACTGTATTACCAAAATAGTAGCTTTTGGAAGAATGATTTTCTCACTTCGTTTTTAAATGTTTTACTTATTGTTTATTTGAAAATGAAGCGCACTTTCTGCAGCAAAGGTCATAGAACTATGAAATAAAGTCGTTTAAGAACAACAGCGCCTCTGGTGGCAGGACTGAGATAACACGTTCCTATACAATAATTCAAGGTGGTACATATGTATAAGTAGAACCGTCCTAACAGGATTCGTGAACTTCTGGCGACGAACATGCTGACTTGTTCTGAGCAAGGTTCCTGCATAATACCTTACGGATAATAAAACTGTGTGGAAGGCATCACTAATATGAAAAAAGTAAGACACAATATATATAACCAGCCGAAATAGCACAGTTCTTTTATGTAGCGTTTGTCGAAATCACACATGGACTTACTTGTTTTTATCTCTTATATTGAACGTTAGGTGTGCAAAATTTAATCAAGGATCAAAATTCTGCTTTAAAGGGTAGAGGGTTTGGGATAATTTTTAAAGATTTCATGTAGACAATGACCTTCCTCGTGTTTTGAAGGTCCAGCGTGCAAAATTTCATCAATTTCAGAATAAAAGTGTAGATCTCAATAAAAACATAGTCACGCCATACGCCACGCATATTCTTCTTTAGACTGTGTTTTAAAACATATATAAAATGAAAACGTTTTATAATATTAGTATTTTATTGGTTAATAGATCTGTTACTGACAGGAAAAGGAGCGTTAAATAACTTTTTTACCTATTTCAATTTTATAAAATTTTGGTAACAATTTTTTTATTTATTACATAAAAAAAATGTTCGCATAATTTTTGTATATACTGAACACGGAATTTATTTGCAGAAATAAGATAAAATTGACAAACTTATCGTTGTACTCAGCTTCTGTTGATTTTAGGACTTCGTGTAAACAAAAATATTTCATAATTTTCCTTACCGCCAACTCACAAAAATTTAAAAAAAGTGCGAACAGTAAAATAAAATTAAAATGGAAGCAGTAAAAAAAGAATAGCCATTCGTTGGTTTCATGCCAACATGTAACACTAAAGAAAGGTGATTAAAGTAATGAAAAATAATAATCCAACACCACCTAACCTAATCGTGCAGTCCGTTGGTTGCAGACCGTCACATCACCTATAGAACGATTGTGACACATCCTCAATACTTTTTTCAATACTAAACACATGTAACATTTCACATGGGAATACAATACATGAAAGGATTAGCAAGAATGAAGTATTAGCAGTTGATTCTTTTGTGCTTGTTCATCACTGAAACCAGTTTTAAAACAGGATTGCTATACTTTATTATACCTTCACTGAAAACATTAGATTTTAAAACTTATGATATTTTTAGGTGTGGCATTAAAATGTACGTTTTAATCTCCCTAATCTCGTTAAAAGCTGTTATGTAAGCTGGTCCAAGACGTTACGAATACCTTTATATCCGCCTACCCTATTGAAGATATGATTCTAAAGTAGAAATTATTAATTTCTGGCTTAGGGCTTTAATCAGATGCTTTTTATGTTCGGCATGCGAGATATTATTAACGTTCGTGAAACCCTCCCATGGTAAAGCCTAATAACCTAACCATTATAAAAAAACTGATATAATTAAACCGTGTGTTCACTGAGAAACAATTGTTTATAAACACTGTTTCAGAAACAAAATCTACGTGTTTCTGAAACAATTAAATATGTTTCTGAAACATGTGAATAGTGAATGGGATCGACTGGGATATAGTAAACGAGCAAGCAAATAATAGCATGAATACCTTAAAACATTGGTTTGATACAAATCTTCTCTCATTGAACACTAACAAAACATACTACATACACTTCTCAATTAACAAACTAAAAACACTCCCCAACACTAAAATAACTATCCACAATAACAAATGTAATAAAATCACATGTATTCAAGACTGTTCAACGTTGAAATCAGTATCAGAAACTAAATATCTCGGAGTGATAATAGAACAACATATGAAGTGGAAGAGCCATATCTGTGAATTGGTTAAGCGTATCAGAAAGTGTATATATATATTCATAAGATTAAGAAATATTTTAAAACTCAACAATCTAAAAAGAGTATACTATGCACTAATCCAGTCATTAATTCAATATGGAATTATTGGATGGGGGGGGTCTTACAACAATATTCTAAACCCGATCAAAGTGATCCAGAAGCTAATCATTAAAGTAATCCTAAAGAAACCCTCCACATATCCAACAGAAACGCTTTTCGCAGATTTTACGGTGCCTCGAGTAGAGAATATCTTCAAAAAAAATGCAATTATCCAAATTTACAAAGATAATATCATCAAAAAATTTGAAACCTACCAATCAATAAGATATCAAGACAACATCAAAATACCAAAATTTAATACCAAACTAATGCAAAACAAGTATATCTACTTAGGAATAAAGTATTTCAACAACCTTCCAATTGAAATAAAAAAAACCAAAGACATCAATAAACTGAAACTCAAACTGAAGCTACACTTCATCAGGAATAATTAAAACTAAATAATTACCTGTTTTTCTCTTTCTTTCCATTTATTATAAATTATATTCATCTCTATTTTATTTAGATTTTTCGAATTTCGTACACCTACACATATTGATGATCCAGAAGGCTCAATTGTTCGTATTATATACTTACCTTTTGCATAATGTTATTCTATTTCTGTTATAATTAGTGTAACTCGCTCATCAAGCACAAGAACTAGCTTCTTCTTTGATGAGATTGCAATTTTAAATAATTTCTGTACCGATATGTAATTTATGTAACACCTTTGTACACTTATATATCTATATTAAATAAATAAAATAAATAAAAAAAAAATGTGAATTTGTTGGGATAAACACTACAGTTTTCTAACGATGTTTCTGTGCTCCCCGGTTGGAGTGGAGAGCACGGAAACAAATCAGTTTCGCAACAGCTGTTTACAAGTGTGGACGTGTGTTTCAGTGGTTTATAATTTTTTTTTTTTTTTATTTATTTCGAGAAATTTGTTTTTACAATACAAATGATTACATGTGCAAGGTTGTACAATAATTCATTTTATATTACTACTACTCCATAAATTGAGCTCAAGAGCTCATGTTTATGGGAGGAGTATTAACATGCAAAAAAAAATACTGTTTTAATGAGATGTTTAAACAATGATCAAAGAACTTATGAAATACTAGCTGGGTTACCCCGCTTCGCTCAGGACAATAAGATAGTGTTCTGGAATGTTGCACAATGATGTTCCCGATTTCATATTCCTGATCATTCCACGACATACTCCGGCACTCCTTCCACAACTTTCTACAGCTCTATGGAACCTTCTAGAACTTTCCGGAAGACTGTTCTAGAAATTTCAAGAGGGTGAAATTTTCAGCCCTTATATCTTTAAAAGCACGGCCTTTAGGTAAAAACGGATACCCTTATTCCCTAGGGGGGATAGAGATCTACCACACCATATAACTCCCTTGATCGAACCGGGACTCGTTTCTGAGTTTTTGCGAGCTGCACGTTTTTTGGACTTTCTTTTATAATACATGCCATATTCAAATAAATAAAATGTTACTCCTTACATGTCCTTTCCCGTGCGTTCCCCTCCAGCGTTCCACTTCCACCTTCCCCGCCACCGCTCTCCCGCTCCCCCGTCCCGCAAACCACCCTGGCACTGCATTTCTTGACTCCTCTCCCGCGCGGCCCGTAGCCGAATACTAACATTTTTGAACTCGTGATATCTTTCTAATTAAATATCCGAATTGAAAAATTCAAAAAGTTAAATAAAGGTATTGAAGCTGTCTTGAATATGTAGTAATTTATTTTGATAAGGATTAAAACCAAGATACAAATAAAGAGCCTTTTCAAGCGGCGACATATTAATTAAAATTTTAAAATAAAAGAATACTTATTGTGGCATATCCATAATAGTTAGACATATGCTGTTGCGACCTTTTTTGTAAATAATGATGTGTTCTATAAAGTCGTAGTACATTATTTTATTCTATCATCAATAGTTTTCGCAGCGCACGCGATTTAAAGAATATTTTAGGTAATTTTTTTACACCCTGGGTTACATTATTGAAGTTTTAGTAAGGATGCCTATTTTTTTTTAAATATAATATAGCCTATGTCACCCAGGGATAGTGTAGCTTCCCGACAGCGAAAGAATTTTTCAAATCGGTTCAGTAGTTTCGGAGCCTATTCGATGCAAACAAACACACAAACAAACAAACAAACAAACAAACAAATATTTCCTCTTTATATAGCGTGTGTTAGATGTTAGGTGTTAGAAATACAAAAAATATTACTTGACAAAAGGTACATAATCTAGAAAAAAAATAGTTTTAGAAGGACAATAACAGTATTTGTATACATATATTTTTAATATTAAAAATTTCAGTTTAAGTAAGGGTAAATTACATTAAGGGTACAATATATCATTATCCAATTTCAGGGACTTAATTTGCTTTTTGAATTGTTCATATTTCAATGTTCCCGTTATATTAATTTTGTTTTTGGACAATAATATATTGTACCATCTTACACCTAAATACAAATAGTGATGCTGAGCCGTGGTTGTTCTAAGCACATGGATGGCTATTAAGCCATTATTTTTAAATCTATTGCTTATGCTATCTGAGGGATGAATTTATTGAAGAAAATATTCATTATAAATTTGATATAAGGCGTTTCTCTTATACAATTCTATGATTGATGGTATATTAAATTCCCGGACGATTCCAAGCAACGGTGGCTCGGATACTATAAATTAAAAGGCGGGTAAATTTTTATTTTTTTTATTTTATGCCAAGCGAAACTAACCTAAGGTCGCATAAAGTCCACTATATCAAAAACTTAGCCGGTTTATTATTTTAATAAAAGGAGTTTAAAAAGTGTGGTCATAATGATATTGTGAACATTTTGACATTTTTATAAAGTGGTTATCATAACACATTTTGCCTTCTCAACAAATAGTTCCTAACCCACACATTTTTTTGTTTCTTTCGGCTAGCCATTGCCAAATAAATATACGCGGCACCCAACAACACTACCTTCTCAGGCGACATAATATTTGAAACAACTGAGCGTGGACGGCCAAGTTCACGAAACAATGTTTCTGTAAACATCTACGTGTTGTTTCAAAAACTTTGTTTCCGAAACATTCTTTACAGTCAATACACGGCATTAGACCGCTGAGTTTTGAGGGCGTAAATTTCAACAGTAATTGACGTCAAAAGAAGTCAGTAAAATGATATTTGAGTCCCATGTTAATTACGTGTAAATTTTTGTTTTATTAAAACATTTTTAACACCCAATGAACACGTAACTAAACTTTGTTTTTTTCCATCCCATTTTTTTGTGTTTGTTTGTTTACAAAATGACAAGTACATCTTTTACTCCAAACATGTTCCGGAATCGCTGGTTAAAATCGTCTGGGTACGTGCTGTTATACCCTGTATTTTCAACGCAAATGAGCCGCTACCAAATTAGCAAGTAATTATTTAATTTAAGGAAAACATTGCTGGTGACTTAATCACTGCACACTCACAACGCTGCTCAACAAAATTCAGAGACATAAGTAAATATGTACACACATTCACGTATACACACACGTACCTTTATACACCACATTTTTTTGTTTGATTATCGTTTATCTTTAATTTTACCTCAAATCATTCCCTAACCCCGCTCGGCAATCTTTAAATTATAATCAGTTATTTTGTAGAGACGTTATATTTTTTTTTTTTAAAAGAAAGACAAACATTCCCGGGTTACGAATAACCCAACAATATTTGAAAATCTCCTACTTCCACCACAGAAAGCCGAAAATGTTGCTTGTGTTGTGATGGAGGACTTAGCCAGCCGAGGAATCGAACATGCGACGCCCGGGTGGGACCAAAGCGCTAAGCCCACTTAACCACTGACCGGTCTATAAATTATTGTATTATTATATTGACCACTGTATATTATTATATTGATACCGTTGATATCGTTCCTTATAGTTCCTTATAATTATTTCTAAAACCTTTTAAACTGTTTGCCAATCATTTTATCTGTGTAATTTTTTATTCTAAAATAATAAAAAAAACATATAAAATTAAAGCTATCTTCTCAACAGAATCACTTTTTAAATTGTTTCCAGTACCAAATGTTGATGACATATTCAAGCATTCTTCCATTATAAAAAAGTGTAAAGAAAAAAATTAAATAAAATATCAAGGTGGGTCATGACAAAAACGACATTGTAAATTTATTTGCAGATTTCTTTAAGAGTGTATACGTTGAAGACAATGACAACATTTTATCTGATAAATCCCAATTTATCGAAAGCTCACTCAACTTGCATAACATCCATGTGGAAGTAAACGATGTTGTGACTTTTATCAAACAGCTGAATATCAGGTCGAATTCGGGGCCAGATATGATTCCCTCAATATTACTTAAAAACTGTGTTCATGTTCTAGCTCTTCCTATTACTATAATTTTCAATTTATCTTTATCTACAGGATGTTTTCCTGAAATTTGGAAAAATAGCTTTATAACACCTATTTTTAAAAAAGGAGATAAAAGTCAATTTGAAAATTATAGACCCATATGTATTATGTCATCACTACCTAAACTTTTTGAAAAGATTATATTAAGTAAAATCATGCATCAAATTAAACCACTTATATCAATATTTCAACATGGTTTTATGCCAGGCAGATCTACGTCATCTAACTTATTGCTTTACGAAAATTTTATTTCTAATGCACTGTCCAAGGGTTATCAAGTTGATACTATTTATACTGATTTTAGCAAAGCCTTTGATTCTGTTTCTCATCGCATTTTAATGGAAAAATTAGAACACTTGGGAATAAGCGGCAACTTTCTCGAATGGATTAGAAGCTACTTATCATATAGAAAACTATCTGTAAAAATTAACTCCACAACTTCATACACTTTTTTTGCCTTAAGTGGAGTCCCCCAAGGTTCCCACCTAGGACCATTTCTTTTCCTACTATTTATTAACGACATTTCATTAATTTTCGATAATATTCACTTTCTTCTATTCGCTGACGATCTAAAGCTGTTTAAATCTATCGAAAATTCTTCTGATTGTTTAACTCTACAAAGGAACTTAAATAAACTTTATGAATGGTGCATCGTAAACAAATTATATCTTAATATCAACAAATGCCAAACGATAAGTTTCCATAGATCTAAAACTCCTTTATTATTCAACTACACAATTAACAATGCCACTCTAAAAAGAGTCTATGAATTTAACGACCTTGGCGTTATCTTTGACTCTAAATTACGCTTCTTGAATCACATTATTAGTATAACCAGTAAGGGATTACAAATGCTTGGATTTATTCTCAGAATTGCTAAAGACTTTAATAACATAAAAACCATAAAATTGTTATACACGTCTTTGGTTAGAAGTCAGGTTGAATACAATTCAAGTATTTGGTGTCCTCATTTCAACTCTCATTGTTTACAAATTGAAAAAATTCAAAATAAATTTTTACGTTTTATTAATTTCAAAATTGGTATTCCTATTATTGAAATCAATTATGTCAGTTTACGCAGTAAACTTAACTTATCGAAATTATCGGAAAGGCGAAAAATATTTGATCTCCTTTTATTGTATAAAATTATTCATTCAAGGTTGGACTGCCCTGACGCTATCAACTTGTTATCCTTACACATACCTCCAAAATATACTAGACGGAATATTTTATTTTGCAACAATAACTTCGCTACGAATTCTGCGGTAGAAAGAATACATAGGTTGGGTAATGAACTGACTGATGTCGCTGACATATTTAATTTAAACTTCGATTCATTTAAAGCCAAATTAGTCCACCACTTTTTAGATGTAAATAATGAATGAGTAAATTTTATTTTATTTCGATTTTCTTTTGTTTATGGTTTTATTTTATTGTTCTTTTTCCAATATGAGTAATTAAGTAAAAATAAATGTGTTTTGATTTTTTTCATGTTTTTGTTGTTCGTAGGTATATGAATTGTTGTACCTACGAGTTCTAAAGTCATCCATGCGGAATTAGCTTTAGATGTATGTACTCCTATTTTTTTTTATTGAGTTTATGCTTTATTTGTATATTTTGTAATATTTTTTTAAGTTTGTTATGTACTGTTGTTATAAATGTTATTTGTATTTTATATGTTAAAGCCCAATAGGGCGTCAATAAATAAATAAATAAAAATAAATCAAAAATTTTACAAACTAATACGAACTGGAAACCAATTTATTACACCTAATTTTAAAACAAAGCAAATACAAAACCATTTCATATTTTACCAAGCCATAAAAACTTTAATAATCTCCTTTTTATATTGCGCTGTATCAGAAAAAATGAATAAAATTAAGCAATTATTAAAAAAAATATATGGTAAAAAGTAAATATTTTATACAAAACATATTACAACATACAAACTAAGTAAGAATCGTGGCTCCCATATCAAGCGCAAGAGCTCTTCTTCTCTGATAAGGTATACACGATCAATGATGACAAATTTAACTCATATTCTTTATGTTATAATAAAAAAGTTAGATTAAAAATACTTGATAATTGATAGGAATGCCCGAATACACTATTATAAAATTGACGCCTCACAAATGATTTTGCCATTTTGATAGCTTAATCGTTTATTTGCTAGTTTGAAGCGGCACACGTGCGATGGGCGGCATTTCTGTAGAAAACTATTCACATCTATTCATTTTTCTTTGAGTAAGAGGGTTAAGGGTTCGATGTCAGATGTTTTACTTTCCAACAGTCTTCTTTCCTTTCTCATCCCTTTTCTCACTATCTTCAGTCTCACAGCATACCCCAATAGGGATGCTGGTGACCGGACAACTCAGAATCATGCAACTTCAACACCTCCTTTAAAAAATCATTAAAAGTGTTACGATAGGTTAAATTAAGGGCTATATTTTAATTATTTTTTTCATAACTTTTAATAATTTTTCAAAGTGTTTTTTTTTAATTTTTCACAAATGTCATAATTTTCAAAGTTTACTGAAGGTGTTCGTTTGAAAGTTAAATTTTTGATCAAAATTAACCCCACAGACTAATTTATTCGCTTTTTAGAAAAACTTAAATAAGTCTTATAGAAATCGTAGTGTCTCCGTTACTATCGTGATGAGAAATAAATCTAAACTGTGCCGCGGTGTTGGAAAGAGAAAACACTACGCCATATACATTCATATCTAAAAGTTAACCACAAAATAAATCAATTATACCTCTGTTACTGTAAAAGCCCGTAAATTAGTAAAATCTTAAGCCGCCGCTACCCGAATTTCTATCGATTTCTAACATATCTCCCTTAAATATTTGATGATTTTAAGCTCTTAAAAAATATATATGTTATTTTTTAAGATAATATCTATACGCGTTCTATGCCCAAACGCAAATTATATGAAATTCCCTCGATAGAAAAAAAATCGCAAAGTATGCTCCGAAAAATATTATAAACACGTTTGTTTCAGTTATTTTACAAGTTATAGTTGTGAAAAAATTCACAATATTTCTTTAAATGATACTTAAGATGCCTTTCACGAGATTTTGCTCTATTTTAAACGAGTCGTGTTGTATTAAATATAAGCGCGCTCTTCTAACATTCGTAATTACATATCTCTCCATCTTCTTCTATTTTGAACGCAGATGCGGCGCCTCAAGATATACCGTAGTACGGGCTTTTACAGTAACATATACACCATTTTGAAACCAAAGTTTCCGCCCAAAATTTAAAAAAATTAATTATTAAACATTGTTAATTTTTCATAAATTATTTTTACTCGTTCCTACTTATTTATTTATATTTATTTATTTAACGCCCAGAGGGCTTTTACATGCTTGGTAGTAATATTAAATCATTACAGATGATTTTTAAACAGATAAAGAAATAATAAAAATTAAATTAGATAAAAAATGCACACAAGTCACAAAAATACAGCGATTTGATAGGTTAACAAAAATACAAATATGTTTTGGAATAAGTTTTTTACAAGATCCACAAAAGTCGCCAAGATGATGTTAAATATGTCAACATCACCTAAGTATCTACTGATTTCCCATAGGGTGAAATCTTTGTATCGGAGAGTGGGCAATGTAGTTCCTCTTATGAATGCTGCAGTAGAATAGTGTATTTTGTCTTGTGGTTTCTGCCGGTATTCGTAAGTTTATGAGTTGTAGGAGTTCGCAGCAGTCGAATTTAGAGTTAAGTATTTTGAATAAAAATGTTAGTCGTTTATTTTATGTCTGTTTTCTAGTGTGTATATTTATAGAATATTTAGTTAAATAATCTTTATAATACACATTGAATAATGGTGACACAATGTTCGAAAGTCTGTTTCCTCTAAAGTACTACTTTTTCCTTTGGAGGAAACAGATATATATCTTATTACGGCTCAGCTACGGCGACGAGTTTGTTTCCTTTGGGGGAGTACAGATATATGTTTACCGTTTGTCTTATTTTCGACTGTTGTTATTTAGTGTGTAAGAAAGAACTGCACTATTGTATGTCTAAGAGCAAAAGCAAAACCATCAGCGCATTTGACGTTTGACATTTTTGAATTTTTGAAACTCACTCACACTTTAATATTATCCTTGTAACTATATTCCATACTTTCAAAATAATCGTCACGCTAATAGTATTGTAGGGGTCTACGGAGAAGTTACTGTGCGGTGTGGTTCCTTTGGAGGAAACAGATCTACCTACATTGTGTATCTCATCTTTTTAAAGTGCTGCAGCTGATAAGGAACGTATGATTATTGCCTTTTCCGTGCAATCACGGTACCGTAATCATAGATCGTCACTGTAATAATGAAAGCGCTCATTAGTTTTATAAAACTATACATTTTGAATTACATCTGTGTACTGTACTGTAGGTGTACTTTTTTCTAATTCCGCTCAAACTCAACTGTTTTCTGATATAAACTTTTCTCATTCTCAATTCAAAGATCAGAAAATCATTTTAATGTGTAAAGACATGATCGTATTTCATCAGAATACCTGTTAGAATCTTGCAAATATAAATTAGGCAAAAATCGTGATAAAATGAGACATTTAGTATTCAAGTGTTCATAACATATATTAACATTTTGTGAAATGTTAAGAGCTTATCAATATTTTGCATATTATTCCGCTATTAAATTAATGTTATTCGTAATGTGGTTTCATTTACATAGATCTTTGAAGTCAACGCATCAAGGCAATCGTTCATCGGGAAAAAATGATAGTCAATATATCATTTGGCTTATCAAAATAATCAAATATAAGTTCTCTTACTCTCGTGGATTTTAAAGAGAATAACTTCTTTAAAAAAAAGACCTTGGAAATCGAACAAAAAAACAACCTGTAATAAAAACAATTTTTTTTACAATAATATATACCTATTTATACACTAATATATATTTTTTAAAGTGAAAACTTCTTAAGCACCGTTGTGATTTGAAACACGATAAAACGATAAATAGCTGCACTAAAAAGAGACAAACACATACATCTATAGGATTTAGCCTGCGAGAGAATGAAATAGTATAAACCAAATCCGGAAAAAGATGCAAATAGAAATGTCAACACTTCAAAAAACATGTTACTGCTTTTTTTTCAGGGCCTTATTATAAAGACTTCAACAAATTGTACGATTAAACTTAAGGCAAAGACATGTGTGTTAATTATAAAATATAGAAAAATTCAAAGCGACCAAATTTTCAAACCAAAAACAAGGTAAACAAGACCATGGTTTTGCGACATATTAGCAAAGGCATTAAATATACAAAGATATCTCTTAGACTAGAAATAATTCTTCCACCTGATAGTTCATCTTAATGATATTCGCACAAGATCCAATTCCTACGCATCTCGTACTGCCAAAATAGCGAATGCTGTAACGAGTGCAACGCTTTAAAATTCATTAAACGCTGACATGATTTCGTTTTTCCTGATTGCTCCAGCTATATCATACTATCATGTAGGTAGGTACAGCCACACAATGACGATTTCGCAACATTGAAGTTTTAAGCAGAGTATCTTGTTTCGACAGACGTACCTCCGAGATAAGTGCAATATCTGCAGATACACATATTGCCGAAATGGAGCCAGGTTTATTATCAGAAGTTATTTTGTTTAATGCACGGTCGTTAAATAGGCGATCCTGCGAAGTGCGACAAATTTAGTGGGACGATGCTGTAAATTTAATATACTTAACTGAGAAACAATCTAATAAAAGTATTGAAGGAATTGTCTCTTGCCCTTGTTACCCGATGTATAATATTTTGGGTCCATAATTTTTATGCTTGGACTGGCTTACATTTATTTGGAAATAAGATTTTTTTTAAACCTTCCTTTAATCCTCTTTATTTAATAAAATATTAAAAAGTTTAAAACTTTTTTTCAACTTATCTTATTTCACTTAGCTAGGCCTCGGTTTTATACAACAGCTTATTATATTAATTTGGGGAATAGCTAACTTGAATCGTTTTCTCACATTTTCAGTTGTTAGGCAGGTTTCTACTATTATTATTATGTTGTGTCATATTTTACATTGCAGTCCCTGGAATAATATTGTAATGGACTCTAAATATATAGAAAATACATATTTTTCTTCAGAACATGATAATATTAGGTACAACGGATATATATGTTGGAGCGAAGATTTGGAATAAGATTCTAATTTTTAATTTATTACAAAGTTGGGGTCCAATTTTTAGTCAGGTCATGTTAGGTTGGGTTAGGTTAGGAACGGTTAGTAACGATTCTATCTAGTTTTTCTCCTTACCTACAGACAGTGGCGCAGCGTGGGTATCGGCCGCCCGGGGCGGAGGAAATTTTCACCGCCCCCTTACTTCAAGCGCTGGTGGGAGGGGGGGGTGGTATGTAAAAATCCTATTTTTTATTACGACCTCATTTTATGCAGTTTTTCTAAATCGCCTTTGACGAATATTCTTCCAATGAATATCATTTTTATAAATTCTACTACAAATTTATAACTGCTGTCGGAGATCGAGAATGGTATCCATGTAAAAGGATTTCGCATCTCAAATTTATACACTTTGTTTAGAACACAGGGTTTTAATTTATGTTTGATTCTGCATAAGAGTCCCCAAATAACAGTTACATACGGAACAATTTTGCAGCAGAATTTTGCAGTAGAATTTTGCAGCGTTTGATATGCAACTTAAATTAGGGTTGCCATCTCCAAACTTTGAAATCCAGGATTTGAAGGTAGAAAAACCAGGACATTTCGGTTTAAAGCCAGAACTATGATTGGACCAGTGACAAAACGATTAGAGAGAGTAGTGGCGCGCGAATTTTAAAACATAGGTCCTTAATAGGACTCTTTAAAAACTCAGGACGATGCTTAAAAACTATCCAGGACAGCTAAGGACAGCCCAAAAAACAGTACATGTCCTGGGAAAACAGGACGGTTGGCAACCCTAACTTAAATGTAAAGCTTCACTCGGTGCACGGTGAATCCGCAACTTGTTATTTAATTTATCGTTATATTCTGAACACAAAACTAGTTTAAATTAAATTTGTATGCGGTGAATTAAAATTACACTCAGAACACGAAAATGTTTTCTTTCGAAATCTGTCAGAAAATGAATCCACAACACAACTGTTGATTTTTACATTCTGAACACAAAACTGGTATAAAATAAATCTATATGCGGTGCTTGCACTTCGAATAAAAGAATGGTCTCCTTCGAAATGTATCAGCAGATTCATACACAACTGAAATTCAATCTTTACATTCTGAACACAAAAAACTGTACGCGAGTACCTAGCTTTAATTATTGTTACTCTCATAATATGCGTATGATTTTCCTAAGAATTACAAAATTTGCAGCTTAAAAAATATAATTACAGACATTTATAATAAATTATAAAATAAAGAGTTGAATTCGCGAACGAAAGTATCGTACAACATTTTCAAATAATAATTTTACCTTAAAAAAATTATTTGCTTTACTGAAATTTATTTCTCTGATTTTTCTTTATTATAAATTAAAGCTTGAACAACGAATCACATAGTCAAACACACAAAAACATTTTAAAAAATCTAGTGCAGTTAACACGCGGTAGAAGCGAAACTTTACCAGAACAATCTCAACCAATAGCCTTGAAAAGTGAGGTCATAATCAAACCGGCCAATGAGCGCAGACCTTGCGTCATTTATATTTTATATCTCAACCAATAGGAGCCTTTATAAGAGTTGTATGCTTCGCAGGTTCTGCAGTGCGTCATTTCCGTTTCACCCGAATTCCAAATCACAACCGGGCTATGGAAGTTTCGCTTCAATAAAAAAAATGTAAATTAAATACATAATACTCACGTCGCTAGTCACTCATGACCCAGCATTGAATGAAACTTTCGTACAATTGTCAATCACATCACATTGTCCACGGACTTCTCTCAATCATTCTCGCTGAAAATTAGTCAAAAACAATCCAAGCGCAAAACAGAATATGGGCAATTCTTGCAATGAACTACATAAGGTGTTGCCAATCGCTACAGTGATCGAGATGATTTTATCATACATTCATTTAAAGAAGAGGAATTTCCCGGTTTCGTCACAGAATAAGTAATGAAAAATTCCGTGCTCATTTCAATCGGTCCGAATCGTAGGTGCGACAAAAATATGAAATAATATGGTTATGGTTAAAATTTTTAAAAGATATTATTATTACTTACTAGCTGGTTCCCAACATGCGTTGTAATGCCATATTCAAAAAATACATTGTTTTTCCCTGCATGTTCTTTCCCGTGCTATCCCATTCCCCTCTCGTATCCCCTACCCTCCCGCGTTCCCCTTCCACCTTCCCCTCCCACCCTTTCCTCTCTTCCGCTCCCCCGTCCCGCAAACCCCCCTCCCACATTCCACATATTCAGTCCCAGTACATTCAGTTTTCAAACAGCTCGCGTGCCATCTATTACAATTTTTTTATTTAAATTTTCATTTTTCCTATATTACAAATATTGATTTTTGTATATTATAAGAACAATAAATCAAATTTGGTACCTAACATAGGTACCTTTTTAAAATTTCTATAATAATTCTTGATTCGATTCAAAGTATTAAGCGAGCACGTACACAATACGTACGCGTCTCCCAGCGAACACGAACGGTATAAATCATTATGCGATAAATGCTGTTCATATTCGTCATATTGAGTGCGTCCAACATCGGATCCTAAAAGGGATTGCTAGGAGGCTAGGATAAAAGCGAGGCAATTACTCGTATGCTGAAATTGAACAAAAACTAAACCTTTCTCCTTTAGAATACCGTCGGAAAAAATCTGATCTCTTTCCGTTTCTTCAAAATTATTAACGATTAACGTGTTATCGATTCACCTACATTTAACTCATCCCATTCAATATACTGTAATGGGAAGAACATTGTGGTGCCTATGGCAGCACTAGTGTAAATAAATAGATCACCAAGGAAACTACAAATAAAGATATCACCATGGAAACGAAAAATAACAAGGAGTACAAATAAAATCTGGGTATAGTTAGATGACTGTAAAAATAAATAAAGCTGTATTAATGTAAATGGAATGCAAATAAATAGTGTGACTGACAATCGTGTTGTTTTTATTAGTTTGTGAACCCAGAACGTTATTAAAAACGTAACAATTGGTGTCAGAAGTGGGATTTAAAAAAAAAAAAAACAAACTACAACAGTGAGAGTTCGGTTCGGGATAATAAATTGTTTAACATTATACGGTGACAAGAAAAATGGCGACAAAGAAAAACAGATTGATGGATTTAAAGGTAGTGGAATTAAAGCGGGAACTTGAGGAACGTGACTTGGAGACAACGGGGACGAAGAGTGCACTGCAACAACGGCTACGAGTGGCTCTCGCGAACACTGGTGAAGATCCAGAGAGTTTTTCTTTCGAAACGACTGGCGGAATTGATGACCTCTGTCGACATATCGACATCAAACTGGAAGCAACCTCCCAAAGCATCAGTGACATGAGGACGCAGCTGGAAGGGAAGCTAGACAACATTTCTCGCTGCTTCAACGACAAAATAGTCGACATGGAAGAACGCATCCGGAGAATAGAGGAGCGACTCCATGCGACTGGTGGTGAGAGCACAGTCATGGATGTGAAGAATCTATCAAGGCCCCCAAACGCTAATGTCGACCAAACGCTAATGACCCAGTTGAGAAACGACCTACCCACCTTCGACGGAAAATCTTCCTGGGAGGAATATCTGACGCTCTTTGAGACCGCGGCCATGATAAATGAATGGCCAGGTATCAAGAAGGCGTCGATGCTGTGCCTGTCGCTGCGGGGAGATGCAGTAAGGGTATTGCAAACTATTCCGCTGACAGAGCGCCAGGACTATGAGCAGTTGACGCAACGTCTGGAAATGCGGTTTGGTCATCGTCACATGGAGCAGATCTACCGCTCGCAACTGAAGAACCGCTTCCAAAAGCCGAACGAGACGTTGCAAGAATTCGAAGCTGACATCGTCCGCCTGGTTAGAGGCGCCTACCCAACAGTGACTGACGATGTCTACGAGAGTCTGGCCATCGACAGATTCTTGGACGGACTGCAGGAGGGTGAAACGCAGCAGGCCGTCAAGTTGGCACGTCCGAAGATGCTGAGTGAGGCGTTGACGCAAGCTCTGGAGTTCGAGGCCGTGAAGCAGTCCGTGAGAAGCCAAGCTCGGGTACGTGCTCTGGAGACCACGGGGGAAGAATCGCAACCATCCATGGAGGAATTAGTGAAGCGTGTCCTGGAGGCTTTGAAGGTACAGAAAAGGGAGATACGCTGCTGGAACTGCGGTCAGACAGGACACCTTCGTAATAAATGCCCAAAACCAAAGAGACAAACCTCGAAAAAAAGGGTTGATGGGAAGGGGCAATCATCGATCCGTACTACCGAGGCTCCTGAAACATCTGTAACTATGGCGACACTTGGAGGGGGATCAAGCGGTATTTACATAGAGGGTCTGGTGGATGGAAAAAGTCGCAAACTGTTGTTGGACACGGGAGCAACTGCGTCGATCATAAGACCAGATATTGCTGCCTCCGAGGCAAGGATCGTGTCGTCACGATGGAAACTACGTACGGCAACAGGGGAGTTGGCGTGCGTGCACGGGGAGACAGCCGCCCTTTTCAAAATCGGCAACACCACCTTCAAGCATCAGGTTCTAGTTGCTGACATAGAGGAAGAAGTGATCTTCGGGATGGACCTGCTATCGAAATTGGGCTGTAAGCTGGACCTGAGAGAGGGAGTCATATGGATTGACAACGAGGAAGTGGTACTGCAGAAGGAGGGTGGCGAAATGGTGTGTGTGATCCTTAGTGCGGATACTCTGCTACCCCAGTGCAGTGAGACACTGATTACCGCGTGTCTAGATACGTGGAGTCCACCGGGGCAAACTGTTATCTTGGAACCCGAGAGGGACGGTGCGGGACTCGGACAAGGAATTTTGGTCGGTAAGGCGCTAATCCGCACCCGTGAGGAAATACCCGTCAGGGTAATGAATGTCAATGACTACCCGGTAACCCTGAAGAAAGGCACTCGGTTAGGACATGGTTCACCTGTTTTGGCGGTTGTTCGGCAAGTTAAAAACATGACCGTGACATCGAATAAGCTTCCAGACCAGCTAAAAGATCTCGTTGAACGAGCCAGTAGGGGACTTCCTGCCAGACAACGGAACGCTGTCGAAACGCTGATCAGCAGATATCAGAATGTCTTCGAAGGCTCGAACGGGTTGTTAGGAAGGACCGACGTCGTACAGCATCGCATAAGAACAGGGAACGCGGACCCTATCCGACAAGTCCCTAGGCGATTACCATTTGGGAGACGTGACGAAGCTGAACAGATAATCCGGGACATGGAGAAAGGGAAGATAATTGAGCCATCAAACAGCCCATGGGTTTCACCAGTGGTACTGGTGAGGAAGAAGGATGGGACCACACGTTTTTGTGTGGATTACCGACGACTCAATGATGTGACCAAGAAGGATAGCTACCCTTTACCTTGGATCGATGACACGTTGGACACCTTGGGAGGCTGTCAAGTCTTTTCTACTCTGGACTTGAAGAGCGGATATTGGCAAGTGGAGTTGGACCAAGAGACAAAGAGAAGACGGCTTTTTCTACCGGGACGGGACTCTGGCAATTCACAGTGATGCCATTTGGACTTTGTAATGCTCCTGCTACGTTTGAGCGGCTGATGGAACATGTACTAAGAGGGCTATCCTGGGAAACATGCCTGGTCTATCTGGATGACATCATCATCCTCGGCAAAACCTTTGAGGAACACCTGAAGAACTTGGAACAGGTGTTCCTGCGTTTGCAGGGCGCCCACTTGAGACTTAATCCCAAGAAGTGCAACCTTTTTCAAGAACAAGTCAATTATCTCGGTCACGTGGTATCCGAAAGGGGGGTCTCAGTCAACCCAGAAAAAATCCGTGCCGTCAATGAATGGCCAGTACCGAAGGATAAGCACGAGTTGAGAAGCTTCCTTGGCCTCTGCACTTACTACCGACGGTTCGTCTATGGGTTTGCAGATATTTCCAAACCATTGACAAGGCTCACCGAAGAGAAAAATTGTTTTGCCTGGGACTCTCACTGCCAACAGGCGTTCGAAAACTTGAAGCAGAAGTTAACCGATGCCCCTATCTTGAGCTATCCCAAACCAGAAGGGAAGTTTATACTGGATACAGACGCCAGCAACGTGGGTATGGGAAGCGTTCTGTCGCAAGTCCAGGAAGGGGAGGAGAAAGTCATCGGGTACTTCAGCAAGGTACTGTCTAGACCTGAGCGCAACTATTGCGTGACGCGAAGGGAATTACTGGCAGTTGTCAAGTCGGTGGAGCATTTTCACAAGTACCTTTACGGGAGGAATTTCCTGCTGAGGACGGATCATGCGGCGCTCAAATGGCTCTTGCACTTCAAAAATCCCGAGGGACAGGTGGCGAGATGGATTGAACGGTTGCAGGAATATGATTATGAATCCGAACATCGAGCTGGAGTTCTCCACCGGAACGCAGACGCTCTATCCAGGAGAACTTGCGCGGAGGATTGCATCCACTGCGGGCGGATGGAGGAGAAGTCAGCAGTAGTGTGTAGAACAGGAGTCATGGATGAGGATTGGGAACCTGCAGAAATCGGGAAGGACCAAGAGGCTGACCCCGAACTGAAATATCTGGTGGAGTGGAAGAAGGCGATACAGCGGCCAACTTGGGAGAACGTCGCTTCTTCTTCTCCAAACGTCAAATCATACTGGGCTCAGTGGGATTCCATTGAATTGGAAAATGGGGTTCTTAGAAGGGCATTGGAAACGCCGGATGGAGAACCACGTAAGTTACAGATGCTGGTTCCAAGGAAACGCATTCCCGAAATCCTTCGGTTGTTGCACGATGGAACCTCCGGTGGGCATTTGGGAGTCAAGAAGACCCTAGAAAAGGTCCGGGAACGCTTCTACTGGGTGAACTGCAAAAGAGATGTCAAGGATTGGTGCAGAAAGTGCGTGACTTGCGCCACGGCCAATGGACCGTACAAGAGGAAAAGAGCACCGATGCGACAGTACAACGTAGGTAGCCCGTTCGAGAGAATCGCTGTGGATATAGCTGGACCGTTCCCTACAACCGAAAACCGGAACAAGTATATCCTGGTCGCTATCGACTATTTCAGCAAGTGGGTTGAAGCCTATGCACTGCCCAACCAGGAAGCAGTTACCGTAGCGGAGGCATTGGTCACGGAGCTAGTCAGTCGATTTGGTGTGCCTCTGGAGCTACATTCGGACCAAGGACGTAATTTCGAATCTGCAGTGTTCCAGAAAATGTGCGAGATCCTGGGAATTAGGAAGACGAGGACTACAGCACTGCACCCGCAGTCTGATAGAATGGTTGAAAGAATGAACCGTACAATCGGCAGACATCTGGCGAAGGTTGTCTCGGATCACCAAAGAGACTGGGACCGACACCTGCCCTTGTTCCTGTTGGCTTACCGATCGGCGGTTCATGAAACTACGGGGCAGACGCCTGGAAGTGTGCTCTTTGGACGAGAGTTACGACTACCCTGTGACCTGAAGTTCGGATGTAAACCGAAAGAAGACGTAGCTGGTGAGGACTACGTGTCAGACCTTCGTAGGCGTCTGGATGATGCCCACGACCGGGTCCGTGTGAATATCGAGGCTGCTAGTGACCGGATGAAGGAACATTATGACGTCAAGGCAGAGAAGGGGGGCTATCAATCTGGTGAACTAGTCTGGCTCTTCGACCCCCGTAGGCGCCAAGGTTTCTCCCCAAAACTCGAACGGTCTTGGGATGGCCCCTACGAGGTGCTGAAGCGGATCAACGATGTGGTCTACAGGATAAGGAAGAGGCCCAACGGGAAACCACGGATCGTTCACTTCAACCGGCTTGCTCCCTTCCTGGGTGACAATCAGGATGATCCGGAACAGCATGTCCGAGTCTGCAAGGTCCCTGAGGAGGAAATAACCTTCGAACAATTCATGTCCCAGGCTAGTGAGGGGCACAAGACCCGACATGGAGTGACACAAGAAATAGCGCAGGACCTGTTCGGGCTTTCAAAGGAGCATGCTCTGGCCTTCTGCGTGACACACGACTTCGACATGTCACGGGGAATTTCGAGGGTTTTGCAGCATAAGTTTATAGTGAAACAGGAGTTGGAGCGGCAAGCACCAGCTATCGGAGAGGTGGCGCAACTCAACAGGGAAGGACCACCAATCTTCTGCTTGGTGACCAGGGAGACAACCCAAGTTACGCCGGAGTACCGAACCATTTGGGACTGTCTGATGGTTTTGAGGGACCGCTTGTTGCAGTCTGATATCAACCGGATAGGGATCCCGAAGCTCGGTGGCCATGGGATTGGGCTGGACTGGAGGATCTTGCGGAGCATGTTCGAAGAGATCTTCCGATACACTGGCATATTGGTTCTGGTATGCTGTTACCACAAAGGGTCAGAAGCAAGTGATGGTAAAACTGTAGCTTGTCATTTCTTTGCGTCGGCTCGATGCAATCGAGGACTAGATTGCCGATACCTTCATGAAGAGAATTCGGGGCCTGTTCCGGGACGAAACAGCCCTAAGGAGGGGGCAATGTAATGGGAAGAACATTGTGGTGCCTATGGCAGCACTAGTGTAAATAAATAGATCACCAAGGAAACTACAAATAAAGATATCACCATGGAAACGAAAAATAACAAGGAGTACAAATAAAATCTGGGTATAGTTAGATGACTGTAAAAATAAATAAAGCTGTATTAATGTAAATGGAATGCAAATAAATAGTGTGACTGACAATCGTGTTGTTTTTATTAGTTTGTGAACCCAGAACGTTATTAAAAACGTAACAATACCTTCTCGTAGAATAAAGACCTGCTCTTCCTCAATCAGAACTCGACTAATTATGGTTATAACTCACCACTGTCCAAAATGTGTAGAATTGTCATCTCACGACAAGACCTTGATTTTTTTGGTATAAGCAATGATTTCTGTCGCTCTTTAAATAATTGATGATATTTTACATTTACTGTAATTTTTGCAAAGTCTTGACTTTACCCTTCTATTTTTTGTTTGTCTTTGTACCATGTCTCATGTGCCATCCTCATCTTTACAATGGACATTCACAAATTTCGTGATACCATGTTGTATAATTTATTTAATTTAAAAAAACAGCAGCCTGCTAAATTCAATTTCATCAAACACGCGAACTGTCATATTTGCGAAGTTAAAATAGTCGTTAAGTTGTCGGAAACTCTTATTTTTTAAATTTTCTTAATTTTTCTTTCCGTAAGAACCTTCCACAAAATATTAGAAAACTTTAAAAAAAGATGAATGAAATAGTTAAAGTCGTTATGAAGTTATGGCGTGACCAAGGGAAACAGGGATTCATTTTTACATATATGTATATAGATTGCGAAAATTTGCCGCCCCCTTAAAGTTGCCCCCCCCCCCCCCCCCCCTCCGCCCCTCCCCCACGCTACGCCACTGCCTACAGGTATGGAGAACTTTATCTCTGTCTTTGTCGTCAAACAAATGTTTATTGTCAAGTAGGTTTGACGCAGCATACGACAATTCACCTTTATCATTCACCCAATTTGTGAAGTTTTCTCTTGTGCTGGTTTTGAATATTCTACTAGTTAGTCCTGTGTAATATGTCGGGCAATTAGAACATTGTTTCTCTTGTCTTCATTGTTATTTAAGATTTTACCTAAAGAATTCACGCTTTAGAATACTGCTATACGTTTATTAGTATTGGTTAGTCTAGATATTTTTGTGTTACCTATTAGCTTTCCATCAAGACTATTTTGATTGCTTCTTCCCTTACTTCCAAATACTACTTTTATTTACTTCCAACCCATGTTTGCTTTTTTCTTCTCAAGATCTTAAAACCCAAGTACTTACTATCGCACCATCGCATTTGTGCTTATTTATTTCCCAGATTCAAGAACAAAGTAGGTATTTACTTTCTTCTCAGCCCTTGTTTATCTACTGCTTCCCCAGATCTACTAAAAACGAGTAGCTACTTTCCAACCACCTATTCATGTTTTTTTCTTCCCTGAATCTGAAAATCGTTCCATTCCCCCTTTGCTTCCAAATTTCCTAGATGACCGTACAATTTTAATTCCCAAAGCACCCTAAATTCTGAACTTCTCTTCCTCTGAATTAGCGAAAATCTGAAGCACCCAGACATGAACGCTTATATCTCAGAACTCCGTCATATTATTATATTATTATATCCAGAACCTTAAGCCGAGGAACTCAATGGACAAGTTGAGAAGCTGAGATAGTTTAGCAAACTATTACTACTCGTCAGAGTACATAAACCTAGCTGTTGTACTTTCCTTTTATACATTAAACCTGTGTATCCCAAACTGTGATTTTTTAAATATTTTGGTAGTCAGTCATCGACCAACAAAATCTAGACAGGGCGTGTGAATGTTCAAATTGGCACCGAAACCAAAATTATTGTTTCCAAAATTTGGGTTACGAAAACATTTATCAAAAAGAATTTCGATTATCTCATAGTCAAAATATCACGAAACGCTTTGCTTTTTACCTTCATTTATTTATTTGTTTCTTTACATGGTACATAGGTCTAATGTTAACAATTCAGTTTATAACTTCACTAGGTCAAGCCTGTATTGAGGTTAACAACTCTACAATTTAATAAAATAACACTAAAATAATACAGTTATTGAAGAACAATATTGTTGTATGTTTCTTACAGATTATGAGTATAATTAGTAGGTACCTAATTAGCTGAAGGCGATAGACAATGAAAGCATTCGTTGCAAGAAACAAATTTGTCTTCCAATTTGTATTTGTAGATGGGTGGTTTGTTATGAAATTTATTATAGTTGATCCTAATTATTCGACTAAATTTGCAAATTTTGCCATATCCAGAGATGATATATCGATGTAGTCCCTTAATTTTCTATGTTTATAAACAATTTTGATGTCGAAAAATCTTTTGACGTAAAAACAGTCACTATATATTTGATACATTTGCCTATCTTGACGAACGGATTGCATTATTTAGAGTAACATGATGCGATATGATGTCATGACATCATATAAGAAATTACGTGTTTGTTTGTTCTTCCAGAACTTCAATGGAAAGTGTTCCGACTAACTACTGTTGAGAGACACGTCAATGTCAAACCCAATTTTTTAACTAACTAACCATCACGCCGTTTCCCCGCAGGGGTAGGCAGAGAGGACGGACCGCCAAACAACTCGGTCTTGGTACACAATCTTTGCCTCACTCACATTCATACATCGTCTCATATATTCTCTTCTATAATTCTGACTTTTGATATGGCCCGACTCAAGTATCTGATTCACTTGATCGTGCCATGTTTTCCTCGGGCGTCCCCTACTTCTTCTACCATTCACATTTACGTCGTATATTCTTCTAACACTACTTTCTTCATTTATTCGCTCTACATGCCCAAACCATCTGAGGGTCCCTTTCTTAATCTTACTCATTATTTACCCTTTTTTTATTTCATAATATTTTATTGGTTACAGATTTTTGGGTTTTTTTGGCTACCACACTAGGCTAATAAAATGTATACACGGTTTCCAATTTTCCATTCTTATGCTTAACAGCTCGATTATAAAATGACTTTTGCGTAACCTACCTCCTGCTAGATGTACCCCTTCAATTATCACATGGCAGAAGTACCTATTGTTTTCACCATATTCCACTCATCTACCAACTTTATTCCCGGGTCATATTGTCTCCCTAGCTATACGAAACATTTTTTAATGTTTTATATCAAACAATGACTTTAAAAGTTTAAGAAATTCTGGTATAAATATTCATAAATGCATACTGTAAACTTAAATACGGTACACGGGAGACCATAAACGAGAATGCTGCATGAAGGTAAAGTACGAGGAAAATTCCCATAAATCAAGTGAGCTTTCAAGGACGAAAATTTAAGACTGTGACGGGTTAAGATGCTTTAGCTTAGGGTGAATGACCCTGAAAACCTTGCAGAAGACATAGCTAATTTTCTACGATTCCCTTTTAAAAGGTGCAGACTAAGAAATCAACTGCAATGTGCCTATTAGTTATTAATTTTGATTAAATAGTGGTGTGTTACAAAGTTATTTGTTTTCATTTAATTAAAAATAACGCCACGAAGTGCATTTTCAAAGACTGAAGAAGCATTTTTTTATCTTAAAAAGTATTATTATTCAATTAAAATGCGTTTCGCGCCTCTGATAGGTAAATCCAGTACTTTTCTCTTCTGCGTCACGACCCACAACCTAATCGTCTTGACAATGGCGTAATTTCCCAGACGGCGCAACCTTGCTAAAATGTTGTAATTATTTATTACTTTATAACTTATATAATTTATTGTCATTTACTACCCAAAATGATAACCTCAAAACAGCTTATTTTTTCAATACCTTTTAAGTGGCTTAAATCCCACAACAACAACTTTTAGGGTTTAAAAATGCTATCGTAAACCTTTCTGATCCGTAAAATGTACTTACTTGTTATGTCTCTTAATCTCCATTAAAAAGAAAACTTAAGATGGGTTGGGTATCTTACAAATAAGTTATGGGTTAGTTTGATTACAAGTTAATTTATCGAAAATGTTGCAATGAATTTTAAGCTAGACAGACGTCCTTACTAAACTAGGCTGTATGTAGTTTTGCCTCTGCTGCGAGCGGATTGTAGGAGCCCGCCAAATTTGACCGATTCCTTCGGCCATCATCGTAACCATTCGTATCTAAGACACGAATGAAGGTAGATGGTACTTATGATAAAATACTCAACTGCCATCTGTTGGCATATAGCAGAACTTCGAATTGTTAACCAAGCTATTGACATCCATTGAAGGAAGCTGAAAATACATGAATAGTCAATACACTACTCCAGTATAAATATATATCATACTCCAGTACTTATTCTCTATCTTGCAACACGACCATTTGCCTTGACAATATCCCAGACGGTGTAGTAATCGTTGGTTGGCTACTGTGACGCACCGTTTCTGCAAATGTATTTTTATTTTAAACACCTGAGCTTTTTTCATCTAAAGCATGAATGAACTGCACAGTAATCTAAGCATGCATTGGTTTAAAAAATACTAGATGTTGTAATCGTAATAAATTTAAATATTCACAGAATGTTTACCGACGCAACATCAAAATTTTTTTTTCACGCCTTATGGCGATGCACACCTTGCGTACTGGCAATATGATTGAAACTGAGGCTTTGTGAGGCTCTTATGCGGTGTTCACAAAAAAAACCTCCTAACTAACTTTGTTTTCAACAAAAACGCTCTAATATTTCAAATGCCAAGATTTGTTCTACTCGTAGTCTACTACACTGTACTGTAGGTGAAAGTACTGAACCGATTTGAAAAATTCTTTCGCTGTTGAGAAGCTACACTATCCTTGCGTAACATAGGCTATATTATATTTTCCAAAAAAATAGGCATCCTTAATAAAACTTCAATAATGTAACCCTAGGTGTAAAAAAATTACCTAAAATATTCTTTACATCGCGTGCGCTGCGAAAACTATTGATGATATAATAAAATAATGTACTACGACTTTGTAGAACACATCATTATTTACAAAAAAGGTCGCGACAGCATATGCCTAACTATTATGGTTATGCCACAATAAGTATTCTTTTATTTTAAAAATTTAATTAAAATGTCGCCGCTTGAAAAGGATCTTTATTTGTATCTTGGTTTTAATCCTTATCAAAATATATTACTTCATATTCAAGACAACTTCAATATCTTCATTTAACTTTTTGAATTTTTCAATTCGGATATTTAATTAGAAAGATATCACGAGTTTAAAAATGTAAGTATTAGAAAAAAGTTTCGGCTTCGGGCCGGGCGGGAGAGGAGTCAAGAAATGAAGTGCCAGGAGGGTTGGCGGGACGGGGGAGCGGGAGAGCGGTGGCGCGCTGTGGAACGCTGGAGGGGAACGCACGGAAAAAGACATGCAAGGAGTAACATTTTATTTATTTGAATATGGCATTGCAACGCATGCAGGGAAACAGCTAGTATTTAATAAAGTATATATCATATTTTTTAGAGAATTAAATTTTTTAAACCAAAACACAAAATTTTGCTTTACATCGCATTGTTTTTGCTTCAAGTGAAAAGTGTATGATACCAAATGACACGAATGTCAACCATTTGTCAGTTCACACCTAATACAGATCTATCACATACTTACCAACCTACCTCTTTCCCATCCCCTTCCACTAAAAAGAAAGCTAAAACAATAACAGACTCAGGGGTATTTCACCATCCTCTTGATAGCATTTTGTTGTGTCTCTTAACATCCAATATTAGACAACTTGAGAAGTGTTGGGTTTCCTCCAATAAATTTAAGGTTTGATAGATTACTACTTTTTTCATTGATTTTCGTCAATTTTCCAAGGTTATACTGGACAGTGACAGCGGAAGCCCGCCCTATCTTATTGTAGCCTTCGGCCATCATCGTAATTGTTAGTGCCTAAGACACGAACGGCGATACATGGCACTCCGTTTATAATACTAATTCAAAGGTTCACGTTTATTATTAAATAAAGAAATAAATGTTGCAAAAACACATCTAATGCCTTTAACTCCAATGGCCGGAAAAATTAGTATTAAATGATGCATAGTTTGATTATAATTCAAATTGATTTTCTCCAAATGCAGTCCGTCCAGTCCGTGACGCAGATAAAATAATGTTTCACACTTCGGTGATTTTTTAATGTATGTAATAATATATCACCATCTTGTACTTAAAATTCTTAAGTCATCTGAAACGCATTTTCAAAAACAGATTCAAATTGTTTTATTATAGGAACAGCTTAAAGCAGATTTCAGATCGTTACATAATCTTAAATCGTTATATTGAAATCGTTATATCAACAAATTTGACATAGGTCACCGCAAATGGTTCGCTACCTTTAGCCACTTAGCAGGGGTGCACGTGTTCAGAGGGTGAGGTTTGTTTGGGTCTTGGTTGCGGATGCGTCTGCCCACTTACTACTTTGACCGCATTTGGAGGGACGGTTTCATAAAGAACGACATAATTAAAAAATATGTGCACGTTGACAGGTTACCGAAACTTATCTTTTAGTGTGGAGGCAAAAACTGGGATCTATGAGGTTTTGGTGTAGGCCGCCCTAAAATTTATCAACCTTCAGTCAGAATATCTGCTGACAATCGTTGACTGTTCTTGCAAATATTGACAACTGACCATAGATGACAGATTTGGTCAATATCGTTTGTACCCTTGAAAATTTCACTTTTTGTAGATTTAAGTGAGAAGATGCACTTTATCAGAATTGTTTATGACAGGTATAGGTATTGTTGTGTATTTTTGTATTATGGTTCAAAATTTTTCGTTATTTTATTGGTCAATGACATACATATTATCATCACTGTCATTTATGAATTTATACAGACTGTTTATAACGCTAGTAAATAAAATAAAATATTGGTTTTTATCGATTGTATTTGCCGGGCCTCCAGATCTGAGTATTTCTGAACCTTCTTCTTCGCCGTTTCTTCAACCTTACAACATTCTTCCTATTAGACTATAAAACAAGGTATAAATTTTACGACGCTCAGCTCCTCGTTAGATAGCTTTTACTACAAAAAATACAAAGATATTCTACATTCTACACAATAGTTAAGATTTCCTTTTCAAATACCAGGAATTCAGAAAATTCATTCCTTATTTACTTCATCACTGACGAGCTAACTCAGGCAAGAAGAGAAGAAGGATACTGTAAGTGGCTGTAAAAGAAGAATATAAAACGTAAGTAAAGGGGATGAAAGGCCAGAGGGGTGGAAGGGCACTTGAGGGCGTATGGAAGCAATGAAAGCCACACATGTGGAAGAAATGGCCATTGGAAATATATTGCCTGGTCGCGAGTGCATCTGATTCAACTACAATAGAATGATCCTCAATATAAAGCACATGTTGTCCCTAATCGCGAACTATTCGTTTTCACGCTTGGCCGCACTGAATTGAAATTGTCAAAGGTAATAAATGTACCGAAAGACGAGTTCATTTTTTTCATTTCTTATGAATATGCATGACTAGTACAGCTCAAATTTTGTATATCTTTTTGGGAGACGCGTACCGCCGCCCCGGGAACCATTTTTTGAAAAACCAACACCAGCTAAGTGAGCTTAAGTGAGTTAGAAAGGGAACCCAGGTTCTTTTTGATTTTTGATTCTACGGATTCTTTCGTAATCCTCTAACTAGCTAGGGCTTTGCAATACCCTTTCATGTTTCTCGCTACTAGTACTACGGCTCATTTGGCCTTTTTACTAGTATCTACTGAAGGTCGTATTTATTTGACTGAATTTAAGTTACAATTAGTGTCATCGTGAGGAAAAAGTCTTTACTGGATAAAAAACCTCACGCAAGTTGCAAAGCAATAGGGAACACAAGTTCTGAACTTTTTCTCAAAATTTTACATTTATTTTTACTGAATGTAAGTATTTTATTTTCTTCAGGTCTGCGTCTCGTCCTTGGACGAGGTATGGTTTGTCTGGGTGTTGGCTTCGGATGCGTTTGTCCACCAACTGCGTGGTAGCTCCGATTTGGAGAGACTGGTTGGTGGAGACCTTTTGATCTCTTCAGCAGGCTCTTTTGGAACATCGCCTTGCACCAGACAGACACACTGATCCCCAGATTCCTATACATCCCTATTTTTTTCCTTCCCAGAACTTCCTCTCCTTCCTTTTCTAAAAAGACCCTCCAACCGGCATCACCAAAGATGACATAGGCCCTGAAGAGAATTATTTTCTTCAATACCTCGTGTGTTTTTATATATATATATTAACGCCACGCAGGAGGCCCGGAGGAAAATAATTTCCTTCAGGGCCTATGTCATCTGAGATGCTGTGTGGAGGGTATTTTTGAAGAGAGGAAGGAAAGAACATGGGTATTGAAAAGACCCATGTTGTAGAAAGGAGGAAATAGATTTTGGAACCGTGTCTACCCTTCGATGTATTTAAAAAAAAAAAAAATTGTATTTTTTAATGCTGCTGATAATATCCCCGCAGCGACCATTTTTTTTTCAATACACCCATAAAATTCCAACATCGGACTAGATTTACTCGAAATCAAATCAAAAAAAGTTATAACTCAAAAACATCTCTAAATTTTATTTAGAGTTGTTTTTGCGCTTATAGCACTGATTTCCGTACACCGTGTATACTTTAATGAATTTATTGTATATATTTTTGTTATAACTTTTCAGTTCGCTTAGAATTTCCGCTTATTTTGTTATTATTTTTTTTTCTATTTTACTTGTCAATTATTTGGTTTTCTTAGTAGATAATAACATGTTTTAAAAAACATGCTAAAATGTGCCATACAAATCTCGATTTAATCTTTAAAAAAAAACAAATGTATTAATTTATTGATGATTTTCAGCGGGTTATTTTTAAATTTAAAAAAAATTGTACCTCCGGTGGGACTCGAACCCACAATCCCCGGCTTAGGAGGCCGATGCCTTATCCATTAGGCCACGGAGGCCGGTGACATCAGTGAGAAAATTACTGCATAGTTTAATCAACTTATCTTATCTCTTCCAAAGGTCACGAGCATCGTACGCACAAACACAATTACAAGATTTAATCTTTGAAAATATTATCAACAACTCTAAAAAAATATATTTTTAATAATCAACCGGCAAAAAAAAAAGTTTTTTTCAAATTTTAATATATGGGTTTAAATATCCATTTTCACATTAAAGTATCATTTTTTGACCTACTTGCGCCATCTCTTGGGCCAGCTGGTAGCCAATTAAAAAAAAAATTGGTTTGATTTTTTAACTGCTGTAAACTTTTAAAACTTTTTTTTTTATTGGACTAAGGATTGAACCTTCAGACGGGCTAAAATAAAATGATACCGCTAACCCACAAGCCAAATCCTAATTAAATAGTACCGATATTTATTTCTTATATTAAATCAGAAGCATTATTGATAAAAGCCGAATAGTGATCTCTATCAAGAGACATTTTACAAATATTCTTAAGAAAAAAACAACTGCCACTTAATTAATCTTACAAATATCCTTAGTTTTCCATAACATTCTTTCTTTTTCTTATATACATACTATTTTCAAAATAAAAACTACAGCGCACATATATTTACGTAAAATGAATTATTTAAGTACTAACTTATAACAAAATTTATCTACACTCCCCTTCCATACACAGCAAATGCTTTCGATGAAAGGGTAGTAAAAAACCTAATCTATAAAATTTTCATTTTGTACCACGTAAAACATATTTTTTTTCGATTCCTTTGATTCATTAGATTCATTTGTTTCATTTGATTCTGATTTTTTCGATTCGTTTTTTTCGTTTCATTCGTTTGATTTGTTTGATGCATTTGATTCGTTTGATTCATTTGCCATTTTTTCATTTGATTTGTTTGTCTCGTTTTATTCGTTTGATTCCATTGTTTCGTTTGATTCATATGATGTGTTTGTTTCATTTGATTCGTTTGATTCATTTGATTATTTTTATTCATTTGTTCATTTGATTCGTTTAATTCATTCGTTATTTCTTAGAAATTATTTTTCAAAAATATGTTTTTTAAATCGGTCTCTTTGACGTACCATACATAACACAGATAAATTTCATATGAATTTTTATGGATTAAACCTTTATAACTTTCTAACACATTTTTATTAACTATCGCATCGGTTTTATCTCATCGCGGGCATCTTCGGACTGGTACAATGTGAACTAAATCTGAGGAGAATGAATGAGAGTTATTGGCTCTGTCCGGTCATTAATAAAAATCTGGAAGAAATTTTTAAATGCGTTTTGATTCAGGAATAAATTAAGGAAAAGTAATATTAAAATAGAATCCTACCATCAATTCAACTTTTCCAAATTAGAATAAAATAACCTTGTAACCATGTAATCATTATATGTGGTTCTTATATAAACTGTTTTAGTTCCGATTATTTTACGAGAATAAAGTGGATGAACCGGATATCCTAAAATACATTTGTAAGAGAGGTCCGTTTGTAAATTGATTCTCTAGTATCATTGTTTTACGGGAGATCAAGAAACAACATATTTAAATAACGATACAAGTCTTATAATGAAAAAGTATTGCATGTAGTCATGCGTTGTGAGAATTTAAATTTTCCATAGTCACTTCTTATTTTTAATGATTGTTCAAAAATTAAACTGCTCTTAGGCCAGTGGGCCTAGTCTCTATCTTTTATTAACCTCAGTTAGCGCGTTAATTACGTCACAAACACGTATTTTGACAGCTACGCTAATTAGAGTAACTGTCAAAATACGTGTTTGTGACGTAATTAACGCGCTAACTGAGGTTAATAAAAGATAGAGACTAGGCCCCCAGTTGTTTCACAGAATTTGAACAATTCATCAAATCGAAGTTAATTTTCAAATTCTATAAAGGTTATATTTAAGTTCTGTTAATATATTAATATTAACAAGTTGTTTCACATAACTGAAATGATAATCAAACTTTAATAGAACATTAACGAAACTTGAATTTTAACTTTGAAATTTGATCATTTTTTTTTAAATTCTGTGAAACAACCCATCCTTGGTGTGGTATTTTTACAAATTTACAAGAGACATTGTTTAAAGTACATTTCACGTTTTGTCTTGCTTCCTTACTATTAATAATATTTTTTCACGTGGAAAGGCATTATTTTAGGTTATGCGGAAAAGGGTAAAAAGAAATTACAACTAAGTGACAGCCAATTATTACTTCTATTAAGATATTGTTTTCTCTGTTAGTGGCGCTAGACCTGTAGGCACTAAAATAATTTTTGACGTAATGTAAATATTCCATTTTTATAACACAGTTTTGTGATATACCTATGACGTTGTGTGTAAATAAAACGGTTCCATGACAACTCAAGAAAGTGGTATTACAACACCCTTTTGAAAAGTCATTAAAAGTGTTGAAAAAATAAAATTAAATAGCCCGTAACTTAACCTAACGTGACCTATTTAACCTAGTTTTTTTTCCGTCACTTTTAATGATTATTCAAACATGCGATGAAGTTGTTGAAGACCTTGTTTAGTTGTCTGATCATTAAATAAAATATATTCTGATTAAATTTGAAAACAAACGTTAGTTTTATAATTCACACTATGCATTAATGTGATGCGTAAAAAAATAAGAACATTAAAATTAGCTCGAAATGTCAAAATCATTTATAAGATTATGTGTTAATACACCAATATATTTCCATATAAAGCTACGTAATAAAACTCTTAATAAGTTTAGATAAAACTAACACATTATTCGAATAATATATAAATATTTTACCATTTTTTATTTCTTTTAATATCCCGCCACAAAGTTGCCATGTTGTTGCGTAAAATGAGTATACGACTAATGTAAAGCTCTTAAATTGCTACATTTGCTCAGAGAAAGCTTTCTAAATGCAAAATGTTGCTAATTTCGAACCAACAAAGCGAAAAGACGTGGCCGCGAATTACCAACTTTTTCAGAGAGCAATTTCAGTACCCTGGTTATAATTTACATTAGTTTTTTTTCTCTTTGGCAATGTTCTAAGATTTTTTTTATAACATTATATAGAACAATTACTTTTGACAAGTTTTTTAAGAATGGACGCATTTTAAGTACCTACAGAACAATAATTTTAATTTAAAAAAGAAAACTTTCGGTCTCCGAAAGTTCAGAAATGAATTAGTTTTAGAAAAACAATCTTATAAGTTTATGGGTCCAATTTTGGAAATGCATTAGTTAGTTCGTTAAACATAATAATATCTTATTGAAGAAGAAGACAACACTAACAAATTTAAACGAAAATATAAAAAAAGAACAAGACACAGTAAAATAAACAGCTAACCGGGTCGCAACCGAGACTCGAACCCCAGATTTTTCGTTGTAAGTTTCCACCTTGTTCGTGAGACAACCAAAAATTATAATTCTGTGTTATGTTTGGTGAATTCTATATATAGCAGGAGGGTGATTTTGCAGCAAAATTAAAAGTTTTTTTAAAGATTTGTAAGGGATAGCAAGAGTTCTTGATCATAATTGTATTACTTTTTTTTAAAGACTAACATTCCCAGATTTCTTTAATAACTTGATGGAATTTGAATTCATTATATTACCTACAATCTTTATTAGCGGTGTCATATTACGTGCTTATGCAATGTTGGAGGACATCGCTAGTAAGGGATTGAACTTGGGAGGCGGGAATGGGTACCGCCGCCCGTACCGGTACCCTGCCATAGGGCACACAAGTGGTTCTCTACGTTTGGTGATTTAGCAGGGGTGCCCGGGTTGATGGGATGAGGTATATCTAGGTCTTGGAGGTGGATAACCAGGACACACTGAACCCCTGATTCCTACCCACCCCTTTTCCTCTCCTTCCTTCCCCTAAAAAATCCTCCACACAGCATCCCCAAAAATGACATAGGCTTCATGTAAAAAAAAAATTTGACAATAAACAGATCTTTTCAACTTGGGAGGCGTGCATGAGTGCCACTGCCCCGGAAACCATTTATGGATAACCAACGCCTCCGCCCCAGGTAATCCCAAGTGGTTAGCTATGTTTGGTGACTTAGCAGGGCGCCTGGGTTCATAGGGTGAGTTTTGTCCAGGTCTTGGCGGCAGTTGTGCTTGCCCACCTACATTATGGCGGGGAGGATCGGGAAAGACTGGTTGAGGTTGATCTTTAGACCTCTCCAGCAGGACTCTCCTAGAACATAGCCTTGCAATCTGGAGGGATAGATTCATATTATGTTCGTCGCTCTTGGATACCCAGACCCCCAGATTCCTATCCACCTCTCATACCTTTTTCCTTCACAGAACTTCCTCTCGTTCCTTTCCTAAAAAAAACATCGACACGGCTTCCCCAAATATGTCGTAGGCCGTGAAGGGAATCGTTTGGCCTCCTTGTGTGGGACTAATAAAAAAAATAAAGATTCATTTACATTTTCACTCAAATTAACATCGCGTATAAAATTTGTGAAAAATTCGTATTTATATCTTGGAGATCTAAATAAAGTTCTTATATTTTTTTTAAATACTGATCCAAGCCTTTAAACAATGTGTAACGTTGTCAAAATAAAGACGAAAGGTTAAATAGACATTTAAAATAAAACGGTGTATTCAACGACCAACCTAAAATAGAATAAAAGCGTTGTAATAGAAGCGAAGCAAATTAGAGTCATCTCCTGATTTTAGCGGATAAAACCATTGTGAAGGATTTATTTTAGGGTTCTAGCGATGAAACCTGTTCTTGAGTGGAAACTGAAAGAATTTCGTAGTCCCTTTATTTCTGGAATATTCGTCAATCTTGTTTCCTGGATTTTCCATTCGGTAGATTTTATATTCTATCCAGTATTTTAGATTGTGTTTTCAACTGGATTCAAAAACTATTTAGAATATCTTCGGAATGAAACGGTCTGAAAGATTCTTGCTTTGTGTCGTAAAATTGGATATGTCTTGTTTTGATATTGTGTTTGTGATTTCATTATCTCTGATTCTTTCAATTGTTACCGAATACTTTATTCTTTTGAAACGAATTTATTACGAAACAAATGGAATGTATTTTCCTTTTTATCAATTTTTCAAGTAATTTTCTAAAGGGGTTCCTTTGTATTCTGTTCAAAGACAAAAATGTATGAAATTTGAACTTACTTGGGGCATACCTAAATCTTGTGTCGTGAATCAATATTTTTTTTGCAGAGATATATTCAAATCTAGAAAATGGTCTTATTTTAGAAGTGAGACCAATTGTAACTGTTCACAAACAGATTTTATTTAGCAAACTCGCTCATTTCTAATCTACCTTCTTTATCAAACGAATATACAAATAATATCGACGTTTTTATCATAACAAATTTCATGGTTAAAATATATCTAAATAAAAATTTCGTGTCTAAATAAAGTTTAGAAAATTTAATATTTTTCAAATTTTATGAAACCATTTATTATTATTAATATTATTTTTTTATTTTTTTTTAAATTTTCAAAATATATCTAATAAGTTCTAGTAAGAAATAACACTTTACTTTCCCAATGCTGTGAAGATAAAATAGAAATCGGCGAAAAAGATTTTCGATACCTCCTTAAACCCTCAAGCCTCGGACATATTTTGATAATCAAAATATTTTCGCTCTACAATAAAATTTAAAATCACGCAATATTTCTGAACGAATCCGAAAACTAAAAACTGTTTTTGAAACGTGATGAAGCACACTTCCAAATTTTAAAATTCTAAATAAACATACCTACCTGATAAAAAAATTTAAACTTATAAAAAAAATTTAATTCACCTTATTTTTTTTAACTGAAATTACTGATAACGAAAATAATAAAAACTCACACATATTTTATTAATACCTCTATTATAAACGTTATTGTCATTTTATTTTTTGTTTTATCATGTGAAAATAACAAAAAAATCGTTATAATTTTTTTTCATAAAAGTGTACATTTTAAATATTTTGTGGTTATCTTTTAGATTTGTTGATACACGTTTTCTCTTTCATGCGCAATGATTTTTATGAGACCTATATGAGTTGTTCCCAAAAGCGAACAAATTAGTTTGAGGGGTTGATCACCTTTTTCGCACCTTTAAATTTAAATACATTCATTTAATAGTTAACGATTTTCATTTGCGATATACCTAGAAAGTTTCGTTTATTTGTCTTTAAAAGTTAACAGCGTTTATTCTGCTATCAATTCTAACTAAACTTAATGACCATTTATCTCTCTAACTTTGCGTGTTTGCTATTGACAGTTTAGACCATTTAACTGTTTGACTTGAAACTTGGACATAACTGATAAAGTTTAACATTATATATGAAGTTACTCGTACATACGTAGAAATAAAGGATGGCGTTATAGACCGATAAAAATACATTAAAACTGTTCATAACAGGTATTAAAAATAATATTTTGGATCCGTCAGTTTTTTAACCAACTAAATAAATCGAATTGTTAAAAATCAACAGATGATACTCCCCCTGTAATATAATTCGACTGTTGCGAACTTTTGATTGAAGTCGATTTAAGAGTACCTACTCGACTCACTAGAACTTTTTTTTTACATAAGCCCCACATAGGCCGATGTCATCTTTGGGAATGCTGTGTGGAGGGTTTTTTTAGGAAAGGAAGGATAGGAAGTTTTAGGAAGGAAAATAGTATGTGGGTTGGTATGAATTTGGGGGTCATTGTATCCAGGAGTGACGGACGTATGAATCCATCCCTCCCACGGCGGTGGAAGGCGATGTTCAGAGAGAGTGGAGAAGTCAAAGTGACTCCCTCAATCATTCTCTCCCGATCCGGCCTGACGTGCAGCTGATGAGCAGTCGCATCCGCCGCGAAGACCCGGACAAACCTCACCCTATGAACCCGAGCACCCCTGTAAAGTTACCAAATGAACCACTTGGGGTGACCTATGGCAGAGGTGTTGGTTATGCAATAAATGGTTTCCGGGGCGGCATTACCCATATCCGCCTCCCAAATTGATTATTTAAATGTCACCATTCACAAAGTATCTAGCAAACTTGCCAGTTCCTCGACATTTTTAACGTAACAGTTTCTGTTTAAAACACACTTAAACTATTTTTTTCTGTCGAAGTATTATTTCGTATATTAAATAATTTCATAACGCCACAGCTTATTTATAACGCCAGAGCTTACCAATATATATATATATATATATATAGTCTATTTTACTCGCAAATAATGTAGCTTTCGATTAGTGAAATAATTTTTTAATTTCATTCAGTATTTATTGCGTGAAAGAATAACAAACACCCATCCATATTAACTTTCGCCTTTATAATATCTATAAGATAACTTAGATAATCTATTGTGTATTACTAACACTTGTGTAAAAAGTGTTAACGTTATGTACCATGTGTAATTTTCTCTATAGTAGTCCCAGATAGAGGCCGGCCGTCGCCTTTCTAGCGTACTCTGTCTTTTTTCATATAAGACATGTGAGAAGAAAGAGGACGATCGTCAATGACGCATTCACGACCTCTCACTAGGACCACTATACTTTACCTAATTTAACTTTATTTCAGAATTTACTACTTTTGTGTAAAAGTGCATAGAGATACTAAAATTTTTTTTTTAAATTTTATTTTAAAACAGCAATTTGTGTTATTTAGTATTTCTGTAAATTCACACATTGAAACTTACAGAATGTTTGTAACGCAGCATTGAAAGCAAGTTCATTGACTCGTATATGAAAAGAGCAAGATTTCTACATATCTTTTTTCACCGTCAAGATCTAGGTCTCAAAAACTGCTTCGAGATGCAATACTTCATCTTTTTCATATTGCACTAACTACCCTTAAAAGGTTACTGTAGCCAATTCGAAATATTGGATAAAAAATACATATCATACATATGAAGCTATAAAATCACGTACGAGAGAAAATTGGTGATTATCAGAAAACAAGTAGAGTTTAGTGCAATGGCGGCCGCTGCCCTGAAAATGTGGTGGTTCACTGATAATCCTTACCTATGAGATAACGATTACTAAGCAACATTGTATGATAATTTGTAGAGCGACGTTTTTGTAAAAAATCACCTCAAAGGCGCTGTGAAATTCTATTATCATTTCTCAGGTTCTATCAAATTTTATTATTTATAAACGGATAGATACAGAAAACATATATGCCTGGCAGGTCACTTCCGATAAACACACTTTTATTAGAAAATTTATTCTTGGAGAAGATACGACTTTGCGCGCGGAAACACAGGACATTGCATGGTTTTACATTTGCTACCCCCATCACTGTTGATATTATCTACATTTATAAAATGATTGGTGGCATAAGTACACATTTATATTGAACCTGGAATATTTAGGACTCTTTAGGGCTGGAGAATTTTTATGAAATGACCTTTAAAAGCTTCCAAGTAGTTACTTGCTTACATTTTTACATAATTCGTTATTTACAATTTCACGGGCTGTGAAGATGAAAGTGAAATGTTTTTGACTTTATGGATACTACTGCGACTGTCCAAAAAGGTGACTCTATGGTCATTCTTAAACCATGTGACAGTCCATTCCAGGCTTTGGGACATGAAACTCCGAAAGCACGATCACCAAACTTAGTATCTGGTGTGCGCTTTGGTTCCTTCAATCTTCCGGTAGCCAATGACGCTACTGACCTGAGGGTTGACTGTCATTAAACCAGGCGTTGGGCCAGCTTTACCTTACCAAAGTTGAATCAGCGTAAAAGAATCTAATTACTAAGATGGCTAGAGTTTAGTAATATACAAAGGAATTTTTTTACACGGTGGTTACCACTAAAGTTAGCGTTTAAAAAATGTTGGAGTTTTCCTATCGAATGTTTGTTTTCTTTCGTTGGCTAAATGCAACCGATCGGTTCAAATCTTCGTGTTATCCCCTGCTAGTTGAGCTTTTAACGATGGAACTAGGAAAAATGATTCAAATGCCCTCGGGTTAAACCCCGTAAATTGTTTTCTGAGTTTAAAAACCTTAAAAGCATCTTATCTTTCATACGTAGGTATTCATTTTACATTATTTATGTAAATCGCAAGCGTGTATGTTATCCCCCTCATCCCGTAATTATTATTTGGAAGGCAAGGTTGCTTATTTGCAATCCAGAACGGTATGTAAATACGTATCGAAGCATATACGTATAAATTATTGAAATTTACGTCGAAGCCTGCCCATACACGTGATACGTTATGGCGTCGTTTATTAATTTTTATAAGGCCTTCGGGCGTTTTCAATATTTTCACTGGTGCGGAAATGATTTTATTACGTCCTGAAGTTGAATTTTCTACCCTTATTTTATAAAATGTTTGGGTCACTTATTCAGGCACTGGTATACATATAATAAGTAGGTAATACAATATTAAATTAAGGTATGTATAAGTTGGCGGTGCCGTAAACATGATCTTTATATATAATAACTTTAATATAGTTATAACTTTATATTTTAATCTGGCAACCACACCTCATCATCATCACTCTTGGCTCTATAACCCCTGATGGGTCTTGGCCTCCTCAGGAGTCTTCCTCCACTCGTCACGGTCTTGTGCCAGCTCTCTCCAGTTTAAAATCTTCAAGGTGGATAAATCTTTGAGGACATTGTCGCTCCATCTTAAACATGGTCTTCCCAGGCCCCTTCGCCGACTTTGGTCTTTGATGCTCAGTCATTCTCTCTACATGACCCAGCCACCGAATTCTTCCCGGTTTAATAAATTTTGTGACGTTAAGATCCTTAAATAGAGTATATAGCTCATTATTATAACGTCTGCGCCAAAATCCATTTTTTTAAACCGGTCCGAAGATACGCCTCAAAATTTTCCTTTCAAAAACATCCAGTGCTCGCTCATTCCTTTCAGTTAGTGCCCAAGTCTCAGCTGCGTATGTGAGTACTGGTCTGATAAGTGCTTTGTACACTAATATCTTGGTGTTTCTGGACAGCAGTCTGGATTTTATTTGGTTTTGTAGGCGGTAATAACAGCAAATTGCGTTCACTATGCGCTTCTGGATCTCCTCTGTGGCATTATTCTTGTTTGTTATCAGGGAGCCTAGGTATGTGAATCTTTGTACCGTTTCATAATTATGGTTTCCACATGAGAAAGTTGGGGTTTGTTGGGCGCATCCTACGGCCATGTATTTGTTCTCTTGCTGATTTACTATGAGACCCATATTTTTAGCAGAACTTTCAAGATCTATGAAGGCGTCACGTAAAGTGTCGGGAGTTTTCGCTATTATGTCGATATCATCAGCGTAACCCAATAGTTGCACAGAGTTGTCGTATATCTTTGCTCTTATCTCAATGCCTGAGTCACGAATAACTTTTTCTAAGGCTATGTTGAACAAGAGGCAGGCCAATCCTTCTCCTTGTCTCACCCCGTGGAGCGCTTCAAAGGACTCGGACAGATCACTGCCAACCCTGACTCGACACATTACTGAGGACATTGTTAATTTCACCAGATTGATCAGCTTATGGCAACCACGCCTACTATCGTTAAATCATAGATGTTGTGTATGTGTAGAACTATACATTTGTGACTTTTTGTGAGTACCCCCAAGAGTCCCAACTGCATGCACTTCTTATGTATATAGCGATAAGGTTGAAATTCTCGGCCGCCTGTTATGTCTTCTTCAAAAAAAACATCGCCAAAATGCCAGTTTTATTTTTTTGTAATGATTAGGTACAAATATTAAATTGTTTTCCAGTCATAATCTGAAAATCTTAAATTCAAAAGTTATACAATAAAACTAATGTCCAATAAGGGGTTCGTAAGTAGGAGTATTTGCAGTTTAAATCGTTTTAGTAGGCTAGATACTTTATTTATTCTATTTAAAAAGGCTTTGAAAAATGCTCGATTACTTTAAATCTATAATATTTTAAAGCGATCAAAATTTCAAACGAAAAATACCTTATTTTGCATTATTTCGCTTTGCATCGCCTTTATTATATTTTTATATTGACCGGTTTGTGGTTGAGTCGCGTCCAGGATCCATCAAGGTGTTGTGAGTTCAATTCCTTGGCTGGCTAAGTCCTCCATCATGACACAAGCAATATTTTACACTTTTTGAGGTGATAGCAAAGATTTTCAGATATTATTAGATTTTTGTAACCCGGGAATGTTTGTCTCTGTAAAAAAATACGTTTACGAATGAATTATCTTCCAAAATCTGTGAAATTGTGCGTTACATACAATCCAATTTGTGAATAATAAATATTTATTTGAATTCTTTCAGAAATCCTTGGACGGTCTTAATTTTGGAGCCTGTTCCCAAACCAGTGGCAGTGATGGAGTCCAGTAGACGAGGTGGTCATGTGCTGACTACAATCTTCCTATTGGCATTTTGTTTTCAGGTAAGTACCTCCCTGCAACATAACATTCTGATTAATAAAGAATTATTTTGTCTATAATAGATATTACTAATATTTTTTTATATATTTATATTACCTATATATTTATAATTTTATTTTCGTAATTATATTACGAATATATATCGTTTTATTAATTTAATTACAATAATTGATATGCCGTGCGGATTTTTAATGCGAATACCGCAAAAAGAGTTCTAACTGCTTCCAACAGCCTGGAAACAGTGGAAACCATGGCATCCCCAATTGAGGCATGTTGTGGTACTGAAGGTAGTGGGTAGGGGAATTATATCAGAAGAGGAAGGTTTTTTTATTTGTTTTTATTATTTATTGAGTTAGTTTATACTACATGAATATAAACTAATAAGCCCAATGTAACATTTCATTTGATAAATTTAAATATTTTTACAGTAAGCATAACATTTCTTTTTAAATACATTCATTCTTTCTTCATCCTTCATACTGTCAGGCATTTCATAATACATCTTTAGTCCTCTATACATTAGGCAGTTATGTGATTTTTATTTCTTCATTTGTGGCAATCCAACTCTGTTTATATTTCTTGTTTCATAATTATGTACTTCTCTATTAAAAACAATTTCATCCTTAAAGTATTTTGGCATTTGGTTTTTCATAATTTAATGCACAAAAATTAACACATTAAATACTAGTCTTTTTTTTATTGGAATCCAATTTAGCTCCTCTCCCATTTTATTAATCCTTGCGTATTTGCCTTTTCCCAGTATACATCTCATAGCTCTGTTCTGTATAACTTCTAGTTTGTTTAAATTTCCTTCATTGGCCAAATATAACATCGTAGAGCAGTAATCCAAATGTGGAGCAACAATAGTTTTATAAATGAGCTCCGTAGTGTTTCTATTTAATTTATGTCTTAATCTTCTAAGAAAATTTACCTTTTTGACACCTTTTTTAGCACATATTCAAAGTTTGCTGTGAAAGTCAGTTTTGAATCTAGTATTACACCCAGGTATTTGATTTCATTTACTTTTCAAATTTTTTCACCAATAATTGTCAAATTTAACCCTGTGTTATGCTTTTTATTGCCTATTTCCATATATTTTGTTTTGTTTACGTTCAGTTTTAATTTGTTTAATTTTAGCCATTTTGATATATTTTGTAGGTCTTCGTTTATTTTGTTAATTGCATCTATGTAATCTTCACACGAAATATAGATTAAGGTATCGTCTGCAAATAGTCTAATTTTGCAATGTTTAATAGTTTTAATAATATCATTTATGTAAATTATAAGTAGAATTGGACCTAATACCGACCCTTGCGGAACATCAAGGTTGTTTTCTATCGGTTCTGATTCTGAACTTTCAACTTTCGTTACCTGTTTTCTTTCCTGGAGATATTCTTTGAATAGATTCAGAGCTACTTCAGAAAAACCTATGTCTTCTAGTTTTTCCAAAAGTATTTTCCTTTCTATCGTTTCAAATGCTCTTTTGAAATCTAAGAATGCTGCAATGGTGATTTTTTTGTCTGTTTCTTTCTTCCATGTATCAATCACTATATTTATCGCCGCTTCGCAAGAGTTGTTGTTTGGAAATAGGTACCTGGCTACTCATATCTGGTCACCAAACACAATAAAAAAATAAAACATTTGTATGTCAAACATTTGTTCACAAATTTACAACATTGTTGTATTGACAAATGGGTCACTGCTCAGAAAATGGTTGATGTCATTTCAAAAAAAGGTTTCAGTTCTGAATTGTGATCTTTCACCAGGGCAATACGGAGAGTATCTTCCACTTTTAATTTACAATTTTTGGTTAGAAAAACTTTATGGCGTATATAGTATCTTTTTTACGTCGCGTTGATGACCCTGACCATTTAGAAAATGGACAATAATTTACAAAGTTTAAGAATAGGGTTCGAACAAGGTAATAATTCATTCAGCAACAAGTGTCTTATAAATATTTAGTTTGGTTATAAGTTCCAAACAAAACATATCGGTAAGTAAGCATCTTCACGTGACAAAAGTTAAGAGTGGCTAACTTAGTTCGATTAAAGTTTTAGGAGTCCCCTCGGCTCGGATGTCTGACATTTTTGCAAAACTTTTGAAATAAGGCACCGTGTGTTATAAAACACTCTTCTCGAACATCGGGTGATTGAATTTATACGAGGAAACTAACTTAACCGTTCAGGAATAGAAAAATTGAAAATTATGTATTATCTGAAATAAGTTTCTGATACAAAGCACTTTGATTTTCAATATACCTAATGCAAATTTGAGAAACACGAAGACGAAGTTTAACTATTGAGGGCGCAAGCATTGCTCATTTATAAAAGGTAATTTTTAAAATTATCCAAAATCTATTAATCAATCCGAATGCTACAATATGGTCTAGACCAGGGGTCTCCAAAGTACGGCCCGCGGGCCACATCCGGCCCGCGACAGCTAATGACCAATGTCATCAATCAGGCCCGCGATAGCTAATGGCGATGGCTATAGTTGTTGTCATAAGTTGGATAAAAAACACAGAATGATAGTATACCTAGCAAGTAAATATAATTCGGTTTTATTTACTTGCTAGGTAAAGCTTAATTACAAAAGTGTAATATCGAACCAACGAGATTATTCGCGAAAAAGTACTTCTAGCACTATCCGTTGGCGGTGGATAAAGGGAACTATCACCACCTATTTCCGCGAAAAACCACCAATTGTCATCAAGTGTTGTAGACGTTAAAATACAGTACAACACAATAGTAATTGAACTAGAGAATTTGGCAAACGTATTTATTTTTTTACAAATAACTCCACACAAGAGGCCCTATTAGAGGAAAATATTTTCCCTCAGGGCCTATGTCATCTTAGGGGATGCTGTGTGGATGGTCTTTTTAAGGAAGGGAAGAATAGGAAGGTCTGGGAATGAAAAGGTATGAGGGTAGGAATCTGGGGGTTAGTGTGCCCAGGAGTGACGGACGTATGAATCCATCCCTCCAACTGCAATGCAAGGCGATGGGTCGAGATATTCCGGCTGGAAAGGTCAAAAGGCCTCCCTCACTCAGTCTCTTTCGATCCGGCCCGCCACGCAGAAGGTGGGCAGACACATCCGCCGCCAAGACCTAGACAAACCTTACCCCATGAACCACGAATGATAATGGCAGGAAAATTAAAACGGTTTTGGCCCTTGGAACTTACTGGAGTAATCAGTACGGCCCTAAGGCTGGAAAGTTTGGAGACCCCTGGTCTAGACCAGCGATCGACAATTGGGCCCGTGGGCCAGATATGGCCCATGTTACCTACCCTAGAATGCCCCCGACCCGAAGATAATTCCAAACGCATCCGGCTCTCCATATTTAGCCATAGTCCTGGATTCGTCAATAGGCCGTATAGGCCGCGCCATAAGGACGGCCGCCTACAGGCAGGCATAGGTGGCAACTTCTAAGAAGGAGGAAAGGGCGGCGCAAACGAAGTGGCCTATATTATGAAAAGTATAAATCTGTCACTGTCTAGCCATGTCAACAAACAAACCATTACCTTTAGGACATGGAACCTACTGCACACGACTCCAGCAACGAGATGACCTAAAAAGGGGACCGCAACACCCCACAAGCTACTTATGCCTATATTAGTTAAAGAGACGATTTTGTTGCCAGATTCTTCATTTGAAATTATATTTTACTCATTTGCCCTTTTCTTCGTTTTAAAATGAATAAGATAAGTTTATTAGGAGAGTCCGTGAAGGCACAGCATACTTGGTGCATCATCGCATCGGTGACAATCATATTTGTTTTTCATATCTGGTTTTAAAAAAAAAACATAAATGAAAGTTTTTTTAAGTACCTGCACCGCCCAAGTGGGATTCAACTACCACGCTAGTTGGTCGATAAGTGGAAAATGTGGCTTTGCTTCTTGATCTAATAATGTTAGGTAGTTAACTCCTGGAAGGGTTTTTTTATTTATAACTCGCAGTCTACAAATTCAAATTTCTTTCAATGGGTATATCTATCTATTTGCAATTAGATCTTAAACTCCTTCCATATAAAGTTCTTAACTCGCACGTAAACCTATAAAACTGAGAGAAAGTTCGGTAACAAAGGTCGGTGAGTCGCTAATGTGTTTTCGTTGAGTAAATTAGGCATTTGCGACAAACTTTTAGGAAAGTTGAGCGTTGTGTGCAGTGAGAAACCAACATAAGATAATTTAAACTTGTAAAAGTTGTATTTTATTTCCGCTGACGACTTCACTGGCAAAACGTTGTGAGCTTTGGTTGTGGCCTTTTTCAAACTTCGTTTGCGATTTTATCTGTAGGGAGTATTATAGCAAATAATGTGTGACATTCAATAACGTCAGAAGGTTGCGTTGACAAATAAATTATAATGCCTTCGAACTTTGTTTTATAAAGTTCGTTTGTTTGTTATATGCAGTTAGGGTTACCAAATGACAGGAATTTTCCTGACATGTACGGAATTTTAGCTGTCTGTCAGGGAAACAGAGAAAATTGTAAATTGTTAGGAATTTTAAAAGAAAAAAATATATGAATCATAATAAAATATTTATTAAACATTTTTTTATGAGAACAACTCGCTTTCCATAACTTTTTAAGGTTATTCCCATCAATTTAATACATCATTGAAGGAGAAATTAATCGAGGTTAATTCTAGATAGACAATTATGACGGTTTGATGGAAGGTGGCAGTTGAATTGGTAAAAGCGCACATCCCGGTTAGACGATAGGTTCTGGGTTCGAGTCCCAGTTGCAACCATTATCTTTTTCTATTTTTTGTGTCTTGTGCTCTTTCATATTTTTGTTGAGATTATTAGTGTTATCTTCTTCTTCAATGATTTATTAAACAGTCTAATCGCAAAAAATAAAATAATCAAATTCACCGGTCAGTGGCTGAGTGGGAATAATTCTAATGATTAAATTCGTCTCGTACTTTTTATTGCTGGATATTGCTTTCAGTAACCGTTGGACTTTCTTAACAATTTTATTAAATTCTTCACTTGATTTCTTCTTCAAATTGAACTGTGTCAACAGTAGAGCCTTAACAGAAGCTATGGATAGTCTATTTCTCTTATTTTTCCTTTTTCCTTCTAAATGAGTTCATCTTCGGTCTCTGCGGATGTTCGTGTACTGTGTGCATTAATAATTAAAGCTGGGGACTTGCACCTTTACTATCTCACAAATGAAATTTGTGTTACGAGTTACGCTCTGAACACAAAACTGGTCTTAACTTTAGAATGCATTGTTAAAATTATGGTTTCACGACAGCAAATGGTTTTCCTCAGAATTTTTCAGTATAATAGAATTTAATACTCCACTCGGAACTTAAGAACATTTTCGAAATTCATGCGGCATTTGGAAAACAAAACTGGAATGAATCTGTGAGCGTTTCTCCAGGTTCAAAACGATATCCAAAACTCGAAAACGGTTTTCCTCAGATTAATGAAGCACATAGTACGCAACATGAGAATGTTTTTCTTCCAAATGCGTCAGCACATGAATCCGCAACTGGATATTTTTTTTTAATTTTGAAAGCAAGACTGGTTTTCACATAAGAATAAATCTGCGTAAAAGCCCACCAACTTAAATAAAAATTGAACCTTATTAATTATTTTAAAACTGTGGAACTCGGGAATGGTTTTGTTCGAAATGGGTCCGCGAATGAACAGAGTTTCAAATATAAATCCGAAGGAAACCATTTTCGCGATCCACGTGCAAGCTATGAAAGTTGCAGACTATGTGTTGCAAGTTCGAAGGAAAACCATTTTCGTGTACTGTGTGCATTAATAATTAAATATGGGGACTCGCACCTTTACTAATCACAACTGAATTTTGATCGTTACACTCTGAACACAAAACTGGTTTAAACTTAAGTATGCGTTGTTAAAATTATGGCTTCATACCAGCAAATGGTTTTCCTCAGAATTTTTCAGCATAATAGAATTTAAGACCCAAATAACGGTTATAACGGTTTCGAAATGCATGCGGCGTTTGGAGAACAAAACTGGTTTTATCTTTAGTTCGTTTAGTTTAGTTCGAATCTGTTTCCCCAGGTTCAAAACTGCATCTAGACGAAAATGGTTTACCTCAGATTGTTGCAACACATAGAACGCAACTTGACTTTGTTAACTGCACTTGTTACATAAGAATGGTTTTCTTCCAAATGCGTCAGCACATGAATCTTAAATTAAAATGGAACTTCTCTTTAAAATTGCACAAGGAATACGAAGGCGATTTAAGAATGCTTTATTATTTTAGAATTATTATTGCATTTATATGTTAACAGCCTTCGACGAAGTTTATCTTTACTTCATAAATTTATCTATTTGTTTTTTTTAACTAATTTTAAAATACGTCTGACATATAATGAAAGAAAACCGTTCTCACGTTCGTAATGAATTTTTTGCCATTCTTTTAGCACGAAGCATCAAAAAAAGCTCGCGGGCTGCACCAAAAGCCTTACTGGCCGCACTTTCCCCTCCCCTGCTTTACGATTATAGAATTTTTAATCATTTCAACAGTTTTTATTCTGGGGTGACACCACGCTATACCCACGCACCGGGTGCCATGCTAGCTACACCACTGATAGATACAAAATGTCAGGAAATTTGTTGCGAAGTCAGGAATTTTGGCAGGAAAACTCATTTTCGGATCTGGTAACCCTATATGCAGTTATGTCTCTTAGAGCCTTCGCTCATGGAGAAAATGAAATGAAACCAGTTGTCAACGCACCAGCACTGCTGGTTGTGTGGCAGTTGCGTTTCAGTTGCTTTGTTAATAGGTTGCCATGGTAGCGGCTCATGAACTGTCAATTTTTCGAATTGCATTGACAACTGGTTTCATTTCAGTTTCTCCATGAGCGAAGGCCCTAAATTTCCAGTAGTAAGATAACTTAAGATATTTTGGGTATCCCCCAAATAGGTTTGAGTAGTTCTAGTTGATTTATTTAGCTATCGTAAATATTTACAATGAATATTAAACTGGACAGACGTCCTAACTAGACTATAATAGGCCCTATCATATATATCACCGAAGCCTTCGGCCATCATCGTAACCGTTCGTACTTAAGACGCGAACGACGATAGATGGTACTCAACTTCCATCTGTTGGGATACAACAGCACTTCGTATTTCAAACTAATCTATCGGCATCTATTAAAGGAAGCAGAAACTACGTGAATAATAATACACTACATATGCTAACCGGTCAAATAGTCACCAGGAAATAGTAATTGGTCAGCGACATCCAACCAACAGCTGCCTCAGCGTCTTGATTAGAAAAAAACAGAAACGTCTGTTTAGCAAATAGTGGGATATTTAACCGTTTTGTTTTATGGTTAGTTAGGGGGAGCGAGCAGTCACAATTGTTACAGTAAAGGCCTAACGGCTGCTTTTGGGTTCATGAAAAGATTTTTCATTTTTGTTTTCATTTAAATCTTAGTCCATATAAGATCGCTAGCAACCGCTGTATAAATTTGACATTCGACAAAATCCTGTCGTTAATATTATTTAGAATAAGAATTATAGCAATCTAGACTAGCGGTTCCCTATTTTATCCCCAAATAAAGTTAATTAGCAATTGGGAATCAAAGGGTGTAAAGGGTGTAGCTATAACACTCATATGGGAGGGGGTCTACCCCCCCCCCCCCCCCCTGTGGAAAGAGGAGGCGGTGGGATTTTATTTTAATGTTATAGCTAATTAGCAATGTTTCTTTTGTTCACTTATTATGTTTTTTTGTTCACGGCTGATGCCTAGCATTCAACTTATGCAGTATCCAACAAAATGACAACAAAGTTAAAACCAGGCTGCAATTAACATTCGACCCCAACGGCATCAAAAACCCATGAAAATTGTTTCAATAATTCACCACACGATTATTATGAAACGTGAGACCATCCCTTTCAACAGAGAGGCGTTACAACTACAGGATGTTCATTACAAGGGCGGCATAATAGAAGCCACTCTACCAGTGAACCTACTCCCTCGGGCTACAGGATGTGTTTCTCATCGTAATGCCATCATTAGTCAGATACTAGGGGTAGCTGTGTAGACGTGATGATAATGTTATACGTGTCAGGAAGCTAAACTCCGGTAGTGGTGATTAAAATGACCGCGTATTTTGAAAACTTTATTTATAT